>CADEBF010000003.1:3884507-5179343 GCA_902825475.1 Hypomontagnella monticulosa | reverse complement strand
TAACCTTCCTAACTCCAACTCCTAACCCTAACCCTAATTATAAGAGGTATTAATTTAAATAAAAACATAAATGGTGCTTTTAATATTAATAATAAGATATAAATGGTTTTTTTATAAGGATAATAGGTTTTATTTTATAGAAAAAATAACTTTTATATTATATTAGTTTATTTTTAAAGATTTTAAATGTTTATATTATTATTTTATTAATATAAAGAAAAATAAAGATTATAAAATAATCATTATAATAATTTAAGACTATTTTAATTAATATATCATCCTTTTTGTTTTTATATATTAAAAAGTAGTTAATTATTAATTAAAAAGATATATAAAAGTAATAAAAAGGAGGTTATAAATGAATAAATATAAATAATAAAAAAAACTATTAATATGATTTATAAAGAAATATAATGATGATGATTAATAGGGAAATAAAAGAACTTTAGCTAGGATGTAATGAAATTTTAAGGGAATTTATTATAAGGTTTAAATGAAGAGATTTAAGGTTATATATATATATATATATATAATATTATATTATATAATATGATTAGATTATTTAATAAGGTTTAAAACCTTATAGGATCATATAAACATCTTATTTTAATATTAAGGAAATCTTTTATTTATATATTTTTTATATAATTTTAATTTATTTTTAAATTAAATATAAAAAATGTTGATTTTATAAATATAGTGAATAGATAATTAAGATAATATAAAATAATAAATTTTATAAAATTTATTATTTAATTTTATCATTATATAAAGTAAATTGGGAAAAGGTATTATTAAAGAAAATTGGTATTTATATAATAATTAGTGTGTTGTTATGGCCATTGTTTAAATGTTTTATTAATCTTTTTATTAGAGTTTATTTTATTAATAAAAAATTGTAAATTTTTATAGTTAAGATTCTATAAGGATGTAGTAGTTTTTAAAATAATAGCAGTCTTGTTTAATTCCCACGTTAAACTTAATTTAATTCTTAACTAAAATGATAAGAAAAATGGGAATCATTTTGTTTTTTAAGAATTTATAGATTAAATAAGAATATTATTTAAAAGCTTTTAATAAGATGATTTTAAATCTTTTTTTATATAAAAATATAATTTATATTAAAATAAATGATAATATAATGAAATTGATTTTAATATAAACTTTTATTTTTAAATTAGAATTCTTATAGCTATTTTTTAGCTTTATTTATAAGGCTTTTATTTAATTAATTGGTTGTTTAATTGTTTATTTTACTTAAGTTATAATTTAAATATAATTAAAGTTACTATTTTTATGATATATTAGATAATATTTATATAATTAAAATCATTAAAAAAGGGAAAATAAAATGATAGTAATTATAAATTAATAATAAGTGTAAATATGAAGTTATTTAAATTTTCATTGAAATATAAAGTATAAATAATTTAATAAAATATTGGTGGGGAGAGCATTTCATTATTTACTTAATTTAAATTATATAATAAAATGAAGGATTAGTAAGGGGTATTTTTTAAAAAAGAGGCTTTTAATAAGATGTTAGTTAAAGTAATTTTAAAAAAATATTTGTAAAAAAAAATATAATAAGATTAAAAACTTTATTAAGGTGAAAGGTGATGGATGGATGGAAGGGAGCTGGAGCATTTGTAATATTAAACTGAAAAAAGTTAGATATTATACATGATAGTTTATAAGAGATGAATTGAAATAAGGGAGGATAATATTGGATTTACAAATGATTTATATATAATTTTAAATTTAATTTTATTAAAAAGATTATATTAAAATTTTATTATGATTATGTAAAAATTTTTATTGATTAGTTGTTGTTAACGCCTTATATTTTTATATATATGTATAGTTGGTTTAATATAATAAGTTTTAATGTTGAATTATAATGTTGAAGCCATGTTAGAATAGTTATGGTATATTATTAATTATATTTATAAGGTTATTATTATATTAAATATATAATATATTAGATAATATATATATAGTTAAAATTATATAATTGTAAGAAGTTAAAGGATAGGAATTATAAATTTTTTAAGATGGTGGAAGCGAAGTTATTTAATTTTAAATAAATTATTAATATAAATAAATAATTAATAAAATGTTTATAAATATATTTTTTAAATTATAATGAAAAAGGTGTGGGATGGTAGTATATAAGATAATATAAAGGTATGGATGAGTTATTATTAAATTTAAAGATTAATTAATTATAATTAAAGTTTTATCATTTAATTGGATCATTTCTAGTATGAGGTGGATTATTATATTATATAATTATCTTATGTAATTATAAAAAGCCTTAGTATGGATTAATGGTAATTTTTTAAGGGATTATAAAATTACTTTTTAATAAGATATCTGATATATAATATAATTTAATAAAGTTATTTATTAGCTTTAAGCTATAATATTAAAGTCATATTAAAATAATTATAATATATCATTAACTACATTTATAAATAAATTATCATATTAAGTATATAATACATTAAACAATATATATATAGTTGAAATAATATAATTATAAAAAATTAAAATATATAAATTATAAATTTCTTAAGTTAATAAAAGTGAAGTTATTTGATTTTAAGTATGATACTTATATGAATAAATAGTTTATAAAAAGTTTATAAGTATGTTTTTTAATCTTAAGTTAAATATAAGTTAAGGTTAAGAGAGAAGATTTATATGGGATATTTTTTAATTTAAAATAATTATTATAAAAAAAATAAGAAAAAGAAAAATAAATTAGGGAAGGCTTGAAGTGGTGTAGGATCATTAATAAAATAAGATTATAAATAATATTATAAATAACTAGGAATAATTTTTATATATTATTAGTTATATTTATGTTTTATAGTTATTTTAAATAGGGGATGTATAAGATAAAATGTATATAATTGGAATTATAATATTAAAAAGAGTTAAATAATATTAATTATGAATGGCTTAAGTAAATGGATATGAAGTTATTTGATTTTATATTAAAATTTTATGTTAATAAAGAATTTATTAATTCTTAATAAGTTACTTTTATTTACTACTTATTAAATTTAATTAACTGGTAGAATAAATAAATTAGGTTTAACATTATAATATAAAAGAGTGAAGGTGTGGTAGTATAAGATTGTTAATAAAATATAATATATATAAGGTTATAAGGGTATAAGGGTATTGTGAAATGTATTTAACCACTTTTTTATATATTATTAGTTACATTTAAATTTTATAACCACTTTGAATATAAGATAAAGTATTTAATATATATATAGTTAAAATTATAAAGTTAAAATGAGTTAGATAATATAAATTATAGATTCCTAGGAATATTAAATAAAAAATTATTTAAGGGTTTATTAAATCTTAATATTCATAGATAAGTGATAAGGGTTATTATAATACTTAAACTTACTATTTAATTAATAAGATTATATATTAGAATATAAGGATATCTATAAAAAAAGTAAAGTGGAGTGATATAAGATAATTTTAAAAAAAAGTAAATAATTTAGTTTTCTACCATAAATAAATGATATGATTTTAAATAGTTGTTATAATTGTTAAATAAAAGCTTTTATTAATTTATTAAGAAACCTTATAATATTTAAATGTAATTATTATAACAAACCCAACTTAATAATATTAAAAGCATTAACATTAATAATTATAATAAATACTTTTAATATATGATTAAGGATAGGAAGGAGTGTTAATAAATTATTTCTTAAAGAATTTATAAGATTTTAACTGAAATAAAATATATAAATAAAACCATTACTTATTAAATAAAGTTAAATATATAAGTAAGTATTATTTTCTTAGCTTATTAATTTATTTCTCCCCTTTTTATTTTTATATCATTATGTTTATCTTTATTTTTATTATCATCTTTTTTTTTTAATATATTATATCTTCTTTTTTTATTTTTATTATTTTTTTAACTTTAAGTTTAACTGCTATTAAAGCTCCACTAACAGTATATGTTATTATATATTAAAATTATATTAACTTAAAAATATATAAAGATAAATATAATTTTTTATATAAAAAACAATAATAAAATATAAAGGGTAAATATACTTATTAATATAACTATTATAAGATAAAAAATAAATCTTATAAATTCCTTTTTATAATAGATGATTAAAAATCTTAAGATATATTATAATAATAAAAGAAGGGTATATAAGTTAAATAGGTAGTTAATATAAGGATAAGGTTTGGAAATATTTGTATATTTAATTCTTATTTATAATTTTTATTATTTAAAATATAATTTTATATGTTAATTTTCTTTTTATTAAATATTATAAGAATTATAATAATTAAAATTAAATATATATAAATATATATTATTAAAGATAAAATATTTATAATTTAATTTAAACATTATTATATATGTTAATATTATTTAATTTTAGATTAAGATTTATACTAATATTATTATGATGCTTAGTATTATTACTTTAATCATCATTTTAAATATTCTTAATACCCCCCACCCCAGCTTTTAACTTCGCCCTTTTACTTATTATAAAAGTTACTTTACTTCCTCCCTCATTCCTACTCCCTCAGCTAATCCTATTTTTTTAATTAATCCATCATCTTAAGTTGTTCTTTTAATTGTTTTTACTTCCTCTTTTATTCTTATTTTTTTAATTAATTTTATTTTTTTAGTTAATCTATCATTTTAAGTTACTTTATTATTTTTAATTAATTTATTATCTTAAATTACTCCTATTCCCTTAGTTATTCTTATTTCCTCCTTCACTTTTACTTTTTTAATTAATTTTATTTTTTTGGTTAATTTATTATTTTAAGTTGTTTTATTATCTTAAGTTGTTTTTATTTTCCTAGTTATTCTTACTTCCTCTTTTATTTTTATTTTTTTAATTAATTTTATTTTTTTAATCGATCTATTATTTTAAATTGTTTTATTATCTTAAACTGTTTTTATTCTTTTAATTATTTTTATTTCTTCTTTTATTTTTATTCTTTTAATTAGTCTTATTTTTCTAGTTGGTTTATTATTTTTAATTAATCTATTATTTTAAGCTATTTTTATTCCTACTTTTATATATTAAAGTTTGGTTTATGTTTTATAAGATTTATTTATATTACCTTAAATAAAAATAAAAGTATTTTTATCTTTTTATTCTTTTAGCTTTTCTTTTTTTATACTTTTTTTAATTAAATGTTATATTATATTTAATTTTTTATTATAACCTTCTTATAATATTTTATAAAAAGTAAATATTCTTTTAATAAATTAGAAATATTAAAAAATATTAAAACGAATAGAGTGTAGGTTAAGGTTTATAAATGGGTTAATAAAAGAATTAATAAAAATAAATGGTATAAGTATAAATTATTTAAGACCTTTCATTTTAAAATAATAATATTAATATATTTTATTTAAAAAGATATGAAATGAAGGTAGGGAGATAAAGAAAAAAATTTAAGGCTAATTTTAATGTTAAAACTAACTTTTTCAATTAACTTAAAGATGTTGTTATATGAGGGGGATGAAGTTAAAGAGGGTTAGGGATGTTAAAATATTGGTAGGTGTAAAGTAAAGTTTTTAAAATAATTTACTAGACTAGTAGGATTAACTTATAAGGGGGGTACTACATTATATATATTTTAATATCTATTAACATTTTTAAAATAAATTAATCTTACTTTTAAATATACTTTTATAATAAAATAAACTTTAAATAAAATATATATTTATTTATAATAATAATTTTATTAGCTTTTTAATAATTATTATAAGATGGTTTAAAATAAAAAAACTTATAATATATAATTACAAATTAATTTATTATATTAATAAAATATAACATACCCTTTTAAAATTTATAAACTACTACCTTAAGTTAAATTTAATTATTTAAATGTATATATATCTTAATATCATATTTTAATAATAATATTATTATATATATAATTCTTTTTTTTATTAGATATGTTTAAAAAAGAATTTAATATATAAGATCTTAATTTTTTAAATTATCATATATTAAATTAAGTATTATTAACTTTTAGTTATTAATAAAACAACATGTTTTTATCTTAAAACTTAAGGTTAATTCTTAATTTTTATTAAAAATTATGGATTATAGAATATATAAAATTAAAGGTTTAATTAATAGGATTTTAATATAATATTAAAATTTAAAATTATTAACTTAATATAAAAGGTTATATTTATAAGTATTTAGTGTGGAGTTATATTATCATATTATTTTATAAACATTTTATTAAAAGGGTTTTATTAAATTATAAATGGTATTATATTTTAATAACTTATTATAAGGATTTATATTTAAAAAATAAGATAAGAAAAAATTAGGATTAAAATATATTATTAAAGTTATATATAACCGGTTAATTAAAGTTAAATAATAAATTTAAAATATTATTATATAGGATTTAAAATCATATATTAACTTTTTTACTTATTAACAATCAAATAACTAAAATATAATATTTATAACTTTTTAGGATTACTTAGAAATAAAGATTAATAAACCTTATAAACCTTTTATACATTATCTTTTATATGTTATACCACCTCATACCACTTTTTTTATTTCCTTTTACACTTCTTTATATCCTCTTCATATTATATCTTAAACCCTTAATTCTAACCATCTTCTTTATGTTTATTATAATAATATATATAAGGGAAAGATTAATATACTCTTTTAATTATTCATCTTTTTATTTTTTTAATCCTTTTAATTTTTCTTTTATTATTTTTTATATTAATGATCTTATAAAAAAGATAATAAATTATCTTACTTCTTTATTTATAACTTATAAAATAAATAATATATTTAATCCTTATCCCCATCATGCCATACTTATTCTTAGCATCCTTCATTTAAGATTAAAACTTATATTTAAAGCTATAATTAAACCTTTTTTACTAGTTCTTATATATTAGATAAGGTTTTATTAACCTACCATAAAATTATTTAATATAAGTGATACATACCTTAAATAAAATTTAATAATCATATTATAAATAAGAATAAATAAGGGTAATGAAAAGGTTAAATTTTAAAGTTGATTTAAGTTAATAATATTATATATAGATAATTATAACTTTAAAGATGATTAAATTAATTATAATATTATTTATAAGTTATTATAAATAATTAATTATAATATTTAATAATAAATCATTAAATTAATAGATTACTTAATATATTTAAGGGTTAAATGGTTAAAAAATGTCATATAAATTCAATATAAATAGCTTTAATAAAGCCATAAATCAAAGGTTTATATTAATTATAAATATGTTATAATAATAATAAAAGTCTACATAAATTCCTATTATAATAGAAAATTTTTTAATAAGATTATTTTAATTTAAATATATTATAACTTTAAATTTATATTATTATATTATTTATATATTAAATTATAAATAGCTTAATTAAAAATAAGTGAAGTTTTTTTTGGAAGCAAGAAAATAATAGAAGCATTTCCTTATGGTCCAGAAATTGGAAAATAATAAAAATGAGGGATTATCTTTTAAAAACTTAAAACTAAAAAATACCCATAGATTTCTTACAAATAAGGAATTATCCTTTAGAAAATGGAAAATATTAAAAATAAGAAATTATCCTTTAGAAAATAGAAAATATTAAAAGCAAATTGGTTGAAGTGGAATAGTGGAATTTTAAGGTTTAAATGGAAAAAAAAAAAAAAAAAAATTCATAGAATTAAAGCGGGGAAAAACTAAAATATAAGAAGAATATTAAAAAAGAAGGATAAATTGATATCTTAATAAAAAATATTATCTTTATTATTTTTATGTTGGTAGTTTTAATATTTAGCTTATTTTTATATGATGAATCGATATATTATTTTTTTTAAATTGAAAACAAGTTGAATTGCTATTATATAATTATATTAGGGTTAAGGTTATGAAGGAAATTAATTAAAGGAAATAAATTTATGATTTTTAATATGGGCTTGTTAAGCCTCATACAAATTAAAGGAAATTAATATTAATATCCATTATCTTAATGGATAAGTTAATTAAAATTTATATCGATATTTATATTAATGTTTATATTAAAAGGTTTATTATAAGAATGTTTTAATTTTAATATAATCACTTTTTTTTAAAAAAACTTAAACATCATCATTTTTTTTTATAAATAAAAGTTATATTATATAACATTTATTATTATACTTTTTATTTATTATTAAAATAAAAAAACCAATCATAAATATTAAATCATAAGTTTATTAATAACTTAAAAAAAAAATTAGTAGATGATTTTAAATTAATAAGACTTTTAATATCTTTTATGGTAATTAATAATAAAATAAAATATATAATGTTAAATAAATAAATTATATATATCACTTTATTTAATATTTTAAAACCACACCTTTAATAATTTTATATTACAATTTAATTAACTTTTAATCATGTGAAATAACATGAAGAGGCGATTTCGAAAGTTATTTATAAGGTTTTAATATGCTTATAGTATTATATTTTAAATTTAATTACATTTTAATGTTAATTTATTTTTTAATCATATAATATTATATTTAAAATTAAATAAGATTTTATATATTAATTATTATATTTTATTAATTGTTTAAAGATTATAATCATTTAATAAAAATGAATAATTTATTTTATTATTATTATAGTTTTTTTTTAAATATTTTTAGTAGATCGAAGGATATTCTTTTATAAGTTATACTTTAAGATTTAAAAATAATAATTAATATAACACTTTACACATATCTTTCATCAATTAAAATAATATATTATAAAACTTAATAATAATAAAATGAAACTTTTAATATTTAATTAATTCCTTTTTTTATTTAATTTTATCTTTTATAATAATAAAATATGTGATGTGTATGTTATATAATTATATTAAGAAGATTTAATTTATAAGCATTAAAAAGATTAAGGATATAATATTATTATATATAATTATAAATTAATTAACCTTATATTATATATATATAAAAAAAACAAGGCTTTTCTATTTAACTTTTTTTCATATAAAATTATTATTAATTATATACTTAACTATTAATACTTTTTTTTAACATTAAACTTAACTTAATAATAAAATTTAATTAATTTTAATTATTAAGATTAAGGATATAATATTATTATATATAATTATAAATTAATTAACCTTATATTATATATATATAAAAAAAACAAGGCTTTTTTATTTAACTTTTTTTTATATAAAATTATTATTAATTATATACTTAACTATTAATACTTTTTTTTAACATTAAACTTAACTTAATAATAAAATTTAATTAATCTTAATTATTATTAAATAATATATTATATAATTATTAAATAAAATCTAATCATTATTTAATTAAATGCTTATAATAATTAAAACATTAAAAAACATATATTTATAAATATCTTTATAATATTTATAATTATATAATGTTATAAAAAAGTTAAAACAAATATTATTAAATTAAATATTTAATTTAACATTAATAAAATCATAGTAAAAAAAGTTAATAATAGTATTAAAAATATTATTAAAAATAATTTATTTAAAAAAAAAGCGAAATTTAATTATATGTTTAAGTTTTAAATTTTTATATAATAAATATAAAAAAAAATATACTTTATTATTTATATATACTATAATTATATATCTAATTTAACATAAGCATTAAAAAGCTTATTAAGTTTAATAATTATCTTATATTTTAATTAAAAAAAGATGTTAAATCTTAAGATAATTTATAATACATTTTTTTAAACGGTTACAACCACATATAAGTAATTATTTTAAAATAATTTAAAATACTTATATTATATTACCCTTACTTCATCCTTTTTAAATTCACATATAAACTTTATAACAGCTTATAACTTTAAATAATTAACCTCACTTAAAAACCCTTATAAGTGTTAAGCTTAATTAATACACTCCACTCATAAATTAAATGCTTATTTATCATTAATATTTTTAGTTTTTTAAATGATAATAAATAAAACTTATTAATACACATATTAAATCTCTTATAAGATTTATTTTATATAAACATCATAAATAAATTATATTAAGTTATATAAAATTAATGGTATTCCTTTTTTTATAATTAATATAAATAATATAACTTTCTTTTTTAATAAATAATAAAAAAATAATATATATTAAAAAGTAATTAAGAACTTATATAAGTTATAAAAAGAAATAAAATCTTAAAATCATATTAATTACATTTTATTTTAAACTATTAATTACTCTTTTATAATAAAAAAAACCATTAATAATATACCTCCTTATATTAAAATCATTAAATAACTAAAGCATACTTACATTAACCACCACATTTCTTAAATATCTTCTAGTTATATACCTTTTTATAATGTTTTTTTATATCTTTTTAAACCTAAATCATAAATAAACATTTAAAACATGTAAGACCATTAATTTATAATTGGATAAGTTAAGGAATTATGTTTGTTTTTAAAAAAAGGAAGTGAAAAAAATAAAGTTTATTATATATATAAAAAATGGTTAAAAGCTATTAAATAACTTTAATAATCTCCTTAGCTTAAATATTAAAAAATTATTTATAATTTATATAATATAAATGGCTATACACTTATTTTAATATAAAAATATATTTATAATCTTAACATATTATTATATTATATGTAGGTAAATGAATAAATAAGTTAAAGCGGGATATATTAAAAAGAAGTGAATAGTTTAATTATTTATAAATAATAATAAAAATCTTATAATATATATTTAAATATTTATAAAATAATAAACATAAGAACCAAGTAAATATAAATAAATAAAATAAAATAATAATATAATTTACTTATAAAATATTAATAAAAATAAATGTGAAATGAAAGGAAAAGTGAAAAGTAATGTAATTATAAATTTACCACCATGGATTAATAAAAGATTTAAAATTAAAAAAAAAGGGGACTAGTTATTAAATAAATTAAGCTTAAAGTTAACTTAAATATAATATATAATATTAATAAAAATAAAATAATTAATAAAAAAATAAAAAGAATGATGTTATAACATGTTGTTTTATTAAATGTTAATGAAGGTATAATAATAAGGAAGTAAAAGAGTTTAAAGCTTATATAAATTTAATATATAATAATAAAATTTAAGGTTATAAAAAAAATATTAATTAAAACATAATGTTAATAATATTAATAAAATGTATCCCAACTTAAACAATTTTTATATAATTTATTAAATGATAAAGATAATAATTAACTTATATATAAAAAGAAAGTAAAATAATTAATTATATTTTAAAAATATATAACTATAATTAGTTTTTATTAAACCTTAACTTATTTTTATATATAATTTTATTAAAAATAACTTTTTTTTTACTTTTTTATTAAATTAAATAATATAGTTATTAAGATTTAAATATTTAAAATTTTAAACAACTTTAATTTTATTTTAATGTTTAAAATGAATTAAAAAATAAAATAAAAAGTATCTACCATTTAATATCATTTTAATATTTAAAAGGCATCCTATTAATTAGGAAAATAATATTAACCTTTATTAATAATTACTAGTAATGCAAAGCTTATTACCATACTTAATAAGCTATAATATAATAAGGATAAATTAAAAAAAAAAGTAAAAGTTATAAAAGGCATTAATTTAAATAAAAATATAAATGGTATTTTTAATATTAATAATAAGATATAAATAATCTCCTTATAAAGATAATAAATTTCATCTTATAAAAAGAATAACTTTTATATTATATTAGTTTATTTTTAAAGGTTTTAAATGTTTATATTATTATTTTATTAATATAAAAAAAAATAAAAGTTATAAAATAACTATTATAATAATTTAAAATTATTTTAATTAACATATTATCCTTTTTACTTTTATATATTAAAAAGTAGTTGATTGTTAATTAAAAAAATATATAAAAGTAATAAAAAAAAAGTTATAAATAAATAAATATAAATAATAAAAAAAACTATCAATATAATTTATAAAAAAATATAATAATAATAATTAATAAAGAAGCAAAAAAGCTTTAACTAAAATATAACGAAATTTTAAGGGAATTTATTATAAAGCTTAAATAAAAAAATTTAAAGTTATATATATACATATATATAATATTATGTTATATAATATGATTAAATCATTTAATAAAGTTTAAAATCTTATAAGACCATATAAGCATCTTATCTTAATACCAAGGAAATCCCTCACTTACATACCTTTTATATAATTTTAACCTATTTTTAAATTAAATATAAAGAATATTAACTTTATAAACATAATAAATAAATAATTAAAATAATATAAAATAATAGATTTTATAAGGTTTATTATTTGATTTCACTATTATATAAAGTAAATTAAAGAAAAGTATTATTAAAAAAAGTTAATACTTACATAATAACTAATGTGTTACCATAATTATTGCTTGGATGTTCCACCAATCCTTTTATTAGAATTTGTTTTATTAATAAAAGGCTATAAATTTCTATAATTAAGATTTTATAAGGATATAATAACTTTTAAAATAATAATAGTCTTACTTAATTCCCATGTTAGACCTAATCTAATTTTTAATTAAAATAATAAAAAAAATAAAAATTATTTTATTTCTTAAAAATCTATAAATTAAATAAGAATATTATTTAAAAACTTTTAATAAAATGATTTTAAATCTTTTTTTATATAAAAATATAATTTATATTAAAGTAAATAATAGTATAATAAAATTAATCTTAATGTAAACCTTTATTTTTAAATTAAAACTCTTATAACTATTTTTTAATTTTATTTATAAAGCTTTTATTTAATTAATTAATTGCTTAATCACTTATTTTACTTAAGTTATAATTTAAATATAATTAAAGCTACCATTTTTATAATATATCAAACAATATCCATATAATTAAAATCATTAAGAAAAAAGAAGTAAAATGATAGTAATTATAAATTAACAATAAATATAAATATGAAATTATTTGGATTTTTATTAAAATATAAAATATAAATGATTTAATAAAATATTAATAAAAAGAACATTTTATTGTTTATTTAATTTAAGTTATATAATAAAATAAAAGATTAATAAAAGGTATTTCTTAAAAAAAAGGTTTTTAATAAAATATCAATTAAAGTAATTTTAAAAAAATATTTATAAAAAAAAATATAATAAGATTAAAAGTTTTATTAAAGTGGAGGGTGATGGATGAATGAAAAGGAGTTAAAGCATTTATAATATTAAGCTAAAAAAAGTTAGATATTATATATAATAACTTATAAAAGATAAATTAAAATAAAAAAGGATAATATTAAGTTTATAAATAATTTATATATAATTTTAGATCTAATTTTATTAAAAAGATTATATTAAAATCTTATTATAATTATATGAAGATTTTTATTAATTAGTTATTATTAATATCTTATATCTTTATATATATGTATAATTAACTTAATATAATGAGTTTTAACGTTAAGTTATAATATTAAAATCATATTAAAACAATTATAATATATTATTAATTATATTTATAAGGTTATTATTATATTAAATATATAATATATTAAATAATATATATATAGTTAAAATTATATAATTATAAGAAGTTAAAAGATAAGAATTATAAATTTTTTAAGATAATAAAAGCAAAGTTATTTAATTTTAAATAAATTATTAATATAAATAAATAATTAATAAAATGTTTATAAGTATGTTTTTTAAGTTATAATAAAAAAGGTGTAAAATGGTAGTATATGAAATAATATAAGGGTGTGGATAAGTTATGATTAAATTTAAAAATTAATTAATTATAATTAAAGCCTTATTATTTAATTAGATTATTTTTAATATAAGGTGGGTTATTATATTATATAACTGCCTCATATAATTATAAAAAGCCTTAACATAAATTAATGGTAATTTTTTAAAAAATTATAAGATTACTTTTTAATAAAATATTTAATATATAATATAACTTAATAAAGTTGTTTATTAACTTTAAGTTATAACATTAAAGTTATATTAAAATAATTATAACATATCACCGGTTATATTTATAAGTAAATTATTATATTAAATATACAATATATTAAATAATATGTATATAATTAAAATGACATAATTATAAAAAATTAAAACACATAAATTACAAATTTTTTAAGTTAATAAAAGCAAAGTTATTTAATTTTAAATATAATGTTTATATAAATAAATAATTTATAAGAGGCTTATAAGTATGTTTTTTAACTTTAAATTAAATATAAATTAAAATTAAAAAAAAAATTTATATAAAGTATTTCTTAATTTAAAATAATTATCATAAAAAAAGTAAAAAAAAGAAAAATAAGCTAGGGAAGGTTTAAAATGATATAAGATTATTAATAAAATAAGATTATAAGTAATATTATAAATAATTAAAAATAATTCTTATATATTATTAATTATATTTATGTTTTATAATTATTTTAAATAAAAGATATATGAAATAAAATGTATATAATTAAAATCATAATGTTAAAAAAAATTAAATAATATTAATTATAAATGGTTTAAGTAAATAAATGTAAAGTTATTTGATTTTATATTAGAATTTTATGTTAATAAAAAGTTTATTAATTCTTAATAAGTTATTTCTATTTATTACTTGTTAAATTTAATTAATTAATAAAATAAGTGAATTAAGTTTAATATTATAATATAAAAAAGTAAAAGTGTGGTAGTATAAGATTATTAATAAAATATAATATATATAAAGTTATAAAAGTATAAAAATATTATAAAATACATTTAATCACTTTTTTATATATTATTAATTATATTTAAGCTTTATAATTACCTTAAATATAAGGTAAAATATTTAATATGTATATGGTTAAAATTATAAAGTTAAAATAAGTTAAATAATATAAATTATAAATTCTTAAAAGCGTTGGATGAAAAGTTATTTAAAGGTTTATTAAGTTTTAATATTTATAAATAAATGATAAGGGTTATTATAATACTTAAACTTACCATTTAATCAATAAAGTTATATATTAAAGTATAAAGATATTTATAAAAAAAGTAAAATAAAATGATATAAGATAATTTTAAAAAAAAGTAAATGATTTAATTTTTTATCATAAATAAATGATATAATTTTAAATAATTATTATAATTATTAAATAAAAACCTTTATTAATTTACTAAGAAATCCTATAATATTTAAATATAATTACTATAATAAACTTAATTTAATAATATTAAAAATATTAATATTAATAATTATAGTAGATGTTTTTAATATATGATTAAAAATGAGAAAGAATATTAATAAATCATTTTTTAAAAAGCTTATAAGACTTTAATTAAAATAAAATGTATAAATAAAACTATTATTTATTAAATAGAATTAAATATATAAATAAACATTATTCCTTTAACTTATTAATTTATTTCTCTTTTTTTTATTTTTATATTATTATATTTATTTTTATTTTTATTATCATTTTTTTTCTTTAATATATTATATCTTCTTTTTTTATTTTTATTATTTTTTTAACCTTAAGTTTAATCATTGTTAAGGCTTTATTAATAATATATATTATTATATATTAAGATTATATTAATTTAAAAGTATATAAAAATGAGTATAGTTTTTTATATAAAAAATAATAATAAAATGTAAGGGGTAAATATACCTACTAATATAATTATTATAAAATAAAAGGTAAATCTTATAAACTCCTTTTTATAAAAAATGATTAAAAGTTTTAAGATATATTATAATAATAAAAAGAGGGTATATAAGTTAAATAAGTGGTTGGTATAAAAATAAAATTTAAAAATATTTATATATTTAATTTTTATTTATAATTTTTATTATTTAAGATATAATTTTATATATTAATTTTCTTTTTATTAAATATTATAAGAATTATGGTAATTAAGGTTAAATATAAGTAAATATATATTATTAAAAGTAGAATATTTATAATTTAACTTAAATATTATTATATATATTAATATTATTTAATTTTAAATTAAAACTTATATTAATATTATTATGGTGTTTAATATTATTATTTTAATTATTATTTTAAATGTTTTTAATACCTTTTACCTTAACCTTTAACTTTATCCTTTTATTTATTATAAAAGTTACCTTACTTTTTTTTTTACTTTTATTCTCTTAATTAATCTTACTTTTTTAACCGATCCATCATCTCGGGTTATTTTATCATTTTTAATTAATTTTACTTTTTTAATTAATCTATTATCTTTAATTAATCTATTATTTTAAATTATTTTTTTAATTGTTTCTGTTTTTTTTCCTACTTTTATTCTCTTAGCTGATTCTATTTTTTTAACCAGTTTATCATCTCAGGCTATTTTATTATTTTTAATTAATTTATTATCTTAAACTGCTCTTTTAATTATTTTTATTTCTTCCCCCACTCCTACTTTTTTAATTAATTTTACTTTTTTAACTAATTTATTATCTTAAATTATTTTATCATTTTTAATTAATCTTACTTTTTTAATTAATCCATCATTTTAAATTATTTCATCATTTTAAACTACTTTATTATCTTAAATTATTTTATTATTTTAAGCTACTTTTACTCCCCCAGCCATTTTTATTTCCTTTTTTACTCTTATTTTTTCAGCTGGTTTTATTTTTTTAATTAATTTATTATCTTAAACTATTTTATCATCTTAAACCACTCTTATTCCTTTAACTACTTTTATTCCCTTAATTATTTTTATTTTTTCTTTTATTCTTATTTTTTTAATTAATCTTATTTTTTTAGCTGGTTTATTATTTTTAATTAATTTATTATCTTAAGTTATTTTTGTTTTTACTTTTATATATTAAAACTTAATTTATATTTTATAAGATCCATTTATACCACTTTAAATAAAAGTAAAAGTATTTTTATCTTTTTATTTTTTTAACTTTTTTTTTCCCACACTTTCCCCGGTTAAGCGCCATGTTATGTCCAACCTTTTATTATAACCTTTTTATAACATTTCATAAAAGGTGGATATTTTTTTAATAAGCTAAAAATATTAAGAGATATTAAAGTAAATAAAATATAAATTAAAGTTTATAAATGGGTTAATAAAAGAGTTAATAAAAATAAATGGTATAAATATAAATTATTTAAAACCTCTTATTTTAAAATAATAATATTAATATATTTTACTAAAAGGATATAAAGTAAAGGCAGGGAGATAAGAAAGAAAATTTAAAGTTAATTTTAATGTTAAAATTAATTTCTTTAACTAACTTAAAAATATTATCATATAAAAAAGATAAAACTAAAAAAAGTTAAAGATATTAAGGTATTAATAAGTATAAAATAAGGTTTTTAAAGTAGTTTATTAAACTGATAAAATTAACTTATAAGGGGGGGGGGTGTCATATTATATATATCTTAATATCCATTAATATCTTTAAAATAAATTAATTTTACTTTTAAATATGCTTTTATAATAAAATGAATTTTAAATAAAATATATATTTATTTATGGTGATAATTTTATTAACTTCTTAATAATTATTATAAGATAGTTTAAAATAAAAAAACTTATGGTATATGGTTATAAATTAATTTATTATATTAATGAAGCATGATATATTTTTTTAAAACTTATAAATCATTATCTTAAGTTGGATTTAATCATTTAAATACATGTATGTCTTGATATCATACTTTAATAATAGCATTATTATATATATAATTCTCTTTTCTTATTAAATATATTTAAAAAAAAGTTTGATATATGGGATTTTAATTTTTTAAACCATTATATATTAAATTAAATATTATTAGCCTTTAATCATTAATAAAATAACATACTTTTATTTTAAAACCTAAAATTAATTTTTAATTTTTATTAAAAATTATAAGTTATAAAATATATAAAATTAAAAGTTTAGTTGGCAGGACTTTAATATAATATTAAGGTTTAAAATTATTAATTTAATATAAAAGGTTATATTTATAAATATTTAATATAAAATTATATTATTATATTATTTTATAAGTATCTTATTAAAAGGATTTTATTAAATCATAAATGGTATTATATTTTAACAATTTATTATAAGGGTTTATACTTAAAAAACAAAGTAAAAGAAGGTTAAGATTAAAATATGTTATTAAAGCTATACATAACCGATTAATTAAAACTAAATAATAAGTTTAAAATATTATTATATAAAATTTAAAATTATATGTTGACTTTTTTTTTTATTAATAATTAAATAGTTAAAATATGATATTTATAATTTTTTAGGATTATTTAAAAATAAAAATTAATAAATTTTATAAATTTTTTATATATTATTTTTTATATATTATATCATTTTATGCCACCTTTTTTACTTTTTTTTATATTTTTTTATATCCTTTTCATACTACATTTTAAACCTTTAGTTTTAATCATCTTCTTTATGCTTATCATAATAATATATATAAAAAGAAGATTAATATATTCTTTTAATTATTTATTTTTTTATTCTTTTAATCCTTTTAATCCTTCTCTTATTATTCTTTATATTAATAACCTTATAAAAAAGATAATAAATTATTTTACTTTTTTATTTATAATTTATAAGGTAGATGATATATTTAATCTTTATCCTTATCATATTATACCCATTTTTAACATCTTTCATTTAAGATTAAAACTTATATTTAAGGTTACAACTAAACCTCCCTCATTAGCTCTTACACATTAAATAAAATTTCATTAACCTACCATAAAATTATTTAATATAAATAATATATACCTTAAATAAAACTTAATAATTATGTTATAAATAAAAATAAATAAAAGTGATAAAAGGATTAAATTTTAAAGTTAATTTAAATCAATAATATTATACATAAATAATTACAACCTCGAAGATGATTAAATTAATTATAATATTATTTATAAGTTATTATAAATAATTAATCATAATATTTAATAATAAACTATTAAGTTAATAAATTACTTAATATATCTAAAAGTTAAATAATTAAAAAATGTTATATAAATTTAGTATAAATAATTTTAATAAAGTTGTAGATTAAAGGTTTATATTAATTATAAATGTGTCGTAATAATAGTAGAGGTCTATATAAGTTCTTATTATAATAAAAAATTTTTTAATAAAATTATTTTAATTTAAATATATTATAACTTTAAATTTATATTATTATATTATTTATATATTAAATTATAAATAACCTAATTAAAAATAAATGAAGTTTTTTTTAAAAGCAAGAAAATAATAAAAATATTTCCTTATAGTTTAGAAATTAAAAAATAATAAAAATAAAGGATTATCTTTTAAAAACTAAAAAATATTATAAATAAAGAATTATCTTTTAGAAAATGGAAAATATTAAAAGTAAGGAATTATCTTTTAGAAAGTGGAAAATATTAAAAACAAATTAATTAAAATAGAATAATAGAATTTTAAAATTTAAATGAAAAAAAAAAAAAAAAAATTTATGAAATTAAAGTAAAAAAGGATTAAAACGTAAAAAAAATATTAAAAAAGAAGGATAAATTAATACCTTAATAAAAAATATCATTTTTATTATTTTTATATTAATAATTTTAATATTTAGCTTATTTTTATATAATAAATTAATACATTATTTTTTTTAAGTTAAAAATAAGTTGAATTATTATTATATAATTGTATTAAAATTAAAATTATAAAGGAAATCAATTAAAAGAAATGAATTCATGATTTTTAATATAGGCTTATTAAGCCTCATATAAATTAAAAGAAATTAATATTAATATCCATTATCTTAATAAATAAGGAAATAATAGGATTTAATTTAATAATATAATGATTATATTAAAAAACTTTATGGATTAATTATTATTAATTAATTAATATATGTGAAAATGGATAAATATATATTATATGTTAAAAAAGTAGATAATTATATTATTAAATATTAATTAAGTAAATTAAATAAAAAAAAATTCTTAAAATATATTAAATAAGTTATAATATTAATGATTATAAAAGAGGTTATGTTATTTAAAAATAAATTAATATTTAATATATAATATATAAGTGATTAATTTATATTTACTATTTTTTAATTTTAATATTATAATTAATTCTTTTTAATTAAATATATAATGAATGTTAATGTAAAGAAGTATTTTATTAGATATTTTATTAATGGATGGGATATAGGAAGGGTTAAATGAGAATTTTTATATTTTATTATTTATAAATTATGTATCCTTGGTTTTAAAGATGATATGTGCTTGTTTAAGCTTATAAAAGGATTAAGTTATTTAATAGTATTTATTATGAATTATGGTAGATTTATTTATGGTGGATGAAATAAAAAATTGTTTATATATTAAGATAAGGGAGATTTTAATTAAATGTTATAAGTAAAAGATTTTTTTAAGAAATATTTAATAGTTAAAAGTAAAAGTAATAAGATATGGATTTAGTTAACATTAATTATAAATATTTTAAAATGATATATATATATTTATCTTATTAAAATGGGTAGGGATATGGAAATAATATATCTTTTTAAGGAGGATATCATTAAAAAACTATGTAATAACCTTTTTATTAAGTATAATTAATTTTAATAAATAAAATGTAAGTGTAGTTGTTAAAGGTTTTATATTTTATTAAAAAAAATATAATTTAATAATAAAAGGTTAAATATTAACTTAATTTATACTTAATTACTAGGTATCATCTTATTTAACATTAAATAACTAAATAAAAGCTATTATAATATTAACCTATTAAAAAGTTAATTAATAACGGCTAATATCTTCATCATTATCCTAATAATTATTAATTAATATATAATAAGTATGATAAATTATATTAAAGTTAACATCACCATCTTTAAAGATAAAAAAATATAATAAAGCGTTATAAATATTAAAATACTTAAGGTAATATATATTAACATTTATTATAAGATATAAATTAATTATAAGATATTTAGTTATAAGAATTATATAAGGTAAGATAAAAGGTTTAATAAATAAATTAAAAGGTATTAAAATCCACATCATTTTAAAAATATTATATTTAATAATAAAGGAATTTAATAATATTTAATAAATATTATTAAAATATTATAAATATTATTAAATAATAAAATTATTAAAGAAAATAAGAATATTAATTTATATAAGGAATGATTAAAATGTAAAATAATAAACTTATTTAATAATTATCATTTTTATTAATTACTATCCCCCCTCCTCTTATAAAATCATATAATAATACTATTAATATTAATATATAATTAATATATTTTAAAAAAAATAATAAGTTATGATTAAAACGTATCTATTATTTTTAATAAAATTATATATTATAAATTACATTAAAATAATAATCATATAATATATAAAAGATTATTAATTATATCCTTCTTATAATCATTAACATAATTTAAATTTATATAACTTATAACATTATAATTAATAACCTAGGACTTAATTAAATAATAAGTTAATTAATAGTTTAAAAGCAGATATTATGTTTAACTATTATAAAAAAATAAATATTATTAATATCTTGGTATAAATTATTAGTAAATCTTTATTAATACTTTAATTAAAATTAATATAAAATGTTTAATGAGGTTAAATATAAGTTAATTATAGTAAAATATATTAATTAATTAGTAATAATTTAATTGATTTAATTAAATACCATGATATATATATAAATGAAATAG
This sequence comes from Hypomontagnella monticulosa, assembly GCA_902825475.1. Classification (NCBI taxonomy): domain Eukaryota; kingdom Fungi; phylum Ascomycota; class Sordariomycetes; order Xylariales; family Hypoxylaceae; genus Hypomontagnella; species Hypomontagnella monticulosa. Next base: position 5,157,537 of record CADEBF010000003.1, on the reverse strand, counting down.
TTTATAACTTATAATATATATGAGATGATTTTATATGATTTATAAATAAGTATTAATAATTTTAATAAAGTGAGTTGTAAATGTTAATGAAATTTAATATTAACCATCTATATTTTTAAATTAAATTAAAGGGTAGAATAATAATACATAAAAGTAATAATTTAAAATGATAATATATGTTATAATATGTTTAATGTTAAGTATATTACTTATATATTAATTATCTTATTACGAAATGATGGTTATTAAATTAAGATGTAAGAATATTAGTTGAATAATATTTAATTAAAATAATAAGATTTATATTATTTATTAAAAAAGAAGGTATATTATAACATATATTAATATAATTTATATTTAATAAAAGTATTATTATATGTAAGTAAAAGGTTGATAGATGTAATGGGATTAAATAAATAATATAATGTTAAATAAGATTTTAAAATATTAAATCTTTTTTTATTTTTATATATATATATATTACTTATTATATATTTATTAACATTAATTATATATAAATCATCAACACATCTTATAAAATATAAATAATAATAAATACCAGTAAAAATAAGACTAATAAACTTTTTATATTTTTTATTTATATATAAAAAGAAATAAATATTTAATTATTATTTAATATGAAGGTATTTATTTAATTCTTAATAATTTATATATGCCATTTAAATAAAATTAAATGGCAAATATAAAATATAATTAATATAAAATTATGAGGTTAGTTATATATATGTAAAATATAAAAGATATTAAATATTACATTAAGATAAATGGGGTAAAAAATAAAAAAGCTAAAAAATAAAAATGATTTAATGGTATATTTAAATATTAAATAAATAAATATAAAGATTTAATATTAGATTTTATCTGATTATATACTTTATATAATTATGTATTTAAGCGTTATATATGATAATATCCTTATAATAATTAAAAGGAATATAATTAAATAAGTTTAACCTATAAAATAAAATGATAGATAAATATAAAAAGTTAAATAAAACAAGGAGGGGGGATAAGAGAATTAAATTAAGACATAATAATATAATAAAAATAATATAATGATAATATTTATATTATATTATTATATTTATTATATTAATAAGTAAAAATTATTTAAAATAAGTTTAATATTATTATAATTTATATAAATAAATATGATTATATTTTAAATTAATATATTTTAACTTAACCAAACATATTATTAACTATTATTAAAATGATAAAAATAATATTAATTAAAAATATATTACATATTAAGATTAATATTATAAGAAATAATATAATTTAAATATATAAGTTTATTTAATAAAATATATTTTTATTCTTAATAATAATATTAATTATAACCTTTTAAAATAATAATAAATAATTAATTATAATTAATATATTTTTAATAATGGTTAATATAAAATATGAAATCTATTTTATATATAAAATATAATGTAATTATTATAATAATAAAATAATTATTATTATTTTAACTTTATATAAACCCATCATTATATTTTTATAACAAAAATCATAAATTAAGTTATTAATTAAATCTTAATAATATATATAATTCGAAATAATCAAATACAACCTTAATAAATAAAATATAAATATTAATTTTAAATATAATAAAAACGCATAAACAGGTAAATTATCATATATAATATGAAAACATATTCATCGGCTACGTTTAATATATATATTATAAAAATAAATTATATTATATATATTTATCCTTAATGAATATATTATATTTATATATTAATAAAAGATAATATAACATAAATAATTTAAGACATATGATTATTAATAAATGACAATTAAACCAACTTAATTTTATAAAGATTATTATTATAATATATAAATATAATATTATAGTGAATAACTTAATATCTAGTATATTTATTATATATATCGCTTATATTAATATTAGTATTACATTTAATATAAAAAGATATAAAAATAAAAGATAAATATCCACTAGCAATCATAACTAACATACCATACATCTTATAAGACGATATATACCAAATAATATATATAATGATAATAAAAATCTTAAAATTATAATAATATAAGATGGTTATAACCATCCATTTTAATAACTTTTAAAATTAAAACGCGATTTCTTATGGATTAAATATAATAGGAACATTAAGATTAATAAAATGTAAAATATTATAAAATATAAATAATATTAATCATTATATATACAATAATAAATCATTAGAAATTATCTATTAAAAATTTATAAGAGGAAAATATATAACATATTAATAATAATGATATTTTATTGTAATTTTAAAGATAAGCCAGGCATAAATGATATAGCATATTTTTTAAATATAATAAATAAATATAATAATTTTACTTAATATTATTATAAAATACCTACCATTAAATAATAATATATGATAAAAATTATATATATTAATATATTATAATGATATAATAATATCATATTATATAATAATATTATGGATTAAAAAAATTCTTAAATTAATAATATTAAAAACAGTTAAGATATTTAAATTAATATGGATATATTTAAAAAAGTATAATGAAAAAAAAAGAGATAAAATTAAAATCTAATTTAATATTATCATGCTTATATTATTTAATAATTTCCATTTATTAAAAAGGGGAGAAATTGTTAAAGGAAAAGATTAAATTATTATAATAAAAAATCAGTATAAACATCACTACGAACCGCCGCATTTTATATTAAACTACTTAAATAGACTAATAAAGATATCATATATCATAACATGAACATAGTCGGTAATTACTGATTACTTTTAATTACTTAATTGTTACTTAAAGTTATTTATTAAAATATTAAAGAATAATAACATATTAATTATGTAAATATTTATATTTATAAGTTATAATAAAGAAGATTAAAATAAAATATTTTTATTATAAAAATGATTTTTTTATTATAAGAATGTGTATAAGTTTTAAATATTAAGGAAGAAAAAATTATTTAATAATAATAATAATAAATTATATATGTTATTTTAATATAATGATAATACTATTATATATTAAGATTTAATGTAAAAGATAGAAAAATAAAAAAAAATGAAATTTTAAATGTTTGTTATAAGAATATGTTTAATGATTAAAACTTTAAGATTAAATAATAATATTAAGTTAAAAAATTATAATATATATTATAATTTTAATGTTAATTAATAAAGAGATTTTATATTAATTTATATGTAGGTAATAGAGAAGTTTAAGGTGTAATTTTATATTAATAATATTTTAATAAAGAGAATAGATGTGTTATTTAAAATGGATAAAAAGTGGTAAGATATGTTTTATAACTTATTGCGTTAATGTATTAATAAAGTAAATTAAATTTATATATTTATTATATATTAAAAACTAATTTAATAATAATAAGATATATGATAATTTCATATAAAAGATGATGTTAATATATTTTATTAATTTTTAATTAAATTTATATATAATTATAGATTATTATTTAAGAAATTTAAATTATAAGAGTTTAGTTATATAAGTAATAATTATTATAAATAATAGTAAATTATATATAATTGATAAATATATTAAATTTTTTAGGTTAAATAAATTAAAGGTATATATATTTTAAATAAAGGATTTTATAAATAATATAAGTTTTATAATAAATGATGTGATGTGTAAAAAATAATAGAGATGTAATAATTATGTAAACATGTTAGATTAAATATTTAAAAATAATGATATAAATGAAGTATTAATTTTAAAAGTGGAAATAAAAACAAGTTAAAAGTTAAATAACTTATACATTAACTTATAAAAAAAAAGTTTATTAAGATTTATACCTTATTAAATAATAAGTAAGAAATATTAATTAATATATTATATAATAATAATAACTTTTTAACTTATATTAAACATACCATATTTAATTATAAATATAAATATAATATAAGTCATTTAAAAATTAATAATATTTCTTAATATAACTTTATTAATAAGTTTATATAAGATAAAAAAGATAAATATTAACTTAAAAGTTATTATATAAATGAATAGGTAAAATTTAAGGCTTTAAGAATAAAAAAGGATTATAATATTAAAAATATTAAAATTTAAATTAAATTTAATCTTATATTTAATTGGCTTAATTATAAGCATATATAATAAAATTAAGAAGGGATTTTTAAATAACTTAATTTTATATATATATTATAAATCATTTATAACTTATTAAAGTTATAATATAATAAAATAAGTATTTATATTAAGGGAAGAATTTTTAAATATGTTAGAAAAATTGTATAAAGATAACTTAAAAATAAATATAATTTAATTATTATGATTTAAATATAAGATCATAACTCCATTCAATTTATTAATAAATTAAAAAATAATACATTCATTAATTAATTTATATTTATTTTAATAATTAGTTAAATATATATTTATATTATTATATTTTATTTTTATAAGATAGAATATAAAGATTATAAAAAAAAATGCTTTTAAATTAAACTTTAATGGTTATAATATATTAAAACTAAATATTAATAATAATATTATATAAAAATATATAAATAATAATTTAATTATTTAATATAAGAAGTTAAAAATAAATGATAAAAGTATATATTAGGAATAAATAGATGAAAAAATTAAGATTAAAAGATAATTAATAATAAAACTAGATATAGATTTAAAAGATGATAAAGATATAATATTATATAACTATTATAAGGATGTAGATAGTGTAAAATAAATAGTAGTTATAAAATAAAATAAAAAGAGGAAAAAGTTATTAAATATATATAATATATATTTAATAATGTTTAATAAATGATTTAATATACTAATATTTGATAAGGTATATTTAATTAAAAATTAAAATTTAAACTTTTATAAGATAATTAAAATAATTTAAAAAGAATATCTGATTCTTTATATAATAATATTAATAATAAATAATTTAATAGATATATTATTATATATAATAATGGTATAACTTAATATAATGCTACCTTTTATTATATAATTTCTTATTTAAGAGCTTTTATGGACTTATTATAACATTTCTTAATTATTAATTTTAAGATAACTTATGTAAATAGTTTATTAAAGATATTAAATACTTAAATGCTAAATTAATTTTAATATATAAGAAAAAGTATAATAAAATTATTTAAAAATATATTGTTAAAAAATTAACTTTAAATAGTATATAATAATCATTTATTAATAAAAGTAAGCTTATTAAAGAATAATATGATAATATATAATAATAAAAAGCCTAGTTATAATTAATCAACTTAATTTATTTTTATTTAATATATTATAAATTTAATATAAAAGGGTCATTTAATGTATATAAAAAAGTTATATATAAGATATTATTAGTATTTATGATAAAATGAGATATGTAGATAAAATTAATATTATTTAATAATATTATTGTTATATTTAATGATAATCTATTTAAAGCTTAATTTTAAATTATAGATATATATTTAAATATAAAATAATAAATATTATATGATGGGTTTTATTTTTATTAAAATAGTGATTTATATGATAATAAATATAAGGATGTAAGTAAAGTTAAGGTAAATAAATGGTAATTAGTTATAAATAATTAATAAAAAGGAAAAGTTAAATGTGTTAATCTTATAACATTTTAATATATGTTGTTACTTATATTTAATTTAAATAATTATAAATTATTTAAATTAAATAAAGATATAATAGTATTAATTAATATGTTAGGCATTGGTATTAATAAATCTTAAATGATACTTAATATTAACTTAAATTAAATAATATAAGCAATAGATAATAATAAAAAAATGGGTTGGATTATAATAAGAGTTTATTATAATTAAATGTTAGTTATACATATGGTAAATAACAGGATATAATGGCTATTTAAAGCTTTAAAAGCTAGCTTAAAATATATGATGCTTAATAATAAATTTAAATTCATATATTAATTAATATATCATTTATTTATAATATGTTAATTATTTATATAAGTTTAAAAATAAATAAAAGAATTATAAAAATATAATTTTCTTAATCATATGATTATTATAACAGTAATATCATAAATATAATAATAAATCATAAAAGGTTAACATTATTATTTAATAACATTATTTAATAACAACCACTTATAACTTATAATTTATAACATACCCTTACTTAATATAACACCCCTTAACAGGTTAACCCTTATAACATAATAGATTTAAATTCATATTAATTTAAACCATTATATAATATATTAATATTATAATATATAAAAATATTATACTATGCTTAAAAATATATAATTAAAATATATCATTTATACATATAAATATAATTCTATTTAAACATAATAAAATAATTAAAGATTTTAACAACCTTAATATAATAATAAATATATTATTAATATTTATAAATCTATTTATATTTAAATTAAATCTATATAATATATATAATAAAAATATCATAATATAATAACTTTAATTTATAAATTATCTTTTATAAGTATTAAGATAATTATCATAGATTAATTAGAGATAATATATTAAATAAATTATATATATAATATCAGATATATTATATAATAATATATAATCCATCATTTAAGTAAAATATATAAAATAATTAATAATTAAATTATATATCCATAAAAATATATGTAACATACTAGCAGATATTATAACATATATACTAATATTCAACTTATTTTTTATATTATACTATTAGTAGTTTTAAGATTAAAATATATTAAATTTAAATAAATATTATAAAAACTATAAAAAAACATAAAAAATATTAATCTTCTTTTAATATATAAATAATATAATTATAAATTTAGTATTAAAATGTTATTTAAAGGATTTTATAACATTTAATAATTTTTATAATAAAAGTAAAGAAGATTTCTTAATAAGTATTATAAAATGATTAAAAGGGAATAAATTAAAGCTCTTATAAATATAATTAATAAAAAATTATTTTATTAAATAAATCAAATACAACTTTTAATAATTATAATTAAAAGAATATATAAATAAGACATTAATAACTACATTTATAAAGAAAATATAATATATCATTTAAATAAAATTAGATAAATAACATTACATCTTTAAATAAATATAATTAAATTATAATAAAAGATTAATGGATAATTAATAAAATATATAACACTATTTAACTAATAAAAGAAAATTATTATAACTTTATTCACTTATATAAAAATATAATAATAAGAAAATATTTAATATATTAAAAATATAATATAATAACTTATATTATTTATAATTATTAATATTATACTAATCATTTATAATATGATATATATTCACTATAATTTTAATGATTATATATTAAATAAGGATAAAGAATAATAAAAGTAGATATACTGGTATAATTAAAAGGGATGCTTAATAACAACATTAAAGTATAAAAATTATAAAATATTTAAAATTATAATTCCTTTATTATAACATAAAAAAACTTGAATTTAAATATATTATAATAACCTTTTATATTATTATTAATATATAATTATTATAATATAAGGATATTTATTATGAAATAAAATAAGTTATCATTAATTATCTACATAAAACAATGATTTAATAATACATTTATATTTTATATTAAGATTATATATAATAATATAATATATAAAATTAAAAGGGGAATTAATAATCATTTATTAAAACCCATTTATTAACATTATTTAATTAATATAAAAAAAATAATATATATTTTAAATATAAAAAAGATTTTCATACTTAAATTAAATATTAATCTTTTATAATTATATAAAATTAAATTAAATAAACTTATTTAAACTTTTCCACTTATATTAATAATATATAATATATATTTTAAATACTTATTTTATATATATACTATTAAAGCTTAAAATAAAATAAAAAATTATTATAATAAGATATATCTTAATAAATAAGTTATATTCCATTAAGTAATGGTTTAAACATTATTTATTAAATATATAAAAAAATATATATAAATGATAGAAGAGATAAATTAAATAAACCTTTTAATTAATAAATAATCAGATAATATAAATAATTATTTAGAAGTATAGATAAATAAAAGGCTTATATTAAATATAAGAATAAATCAGGAACTAAACCATTAGTTAAAAAAAATAAGATTTTCGATATACCTTAAAGGATATAATATGAAGTTTTTTATGGATTTAATATATTTTAATATTAATACTTGAGTATTAATATTAATTAGTTATTTAAAGGAAATTTATTAAAAGATTATTAAAAGAATTAATATTAAAACAATTAATAATAATATATTTTTAAAATAATTAAATTATTATATATTATTTAATATAATATTTTAATTTTTTAATTAAAATATATAAGAAAAAATATTAATAAAATATGTTATGATATGGAATTATATACTTATATATATTATATATATATATAATTAAAATAATAATATAAAATTACCTTATAAATTAATAAAAGACTAAAATATAACTTTTATTAATGTTATATTATTAGATTAAGATAATACTTTTATAAGATAAAAGGATATTATTATATTTGATATAATTTAATAAATTATTAATTAATAGCTCTATAAATCTTTATTTAAAAATATCTTTATATTAGCCTACATTATATTTACAATTAATACCTAAATAAAATCATAAAAGATAAGTTTAATATATAATATAACTCATTTCTTTATAATTATAAAAATATTTTTATTTATAATATATATTTATACTATCATTATAATAAATGATTAAATAAATAATATAACATTTTTATTTTAAATTAATAAAAATTCATATAATATCTAATTTTTATTATTATATATAATATATAATATAAATAATAAATATTTATAAATTAATATATTAATATATTAATAATTATATATAAATATTAAAATTAATATCCTAATATTTAAGGATAATCTTAATATTATAATATAAGTAATAAATAAGGTAATATATATTAAAAAAAGTAATAGCCATGATATATTAATAATATGGATTATATGTATATAATTTATTATTAAAGATAATAAAATGAATATAATAAGGCTTATAAAAATAAAATAAGTTAAAAATAGATATTTAAAATTAATTTATAAGAATATTATAATATTATGGTAGATAATAGGCTATATAATATTAATTATTATATATAAGATAAAAAATGTATTAAATAGTTTATTATTTAATTAAAAGGTTAAAAATATAAATAATAGAATATATGATATTTTAATATTAAAGATGGTAAAAATAAAGGATAAAAAGTTTAATATGATAATAAGATATTTATTTTTTAATTATATTAATAATAAATGATGGGTATTAGTTACTAGTATGTATATTATGTTTAAGATAATAATAAATTTAATATTAAAGTATAAATAATATAAAAATAAAATATTAAAAGTTTTATATATTAAGATATATGAAATTATAAGAAAGAAATTTTTATCGAAATTAATAATGGTAATATATTTAATAACTGGATAACCATCTTAACATATAAAATAATAAAATATATGATGGTGGAATAGTTTATAAAATAGGATTAAAAATATCATTATATATACTAATTAAGTTAAAATTTACATTATATGGTATAAATAAAGATAGATATTAAAACATAAAATATCCATATGATAATTCTTATTATATTTCCTATCAAAATTATTTATGGTTTATATATTAATAATATTATCATTTTATAAATTTATATATTATTTAATTAAGTTTAATAAGAACTTATTATATTTCCTATATTTAATTAAGTTGTTATATCTTAAATTTAAAAATATTAAGTTTATTATAAAAATAATATTCTTATTAAAACCTTTTATAAATTTATATAATAAGGTATTAAATTATAAAATAATAATAGCTTAATATTACCATATAATAATTGTATATGTTAAGAAGTTCATATAAAGATAGTATATTAACTGGATTATAAATTTAAAAACCATAAAATCAAAGGAGAAGATATAATTAAATATAAATAAAAGTGATTTAATATAAATAATTTATATTTAAATAGTTTATTTCGTAGGTGTTGTAAATATGATATATGTAATAAAATATAATAAAAATAAAAAGTTTAATTAATTTTTAAAGGTTTTTCTTTTTTAATATTTATTATTCCATTTATATCCATATAAATCAAATCTAAATTATAAATTTAACACGTAAAAAACAATAAAAAAATAAATTATATAATTACTTTTATTTTCAAACTTTATCTTTAAAAATAATATATAAGCAATTATAAATAACTTAAATATAAATATATATTAATACATACACCAGCTATTTAATATAATAAATAAATATAATAAAATGGTATATATTATTAATAACATTTTAAAAAATGATAATATTTAAATACCATCATTATACCTTTATACCGGCAATTATATGATTATAATATAATCATTAAAAATATATTAATAATAATCTTATATAACATTATTAAACATAAGGATTAATATTATATTATAAGATATTTAAATGTTAAATATCATTATATTTATTATATTAATCATAATAAAAAATATAATAATATGTTAATGGCAGGGCTTTTTATACCATTAATGATAATAATAACCTATTAATTAAATCATCTTTAATTAAATAAATGAATTCCTATTAATAAAATGGAAAGAACATATATAAGATAAGGATATAATTATGGAGATAAATGTAATTTTATCATATCAAATACTAATATATAATATATTATTATTAATTATAAAAATTACCTTATTTTTATGGTTTAAGATTAAAAATAAATAATATAAATAGCTAATATTTAAATATAATATCATAAAAGATAATATGTAATATAAATATATAAAGATTAAAATAAATAAATCTTTATTAAATATAGTATATAATATAACTTATAAGGTAATAAAAGAAGGATATTTAACAATCATATTTAATTAAATATATAAAAGATGTAATATGATGTTTAAAACATTAAATATATTTAAATATTATAATAATATATTGATACGAAAGTAGTATTTAATATTATAATGATAAAAAATAAAAAAAGGAATATTATATATGATTTCTCCTTATAAAAATGATATAAAATATGATAATATGTTGTTTATTATATTTATTAAAATAATAAAATATATTATATTATATTATTAATTTATAAAAGGTGGTGGAGATGGGAAATTAGTTATGGTGGTGTTAATTAAGTTATTATCATAATTTTTTAAAGATATGTAAGGGTTTATAAAGTTTAAATATAAACGCTAAATATTTATAATATATTTAAAAGGTATAAGGTAATATTATAACTTTTATTATAATTAATGTAATGGTTATAAATAATATTAAAATATATAAAAAATTATAATACCTTAAATTTTAATATAAAGTTGTTGTGTTAATGATAGGATTAAGATTTAATATATTTATATAAATAAATAATAAATAATGTAATTATTTAGATAGGTTTTATATTAACTTTAGCATTTTATATATATTAAACCATTAAATTAAAGTAGGGTGTTAGTAAAATATCTTTAAAAATAATGATTATTATAAGATAAAAGGCATAAATATAAACATTTATAATATAAACTACTTTAAATTTAACCTATTAATAATTTAATTATAATAGATAACTAATGTTATAAAATAGATATAAAAATAATAATAATATAAGTCTCATATAAATATCATATAATAATAATAATAATTTATTAATAATTATTAATAATTATTATTATATATAATTTATAATAAACTTATAAAAGTATATTTATTTTTAAAAGGATAGATATTAGTTAATAAAATGGCAAAAATATAAAGCTATAATCCATATTAAATTATAAATAATAAAATTATTTACTAATTTATTCTTTTATATAAACCAAAAATTTATAATATTAAAAGTATTGTTATTTAAATTATTTTTAATATAATATTTTTTAATAAAGCTATCTGGTTTATTAAGCTTAATAGTATATTTAATAAATAAATTTATATGATTAATAATTATAATAATGGTAATTTCTTAAAAGGTTAATTTAATCTTATATAAATATTTTTAATCAGATTATTACTTTTAATATAAGATCTAATATATAAGGTATTAACATTATAAAAGTTTATATATAAAATAATAAATATAATTTTTAAATAAATATCCTTTTTTTAAAGTAAAATAAATAAAGATAATATACTTTATAATTAGGTATTTTATAAAATAATATATTAGGGGGTTTATAAGATTGGATAAAAAATAATAAGGATAAGATTCTGGTTTATTATTGTTGGTAGTAGATAGTTAAATAAGATATTTTTATAATCTAATAATATATATTATATTAATTTTAAATGTTTTATTTTATTTTTAGGTTTATTTTATAATTTTAAATTTACCTTATATGATATATGTTCCTTAAAGTTAATTTTTTTAAGGTTAAAGGAGGTGCTTATAATTTAAAATAATAAGATAAATGAAACTTATATAAATAAAAATTTAAAAGTTAAAAGTAATAATACTATTAATGGTAAAAATATTAAAACCATTATTATTATTATTTTATAAAATGTTAATATATGGTTTAAAAGGTAAAAGACCTTTAAAAATTATTATATTAACTTAATGAATCATATTCTTATATATAATAGGTAAGTTATAAATATTATTAATAATAATAGAAATACTTGTATAATTATTAGCTATATTTATATAAAAATAAAATATATTATGTTAAATATTTAATGTAATGTTTTTAAAAATAATAAAATCATTACTTATAAAAACCATTAAGTTTTAAAGATTATTAAAAATTATAAATTATAAAATGATAAAAATAAATATAAATATATTATTTGTATTTATGGTAGGGATAAATATAAATATATTATTTATATTTATGGTAAGGATAAATGTAAATATGTTACTTATATTTATGACATTAATTATAAGAGGTTTAACATTAAGTATTAATATAATATCATTAGGAGATAATAGAACATTAAAAGTAATTAAAAGATTACCATTATAATTAAGTATGTTAAATTAAATAATAAGGTTAAAACTTAAAAAGATATTATTAATAATATCGTTAAGATTATTTAAGATAAATTATATACTAAGGTAATAAGTTATTAATAATGATATAAAAAATAATTAATTAATAAAAAAATAAGTATATCTCATCATATTAAATGGATTAAAATTATTATATTAAAATAAGTTTAATAATTTAACATTATATTTAATTTTAAAATCTTATACTAGTATGATAATATGATTTAATTGCTTAATATAATTAAGATAAACATGATAATACATACTACACTTAATACTTATATTATTTAAATATTAAAAAATAACTTTTTATTTATATAAGTTAACTTAAAAATTATAAAAATCTATTAAAAGCTTTTTTATTAAAACTATAAACATTGTTATAATTAATTAACCATTACATCCAACACAGTTAAACTTTTAAAACATTAATACTAATTTCTTATTTAAAAATATATTAAATATTATAATAAATTAAATATTTAATTTATTAAAGCTTTTATTAAATAATAAAGTATATATGAATATATTATTAATTTTTATTTAAAAATTCATAACCTCCTTTAACTTAAGATCCATTTTTTTATAATGATAAGCTAAAATATTTAATCTTAAATTAATGTTAGCATATATGTTTTATAATAAGTAGAATATAAAACTATAATCATCATTAATTATAACATCTTTTATTAAAATAACCATAAAATTTAAGATTTTTAGTTAAATTATTTTATTAATATATATATATCATAAGTTATCTCTTATAATAAGATAATATAAAATTATAACCTTTTTAAAATTTATAAGTGTTAACTTTAATAAAATAAGAAAATCATATTAACATATAAGAGGGAATATACTTATCATATAAATTTAATAATAAAAAATATTATTTATATAAAACTTAATATTTTCATATTTTAAATAAAATTTATTATTAAAATCTAAAATTTTATAAGCTTTATTTAATATAATATAATTAATGTTTTATATCTTTTTTCGATATTTTATAAAAAATCTCCATTAAATATATCTTATAATATTTAAGGTTACTAAGATTATAAAATATTTAAAAGTTAAGGTTTAAAATAAATATATAATATAAGAAATCTTTAATTTTATTAAAGTTTTTAGGGTATTTATTTGGAATACCTTAATAAGTTGGATAATAATCATATAACTTTTAAGTAAAAAAAAGATTAATAATATAAAAAATATAAATTTATCACTTTTAATAAATATAATAAAGATAATCTTTTTAAATTTTAATATTACTTTTAAAAGGACTTTTTAATATAAATATAATATCTTTATTTAATTATATATTATATCTTAAAAGCCTTTATTATTAATTATATAATTTAAATTAATTAACTAAGTTAATTAATTTTAAATTATAAGATCATTTATAATAATATTTAATTTTTTTTTAATATACTTGGACTTAATAATAAAAAAAAAGATAAACTTAAAGAATGTATATTAAGTAATAAATGCCTGATAAAATAAATAGAATTATTATTTAATATCTTTAATTATATATATTATATTTATAATGATAACGGAATAAGAAACTTATATATAAATTATGTTAATTATTTTTAACTCCTCTTCGATTAATATTTTAATTATATAATTATTTTTAAAGTTTATAATATCTTAAATCATCCTCTTATATATATATTTATAAAAAAAGGTAATAATTATATAATAATATAATTTAAAATTAAACTTAAATCTAAAAGTTTAATAAGTTAAAATAATTAATATATTAGTAAAAAGTATATTAAAATTAATAAAAAAAGAATTAGACTTTTAAGGCTTATTAGGTAATAAAGTTAGGACAAGTTTTATAAAAGGGTTAAATTTAAATAATACCTTTAAAAATAAAAAGGATAATAAGTGGCTTAATATATTAATAATATGTTTTATATATTTTAAGAAAGGTAAGATTATTAATATATATATTAAAAAAATCTTATTTATATAATTAAATAAAAATTATTAAACTTTCATTTTATATATTAAATAATAATAATATTTAATCTATAATAATATTATAATTATTTTATTTTCGATAATCATAAGATTTTAAAATCTACCTTATAGTATATTAAACTAATATAAAATCTATAATTTAGTATATTAAAAGGGTTAACCAATTATTAAGTAGATAATAATAATAAATACTTTTTAAAATATAATAATAAATTTATTATATTAAAAAATATAATCTTAATTAATCTAATCCATATTAAATTAATTAAAAATAAATTATTTATTATTTTTAATTTTATTAATAAAAAATTTTTTAACAAATTTAATCTAATTATTATTTTTAAAATGGTTAAGAAATAAATAGTATGGTATTTAATTATCATGATTATCATAAATGTTACATATGCCGGGCATGGGTATATTAAATATAAAAAAGGATGCCATATTATATTTAATATATATAATCTTAAGATTAAAAAGCAGATCTTTTAAGGCTTTTTTAATAGTGGTAATTATAAAATATAATATATATTATAATATGGCTTTTAAGATAATATAATTTTTTTAAATTAATTTTAAAAACTTATCTTATTTTTATTAAACTTTTAATGTTTATTTAATATATTTCTATAGATTATAGTAGAAAAATTGATAGTGATAAGCTTATATTAAAGGTGTGATATAAATTATTTTATTAATGATATATATAATATTATATAATATAAAATAAATTATATTTAAATTATCTTAATAATTAAAATTATGTTTTTTAAGATTTATTAAGTCAAATTAATTATATAATATTATAAAAATATAAAATAAAATGGGGTTAAAGTTAATAAAGGATTAAATAATAAATGGGGAGATAATTAAAAAATAAACATTTATTAATTTATAAAAGAAAATATAAAATAATATTAAAACCTTAATTATTAATAATAACAATGGCATATATATATATAACCAAAAGAAATATCTTAATTAAAATTGTAAATTTATTAATTTAATATGTTAATTTTATTTTCTAATTAATTATATAAGTATTTATAAGATTAATACTTAATATTATAAATATATTAAGAATAATACTTTTAAAAAAGATATGATGTAATTATTATGTATAAAGGTAATATATGAGGTTAAATATAGCAACATTTTTATCCTTAAGAGATACATTAGCTTAATTTAATTAAAATATATTCTCTATAATAGCTTATTATTTTATATTTAATGTATAAATAAGATCTGTTATATTATTTTAAATATATATATTATAAATATAATAAATAATCTTAGCTTATATAAGGATATATTTATTAAAATTTTTATTAAAAATTATAATTTTTTAAAGATTAAAGATTTAATTTTTATATTTATAATAATTAAACTTAAGGAATATTATTAGTATTATATTAATGATAATCTTTATTTAAGTTATGAAATTAATTTTAATAAAGTGATTAAGGAGAGTTTTTATAAAAATATTATTTAAATTAATATATAATATTTTAAAATAAGTTTATAAATCTTAATTAATTAAGTGGAGATTGAATTTTATTTTTTTAAAGAATTTATTTAGTTTTAAGTTTTTTAGTTAAATTATAATAATAAATGAGGGTTTAGGGTTGGATAAATGATATAATAAAAATGTGGTAATAATAAAATAAAAGGCTTGGTTAATATTATTAATTTAAATATAATAATATTAATTTTTATTATATTATATTTAAATAAAAATAAATAAATATCAACTAAAATTATAAATATTAAGATATTTATTTTTATAATAATTTTTTATTTTTAATTTATTTTTTATATTAAAGTTATATATATTATAATCTTAAATATCTTTATTTATTATAAATAAAAATAATATAAATATAATAAACCTTAAAAAAATGAAGTTATTTATTTATTTATTATAAAAGGTTTTTATATATTTTTATAATATATTTACTTCATATAAAATAGTAACTTTAATATTAGTTTATATAATAATAAAATAAGAAAAGTATTATAATATATGCTCTTAAATGGTTTTTTTAATATTAAATATAACATTATGATATATCCATTTTAAGTAGAATATAAAAAGATGTTTATTTTATTAAAAAAGCTATAATGTTAAAGATTTTTAATTTAAATTAATTATATTAAATAATAAATATTTAAATTATATAAATGAAATATATAAGTATATTATTAAAGGTTAATAGGATTAAATATATGGAATAAAATAAAAAAAAAATCTTATAAAACTTATAAAGTAAAAAAGATGATATAAAAAGTATATTTATAATATTATTAGATTAAGATTATAGATAGCTTAAATATAATTAAGAATAAAATAATATATAAAATTAGAAAAAAAAAGGGAGGAAATGTTAAGTAATAAAAGATATTAAAAATAATAGGGATTAAATTAATTAATATATATAAAGTAAATTTTAATGTATAAAAGTGATTATGTTTATTAATAAAAGTTAAAAAATAGGGTATAAAATAAGAGAATATAAAATAAAAAGGATAACATATAAATAAAAATTAAAAAAGGATATAATATATAATATATAAGGTTATATAAATGAAATATTAATATTAATATGTTATAAAGTTTCTTATCTTAATAATAATATAAAAAGATAAAATTAAATCGGAATTAATTATAAATGTTATTTATATAATAAATATATTATAAAATTAAATTAATTTTAAATATTTTAATGGATTAATAAAATAAATGTAAACATTTATGTTATTAGTGTGTATTGTGTGGTGGGGTATAATAATTTAAGAATTAGGAATTAATAAAATTTATAATTGGTTAATATTTAATGGATAGTTTTTAAAAGGTATGATTAGTTGATTTTAAATTGTAGATTATAGTTTATTTTATTTTAAACCACATTTTAATTTTTAAGGTTAATTGAATTATGAGGTTTAATTTTTTAAGATTAATTGATTATAAGTATAATAATTATTATAAATTATTATAATAATAATATATACCTGATAATAATTAATTAAATATAATGTAAATTGTTTTTTATTTTATTTTATATTATAAATTTAAAAGATGTTAGTAATGATATTATAATAATATTATGGTATGGTAAATTTAAAAATTATTATAATATAATTATAATATATTATTTAAGTTTTAATAATAAATAAATAAGTAAATATATAATATTAATATATTATGAAAAGATGTAAGTTATAATTATAAGCTATAATATTTAATTATAATTTTTTTAATATTTTATAAGGGTTTAATATATATTATATTTAATAAATTAAATCAATCATATATGATTAATTAATGATAAATAAATGATTTAAATGGAACTTATATTATTATAAGATAAATAACTTTAATAAATAAAAGAGTGAAATTAATAAAAGATATATTTAAATGAAGAAATATATAAGGTATATTAAATGTAAAATAAAATATTAAGAGAGTAAAAATTAAGTAATAAATTAAGTTTATAAATATATTATATATAGTTAATTAATTATTAAAGTTTATATATTAAATATATATAATTAATTAATAAGTAATGTTAATATATGAGGTAATAATAATATATTTTATAATATAATAATTGAATTAAATATATATAATTGATTATAAAAATTAATTAAGATTTAAGTATAAGTAAGTAATTAATTAATAATGTTAGTAGATAAGATACTTATAATAAATTAAGTAATTATGATAGTTAAATAAAGTTATATGATTAATTAAAAAAAAGTAATTAAAAAACTAAATATAAATAATTAGTTAATTAATAAAGTTAATAAATTAAACATTTATAATAGATTTAATAATAATATAAGTAAATTAAACATATATGGTTCATTAAAAAAGGATGATTAAGAAATTAAGTATATATAATTTATTAAAAGGGGTAATTGGAAAATTAGGTATAAATAAATGATTAATTAATAAGGTTAATAAATTAAATATTTATAATTAATTAAATGATAAAGTGAAGAAATTAGATATAAATAAATAATTAGTTAATAAAGTTAATAAATTAAACATTTATGATTAATTAAGTAATAAAGTAGGGAAATTAAGCATATATAATAAATTAAAAAAGGTAGTTAAAAGATTATATATATATAAATAATTAATGAATAAGGAAAATATATTAAATATTTATAATAGGTTAAGTGGTATGGTTATAAGATTAAGTATGTATATTTACTTAAATAAACTAGTTATAAAATTAAATATATAAAAATAATTAATTAATAAGAATAATATATTAGGTAATTATAATAAATTAAATAATATAATTATAAAATTAAATATTTATAATTAATTAAGTAGGTTAATTATAAGAGTAGGTAGGTATAAATGATTAATTATTAATATTAATATATTAAATATTTATTATAAATTAAGTAATATTATAAAATTAATTATATATAATTAATTAATTAAATTAATTAATAAATCTAATATAAATAAGTAGGTAATTAATTAAGTTTATAAATTAAATATATATGATTATTAAATGGGGGGGGGTTTAATAAATTAAGTATATATAATTATACTTTAAAATTTATAAGGGTAATAAATTAAGTAAATATGTTTAAATATAATTAAATTTAATATAATAAAACTTATATTATATATATTTTATAATATATAATATACTTAAATAAAATTATTAATATATAAAAGTTGATTAATATTAATAATATATAAAATTAAAAATGATATATTATAACTTTTAAATCATATATTAAAATATTAATTTTATTAATATATATATTATATTAAGTAAATTTATATATTAAATATTATAAGATGAATGATTAAAAAAAAATAAGAAGATAAAATAAAATATAATAATGGTAAAGTAGTAAATGATAAAGAAGGTAAAAGTTAAAAATATTAAGGAAAAATATTAATTATAAAAATATTAAAAATAAAAAAATAAATTAAGTTAAAATAATATATGTTAAGAAATGGTAAATATATTAAATATTACTTTTATAAGATAATAAAAAATATTATTATTAATATTATATTATATTAAAATTATTTAAAATAAATATTATAACTTAATAATGATAGATGTATTAAAAAGTATAAAATATTTTATTAATGAAGTGATTATATAATTATATTATAATTTTAAATGATGGTATATAAGTATATTTAATATAATAATATGAGAGGTAAGATAAATATATTTATATTATTTTAAATGGTTTAGTTTATTATAATTAATTATAAGTAAAAAAAGGAGGGGTATAATAAAAAAAAAATAATATATGTTATATATATAAGATGTAATGTTATGGTTAATGATAATTATAATGAAGCCGATATTATATGATAATATAATTTAAAAATAATATAATAAAAGATGTTAATTATAATAAATAATGTTAAGTAAAAAAAATAATGTAATGATATAATATTATATTATAAATAAAATGAAATATTAAGATTTAATGGTGATAAAATAATAAATAAATATATTATTAAAAATTATAATTATAATTTAATTAATTAATTAAATAATTAATTAATGTTATAATAGGATTACTATAATAATTAAAAATAAATTAATGTAAATATATATTAGTTTAATGTATATCTATGCATTTACCAGGTATAAAAGGCTAATTATACTAGTTTGTTACATATTATAAATGGTGGGATAACATGTGATTAATTAATTAAGGTGGTTGAGAATTACAAATTTAACCCCCTTATAAGTAAAATATATTAATGTACAGTCTTCGGTTGACTGCATATGCAGTCAACCGAAGACTGTACGTTAGGAACTACATAAGACGTATGGTACGTATAGTTCTGATATGGCTTGGTCCTAGCCGTAGCATTGTCAGTCATTAAGACGGCCGCGATAGGACCAATTGTTCGCATTACACCGGCCGAGGTGTCAATTGCCGATCCAGACTTTGTAGACTCCGTATATTCTCCTGGGCCAGGCCATAAGCGGGATAAAGATATCGAAAAGGTTAAGGCACTGGGGATAAACACGTCAATAGGAGGGGCCGTACCCCACGACCTACACCGTCGACGGCGCGAGGCCCTCAATCCATTCTTTTCTCATCAGAGCATCAAAAGACTCGCCCCCAGACTGGATGACAAGGTTCAACAATTGGAAGATCGCTTCCTCAGCGCAGCAAAGTCTTCCGATGTGTTGTATCTATCTGATATCTACTTTGGTTTTGCTAGCGAGTAAGAAGCCTTTGTCTCATTTAAGTACCATGGCGCATTTACTAAGTGACACTTAGCATTGTGAATGAGTCCTGCTTTGGCAGTAATGAAAACCTTCTGGGTGATCCGGCTCTAGCTCATGTCAGGCGAGAAAACGTGGATGGTGTTCTTCGAGCCGTCAAGTTCAATCTCCACTTCTCCTGGGTTAGGGACCTGATGCGAAAGCTACCGCCTACTTAGATAGTATAGGTGCGCGAACAACGCCACCCGGTATCCGAGATATGATCCGCTTCCGCTTCGGGATTCGCAAGGAAATACAGTCTATTCTGAGCCAGAAACCAGGAGGCTACCACGGCAGCGACGCCATATCCATATTCCACGAGCTGAGGGATAACCAGACACTTCCGGAGCCAGAGAAGTCTTCTCAACGTCTGGAGGATGAGGCTACATTAATAGTCATAGCAGGAACTCAATCGACGCAGCTCTCCCTAACGATGGCGCACTACCACCTTCTAGCAAACCCTGCAATCATGTCTAAGCTACGAGCTGAGCTGGCATCGCACCCTTCTAGCTCGCTCACTCAACTTGAGCAGCTGCCGTACTTGAACGGTGTGATCCAAGAGGCGCATCGGCTCACTTTCGGGCTTACAGGACGGAACGCGCGCGTCTCGCCAGATCAGCCGATAGGGTACGCTGACACATCAACGAAGCGTACTTATATCCTGCCCCCGGCACCTCTATCAGCACCTCGACGCTTCTCGTACACGCCAATGAGGACATCTTCCCCGACCCTTTCGTTTTCGACCCCGAGCGGTGGCTTGGGCCAGCCGGTGCGGCGCGACGCAAGTACCAATTGGCGTTCTCCAAGGGTCCACGTACCTGCATCGGGAATCATCTAGCGAACGCCGAGATGACAGTGGCTATCGCTGCGATGGCGCGGTGGGATATGAAGCTCTTCGAGACGGATGACCAAGACGTGGCATTCTTGCATGATTATCATGTCGCTACCCCTAAACTGGATTCGAAAGGGGTGAGAGCGACTGTTGAGGGAAGGACCAATTAAGTAGGCGAATTTGCTTACGATTCCTCGTTATATTAGGATATCTTAAAATTCAAAGACCCACATAGCTGTTAAAATTTTTATATTAAATACATATCTCCCGAGAGGAGGGCTATATGATTTATTCTTTAAGGGGTTGTCTTGTATTCATGACTTAATCTTAGCTTAGGTGTTGTCCTTGAAATGCAAATACGTTAGAATTGTTGCGGTTGTTAAAAAAGGGGTAATGAATCCAATGCGCACGGACTCGCCCCCCTTTTCCGGGAAGAATAATCAAGTCCTACAACACAGCAATATAGCTATATTGATCGTTTAAGGACAATACCAACTAGGCTTAGTGATGGCAGTATTTCGAATGAAAAAGCTTTATATAAGACTGTGTTTATGATCATAAATGTTACTCGCTTTTAAGTGATGCCTCTTTTTTCGTGAGCGCTTCAACCATTAACGGGTGAATATAAACTCTCTACGCCGGTATGCACAAGTTGGTTGGCTTAAAGCAGTTAGATAATAGTTGAGGAGTAGGATTATTAAAACCTCCGATGGCGTAGAAGATACTGAAATCTCAAGCTGATATAAATACGGTTGATTCCAATCGTGGTGGTAGGTAATGACCTCGCATGGCTAAATGGCGTACAGATAAAGTCTTCAAATAACCGGAGAATAAAGAATTATCCAACTAGGCTACGGCTCGAGGCGTCTATTTCGTATAAAATTGCATCATCGCCAAGGCGCCAGAGCCCTCATTTAATGTTGAACCTCTTAATCTACGTAGGACCCGACCCCGCCCCTTTGAATAGTATACTGTAACGGATTCATTAACAATGAGTGCGACCATGCCATGGTCTCATTGGAACTTCCCAGATGTAAACCCGCAGGCCTTTGAGATTTTCAAAGCAAATTGGCATCTCGGACTTACCTCCTTTGGCGGCCCGCCAGTGCACTTCAAGATCCTCCACGACAGGTTCGTAATAAAACTCAGATGGGTGGACGAGCAGGTGTATCAGGAGCTCTTCAGCGTGTCGCAGGCTGTAACCGGCCCTGCTAGCACTAAGATGCTGTACTGCATTAATCTGCTTCATAATGGTCTTGCTGGCGCGCTGCTCGGGTTCTTGCTGTGGTGTTTACCCGGTGCTCTCGGCATGTTTGCCCTTTCCCTAGGCGTATCTCAGATTGCGGATACATTGCCGCGCCCCGTGTATGCGCTGCTTTCCGGGCTCAACGCGTCGACAGTCGGGGTCGTTGCGCTCGCTGCCGTGCAGTTGTCACGCAAGGCGATCACGGATAGACTAACTAGGATTCTCGTATTCTTAGGAGCTACCGCGGGCATGCTGTACAACGCGCTATGGTATTTTCCACTGCTCATCGGGATTGCTGGGTTGATGACAATTGTTTATGACTTTCGATGGCTCCATCGGCCCGTGAACGCCGTACTGGGCTTGTTCGAACGCCGGAGGGCGGGAAGGGTGGAGGAAGATGGTGTCGGGACTCGGACTTTTGAGGAGTCGTCCATTCCACAAAGCCGGCAAAGCGCCACGAGAGGTCAATCGTCAGTATCGCGAGCGCTGGCGGCATCCACAGAACAAGTATACGGATCAGAAAGGGACGAACCTCGAGTCATCCCACCCGAACGAAGAATCAACATCTCCTGGAAATTTGGATTATCGATCATAGCGATGTTCTTCCTCTCCTTCACTATCATCATCACGCTTCGGGGCGTACTGCCGGGCAAGACCCTTCTATATAGCCTATTCGCCAACCTGTACCTCGCAGGCACCATTATTTTCGGCGGTGGCCCCGTGGTAATCCCCTTACTGCGCGAGTATATCGTAACGGGTGGGTGGGTGAGCCCGCGCGATTTTTTAATCGGTCTGGCCATCATCCAGTCATTTCCAGGCCCGAATTTCAACTTCGCGGTGTATCTAGGAAGTCTGACTGCTGCCAGGGGCGGCTATAGTGCCGTCGCCGGTGCTATAATCGGGTTTGTGGGTATCTTCGCACCAGGAATCATCATTTGCCATGGAACAATGGGACTTTGGGGCGCAGTTCGTGGAAATAGAATCGTCAAATCGATCTTGCGTGGTGTGAACGCTGCAGCCGTAGGTCTCATATACACGGCCGTGTACAGGCTCTGGCAGATTGGGTACATCGACGAAGGCTTTGAGCAAGGGAAAAGCTTAGGTGAGGATCCTTGGTGGGTTGTAATCACGGCAACAAGCTACGTGGGTGGTAGCTGGTTCGGTTTGCCTGCACCTTTGGCTATAATTCTCGGGGCTATCATGGGTTTAATTAGGTACGGTATTATTTTAGAGTGATGCTATTTACAGATTACTTTTTTTCTTATTTACAGATTACTTTACAGATTACTTTTCCTGCCACCTGTCTGCAGCCGTCGCTGCCCCAGTTCCGTCAACTACTAAAACCATCCATACCTACTTATATATATAGGTACATACACATACCGGAATAACTTCAAATTACAGGCAAAGCTGGTATACGCGTCGACTATTCAACTCGTTATCCGATTGGCTTGCCAGCCAACCAGCCAACCAGCCATCCAATCGACCATCCAGTCAGGCGATTAGTAAAGTATGTTGTAAGGCTGATCATAGGCTTCGCAATCAATCCCTATCTGCGTAACCGGATGGGATTAAATGTACGTCAATATATATCCCATTAATGACAGCCTACTTAAGTATATACATTTCTACAGTAAGTTTCGAGGCTGAAAATGAAGTTATTCCCATACGCATGGAATAGACAAGCTGAGGCAGCTGGAGGGGAGTGTCAAGCAACTGCGCACAGGTGCCAAGAAAAGTAATCTGTAAAGTAATCTGCAAATAAGAAAAAAAAGTAATCTGTAAATAGCATCACTCTTATTTTATGACGCTCTTGGCGCGCAGATTCTGATCCGGTATTGTTTGGAGAACTATATTATAACTATAGCCACAATGACGTAATATAAAATCAAATCCTGACCGTCCACGATGTACTCATACGTTGTAATTATATGTGTGTGTTTAGATATCAGGGTCATTTCTATAGGCTGTCCTCCGGACCCGGCATTCACGAGACACACGCGTCGACACCACTCGCAACTACGACTTGGTAAATATTCCCATGTTACCCAAGCCGTTGGACTAGGATTAAGAGCAAGGATAACAAGAAATGGTGGTCGAATTATAATTATTCGTCTAATCTCTCCCATCCCTTCCCTTCCATATTCAATGCTAATCATAGCCCGTAAGTTTCAAAAGGCAATATCGTTCATTTACCCGGGTAGACACAATAACAACTCGACATATATTGCCATATCTTGACTATCCAGTAAGCTCATAGCAACCTATGACCTATTACTATTACATAATTGCCTTAATCTTCCGGGCGCGGCGCATATCGAAACTGGGAATGGCACCCTTAAACCCGAGGCGTTAGTGTCCATAACCACAGGGTTATTCAAGGTGTCATCTCACTCAGGGGTAGACTATCCCCTTAAATCACCAAAGCCCAACCCGGAACCCTATAAACTCCCGTTCCCGACAATGAACTCTGTGTTTTCAATATTCGTTCTCGTGTAGACACCACATAATCTTTCTATTTTAGGTTTCGCTTGTCTAGTCTCGCTTCTATGATTCTTCACCTGCTATTACGTGACCATTCTTAGAGAAACATTGAAATATGGAAATATAAACCACCATTATGTCTTCCGTGGATGGCTGAGTAGCAGGAGACATCGCTAAGATGACGCTGTAGGTAGTTGATACTAGGCTCTCTTGGACGCCTGGATCGCACACCGGTCCTGGATCCGGACTCAAAGGTCTTGCGAGCGTGTTTATGTCTTTTGGTGCTTAGAAGCTGCCCCATTCGTCCCGTTTCTGAGGTCGTATTCGACAGAATCGCGGTGAACACGGCCGAGGAAAGATATATGATAGTGGCGTTGGCTTAGGATACTGTCTTGGTAAGGCTTCCTCAAATAATGAGATAACGTGCGCAGTATGTAGGATGATGAATTGGCGAACTTGGTGGCTGATGTTGTGGAGAGCAAAGTCGGCGAATGGGTTCAATCATACAGCTCCAAGGACTTTTAGTTGATTAGATATAGAAATTGTCCTCCCAGGGCAGTCACGAAGCCCGTCCTTCCCGTCTCTGAACAACGATAATGAAGACCCTACTGTTCCTATGGGAGACTAGTCGCCGCGTGACGCTGATACGTGAAATGCCATGGTCATACATTTATTGTGATGTATCCTATCCGCGACGTTATCGTATGTATCAAATAACAAGCAACATATAACGGTGACCATGACGGTCAATTACCAATCCCGTACGCAAGCACTGAATGTTATCACTTGTTTGAATACCACATAGGAACAAAACGTGTTCCACTAGTCGCTCCCTCCATAGTCACCGACACGTACGTACACAAACTGCTACGAAAGAATCATATCCAGCATGGGCATTTTCCAGACGAGCAAAGGGCAAACAATTCACCAAGTATATGCGAAGAGCGGTTTATGACATGAAACATCAGTTCGTATTGCAATCGTTGCAAGTCCACTCATTACAAATTTGTACAAATAACCCATCCCAACCTCGGGGTGAGCCGTATCTAAGTGGGTAGGTAAGGGGGTGCCGTACCCGTCGCCGAAATACAAAACGGGGTATCAAGCCCGGACAGAAGGACTGCGCCTGAAATAAAAACATACCGGAACGCCCAATTTTATGTAACCAAAGCCAGCGTCGTGGATTTCGATGTCCTGCCTGGTATCCGCCTTGGGACAAATCCTTTGAAGTTAGCACGGTCAATAGTGTCTTCACTCATCCTCCCAGGGGTCCACTCCCCTGCTATCACCATCATTCTCGACGTCAACCGTCGTTCCGAGAGCTTCCTTCCCTTGCCGGATCATATCCCTCAACCGGTCATTCAAATCATTCATCCGCATATCAGTCTCCATCTCCTCCTGAAGCCTTCTCGCCGCTAAGTTCCTAGCTTCGGCATCTAACCGAGGGCTACAATCTTGCAAATCCTGTACAGAGTCGCGTCTCTTGACCCTACCGGACGCAACCGACGCCGCCGACATAGCGCTGTGGTTTCTCCGGTGGCTGCGCTTCGGGTGGGCGCTGGGGCTAGGAATGAAGGAGGGCTGTTGCGATATGCGAACGGGAGACGGTGACTGGGGCCTGCTTCGAACGGGGATCCGGCTGGGTGTATAAGGTGCGGCGGGGGATTGGGCGCGAGGGGAAGCGAAGCTAGCAGGCTCCCGGTGGGATAGTGATGCGGTGCCGGCGTAGCTAATCCTGCTCGACTGACGTCGCGTGAAACCGGGGGTGTTTACGCGACTCACGGGCCTGCTAATGCGACGTCGAAGGACCGGCGGGAAAGGCGACTGTTCCTGAGGCGGATTACCCGTAGGTGCTCGGGACGCTGTGCTTTGAGGCCTTGGCTTGAGGGCTGGTTCCTGAACCAGGACCCAATTCCTACGCAATTCGTCTCCGGAAACGCCGTCGCCAATTTGGCGCCGCTTGGCTGCCGGAGGCGGCGTCGATTCGGGTGTGGCCCGCTCGTAATAGGGGGGCGGATCGTCTGAATGTGGGATCGCCATCGGGGCCGTACCAGTCTCGAAAGACGGAAGGGTGGGAACGTCGTGCTCGTTGCACCAAATCTGCCCGGCGGGAGGCGACCGTTGTCGAGGTGGCGTTCTCATTTCGTAACCTCTGCCTCCACCCGCGTAGAAACCGCGGAAGACGCCGGCTTTGCAGAATGCGAATACCTTACCGACGACGCCACCAATTGTACTGAGAGCGGCCGAGCCCCAACCATTTGACTGTGTTGCGCGGGGTGGTGACGACTTCATAATCGCGTCGTTGATATTGCGCAGTGCGGCTTCGGCGGGAGAGTTTCTCGGGCCAAGTGCGCGTCTGTAATCGACATCAGAATAGACGCTATCTTCCATGGCATCTTGGATATCTGTTGTGGGTGCCCCGTTTGGGGTCTCGATCTGGCCAGCCAGAACGTATTGCCTCCCACGTCCTCTAGTAGATCTCGTTGCGTCGAACTTCTCGCTGTAAGCACCGTCAAGACCGAATCCCGAGTCACCCGGGTTCATGGCCCAGTCATTGTAAGACATAGAACTGGGATCTCTGGGGCCCCGGCGTTTCCTCTTCACGTTGGGGGCTGGCGTCGAAGGATCCGAATATAAACTTCCGGTGGATTTGCCAAGATATACGGAACTCGAAGCGGAGGGCGATATAGGAGGTCGAAATATCCCAGGATGAACGCCGGTAAGGGAAGTATCGCGCGTAGGGGTATCGAAGTGAAACGCGCCAGGCATTACGACTTGTGGTCCAAGTGACATCTTACTTATAGGAGGGGTGTATTGAAAGATATGACACAACCGGTTTGAAGCCAAACCTGTCGTAACGATCGAGCGAAGATTTTGTCGGGTCGGAGAGTCAAAGGAGAAAATCCGTAGTTAGGAGGGATTGTTCAAAACTCGGCGAAACTTTGTAGACAGACGGCTCTTTGAGAACTGGTATGCGTCTCCGAGTTAGATAGGACGGGATGACAATGCGTTTGTTATCGCTCCATATAAGACTTGGACAATGCGACGCATCGATGAAAGAGAGAAAAGAAGAAGGGATGAGTGAATGAATGAAGAAATGATACGCCTTTTCGGCGCCGTCGAGAGCGCTACAGAGTCCGCGTAGGTATACTCGATACGTGCGGACGCAAGTATGTTCCAAGGTTGCGGTTATGATAGATAGATGGCAGGAAAGAAGCGTAAAGGAGGGTGGGTTGAACCGCCGGAGCTCGTGATCACAAGCCTCTTTTTTGAGTTCGCGTGGTCTCGGGGCACACCCTAGCTGTCTTGTATGACGCCGCTGGGAGGGATCTACTTAGGTTTTCACCAATAGGGGAGCGCTCTGATGGTTGGCACTGTGGCTCTCGTCTCACCCTCTAGACCGCGTCTGCCTAGGACCTAGGTGAGCTGAGCAACTTCATTTAATGAGCTTTGCTGAAACGGTTCCGCAAGATGTGTTCCTATGTACCATCGGCACTCTGCTTTAGTCTTGCTACCACGATGCGAAAATGACGCCTGCTAGCTCAGCAGTAACCCGCTGGATCGTATGACAAGGCCTCTAGTAAGGGACGTGGCAACGCGACAGCGTAGGAACGATAAAGCTTGTGCAAGACTAGTTCGATAGGGGATGCGTCAACAAGGCGACGACAAACGGTATTGACCACGAATGAACTTGGAATACTTAGCCTTCAATGGTGAGCACTTGGACCTAAAATGGCTGAAGATGATGATGAATCAATGCGCCAACTTTGCTTCTGAGCTTGCGATTGTTGAGTTGGTCACAGACCGTTGCCGGGTCAGAATGGCTTGCCGCTAGTGACATCAACAGAACCTTACCTCTAGGACCAGGGTAGGTAGGTGGGGAATCGATTATGCATTCTAGATCAATTGATTCAATACGTATAGAGGGGTATAGCGGGGCATTCCGTGGATGAATGAACCCAGATATCACATTTATTAAACATCCATGGATGCGATACTGGTCTCTCCAATGCTGCTAAATATGATTCTGGAAATAACATATCATAATACGCAACGGTTCACTTTCATTTCCTTCAATTATCTCCATCACCGTACCGCTAAGTTGAAGAATAAAAGAAAAAGTAGATTTCGCTTTGCGGTGTAATGATATACTATTATTATAATAATAAGAAGGTATCGCCTCTATATGTAGTATTGACCATCCGAACCCATTATTGCATTCTACCCGTTATCGCGTTCTACCTGTTTTGCTGCCCGATGGGATGATGTTTTATCATATATGCCGTATGAAACAGATACCAAAATCAAACCCCCGATATCGTCGCAAAACAGGGATCCGATCCGTTTATCGCTCTATCAGATTTCGTTCCCAGTGTCTTATTTGGAGTAGTAGGCATTCTGGTCCTGAGTCGTCGCCACTTTTACACCGCCATTCACCCCGGCTTCGCCGTGGATGTGCGACTTCCCACCCCAGAATTCGTCGCGCTCCTTGAGGATCTCCTTCGCCCACTCCTGCGTCTCCGGAAGGACTACCTTGGTAGCTACGTATGCGAACTCACCGAGGTCGAGACGCTTATCCGCTCGTTTCTCATACTCCACCATTTGTAATAGCAGCTCCATCTTGTCTATGTCGTGCACGAAGAGGCTGTCTAGCGTCTTCGAATCTTCGTACTCCTGCCAGATCGCCCGGATCTCCTGTCCGGCGAGGCCCCCATATACCTTGCCTAGCAGATTCTTAGATATGTAATCCATCGTCTCCGCTTCCCGACGACTCTTCTCCGGCTTCGGGACCCCGTCTACCGGCGTGATGTCTCCGACGATCGATTCGGCCATGTCATGGATAAGGCACATCTTCATGCACTTGTTGAGATCCAGTTTCGGCGTGAGCGATGGGGGGCATAGAAGCGTCATCAGGGACATTCGGTACATGTGGTCGGAAATTGATTCCCCTCTAGCCTGTCCGTTAGTATCAAGCCGCTAATACGGAGGCCTGAGGAGCGGCTCTATACCTATTAATGCCAAACCGCCGCCACCCTTCTCGCTTGCCTGTCTTCAATCTCTCGAGAATGTGAAAGAAGGGGAGCGGAGAGGTAGATCCCTCGGCGGGCGCTTCGGGTTGAATCGTCGCCAATACCTTCTCGACCGTCCAAGGTTCCGATACCTTAGGAGTGACCACAATGCCCGGCTCTAGAGGTAGGTAGATAGGTTAGTCCAACGTAATTCGTTTGGCATGTGAGAAATTGGCGAACGTACCGAGGTTATTGTTCTCGCCGTGTCCCGCCATATTACTTCGTGTACCGGGCAAAGACAAGTTTAGTATTCAGCCCGTTTCTATCGGTCGCCGGGTAAAGTGATTGGAGTCGGAAGTGCGAGAAATCACGGCACGGTAGGATTAACAGTCGACGTTAGGCCAAGCCGAGGAGTCTGAAAACGGGGACGTAACCGAACACCAAACGCAATGTCTCACCTTCTCAAGAACAAGAAATGATGGAGAAAAGCAGCTCGAGGAATCAATCGCCGAAAGCTAGTTCGAGAGGGTGGGAATACTCGATACGCAGAAAATTTGCCCTAAATGACAGGAGAAAAAAGAATGAAGAAGCAGCAAATAGAAAAAGGACGTTGAAGCACCTGCTGTGAGAATACTGTATATACTACGACATTTGACAAGTACTAAACGAAGTCTAGAAGCACGGAGCCCCACATGATGTAGCAGTAAGGACTTGCACTTTAGATTTCCGAGCTTATCTATTGGTTACCAGCGGTCCCGCGAACATCTCGGCGAAGATCTGTTTCCTGTCATACCCCTGAAGCTCATGTAGTAGTGGGGTACCACGGCAGTCACACGCTACCAGCCCTGTAATGTTCCGCTTGCTCCGCCAGTAACGGCGAATTTCATCGCCTACCTAGTTGTCTTCGAAGTCTCACAACAGGAAGTCATGAAAGCCAACGTATCTGTACACGTACGCTTCGTATGGTATCAACCAACGCTGAGAAGACCATCACAAAGTCACACGAATTATGGAAAAGTGCTGCACGAGATAGGTATCGATGGTGTACACGAACGAGTTTAGGATGACCATCATCTCTCCAGTCAAGTCTGTACTCTACATGACAGCTATCCAGCGGTAAGCGCAGGGGGAATACGAAATAGTCTCAAGGCAGTCCTGGGATGGTCCGTAAAATATACAGTGAAAGGAACCTATAGCGACAACATCACTACTAAAGTCTCATCAGAAATCCGAAGTACGCCTGGCTAACAACTATGGTATTCCGAAACTGCTACCATTGGAGTTGTGTCGATGCGGTATTCTCAAATCCGCCAACCATCCCATCACACTAAATACCAGGTTCTATCCAAGTACCGAGTAAGGCCAAGCCAACACCTGACATCAACAATGGTGATCTTGATACAACGAATTGTCGGCCGCCAGGTCGCCGACAATGAAGGTACCGAGGAATAGCCCTCCGAGAACGGCAAGGAAGTATCCGATGTTCATAGTCATCACCGCGAGCATCCTATATTCTAAATCAGCGCCCATCGACGTAGAGTAGGATCTTAGTATCTATCGCGTGGTAACCACATGACGATTTCATCAACACGAGAAGAGATATATGCTTACAATAGATATCCCACGGTAGCTAGTATCAGCTCGAAGAAAGCTCTACCGAGACTTGTCAAGAATCGCCAGGCAGCCCACCTCTTCCTCACGACGGTATACATACGCTTGGTCGGTGGCTGGACCGTCACTTCCTTAAGGTAGCCGGATTCATCATCGGGTATCAACTCTCCACCGTGTCCGACAGCTCTATCCCATAGCGTCATCTCAAGTATCGGTTTCATCGCCAACATGGTGCGCATGACGACGGCGAGGAGAATCAAGAAGAAGCAGGTGCCAGCATACTCAGCAGAGGTCGTAGGCGTCCAGAATTTAGAGAAGAGCGATGTTGTAGATGAGAAGAAGAACGTCATCGCCATCGGGGAACCTTCCATCTCTCCCGTCCCTCCCATTTCCATGTCCGCGGGCATGTTCGACATATCCATCTTCGACTTGATAGCCGTCACGACTGAAGACGACAGCGTTCGAAGCATTGGGAAACGGGATCGGCCCTCCGAGTCATGTAGTGATTTAAGGGGATGCTGTGCTATGCGGCTAGGTCAACTCGAATAGGAAAACAAGAAATTTGTCGTAAGATCCAGGGGCATGGGGCCAGTCTCATCAAGGCATGGCCCAACCTCGAGCAAGTTTGAGCAAATTACACACCTCCAATCCTTTGCTCGCATAGGCAAGAAGTTAGAATTGCCTCTCCTTTCCACTGTCGCGGTGGTAAGTTTATCGCCGGTTTTCGCTTAGATATCTGACCTGAAGTGTAGCAGTTTCGGGACAGATTAAACCTACATATATGTTAAAAGCCCAGTGGTCGTTCGCAATTGCAGCTTGAATTCGATTCATGCACCGCCTACACAGTGTGAACCGTACATTAGTTGGCCAATCCATTTCTTCGCTCGAGGGATATCGTGCACAATAACGCTTCGAGATCTAATCTACTCATGAGTTAGTCATCGTACAGGATTCCGGCCGGCGAGTTTCTGATCACTTGGATGAGAAGTAGACATGGCAAAAGACCCCACCATGGGTGCCACGAATCTAACAGCGGGAGGCCGAAGTCCGTCTTTGGCTGAGCTAGATAAAACAATTCCACTAGTTTCGTAGGTTGCGGAATACATAAGTCTTCCGTTTCCCTTCCTCCCGATCTCTGCCAATCTAGCTTATACCTTCTCTCCAACATCCTATATTCGCGGCTATGAGGGTATTCATCCCCGAGAGATAGTATCATCTCTTCAGCCATCCCCTCTCGGGTCTACGAACTCGATCCTCTCCCAGGCGTTATAATAACAACAGAATAACTACCCAACACAGATTTCCCGTGGCGAGTTTATTGTGGGTTTCCCTCTGTTCCATTATGTTTACGCAAAGATGGGCGCTGTAGTTTCATTACTAATCGCTATTCCTTTCAGATCCCCGTTAGATCTTGTCTAGTTTGCTAACATCTCATGAGACACTAGTCCACAGCGCCTTCGCAAATTAAACGTTACAAACACTCATGATTCCAGTGGGATATCCTGTATGTGGGCCCGCATAACAACGCTCGAAAAGCCCTTGGCCATGTTTCAAGGACACAGCACTCCCAGCGAACGGGAAACTATGGAAAATCCAATGTCGGGCACAATGGGATAGTGGAAAGCAAGGTGTAAATACCTAGCCGTCGGGACGAGTCTACGCCGCTCCATGCTCTCGAATTGAGACTGGGGATGCAGAGTTAATAGGAGGGCCGAATCCAATCTAAGGCCGACACAATAGCCGTCCGGCTGGGCCCGGAATATTCGACTAATCGCACTTTACTAGGGCCGCCCGAAACCCACCCTGCTGTGATATTTCGCCTGCCGATGGGTTGCTCACTGTCTCACAAACCCTCAGTTAGACCCGTTGTACTACCCCGGTGCTGAGCATGACGAAGTAGGTTTGTTCACCATGTTTGCCACAGTGTTCTATTTTGCGGAGCCACTCATTACTTATCCTAAGTTCGCACAACACACATACCTATATAGGCAGATTCTATACAGTGTTGTTTGCCCAATATATAGTATCAGTGGAGTCATTCGGGTTATCTGATGGATCTAATTCAAATTGCCGTGGGGCGATGGGAGCGAGAAGCACTGGGTAAGGTGAGCGCATTGAAGATAATACGCGCATTCACCGAATCTAGATCTAGGCCACGGTAGCGGTATACATGTGTAACTGTCGAGGGTCTAAGAGAAGGCACTGCGCATAGTGCACGTACGAACATGTTAGCCACAGTTCGTGTCACATTGTGTGTACAGACCTAACCTTGGGAGGTGATAAAACTCTTATAATGCTGAAGATGGAATGACTATTTTAATCTTCCCATCGTAACAAAAGCTCTTCACTATACCTCTTCTACCTGGTCGACCCGTTCCCCCCGATTAGGAATCGTATGCCGGAAAGATGAAAATTATCCTTGGTATTCTTACAGCCGCCCCTCTGGTCGCCGCCCATACGTCTACGGGCTATCGGGGCTATGGGTTGGTTGGGTATGGCATTGATATGTCCAAACCAACCTGCGCATACGCTTGTCATGATGCTATGAGTGAATACCAACTTGACTGTTCTACGGTTCTGGACCCGAACGACCCGAACGCTCATCACCACGGCCGGAGGCGGAAGTTTGTCACCTCGGAAGAATGCTACGCCACCAATAAAAACTATCTCCGCAGCATCGCATATTGTATCAGCACGTATTGCCCTGCTGACATTTCGATATCTACCCTCGAAAACTACTGGGCCGCCTTCCTCATCGGCCGCCATCCCGGTCAACCGGCTCCTAACGAGACGTTCAGCGTCTCCTTATATAACGCTAACCCACCCCCGAGCAAGGTCGTTGAGTCTAAAGCGCTTCTAAATACGACTACCTTGGTCGACATGGAAACTTATATGGCGAGTTATCTCAGCAACTTCGTATTCGAGGAGAACGAAATAAAACAGAGCGATTTCGGGTATGTGATTCCACCTCCGTTTCCCTGGTGACCTGCTAACTCCGATGAAGACTAATACTCCTAATTACCGGCGGTGCTATACCAATAGCGTGTTCTTTGCTGCGGTTTATACCTTTTCCCAGCGGATTAACAAGCCGCTTCAACGCTTATATCATCGATCCACCTTTGTTCGGCCGTCGACACCAAGAGCCATTTCATAACCTCGCTCTTGTACCCACACGAGGCCAAGCACTATTGATTACGTACTTCATATTTATTAACATAGTGCTATCGTGTGTAGGCTATCAACTCGTTCCCGATAGCCCTTATTACCAGCTGCGTGCTGATGAAGTACTTACCTATATCGCCAACCGTGAGGGGGTGTTGGCGTTTGCGAATGTCGCCCTACTCGTTCTTTACGCAGGGCGGAACAACATCTTGCTATACCTTACTAATTGGTCGTATTCAACGTTTATACTGCTTCATCGCTGGGTTGCGATCATCTGTACGCTCGAAGCATGTATCCACGCGTTGATCTACGTTCACGGTTACCGCGTCGAGAACGACTATGACGAGGAGAGCAAGGAGACATACTGGATCTATGGGATCGTTGCCATTCTGTCCATGTGTGTTCTGCTACCCACTAGTATCTTACCTCTACGACAGAAAATTTACAACCTCTTCGTCACCTTCCACGTAGTGTTGGCTCTCGTCGCCCTGGTCGCATGTTACCACCACATCTTCTACCGGTTCGAGAACCAATGGGGATATGAGACGTGGATCTACATCGCTTTCGGCTTCTGGGGCTTCGACAGACTTCTACGGTTCGGCCGACTAGCACGAAATGGGGTCAGGAAGGCATATATGACAATCATCGACGAAAATTATATTCGCGTCGACATTCCGGGCGTCGTTGCTCAAGGACACGCATACCTTTACTTCCCAACGTTAAGCTGGCGCGTGTGGGAGAACCATCCGTTCTCGGTCATGGGAGCTATGATCGCACAGGAGCCGCAAAAACTCCCCGGCTTAACGATGAGCGATGACAGCAACTCGCCGATCGATTTAGAAAAGGCAACCGGCCGCGTTTCCACTAATGGTTCATTCGGCTCAGATACGCCTAGCCCAACTTACAAACCCGGCCTCACATTCTTCATTACGACAAGAGGGAACGGGCTGACAGCTAAGCTCCACGCCAAGAGCAGACTGCCTGTTCTGGTAGAAGCCTCATACGGTGCCTCGGAGCTGGAAGAACTACGGGCTGTGCCAAACTGCATCGTGATTGCTGGGGGCGTAGGCATCACGGCCTTAGCATCAGTCTTACGTACCCGTGGTACCGGCCGTGTGCGCCTATTCTGGGGTGTGCGAAGCAACGCTTTGGTGGAGGCGGTAAGAGCATCTCTAGGCCCCGACGTATTAGCCCCAAGCATTGTGGGCGAGATTGCGATAGGCAGACGCTTAGATCTACGTGGGATATTGTACCGCGAGGCTATTAATGACGCGGAGACAGCCGTTGTGGTATGCGGCCCCGTCGGTATGGCGGATGAGGTCCGTGAGATTGTATGCGAGCTTGGGAGGAAGGGAAGAGCCGTGAGACTTGTCGACGAAGCGTTTAGTTGGTGAGGCCATGCATCTTTAGGCTACTAGCCGACGAAGAACAAGCAGTCCTACCGGTGCCAATGACGAATACATATGCTAGGAGCAATATGATGCGATTGCTGTTAATGGTTGCGCGATTGTACTCACGATCCTCCCAAGAAAATCAGACAGAAGATAATTAGTCACAGTAACTAATCACTATAAATGTATTATTGACGAATCTGCGGATATATTAATTAAAAGAGCACTACCACCCGTGGCGTATACCCGTGGACCACGTTTGAAAGCCAGCTTCGAATAGTAGCACAAGCATCTACAGGAATCCAGTGGCCTACGAACCCGAACCAAGGTTCGTCATAGATAGCAGGCACGGAATCTCGTTACCGAATCGAGTTTAGAACGACTTCAGAAGACTTTTGTTAAGAAAAGCATCTCTTCTACCTACTTTCTCCATTGTTGCAATAGGAAGGTTTCGCAGTGCGAGGCCCAGCAGAGGTATCCGTCGCCGAGTGAATGATTTGGATAGAGGTACCGGTATAGCGTGAGCCGTCTTTCCAGCTTTTCTACCAGGTCTTAGTAACTCTCTCTATGCACCTATGTCAAATATTACGTTTGCATCAAATAAACAAGCTTACCAAAGCGGCGAGACAAACGGGGTTAACCCCCCTTGGGTGATCAGGACACTCAGGCATTTAGAGGATAGTCTTTCAGCCACCGGTTCCCATCAAGTCCGCGCGATAGATACAATGGAAGATGCATGCTCTAATCATCTAAAATGTCGTCACGGTTGGTAATGATAATTTTTGGTGTATCGCTCGTCTACAATTGAAGTCATCCGGGTGTATGAGCCAGAGAGGGGTTTGTGGCTGTTCGTTGACGTCACGCCGATTCAAGTGCCCTAAAGCCGTAAATACATAATAGTTCTCAACAATATAACAATATTCGAATCTTTCAACGCCCGAAACTAGGACTTTCAGCACGGCCCAATGCCTAACTTTCTTCATATAACCCAAGCTATGAGAACGAACTCCGCAAGCATACTGCGACTCTCACCAACGGAACTCGCATTCTCGAACAGGTTGTTCGCCTCCTCCCCGCAGACAGACGCACGCCGGCGTGAGAGTCACAGACCACAGTCCGACGTTCCCGAGGAAGACGAAATATACTACATCCTCACTATACTAACCGATGCCCCACACCATCAGACCATGTGCGCGCTTCGCAAGCGTTATTACCCTCCGGCTTTGCTCCGTATCCCCGCGCATATATCCCTATTCCGCGCGCTCCCAGGCTCGAAACTCCCCTTACTCCGTATCGAAGTTGCAGCAGCAGCAAGCCGTCTCAAACCGTTTAAAATCTGTGCTGTAGGCCCACCGATCCGGATAGGGCGTAACGGTGCTGGGGTTTCGGTTACGGGTCTCGAGCCGGCGCGTGAGCTGGTAAGGACCTTCCAGGAGAAGTGGCGCGATGTACTAAGCCGACAAGACCGTCGCGCATTCCACGGTCATTATACGTTAATGAACAAGGTAGACAACCCGGAAATATTGACACGGTGCATGGACGAACTGTGCCGGTATTTCGACCCAGGTGGTTGTCCGGGTATGGCTTTAGGATTGACCCTGTGGCAATATAATAGTGGCTGGTGGAAGCGTGAGGCGGATTTCGCGTTTTCAGGAGTGGGGGAAGGGAATACGTGAGTCGCATCGTATCCTAAAACATGCAGCTCACAGTCCCTGGTATTCCGAACCGAGAATACGTGGTTATATAATTCAATTCATCCGCTACCTCATTTTCACTACATCGATATCCGTCTCGTAGAATTGCCGGTCACAACCGGAGATTTATTCCTCAATGAGCCTCCGGGGGTATTCCGGGAAAAGTGGATCTCACTGCCGACTGAAGACTTGACGACTGGCGGCGGTAACTTTTTAGAGACACACTCCGAAGCTGATTCAGAAAATCGGGGGTTACGACGCTCTGAAAGTCGGGAAAAGCTGAGATACAGATATTTCTTTGTTCATTGAGTCAGTCACGCCGCACGTGGAATACAACTAGAGCCACCGAACGTCCAACACTACCAGGACAAGCCGCACCCCATTAGCGCCTAGACCAAAAAGTCGCCGATGTATGTCTCCGATAGGGTGACACTACTAGGAGCAAATGAATATTGAAACCGTCTAACTTCGACGGCCTTCGGAATCTTTTGTCACAACTCAGCATATAAGACACTGTACTTGTTCCACTCCAGAGCCTCGAGTCAACTACGATTAATTATCAAACTCTTCTTCCCTCTCAAGTACAGTGACTATTGGAAATCCCCTAACACATTAACACCCCCTTCCGTCATACGCCACGGAGCCTATCCAGTCAAACATTAACTCCTCTTCCAAACAAAACCACCCCGGAATGGCTACCGCCCCGATCTTCGACGCCCTAATCCTCGGCGCCGGCCCTGCAGGCCTGGCCTGCGCAGGTGGGTTGGCGCGACAACTCCACACCTGCGTACTCTTCAGCAACAATATCTACCGCAACGCGCGGGCGGGTCACATGCACAACGTCGCAGGCTGGGACCACGCGCCGCCGAGCTCGTTCCGGGAGAAGGCGCGCGCGGACCTACTAGCGCGGTACGCAGAGACTGTGCAATTCCACGATGTAGGTGTGAAAAAGGTGCGGAAGCTGGATGATGACGCGGCAGGACGGACGCGGTTCGAGGTCGAGGACGAACAGGGCGCAAAGTTTCTAGGTCGAAAGGTGGTGCTAGCGGTAGGCGTGAAGGATATTATGCCGGAGCTACCAGGGTATGCGGAGTTATGGGGCTATGGGATGTAAGTGCACAATCCTCTATTCATAATTACCATGTTATAGCATCGAACTAATCAGTTCCTCAGCTTCCACTGTCTCTTCTGCCACGGCTTTGAGGAGCGCGGTTCCCCCTCGGCAGGTGTCCTAGCGACAGGACCAATGCTAGGGGGAGGTGGTGGAGACACTGTACCGCTGATGGCCCCTACGATAGCGCGCATGGCGGCGCGGCTCGCGGGCCAAGTTACCGTGTACACGGATGGCGACGAAAGTCACGGAGCGCGGATCCGCGCAGCACTTAAGAGCGCGAACAAATTTCACGTGGAAAACCGGCGCGTCGTAAAGTTGGCCAAGGATCCCGAAGTCGAAGGGGAGGCGGGCTTGCTCATAACACTGGAAGATGGAACCGTGAACAAGGAAGGCTTCCTGGTATGTTTCCCCCACGACCTGCAAACTTGATGGGTAGCTAAGATACAATAGGCCCACGCTCCAGTTACCGAGCTCAACGGACCATTTGCAGTGGATTTGGGACTTACGCTCGCACCGCAGGGCCATATTGACGCACAACCGCCGTTCTACACCACAAACGTGCCGGGCGCATATGCGGCAGGCGATTGCGCGACTATGATGAAGGCAGTGTCCCAGGCAACTGCAATGGGAAGCTTCATTGCCGCGGGCCTAGCACACGTGCTACAGGCCGAAGATGATACAGAGTAGTCAGCTCTGGGAGGGTGTCGCGCAGCGGCATAGAAGGTATAATATAAGGGTGGATTCGCTAGGTGAAGGCATTTAGGATCGATTAGAAGTGTACTCACCATTTTGCCTGGTGGGTAATATGACAGCAATTGACATGTCCTACGCCGGCTTAGGCCGACCGGATCGTCGGGGCTATAATAGAAAATATGAAAGAAAACCGATAGTATCTACGGCTCAGAAGCTCCAGCACACGCAGCTAGTGTCCAAATTCCGTACTATATGTCTCCCCCGACTCGCAAAATGAGAATGAATAGGGGGCGAGATACCACGTGTTCGAAATGACGATACGAAGGATTAGTGCTCTCCGACCAATTTGCTTATCAACCATCGCGAATGGCTGCTCACTCGTCGTTACCGGTAGCCAGCCAGCAGCCGACATAGAGCTTCACGTTAAGTGCTGAGTACACGAGCGGCATCAGAAAAATAGTTTGCCACTGCTTGCAGACCATATTTAGCAAGGTATCTACTTGCTACGCTAAACCTTTAAGTCATAGTGCGTTGCGAGCAGGGGGTTCGTTGCCACTATGCGCGGCAGCCCCCAGTAGTATTGTACATGTGTAGTTCGAGACTGGCCACAAAGCTGCGCATAGAAGTTGGTCGTACCTGTGTACTCGAGCTCCTTCGATACTCCTTGAAAAATGGGTATGGCATTTGCAAGACGATGCTCCGTCCGTTCTAAAGTCTGGTCCGCACCCATTCGCACCACTCTCATAGCCCCTTTCAAGAGATACCCCAATCCTCGCCTGCTTCGTAATCCATATCATGCTGATCGCGACCCTGCTCATCCTCTACCTCCCCTTCCTCCAGACCGACGGTTGCACTACTATCCTCGGCGCTGGCCTTCTCTCTGGCCGATTGCTCATCCTCTAAGCCACTGGCCATTGGAACATCGCTATCGACAGTCGACTTCGCCGCGGGTTGTGGCGCGGATGCTGCCCACTCAATTTCAACCTTGTCATCGAGCCCGGGAATCGCGTTGTTCGCGGAAACGCCGAACATGAATTGCTCTGCCGTCTTGCGATCCTTGAACGTAATGTGCGTTGCAGCGGGATCAGTATGAATTTCGGTGGATTCGCCAATCCCCTACAACACGTTAGTTGGATGCATGCCAGAGCATCGTAGTACTTACAAAGAGGTATTGTCGAAGTGCCTCGTCCTTTTCTGGATTCGTGAAATCCACCCCGGATAGCACAATGATCTTCGGTCGATTGTCAAGAGAATATGCAGCATAGGCCGCGTGCCTGGCTTCTAGGCCTCCTCTGGGCTGATAGCCATAACCACCCCTGAAAATCCTTGGAGGATAACGTCCACGGCCACGATAACCTCGGCTACCTCTGCCTCGGCCCCTACCGGTCCACGATGAGAGTTCGTCCTTAACGGAGTCCGGATCGATCCCTAGGATGGTTGCCTCTTCTTCCAAGGCCGCTAATTGCGCGCGAAGGGCTTCTGTTTGTGACATAGACTTCTTGGCGATATCGCCGGTCGTCTCCGAGGGTGTACCCCTCGTGCTTTTCTCGGTGAGCTTGGCTTGAAGCTTGCGCTTTTCCTCGAGTTGTCGTGCACGAAGTTCTTTCTGGCGCTCTTCCAATTCCTGGCGCTGACGGTCGAGCTCCTCTCGTTTCTTGGTTTTTTCGTCGTGGGCTTTCTGTGCCTCTTCCTGCTTACGCAAAAACTCGTCCATGTCAAACGGTTCGTGTGGAGTGTTCTCACCGGGCTGCGCGTCTCCATTCGTAGCTCCATTCTTTACGCTATCCCCGTCTTTCCCATTTGCTGGTGTCGGTTTAGTCTCACCATCTCCCTTGTGCCAGAAAACTTTAACAAAGCGATTATCGAAGATGACCTTTGGCGAGCTCCAGGCCGCATGAGCCGCATCCCAAGTCTTATATTTTATGATAGCAAGTCGGTCGGGCACCTG
The DNA here is from genome assembly GCA_902825475.1 of Hypomontagnella monticulosa. Classification (NCBI taxonomy): domain Eukaryota; kingdom Fungi; phylum Ascomycota; class Sordariomycetes; order Xylariales; family Hypoxylaceae; genus Hypomontagnella; species Hypomontagnella monticulosa. The sequence continues at coordinate 5,114,971 of CADEBF010000003.1, read as the reverse complement.
CATCGTGACCTCTTCAATCTCACCGAACTGGGAAAAGTAACCGCGCACTTCTTCGTCGCTAAAATGCTCATCAGGAATATTCTGTACAACAATCGTCGTCTTCGTCTTGTCGTGTACAGGCCCGTTAGCTACGAAAGAAGGTCGTCGGCCTTTCCCCCGCCTGAACTTATTAGTTTCGCGACGGTGGGCGGGAGACGCCGGAGTCGGGAAAGGGGGCAGATTTAGCGGTGGAAATGTCTGCGGTTGACGTGGATTGGGTGGGAGCGGCATGGAAAATAGAGGGTTGTGAGGGTCGTATTCTATGGTATTATTAGCGAACTGGAGCAAGCTACCATCCATAGTATTACTTACCCTCGCCCGTCGGAGGGCCCATCGGAGGCACAACGACGGTGTCAGCGCCGTGATCGAACTTACAATTGCTGCCTCTCGAGCAATAGCCCTTAGTATCGTAGTCCCTGCAACGCTGTCTTCGACGCGGTGGCGGAATAGATCCAGAGTAGACAGGCTTGGGAAAGTCGCCCAATTGCGGAAGAGGGATTCCCATCTGCTGTAGCCTCTGGATACTCTCGATGATGCTAGTAGGATCTATCTGTGGCAGGCCTTGATCTTGCTGAGGAGGCTGGAAGGGTGGTGGTGGTGGCGCTCCGAAGCGTCCGGGAGTAGGAGGCGCTACGTGAGTCCTGGGAAACCCATTATAATCTCTGTTTCCGTATGGAGGATCAAACCTTCCACCGCGCTGAGAAAAGCCTCCTCCCCTACGAGGTTGCTTATATGGCTGGGCTCCCGCGTATGAACCGTGACCGTGGCCGTGACTGAGTATGATGTCGACGTCATTATCATCTCGATCGTTAAACGTGCGCTTCCTCGATCCGGGCTGACCGAGACCAGGTAGTCCCGGAACCGTGCTTTGTGATAACTGAGGCTGGAATGGAGGAGGTAAGGGTTTGGGAACGGGTGCTGGGGGCAGCGGAAGGGTTGGATGCGAATTAGGAGGCGGAGGAGGGGCTCCTGGTAAGTAGGAGCGATATTGGAGTGCTAGGAATACATCATTAGTGAAGGCAGCCGCATCTGGAGTCCAATTAGCATCTGAAAGACCACCTACTTAGGTAGGTAAATAGGGCGAGGAAGATAGCATACCTTCTCGGAGGAAATCTGGTATCTCCTCTTCGAAAATCCTACGAACAGAGTCCGCATCGCCCTCGTGCCGCAAAAGCGCCAGGACATAATCAGCGAGCACATCGGCATCTGCGTCGGACCTAGAACGAAACACAAATGAACAGACGTTAGTGAAAGCTAGGAAAATAAACAGCTAGAAGATCTAGAAGAGCCGAAAGGCCTCGATGGCCTTGAAACTGCTAGAGACATGGAGCTACAGAGGCTAAGTAGCTAGAGAAGCTACCTATAGAGAGGGTAGATGGACTTACGTATTTGCGAGGCGTCGTATTATCCACGCCCGAAGAAGAGACGCGTCGCTCTCGGGGAACAACATGTTAAATTAGTGATCGGATTGTGCTTATTTATACATCGGATCGTGATGATTCGCAAAGGAGGGGACAATCGCGAAGAAGGGGGAGAATAGAGGACGTGGGATTCAACGACCAAGGATCTATCTTGCAAAAGAGAAGTGCCGGTGGAAGTCGTTGGCGGCAATTCCAATTCCAATTTTTGGCTCGCAATCGCCGCGATTGATCAAGCTCCAGCAGTCCAGATAGGAAAAGGTAGGGGCGGTAGGTGTTGGTGCATATCTCCGGGGCTAGTACAAGGCTGACAGCATGTAGTTCCAGAAAAATTCCACGCTAGCTTCAACTGTTGCAGTCTGCTGTCTTTGTAGCAAGTTACATGTACATATGTACATAGTACGTACAACCAATAGCGGCACGGCACGGGGGGGTTGTAGAAAGTAATCTTAACTACCATTTTCAACATTATAATAACTATAATATTTTATAATTATTATAATTATTTAAAATCATTTTTAATATTTTTTTTAATATAAAATCTTTTATAATAAATATATTATTATTAAGTTATAATGATTTTTTTTATTAAATATAATTTTTAAATATTATCGTAATTTTTAAATTATTTATAATTTTAAATTAAAATATCCATTTTAATTAAGATATTTATTATTAATAAACGCTTAACATTTTTTTTAATAATAATAAAATTTATTTATAAATTTACTTATAAATTTATTTATATTATATAAAAATTAATAACGCGATTATTTTTAATATAATCATTTAATTAAATAATAAAACGCGTAATTTATAATTTATAATCTTTAAATCGTAAATTATAAATTATAAATTTAATTTTTTATATGTATGTTAATAAATAAAATTTAATTACATATATTACATAATATAATATATAGTTATAAAATAATAAATAATTGTTAATAAATGATAAGTAAATTAATAATAATATGTATTAGTTTATTTCTTTATTTATAAATTATATAAGAAAATTATATTTTTATAAGTTAAATAAAATTATATAAAAAAAAAAGGTTAAATAAATAATTAAGTATGATATATTTAATAATATTTTAACATTAATATTTTTTTTTAATTAATTATATATGATTTATTTTAATTAATTATTAATAACCATTAATGTTTATAAATAATAATATTATTATTTTTTTTTATAAATTTTTTTAATAAAAATAATTAAGATTATTTATAATGTATTTTTATTTTTAAAAATTCTTATTATTTTTTTATAACATTATTATTTATAAATTAATTTATAATATTAATATTTTTATAATAAATTAATTTAAAAAGTATATATAAGTATAATTATTTATTTATGAAAAGTATTTTTAAATTTATATTTATTTATTTTTTTTTTCTTTTTAACACATATTTTAAGATTATGTTTCCTTATAATAATAATGATAATTTAATAAATGATCTTTTAAGTAATAATAAAAATTAAAGATATTAAATTATTAAAATCCTTTATAAATATAAATAAATTTTTATATTAAAAAATATATCTTAAAATTTAATATTTTTAAAAAAATTATATTATTAATATTATTATAGATTTTTAAAATAATATAAAAGTAATAAAAATAATATATATTATAAAAAAAAAGAAAAAGGTATGTTATTATTTTAAATTATTATTATTATTTTATTAATTTTATTATAAATTTAAATGGTAAATATATTTAATATATAAAGATTAAAAAGCCTTATAAAAAGATGTTTTTTAATATTATTATAATTATCTTAATTATTATAATTATTTAAAAGTAAAATTTAAGTGTTTATATTATAAGTTATTTTTTTAATTTTATTAATAAGATATTATTCTTATTTATTTAAGATAAGATATGATAAAATATTTATAAGATTTTTTATATAACATTTTTTATAATATATGGATTTAAATTATAAGAAAGAATGTTATTATAAAGGTGGAGTATTAAAATAAAAATGATAAAATCTTTTATGTTAAGTAATAAGTTGAAAGTTTAAAAGTTATATTAATATAAATAATTATGTTAATAATTTTTTAAAAGATAATAAATGAGTATTTTATTATAATAATGTTAATATGTTAAATCTTAATTTTTTCTTATAAATTTTTAAATATTATAATTTTAAAAAAATTAATATAAGAAATTTATTAAGCGATTATAAAAAGTTTTTAATTTTTTATCTTTTTTATAAATAATAATAAAAATGATAATAATAATAATAATGGTAATAATAATTATTATTCTTTTATATTAAGTGGTGGTAAAATATAAGGTGGTAAAAAAGATAATATTATTAATAATATTATTTATAATGTTATTAATAGTGTTAACGGTGGTGTTAATAGTGGTATTAATAATATATAAAAGATTTTTATACCTTATTTTTTTATTACCGATATTTATTTATAAATATTTTTATTTAATTTATTTTTAAATACTTTTAAAGTTAATTCTTTTTTTTTATTTAACCTTATAATTTTAAAATAATTAAATTATTATTAATAAACATCTTTAATATTTTATTTAAAGTTGTTTTTATTATCATATCGGTAAGGTTATTTTCATTATAAATTTATTATATATTTATAATCCTTTTTTTTTATAAGATTATTTTAATAATATAATGTTAATTATTAATCATTTTTTATTTATTAATTTTAGTTTAATAAAATATTTATAAAATAATAATAAGTTTATATAAATAATTAAAAGGATATTAAGTAATTTAAAACAATTTATAATTTAACTTATAATTATAATAATTATAATTACCATATTTATTTTATGTATCATGATGTAAATCTTATTAATAAATATACTACATATAACTTTTTTTAATTTTATAAAATTTTAATAAATTATATTTTTTTTAAAAATAAATAAGTTTTTATTTATTATTTTATTATTTAAAATAATCTCATATCTTAATTATAAGATTAAATTTTTATTATTAATAAATAATTTATTTATAAATATATAAATTTTTATTATCTTAAAGTTCACATGTATATATTAAAATCCCTTAATTATATTTTTTTTTATTATAATAATCACTTATTAAACTTTTTAATTATTTCCTTATTTAATTTTTAATATTAAATGGTTTTTATAAAATTATGTATTATTTTTAATTAGTAAATTAATATGATATATGTCCTTCTTATATATTATTATATATATTTTTATTTATATATATCATTTATAAAATTAATCATTTTAATTTTCTTTTTTTAAGCTTTTTAAATAAAAGTTATTTTTTTATTTTTAAATATAATCATATATTTATTAAAAAGTAATGATATATTATTAATAAAGTATATTTTAAGTTTTATTTAAAATTTTATATTTATTAATCTTTTTTCTTTTATTTAATTAAATAAATCATTAAATATATTTAATGTATTATTAATTTAAAAATTAATAATATTAAACCATTTATTAATATCTATTATAAATAAATATAAGTTAAAAATAAATATTATTATCCATAAATAATTAATATAATATTTTAAATATGTCGTTTATTAATATAATCCTACTTTTATAATTTTATATAAAAATTTAATAATATATATAATTATCTTTTTAAGGTATTTATTTTTAATTTATAAGGATAATTTTATGATTATATTTTTAGTTAAATTAGTTTTTATTTATATATAAGCTTATATAATATCTTTTATTTATGTTTTTATTTCTTTTTACATAAAAGTAAGTATAAAAATAATTAAAATATGTTAACTCACTCTTTAAATTATTAATAATTATATTAATACCGATTTTTTTTTAATATTATTATATTTTTATATAATTAATTATAATTTCTTATAAGGTATATTTATTATCTTTTTTTTAATTTTATATATAATATAAAAATTAAAAAATCATAAATAATTATATTTTTACTTATTATATTTCTCGAACATAAATACTTTTTAATTAATTAACGATTTAATCTTTTATGCATTTAATAATTTAAATGGTATTTTAAGGGATATAATTTTTTTTTTATAAATAAATTATTAGTTTTTAATCATTTATTTCTTTTTACATTAAAAATATGTTTAATAGATATATATACTTTTTAGATTTATTTTTACTTTTTAATGGTTTTTTTTATCATTTCAGTTAAATCTTTATTTTTTCTTTTATTAATTAATAATCTTTATCCTTTTACTTTAAAATTAACTTTTTTTTATTTACTTTCATTAATAGATTTATTATTTTATTTTTATAGTAAAATTTAATTATAATTATTTAAAACCTTATTAATCTTTTATTAATTTTAATCATATACGTTTCTCTTTCTTTTATAATTAATTTATAAAAATCAATCCATACTTTCTTATTTTTTTTATATACCTTCACTTTTATTTAAAATGATAAGTTTAATGTTTTAAAAATATTAAGATTATTTTATTATATAATCATATCTTTAATTTAATGTTAAGTTTTAAATTTTAATACTTTTTTTATTACTTTTTAAATCATTTTTACTTAAACTATAATTAAAATTATTAATAAAAATATCTTTAAAATTCTCGGATAAACTTTAAAAATTAATAATATTAACATTAATTTATTTAACCTTATAATATCATTGACTACTTTTATAATCATTTATAATATATTTATAATACTAATATTTATTTTAATTAAATCTTCTAATATAACCTTATATATTTATTAAAAAGGTTTATAATAACGTTTAAGTTTTTTAATAAAATTATATATTTTTATTAAGATTTCTTTTATATTTATTATTATTATTTTAATAAAATTAATAAACTTTTTTATTATAAAATTTTTTTTATATTAAATATAAGATTATTTAATAAGCTTAAATATATATTTATTTATATATTATATAACATGTCTCATATGTTTTTTATAATTATATTTTTAATAAAATAAGTAGCTTAAAAAATTATAACTTAATTAATTATATAAAAAACTAATTATTAATAGATATACATTATATTAACATAAATTATATGGTTAAAATCCATTTTATCTCTTATAATAAATTTAAATTAATTTAAAGTTTTAATGTGTATTTAACATTAATAGTAAAATTTAATTATTTTATTAATAAAAGTTTAATTAATCCTTTTATATCCTGTTTATATTAAAAATTTATACATATAAATCATTATTAAATGCTTAAATTATTAATATAATTTTTATAACTCTTTTTTAATTAAATGGTAGTAAATGATTATATTATTTATATCATTTAATAAATAAAATAAGTATTTTTATTTATAAATGATAGGATATGCTTTTTTCTTATAAATTAATATGTTTTTTATATTATTAAAAAATATATTAAAATAATTTATATCTTTTAAATATAAAAGGAATAATGTATTTATTAAGATAATTTAAAATATGATCATGTTAAATGGTATTAAAATTTTAGTTATTTTAATATTATATTTTTTTAAGTTATTATTAAATCAAATTTAATATTATCCCACTATGATTTAATTAAGCTTAATCTTTAAATAATATTTTTAAAATGTTTTAAATTATAATAACCCTTTTATTAATATTCTAGCTATATTAATATCTAACATGATGCCTTAAAATATATTTAAATACTTATTTTTTTAAAAATATATTAAAAATCTGTTAATAAATTTTAATGATAAGTAAATACTAAATATATTTATTATTATAAATGCATAATAAATTATCTGGTTTATAAAAGCTTTAATTATATATTCCTTATTAATAAGTTTATATTTAATTAAAAATTAAATTATTTTATTTAATTTTTAATTTAAATCATTTTTATTTATTTATAAATATTAAGTATTAAAATTATTTAAGTCATCATTTAATTTTTTATCTATTTTTAATTTATTTCTTTTATATTTATATAAAAATATTTTAAATTCTTTATTAATAATTAAATAATTCTACTTTTACATATATTTTTTTCATGTTAATTACTTTTAAATTCTTTTTATTAATAAGTGTTTAATTAATTAACATTTAAGTTTATAATATATAAAATATTATTTATTATTTTATCCATTTTTTTTAAAATTTTAATTTAAAAAATAATTAATGGTTTTAATTTTTTTATTAATTCTTAAATTTAATATTTTCATATTTTTAATTTAAAAAATTAATGGTGTTAAATTAATTTAATTGGTTATGAAATTATAATTATTTATTTACGACATTTTTTAATTAAAAATATACTTTATTATAATTATTTATTAAATTAATTATAATTATTAAAAAAATTAAGTATTTTTAAATTATATTTAATATTTTTTTTTTAAAATTAACATTTTTAAAGTAATTAATTGATAATCTTTTATAAACTTTTTTAATTTAATTAATTAATTTTTTAAAACATATAAATAAATTATATGTAGGGTTTTATTTAATAATATTTTTAATGTTTACATCTTTTTATTCATTTATATATAATTATTAATTTTTTATTATATAAAAAGTTATTTTTATTTTATTTATTAATTTAAAAATTTTATATATTTTTTTAATTAAATGATTAAAGTAAAATTATTTAATTTTTTTTTAATATAATAAAAAATGTTTATAAGTATAAATTAAAGATAATATTATACTTTTAATATTTATTTTTAAATATCTTTATTTTTTTATTAATAATATCATATATTTTATTTTTAAACTTATAGTTATTATTATTATTATAAATTTTATATAAATTACTTAAAATGTAAGAGGTGTTAAGGTTAAATAATAGTTTATATATATTAAATATTATCTTTTTAATAAAATTTTTTAATTAAACTTTTAAGATTTACTTCTATATTATTTATAATAAAAAGGATATTAATTATTAAGTTTATTTTAATAATGATAATATAATTAATTTTTATTTAAATTTTATTATTTAAATTTTAAAATTTAAATGTAAATCTTTTATAAGGTTAAGTTTAATAAATATATTTAATATAACTTAAATATAAATTTAATTTAAGTTTTAAATGTGTTATTAAAGTTTTATTTAAAAAGTTAACAAGTTGATATTTTTATTTATAAATTTTAATATTATTTTTTATTTAAAATTTAAATTATTTTATAAAATAAAATCTTATAAGTTTTTTATAAAAGTAATAATAGTTTTTTTTAATAAATATTTAAAAAATATTTATGATTTTAAAATGGTTATTAATTTTTTATTATAATATTTATCATGTTTTACAAGGTAAAATACTTGATTATAATGTAATGTTAAATTTAATGATATTTTTTTTTATTTAATAAGTAAGCTTTTAAAAAGAGCTTACTTTATATAACCGAAAATTATTTATTAAAAGTATAAATTATTTATTAACAGTTGGTTATAAAATGTTTAATACTTTTAAAATGTTTATATTAATAAGTTTAAACCTTTTAACTTATGATACACTTTTTAATCAAGTTAATTAATTATTAATAAGGTTATTTTATAAAAGTTAAAAACTTTTATTTATCATTGTAATATCATATAAAAAAAAGTGGTTAAGTTATTTAATTTAATTTAATAAATAAAATAACTTTAATTATATTTTATTTTTTATAAATTATAAAGTTTATATAAAACCCTTACTTTTTTATTAAAATAATAAAGATTTCATAAATTTTTAAACATAAAATTTATTGTAATAATTTTATATATCTCATACTACTTATTAATTAAATGTGTAAGTTGTAAGCTTATGTATAAAATAAATGGATATATATATCTTTTATTTTTTTAATCATTTCTTATAATAATTTTTTCCTTATAATTTTTATTTTAATGCTTTAATTTTAACTTATAACTTATTTTTATTTAAAAATCATATTATATATATTAAAAAGTTATTTTATAAGGTTTTAAAAGCTTATTAAGTTAACTTAATAGTAGCTTATTAAGTTAAATATATCTTTTTAAAGAATAATTATAAAAAGAATAAGGTTTTAACTTTTAAACTTAATTATTACTTATTTAATTATAAAAAAAAAGTTAAAAATTATATATTTATCTTTTAATTTACTTTATTTTAAATTAATTTATCTTAAAAAACTTAAAAATAAAATGGCTTATTAAAGTTTTAACTTTAATAAGTCTAGTGATAATAATAAAGTTATTAATAAGCTTATTAATGTTAGTAAAATTACCGATAATATTAATAATAATTGATCTTTTAATTTATTTATTTAATTTAAATAAGAGTATTTTAATTTTATTAAATTCATTAAGTCTACTTTTAATTATTATTTATAAGTAAAATCTTAATCTTAATAAAAACCTTTATATTTAATACCCTACCGGCATTATCTTAAAAGTGTTATATTTAATAAGTTAATAAGTAATTATCATGATATGTTAAAATAAACTTTACATTATATTAAGTGTGTTTATAACTATTAATACCTTCCCTTATAAATATAATTTATCTTTAATATTTAATTTTCTTTAAAGTTAATATATTATAAGTTTAACAACTTTATTTTTATAACTTTAAAATTCTTAAAATAATAAAAAAAAGGCATTTTTATTATAAGTTACTTTATTTATTAACATAAGTAATAAATATTAACATATATTCAACTTTAATTACGTAAATATATCTTTTAAATATAAATTAAATTATCATATTTAAACTTTAAATATAAGTTTAAACATCCTACTTAATGGAGCTTTTAATAATCCCTTAATAATAAAAAAGATAAAAATAAAAATGATATTTTATTTATTACTCCTTTTAATAATAAATTTAATTTAAAGTATTATTATAATAATAAAAGTAATAATAAAAATAAAGTATTATTTAAAAAGTCATTTTTAAATGTTATAACTTATCTTTTTAAATTTTTCCGATATGTTATTTATTAAATGTAAAAAGCTAATTATTTTTAATGTTAATATAATTATAATAATTTTAGCATTTTTAATAAAAATAGTTATATAAGTTAACTTTATGATAATAATATCTTTTAAATCATTTATTTTAAATTAATAGTTTTATTTTTATTTTTTATATTTTATAAATTTAAAAATCTTTTAAAATATTTAAATTATTATCTTATAAAATTCTTAATTAAACCATTAATTGGCATTTAATTAATAGATAAATAAATTATTTTAAACGTTTTTTTTATATATTTTTATCGTAATTATATATTTATAATATTAATATAATAAAGCTTAGTATTTATTTACTTTTATTTATTAATAATTAAGTATATAATTTATTAATTATTATTATATATTTACCATTTATTTAATTTAAATTAAATGTTTTAGAATAGATGTTATAAAGTTATTATCTTTTTAACTACATGATTTAAAACTATTAGCTTAACTTTAATAATTAATATAAAAATTATAACTTAACATCTTAATTTTTAAATAATTGTCCTATTAAATATGGATATAATATAATTATATAATAAACATTAAAACTTTTTATTATTTATAAATAAAACATTTTTAATTATAATAAAAGCTTAAATTTTAAATATATTATTTTTATATTTAATATTTAAATAGTAAGTGGTATATAAATATTTAATTAATTAATTTATTATTTTAATATATTTTAATTTAAGGTTGGTAAGGAATTAAGATAATATGGATATTATGTAAGTTATATTAAAATATAATATTATCATCATATATAATATGAAACTTATCCTCTCTTAATAGCTTTTAATTTTTTATTTAATGATTATTTTAATATATTTAAATAGTTTTTTTATGTTAAAAGGAATGGTAGAAACTTAATTATTATCGGTAAAGTTAAACTTTTAAGCTATTTCTTTAATATAATTCACATGACTTAAGGTAATTATTTTTTATTTATAATTTTTTATAACTTATATCCTTAAATACTAATTAATTTTATTAAGTTTTTTAATATCTTATATGTTATGTATTAATTTAATTATTTAGTTAGTTTTAAGTTAATACTATTTATAATTTATGATTAAAAAATTATCTACATATAATAAAAGATATACTAATTTATTAAATGTATAAAAAAGGTATGATTTTTTAAATAAAGTTATAAGCTTTATCTTTAATAAAATCTTTTTAATCTCTTTATACCATATAAATGATAAGTTTTTAAATTTATAAAAAGTTTTTAAAAGTAAAACACATTTATTTAATTTTTTAAAATTATTAAGTAGCTTTATAGTTATTAATACTTCTTTTATTTTAAAAATGTTTAAGAACATATTTTTAACATTATATTATTTTATCTTTAAGTTATATTAAGTAATAATTGTTATTATTATCTTAAATGATTTTATAATAAAAATAAAAACATATATATTTTAAAAGATATTTTTAACTTAAAAGTTTCCGTAAGTAATTAAATGTGATTTATAAATAATTAAGTAATTAAAAATATTAAATTTATAATTAAATATCCATATAATAAATAAGGATGGGTTCTTAGCTTTTTTAATATTAATTATTTTTTAAATATTCTTATTTTTTATAATTTAAATCTTTAATTTAACATTTTTTTTAAATTTTTTTTTTAATAAATGATATTTTAAATTTTTCTACTTTTTAAATAAAGATTTTATAAGATTATTCTTATGAATTAATAATTTTAATTAATAAACAACTATTATTATCATAATATAAAACATCTTATAAATTTTATCCCTTTTATTAATAACTTTTTAATAATTAATTAAATAAATATTAAAAAATAATTTAAAGCTTAAATTAAATAATAAAATTATCTTATGTTTATTATACTTTAAAATGATAAAAGTTATCATTTTACTGGTGTTTTTAAAGTTATTATTTAAGTCTTCTTTTTTTATCCATTTGCTTACTTTAAAAGCTAATAGATAAACCTTTTTAACATATTTATAATGGGCTGGTTCTACTAATAGGATATCTTTTTAACTTTCCGATAAGGTTAAAATTGTTTTTTTAATGTATTTTTTTAAAATAAATCTTAATATTTTATTTTTTAATGTATTTTTTTAAAATAAATCTTAATATTTTATTTTTTAATGTATTTTTTTAAATATTTTTTACTTTAAAAATTATTTATTATGGTTTTAAAATCTTATAAGGAGTTATAAATCCTTAATATTAATTTTTAAAGCTATTTTTATTAAGCTTAATTAAAATTAATAAACTTTTAATTTTTAAAAAGCTTTTAAGTAGGCTTTCTTTTATATTAAGTAAGTTAATTAAGCTTTTTATTATTATTAATGTTTTTTTATTAATAATTTTAAACATACCCATCCTTAAGTTATAATTCTTTAATTAACCTTTTAATTTTTTATTTTTTAAAATAAATACCTTACTTATTAAAGTAGTATTAATAGTAAACTTATAATTAACTTAAGTTTAATTATCTTATAAATTTAATAATTAAATGATTTTATTTAATTCTTATTCTTTTAAGTTAACAATTAATTTTATAATCTTATATTAAATTATTTATAATAAGGCTTTTTTTTTATTAAGGATATAAAATGTGGTTTTATTAAATGTTATATTTTTAATTAAAATAATCTCATTCTTTTATAAAATTTATATATAATATAAGTTAAAAGCTTTATAACTTATTAAATACCTTATATAAGCTTTTAATTAAGTTTTATACTTTTATTATTTAATATTTTACTATTATCTTTTAATAAAAAAGTAAACTTTATACTTATAAACATAAATACCATTTTAATTAAGTTTTAAATTACTTATAAGATCTTTAATTATTTTAAAATTATATCATTTAAAATATTAAAAGAATTAGTTTTTTAATATTTTAATAAGAGATTTTTTATTATAAGTATGATTAAAATATTTATTAATTAAATAAGTAGTTGTAGTAATGCTTTTTAATTATAAGTTTTTAAGTAAATTTATATTATAAACTATTTTAATTAATTTAATAATCACTTTTTAATTAATTTTTTCACTTTTATTAATTAATTTTTTAATATATATAAGTAGGGTCTTAAGCTTAATATCCTTATTTACAACTTATTTAATATATATCGAAAAAGCTTTAATATTAAAAGTAGATTAATTATTATTTTATTAAATCTTATAAATAAAAAGTTTAAATTACTTTTTCATCCATTTATTATAATCTATTATTATAACTTATATATTATTTATTATCTTTTTATTAAATAAATAAAAGGTTAAATAATTATTATATTTATTTTTAATAATTAAAAGCTAATTATGTCCATTATAAATTAATAAATAATTAAATAAGTCTTAAATTATCTTTTAAAAAAGCTTTAAAACTTTATATTTTAAAATCCTTTAAGATATCATTTTTTTAACATAAGTTAAGGCATATGTTTTATATTTTATTTATTTAATACTTTTTATCTTAATTTTTTTAATATTTTAAATTAAATATTAACTTAATTTAAATCTTAAGTAATTTAAATGTTAATACCATACTTTTTCTATATTTTTTTTATTTAAAAAAAGATCATAAGATGGTTTTTTTACCCTTTTTTAAATGGTAGGTATATATATAATGTTTATTATATTTTATAAAATATTAAGAAATAAAGTTATTATAATTATTTTTAATGTTTAAAAATAAATAAATAAAAGTTTATATTTAAAAAATATTAAGTTTTTTTTCCGGATAAAGCTTTTTAACATTACATTTTTAAGAATAAACTTGTATTTAAGAGTATAATTTATATTATAATATTAAATACCGTATTAAGATAATAAGGTCTTAAATATTATATTTAAATAAAATCCTTTTACATATATTATATTTTTTAAAATAAAGTTTTAAATATTAAAGCTTATAAATTTATTAAGCATATCCTTTAAAATATAAATACTTTTATTTATTATAAAAAATATAATGATATTTATTTCTATTATTTTTTTTAATGTTATTAAAATAAAAGAACTTAAGATTAATAACGTTTGGTTATTAATTAAATAAACTACTACATAATTATTATAAGTTATAAAAGCTAAGAATAAGTGTTTATTTAAGTTTATAATAAAATAAATCTTTATGTTATCACTTTTAAAGCTTAACGAATAAGATTTAAATGAAAATAAAACTATTATAATATTTTTAAAATAATCTTTTTTATTAATTAATTTTCTTAGTTTTTTAACTTCATTCTTAAATTTAAATTTAAAACTACTTTACCTTTTAAAAATAATAATAACTTTTAACTTTTTTCATTAATTATATTCATATTTTAAATACATATTAATTAACTCACTCTCATTAAAAAGTTATTTTAATTTTTAACCCGATTTATTAATGATAACGTATTCGAGTTTAACATATTATTTGAGTTTTTAAGGATAAGTATTTTTATTATTTTTATAATATAAATAAGTATATTTTTTTTAAGATGATAAGCTATTAAATTAAAAACTAATATCAAGTAATGCTTTAACATCTTAAATCATGAATATTTTAAGCTTTTATTTATTATAATATATAATTTAATTAATTATAATTGCTTTAAATATGATGATATAATTTTTAAAAGATCTAGTTAAAATTTTTAAGTGTTATTCGGTAATAAATTTATCGATCTTAATTTAAATTTATAATAATGTTATTTTAATTTTAATAGTTTATAAAAAATTAATAATGCCATTAGCCTTTTAAATTTCAAGGATTTTATTAATAATTATTATTTTATAAACTTATTATTACTTATTAAATTAATCTTAAGGATTAATAAAGATTAATTTAATTTTTTTAAATGTTTAATATATTAATTTTTTATTATTATATTAAATATGATATTTAAAAAAGTATAATATTTTTTAAGTTAAAAGATAATATATTTTATATCATTTAATTCCTTTTTAAAATAAGCATCTTTAATTGTTTTTAATAAAATAAAAGAAATTAATTTTTAAATTTAATCTATGAATTTTAAATGTTTATATTAAGTATTATGATAATATAAATAAGTTGTCTTATAAATCTTAAGTTTAGTATTAAAGGTGTTTTAAATAATTTCATTTATAACTTCTTTTTTTTTAAGTTTTTTTTTTTGTTTTTTTTATATTAATTAAGGTTTTATATTTAAAGATTTTAATAATATATTCTTAAAAATATTACTTTTATAAGTAAGTTTAAATTTTCTTTAAATCAAGTGGGGACAAGTTATTTATATTAAAAATAATCTAATATTTTTTAAGATTAACTTTATTTTAAATATTTAAGTTAAATGTATTAAATTTAAATAATTTAAATTAAGTAAAATAATCTTTACGTTTAAAAAAAATCTTAAAGTTATTAAAATTTAAATTAATTAAAAAATTAATATTAAAAATTTTAAATTCCTTAAAATTAATTGTTATATTAAATGATAAATAAAAGATATTTAATAAATATAAAATTTAAAATGATATTTTATAAAATAAAAGGTTAAGATTTTAAAAATAAATAAATTAAAAAAGAGGTGATATTTATATAAATCTTTAAAAATACTAGTTTTAAACGTGAATTAAGTTTATAATTATTATGTTTTATAAAATAAAATATTTAATTATAATGTAATGTTAAATTTAATGGTATCTTTTTTTATTTAATAAGTAAGTTTTTAAAAAAAACTTGTTTTATATAATTAAAAGTTATTTATTAAAAATGCGAGCTATTTATTAATAGTTAGTTATAAAACGTTTAATGCTTTTAAAATGCTTACGTTAATAAGCTTAAACCTTTTAACTTATGATAATATTTTTTTTGATTTTTAAAATATATATTTTATGATTTTTTAAATGATTAAGTATTTTATCTTATAATGTGTGGTTAAAACTTTTAAAATATAATTATATTTAATTATTAAAATTATTTTAAAATTTTTTTTAAAAGTATTTATTAAATAATTAGTTTTTATAATTTTTAAAGCTTTTAATTATGTATGTATTAATTATTTATTAATTAATAAAAGTGTTAAAATTAAAAATATTAAAGTTTTATTTAATGTATTCCTTATAAATATATTTAAATCATTTTTTTAATAAAATCATTTTTTAATGTATTATTAATATGGTTTAAAAAAAATAAAATAAAAGTATATTAAAATTATTTTAATAAAAATAAAATCTGCTTATAAATATTAATATGTTTTTTTAAGATTATTAATTTAATTATTATGATATAATTAAATTTAAAAAAAAAAAAGATTAAAATTAAAGTGATTTTATTAATAAGTGTTTATAAAATTTTATGTAAGGATTTTTTAAATAATTATTTTTAATATATATAATAAATATAATTTTAAAATGTTTATTTAATAAATAAATATTTATAAAATCTTAAGTAACATTTATTATTTAATGATTTATGTTATTAATTTAAATATTTTAAAGTTATTAAAAAGTTTTATTTTTTCTTATTAAAAATAATAAAAAATATATGCATAAAATTGTTAATAAATGTTAATATTTAATATTTTATTTTTTATGTCTTTTTTTTTTAATAAAGTTTTTTATTAATTTAAAATTAATTTATTAATTAATAATTAAATTAATTAGTGTTGGTAAATAAAGTTTAATCATATATATTATATAATATAATATATGATTATAAAATAATAAATAATTATTAATAAATGATAAATAAATTAATAATGATATATATTAATTTATTTTTTTATTTATAAATTATATAAGGAAATTATACTTTTATAAGTTAAATAAAATTATATAAGGAAAAAAAAAGTTAAATAAACAGTTAAATGCGGTGTATTTAATAGTATTTTAATAATATATGTAATATTTTAATAACTTAAATTATTATATTTTTAATTTTATACATTTTATTAATATAAATTTAATTAAATAAAAATAATAATAATAATCTTTTTTTTTTATAATTTTAAAACGCGGTTAATAATTATTATTATATAAAAAAATCATTATCGTATAAAATAATAATTTTAAATTTAATATAATTTTTAATTTAATAATAATTTTTAATTTAAAATAACTTATTTTAATAATAATTATTATATCGTTATAATTAATATTATATTTTAATTATAATTTAATTAAAGTAAATTATAATTATTATCAGCTTTTAAAATGATAATAATTATTAATTTCTAAGACCCCGGTGTACCGCTATTAACACGTGCGGTACGCATCTATTATGTATTTTTTTTTGCGGGGTGCAGGGGACATCCAATCGATATTTGAATGTAAATATCACTGGACAGTTGACCAGACGATACCCACTATTATTATCCAGGGTTACAAAATCAATGCAACCCAGTTAGCTTAAGCTTTCGACAGCACTGCGCAAGCCTGAAGCTGAAAGAGGGGCATGAAGGGCACCGGCGCATCCAAGAGCTATAGAAAATAATAGATCCAGTAATCAGATTGTTTATGGCTTGCACGTGCTCCATTTGGCCTAGAATACCTAATATTTGATCCAAAATGGCTATGGAATGGAAGGTTGACTTATCACATCTGCGGGTATGTTTCCGTGATCGCTTGCGATTAAGGATGACGAGGCGGTGAGACTTGCAAAGATTTCCATTTCACGTCAAGTACCTGCATCTAACCTTCCCATGGAAATCTGGGGGATAGTATAGAAAAGGTACCTACATTTGGGTAGGTGCAAATCATGAATGTTGACCGGTTCCAAGGTTGACTTCGTTATCGGTCAAGGATCCACCTCGATTTTTCACGCTCCCATCTCATACTTCAAGTCTTCAAATGTTAGAAATACCAGTCTATCTAATACCTTTGAACATGCCCCCCGCATGATACTAGATATAATCCAAGACCCAAGTTTACTCGAGAACACTTTCGCCCTTGATATTGAGATAATTAGGTTCAATTACAATTCCTAGACTGTGCCATAACAACTATATAATCTCATCTTTGCTTGCTGGGCTCGCAGGACGCAACATACCAGGTCTATTGAGTCTAAGTGTCTCATATCACCGCTTATCATTGATAATTTATAAACATGGCCTTTACTATGCATTCCCACTCGGGACAATTCTGTCCAGGCCATGCAAAAGACCAACTCGAAGATATCGTCAAGCACGCTATCAGCCTCGGTTACACTACTATGGGACTTACAGAGCACATGCCACGGACAAGCCTCGAAGACTTATATCCCGAAGAGGTAAACACACTCTTATCTTAATTCACTTCATATCTCTATTAATACCCCTTAGCTTGATGACCCAGAAGGCTCTCTCTCCGTCCTTTTCCCACGGCACAATGCCTACCTCCTCGAAGCTGGACGCCTGCAGGCCAAATACTCCTCGCAGATCCACATCCTGATCGGATTCGAGGGGGAATGGATACGCCCCGCCTATGGCACCCTCGTCAACAAACTCGCCGCGCATCCTGGCATAGACTACTTCATCGGGAGCCTGCACCACATCGACGGGATCCCCATCGATTACGACGCCGCGTACTACGCCCGGGCCGTAGCATCTGCCGGCGGCACCGAGGAATCGGCGTATGAAGCGTACTACGACCAGCAGCATGCCATGCTTACCACCTTGCGCCCGCGCGTCGTCGGGCATTTCGATCTCGTGCGCTTACTGTCCAGCACTCCAGAGCGCGAGATCCGTGCCAACTGGCCGAGTGTCTGGGACCGCATATGCCGCAACTTACAATTTGTAGCCTCGTACGGGGGACTACTAGAGTGCAACAGCAGCGCGCTACGCAAGGGACTGTCGGAGCCGTATCCAAGCCGCGAGATCGCGGAGGAGTGGCTGCGACTTGGCGGGAAGTTCACGCTATCGGACGATAGCCACGGGATCGAGCAGGTTGGCACGAACTACGGCCGCGCACTGGATTTCCTGGAGGGTTTGGGGGTGCAGAGTGTATGGTCGTTACGGCGTAAGCTGCGTCCGAGCGCGCCGGAAGTAGGCGATTCGAATCATATTCTTCGGGATCCTCAGATGGCGGCAATGTTACTCGAGCAGCAGCATAAAAGGCGCTATATGATGGCAAGGCAAGAACAGGATGGTACAGATGTAACCTCCCATAGGTATGCCGCTAGTCTCGACAATGCTGGTCCCGGCGGACCTGATGAAGGTGGCAAGGCGAGGCTAGTGGAGATGGAGGTCTCGCTGGAGAGCGTGAGAGCTATTGTGAGCAAATGGGAGACGTGAGCAATTCTTAAGGGTATGGAGGGGCTTTCTAGATATTCGAACCATGGAACTAAAAGAATGGATGACCTCGCAGTAGATGGATGGGCGAAATGAGCTCGGGAAAGGGGGGCTGGTAGGCGGTCGGGTCACTGGTGCATGTATACACGCAGACAAAAATAGAAAAGGGGGGGATTTAGTCTGGTCACTTCTCTGGACCTAGTTGGTAATTATCGCGAGGAACAGAAGTGTGTATCACCGCGCAGAACTCACCAACGAAATATAGGAATTATACAGCGATAGCACCCTTCTCGTGATCTAGACGGCCCGAAAGAAGATACCAATACCCTAAGAGGAACGCCCTAGGTATCATTCTTCGTCCTATGGATGCCTCGATCAAAGGTATATTACATACTCATGACCACCTCATATGGACTATGCCGAGTAGTGGAAAAATAGACAGTCGGCTCACCACATACCGGGCAAAAGCTTAGCATCTCGATTAAATTTACTACTCCTCCCTTAGCCTATCCCGAACACCTAGCGTTCCGTCGCAAGCAGGCACTACCACTTTAAGCCCATCTCATCTGCTCATCTACGTCTCCTTCCTCTCTTTGCGTATGAGATAGATAATGGGTTGTTATATGATCACAAAAGACCGAATTTTCGATCTAGATGTCGGCAGCATCCACCCCCACACGTACATAGGGGGTAGGAACAGCCGGAAGAAAAAAACTTGCAACCGTAAAATAAATCTCTGTAGAAAAATATGCTCTATGCATACATACATGCAAGCTTACTCATCGGGGTATCTCATGACGGGAAAAGCAAACCACTCTAAACTATCCCACTCCCCCCTCTGTCCCCAACCCTTGTTCCTGTTCCCGTAAATGAGCACTCTGAAGACTGTTGGTAGCGGTGGTGATACATATCCATATTTTCCCATCCCGTCACAACGCCATGCTCTGCTACCTATGTATGTAGTAGGTACCCGCCCCGAAGCAAGTAACTGGGTAAAAAGAGAAGAAAAAAGGGGGAGAAACACCAAAGGAAATAGGAATTAGGGTCATTAAGTTTCGTTCATCATTAGATAACCACTAGGATAATTCCTTTCGTAGTTTCTGGTAAAACCATGTATTCGATTCTGTTAGTCCGGATTGGGATTAACCCGAGGCTCGATTCACCCATCGGCAAGTTCCACACTCTCGAGCCACGACCTCACGGCGACGCGCAGAGTACTCTCCTTCTCGCGGATCATCTCGTAGGGGACGTTTGGATTTGGGCTCGCGCCCTGGTTTTCTCTTTCGCGTTGGTCTACTACCTCCTGTACAACACCCGCTAGTGCGGATAAGACGACCGTCTTACACTCCGCCCGAGGGACTTCATGGAATTCCACTTGACACGCTGGGACCTCCTGTTCTGTCGTCTGGGAGATTTCGCTATCCCTTCTTCCGCGCCGCTTGCTAGCGGATCGCGAGGATGCAGCTGAGTTTTCTTTGCTCGCGTCGCTACTGTGAGCAATAACCCTCTCTACAGCGTCGATGAGAGCTTCGTCGAACGTGAAAAGATCCTCTTCCTCGATCTTATCCCTAATTGGTTGTTCATAAGGCGAAAGGGCTGGAGTCATCAACGACGAGCCGTATGGTGTTAGGTAACTAGCTGGGTTTCGGTCGATAGGCATCTTAGGTTTCACTAGACGGCGATATCGAAGTCTCCTGATGGTAAAGTTTGTCGTGTCGGCGATAATGGCTGTCCCTACATCGACCCAATGCTCCGCAGGCCATTCTTCTGGCATAGAGTTCAAGTGGACGATGGGGGTGGGTTCCGCGGCCAGAGACTCGCGCACCTCATCTATGAGGCCTTTTTGGGGTGGGATAGCCTGCAGCGTAAAATCAGGATGAAACCGCTTAAGCCACCCCGCTACGTTGAGTGGAGCGTCGCCATCAATGGCCAGTCGTGAAAACTGCTCGAAGCCGTCTAGTCCGCTACCAAACCCGGGAGTTGAGAGATACCCGCTGCTAGATGGCGAACTGACCGCGGTTTCGAACGACGTCAGGTATTCTGGAAATTGAACATCTACATCGATGACTCCGTCGTCATTATTGATAGACGTCTTGACCGGCGACTCATACGCGCCTAGAGGATCGGGGGTTCTTGAGTGGGCCCCAAACTGCCTTCCTTCTAATTGTCGTGGAGTGTCCGGTTGTTGTAAGGTCGTTTCATCTCCACTGACCTGTTGGCCCGTAATGGAATCGAGAAGCTGAGCCTCCCTAACCATCTCGGAAAGCTTGTCCCTTGCATTGACAGTCGGTTTTATGGGCGAAGAGAGTGGGCTGTCGCGTTGGCCGGATATATCCAGTGTTTGAGATGTGGTAGCCGATTCCCGCCGTCTTGCGCTCCAAAGGCCGCTGATCACGCTACCCCATCGCGAACTCTGGCGAGAGTCCGTACTTGCGTGACTGGCGTGGCCAATGCTATCGCCTCTCCTGAGCGACCGCTTAAGATCATCCGCTGCAAAACTACCGACGCTACCTGGCCTGGCGCCACGGTTCGTGCCGCTTCGGTGTATCGTAGAGAAATGAGGGACGGCCGAGTCGGGGACTATCGTATTAGCTGTTGCGGCGCTGCTCTTCCGGGTGTTGAAATCGTTCCCGGCTATGGGTAGGTTCGCGGGTTTGATGAAGTCAGATGATCGACGCTCATGATTGGACGACTCCATACTAAGGTGCGCAAGCTGTGTGGGGATGCCGGTCGCCGATCTCGTTGTGGCTTGCGACTGGATGCTAAAGCTCCGAGTGTGGGAAGCGCCTCTAGGTGTCCGGCGGTTGATTTTCCGCCGCAGGGATTCCTCCTTATTAATTGGCACTATATACGACGGCGGTGAGTGGCCGAAAGCCGCGGCTGATGCCGAGGTCGCCGGCCGTTGGGCACGGATTGTCGGTAGCTGCTGGTTAGCGGGTAGGAAAGCTGAAAGCAAGAATATCAACCTTCTCGCAGCCATCTTGTCCTTGGCGACTATTATCGTGCGAGACGGCAATGAGGTGTCCTCTTCGCTTTTTACCTTCTCTTGCTGATATCGCCGTCTCCGATACCAGACCGGACTTAGTGCCTGAAGCCATTCGGTATGCGTCGCGAGGAATGCGGTCAACAGATTAAAAAAGAAAAACCCTTGCTCTTTGGTCCCAGCCCACTTCGCAACCCACCGAGCCTCCTCCCTCCATGGTCCCCAGCGGCCTTGCCCCGTGATAACCCTCGTAGCCCGAAGACCGGACACAATCCGGATTTTTGCGTCGTCGATTTCTTGGCCGATGCGTTGATCCTGTGCCAGACAGCTCGGTGGCAGTGCCACAAGCTTCGCATTTGTCTTGGATGGCTTCATCTGAGAAGCGTCTGACCCTCTTCGACTCTTAACCGAAGATGTCCGAGCGATTTGGGCAGATATGCTCGAGGGATATGGGTCCGGGGCAGACATATCCGCTTGTCTCAGCATCGGAATCAACGTCGTAGCTACGACGGACTGGAGGTGTGTGAGGGTCCTCATAATTATGTCCCAGTGTTGAGTGATCGCATCCATGCGATCCTCGACGTCGTTACTATATGCAGACTCAAACGATTCCGAGCCGAAACCGGAACCGACCATAGTCCACCCAGATCGGCGTGCAGATCCAAACGAGGACGGGAAGTGGTCTTGCTCGCCGTAGGAGCTAGGCCCGCGGAAAACGGGCTTTGGTGCGGTCGTCGGTGCCGCGCCAGACGGGTTCACCGGGAGCTGAAGTACCAGGGCCACAGCATACATCGGCGTCCTCTTCTGTACGGGTTTTGACTTTTTCTTGGTCGGCTTGGAGTCGTCCGGTGAGTAAGGGAACGGGAAACCTCCATCCTCGGAAAACCGACTATGAGGAGTTGCAACTTGGTTAGGCGAATCTGGCTCGTCATTTGGTAGGTTTACTGGGAATAGGCGGGTCACCAGGATCTTGTTACGATCTTGTTGTCGAGGAGGCGTGGAAAAGGGTTGGAACTGTGCGTTTGCGGACTCGGATGTGAAGGATTGTGCCAGCCTACTTGACCGCATGCTTGATCTCCCCATCGATCCTCGACCATCTCCTACGTACGAGCTAGAGACGGCAGGGGGTCGCGGCTCACTTGGAATAATATGGACCTTGGTGGACGTCCCCTTGTAGGACATAACTTCAGAGTTGGCAAATATACAACTAGAGAAGCTAGCGAGCTCTTCGCGGTATTCCCTGGCCGCCTTTTGTCCCTCGGTCTCCGCGGCGCTATAGGTACGAGACTGGATAGATCCCCGTCGATCAAATGCGCCTTGCCGGTGTGAAGGGCTGCTTGGTTGGATAACTAGGGGCCTCGACGACGATTGACTGAGGCTACTCTTCCGTGGCGACGTCGGAGCTCGTCGCAAGTCCTGCATGAGAGACTGCGAAGATGAAGCCGCACTGGGTGGTTGTGGCCGGTCCCCAGCCGAACCTGCGGACGGGGCGGGGTGACTGTCAAACAGCAAGGAGGGGCTGACAGATCCCAAGGTGTCCTGCATGATGATTACGCGGACGTCGCGCACATCAATATCGATATCGCCATCATAGTCAAAAGGATTTGCGGAAGCCCCGGGCTGTACGCCGGACGCAGACGGCAGTGGAAACACCTGGTCCTGGCGATAGTAAAGCGCCTGGGTATCTGGGAATAAGAGACTGCGGGTATGTATCTCCTCTTGGACGGATTCGGGTGACGGTTTGGTTGGAGGAGTGGCCTCTTGAGACGCGGTGGCTCCGGCAGCCGCCGACGTTAGGTTGAAAAGCTTGCCCAACATGCTAGTTCCGGTAGTTTAAAAAGGGCCAGGATGTTGAATATATCTTCAACAATATCTAGGGTCGTCGAAACCACCAGATCGGCTCTTAACAGGCTCCCATCCAGCGGCGAGGGCCCTCCGCTGCGCTGACCATGGCGTAGAAAGGCATCGAGGTAAGTAAGTACGGATGGGTGGTGTGTCTGGGCGATACGAGACAACGCAATGATGAGAGTCAAATGATGCGGATATGGCGGTGAACAAGTGGTTGAGTAGAGTAGAGGGAGGAATGAAGTAACGGGGTCGAATATCCGCAATATACCTTACTCAGAACCATGGGTGATGCAGTGGTAGCATCTAGGTGAGTTGATGTGACTGTAAAATCAAATAACCAAATTATGGCATATACTCAGAGGTTATCAAACGAGCGAGTATAGTACGAGATGCACGCGTCAAGTTGACAATCGACAACGATGTAATAATGTGCGTAATCGGAGATGAATGGATACGATGGACAGGGGTTTGAAGTAGAGTCGCCTTCGAGGATACGTCGTTAGTCAATGGAACTCGATTCAATTAAATCTATGTAGATGCAACTGGGACTTTTGGTGAGAGTTGGGAGAATAGAGTGTGAAGTTCTCACATGCCCGCGCGGTTTCGTTTAAAAAGCTATGGCTTGAGAAGGTAAGAGAGAATAGAACGGTGTCTTTTGCGAGTAATGCGTGGGTACTGTGAGGTAAGTAGGTAGGTAGGTAGTATGTAGTAGTGTGTAGGTACTACCTAACCCTGGATAGCTAGAGGTATTGTACTCGACCCGGTCCCGCGATTGACATCCAGTGTGTTTACAAGGAAGGTTGGTACATGTACTGTACATATATATAGTATATATATGTAATGTGATCAGCTGATTGGTTAGAGTATCCCGGATGTACCCAGGTAACATATAAGAAATGGATTCAATGTTAAGTATCAATATGCATACCTACACCCAAGGAACAGAACTTGAAGGTAGAGCCTAGGACCCAAGACAAATAATAGTAAGAATAAAAGAAGGAAAGACGATAAGCCGTTGATTATGACGTTGAATTTCGCCGGTCCGTTTACTGATGTTCCGTTCTAGGTGTACCGGTATTGGGAAGTTAATTAGATGAACACCGTTTTGACATTCTCCCTCGGATGTGTAACAATATCCATGGATGTATACGGTCTTATCATTTTAATGGCTCTAAGCATTGGGAATAATATATCATGTATTTTTATAAGGGACAGCTTGGTGTATTACGAGTATGAATGAGAGGTAAGAAAGGCTTGTTGAAGCTGCCCACTACCTACCCCTCCAAAGTGACATGATAGTCCTAGGGTATTGATTCTTGAGGACCCATGTCAGCCCATGTCGATACCCCCAGAGATCTCTATATCGCGATGGTCTGTATCTACCAATGACTATCCTAGGTACCCCATGTGTAACGAGATAGGAGGCTACGAACCAGGGTCTCAAGACTGTGGAATTTGTCCCTTTCCAGCCAGTTGGTTCCGGAGTCGGTCTGAAGGATTCAGCACGATCTAGCGGTGAATGAGAGATTACATAGGTGTGTTATGTACTCGGGTTGGTAATCAACCACTTCTAACTGTTGCGCCGCGGCGAGTAGGGTGTCTCACCGCTGGCAATCTAACCTATAGCAGGTAATGTCTCAAGACCTGGAAGAAAAACGTCCAAGTGAAATACATGTATATCCACATGGCCATGTCTAGGTCCAGAAGGAAAACATAGGTAGGTACCTACTTATGTACATATCATCTCAAATCAATTTGATGCTCAGAATAGTAGATGACCATCCATTGCAGATCCACAGTCAGCGGGTACACATGCAAGTGCTGCATTAGGTCCTCAAGTGCTTTTCCTAAGTCTGCAACCTAAAAGTGTACTTGGGCAAGTCGTACAGGTGTACAGTGCAGTACAGTTTATTGGCATCTATTTTCTTATATCAGCACAGCAGATAGGAAATAGGCAGGTTAGAATATATGAGGCAATCCGAGGTACAATGCCGTAGACTATAACGCCGCATATATCAAAAGACATCATCTTCTCAGCATGCATGCTTATTGAGATGATTTCCCACTGCGCATACCTCGGACGATATCGAGATAGATGTACCTTGTTTTTAAAGAACGCCAAGTGCTGGAATCAATTATTCATACGGTACGTAAGGCACCAATGCCGTTCCCAACTTTTTATCCGTCTTGTCATTGGGCTTCATCGGTCCAATCTTCCCGTATTATGCTAGGTTACAGGGCTCTAGCTTCTGTCATTTATTACCATCCAACTGCCTTCGAGCAACACAGCACGCATTTCTATATCTAGTAATGGGATTCCGAAAAAGGCGGTCACAGCGAACCCCTGTTTCGGGACCAGCACACGCGACTTCATTCTTGATTCTTTCGAAATTCCTACCCACCTATTTGAGGCCGTCTCTCCATCAGCGTCACCGCGAGCTGTATCGTGCTGTAACATGCTACCGTATGCACCACATATGATGATGTCTCGTCGCTCGCTTCTACACTCTCTGTCATATCATATACAACTCCATTTCCCACCGTCAGCCTTAACTCGTACCAGAAGTCTATGTGCTGCATTATCTAAATACTAAAAGCCACCATGTACGCCATATCCGTGGATCGCTCTCATATCGGAGAAACACTGCTTGCGGGTCGTTTCAATTTTGTATTCGTTTGGTCAATCTTCATTCGCTAGTGTACGAATGACAGGTGCTTGACATACGATTGCATGTGTATAGTTCTAGCTCTGTACTACGTGGACTAGTCGTCCGAACTACCTTAAGCTAAACCGTCGCGTCTCATAGACCTACGCCATGGCGAAGGAATTATCGCAGACGGCATATCCGAACTACCGGCGGTGAAGACCCGGACCTCGGAGTCTAAAGGTAGTAGGTAAGGGAAGATGGACACGCAAGCAAGCAAGCAAGCCGAAGGCGCGGTCGGCTGAGGGTATGTTTGCACGACATAGCTCCGACCATAAGTAAGGTGAGATGCCTTGCATCCCCTGATCTGGCGAAACCAGCATCGCTGACGTGGCCGTCTCCTGTCTGTGCCACTGCGAGCACGTCCTTGAGCAACCCAGGCTGAGGCTCAGCTCGCCGTGATGACCGAGGCCAGGCCGTAGTGTCGCATTCGACGATACCATTCAAATTCAATCCCATTCAATAACGTAATAAGGACTAGCTGATGGTTGGCCTAGGCCCTCGGAAAATCGTCGCCAAAACTCTGCTGGGCAATTCCTGTGCTGTCTAAATTGCGCTGTTCTAGGATGTCGGCCGTGGAAGTCAGGCTCATACTACAAGTATTTAGACACGTAACTTAGCCGAGCAATTCGGTCCGGGATGGGTTTTTTTTGAAGTCTTCTATCGCTTAAACGATGTCCTTCCATCCATCAAAATTCGACGTCGAAGTAATGAAAATAAGCCAAGTAACTGGTGAACGAGAAACTCCAGCCGCTAATACTGTGTACCCCGTCTGTTCCCAGCTTGTGATGATATCTCGCCGGCAAATCCTCATCAGGGTTGCCCAGGTACTTTATCCAGTGACGTCTGTTTCCCGATCTCATCTTATCGTATTCTTGGCGTCTGGATCGTCTCTTGGTTGAATGATTAATGTTCTTGAAATCCTCTATGTTATCCCTTCACGTTGCAGTTTCACGGCGATCAGCAAAACCAAACGACCACAACACCCCAACAATGTTGTCACAGCTCCACATGTACTAGCTATCCGGACTAATGAACTAACAAAAAGGGAAAGGGACTACACTACACTATACTACGGCGACGCCGCGAAAGAGTGGCTTCGATACACTTCTCTTCGCTCGGTTCCAAAGACTGAGACTACAAAATTTGTGCGGATATCGACAGCTATTGATTTAACTCGTAGTTGAAGACTACGTGCCTTGCTGTACAAACTCATTGAACGCCCCCACAGACTCCACGCCTAGGTCACCGGCTCGGCGCTAACCACCTAGCTAGCATGCGGCGACTTATTAGATGCGCTATTTTCTAGGTGATCGTCTGATGGAGAAAGTGGAAGCTCTAACCAAAAAATTTCTGCTCGTCTTACCAAAGTGCTCTGACCAGGTATCACATAAGGCGCGTAGTTCCGTCGATCTCAACCAATATAATATCCTTGTCCTTGGGTCAAACTGTACAGTCCTTATGTCATCTTGTAAGTTTGGATCTTCGTTTTCTAATTGTATTTCCGCCTACAGCCCAGCCGCCCCATATCATCTTCCTCATCACCAGCGGAGTTGTCGACGACAGTACGAACGAACCTACTGTATTAGCAAGCAACTCTCATCCAAGGTTATTTCATCCTCTCCAGACCTGATCAATGATCTTGAACCGAAGATCTGGGGAAACTGCAAGTGCTACTAAACCAACATCTCTACCTACGTAATAAGCTTGCACCAAACTTCTATAGAGCAAACTCGACGGTCGTTAACATGTGGGACATTTGTTAACTTAGTAACGATCCTGTCGACCGCAAAAGGGGTGTTTCGCCTATCAATCCCTGCGATTGATCTGGCTTCTGGTGGCAGAGCTAACCTCCCCGAGAATGATACTACCCTGAACTAATACGACAAATTGTTGCATGGCACGAACAGATAATCAAATCTCGCTATTGAATTAGGTCAATGTGTAATTACGGTGCTCAATCCTCGAGTAAGCCAGTAGGCGCCATCTCAATATAATAGTCACCAGTAGTGTGTGTACCTAGATAGGCTGTCAGTTATTACAATCCATCAAAACGTGGGCATCGACAATGCTACTGGGTGTATATATACACGTACGCATAGGCTAAGCAGATGAGGAGGAAGGTTTTCTGTTAAACTCTTTAAAATATATCTTCTTCGACCACCCTAAGCCTGGAACCTGCCATAGCGATCAACATGCGTATCCGTACAATTTATTACGCCAAGGTTGAATAAAGTATGATCCAGTGTCTAGTCTAACCACAGCGTCCGTTCGCGGCGCCTCGAGGAGACAGCAGTGTCTACCACGAGCTCTCTTCTCAAAGTTCTTGCCATCATGATCGAGATCGAACCAAGTGGTCGACCCTTGGAAGGTGTCGATTTAAGTATTAGTGGATACGATTCCGGTTCATGATATTCCTACGTCCTTATAAGCATTCAGGGTAAGCTCCCAGTAATTATATTGGATCTACATTTGTTAACTCTGTAAAAGCTCTCTCGCTAACTACATATGAATAATACCGCGATCATCTGGAGGGTCCACTTGGGAATATCAGAATGGGACTGGTGTACTTCAAATCATGCGCTATGATGACAGAGATCTACGACCCTTTTTTGACGTCAGCCGCAATCTGTTCCCTAACTATCGAATTGCCCACCCGTTTCGGGATGATGGTTCCGCGGACGAGGAATGGGAAACGTGCTACCGAGAAATCTCGTGCCGATCTGAAACGTTGGGGATTCCACTCTTCTACATGTATGTTCTCGGTGATTGGTCTGGAAAGGCGCGTTGGATCGCCGCAACTTAAAGTGTTACTTGCTCGATATCCGGATCGGGGATCTGACCGGGTCCGTGGTTTGCTCTTCGTATCCTCCGTATCTTAGCAATATTGCTAAAGCGTATTCCGTCTACACAATAGAGATGCGGTATCCTATCTATTAACATTTCATATCACCAGATATCTGTATGTATTCGATTTGCCCCTCTTATTCATCGCTATATACTCGGGATTGTAGATATCCCATACACCATCAAACCGCAACATCCCTAATACTACGACTCGCCGGATATACAATTCGAAATTTCAATGGCAGAATACTGCCCGGCTCCTAGGCAACTCACACCGCCTATTCAGACGCAAGTCCAATATAGACCTTGCGAGCACAACATTTAGCAACGGACGTTGTCAAATTATCATCTCGTCAATGACGCTATCAGGGTAACATAAGATAGTCAGCCAGCCATGTCGCGCATCGCATGCATCGAGGGAAAGAATCCTTCACGGGCCGGATCCGCCCGTGTATTTAGCCAGATACCTTCAGGTATCATCGCAGGTATCATCGAAGTAGAAGTTGGGGTCGATGGTCGGCGTCGGTACCGGAAAGGCAGGGTATGTCAACCGTGGCGCTACATGGGGTAGGTAGCATACGCGCGATGTCACGGCGGCTGAGAAGCGAGGAGGTGGCAGGGCTGAGATCCAAACCCGTTCGAGAAAATGCCTGTGCCGCGGACACAGCACTGAAAAGA
Organism: Hypomontagnella monticulosa; assembly: GCA_902825475.1. Lineage (NCBI taxonomy): Eukaryota > Fungi > Ascomycota > Sordariomycetes > Xylariales > Hypoxylaceae > Hypomontagnella > Hypomontagnella monticulosa. The sequence goes on along the minus strand of CADEBF010000003.1, from coordinate 5,084,298 downwards.
GGCAAGGCTCGAAACAAAGGAAAGGAATAGGAAATAGGTAAGGAGGTGTGACTACCTGGGTCGGGTATACTTACGGAAAACGGCGTGCGCATCGCGGCTCCGTCATTCGGATCCTTTCCGACTTGAGTAGGTGGTCGGGCGACGCCCCGCCTTGGCCAGTAAAAGTGCCAGTGCCCGTGATCAAGATTGATGAACGGAGGGCGGAGAATTACCAATCACACTCGCCTGCGTCTCTTGTCAAACCAAGATTGATAAGATTAGATGTATACCTCTGCTAGACGAGATGAAAAGCCGACTTCGGAAATGAGGTCAGGGCGATCTCTTAGCTATTTAATGATCTGGAGAGAAGACTTGGGGATGGCATTACTGCCGGGATTACTCTGAATTGGTATGTATACCTAGGTACGTAACGAGTACATTTAGTACATATGTATGCATGTATTACCGCGGGAGTGCAGAATGGCTGCCCGGATATGCAAAGTTGCTTCTTCCTACGGCGTTTGCATGCAAGTCCAGGACTAACGCATCTATGGATCTAGGTGAGATTTTCCTTCGTTATCCTTCGAGAAATCCAGCACTTGAGACCACCAGGAGAGTAAGAAACCCCACTTAAGCCCCAGTCCCCATGATACATGTAGGAAGTCGTGGGTGCGATAGCTCTTCACGCCCAGTGTGGGGGATCTACAGTGCCTTGAGCTACGCTGGTAAGCCTCTCTATTCACATATGCGAAACATGACATGGTGTTATTGAGTGGGTATGCGTCGTGAACCAAGACCGTGGCCTTGGGTTCAATATTAATTGATAATGTTAAGTCTTGACATCAATATCAATATCAATATCAATATCAATATCAATTCGATAGTCATGCATTCTTAATATTGGATTTCATGGGAGAATTAATAAGGGCATATTATTTCGCTCCAGTATCACCCATCTCAAGGGAAGCTTACGGACTGCTCGCATTGCTTATTTCACATAAACTTAATGCTCCTCGGATGTTCACAAGAAGACGATCGTGCAATTCATCTAAACCCCCATTATGGAGATTCGGGCGTCGCAATGGCCCGTCTATGTACCTAAGCATATGGGCCACGAATCTGGGACTAAATAGCGGCACTTCCTATATCTCGTACTTAGATCCGAATAGTACTTCTATTACAGCACGTCAAGCTCTGGCACAAATTCCCACACGCAATCTGACATGGCACCGCAGGCTCAGGGCGCCGCCTTCTAATCGACGCACCCGAGGCCGCGACGGCGCCGGTCGCCGCAACCGGTGGTTCTTCCGGGGTGTGGCCCACACTACTAACACTATCATTCTCGGCGGCAGTTACGGAAGACGACGATGTCTGAGCCGCGAGCTCGGGCTGCAAGGTAGCTGAGTGGATGCCGTAAGCGTGCAGGCACTCGCCCATTGTCCGCGCGCGATCCATGAAATTCGTCATGTTGTTGTTCGAGACCACGACGTGCGCCGTTGCGATGACCTTTTCCTGGTCCAGGCGCCAGATGTGGAGCTCGTGGACGGATTCGATGCCGTCGATCTATTAGTATCCGATTAGCATTGTACCTGCACCCGCAAGACCTTCATATGACGAGGTGTTATGAGACCCGCGAAAGTGTTTGTCACTTAGTTACATACCTTCTCGAGGTCATGTTTCACGTCGTCCATATCTACACCCTTGGGCGCACTCTGCATCAGAATCTTGCCGCTGTTCTTGACGAGGGGGATTGAAGTCGCTAGTATCATGAGAGCGATGCACATGCTAATGCCGGGATCGGCATAGAACCGGCTCTCGGGAGTGGTAAGCCAGATAACCAATGCCGCGACAATGACGCCGAGGTTATTAAACGCATCGCCCACGACGTGTAACAAGACGCCCATCATACCGAGGTCGCGTCCCGAAGACTGAAGGTTCACGATCGTGTGCCTGTGGTCTGCGTGCGCACTGATGGGCTAGATTTGTGTTAGTAACACGACTCGTTAGTATAAGGTAACCGAGACCTACGGTTAGGGGAATGTCATCTTGATCTACGTTCAAGCTGTGTACCGACCGACTGCCTGCCTCGATATTAACGTGGCTATGGCTGTGATCATGTCCGTCATTCTCAGTGTGGCTACCATCCCGTGTGCGAGAGTGGCTGTGGCCATGCCCGTGTCCGCCATGATCGTGGCCGTGGTGCTCGTGTAACAGGGTTGCACTGATGATATTTAATGCTAGCCCCACGCATCCCATGATAAGTACTAATTTTGGGTCTTCGATAGCTATTTCATCTTATTAGCTGGGCAACATAGAGAGCAACATGCACGCAGCTTACGTTTGATGGATATAAACCTCTCGATCGCTTGAAGGAAGATGAAAATGCCGAGACTGAGGAGGGCGACGCCATTGGAGAAAGCGCCGATAAGTTTAGCTCGCGCCCATCCAAAAGAGAAATTATGAGGTGAGGTTGCGCGTTCCGAGATCTTGTAGTTCGCTTAGTTAGTATAACCATTTGAATCCGCTAACGTCGGTGCTTGTACCAACGTACGATGATAGCGCCTAGGGCGACGATGAAGCTGAAGAGGTCATTCAACTACGATAGTCAGCCAAGTACCACACTACGGGATATTCGGGTGGGCGTGCGACGTACGTAGTGAATGGCGTCCGCAAATAGAGCGAGGGATTTGGTATAGAGAGCCACTGCCACATGGTGTTAGCGGGCGCCCGAAGTATGGAGTAACGTGACTCAACGCACCAACTAACTCGGCAACGAAAAACGACGTTGAGATGCCGATGATAACATACAGCTTTTGCTTTGATGAGAGCTTGAGTACACCCATTGTCGATAGTCGGTGCCGGGCTTCGGGTCCGGGGCCGCGTGCGATCACGGTGGGTTAACTTATCAATCTCAAGCGTTTTCCAAAATTCCGGGCTAGTGGCTAAGCACGCATATATGAGTACCTATGGTCAGCTATATTAGTCGCTTGGGTTGATAAGATATCTAAAGGTAGTCTGCTGGACGTTAGTTGTCCGTCTATTTATACGTAGTATTTAAATATGACGAAAGGCCTGAGACCTATACCTAGTAGGAATAAGGTAGATGGTGCCCGGGGCCACGTTATAGGAGACATACATGGAGCTGTTGTCAGAAGAAACGAAGAAAACAGTTTTGGCGCATACCAGCCGCAAGAATTCACTTGTTTATCAATTGAATACCGTCTTGGAGACTTTACCCGGACAAGATCTCCAACCACTGAAACGTAGATCAGTCTGTTGAATCAGCGGCGAAACATGAGTTGAGCCGGGGGGCAGATGGCCTTTGCGCTGACAAGATCCCACAGGTCCTTGTGGGCCAATGTGGGCTGGTCCCTTTATCACGAAGAAAAGGTGCTTGGTTGACGTCTAAATCTACTTGCTTCTGGATATTTCACGATTCAAATCACAGATAATTGCGAAGGTGGTGCATTGGAGGCGACTTATGTATCCGCGCTGTATTACTTTTACCATATTTGAGAATCATCTCCCGCTTCCATTCCCGGAAAATACGTGGGAACCTTCGTGGCCCTTCCTACATTGGCTATGAATTTGGTTCACCGGATTGATAAACGTCGGGATGATATGACACTGAGCTGCCAGATTAAGCTGCAGGCGCATCCAGATCTATTCTCCAAAGCCGGAAGGTTGCCTATAAAATGTCGAAGCACAGTAGCACTGCATGCATATTCCTACATAAAAAGCCGAGCGCTTCCAAGTAGGAACCCTGGTGTCGAAGTCGCGTAATACGACCACGGCATGGGCAACGCTGGATATTCACTCAGCCGGTTCGCTAGTCCCTGAAGAATATAAATACCGTAAGGTTTAGGCTTCTTAGCAGCATTGTTTGAGATAGCGTGTGGTACCCAGGCACTTATAATTTCCAAGCATAAGTGAATATGTTACTCTGAGAAGAAAGCTAAGTATTTCAATCCAACGTATAAATATTAACACTTACTGCTAACTAGCAATCCCAAATTGGATCTTTATATGGGGTGAGACTTAATATTTCTGTGGTGACTATTAGACTGACCCTATGCTTGCTTCTGACGTAGTCTAGATGACAGCGCCGAGTCAGCGCGTCATAGGCGAAGAGAATCAGCCTCAGCGAAGCTCGGAAAAGGAGACGTGACAGCTGAGCGGATATCTATGATGGCTTGAAGATGAGTAATATCTCGCACAATGAAACTGACATCTCTTCGGGGGCGGAGGTTGTTGGGAAACTGGCCGGATTGTTGCTACACCTATGGGTACATTAAGAAGTCATATACATTGAGATGCGTGCCGCCTCGCACATAGTCGGTACTACGACCAGCCTGATCTCTTCGACCCGCCCTATATTATATCGATCGGGTTCATATTGGGCATCTTCATCAACTACCGCTCTTAATTGGGAGATATTCTCGGCTTTGGTTCACCGACAAGCGGCAGCGGGTCGGGGAAAGCTGTCAGACAGCATGGAAGCCATCAGGGTATGTACTATCATCACGGAAGACTGCATAGAAACAGCCCCTTAATACTACTTAGGTAGTGATGAAAACTATTTGGACTTCATGTAGACTAACACGATAGTTAGAATACAGTTGCGGAAAACTTTGGAGGCGAGGCCCAGAGCGTTGCAACTCACCAGTTCAGCCTGGATCAAGTACCCGACCTGACGGGAAAGATTGCTGTGGTTACGGGTGGGAGTGAGGGGATCGGCTACGGCTGCACTCACACGCTTCTGAAGCATAATATTGCTAAGGTATATATCCTTTCCCTGTCCGAAGAGGTTGTGAAGGGTGCAAAAGGGGCCGTTGGAAAAGAGCTAGGGCAGGAAGCGGCAAATAGAACTAAATGGATGTTTTGCGACTTATCGGATTGGGAGAGGGTTAAGGAGGTCGCCGAAGAGATCCGGAACGACGCCGACAGGCTCGATATTCTCTTGAACAACGCGGCGAGAGGGATAATGACCTACCAACTGACGGACTTTGGCGTCGATAGGCACATGGCTGTAAACCACATGGGGCATGTTATTTTAACGTCATACCTGCTCCCGTTGATGAAGCAAACGGCACAGAATGGTGACATTGTCCGTATCGTCAACCAGTCAAGTAACGCGCACCAGGCGGCACCAAATAACACGAGATTCGAGAGCCTGGAGGAGCTGAACCACGATCTCGGACCCAACGGCCAATATGGGCGAAGTAAGCTCGCAGGTATTCTATATGCGAGGTACTTCACGCGCAAAGTGACGAAGGTCGGCTATTCTAGGGTGCTCATGAACGCGACTCATCCGGGAATTGTGAGTACAAAAATGAGCAGAGAGGACATCTTCGAACCATTCCCACTAGGTGGGTATGCGATGGCTGTTGGCATGGAGCCTTTCAAGAAGGATCAGTTCCAAGGAGCAGTTTCGACGATGTTTGCTGGCACATATACGCAGGAGTCGGGCCAGTACATTTGCCCACCGGCCGTGCCTGAGACGGGGAGCAAGCTGTCGCAGGATGATGAACTGGCGGATAACCTGATGGATTTAACTTGGAAGGTAATGATGGAGAAGACAAGGGATGGGCTAGCAACTAATCGATATTCCCTGGACGATCTCGTGGTGTACTAGGCGGACAATGGAGATGCGTCGGACTATGTGGCGTGATACAGATCCATGGAGAACCTTGAATCACCTTGCTCGTATGAAAGATATTATATGAACCAACACGAACATTCATACAGTAATAGCATTATGAAGTATAATTCATGCGATGGTGGATTTCATCAAACGAGAGAATAATGCTCCTTGATTTTAAGATGGTACTGTGATAATGTTCGAATCTCCGAGCTGGTCTGATCTATTTTAATAACCTACATAGTAGTATTCCATCATTGATGTTGATGGATTGAACTACTACATAATTTGAAGGTTGAGAACGTGGAGGTACTTGTACAAGATACACGGATGTAATACTCGCGACGGTACCTTATGTACCATCAATGCCGGAATTGGCTTTCCTGTACATATGTACGAAGTAGCACAAATAAAAGGCGGTCACCAGTACGACTGTGCCTAAACAAGTTAGACAAGAGAATTCTGCCCACCGCGTAGATCCACGTGCATTATGCAGCTATTTTCAATGATGGCCATAGCTTCTTACCTCTTCCTGTATATACTACATGTACCTAACGTAGTCGCTTAACCTCGAAGCCTTCCTATGCAACCCGTCTATCTGCTATATAGTAGCGCCTACTATACAAAGTAGCCTTGAACTTAAAAGGACACGTCCCTAGCGACGACATTGCTATACCTCTTAGAGGGGACTCCTCGTCCTTTATAAAGCAACCATGCTTCTGGATATATTTGATATAGGATAATAGAGGCGAGATGTCTCGGAACAATACCCTTTCACCCTCGGCCCCTCGGCGGGCTGCTCAGTGGACGTCGCATTTGCGCCAGCTCAGTAAGTCGAGTCTCGACAAGAATCCGACCGAGTCACCAATGTCGCCAGGTGTCATACCTAGTAATGTCAATCCTAATTCTCGACGAACCCCGCCGAAACGAGTAAACGAACGTCTATGTAGTGTGACTATTAACGACTCCGTCATTCGCGATGAGGTTCTCCTCAACCTCGAACTTTTTGGAGGAACTGTTCAACCTGGTACTTTAATGTCTATTACCGCTACAAAGTCGGACCAGGACCGCACCCAAAGCAGCCAGTACGGATCCGTGAGGCAAGCTTCTTATCTTCGAAGTTCCGCCGCCCCGAACCCCAACGATGATCTCCCTAAATCCGATGGCGATGCCGGTAGGAGATATATCTTTGTTGCCAAGGATATGTCAAAGGAGCTGAAGGCTAGATATCCGAACATAGAGGTCTACGTCTCGAAACAGATTGGTATGGCCTTCAATATGAGAAAGGGAACACAAGTAGTGCTTGCTCCGGTCGACCACCTCTCCCCTGCGACCGAAGCATCCCACGTCGAGCTCTCCTTCAAGGATATGTACATGTCCCGTGCCGATATGTGGAGGCTTGCCGTCGCCGACCTAGCCGATCGAACCGTATACAAGGGCCAAGTGGTATACTTTCTTGGCGTAATCAAAGCAACCGTGAGCACCGTTTTCGTCGATGGTCGTAAGGCCCAGTCTGCCTTCTTCGGTCGTAATACCCGTCCCATCTTCCGGAGCGAGTCCGCTAGGTACGTACTCTTCATCCAGATGGCTCGCGAGATGTGGGACTTCGACTCCGACGGCTCGGGTGAGATCATGTTCTACAAGGTCGTCAACGGGTTCCTACCAGCCCTGTTTAAGAAATGGGCCCTGCTACAGGTGAAACATCTAGTCAGTATCGTCCTCTTTGCGAGAGTGGAGTACGATACAGGTATAACTACGGACTTGGCCAATTCAACCATCCATGATGGCTATTATACCGGATTCCAAACCTTCGGAGACCGGCGTCCGTACAAGGACTTCTATCGTGTTGTTGTGAGTGAGATGTCAAGCGGGGAGTGGACCAAGATATTGCATCAGCTGAAGATGGAATTCAACGTCTTCCGACGGGACATTAGTCTTCACCATCGAGATGCCCTGAACAATGCTATGGAGATTCCCGGGGATTCTTCGGCGAAGGGTACTTCCGTCGGCAAGATCAAAGCCCAATCTTCTTTAGCTATGTATGGGAACTTCCTTGAGGCTATCAACCTCGCGTCGTCTTTGTATGCGCATGACTATATAGATCGAGATCTATTACGTACCGGTATATCTATAGTGGTCATCAGTCCGGGTCCTGGTGTCTTCGAAGTCGAGTATGAGTCCTTGCGACGAACCACCGAGGCTCTCGTGGGCAATGGAATTGGCATTGACCTAATATGTATCCCAAACATACCACTGCATTCCGTCCCCTTGTTCCGTTACCGAAACCCCCATTTCCTCGAAGCGAACCAGAGATCGCATCCACGGTCGGTTCGAAGTCGTGAGAGCACACCGAAACAGCCTACACCACTGGCGACGAGTTATACTACACTGAGCGAATCTGTTTCTCCTACCAAGGCCGCCGACTCGTCTAGCCGGGTTGATTCCGCGACCTCCACGCTGTATACTGACGAATGGGCTTTTGCGGTACCTCAGTGGCTACATATTTCCTACTGGACTGGGAAGTCGGAAGAAGCCTTATCCTTCCAAGGCATTACACTGTCCGCTTCAAGCCAGCCTCCGAGTGAATGCCAAGACGATTTCTCCATCCGTTGCAGGCTCTATGATCTCCAAATGAGAAGCGTGCTTGAGACTAACGAGATAGAGACAACTCCGTTATATGCTGATCCGGCTTATTCGAGTACTGTCAGCAACCTCGACAAGGAAAAGAGGCGGCTTGGTAGTGACACATCGTTATTGACGTCCTCTAAGGCCCGGAGGGCTCCAGAAAGTTTATTTGAACCAGTCTATGGTTTTCAGAGATTTAACCCGGATAAGTTATCGAAGACGGGCGAGGCGTCACTGTGGAAGCAGTTGCAGAACTTTGACGAGAGCAGAGCTCGGCTTCCAGCGCATCGGCCTTTGCCGCCGAACCAAGTCTATCGACAATTGGAAGACAGCGCTGGCAAGCAATTGATGGAAGATGTCAATCTTTTCGGTACTTCGGTGGGAGATAGTAAACGGGCTGGTTCATCGACCGGGTTATCCTCTAGCGTCGCATCATCGAGCAAGCTCGCGTTGGAAGGATCTGTATCTGTAGTTGCGTCTCGCCGTAACTCCACGACCCAATCTAGGCCACCACCGGCTAGACCACCTAAGTTCATGCGACAGATTAGTCTCGGTCAACGCGGATTTGGTATCGCCGCGCCCAAAGTCGCGACGGCTGAATTGAGAACCGAGAACGTCACTCGGATGGAAACGACTGGATTTCCAACGCCTTCAACTCCTAGAACGATGCCGATGACGCCTATCAAGTCTACAACGCGGCCAAGCTCGTCAAAGGCCGCGAGCACCGGGAATATTTTACAGGCCATTGATCAGTTTGATTCTGTATCGGAATTTGGGCAGGCAACCCCAAGCCGACCTATTCAGATCCGAAATCCGATACATACCCTTGATCCCGTCAGCACGTTGAGAGTTGGGCAGATACCAACTACGCCTATTGCCAGGAGTGCACGGCCGGACGATCGGGATCTCAAATATTCAAATGTGCTCAGGGAAGAGGATCAGAAGAGATTATATAATTCGAAATTACGAGCCGGAGGTGTGCCGGAACTGCCTACTACGCTCTCACCCACTACCGCCATGGCGCCTTGGCTGGTAGTTCTCAACCCCTCAAATCCGAATGTGAACAGAGTGGATGACGCAATCTTGTTCAGTCGATGGCAACATGTCTTCCCACGGCCGTCTGAGATGAGAGTAATGAAATGGAAGTCCTTGTCCTGCCCCGCGGCCGTTCCGTTGACGACTGAGTACTTCCCAACGCAAGCTCAGTTCAACACCGAATATCAACGGCAGCCGTATAACGTCTCTCAAGAGCTGGACGATGAGCTTACTGAGCAGCCTAAATCGCGTGTTGAATTTCTTAGGGAGCTAGTAAGCGCTCGATTTGCGCACGGGTTTCAAGTCGTGATCGGTCCGTCAGTAGCTAGGGCGTTCGACCAAAAGGCCATAAGAATCGCCGACGTCTTCTCCATAGACAAGACTATTGGCGATGGAACAAGTATATTTATGAGTGTTGGCAACACAATTCACCAGCTATCGTGTGTTAACGGCACCGAAGTTGAAGTGAATATCTACGTGCGAAAGCCAACGGAGCCGTTACCACAGACAGATCAGACGTCTTTGTACAAACCCGCCATCCGGACTCTGCTGGACAGCGATTACCGTACCATCGATGTCGATGTCGTCACGCCCAAGCCTGAGCGTAACTGGAACTATATAGACTCTTATCTTGCTGGACATACGGACGAGATGACTGAGAACCTACGGTTTTGGCGGGCCCGTTTCGTACTTATACCGATGTACCCTCGGACAGCCTTGGCCCCGGCAACGCGGAATGAGGATAATGAAGAAGAAGTGCGGCTCGAGGGCATCAAAAAGCTAGCCCAACTTTGGCAACGATATCGATTCTTGTCGTCTTCCGAACGGCAGTTCCAGAGTGCTGGCGCTAAGAAGCGAGACCCAAACCCTCTGGACATCATTTACAAGACCGAGGATCCTTCGGTGGTAATTGCGGCCGAGATGGAGACGCTCCCACTCTTCGAGACCAGCGAGCCCACGTATCGCAAGGGCTTAGTATCGGATAAGGAGCGCTTTTCCAAGTCTAACTTCAACGTCACTGCTTTGGCCGAAGCTATCCAGCAGCCCGCCGAGCTGGGTGGAATTCGGATGCAAACGCGACGGTGGCATTTCCGGATCCATTACCACTGTTTCATTGGATCTGACATGACAACTTGGCTACTCGAAAATTTTGAAGACCTCGAGAGTCGGGAGGAAGCCGTCGAACTCGGGAATTCCTTGATGGTTTCTGAGGATGACAAATCCAAAGATAGAGATAAGGGCAAGGAAAAGGATACAGGCAAAGACCCAAAGAGGGATCGTGACCCTGGTATCTTCATCCACGTCGAGAGGAGACACCCCTTCCGCGATGGCCAGTTCTTTTATCAAATCGCTAGCGAGTACGCAAAGCCTCATCCACAGGGTTGGTTCAATGCAAGGAAGCGAGACGTTTCCGTCCCCTCTACGCCCCTATCCGAGAATCTTCCGAAAGATTCGCCCCGACCCAACCAGATGGGAATGCAAAACTTACAAAGGCCGATGTCGATTCACGAAGAGAATTCTCCAATATCGGGTAGCACGACGCCTACTCTAGCTACAACTGGTGGGAAGAGGCCTAAAGTCCTTCTCACCAAGATGATGAAATACGATGTTGATCATCGGAAAAAGTCCTACCGCCCTGAAAGGATTAACTTGCATTATGACCGACTTCATAACCCAGATAATTGCTATCATATTCGCATCGAATGGATGAACGTTACGGCGAAACTTATCGAGGATGCCCTTAAGTCCTGGGCAGCAATAGCAGCGCAACACGGCCTCCGCCTTGTCGAAGCGCCTATTGCGGAAGTCTGCCGCATAACAGAGACTAATCCATTCCGGCGACCCTATCATATTAAACTTGCCCTTCAGCCTCCAGCACAGCGCCCCGTAACATACTACGACCCCAATTCCTTCGGACCCCACGCGCAGCCGGGAAAATACTACTACCACAAGGCTCTGCTGCGAAAATTCGACTATGTCCTTGACGTTGAGGCGGCTTCCAACTTCCCCAGCAATGTGGACGTCAGCTACTCATGGGGCAAGCCGGATTTCAAGTTTTCGCAATACATCCACCGTTCCGGCATGACGCTGGCGGAAATCACGGACGAAGGCGACTTCTTAGTTCTAGCAAACAGACTCTACAGTAATCGCGCTGCAGCCTTCCAGCCCGCCGCAACCCGCAATGAAGTAGCTCCTACTGATCGTGCTTCGCGCCTTGTAGGCGCAGGCAGCTTCACAAACTACGGGCTCGCAGAACCTACGCCTATCTCTTCACCCATGTTCCGCCCTGTGCTCTTCGCCGCTCAGACCGGGTCCCGTGCCCAACCTCCTCCACCTGAACCTTCATCGTCCTTAGCAGGCAGCGGTGGGACGAGTGGACCAAGGGCATACCCCGCCGTCCCTGGATTCACACTCGGCGAGCCAGAAGCACTGAAAGACGCGCTCGAAAAATTCTGCAGTGATGTAGGTGCGCTCGAAGCGTTCTATAAGGAGACATTGGAAAGAGGCGTCACGGGCACCCCCATGGTGGGCGCAGCGATGCAGATGGGCCCCGATGCTGTGCCAGATGCTAGTATACCCACGTTGGTGCTTGGAGGAGGAGGAGGAGGAGCCGGGGAGCTAGGATCGGGTACCGGCCCCAGTCCTAATCCGCGCGGGCCGACGCCGAACCTTGCTGGCTCGCTGCTTTTTAGAAGGGGGAGCGTGCAACATTAGATTAGAGCCGAGGAATTACTGTTGTGACTGCGGCTTGATGCAATGCTCGCAGGTATGACCCCGTGGGCTGGGACGTTATCTACAGCGAGCCGTAAGCCCGGGGAAGACATGGCATACGTGTATATTAGACACGAGCGAGATGTAGTGGCGGCCTCCCGGAGAGTAGTGGCTAGTCACTGAAGGCTGCTAGAGTATCAACCGTTCAAACGATATTATCCTATTATGTATAGCAACTTGCGAGGACGTGGCTTGGATAATGCTGCTTGCTTATATCATGTCACTTAGGTGCTAGGTGTAGCACTGAGCCCTGGAATTCTTACCTACTACTGCGATTATACTTATTAGATGTCCCCTTGGGCGGAGTTTCAAGCACTGCTACGCGAAGGAAATGGAATCCAGCTGTGCCCTTTAGTTCGTATATATCGTAAATGCAGGTCTTCGTTTCTGGAAGGGTAGTGGGATTACCTAGTAGGATAAGCGGTGATAAGCGGTGAGGGTGGACAAGTCAGCTCCCGAACGCTACCTATCGCTGGCGCAGCGCCGTCCGGAGTCCAGTTGCGAAACTCACCTGACGCTGGATATGATATGATTCGTCATCACTTAGAGAGGCCAATCCCATGCAAGAGGGTGTTATTCTTCTTAGCTCTGATCTAGTAGACACATACGTATATATGTGGCTTGATATTGATAATTGAGTTGGCATCAGGACCATACACTATGCCCCCTGAAAAGAAGCGGTGCCATGATGCCTACTTAGTTAGATTAGACAATTCATAAATTATACGTATAGCAACTTCGATTTCCGTATAACAGTGAGCTGACGACTCAAAAACACTGCTCAGATGTCCGTATGAGAAGTATAGGCCATATATTAAACATGAACCCTAAGATATAGTACGCCGTCATCTCGTCTACTGCGCAGAATAGAGTCAAGGGACTCAACAACAAAAACTGACAAATAGCGCTAGGAACTTAGAGGAAGTTCATAGCTCGCATGCGTGGCAGGCATGACGCTAATCAGGGGTTCAGACTTGTCCCAGCGTAGTAAGACTTAGGAGATGGATCCCCCAGATTCTCAAGTAATATCTAAATTCTGCAACCAGGGGTTTTGAAAGACCCACGCGCAGATTTGTGTAATGTTCTCGTCAGGTACGCCGTATCTTTTAGTTGCTTGCTACTATCCTCAAGCCTGGGGTTGACATGAAAAAACCTGGTATTAGGTATTACATGGCTCTCTACACTGCCATGAATGATGAAGTGTACTTGGTCTCCTTAATCCCTCTTGGCTCTCCTTAACTCTCCCCTTGGCAAAAGCTTGGACTAGCTTAAAGAATGGGTAGCGTCATAGTGCATCTACCGGGATCCGGACGGGTCACTACAGGTGTGTACACGTCAAGCAGGATATATCTCCCGACCTATTGAATACCCAGATAGAGCTTCTGTGAAACAACCTAAACATTCGATTAAGCGTTCCCGTCCCGCGCCACGTATGAATCAGCTGCTTGGAACAAAAAACAGGATTGTTTCTAGAAAACAGGAAGTGAAATGAAATCATCATCAGATTGCCCTACTGCGTAGAAATCATACCCAAAATCATACCCCTTACATACAACTTACCTACCCTACCTACAGGACACCCCCTGAAATAATGTCGAATCTCCACCGGCACTGCTACTTAATACGCCTATAACATGAAGTACACAGATATATTCAAACATATCTCGAGACATATATTCTTATTCTATATGTTTCAAAATAAGTTAAATAGTAAAAAACTATTTGAATATTTCGAATATCACATCAGATCTTACATAAAGATTTTATTTAATTTAGTAAAACGCCTTATACATTTCCTAGATACATCCATAACCTCGTGCGGATCGGTACTGACAAGGCCCCCGGATTAACATTATTTCAGGGGTTGGCCTGTAAGTATCCTACCTAAGTACTCTCGCGTCACGAAGCCTAGAATGGGAAGTTGCCGCGAAGGAAAATTATTAGTATGCCTACCTAGGTACCTAGGGAGACATTATATGAGTGGATAACAACGTACAAACACGAATACAATGCTAATACATAATATATAGCAATATTAGCGCCGTCCCTTGTCTACATTAGGAGTTTTCGAGGCCTGAGGGCCATTCAGTTGGGACTTGGATATAAATAATACGCGAATGAGTCTTTCTTTGTGGAATATACATGGGTAGAAGTAAAGAAAGGAGACATAATTAGGACGGAAGACGAGGGACCGAACCTCACCGTAGTTTTCAGACGTGTGCCCTCAAATCTAAAAGGCTGGGTTTCTATCTGATGTTTCGAGAGGAGGCCTCCCTGAGGGCGCATACCACAGTAGTATGTATGCCTGAGCCACTGATTAGGTGGCTGCTCACGGCTATGAAGCCTCAGACCTACATCAATTGATTGATCCATTCAATGTTATAACCAAAACTGTGCCACTAATCAAGTACATGTGTCAATTGATGTACATACTACATACATAGTAGTAGTAGGCAATTCATAGTACGAAGTGTTAAGCACACAGTACTGGGTACGTATCAACATTAAAATTAATACAATGTGGGGGAATACGTACTGTACCCTGTCAATCTGCAATCTCTCATTTAATCAGGTACTGCCCCTGGCAAGAATCCATTGATGGGTTAAGAAAACACCTAATAAGAATACAATTTTAATACTGGCACAGAGACTTTCCTCCATCGCACGGTATGTAACATGCTTTGCATTCAACATCGCCAGGGAGTTTTTACACTTTCATGTTACCATTCATTTTACTCTGCCTCCTAACAAGAGCAGCGGGTTCCCCCAGCCTCGATACATAATATTCTAATCACTCTCTTCAAGCTCCTTGCTAATATTCTAGTACCGATTCACAGCCATAATCTCGCAAGGCGTAGAGATCTGTCGTGTTGGAGTCTTCCACAATTTGCTATGGTGGTCAAAACAAAACTTCATAAAAGGTCGCGCTCAACGGAGGAGCCCTTACGGAATTGAATTATTATATCCTTGATCTCTCCCCGATACCAAGACGATACCAAGCCTAAGGGCGAGCCAGCTACGGACGATAACATAACATACCTAACCCAACACAACGAAACGGCCCCCAACCCATCTGCAAGGCAGCCGGTAGATATCGCATACCTTACATCTGGCCCATAATTCTCTATTTTCGGCGCAAGGCTACGACTCGATTGAGATAGGTTCGCTATTATGGACGAATGTAAGTTGATTTTCTTTGCGATGAGTTTGGCTTGAAAAGTCCCGTGTGAGTCTTCCAATCCCAGAATGAACAAATCGTGGCAGGGCAGGGCAGAAGCAAGGCAACAAACGAACAAACAAAAAGAGCGGTTCAAGCTATCGGGCGATACACAAAGCAATACAAAGCGATTGAATGGCCATCTAGGCATCATTGATATCGTACTTTGATAGACGGACATAGACGAACCTAGATGGCCATTCTGTCTGGCCAGCCAAGCCAGTCTAGTTACTTCGTCACTCTCCACATTGTTTAGTTGCCGAAGAACGCATCAGTCTCGTCATGGTCTAGACGCTACCATCTTGGCGCCAAACATTTCATTTCGCTAGGAACGAATTCCTAGTCCCTATTTGCAGTCCTTTATCCATTGTTTTCGATCTTTCCAAGCCGCTGCTCTGCCACGCCCATCACCAAGACCAAGATTTAAGCCGCAGTACAAAGGCGCGCCGACGTTGTCTTGGATTTTTATATAGAGCCCATTTTCTCCCCTCCATTGGTTACTCTCTAGGGAGCATAGCAGCCAGTAGATCTGGCTGATTGTCGAACCTCTATCTCATTCTAAACACATACTTACATGATGGATCTTGAAACAGTAAACATGCAAAAAATCAAGGCCAAGGCCCACCGTATGAGCCGACGCGATTCTGGTGGTAGTGCTCGCTTTAATCCGTTCAGACATATAACATATGGGCACCCGAAGCGATCAAATACTTCAATCGACGCAGCAGAGCGAGGAAATGGGGCCGGCGCAGGTGAAGCGACGGAACTGGGCCACATTACGAGTGCACCGGGCCGTCTATTAACGCCTATCGATCAATCTACACGGAATAGCAGAGAATTAGGCGGTAGTCCTACAGACCAAAACGAGCACTTCGAATCCCAAGCGACAACGGTAGGACCTGATCATGATGCTGCCAGTCTTGTGCGACATCGTGCCACTCAAGACACCGTCTCAGTCAAGCCCGAAACCCCAATTGCTCCCCCGGAAGAAGAGAAGTCGAAGAGGAAGAGTACTGGTTTCTTTAAACACATAGAGCCAGCTACCCCCTTTACCGCTTGGAACCAAACCCAGCGCGTACTATTTGGCTCGCCCATTAATATTCTAATTCTAGCCGCGCCGGTGGGTATAGCTTTACATTTTATCAACTACGACGGCAAAGTCGTATTCGCCGTTAACTTTATCGCAATCATTCCGCTCGCCGCAATGTTGAGTAATGCTACTGAGGAGATTGCGATGCGAACAGGAGAAGTCTTAGGAGGTCTTATAAACGCGTCTTTCGGGTAAGGATATATCTATTTACAAGGCAAGTTGGTTTGTAGCAAGTACTAACACGTAAACTAGAAATGCGGTTGAGTTGATCGTGGCCATCATCGCGCTCACTCAGAACCAGATCAAGGTTGTGCAGACGTCGCTCGTTGGCAGTATCCTATCCAATCTTCTTCTCGTCCTCGGCTTCTGCTTCTTCTGCGGTGGGATCAACCGCCGAGAGCAATTTTTCAACACGACGGTTGCCCAGACTGCTGCCAGTCTGTTAGCGCTCGCTGTTGGCAGTCTGATCGTGCCCACCGTCTTCGCCCACACCGACGATTTCTACGACGGCGAGATCCAGTTGGACAGTAATGCCGTTCCCAGCTTATCCCATGGAGTCGCTATCATCCTATTAATTGTATACGCCGCGTATCTCTTCTTCCAGATGAAGACTCATGTCAAGCTCTTCAACGAAGAAAGCCAAAAGGTAGCCAGTAAACCTATCTTCAAAAAGATGAGCCTTCCAGAGAATGCTATCGCGTCCGGCATTGCTAGAGTTGGCGCGAGACATGCTGGCGTAAACGAGGAAAGCGGTAAACTAAGCGAGATGATGATTAATCCTCTCGGGCACGCGGAGGAGGATGAAGATGAAGGACCCCAACTCAGCTTTGCTGTGGCGTTTGGCACCCTCATTGGCGCAACAGTCATCATTGCACTCTGTGCAGAAGGCATGGTCGGGGGGATCGAGGCTATTACGGCCACCGGCGCCATCAGCGAGGAATTCGTCGGTCTAATCCTCCTCCCGATCGTCGGCAACGCTTGCGAGCACGCCACAGCTGTCACCGTCGCTATGAAGGACAAGATGGATCTCGCAATTGGTGTCGCTATCGGATCCTCCATGCAGGTTGCGCTCCTTCTCATCCCGCTACTAGTCATCATCGGTTGGGGTATGGGCAATCAGGAGATGACCCTAGCTTTCGACACGTTCCAGGTTATCGTTCTCTTCGTCTCGGTACTCCTAGTCAACTATCTCATCGGGGATGGCAAGAGTCACTGGCTTGAGGGCCTTATTTTGACCTGTCTGTATGCTATTATTGCCACCTGCGCATGGTGTAAGTTGTTATTCCCAGGTTTCGATTTTAACATGACGAGCTAACTCAGGTATAGTTTACCCCGTTGTCCCTGAGGGCGCGTCAGGATGAAAACACGATATGACTCATTCCATTCGTTAATCCATACATCATATTCCCTATGTCGATCGATATGGCTCGATTTCAATTCTCTTCTCTACGCACGATTACATACATTCTTATAATAATTCGTTAATCTGGCTGTGTTATATGGTGGGTCGACTCGTCCACTTTCCACACAGTTAGGGAATAGTCTGACTATCCGCCGCCCCTTATACTCGACAGATCTAGAAAAACGAGTCGTCTCCATTGTATCACTACATTTCGGCTAGGTTAAAGCGCAACTAGGGAAACGTTAAGAAGTATGGCGCTAGGTGTTCGGTGTTTGGCCTTGACCTCTACGGAGAATACGTTGGTGTTCTCTATTTACGACGCCGGGACGCCATAGTCGCAGTCAATAATTCGTTTGATTTCCAGGGACCGGGACCAAGCTGACTTATAGGGCAGTTCAACCTTTCTGGCTGATCAAGGATTCAGCTTTCAAGTACACGCGGAGGATATACCCATACACATAGTAGTAGTCCAGTATAGGCCTATAGTTAGAGTCGGTGCATCTGATCGGCGTAAGCAGATATCTCGCTCGCAGTCCTATAGCAGTCTTTTCTAACAATTCTATACAGGCTATAGGGTCCGGAATCTAATAATGATACCCTAGTTGACGGCGAGCCCAGTGAAGATATTATGTCATTACTCTAAATAATAACTCAGACGAAATTCGCACAATATGGTTATCTGCGTCTTATCAATGTAAGGTGTGACATTGGTGCAAGTCCACGTATGCCACTCACAAGAGGTGACAGGCTGTGTGACCGGGCATAAATGCCGCTCGACGTGGTGACTAGCCGACAGATGCAATATTGGGAAAGCATAGAAAACACATCTACGCCGGGCGTATAGCCAACTTTTCATCCTCGCGTAACAGTGACCGGAGAATCTGATATCAATTGATGTTACATAGTAGATTCCTCATAAAATTGCTAGAGGTCGACTACAGCTCTAAGTACTCACAGATATTTGTCCGAAACCTTCACGAACCGCCCCTCCACACTTTAGCTTATTATCTAGACTTGAAGCCATCTACCAGGATAGTTATGTTCTAGTGGCTACGAGAGACCCTGTGCCAAGTGTGAATAGGCGCAGTCGCAAATAATGGGCCCTCCTGTTCTTAATGCTAAATTGCTGAATATTTGCCGCCTACTTGGGAATGAAAATCATATTAGCACATATTAAGGATTATATAATGCGTTCGATGTCCATAAGTTCGCAATTTGGTTATACGCGAACTTTATAAGCTATATGGGGAGCCCTATCGAGGAATGATATTTACTCGTCGATACGCCCTTATATTGAGTTTAGCCCTACGCTCCTAAGACAAGCGTAAGCCAGATGTCATCGATTATTAATCCTTGACCTTCAACAAGGCTTTGCCAAAGTTCTTCCCCGTGTATAACCCAAGCAAGCCCTGAACAGCATTATCTAGGCCGTGTGTGACATGCAATTTGACCTTGAAGCTACCATCTGCTATCCACTTTTGGACTGTCTCCTGGTGCCTCTGGTGATACGCGGGGCCAAAATCTTCGTCGCTGACGATGAATCCAGCCATCGTTAGCCTCTTAGCGAATACGTCCATGAGATTTCGTACGCCATAGCGTCCCTCAAGAGGGCTATTATACCCCTCAATCATTCCCGACACGATGATCCGACCACGCACTCGGATATGCTCCAACGCCGCCTCCAGATGCTCGCCCCCCACATTCTCATAGTAGATATCGAAGCCGTTGGGAGCTAAACGAGCCAATGCGTCCCACGGCCGCTCCCTCTTGTAATTGAATCCGGCATCGAAGCCTAGTTCGTTGATAATAAAGTCCAACTTCTCATCGGACCCAACGGATCCAATCACTGTCAGACCCTCACGCTTTGCGAGCTGCCCGACGACGGAGCCCACAGCACCAGCGGCCGAGCTCACAAAGATGATCTCGCCCTTCTTCGGTTGGCCAATCTTGTACAGTGATGAGAAGGCGGTGATGCCTGCAAGACCGAGCGGCCCCAGGAAGTAGTCCGTGTTGAGGTTGTAGGGGTTATTGATTTTGTACGCACGCTGGAGCGCCTCCGGAGTGAGGGCGGCATATTGAGCGAAGGGCGCGTAGTCATAAATCAGATCCCCGACCTGAAATTTCTCACTGTTGGATTTAAGCACGCGGGAAATGGCTACATTGTCAATGGGTTGATCCAAGATGAAGGGCCTGCTGTACGTCTCGATAGTCGCGTCACGCATGCGGCCCCGCAGGTACGGGTCAAACGATATAGATAGCACTTCCACAACGACGCCGCCGGTAGGTACGGCGTCAAGGTCTAATGGTCGATCCTCGATTACGAGGTGCTCTCCCTGAACCGGAAGGCCCGTCGGAATCTTTTTGAATATAACACTTTTGTTGGCAACCATAGTGAATGTAGGCACTTGATCCTGCTGGGTAGAGTACAGAGCGGGAGTCTCAAGCTGTAGTATCCTTGAGCCCAGGTGGGTTTATATGCACGGTGAATATGTAAATGTTGATTTTGGGTTGCAGCTTCTATGCACGTTTACTGGGTTCCCGTGCCATCTATGATGCCATAGAGTGGGTGGGATTGGTTAGTAATTATGCGTCTTTCGTTAAGATGCTTGCATCATTTAACAGGGGAAGAGGTGGCATGGCGCATCGTGTTTAAGTCGCCATTGTCTAATCCTCTACTGGAGTTGACCAAGGTGATCTTAGAATGTAATAGCGTGCTGGTCCTTCGGCCATCGGGCATATTAATCGTTCGCCGTAGACGAAAGCGTTTCCGATGTCAAATATAGAAACTCTAGTTCGAGCATTAGCTAGTTGATTTTACACGGCACGGCTTAGGGGTTACTGAATAGAGGCACTCGATTTGCTATTAGATACCCCTACAGCCGACGACTACTACTTCATACCCGAGTTAAAAGTTTACATCGCATGGCAGTCGCACGAGAAGTTGAAAATCAGTAAGACCCGGTATGAGGTTAGCTCCGTTACTTATATAATATGTAATGTCTAAAGCATATAAGTACTTACTGCAATTGTTTTATCGCCGCGGCGTTAGCAGTTACTGTAACTATTCTCTATTTCCGACGCAGCTAAGATGGACGTACTTCTTGGCTTAAGGTTGCCCGAAAATGGAAGGGCATTGATACCATAACGCGTATTTACCATTATCAAGCAACCTACTCATCGTGGTGGCACCGTCTACGCAGTTAGGCGATAGTGTATCTATAGAAAGAATAGGGGGGATTCGAAGAATGGTTCATAGAGACGGTCGGCCATGACTTCCACTGCATTGCTCGGCCACATGTTGGACGAGTTCTTGAGATTGGAGATCGAATGCACATGTACCTAAACGCCTACAGATGCCCCTATTTACCCTGTATAAACGACAATAGGCGGTTACTTGAGCTAAGATTACTTACTGTATTATTCATAACCTCCCTAAGTCTGTATTAATTTAGTGTGAATCATTAACAATTAAGACTTGGTCACGAACTGGTTGCGTCGCTAGCGACGCAAGCTGTGGATGAGCCTGTAAGAGGTACATAATTAGTTCCTAATCGGGTTATTGTATTCTACGTCGAGTGACAAATTTATTCGTTTCTTGTCAGAAGTCCTCGAAGTAATTGACTACTGCAGGGCTGCTGCTGAGAATCACGATGCCCCCTCGCGTGGTAATCATATTATTGTCAATGGCATGTTATCAGTAACACTATAATGCTCACGCTTTATAATTCCCCCAATAGTGAGACACCAACGCTGGCAAAGCGCGAGGTCGGTAGTGAATCTGGCTACCTCTAAACTACCTGGGCAAATTAGGTACGTATTTGTTGACATCTCATACGAATGGGGCGTCAATTAGTCGGCCTTGGCAAGCCTAGGGTGTTTTCAGCTCGCCGGTTGTGTCGGATTGAAAACTTCGAAGTCAAGCTTCATACTTCAAAATCCGAGAAATAGTAGTACTGGAAAGAATGGATATTGCTTCTTCATGTTGGAGGTATATACGGGTAAATATTGCTTATTGGTGCGGGCTGCCACGTCTTGCTACTTTATATGAGGCAGCAGTCTATCGAGTACGCACCCGTAAGATGGTGGTATGACACTCGCTGACATTGACGTCACAGGCTGGTGGTGAAGATAAACTCTGCGATAATTGTAAGCCTCTGGTCCTCAGTTATGGCACAGTACTTGGCGTGGGAAAGGTTAGAAAACCTGGTGGACCAAGCGACCCGACCGTTATGATTCTTCTCGTTGATGCGAAGGCAAAATCTGATACGTGTTGGCACTGCGGGTGGCTGGTCTCTATCGCAAAGGAGACTTGGTATAACGAACGTGCGGACGATATCACGTCGCTAGATCCTACCACCAAGTTGTACGTCAATTGGCACAGAATATCTAAGTCCGAGAAGGACCTCAGAGTTATCGAGGGCGCTCCGCAAACTAACAGACTGGTTGTCTCTTGTGGCGTGGATTCGACGGCGGCCGAGAGCAAACAAATCGTGTTCTCTAAGTCCACCGAGATACCTAGACATATCTCATCATTGATGGATCAGCACCAAGCACTTGACTGGTCCGTGGATACACCTTATTCAGGGCGAATAAGGCCAAGCGGAATAGATTATCGGCTTCTTGGCCGGTGGAAAGAATGTTGTATCGCAAATCATGGCGGAACCTGCGACCAGACGTTTATGACAAATAGTACCCCGTCTCTTCGGTTTGTAGATGTTTTCGAGCGATGTATAGTCGAACACTCGCCTGATACCGTCAGATGGGTTGCTTTGAGTTATTGTTGGGGAGGCCCTCAGCTGCACGCACTTCAGACTGCGAGGCTCCGTGATTATCAGAAACTAGGTTCATTGACAGACGACATATTGCCGAAGGGCATAGCTGATGCTATGAGTATTACTCGTGCCCTAGGGGAGCGTTTTATATGGATCGATAGCCTCTGCATCATCCAAGATGACGAGGAGGATAAGTTGAAACTTATTGCTGCCATGGGCACGATCTATGCTCACGCTGTAGTGACAATCGTCAATGCTGCAAACCCCCATGTCGATCTTGGAATGCCCGGAATACGTTCTCCTCGACGGACTCAACAAGTCCACCATATGAAAGATTTCTGGCTTGTTGAATCACTGGACTTGCCGCATGCGCAATGGCAGGGTTACCTCCACAATACGCAGTGGAATGTAAGAGGATGGACATTTCAGGAAGGATTACTATCCCCCCGTTGCCTTATCATAGGCAAAGATCAAATTTATTGGCAGTGCAAGAGCGCTTCCTGGTGCGAAGATAGTTATTGGGAAACCCTCAAAAGCGATAGCATCTATCGTCACTACTCTGGATCAAATATTCTTGGTCGGCTTACTAACTCAAGAGAGGACGACTGGATAGAGCTCTATAAAGACGTTCTCAACGCATATACAATACGAGAGCTCACTTCCGAAAGCGACCGGCTCGGAGCTGTGCAGGCTATCCTTGAGGTGCTTCGACGAAGCGATGAGGCGGACTACTTCTGGGGAATGCCTCGAGGCCATATGGAAATGGCTCTTTCTTGGGCGTCTAGTCGTCGGAATACTAGAAGGGAGTGTAATTCCAAACTTATGGGGCCAAACGGTGAGATCTTGTCGTCCCCTTTCCCAAGTTGGTCTTGGCTTGGTTGGCATGGCAATGCCCCTATGCCTACGATGAACCGAGCGCTTCTCGGAGGTAGACTTGGCCTGAAATTTTACCGCATAGAAAGAGATGGCACGCCTCTTGTACTAAATGAGAACCCGTTCCGTGGACCTGAGCGTGACTTCACAAGTAAAGATTATATGAAATACGAGGATCTTCACGAACAATACGGATATCCTAGAGGCCTTGCTCACCCCTCGATCCGGTACGATGAAATGGAAGTCAATACAGCCGATATTCCCCAGAGCGTGATTAGGAGCCAACGCGCTCCCGCTATTCTGTGCTTTTGGACGAGTACTGCAATTCTCAATATGAAATACGAGGGTTGGGGTCACTACCATAACTGCCCGAAGATTGCGTTATCATGGGGTAACGTGTGTTTCTATGCTGCATGGGGGAGGGACGAAGACTTCCAACCAAATGGGCAAGGAAAGTTCATTGTTGTTGGGACCGAGAGATTGCGCATGTCGCGTGGAGGCTATATAACGATGAATCTCCTCCTAGTGGATCAGGATGAGGAGGGCATATCGTTTCGGCACAAGCTAGTGACATCCGTGGAGGAGTCTGTATGGGAAAAGCTAGGGAGTAGAAAATGGGAGTTGGTTTTCCTCGCTTAGGACACGCGAATCCCCTGGACGTCAACTGGCCCCCCTTAGATTAGAGCATTGCTATTTACTAAGTGACTATGGATATATTGAGGCTTTTCATTTACTTGTATAACTTATATGCCAGAATGACTATGATCCCATACGGTAACTTTGGAAATACCTAATTACCTAGGTACATATGTATTTGTCTATACTTATGATACTAGTTATACACCCATGGACTAGATACATGTATGTACATGCCCTGTGTAGCCTCATTTCTACTCATTCTCTTGAGGCTAGCCTCCATTGTTTGATCGGCCGTCCTGATAAGGGTCAGAGGCTATGGATAAGGATCTAACAGGGGATCCGAGGTGATTTCTAACCATCATAGACATTCATGTTACGATTGGATGTTAATGCATCTTCCTGATACCATACCGTATACATGTAGGTCATGCGCTGGTCGATAGGGTCATAGTTATCTTGGTTGAATCTAGAACTGAGTCTTCCGTTATGAGTCACGAGGGACATACTGCAACGATAGCAGGTTTATGGACTTTCATAGGTCTATAATCTATTGTGACAAGTCATTTATCCATTATGTGTAACATCTCTAATGCGGCTTGCCAGTTTCAACAATGTATAGGTAGGCAGGCAGCAACGCATAGACATGCTTTAGGTACCATGTAGATTATGTATCCGAGTTTCACAAGAAAAGCACCAGAAACAAAACAAAACAGATTCCGATCCCGAATGTCTTCTAATGCCCCCTCAACTCTGGGTTATGTGGTACTGCTCCGTCGTCAACTTGACTACAATAGGCCTACCTAGGATCATTTGTTCTTGTTAAGATGGGAACTCGAAATTTGATTTGCATTCGAATGAATCGACAGTGGCAAGTCTTCTTTTCTTCCTAGTATGATTTGTACGTACTAATTAATTACTCATTTTCAAGGGTTGTTGCCAAGTATTGCCAATACGATGGCTACGCGACGGGCCAAGGTGTCACTTTGTTCAAATTCCTGCACGTCGAAGAGAATATTGCCCGTCTACGGGCCGGCCTGGCTCATATTTACGAGCCAACGGAAGACGAAATGGAAAAGATCGGTGATGATCCACGGGAACTGGGACCGAACAAGGAATTCCCCTCCGTATCGCGGGCTGTTGGCGCTCAAGTTCTTGAGTTAATCGCCAACGCAACCACCGACCGCAAGTTGCCAATCCAGTCGGAGCTGGAATTCGCTGCCGGTAGGTTTCATACAATACTCTCGGGTATTTTGCTACCACTTGCTAGGCACATAGGTGATTAAATTATGCTAACAATACGGCACCATAGACACCATATACTGTGAATGGTATGCAAATCAGGATAGTCCATAACTCAATATTTCAATTCTTACCTACTGTAGGGCTTATATTGTCGACTTGGATGAGGAGCAGTTAAAGGTCTTTGGAGGTAGAGACCTCAACCGTGAGGGTAACCCTTTTGAAGAAGTTTGTTGTAATGCGGTCGATGTCCCTAAGTTGGTGGCGAGCCTCAAATTCACGGACCTTCGAAACTTAGATGAAGAAAGCTTCAAGGAACGTGCAGAAGACATGGAGAAATCGTGTAATTCTAGTGCTAGGGAGCACAATGTACGCGTCAGAAAGATGTTGGCGGAGAATGGGATATTTCTTTGCAGCGGTATCCAAGGCGACGATGCTGATGAAGATGATAACGGTGGGGCCAATCTTCATGGGGACACAGAGGATATTAATGACCATGAAAACGTTGGGGTTGACGTCAATGGACACAACGCAAATCAAGGCGGTGCTGATGTTGTCTCGTCCCAAGTAGATCAACTTCACTTGGACTGAAAAGCTTATGAGTGGAATGGAGGCGGGTGCTTGGGAACGAGCTGAGTAGCTGAGGGTTTCTTTATGTTCTTGTCTTCAAGTCTACACAGTAGTAGATTCTACTCTCGTTACCCAGGTAGTTCCAAATATGCTATGCGGTAGTCCCGCGGTAATAGGGGACGTCACGACTTGTTTCTCATGTAGTCAGCTCACTATTGAATTGAGGGTAGTGCTTATATAACTATGGTCCGGGTCGGGTCGGTAGGAACTCGTACTGGAGCTGATAACTTCGATCATTATGGCCAATAAACACAAACCTCCTTTAGTTGCATATTAGTGCCCAGCGATGCTTAAAATAGCAATAAACAGTTTTATGAGCTTAAGTGGGAGCTAATCTCTGTATGTACTTCGGTAGTTATATTGAATTTGATAGTCACTAGTATGTATGGGCGCATATCGCTCAAAGGATCGAGCCCCATGTCAGTACTGCATGGAATGTTACCTGCAGTAACCATGCATAACGGATATGTTCACTCATGTAGCGGTAGAAATATCCTAATGAAATGGTATGCGAAGGGTACATGGTCCTGACAAATCGGTGGAAATATGTTAATTGTGTTACGATTAGACCGGAAAGACTCTCAGTGAATGGAGAAGGTGAATGAAAGTTCGATGCTTGAGGTAACGGATGATTGGCGTACTCCAATCTGAAACCCCATTCTATCATTGGAGTATCAATTGATGTATACGTGATGTACTCCATACGCTTTACCAGACTTTTACGGTGGAGGATAGCCAATGTAAGCTCTAAGATCATCCTCCTGGACATGGACCTACTAGGTCTCTGCGCCTGCATTTGTCAGGTATTATCGAAACGGGGCTCCCTCATATACACTCCCCCGGGACTTCTCCTTCTCCCGTTCCTGGTCTCTTTCTTTACTTCTAGGATCCAACTGCGTAGAAAAGTTTCCACGTAGCTAGACCAACATGGACATTACTGGATATGCTTTGGTCACTGGGGGAGGTAAGTGGCTTGCCGCTTGCCCTGTTAGCCAAGTCATGTGTTGCGTGCTGATAATTAACTTGCTAAGCTAGCGGCATCGGTAGTGCTTGCTGCAAAGCTCTTGCCAAAGCAGGTGCTCGCGGCATACTTATAGCAGATATTAATCTCCCAGCCGCGGAGAAGATGGCTACCGACTTAAAGACAACCGCTGCCAACCCCGAGTTCCGAGCTTTGGCCGTTTACCTAGATGTGACGGTGGAGGACTCAGTAAAGAGCACGGTAAACTATATGGCGGACTCCTTCGGGCGAATCGACTATTGTATTCATTGCGCTGCTGTGAGTATATCGAGTGCTTTTATACAATTCGGAGATGACTGGAATCTCGACCATTTCCCCTTAACTTAAACTCTCAACTCATTCGAGCGATCTTGGTCATATCCCACACTGACTCGTTTTGGCCTATCGATAGATCCCGGCTGGATCTCCTGGCGAAGTTTCAAGCGCTAGTTTTGCAGACTTCAAACGTCTGCTCGAAGTAAACGTTCAGGGGACGTTCCTCATTACGAGCCACGTCTTGGCTAAGATGAGGTCACAAGAAGAGAAGCGGTTGCATCCCGAATCGCCCAAGCGTGGGCTAACTCGGGGAACGCTTGTCAACATGGCGTCGCTCATGTCATATATCCCGTTGCCTAATATGGTCCAATATGTGACTTCAAAGCACGCTGTTATGGGGATCAGCAAGACCGCAGGTAACCGACCCCGATAGTGTATCAAGATGGTTGCACACTCACTAACGTGAGTTTAACAGCTCTCGAGAATGTCACCTATGGTATCCGGGTCAACTGTGTTTGCCCGTCGTATACTGATACTCCAATGATGCAAAAGGCGCTTGATGTTACGCCCGGGTTGGAGGAGAGTATCGTGTCCGGGATACCAATGGGACGCTTGGCGACTGCAGAAGAAGTCGCAGACACTGTCCTGTTTCTTTGCAGCCCAATGTCTAGCTATATCACAGGGTGTGGACTAATTGTTGATGGAGGGATGAGTCTAAGCACCAAGACCTAGCGGCTTAATCTAGTTTATCTGATGATGCCGGATAGCACATATATAGCCTAGTGAATCAGGGATAGTCAACGACTAAATACTAGGAGTAACGATAAAGTCATAAGGTAAACTGTTAAAATGCAGCTAGCTCATTCGGCTCAGGTTACTCCAAATATTGCCTACTCTAGGTAGTATTTATGGCTGGACTTTTCTTCTCAGTCAATTATACTTCTCACGATCGCGAACTCAGATCCTTGCCAACCTGGTGGCATCATCAGCCCTCAAATGACGTGCTCGGCGAATTGTGCAACTTCATTGCATCGCGCAAAACCAAAGTGGGTAACCTACCCTATCTCGGTAGGCCTGAAAGAGGTTAAGTAGCTTGATATGAATAATTGAGTGTTGTGTGCTTGAAGTTTTTTAAACTCGAATTGCTATTTTCTTCCATTATCCGAACTAAGCATCGATATCAGCGTAATAGGAAGCGTTGGCTTACGATCTTTTGACGCCTCGTCAGCTTCTGCGTATACTTCAATTTACCTTGCGAATATGGGGGCCGGGCCCGAGATGGATGGCGATGCTATGACACCGGGGGCGGTCGAAGGCGTAGCTAGAGACAAGCCGGGTCTAGACGAGCCTGCGATGCAGTCGATTTCGGTGGTCCAACGGAGTTCCGGTATTGGCGCTGATGCCGCCCTTCAACTCCTTCAGGATACGGGTGGCTTGCGTCGACCTTTGGATCCCGAAGTTAACCGAAGACTGGTTCGGCGCATCGACAAACACGTAATGCCTCTAATCTGCATCATCTGGTCAGTATCACAAGTAACCCCCTCAAAAGAGCATAAGGCATAAGTGGATGCTAACGTTCCGGTAGTACGTCGTGACTCCCAACGCAGCCCCTTTTCGATGGCGGTATCTTAGGAATTAAAGTAGTATTAACCTGCCGCAGACTTTCTCCAGTATATTGATAAGACCGCCATCTCCTATGCTAGCGTAACTGGCATAACAGAGTCTACTGGACTTAAGGGAAACGAGTTTAACTGGGTAGCGTCTATTTTCTTCTTTGGGCAACTGGCATTTGAATTTCCAACAATCCGCCTAATACAGTTGTTTCCTCTAGCCAAGTATGCCTCTGTCAATGTTACTCTCTGGGGTGCCACTCTAGCCTGCCTCGCCGCCTGTACGAACTACGCCGGGTTGTTAGCATGTCGTTTCTTTCTCGGGGTATTAGAAGCAGCTGTTGTGCCAGCATGGGTACTATTCACATCCCAGTGGTATACGAAAGAGGAACAGGCATTTCGAGTTGGCATATGGTTTTCTACCTGCGGGGCAGCGCAAATGTTTGGAGGCTTTTTTGCCTACGGCGTAGCGACGCACGTGGGGAAAGACCCAAACGCTACTTTAAGGGGTTGGCAGGTCATCTTCTTATTTTTGGGTTTGCTTACGGTGGTGATGGGAATTGCTTTCTGGTTTATAATGCCGGACTCTCCCGCTGTTGCGGGATTCCTCAATAAGGAGCAGAAAGGACTTCACCTTGAGCGTATCAGACACAATGAGCAAGGTATTGGATCACAGACATTCAAATGGGGTCAGGTTAGGGAGGCGCTGACTGACACGATGACCTGGCTTTACGCTTTCTGGGTCTTTGCTGCTAACATCCCGAACTCTATCGCAACATCCTTCGGAAATATTTTGGTGAAAGGGATGGGCTATTCGAATGAGGAGTCTTTGCTCCTGGTCACTCCGCTGGGCGCTTGGGAGATCGTGGCCTTGATCGGACTGACGTATGGGGCGATGAAGACAAGGCAAAGACTATACTTTTGCATCGCTGGTCACATCCCCGCTATAGTAGGCGCCATTCTGATGGCAACAACTGAGCGGGTTCCTGCTCTGATTGGATACTACACAAGCGGTGGTATCCCAATTGGCTGGACGACAATTCTTGGCCTGCAGAGTTCCAACGTGGCTGGATCAACGAAGAAAGTGACGGTAGCTTGCATAGGAACGATCGCCTATACTGTCGGCAATATCATCTCGCCACAGACCTTCCAAGCACGAGATGCGCCCCGTTACCTCCCCGCCAAAATATCCATCTGCATCATATACGTTCTCATCACGCTTGATCTGGTCGTGATGCGATGGGTGTTGGACAAGCGAAACAAGCAGAGGGAACGAGAGAAAGAGGCGCTAGGGAATACGTATAGTCCAGAAGACAACCACGAGTTTTTGGACCTCACAGACCTCCAGAATAAGGAGTTCCGCTATGAAGTTTGATTCAGTTATGAATTAAGAGCGAGGAATCAACGCTTGTGGAATGGCCGACGAGGAGCATCCGAGGTAGCTATATGGCACGTAATAATAGCTTAAGCCTAAGGTTCAACATATTCTAAGAGGACATCATCCTTAGAGATACACTTAAGTCAATGGCCAATCATTGTAATGATGTTGTTATTGGCCCATATTTCGAGTAGCTAGTTATTATTTATTGTTATGTTATACTAAGACTGGTATCTAGGGAGTTATAATAAGTATACTGAGCCCAACCAACAAAGCTACGTTAAATCACACCATATGAATACTGCTAGTGCCGTACATATCGATCCATTATTTCCATCATTTCCTATCGTTACTAGTGGTAGGAGAGGCCATGCAACGTCGAGACCAGGTGGAGACCAGATACATCTATACAATAAAATGCTACCTTCGCTTGCGGAACATGGCTTCTATTGTTAATATGCAATCCTACCTGCGAGCTTGGACTGGCTCATGGAGCAGGCAGTATTAGGTAGGTGGCTTGGGAAGTGGCTCATACCAGCCTGTCGGGTCTCATCTGATCACACATCACATATTTCAGGGGCAACACGCAGTGCATATTCAAAGCGCCGTGGACGAACTGCCGATGGATACGGGGTACATACAGCATGTAAAGCTTCGGGTATTACATACTTGAATGATTAGTATATACGTTACTAGCTTTGAAGTTGTACTCGTTCCCTGGCCCACGATGTTCGAATTTAAAGCTCCTAGAGGACCCTCTCATCTAAGTGCGAAGAATCCCGCGTAGCGTAGATGAAGATTGAAGTCGTAACCTTGGAACAATCGATAAGAAAACTCCAATCCCTCTTCCATTTTATTCGAATATATGATTTGCCGGTTCGCCTTGGGTCTTGAGTGTTTGTTTGTTTCCCCCATGACGAAGTCGCTAGGTATCACTTATTTTTTCAAGGTTTTATAGATTTATTGAAGCAATTTACTTATTTTTATTGAATTATTATGCCCAGACGCTGAGCCAGTCGGTTCAAAACAATTTGATGTTGCAGTTCCTAGTAATTACATTTTAATGTCATAGTCGCATAAGTCTCCGGTTACTAGTGAGGCTCCAGTGCTACGAGCCGTCTGCATCTTCTGGTTAGTATTGCCGTTTCGATTATTCTATTTTCCATTTTCTTCGGCCTCTCAGGTGATTGGTCGGCTTTGATGCATACCTTGCAATCATGCCTGTTTTGTGAGTATACAAGAAGCAACTACTTAATATCATAAAACAAAAGGTGACGTATGAGTTTAACTAGTTCACTATTGAAATCTACAAGATAATTACATTTTAGCCTGATGACATATGATCCATAGAATGTATTTGAACATAATGAATCGACAAAACCAATGGAAGGTGATTTAAGCGCTTATTTAAATCTGGCCTCACACGATAGCCTAAAATATTCCATGAAGGCGAGATCTTTAACCGCCGACTCAGAATAAACTTCAAACGTGTTGCATGCGCGCTGGGCTCTTCAAGTGGATAGGGGGGGATCCATAAGATCATCATGGACGATCTATATGTACGAATACCCACCCTGGGTGGCAATCTGATATATTTCAGAACATGTTTGCTATGCGATCATCAACATTTGCTGTCTTCTTTTATCAGGGGCGAGTTTCGAAACTTTTAGCGAATATGACCAGGGGCAGATATTACAAAGGATCAGCCACCTGTAGAAATGAACCGACTGTGGCGCCTTCAACTTCCTCTGTCCCCGTCGGCGGCTCTAATTATCGAATCTATGTGGAGACTAAGTCCAACCCGGCCGATGTAAATGTTTACCTATATTCCCTGCAAAGGGGGAATTGCAAAGTCTTCCATGACCAGACCAAGTCCGAAGCGAGCGGAGGGGAGAATTATTGTAATCTAGGCTGGAAGATCTGCGCTGTCGAAGGCATGCACTTGAACATTTCAAGGAGCCATTGGGATTTTACTTACCCATCTAGACTTGTAGGTTGTTACATGACGAGGTAGCACTGTGAGAACACATCCAAAGAAGTGGACGATAAGAAATGGGATTGTGGATAAGTAAGAGGCTTGGCCACTAGGACCTTAAGAGAATGCGAGGATTTAAGGCGGTTCAGCTCTTAAGGCTGAGTAGAAAGAGGAATGGATTATGTACAATACAGAACATACATATGCGCATAAGAGCATCTTTGAAGTCAGTATATGCATTGGTATGCACTAGTATACGGCTTAATGCATATGATCTGCCGTATACCTACTTAATCGGTATGTGGAGCGGCCGCCAAAGCCGAGCGAGTATTCGTATTGGCTGAATAGATTAAAAGATGACATTAAAGGGTACATGAATAGTGAAAGCAGTGAGAGCGGCCGGTGCTACCGACGCGGCTCTCTGATTGGATCCGTTTATCAGACCACTTCCCGAAATGGCTACGCAAGCCTCTCGATTCGGCCATTGAGATGTAACAAAATGCAAACGCCGTCAGACCCACATATTGCGGCTTATAACGTGCATCATCGGGATGTGCATGCGGAATCTAAGCTTAAAATCAAACGGAACGGAGTCGACTTTCTTAAGTAATATTGCAGACAGCCCTGAAGGATGTGCGTCAAGGGTTGTAATAGGAATCCGAGATTGGACCCTGCGTTGAACATCCAGCGAATCAAATTATGGGCCAAGGGGTCTCTCGTAGGTGCTAAGTATTATTCTGCTCATCGCGGGCGATAATGATATCAAGTATCTAGGTATTCTGCACGGTCAGACCGCTATACAGCCATGGCCCATGGATGTGAAACTCATCCTGTAGAGGCATTGCTTACTATGTATAATACCTGCTACGTTTCACATCCCGCCATTTGTTCGCGTCGCCAAGTACATCATTCATGTAGGTATGCCTTTTCGACACGACACAGAGCAATCTTGAATTTCGGGCATCAGTAAATCTTACGTGTCGAATGTTTGTGGCCGAGATCGAAACATATGTCTCGATGGAAATTTGTCAACTCGTCAATTTTCCTAAAAGCATTTGAGCCACATGGAAAACATTTTCCAACTTAAAATCAATTATACTACTTTTTTGTTGTCGCTATATACAGGAATAGTATCCTAGTGAAGAGGTACGTCTTCATCGCTTCTCCGAAGACCGGATTCCTATCCGCTGGCTGAAGATTTGTGGTATCCGTTACCACATCTTCCATAATAGGAGCAATGCTACCCTGGTACCCGTCTGATATCCTAAATGACGTGCAGCTCTGCGGTTGATTGCTACCTAAACAAAGGGTCCAACATCAACTCTTCCAGCTGGAAAACTACCAGGTGGCGACAATAGAATTCTAGACCCTGCAGTAATCCCCTGCCATCCATCACGTCAATAGAAACCTTGGGGGTTTGTCGTGGATTGGGAAGGTGTTCGCACATCGTTCCCTCGGCCATGTCGTCGAGTAGGTCCCCGCTTGCGAATAGATTCGATCGCAATGCTAGCTGAATATGATCTCAGGTTAGGGCCGGAGAGTAACCCAGTGACTTCGCGATAACGTACGGCGGCTGTCGGCGTGGATGCAACATACGTAGACTTCAGGGTTAACCAATAGCCGTGCCGGACGCTGACATGGCCGTCGTAGTGTTGAAACCGTTTTCGCCAGTTACTAAGTCTACCGGTCAAGAAAGGAAGTCGCTGTAGGAACGAGTATTTTCGAGCATGTGCCTGAGCTATACAATAGCTCTTGAGTAGAATGAATTCACGGGCTAAACAGGACTGATGACATTGCGTTGATGGAAGTCGTTAGCATGAATAGCAGATTGGCATGACTTGTAGATAGCCACTTACCTAGCTAGCCCGTGTCCGTCGGCCGGGCGGCACCAACGGGCCACGGCAGTGAGTAGCGCTATACAGTACGGGGGATATGTCGCCACTAGACTTGGACCCTTCGTGCTGCAGTGAGACGGGCGGTGGGTCTAGGATTCTCACGTTGGACGGCACTGATGGATCTACCTGCATATCGGCCCCTGCTCCGCGCCTAGAACCCCGAACACGGGCCAGCGGAAGTTAGACCAAGAGATGATTACAGTATCTTATCAAACGTCTGATACAGAGTTCGCTAGCATGGCCATATACTTATAGCGGGCAATACAGGCACTCTCGATCCAATTTCTTCTCGCCATGTTCTTTGTCTCATTGTGCTCACAGTGGAATAATAGAGACGCTCGTTTTGATTAGATTAGACTTGCTCTGAAGCCAGATCCAGATCAAGATGCCTCACTTCAAAGAAAGTTCCTCGTCCAGCGCGTCTGATGTCGAGCTCGAGTTCGAGGTCGGCTTCAACGCCCAAGGCACTAATGCGCAAGGCATCGTTTCCGATGAGGCGTACGTAGCTGCTGGATTTGGAACCGAGGCGCCGTTAAGCCAGCAACTCGAGCCTATCGCTGTTATTGGAATGGGTAGGTTTGGTTTCTCCGTAGTTGACTTTGAAAGTCTATGCTAACTCTTCACAGGCTGCCGTCTCCCTGGAGATGTCAAATCCGCGTCCGAGTTTTGGGATATGATGATGAACAAGAAGACTGGACAGACCCCTCAAGTCCCAGAATCGAGATTCAACATTGGCGCCCATTTCCACGAGAACAATGACCGACCTGGAAGTTTTGGTGTTCTTGGTGGTTACTTCTTGCAAGAGACTCTTCAAGAATTCGACCCTAACTTCTTTGGTATCACCCCTGTTGAAGCTATGTGGATGGACCCTCAACAACGAAAACTTCTGGAAGTCGTTTACGAGGCGTTCGAGTCCGCTGGTGCTACCCTAGAGCAGCTGTCTGGCTCCGACACTGCCTGTTTCATGGCCACTTTCACAGCCGATTTCCAACAAATGTCCTTCAAGGAGCACTCTTTCCGCCACAGTCTTGCTGCTACGGGCGTCGACCCCGGCCTCCTCAGCAACCGAGTCAGCCACGTTTTTAACCTTCGAGGTCCCTCTATCGTCGTCAACACTGCTTGCTCGTCATCAGTGTACGCTATCC
Organism: Hypomontagnella monticulosa; assembly: GCA_902825475.1. NCBI lineage: Eukaryota > Fungi > Ascomycota > Sordariomycetes > Xylariales > Hypoxylaceae > Hypomontagnella > Hypomontagnella monticulosa. The sequence continues at coordinate 5,049,105 of CADEBF010000003.1, read as the reverse complement.
ACAACGCATGTAACGCACTACGAAGCAAGGAGTGCGGTGCCGCTGTTGTCGGAGGCAGCAACTTGGTTCTTACTGTTGATCAGCACATGAACACTGCCAAGCTCGGTGTCTTATCCCCCACGTCGACTTGCCACACATTTAACAGTTATGCCAACGGCTATGGCCGTGCGGAAGGTGTTGGAGCCGTTTACCTTAAGCGATTGTCAGATGCTATCCGGGACGGCGACCCGATCCGAGGTGTCATCCGATCTAGCGCCACCAACAGCAACGGCAAGGCTCCTGGTGTCGGTATTACTTACCCCGGTTTCGATGGCCAGCGAGCCGTCATGAAGCACGCTTACAGGCGATGTGGTACCTTGGATCCTCGTCTTACCGGTTACTTCGAGTGCCACGGTACCGGTACCGCTATCGGTGACCCTCTAGAAGTCAACGCTGTTGCTGACAGCATGAACTACTCGCGTACCGCTGCGGATGGTCCTCTGCACATCGGTGCCGTTAAGACTAATATTGGCCACAGTGAAGCAGCTAGCGGGCTATCTGCTGTAATTAAGGCCGTCCTGGCCGTGGAGCGAGGAATCATTCCCCCTACCCGTGGGGTAACCGATCTTAACCCCAAAATCGACTGGGAGGGCTGGCAAGTGAAGGTCGTCACCGACCCCATGGCTTTCCCCGCCCATCTACCTGTCCATCGTGTCAGTGTCAACTCCTTCGGATACGGTGGCACCAACGCGCACGTCATTGTCGAGAGCCCCAAGTCTCTGCTCACCCAGCCCCAATCTTACAAGTTTAATTCCGGTGAGAAGAAGCACAAGGGCAAGTCCGCCCGGGGCCGATTCAACCGAAACCGACCTCATCTACTTGTCTTCTCCGCCCATGAGAAGTCCGCCTTGAAGAGGAACATCGCCGCTCACGGACAAGTTGCCGCCAACTACGACCTCCTCGACCTCTCTTACACTCTAGCCAACCGCCGCACTCACTTCTCCAGCAGGGGTATGGTTGTCTCCAGTCTCGCCAACCTGTCCAAGGCTTTCTCTTCCGAGGAGGATTGGAAGTTCGCCGAGAAGAAGGCCGGATCTAGCAATGAGAGCAACCTTATTGGTATGGCTTTCACTGGCCAGGGTGCCCAATGGGCAAGAATGGGTGCTGGTCTCATGGCCTACTACCCTACCTTCCTGAAGACCATCCAGCAGCTCGACATGGCTCTGGATGACCTTGATGATGCTCCTAACTGGACCATTGAGGATGTTCTGCTCGAGCCCGAGGCCACCTCGCGGGTGAGCGAGGCCGAGTTCTCTCAGCCCCTCTGTACCGCCGTCCAAATTGGTCTTGTCCAGCTTCTCCGCCTCTGGGGAATCAAGCCTGCGGTCACCTGTGGTCACTCGTCTGGTGAGATCGGCGCCGCCTACGCCGCCGGATACCTCACTGCTACCGAAGCCATCGTCCTTGCCTACTACCGTGGTAAGACAGTGCGCGACATCAACACTAACGGTGCTATGATGGCTGTCGGTCTCGGTGCTGAGGCCGTATCTCCTTACCTTGAGAGCTACGATGACATCACAATTGCCTGCCACAACTCCCCGTCTGGTGTTACTTTGTCTGGTGATGCCGAGTCACTGAAGAAGCTCCAGGAGACCTTCAATGACAAGGCTATCTTCGCCCGCATCGTGAAAACTGGTGGTAAGGCCTACCACTCCTACCACATGAAGCCTGCTGCCGAGACATATGAGTCATACGTGAGGAGTGCTGGCCTCAACATCGGGGCTAAGAACCGCCCTGTCTTGGAGAAGGCTAAGATGGTTTCGTCCGTGACCAACGCCGTCCTCCCTGAGGATGCCGTTCTGGACGAGAAGTACTGGAGCGCTAACCTGCTCAACCCTGTGCTCTTCAACCAGGCCGTCCAGACTATTGCCAACACCCCCGAGTTGGCTGACATCACCATGATCGAGGTCGGCCCTCACTCCGCCCTCTCCGGCCCGATCAAGCAGATCAAGGCTGAGTTTAAATTCGAGAAGCTAAAGTACCTTCCCACCCTTCTTCGTGGTGCTGACTGCGCTACCTCCATGCTCAAGCTTGCTGGTGAGCTCTGGTTGGCTGGCTACCCGCTTGACCTTGCTAGGGCTACCTCCATTGAGGAGATGAGCCCTAGTGGCAAGATTCGTGCTCGCGGTGGCAACTTCATTGTCGACTTGCCTCCCTACCAGTGGGACAAGACCAAGAAATTCTGGGCTGAGTCTCGTGAAAGCCGAGAGCACCGTAACCCCAAGTACGCTCGCCACGATGTTCTTGGTGAACTCATTGTCGGTTGCTCCCTCGCCGAGCCTACCTGGAGGAACATCTTCCGTATCCGTGACATGCCATGGCTCAAGGACCACAGCCTTGGTGGTGAGGCAGTGTTCCCTGCCGCCGGTTACTTCTCCATGGCCATCGAAGCCATCACCCAGATCAACGAGCTCTCGGAGAACCCCGTTTCCCCCGAATGCTACGTTCTCCGCGATGTATCCATTCAACAGGCACTTGTGACTCCTGACGATGACAATGGAGTTGAGGTCCTTCTGAACATGCGCCCTTCGCTCCACGGCGCTGGCGAAGGCCAGAACAAGTGGTGGGAGTTCAACGTGTCCTCCATCACTGAAGACGGTTTCAAGAAGAACCACATGTCGGGACGCGTTGGCATCAACATGCGCAAGGAGAGGCCCGCCATCAAGCCGGTGCCGAACCTACCCCAGACCGCTTCTGGTAAGGCCTGGAACCATGCCCTAAAGCGTGTCGGTTTCGACTATGGCCCGACTTTCCAGGATATGGACAACATCACCTTCGATGCTAAGACCTATGCCGCGCACTCGACTACTGTTGTTAAGCAGAAGGTCGACAGCATGGTTGGCGAGTCCCGCTATGTACTCCACCCTGCCGCTCTCGACTCCTGCCTGCAGCTCATGATTGTCGCCATTTGGGGTGGTCGCACCAATGCCATGAAGTTCGGTGCTGTTCCTGTCCAGGCTGACGAGATCGCCCTCTGGGTCCCGACCGAAGCCCAGCTCGAGAACAGTGCGGCTAAAGCTTTCTCTTGGATCGACCCCCGTGGTGCTCGCTCCTTTAACGCTTTCAACCAGCTGATCGCCAGCGATGGCCAGCTCTTGATGGAGATCAATGCCATGCGTTGTTCTGCCTACGAAGCCGCTCTCCCGCCCCTATCCGAGGAGCCGGCCAAGCCTGCACCATATGCCCGTACCCAATCTAAGCCTGACGTGGCCCTTCTCAGCGGAGCACAGAAGCTCTCGGTCGCCGACTTCGTCGAGCTAGTTGAATTCAAGAAGCCTGGTCTGAAGGTCCTATCGGTCGATGGCGCCTATGCCGAGTCGCTCGTCGGCAAGATTCCTGCCCTAAGCCTTACCGCTACCTACGATGTACCCGACGAGGAGTATGAGATGTCCACCGAACTTTCCGGATCTAAGAACGTGAAGGCCGTCAAATTCGATATTGGTGCGGATCTTGAAGGCCAGGCTGTTGCTGCTAAGTCTTTCGAGCTCGTTGTCTCCCGCATTGCTAGCCCTGCCACTCTCGCCAAGATCCAGAACCTGGTTGCTGAGGGCGGTCGAGCCATCATTGAGTCTGCCGCCCCCCTCAGTGAAGCTGACCTGAAGACCTCCGGCTTCTCCGGTGCCGTTACCATCGAGGCCCCTGCCGGCAAGCATGTGACGGTGGTCTCCGCCGGCTCCGACGCCGAGACTAAGGCCGCTGCCGGCACCAAGGTCCAACTTATCTACCGCAACAACGTCACGCCTGCCTTCTCCGGTGTGGAGAAGAGCCTCAAGGGCGAGGGCTTCGAGGTTGAGGCTGTGAAATTCGGCACCTCGACCCCTGTTGCCTCCAACGTTGTTATGCTTGTCGACCTTGAGGGTCCATTCCTTGCCAGTATCTCTGAGAAGGAGTTCCTTGACATGCAGGCTTTGCTCGCTGCTGCTAACAACCTTCTCTGGGTTACTCGCGGCGGTCTTGTCACCAGCGAGAGTCCTGAGTACGCTATGACCAGTGGTCTTCTCCGTGTGCTCCGATCCGAGCAGGCTTCTCTGAACGCCACCCTCATTGACTTCGAGAGCGAGGCCCCTCTCAGCCAGTTCGTCGACCTGACCTCTACCCTAGCCACCAAGAAGGCCAATGGCGAGGAACTCGAGACTGAGTACTTCGTCTCCAAGGGTCAGGTCCACATCACCCGTCTGATTTCCGATGAGCGCATCAACGACGTCTATGCTCACGATGAGGAGGATGTTTACTCTGCGCCATTTGACCCCGCCAAACGCCTTGTAGGCAAGGCCCGCACCCACGAGGTCGTCTTCGAATCCGACAACGGATCGGAGACTGACTTGGAAGCTGAGGAAATCGAGATTCAGGTGGTGGCCACCGGTCTCAACAAGGAGGACATCGCCGTTATCTCCGGTACCGAATTCGCAACCGATTTCAGCCACGAAATTGCCGGCATCGTGACCCGCGTTGGCTCCAGCGTCAAGGACTTCGCCCCCAGCGACCGCGTCGTCAGCTTCAGCGCCAACAAGTTCGCCACCTTCCAGCGCGTCAACCAGAGTCTCGTTCAAAAGCTTAACGCTGATGAGTCATTCACCACCATGGCTAGTCTCCCCATCTCCTACGGCGCCGCCCTCTACGGTATCGAGAACTTAGCCCATCTCCAGCAGGGCGAGTCGGTCCTCGTCCTCCCTGGTGTCGGTATCCTCTCCGCTGCAATCATAAAGGTCGCCAAGGCCCTGGGTGCTACTCCCATCGTCGCCGCCCGCGGTGCCGCTGAGGCCGAAATCCTAGCCAAGCTTGGTCTCGGTTCTGACCAGATCATCCAGTGGTCCACTGCCGCATTGACTAAGTACCAGCCCGATGTTGTGTTCTCGACTGGATCCGTCGACTCCTCGGTCGCCCGTGAAGCCTGGCGTCACCTGCCAGCTTTCTCCCGCTTTGTCAGCTGCTCCGGTAAGGAAGCCTCGTCGTCCAACGTCCTCGACATTGTCCCCGCCACCCGTGGTGCTAGCTATCTCTCCTTCGACGTCATCAACCTGTTCAAGAAGCCCAAGATCCTGACTCAGCTACTTAACCGTATCGTCACCCTCTTCCGACAGGGAACTATTTCTCCTCTCCCTGTCGCCGTCAAGAACATCGCCGAGCTCAACGAGACCATTGCTTCCTTCTCCGACGATCTCCAGAGCGCTAAGACCGTCATTCTGAACGAGGCTTCTAGCGGCACTATCACTCTCGTCCCATCTCGTCCCCACGCCCGCCTCGACCCTAACGCTACTTACTTCCTGGTCGGCTGTCTCGGTGGTCTCGGCCGAAGCTTGACATCATGGATGTTGAAGCGTGGTGCCCGAAACTTCGCATTCCTGTCCCGATCCGGTACCGATTCCAAGCAGGCCGCTATCCTAGTCGAAAACCTTCGCGCTGCCGGTGCCAACGTCCAGGTCTTCCGAGGCGATGCGAGCAAGAAGGAAGATGTCGAGAAGGCTGTCAAGGAAGTTCCTGCCGACCGCCCGATCAAGGGTGTTATTAACGCTGCCATGGTTCTTAGGGTAAATCCCATCCAGATCAGTTCTGCTTTATTAATGCTAACACCTAACGTAGGATGGAATGTTCCATAACATGACTTTCGATAGCTGGGTCACCTCAACTAACCCCAAGGTTCACGGAAGCGCCAACCTCCACGAAGTGATGAAGGATCTTGACCTTGATTTCTTCGTCATGACCTCTTCCGTCTCCGGTACCCTCGGAACCCCTGGCCAGAGCAACTACGCCGCCGGTAATGCCTACATGGACGCTCTCGCTCGCCTCCGCCACACTCAGGGCAAGCGCGCTGCCGCCATCGTCCTACCTATGATTTTGGGTATTGGTGTCGTTGCTGAGAATGCCTCTATCGAGGAGGCCCTCAAGCGCAAGGGTATGTATGGTGTTGACGAGTACGGAGTCCTCGACTCGTTCGAGGTTGCCATCCTGGAGCAGACCAACCCTGACGCAAAGGACTTCGACCACTTGGTTGTCGGTCTTGATCCCTCACTCCTGCGCAAGGCCAAGTCGGAAGCTGAGGGAGACGTGGATGTCTTCTGGGCGGTTGACCCTCGATTCTCGTCTCTTCTCCACGCTATGGAGACTGGCAGTGGTGATGAGGTTGGTGGCGGTGCTGACTCAGTCCTTTCCCGAGTCAAGGCTGCGGCCACTGCTGCTGAGGCCATCGACGCCGTCCAGGAGCACTTCATTGGCAAGCTATCGCGTCTTCTCATGCTTGATGTGGAGGAATTCGAAGGCGAAGGCCGATCGGTTGCCAGTTTTGGTATTGACAGCATGATTGGTGCTGAGTTGAGGAACTGGATCTTCAAGGAGCTGGGTCTTGACATTGCCTTCCAGCAACTGCTTGGACCTTCACTCACCATCAGGAAGTTCTCTGAGCTCGTCGTGGCCAACCAAGGCATCCAGATTGAGTAGACTTTTCCGTCTCATACACTCCGCATAAAATGTAAAAAGGATAGACAGGGTTTTTTTTTTCTATTTCCTTTTCGTTCAAGAATATCATGTATATAGATAGGTATAACGATGTTAAGAGTATGAAATGATAGAATGTTAAATTCATATATAAGTTCCTAAACTGTTGGCATACATCATGGCGATTCTGCGAAACTATCACTGCAAGTGACGGCGGTCCAGAACACTTTGAAGTATCTTACAATATAGAAACACTCACTCGCATATCAGTTATTTCAGCTATCTTTCGATTGTATCCTTTATAAGTTAGGTAGATATATACGTACGTCACTCTCCATAGTGTGTTCATGTAGCCCCCGTTTCTCGCTAATAGAAGACACCAGGTTACGACAAATATCTATTTAATCAAGGTTACTGATATATAACTTAGGAAGCAATTACGTTGTCGCACAATATGCCCCGAGTCCATCTATGGACCTATTATGTATTACTCGGTATTAGTATCTAGGGACTAACTCTTCTACTTGGATAAAGGGGTTTCGACTTCTGGTTCTAATGAATCTTTCACTATATCGCCCGAAGACGTTGTATACTCGCATGACCAACGATTCTGAGTGAGATTATGAGTTTTTACGATTTATAAGCCTGGTATAAGGGATGGGTCAGTCGATGTTAGCTACTTATCGTACTTCTACCATGCTAGGGAGGCGATCTATAGAAATCATTTCGTATGTAGTGATGATAAATATCAACGAGTTTTGAATTAGTTTATGGTCAATACTTTATAAAAGATATATTTACCAGGTGCCGTCGTGAGGAATCAGGAGCTCTATAGCATTGCTTATAGCGATACTTGATTGAGAGATGCTTATAGTAGGACTGCTTGTGTTTTGGAATACAGCCAATAGTATAGTAACGGCCTTATTAATATTATCCTAGACAGCTTCCTGGATCATTCATTCAATATATGATCATATGTCGCATAACTAGTTTCGTCGACGTGACGCTGGGGTAGACCTGAGCATAAAATAGGGAAGCTGAACAGGAAATAATTAATATAGAACAGCCTAGTCTTATTGGTCCTAATACGTATCATCAAATACGTATCGAATGCGAGGCCGCTGGATTTGGGGAAAATACCGACGTAGCTGAGAGCTGAATGCATACTATGTAGGTTTGTTTGGATCCCCACCCAGGTATTGGTCGGCAAACCGAACCTGAAGCCCGTATTTCAGACGTAATGTAGCTCTATACTGGTATAGAGAGTGATAGTGGTGCATGAGCAGTCTTAAGACCGGCAAGCTATTTTAGGCCCAGGCTTTTTCGTGTTGGTAGTCCCAAATAAATCGATAGGAGGTGTTTTAATCGATAAATCAATGTCAGTGGTTCGATTATATATACCTCTATGTACACATACATGTAGGTACCCGACATGGGAGCATATAGGTTGCTATAAAAAGATATTGGCTTATAGATCATTCGGGTGAAAAGTCTGGGTCGAATTTCAGGAGGCAGGGGTTCGCTAGTCCCTAACCAAAGTTACCTAACCCAACAACCTCCTTTTTCACCCAACTACTGATAGCCATATCATTGTCTTCATCACCTTGGTCCACAGGCGTGGCTCAGTCTGATACACTAGTCTATAACCGTAGGAGCGCCGAGCGAGGAGGTCACATTTGGATTTCGGGAAAATATGGCGAAGACCAATTTCGTAGCCCGTCAAGTCCATAGATTTGGTAATGAACGACAGCTGGAACATTCATTCCTATAATACTGTCAAAAACGCTTTTAATAATACACTAATTTCGTAGCATTCTCGATTGCGTATCAGTTCTGGGCTTGGCTAAAAGTAATTCATCGACACAAGCATTTATCTAGTTAACGACTTTCGAAAAGCCTCCAAACGTAGCTTTCCGCTCCTTTCCCAGTTTCAATTGTATCATATTCCACTTAGGTATCCGTATATCTGATGATCACGATGGCGAGGGCTTTTACTATGCTATTTCGTATATGATCGCCTGATACACATCTCAAGTTCATTTTACGTATATATTAGTATGTTATGCGAGGTAACACGAGCGCCAGAAGGTAGTTTAAAATATATGCGAATTTTATGACGAAGAAAGCCCTCTTAGAACGTTTAGTTATGAGTGAACAACTTAGCAATATCATCTAAAAATTACGGATTATTTAAGTCTGATTATGTCAAGAATTTTTGAAAGGAAAACTACCCCAAGTCACTAGAAAATGAAGGTGTTAGCTAGGGGCTTGTCCCTGATTATCTCCAAGATTTGCTGTAAAATGGTCTCAACCTCGTCGTTTCGAGGGGAAGCCACCACTTCAAAGATCCGAATAGCCTCAAGATCTTCGTATCCACCTCAGCCGAAACAATCCTGCGCGTCTCGGCCGCCTACCAAAAATTCAGATTTTTGATCAAATATAGACTAGCCGGATCGAGTCAACCAGGTATTCCATTTAATGGATGCTGAGCCGTCTCACTGCGTCTATACTCTAGGCGCATTTAGGATTGGCGGGTTAAAACACCTGACAATCCTAATTATTGAGCCTATAAACTGCGATATCGCCTATGGGAGTAATTAGAATGAAGGGGGAGTGTCTTCAATTCCGGCACGGACACTTTCGTGTCATCCTGACATCTGAAAATATGGCAGGAAATTTTTAAGCTTCGTGGTCGCCGGCCTCGGCCACGGTGTGCGGCAATCAAATGTTCGTGAGCGATAATAATCGTCAGATCGGCGTTAGCGGGTAATATTATCCATTGCGGACCGTATAGTCATGTTGTTTCGCCGGTACTACGAGCCCAAATCGTCCCAGCAGGCTCCGCGCAGTTCAACCACATAGAATTCCTGCTACCATACTGTTTAGTTCCCGATTGAAACTTGGATGCATACAAGTCCTTTTAGATGGGGTATCTTGACGTGACTTAACTGGTAAAGTAGGCAATTGACGACCAAACAGTATATCTTCGAGAAAAGATTTTCTAAGCGGTATAATAAAAGTCCAGCCACCAGAGAAATTCTTGTACCGATAAGGTGTGTGTGGCATGACTAAATGGACTGAGTGTCAGAATTCTGACCTCGGGCAGCGCTGACCGCAGGCTAGAACCGGCCGTGTAAGAATCCGGCTCCCAGCCAAGACATTAGAGCGAACTTCCCGTTTCCCCGTTTCACGAATGATCTATCTACGCCGGACAATAATGACTACCCAATCGGATAAGGCGGCCGATCCGATGCTGGAGCGTACTAGTACACGGAGCTCCACGCCGGTACCATTTCTAACTGTTGCCGGTTGCAGGCTGTGAAATCCGCTCTCCCCAGCTAGAAAAACCTGTAAACTCAGAGTATAACTTTGAGACGTTGAAGGAGCCGCTCGCCTGAGAAATTGTTCTAGTCTTTCCTTGGATCTTATTGCTCACCGCACCGCTAGTTGCTGTCGTATATTCGGTGTATAATTAGTAGGTACCTTTGCCAGTGCCTAGGCTCGGCAGGACGGATAGAACGGAACACGAGAAGCTACCTGTTACGACACCGACGCCAGCATAACAATCCATATGCTATGAAACTTGTTTGCTAAGGATGCTCGCGGCTTCAGAAAGCACGTTCAATCGATTGGATGTCAACACGACGGCATGGTCGCTTGCATGACCGACAACGGACGCCTACCCTATATTCTCGCAATGAGTTCCTAAATGAAGAGGCTCGATATTCCTTCCGGCCAATTTACTAGGTTAAAACGTTCTGAAATTCTTCATGTCGACGAATCCTACTGTTCAACATCGACTACCTCGTGGTATGTCTCGATCTCAGGGTCCAAACTCGCCACCAGGGTAAGTAAAAACTGGGCAGAACTAGGCAATTTTGAAGGGACCTCTGTCTGCTCTGTCTAGGCCGTCATCCTCTAGGATGAGAAGCATCGCGATCACGCAAACCCCCCGTCGCCCCACCTATTTGCCGGAGCAAAGGAATGGGCCGTAACGCCCCCTTGCTCTGATCGGAACTTTACTTGCGATGTTGCATCTCTGCAGTGTTATCAGTCCGAAGCGGGACGGGACGACGCCTCGCCCTGCACGGCCCTTCATTTATGTCAGCAAGTAGCAGGGTACAAATGGGGTGTGGATGTACTGTGTACAAGGATGTCTGCCCTACTGCAACGGTCGAGTATGTATGTATGCTGCACTCCTGAAGGATTCAACGGCTTGTCCTCACAAAATACGGTTAGATCGTCGCCTCTCTTTCTTGCATCTTCTTAGTTGCCTGTTCCTATCGCCTTGTCGAAGCGAGAACGAGATAGCAGGGGGCGCAATACAAGAAAACAGCATCTAATCAAACAAGGAATTTAGTCAATTCATACCCACTCTGTCCCGGCGACCCTTGCTGCTAAACCCTAGCGCAGCGGCTCTTTTGTGCTTAGGATAAAAGAGTAAGGGGTGTAATGAAGAGGCCGAACGAAGGTGGATAACCCTTCATACATAAGGTGCGATGCGATTCGATATAAGAGTTCGAAGGATGAGATAACTCCATACCCACCAACTTCATAGTTGTTGAGCGGACATTCTAACGAGCGCGAGCGGGCTTCGTTAAATGGGGATTACACAAGTGCTCACGCCTAGACGTCTGCTTACTGTTGCGACTCTGCGGCATGACTCAGCATGCATCGTTTAAGAACATATCTAAGAAATACGGAATGGAGAGAGAGAGAATGGAGATGATAAGATATAACGATGGCTGGATTCGTTCGCTGGCTGGATTCATTCGCTATAAGAGCGCTGAAGGACCCTCAAGATCCACCGAGCTACGCGTCTTATAGCTACTGTATCGGCACTCGCATGGCCACTGTATTGACATAATTTCTTGGACCCTGAAGGCTCTTTAAGCATATCGAGCATATGCAACATATGCACGTAATCGGCCCCTTTCGGCATCGGATCCGAGCTCCTCCGGGGGGGCACGATCTCCCTCTGGGCAGCAAATGGCAAATGCGAAAGCGAACATACAAGGTACGCTAGGTCCAGTATACTCCAGGGCTACTAGGTAGGTAAGTATACTAGGTACTGGCCTATATACATATGTACATGGATCCTTTAGGTATGTACCTAAGGGTCCTACGTCCTGCGCCCGCCTCTCTAAGTAGATAGCGCCTGAACGCCCCTGAAAAATGCGAAAGTGTTACGATCCCAGCTGCCAAGATATAAGGGTTCGCGCCTAAATCATTATCTACTGGCCTATTCATAGCCAGTCAAGTTAATGAATCCCATCCATGGATGTATGTACAATCCGTCCGTGTTTTATAAGACAAATTCAAAGAGACTAGAATTGTTCAAAGTTTCGTGTCAGCTTTCAGCTTACTACTAAGTTGGAACGTCAATAAATAATTGGAAGCCGAATAGGGTAAAAATTAATCTGCGGGCTGCCGTCAGTGGTGTGGCGGACGCGCCCCTCCTACGTCGACGCACGAGGATATGAACCGACACCTACGTAGTCTGCTGTCGTTTCCCGCCATTTAAAGCCCGACGGCATCGACCTAGAATATAAATATTTCGGGTTTTAGGCTATCTTATCATATCGCTTCTCTCTTACTGGCCAATGTAAGCGGCGTGGCTTTTTTGGTCTGCTTCAGTAACACTCAGCATCACGAGACTTTTACATGGTGCAATGCCACGGTGACATATCGCAACTATGCCCACGACCCAACACCAATTCTTATGGATTTAGGGAAGGATTCGAAATTTCACTTCAGGCTTACGTAAAAAAGTGCCAAAAACTGTCGTATTTATCTACTTGACTAAACCAACCGTGGAAAAAATACAGGGCAGAGCCTCACGGTTCCGGCAAGTCGAGCCAAGCGTATAGTATATCCTCTTAAGCGTTAGATACGTCCAATTTACCTAAGCCTGCCAAGGATTTGAGCATATCGAACCAATAGAATCCCCTACATCGCCACATGGAAAGGTCTTCACATACGTTTGCCTCTTCTTCCTAACCGCCCACGGCGTATCGAAGTCTTATACATTACCAGGGACCATATCCACAACACGAGCTCTATTTACTCGGTATACCACATGTGTTTCATGGTCCCTTGTCCCGGATTTAAAGCTCGACAGGGAATCTTATGACGCTAGCTCGATGATCGCTGGGCGGGATGTACTAGGTATTCAGGCTTAGGTTAGCACGTTAAAAAGCACGCATTAGCAAATGCATGGATTTCGACGCCTACATCAGTACCTAGGTAGAAACGCCTAGCATGCGGGCTGCATGCGTGTCAGCAAAATGTAGACCGGCATGCTGATCGTGTTGTACAAGCGGTCTAGGGTATGGTGACGCCGAATGCGAGTCTCTACTTAAGCTTAATTTAAAGAGGCGTTCGCCTGTCGTTCGGCTAGCTCATCTCATCTGGGTTGGCAACTTTCGATACACTACACATTTCTCTCACGACGACGATGGCTAACTTGGCACGAAGGGGCTCCATGACACCTCAACAATGGAACAAAGAAGGGGGGACGCAGTCTGGTCGTCAAGCATGTGAGATTTGTAGAGAACGTAAAGTTCGCTGCGATCGAGCTGAGCCTAGGTGTGGACGATGCACACGCCTGGGCTTACGGTGCGGTTATGATAACAAACGTCGGTCCACGAGAGATGATCTGCCAGCACAGCTTTCCCAACTTGAGGATAGACTCGCTAAGGCCGAAGCTCTCCTCTCCATGCCTAGAAACAACACGATTCCCACTCCTCCGCATACCGAGAAGCCTCCATCGCCAATCACCACGATAGATCCCGTCGTCACTGACATATCACATCCTTCCAACCACCCCAATAATGCTATGGAGGTAGACATGAATCTCCCATGCGATAATGGTTTGGGGATGGATGCGGCCGAGATGGAACTTTTCACTAATTGCAATGACTATCCCGAAAGCACATCTGGGATATCTATAGACTGGTCAACATTACAATTCCCCCTCCTTGAGCCTACCGTCAGCCCTATATCTCACACACCACCATCAATACCCTATCCATCACATACGTTATCATCTAGCAGTCCGGAAGGAGACGTCCCCGCGTGGGATCTGGCCGCGTTGCACCAAAATTACTTCGATTTTGTTTATTATTATCTACCCTTCCTGAGCAAAGAACGTTTCAACGCGGAGCTTTCTAACAATGGAAATTCGCCCGCTGTTCGCGCTCTCAGCTATTCTGTAGCTCTGATGGGTTGTACGATATCGGTACAATATTCACATTTACAAAATGCATATTACACCATGGCTCGAAATTATGCCGAGCAATGTGAAAGGGAAGCCGGAGAGGGTGGTACAGCCAATCTCAACTTATTCCAGGCCTTGCTTTTCATTATCAGGTTCGAGATCATGGATCACAAACTGAGCAGGGCTTGGATGACCCTGGGTCGGGCAGTGAGAATGTCAAAGTTGATGGGCCTTCACCAGATAGACCAAAACGTCAAATCGCCTATGCCGGGGCCGGATATGGGATTATACCTACCGCCGACACAAGACCCCATGCTTCTAGAAGAACGAAGACGCTCATTTTGGTGTCTTTATATATTCGAGGGTTTCGTCCGCATTCGTACAGGAATGGAATGTGACTTGGGTCCTGGTGATGTATGCGAAACCATAACCTAACAATCTCGAGCCACAATTGCTAACACTGTAGAATAGTCATTCGGGGTCTATCTGCCGTCACCTAGCTTACTAACGCCGGACTTCAATCCTGCGAAGATGCCCTACCTAGGCAATGTAACCTCCGAATCGTGTACCGAAATTTCATCCTACGCGGGATGCGTCTTAATGGTGGAGCTTGCCGTCAAATGCTTCGACCACGGGCGACAATTAGAATTCGGTACATCGAAAAATGGCTTTGTATGTGATGTTCTAATTTACCATTCTTGTCCAGGTCACGAAGAATAAGTACTAATTGTTTCTACCTGTAGTGGGATAGCCATTATAACCTAGTGCGAATAACGGACGAACGATTTGCCATGCTACATATGCACCTAAATGCCAAGTCTGTTCGGGAAGATCCTATAGCGTTCAGCCTTTACATGAACCTTCGCGGCACAGAGATCTTTTTCCATGAAGCTGCCGTCAAACATGTGGAGCGGCAGGGATTTCCCCTCTTAGTAGCAGCTGAAAGCCAGAAGCGCTCGATAGCTGCCGCTTACAAGGTTGCTAGCACCGTGCGTCTGAATTGGCCGTGTCAACAGCTTGACCGCGATATATTTAGCCTTCAAGCTACATTTATCGCTTGGCCAATCGTTATGGCTATGAAGTCTTTAAGTCGCGACGTGAAGCACTCAACTCAACCTAAGAGCGAGGCAACCGTTAGCGCGTTAGCCTCTCTAAGACTACTACGGGGGGCTCTAGACTATATTGAGGAGGCGGACGGATACTGGCACAGCTGTACAACCGACATAGTGGCAGCATTGCAGGAGTGGGACGAGGCCAACAGGTTTGACGGCGTGGATATATGACGCCTGAATGAGAATCAGGTTACCCATACGAATCCGAGTCCTCATGTTCAGGCTGCGGGAGCAAACAGGGCTCTCCAGATTAAGGCCGCGATCGAGATCCTCATAAGCTGACGGCGGTGAGAAACAAGGTTCCGCTGCCAGCAAATAGGAACTCGACATGGCTATGGAGAGGTGCTTCTCATTCCACCAAGGAAATACCTACCTACCCCTTGCAATCCAGACCTGCCTTGGTAGTTTTAACCACTCCACAAAGGCAAACTAGGCATATTTTACGTAGCCATACGGATGGGGCTCGACGAGCTGGAGTTTCCAGGCGCGATATTATAGAATATACAATACCTAGAATACATAGAACAGGACCAGCCTGATCGGCCGAATTACATACATAGAAGCAATCTTAGAAACTGCTTTCAAACACAAAAACTCGAAGTCCGTCATATTTTCGCTTGTATACCATTCGTGGCGTGGGCAAGAAGGATTCCATCCTTCCATGGCATTACTCCTGGTGAAAATCTCCGCATCCAATTAACATTACCTACAAACGGCACAATGACGAGGAGGATGACGAAGTGTCGGATTGATTTGTCAGAAATACCCGTACAAAGCAAAAACTCACTACCTACACATATTCGTAGCTCCATAATATCCTAGGCTAGATGAATGATTTCTTGAGTGCGGGAACTGCCGACAAAATGGGATTATACGGAGGGTCATGATCTGCGATGCTTATTCACACGACTATAATTATACACCATGACGCAAAGATACGAAGAAGTAACATCTATCCGTCATCTGTTTTTGATGTATTAAAGGCAGGAGTAGCCGATCGAGGCAGAGTCTGCTGTAATTTATTTCATATTATGAAACCTAGGGAAAATTATAAGTCTTATTTCTTAAGAAAACTCATTCAATATGCATTTCCTCGGCATCGCGGCCATCGTCGTTACGGTTTTGGGTATTTCTAGTGCTACTCCGGTATCGCAGGGCTCTAGGTACGTAATTCTGCTTACCGTTTTGGTGTTTCTGCTACCGCTTATGTAGATATGCATACTGTATGTATGTACACTGTATCTGTATCTGTTCTCTTTCGTCCAACGTTGGCGCTAAGCCCTTTCTCCAAGTAGAAACTGCGGACCGAAGCCTATCTACCACGACTTAAAGACCTGCGATCTTGAGTGTCCTGGCGAATGCGAGCCCGGTGATTTGATCGTCACCTGCAGCTGTTCGTGACGCAGGAAGGGCGGGCGGGTTGATGGATAAATAGGGAAAGGGAGGAAGAAACCCCTGTACGATTGCAACTGTACCATAGGATAACAGCTACGGGCCTGTAGGACCCTTAAATCAGCATTCTACGGCAGACGCTGTGAGGATCGTCGTAATGCTGGGTCGAGGCTGGTCCGGCTGGTACGAAAGATCGGAATCATACCTACGGCACGCATTGGTTCTTGGTCTGTGCGTGAAATAAAGAAGAACTATGCAGATCGACCAATATCGTTATAATGCCATGTTGTCCATGCCATAGATGATAGATAGTACATAGTAAATTCGTTTGTGGACCTATTACGTTGGCTTAGGTGATCACTAGGGAAGCTCGGACGAACTATGCTAATTCGAGGTTTCAACCGTTTTGAGGTGGATACATTCATTTATTTGCCCTACGAGAAGGAAAACGAGTCCGAGATGTGATTACGTTTGATTATAAATTAAATACATCAAGTGTATAGTGTATAATAACCTAAATCAAGTATACTCGCAATGAGATTTTAGTCCGCAGTGGTTCCCTCAGATTATTATGTTGTACACAGTACTATGCAGGACGCAATCCTGAGACTCCACGCATAACCCCTGGAGGAGGATTAGATAATGCACTTATTAAGACTAGGCTATAGACTAGGTAATGTATCCGTTCTGCCAAGATTCGAGTATTTTTCTATGGCTTACCGCGGACGTACCTAAAATTCTTAGGTAATCCTATGAGATATTTTGATATCGATAATGTGGAAAGCAGATGACATGTTGATAGCCTAATGAACAATAATTGCTTGTATCATGAGTCTTACTTATCAATATACTGTAACCCATGTGATAGAGGCTTGCCAAGAGTTGTGCGTGATCCAAGTAATTCGACGACCGAAGAGTGTGCTTTAGGCTATGCAAATCCGTTCCCCCATTCTAAGCGATGGATGAATAAGCGCGGTTTGAAGTTTATTCCGTGGCTATAACAACAACCTTAGAAGACAAGCATTACTTAGGTACTTACTTACCAGGTAGGTAGGTAATTATGTAGCAGTACGAAAGCGGCTCGGCATCGTCTTAGAATTTGAACGACTCAAGTGCTGCTACGTTATGTAATTACAGCCAAGCCTCATGGTACTATATTTCATTTTCATATTGTCCGGTTTTAAGATTGTATATGAAGAACATTCGCTAATTATTTCCGGGCATTTGTCGACACGGGTTGCTATGCCAACCTCCCAGGAACCCGGATAGCAAACAGGACTAGGGTCTTCCCCGCACTATTCCATGCCGAGGAACAAAGACGACTCCCAACCCCCTCTATGGAACACCAAGAGGAGACGATGTATCGTAATTCATTGAGAAATCCCCGCGAAGCTTTGAATCAGGTTTTCGAACGCTCGCGCCAGGATTAGCCCTCTAACCAATTGGATTACAGGGAATCGTCATGAAGTGTTAGAAAGCCAAATATCCTGCCCGGCTGTTAAACCTCAATTGACTCAATTGTGGTCAGTAGTGAGAGTATTCATACTGATGGTCTAAATAAAAGTTATAATGCATTCTGTAATTGGGGTTCTGATGATGGGCTTGATAGCCCGGCTTGCCTTAGCCTATCCTAGCTCGGCCGGTAAATCGGAAAAGAAGCTGCATTCTCGGGGCAGCAACACACCGGATTACCACGCTAACATAGGTGTTCTCCGATATGTGAATCCAAAAGTCGGCACGTACGGGATCTCGCCTAATGATAACGGCGGTATGATCCCGTCAGTGTCGGTTCCATTTGGCATGACACGGTGGACACCGCAATCGCGGGAAAATTTCATCTCACAGGTGCCGTACCATGATGCTGACAATTTCATCCACGGCTTTCAAGCCACCCACCAACCAGCGATCTGGATGGGAGAGCTGGGCCAAGTGGTGTTGACTCCAGGGTGGACTCCAGTAGTGAAACCCCTCTTTGAGCAGCGCGGCCTAGCATTTCGCAAGGAAGATGAGGTCAGCACACCATATGTCTATGAAGTACTCCTAGATGCGGATACGGAAGGGGAACACGATTGGTATCTGACAGAAGACGCCGCAGGAGAAGGGCCAGTGCCCGGGGGTGCAGGTTCAGCCCCGGACGACGTGCGCAATGGAGCCAACGGACGTGTTAGAAAACGAGATGAGACCTCTGCGAATCATATACGCCAAATTCAAGTTGCAATGAGTGCAACCGCGCACACTGGTCATCTGCGATTCGATTTCAAAAATCGCCGCAAATGCTCTACCAAAGAGCTAGTCCAGCCTTACGTCTCTATCCAAGTAACTCGCCAGAATTGGACTGGACAAGTCCAGATCGACCCCGAGAGGCGTGAGGTTTCTGGCAGCAATCCACAACGACAAGACTACCGATTGGGGCCAGATAAGCCCGTGTCTTTTAACGGCTATTTCGTTTCTCGATTTTCTGAGCCGTTCATATCATACGCGACCTCGCTAGGCACTAATATCTCAGAAGGGCTCCAAAGCGCCTCAGGAGAACTACTCAGTGCCCATGTAAGATTTCACGAGGACGCTACACGGATCGAGGTGCGGACTGCGGTATCTTTCGTTAGCATTGAACAAGCGCGAAAAAATCTGGACATCGAAAGCCCCGACGGCAGCACCTTCGAAGACACAATTGAAAACGCGAAGTCATCCTGGCTCGAAAAGCTCGGCCGGGTGACCATTGAGGGTGTCAATTCCACCGATAAGGGACATGACCCTCGCACCATCTGGTATACCGGTCTTTATCACGCCCTCCAGTATCCAAACGATTTCTCCGAGCCTACAGACCAGAGCAATATCCGCACCTTTTATAGCGGATATACAGATAGCATTCACAAATCCAACGATTCATACTACCAATCTTGGTCTATCTGGGATACTTACCGAGCGGAGCACTCGCTTCTGACCATATTTGCCCCCGAACGGGTGAACGGCATGATGCGCACTCTACTGAAGATCTTCGACTGGACCGGGCGGCTACCAATGTGGGCCAATATGGTCGAGACGAACATTATGATAGCCACAAACGCCGACGCCGTGCTAGCAAACGCTATCTCGCGTGGTTTCCGATCCTTTGACCTCCAAAAGACATGGCGAGCTGTTCAGAAAGATGCGTATGAGCCCCCAGAGAACGATACAGAGCTTCTATACTATGACCGTGAGCCGAACACCCCTTACGAGGCGCGAGCGGGCTTGACGAGCTACATGGAACATGGGTGGGTCGACAACGATAGATGGTCGGAATCGGCATCGCGAACGCTAGACTACGCGTTCAACGACGCGGCTTGTGCCATTGTTGCGCGCGCAGCCGGTGAGACCGTCGAGGCCACGGCCCTCGAAAAGAGGGCCAAGAACTACGCAAAGATCTGGGATCCTGAAACCCAATTCATGCGGGCACGCAACTCGAACGGGACATGGGCGAATGAGACCTGGGGCTGGACTGAGGGGGACAAATGGGTATACACCTTTGATGTGATGCACGACATAGATGGGCTAGCGGCATTATTCGCAGGTGGCCGTACGGGCATGAAAGCAAAGCTGGACGAGCATTTCGACGGCGGGCACAACATGCACAGCAATGAGCCATCCCATCACGTGCCGTACATATACTCCATGATCGGCTACCCAAGTGTAGCCGCCGATCGTATCCGTAGCATCGCGTGGGGCAATTATAACGCTACTAGCGCCGGGCTCAGCGGCAACGAAGACCTCGGTCAGATGAGTGCCTGGTATGTCTTCTCAGCACTAGGATTTTACCCTGTTAACCCGGCTGGCGACGAGTACGTGGTCGGCTCGCCGTTCTTCGAGAAAGTTACCCTAAGGCTTCCCGCTGGAGCAGCGACCGGGGGCGAAACCGGCTACACCGGCGACAGGGAGAGGACCCTGGTTATTGAAGCACCAGGCGCAACGACTAAACCCTATGTGAAGGGGTTAAGCATTGACGGGAAGCCGATAATCCAGCCGGTCCTTCGACACGGCCAAATTGTTACTGCAAGTTTGATTCGGTTCGAAATGAGCGAGACGCCGACAGGGTGGGGTGGAGATGGAGAGCTATGATACCAGCACTCAGACGTATCTAAGTATCGTGGTACTTCACACACATGTAGGTAGCCAAGGATTATGAATACAACTTATACAAGGATCATCGTTAAGGATCGCCGTGGAAGGGCTGACTTGTAGATCTCCCAGCCTAGAACGGCTGCACACAGGAAACGATAGTTTATCTTCTTGACAGGGGCCAAAATCCGGAAATGATCTCCTCTTAGTTAAATTCGACGAGTAAAATAATGAATGAGGAAACGTAGTAAGGCATGGATGAAGTTGACATACATACATGCAGTAGCGTATCCTGACCCGGTACTTACCCTCGAGTGCTGGGCTTGACGTGTCTTTTGACGAAGATAGCAGAAGATCTAGACTCTTTAACACTGTGCTGCAACGTAGTGGGGGACCGCATACAGTCGCCATGTAGAGGGGTTGAAGGAGGGGTGATGAAGGGTGGTAAAGGGGGGATAGGGACATGTCGTGCACATCATATGATATGGAGCCCCAATTTTAAGTTTAGACCTCCCGAGTCCGCTAGCAAGGATACCTGGGCGCACTAACAGAGGATTTCATGTATCAATCGATGCGAAGTAGATACAGACCATGCAGGCCAATACAGCCTAACTGCGAATAGTTAATGAAAAGCCACAGCCGAAGAGATTACATCTGGCTACACGTACGTACATATTCCGCGAGCCCTACCTAGTACTTACATATACTAGGTAACCTGGAATTACATGTGCACGGACGTACATGTCACTGCATCACTGCAGATGGATCGCCAAGGATAGATAGCGCGGAATTTCCAAGGTTGGTGCTAGGGCTTGCTTGCACCTGCAGGGACCAGTTGTGTAGCAAGGACGGGACGATCCCATTGGATCGGAACTTATTAAGTTCTATACCCCTGTAGCCACGTATATAAGTACCTTAACCTATATCCTTGTAACGAATTTTAGCCCACGATGGATCCACATATCCGCACGCCTCTCAGATTAGGTTAGTCGCCTCAATAAACTTGGACGCTGCGTCGCCGGTCTTTCTGGAATAGGGGTAATAAGGGAAAAAGGGGGGACTATACTCATGCATTCACTCGTATTCAAAACGACGCAATATTCCGTCTACGCCCATCTGCTGTAGAGTCTTACTCGAAATCGGCAGTCCAACCCACCCTAGGGCATCTACGATGATTTCTCTTTCACTTTGGGATCGGGGTGAATGGGCCAAGGTCCCAAACGGAGCACCCCCGAGGTTCGCAAAGGCGGACGCCATGGCACTGGTATAGACCATTCCAATATTTCTCTGCTCAAATGCAATGCCGCCAAGTGTATGGTAAGGCTTGTAGGTGCATACAAAAATCCCTCAACAAGAAATCGTTACAACCCATTATCTATGATCTCCAACTGAAATGCCCATTCTGAGCTTGAGGTTATGCAGGGACTTTTGGTCATACGCTGGTACAGTGACATAGGCGTCTTCGGTCATGTCGGCGTATAGATTGCGAAAGACTCACCTTATCCAGGGTGTTTGCGTGGCTCGCTGACTCATGCCACACATAACACAAATACGATCAGCGATCTACAATGCTAGTGAGCCTCAAAATGAAACCTGCCATCTTTTCGGAGATAAGCACGCGGTAACGATAGAAACACCGATAGAAATGTTATCTCGACGTCACATCACTTACAAAACAGAACTGGTGAAATTTCCGTGCTTCGGCCGAAAAATAGTGACGTATTCGCGATTCCAACAAACGGTTAAATGATGGATCATTTCCAACTGTAGATGTTGATGTGCCGCATATGCGAAAAGTATTTGATACTCACCGAACGTTGATTCTGCGGTTTCGCACAGACCCCCATTCGCGCAGCCGCAAGATGGTCCATGAATGAGGAAGCATATTGTATGCTCCCACATCTAAACTCCTGCTCGACGACGTAGTTCCAGGGCTGAATATCCCCACCACAATTTGACGGGAACTCGTATTGTAAACAAATATCAACGAATGAATCATATTCTTTTGTTACCCCCATTCCCAAGCTGACTTGCGGCTACACGAGCAAGATGCACAAAGGTCGGATATTACGGCAGTTGGAGAACTCAAAGGACCATGAAATGTCTAGCCCGCATAAACTATCGTTGCGCCTCCGCTAACTTCTATCTCATTCAGACAGTCCAGGAGCCAATAGATAGCCAGATAGCCTCTGATATCGCAAGACAGGGTTGATTTATGTGCACTTAGTAGAGATCTGGTCCAATTTTCAATCATTATTAGCACTCGACTACTCGCGTCGTGAAACTAGAGGAGACAGATCGTTGATTATAGTCAAAGTATTCAGCGTGGTCAAACAATACATATCTCTGTACTGTGTAACTAATTCACTAGACACCTCTCCATAGTATCAGATCTTGACGATTCGTTCGCTTAGTTGAAGCAAGGCAGACATATTACGGTCTTAATACATTCACTTAGTTTTAAAGTATCAAGTAGATTAAACATCGCGCTCCGGTTTCGGTCTCTCATTTGCGATACACGAAAACACAATCCGACAACTCGTTCATCCCATCTGAATTTCATCTTTATCCCAACAGATCTTAAGCATGCAGATATACACAAAAGTGTATCCCACAGCAAGTTACGCTTTAGTCCTTAGCTAACCCTGATGTAGTTATATAAAGTACATTGTCTCTGCGCTAGATACCTAACATGAGACGCGTTTATATGAATTAGTTACTACAATTTCACCAAGAGAGTTTCCGATGCTGTACGGAGGTTTTGTAGAAATGAACTCTGATACGAGCAAGTTATAATAGGGACCGGCTCACAGACGTACACTAGCTAGATAATTGAACTTTTATCCCAAGCTTATTGATGCTGAACCATACGAAATATCGTCTCAGCATACCATAACACATGTATACACTAGCTAGTCAAAATAGACATGGTCCACTGAGCGTTCATAATTAAATAAGTATACCGCGTAGGAGAAACCCTCAAAACACACTATTCCAAGGCTTACGTTAGGGTAATCTAAGAGCGATAGGTGTTGAACAATGTTCAAGTTGGGAAAGGATTAAAAGAATATATGAGCCGTATTTAGACTGTTCCGTAGAACCTGCCATCGTCGTTCCGGCATATAGCTCCATTAAGATTTAAGACCTAGTAAATATAATGATTAATAATGATAAGGAAAGAATGCTTTCAAATAATTAGGCAGAGTATCAAATTACCTATCATACACGGTATGTGCTTTAGACTCCCTTTACATTGCTATTTAAGCAAGTTGAGTAGGCCGGTCCCTTCGGATCGAACAAGAAGTTAGTGTATACGTTGATTGTAAGTGCTTCTCTTAGATAGCACCTAGCATAACCCTACAACTCATCTGACACGAGTGTGTTGTCTCTATTTTATCAGGATCCATGGAAAGCCTTGGGATAGAATGGGTGATACGCGCTAGATGCTATTTGCATATCGAATAACTAGTAATGCGAGTAGAATAGCTAACTATTTCCCGAGATCTGAGAGTTGAAGCCCCTTGTATATATGCAACACTAAACTACCAGCTAGGCGCCAGTATCAGTAGCATCCATAGGATCAATTCC
This sequence comes from Hypomontagnella monticulosa, assembly GCA_902825475.1. Classification (NCBI taxonomy): domain Eukaryota; kingdom Fungi; phylum Ascomycota; class Sordariomycetes; order Xylariales; family Hypoxylaceae; genus Hypomontagnella; species Hypomontagnella monticulosa. The sequence continues at coordinate 5,025,228 of CADEBF010000003.1, read as the reverse complement.
CTAACGGTATTATGATACTTTGCCTTGCGTAGAAGTCAGATTTGGGTTCAGCAGAGGACATCGCTATTGTGATGGAAATAAAACCTCCGTCCTAATAGGGGGGTAACAACAGGGCGTAATAAGATCCCTTCTATTTTTGGCGGACAATTTATAAGAAGCAGAAGTGGCTCTCATAAAGGCGTGGGTAAAGGCAGGGTACTTATAGCACGGATATTGAGGCTCTCAATTTTTTCCTAAGAGACATAGAGATGTAAATTGTAACCTAAGAGGTCCTAGCACCGGTATCCTAACCTCCTAGGTTGTATCAACAACCCTAATAGCGAAGAGCATGTTGTAGAAGGATACTCACAAGGCCGATATAATATTAACAAATCTATCACATTCCACTTTCGATGTTTAGAAGTTATGAATATCGATATAGTAAAACACGCGTAGAATGCGTAAATCAAAGTTGATCTAGAGGGTGCCCGAAGGCCTATATACGATTCTAGTTACCAACCCCGACAATAGACATGAATGAGGTAGCTCACTACTCTTGTCTAAGCCTTTTAATCCGCATTATATCGCCCATAGCTTACAGTAATATCCACAAAAAGAAGAGAAAGTATATTTTTCTATCCCGTACACTCCAGCACTCCTGGCCCCGGCAGTAGCGACAGTACAGTTCCTTCTCTCGTGGTAGGTCCCATCAAGCCCTCTATGCGTACGACCAGGTGACCTTGACGCGTCCCGCAGAGAGAGGAGAAAGCTTCTGGAAAACAGAGGGAGAGACATCGATGCTATCGCCGGCACAGCCAGGGCACTTATCGACGACAGTGGCGCTGGCGGTCTTGCCGTTGTAGTGGATGTTGATCTTCTGGCCGCAGTGTCCGTATTGGTTGGGGGACATAGCCACGACAGCGTCGGCGTCGCTGTTAGTGCGGCCACAGGCGCCAAGGCCGGGGTAGTAGTAGGTCATGTCTCCCGAGAAGGCGAGGGTAGGGGCAACAAGGGCACCCACAGCGATGATGATCTTGGTGATGGAGTACATTTTGAATGAGTAGACTTTTCGTTGAAGAGAATGGTGTGGTTTGAAAACGTTGAGGGTGTAGAGAGGGATAAATAGTTGCAAGGTGTCTTCGATATGTGTGCTTTGGTGATGATGCTTGGGAATAGAAATTTAGGGAATACTCATAGGTTTATATAGTTTTCTTCTCACTCACTTGATCATTATTCCTTCCTAACATCAGGCTTCAACATCGGATGGTCGAATTATTGCAAAAACCCATGGCAAACTCAGCCATTGTCTCGCAAGCACGCCTCTTTTCTCACATAAGATGGGAACATAAGGATTGTGTTACCAGATGGGGTGTTTGCTACCTATGGCAAGTCTTTGTTGGAGAGAGCGTAACGTTGAATACATGTAGTTAGGGTAATTAGGCTAGCTAACTCAGTTATTCCGACCAGTTTATTTTCAAACGATTTCATTAATGTGACGTAAAACGGGCACTTGGGATAAAATGCATGGGGATGGCGCCATGAAAGTATACGATGAGCTTCCCAGGTGGGAAGGTCGAGGTTGATGTACCTTGAAACACATGGCTTACCTATACGCAGACACCGATTTTGAGCCTCCAAGGTTGGATATAGGCAGGTCACATAGTAAGATGTGCAAGATCATAAACGTCTTAATCAACATTTGCACTTTGTTTCGGCTTCTAGTGATGGGTATTTCGAGATTTGGTTTAGGATTAAACCGTATACTCATGGCCATGCCAGTTTGGTTTGCTTGTTGATGGGAGATACATAAGGAGTTCAAAGATACGCGAAAAAAACTAGCTCAACTCATAAGAGGATGTCGAATGAGTGATTCCACATGTTTCACTACATCCCACCATCGTGTTCTGGGTTTTTAGAGGGCTTGAGTAGGATGCACAAGGCTACATCCCCCTGTATTCTAAAATTCTAAGCCACTTGTCCGGGATTCCCGGGTCTAGCTTAGATTGAATCCTTCCGGCCATTTCGAGAAGCTCCCTTTGACTTTCACAAGGGTTAAGCAGAGTAATACCGGCGACTGAGATTAAATATGATTATGCCGCACTCGCTCCATGGCCGGCGTATGGAGAAGCAAACATAGAGTAGGATAGACAATTTTACCTTGAAACGTTACCCGAAGATGCTGTTTACGCGTCCCCAATTAGATGTATTGTCATATCGTCAGTGTTCTAGCGTGGAAGTTTCACCTATAACAGCTACGATCTTAGTGCGCTAATAAGGAGGTCATATAATTCAAACTTGAAGGTAGGCCAAGCATCAGCTAGATTAAAGGCTGACTCGAGGCAGCCAATCACTGCCTGCGCCGAGTCCAAGGTTTGAGTCGGAGTTTGTGCGCATGGCAATATTCAAATGCCGTACGCCTTACATCGTCCCTCCTCTCACCACAAACAACCGCCTCGTCTACCGAGCGGCAAGTTTTCTCTAATTCTCCACTGAGCTATTAGCACAGTCAGCAGAATATACTCGCTTGCCATTCGTACGTGTCTTAAGTTAAAGGCTAGTCTTGTATTCTGTGTCACTTCTGACTCGTGTGGGGTTACCTTTTGCATCTCATGCTAGCGTTTTATATCCCTTTAATTGCTAGGAAAATATAGGTTACAGTGGTGGTAATGTCACAAGAGAACAGGCCTTGTGGCCAAGAATCTGAGGCTCAATCGATCCTCTCTGGCTCTAACTACTACTACTCCTACTACTAAGGTTTGCGCCGCTTCCTCCCGAAATGCTTGTGTTGATCTACAGAAGTGGTGCTAGGATGTGGAATTAACGGAGGCTAGTATTAGTAGTAAGGCTAAGCCTGATTGGGACTTCTTGGACAGCCACTATGCTCTAAGTAACAGCCATTACAAGTAGAAGCGAAGGCAAGAAAATTGAAGTATCAAAGCCTATTAGGATCCTCAAAATGAAAGCGCAGTCTCCTGTTGGATTTGCAACAGTTCGCCACACTACAGCAGATATCACGAACTGTTCCATTCATGAGGCCTGCGCCGCTTGTGAGAGGACAGGCAGGAATACAGTGGTCTACTGAGTACATACATGTATGTATGTAGTGACATGTATAATTCATCTTTAACATATGTATGTCAGAAGTCGAATTGTAATCATTCGGTAGTTCTCCAGGAAAGAATTCATGGAGCTGAAAGAGCCTAGTATCTCATCGGATAACTCCCTACGACGCGAAGCCTTAAGGGCCTAGGTAGACCGGCAACAACTAGTAGGCTAGACCTAGTATCTACATGTAGGTACGTAGGTAAATGATAGCTGCCCTCAACATCGAAACAAGTGAGATGTTGTACGACCTGGTTTTATGAAGGACTGCGATCCTAACCCACTAGGACCAAACAATCTTTCAGACGAACCACTATCACCAATCCTAAAATTAGAGGACAGTAAACATATTTGGGGGCCGATGTGCTTTCAAATATGGTCGTAAGATTCTTCGTGCAAGCTGACGGATCATCACCTCAGCTCAACTTGATTCGGGTCTCTTCCCATAGGATATGGCACTTGTCCGGCGTCAATTCCCTTGAAGCTTAATACTGCCCGGCCAATGGAATCATCATGGTACCTTGTAAATGCTGATGAGCGGTGAGCTTATGATTTCGGCATCACAAGGGGGCCCCGGGGCCGATCAGAGGCTGAAAAGGAGTTATATTGGGGACGCGGGGTGTAACCGAAGATAACTCAACATTGTGGTCGCACAGTGGCCCTGTAACAATCTCTTACTAATAAGCGTCAGTTTCAACAGTCGTCTTACTCCAACGCGCATACCTGGTATAGTTCTAGGTAAATGCAGTGCCCGTTGAGCAAGTTACGGTCGTAAACAGACTACAGGATCTGCAATGTCCGGGGATTCACTAGGCATTGAAGACTCGGATCCTATTTGTCTTAGGACGACATCATGCGCTTTCGCATGGTAGGCGCTCATCCGCCTTGGGTGGGTACCTACTTTGCTCACCAACGAGTCCTAAAGGAGTAGGGCCAGCTGTATAAGCTTAGAAAGCAAAACAAGTTAAGGAGGAATCATTATTGTCGTAGCTGACCTTATTTTTATAACTTGCCAGTACTGTAGATTTATGTATGGGCTTCATTTGGAATGATGTTTTATGCGATAATAATACCATGAACTGTCTGATGCTTTTTTTGGGCGACCTATACCATGTACGCGATTTTGCCGATGTCACTATCTCATTACGCAAATGTACACATTTAGGGAGTTGACTATATAGCTTACATACCCAGTATAGGGCAGACCCGGGACCGTACAAAGGCTCCTTGCTCCCACGAACCTTCCAAAGTCCCCCGGACAAGACATAGTTGAAATGAAAACAGAAGGGAATACAGGCGAGTAGGTATCTATGCGGGGTAATTAGACCGGTGGGTTGTGAATCTAGCCTCGGACTGATCCTCCTTATGCGGAATGGCTGTGTGTAGCGGGACCATGCGAAAATCTCTAGTACGGAAGATTTTGAGAGGCCCGTTAACCATACAATGTCGAGATGGGATTCGATGTTATGGGATTCAGGTTCAAGTCCGGTAGCTATCGTTGATTATAGTATACGGCTTAGTTGCTGAAACTATATGCATACGGAAACAGATGACATTAATTTGCCCGTAACATTAATTTTGAGTGCAGAGTTGGGTAACCATCGGAGTTATCGAGGAAAGGCATATACCAACCGGGGAAGCTTGTGAAAAAGACTTATCTTCGCCAAGCCATGTATAGCATACGTAGATCGCGACAGAGGCCTGTTAATCGATGAAATCTTAAGGAACGTAAAGAAGACCAGCTGGTTTGCATGCGACTTATGCGATAACAGCATGAATCCCGAAATCTTGAAAAATGCAGCCGCTAGGCAGAACGGCGCCATGCATGTTGTCGTTGGTGGCTTATCCTACTGCGTGATACAGACGTCAAGGTGCGTACGTTACTTGGTCGGATGCTCGCACAACTGTAGACACAGCACGGAAATGTGTTACCAAGTTGGCAGCTCGTCACGTTCGTGCTCGAGATGTTGCACAACAGATGCTACCCTTATTCAGCTCCCCATTGGGGCTTACTACACTTCTATTACGATCAGAAGCTGAAGAAGACCATGATGGCACGTTGGTACGTTGGTAGCGGTAGTTCATGTGTTGCTCATGTATTAGGGTACTGGATCTCGGGGATAACCCCGCAGAAACAGCTAATCTGCTAGCATTTTGGGAAGATCATAGTTGTTCGGCGAGGCTCGGGAATATGGAAACATTCGATTTTGTTTTGTTAGTCCGGGCTGGGCGAGCGCGGGGAAGGAGTCAATCGGAGTCTGAGTCTGAGTCTGGTATCTGAAATCTGGGGAAGAGCATGGAAGAGTCCGACGGGGAGAAGGCACGGAAAAGGGGGGGAACGGGAGGAGAAGTCATCACGCTTGCCTCAGATCGGCGATTTGATCGAATGATTCTTAGGGTATTTTTACCTCTTGCTCCTCCTCCTTCTCTTTACTGCCCGCTTATAACTGAGGAGGGATATGAAATAAGTGAAGAACTACCCCGACAACCTTGGACGTGGGAAATATTCATGAATGGGATGGGATAGTGGGTGTTCTAGCGACAGTATGTGCCCAGGTGCGGTGAGCAAGCCCTTAAGTGCACCAGCTGTATTCTGCAGGCGCTGTAACCAGCCGGAAGCGAAGAAGAAAGAGCCTATCAGAACCCTTCCATTTGCAAACTAGGGCCTTCGAAGACAGACTAGGCAGATTGCCCCACCATCCCGCTCCGATAACTTTATGTTACCCGGTATTGGCCGAGGGCTACATGTACCTACCGCCAGCCCCAGAGCCCCAGAGCCCCAGACATTGAAGTATGTGCCTCTACGTCAGGATTTTGGCATTTTAGCATTTTACAACTCGCACACACAATCTCCAACTTCATCTTCATCCTCGACTTCGACTTCGACTTCGACTATACATACAACCTTGGCATGCGCATATCAACGTCACACACAAACTCCCATCGTCGAATTACCAGTCTGTAAATTTTTAATTGGATGCTAAAAAGTTAAATCCCCAACGGATATCTTACCTTTCTCTTATTTTATCCCGACGTAAATTTAAACGGTGACTTGCGTCTATTTTCTCTACCGACTCTTCCCCTCCATCGCCGTTAGCGCTGGTCGCCTTTCACCCGCAAGCATCCGTTTCACGGCGACCTCACCTCTGAACAATATAAAGGGACGACTCCACTGTCGCACACAGTAATGGGGAATAGAGGGAATTAATTGAAAATCAAATCCCGAGTGATCGCCCGCATCCCTTGGAGGTGTAGTGCAACATACACAGTGCTGCTCTGTGTTTAGCAAACAACGCATATCCGCGGCTACGATTCGATTCATCCCATCTGCCATCTGTACGCCCAACGATTTCGACGGTGAAATCGGGTTACTCGACTCATTCATCACTAGGTTGCGGTCTTAACCATCCATCCACAAGCGACCGCGATATCAATACCTACTACACTTCGGCATCTATCTATACCATACATACGATATATCACCAAGATGCCTTCATCGCAACGATCGTTCTTCTTTTCCTCTATCTTCGCCGCCTTACGGCAACAGACGCCTACGCCCCCATCTCTTGCAGCAACCCCGCAACCTAACAAACACACGACCCAAAACCCGACGAATCCTTCCACCTCTCACGCGGGGCCTTCGTCACCATCCCAGCAGACACAACAACGGGCTGGCGGAGTTATGAACCAGTTACCGCTACAGCCGCCACCGCATAGACACCCCCACCACTCTCCGCAACCGCATCGTCCCGGCATGCCCATCCCCGGATCTGGCCGACGGCGCGGTAGCGATAGCAGTAGCGAGGGGTTCCGGGAAGTACTGGGCGCCGATAAGTGGTACATCGGAGGACGAACAGCCGGTGGCGAGGAGCGGTTCTTCAAGTTGGGCGTAGTGAAGCGAGTGCGCAGTCAAGATCGCTTGAGCTTAGATCGGTTAAGTTTGTGATCGATATCAGATGATAGAATGGGATATTTTGGACTGGGTATTTCATTTCAACAAGGGACTACTATCAACTGGCCCAAGCCTTATGGGATTGGCGTTCTCATTATGACCACAAGGTTGACTTGGGGTCGGAAATGGCTAAAAGGAAGACATGGGATAGGATAGCTACTAGGTTACCACCCCAAGACGACACCTACGGGATGGATGGGCGGATGGAACGATCTGGGGATATGGAATTATACAGTGGGAATCGAACGGAGTGAACGGATCGCTGTAAATAACACGGCGCGGCGTTATGGGTTGCTTGCTATTCATGAATCGGCGTTGACATGGGGTTTGGAAATAGCATGGTTTTGCTTTTCGAAGAGTAAGAAAAGAAAGATGTTCACGAAAAGAGAGAAGGGAATCCAACACTCTCGGCTCTCAGAAGCCGGCATCGCCATCTCACCTCAACACCACGACACTACGCTACGTACTACGATATGGACATGAACATCAACATGACACTACAACAATGACGAATAAACGGGAGGAACTTTACATTCGCTGCGTATTATGCAAGCCTTGTACTCGAAGAATTGCGATCAAATCATGCATCTGCCACCAGCATCACCATCTGCTCAGGTTAGGTAGCATTCCGAAGACCGCTAGACGATGAATAACAAGACCAGAAGCAAGCTAAGAACCAGTGCTTCAAATCTCTCATGGTTTCGATTGTGACTTTAGTTTATTGTACCTAAAAAACATTAACCTAGTCGTAAATATTTGTAGGGGTTCAGTTTATATGCTGATCCTAGGATTTGTTCCACGAAGCTGAGGATATCGCAACTAGAATCTTTCAATACGAATGCACATAGACACTCGCACATTACCACATAAACCTCTGTACTCTCCCACCATCTAACAACTCACCGTCTGGTGCCCGCCAGTAGAACGGCTGCGCGACAAACACGTACATGGTCGCCACGTTGACGAGCGCGAACCACAGCGTCTCGAGGGCGGGGATGATGAGGCGTTGTGAGAGGACCGCCATATACGAGGGTGGTGTTAGGAGTACTAGAGCGGGGCGCGCTGGGACGAGCAAGCGCCAGAAGACCCACGGCAGGATGAAGTACCGTGGCTCGACGAGCGGAGCAGTGACGAGAGAGAGCGCAGAAGCAAGGAGCAGCATGAGGACCGTTGACGTGGGCGGCGGGGTCATCGCTCTGTCCCCCTTTGATTCTGACAATTCGTGCGATGCGTTTGGGTGTTGCTTAGGATCGACGGAAGAGTTTGCTACGGCCGTAGGGTGTCGGAACGGTGTTTGTATCCACTGACGGGCGCGGGGAGAAGACTGAGAATATACAGAGACGAGGGGGCTCCCTTGCAGAGCGGCCCAGCACATCCACCCGCAGACAACGTAGACCGGGACCAGGGCGTACCGGATCCATTGGGCTCGCAGGATTGTGTACCGGAAGATGTAGAACATATAGTGCCTGTTGTCGGCTAGAGTGAACGGGTGGATGATGGTGTTGTACCGTACAATCAACGTTGCAACTACCAGAGCGCCGGCGAGGACTATGATAGAGTGGGCTGTATGGCTTGACCCGAGGCTGTTAAATACTTTGAGTCCGATGGACTGACTGGATCCATTCGTTCCTTTAGTTGTGCTTCTAATAGTGGGAGACCCCTTTGATACTGGCGTTGACCCAGATACCCCTGTTATAACATTGAAGGCATATCCGGCCAGGTCTAGGACCCGTGGGATAAAAAGAGGCGCGGAGAAGAACGCAAATAGGGGCCAGATGTACAGCATCTGAGCTAGATGCAGAGTCGCGATATGGTTGGATTTATCCCCTATGCTCAATTAGTAATTATTTAAGAAGAAGCGTATTGTCAGGTTAGCTTACCGAGGACAACACCACCATTCCAGGTGACGAACCCGATGAAAGCGCTTAGGACTAGCAGATGTGGCCAGATACGCTGGCGCACGATCGTCCCGAGGTTGCAGAGCGCGGCGATGCTAATACTGACTGCAGAAAGAACGATATCTGTTCTGTTAGCGTAGCATTGAGGGATGGAGGCTGAGACATACCAATGGGGGATGCCAGATTCAGGGGCGGATCGTGAATATCGCCTAGCGAGTATCTCCAAGCATAGAACCGAACTTGATCCGGCAATGTGGTGAACGCTGGAGTAGCAACAGGCGGGGGGTTTAGGGATTTGATGCTATGGACGACTTCCAAGCCGCCCATATACACTACTACCCAAAAGATGTTGGTCTGCCTCATACACAGAGCTAAGAGCCCAAGGAAGAGCGTGGATACGTCATTTTTGAGGGAGCGTTCACGGCTGTTGACTCGGCTTAGGTGGTTCGCGTACGCGAGCAATACGACAAACGTAGAAATGACGTCTGTGTAATACACGCCAGAGAAGAAGAATAGGACGGGGAACAAGGCGATATTAATGCCTGTCCAGACAGCATTGACTGAGTACCGTACTTCTTTTCCGGGCTGCTCGAGCCGAGCCTTAGCTATAATAGCGGCTAAGGCTAGGTAGGAGATAATCTCTACGTTGAAGAGCCGGAGATAGTAAACCGAACACGGAAACCCTATCAGGATGTTGTTCGACAGGACAGTCAAGGCGTAGCTATAGCCTCGTTAGCAAGTAATCTTTCGCTAGGGGAGAGTTTGCAATGTCTTAACGAACAGTCCAGGAGGGGTGGTGATTTTGTCATCCCACACGGCGTATTTCCCATCGCAATATACTTGGGCTTGGGGGATATGGAACACTTCATCCTGGCTTAAGTTAGTATTTGGTATCTCTATCTAGAATCTTTAGATACTTGCTAGGTATGGTTCAGGGGCATGCTTCGTAACTACTGATAACCATTGGCGACTAAGTAGCCCAATAGTTACCAGAGTCAGGAATATGACCAATCCTACGGGAAAAGATGCTACTTTGCGCTTTGTGTAAAGATGAAGAACCGTAGATATGAAGCCGTAGCGTGCAAGTTGGAGGGCCAGAGATGAGTCTACGCCTGGTAGGGGAGCCATTTTCATAAGTTAGACTTAAAGAGGAGCGTAGACATGGAAAGTTGTATGAACATTAGATTCAACGCATCCTTGATGAATATATGCCTATTCGTGCCTATATTCACCTTCTTGATTATTGCTGGACAGGAGGAATGACACGCCAATTATTGAAGAAGCGCCGGGTGCCACCTGTAATAATCGCTAACTGTCCGGCGTTGCAGGTTGCAGGGCGGTCTTGCCCAGGCCTGTCAACGGTATCAACCGTGGACACCAGACCACTTTCAGGTACTTTGTATCTAAGTACCTTTGTACCTGTCAAAGTTCAATTCCAAGCTACAATTCGATTTTAACAGCATTCAAAACTTGAGGTTTTATCTCTCAACCCCAAACAGCCAGAAATCTAGTTGGCCCGCAACCACAAGGCATTGAGGGCTCTTATGCCCATCCCCAACCTGTTGCAATGGCATCTTCGCATCGAATAGCTCGACGCCTCCTTTCCTCGTCCGCCAATCCACTCTCTTCCTCCAGACAAGCTCCCCTGCAGTTCCGTCCCCGAGTCGCCACCCGCCATGCCTCAACCTCGTCTACAGACTCTCTATCCGTGTCCCGCTTAAGAACTATCCTCTTCGCGACCTCGATCGCCGTCTCCGGCGGCATAATCTTCGTTTACACTACCGACACTCGCGCGTTCGTGCACCGCTATGTCGTCCCGCCTCTACTACGTCTAATCTACCCCGACGCCGAGGAAGCCCACAATGCAGCCGTCTCCTCCATGAAGATGTTGTACAACCTGAACATGCACCCGCGGGAGCGCTCTCCCCTCAGCTCTAGCGGACCAGACATCAGCGTATCAGTCTACGGCGCACAGTTAGCCAATCCGATCGGCATATCCGCCGGGCTAGACAAACATGCCGACATTCCAGACGCGCTGTTTGCGCTCGGTGCCTCGATCGTTGAGGTGGGCGGCTGCACGCCGCGCCCGCAGGACGGCAACCCCAAGCCGCGCATGTTCCGGATCCCAACGCTGGATGGCCTGATCAACCGGTACGGGTTGAACTCGCGGGGGGCCGACGCCATGGCGCAGCGGCTACGGGAGCGGGTGCGACGGTTCGCGAAGACGGTGGGACTAGACGAGGTGAGCGTGCTCGACGGCGAGGCCCAAGTGCCCCCCGGCAGCTTGCTGCCCGGGCGTCTACTGCTAGTCCAGATCGCCAAGAATAAGGAGACGGACGAGCGGGACGTGGAGGCTGTGAAGAGGGACTACGTGTACTGCGTGCAGCGGCTGGCGCGGTACGCGGACGTGCTGGTGGTTAACGTGAGCAGTCCCAACACGCCGGGCCTGCGAGATCTGCAGGCTGTGGAGCCACTGACGCGGATTCTGAGCGCGGTGGTCGAGGAGGCGCAGAAAACGGATCGGAAGGAGAAGCCGAGGGTCATGGTTAAGGTGTCGCCGGACGAGGACGAAGATACCCAGATGGAGGGCATCGTGCAAGCTGTGTGGTCAAGCGGTGTGGATGGTGTCATCGTGGGCAACACGACGAAGCGCCGCACTGGTATGGTACCACCCAAGGTGAAACTCACACCTAAAGAGCAGGTCACTATGTCGGAGACAGGTGGCTATTCTGGCCCCATGATGTTGGATAAGACAGTGGAACTGGTCAAGCGGTATCGAAATCTGCTCGACCGTCCGTCATTCCAACCCACTAAGAAGGAGAAGGTGGTGGCCGACGAAGCGGTGGATGCGAGTATAACAGCAATCGAGGGGACTATTACTGGGTTTTCCGAGAACGAGCCCAAGACCAGCTCTACCTCTACTCGACCGCCGGAGCAAAAGGTCATCTTCGCCACGGGCGGAATCACCAATGGTCGGGGAGCACTGGAGGTCTTGAATGCCGGCGCGAGCATTGCCATGATCTACACCGGCCTGGTGTATGGAGGTGCGGGAACAGTTACGCGTATGAAGAGCGAGATGAAGGAGGAAATGAACGCGGAGAAGAAATCATAGTCACATTACGTAGAGGAAGAAGAAAAGGGGTTCCGTGGATAAGACTTGTTTCAAAAGACGAGACGCATTTGTATCACCACCATACAGCATAAACGTAATAGACGATTAGAAGAGGCGGCCCAAGTCAAGTCAGACATAGTGTAGAGTAGAACTACTCGCAATGGATACCGATTTAAGGAATCAAGGGATCGAGTGAGGGTTTAACGAAGTCTATTTGGTTGTGCAGTTTGATTTGTACAGATATTCGCCATGCACGCTCTATCCCAGCATCGCGCTTCCCCCTTCTACGTCTAGTAGGAATGAACTACCACAAGATTGACATAGTTTAGAAGGGCTATATAGTGCGTTCGTTAGTATATACTGGTTCGTACCGTATAAATAGAGAGAGAGAGGGAAAGGCTCACGTTGTCCGAGGCGGGGATCTCCTTGATAAAGTAGCCACCGATGAAGGGAATCTTTTGCAGGATATCGCGCTTTACCCGCGGGATGCCCGAGGCGTAGTAGATGACGGCGAAGAGGGCTACACCTCCGAAGGCGCCGGCCTTGAAGCCACTGTGTTGGTTCATTAGCATACGATCCGGCTGCGTAACTGAAATGATTCGTGTAGGATAGACGATTCGCTCGGGTTCGGTTCTAGGTCGAGGGGACGGAATTGCTGGGATGCTTACAGGCCAGTCGCTTGCTTGAGGGTGAATCCCGCGACGTTCGGTTGGTAGTGGTACCTGTTCGTTGATTCCATTGTCAGCTTCTGGTCCAAGCAGGTATTAAATCCTGAATTCATCTCCTAACTCTTCCAACTGATTCTATACATATCACATTCCCAACTCTTCGTCCAAGTGTGGACAGCAACACGAGTTTGGAGAAACGGTGATAGGAGCGCACTCACTTAGGTCCATAGGGGCTTTTGTAGGACGGGTAGGACCGTCGAATGGGGGTCTATAATATTGCCGAATTAGCGAAGCTCTTCGCAAAATCCTGTGTCGAAGCTTGAAGCATCATAATTCGGCATCGAGGGTGTATCGCGGTCGGGCATTGATCGTACCTGGAACACCATCTTGACTTATAGTCGAAAGATAGGAAGGGAGCGTGGTTCAATGGCAGGCAATTACGTGGGTTCTGTTACGACTTTTGGTGACAGCTTCAATTCCGGTTTTCGATGTTTGAAGCTGCGCGACATTTGATTCTTAGGCCTCGGAGGATTCCGGTGGTGCTCAGCCACATCTCCACCTACTTCCAAAATTGATCAATCAATTGATTGATATTGTCAAAGGCATGTGTGGCTGGTGCTGTAAACTGCACAGTGTGCACCTGGGCAAATTGAAAGCCACAGCATTCGACTTAGCAACTTAATATGAGCCTCATTGCCCCTATTTCAACTTCATTGATTGATTTCATTACAGCGTCGCTATTGCAGACGAAAGGCATATCAGATATCGTAGGGGATTCAACAGTCTAGGTAGGCGAGGGGTGAGCCCCAAGTAGTGAGGTGATCCGTTTAAACTCGGAAGCCGGAAGACTGCTTCGAACATCAAGTAATGGTATGCCGGTTTCCCTGTGTTAGGGTATATCATTGATTATCTATCTTGCTATATAGAAGCTACCATACCATATCGATTAATCACAAGAGGTATGCGATTAGAAGAATTCGTCTTGCTTAATAGTGAGACCTATTCTCTTATGATGTTAGTATTTGGGATCTTTTCCGGCTTCTCATTGTTCTGTTGGGAGGCGTGTCCAAGAAACGATAGCATATGAGGTTGCCTAATGCATACTTAGGGGACGAGTGAATCAGTAGATATACAATGAATCAGTCATTCAAAGCCTCAAAGATCGCAATGTATTTTATGCAAGGAACCAAATATGAATGATCACTTGATCAATAATGATAGCAGCCAGTTTTGGCTTTCGCATCAATAATCCAAACGCCTTATCTTTACTTGCATAATTTATGCACACACTAGATATATGCACTTAAGTACATTCTTAAAAAGGTACTAGGTTTCTACCGAGCTTTTGGTACATTCTATCTTCTAATTCTCTTCCACCTTTAATAATGCACTTCGTCTACCAGCCAGAATGGACAAGCAACTAGACACTTGCTTCGATCGCGTCGAGAAGGCGCTGGGCACCCTCGTCGACTCGATCGCCAAATACCACCCATCCGTAAATCAGGTCAATGACCTTGGTCTTGCCGACGTAGAGCTAAATAAGGGTCTCGAAGACTGTACGTTCTTTCTCTCATATCCATCCGTAGCTCTTAACCCTGCACTAGAAATAGAGCCATAAACTGATTGTTCCTACGTTCTAGTACAAACTCACCAGTCAAACTACCGTCGCATTCAGGACTTACGCGCAGCTACCGCAAGCTTCGATACGCAGATCAAGGACACTCTGCGCCTACTAGCCAACACACGTAAAGAGCTCGTCGGCGCTCCTGCCACAGTCTTCCCATCCGATATCCCTAGCTACGACATCGACTACGACGAGCTCCTCAGCTACGCGCGTCGCATCAGCAAAACTACTATCCCTCCTGTCGGGGCCCTTAACGATGTATCGACTGAAGCCAAAGCCGAAAGTAATGGCGGTGTCCTGGGAGCTGAAACCGCAGCCACAACTCCCGCGGGCGGCACCCCCAACGGCGCGCAGTCCTCAGGCGCAACCAGCGTCGTCGCGACCGCGAATGGGGCTCCGCAGGCGGACCCCACACAGCCCTCTACCGCCGCAACCTCAAGCGAGAACGCCCCCGCTGGCGGCCCAGCAAACCCGCCGGAGGGTCTACCCTGGCAACTGAACCCATACAGCAACTTCTCCTTCGTGCCGTGGCCGAACGAAGAACAAGTCCGCAAGGGAGCTCTAGCGAACCTCGCGTTCCTCTCGGAGCAAGGCATCGAAGCCGAGAACTACGACCCAGAAGCGGAACGGCAGCAGAAGGAGCGAGAGGAGGAAGAGCGACGTCTAGCAGAAGAACAAGAGCGTCGCGACCGCGAAGAACGAGAGCGAAAGGCACGGGAGGAGCAGTTACGTATCCGTTCCGAACGCGAACGGGAGCAGCGAGAGGCATGGCGACGAGGGAGCGTTACGGTAGGAAGAGAGACGGGCGGTCCAAGCCATCCTATGAGTGCTTCACCTACTGGGGAGAAAAAACAGTTCCACTTTATGGCTGATGACGATGATGATGACGACGAGTGAGGTGCTGGTCCTGCTTTATTTAAGGGGGGAATCATAAGACTAGCGAGGCGAGACGTATGCTTAGATAAGATGAAGCGTGAGGGGTTATATTCATATGAATAGAAATACTCCTACTCCCCTAACTCAATATTGAAGTGATGCTGTAGAGTACCGAGATGTGAATATGGTCTAATTATGGAGAATACACCATGAAGTCTGTATACAATACCAAATGTCGTCCACCGTAATAACTACATAGATTCGTTTGTGCTACGACTAGTTCAACGGAAATACTGGCGAAGAACGTTACATGCCCCGGTAGGTCGGACGCGGCATCATTACATTGCGGTCCGGAAGGCCCCACCTCATCCGGAGTTTTCTTGGGACGCCGGTGTTGGAGGATCCGAAGAATCGCGACACACGTTGATCACGACACAGCTACTTTGTGAACGTCGCCCCTCATGCCTCGGGTCCGAAGACGGATTCCATTACAATAGCCGGTATCACTTGGAAGACAGGTGTTTTAAGCCACAGATTCATAAGTTCTACTAATTACACTTTTATTTAACGCATTGAGAGCTACGTACGGGAAACAGGGCCGCGCCCGTCGCCCCTCTATCGGTAGTAAAATCGACCTTTTGTTCAGTTCATTTAGTTCAGTTATACACGTTTTCGTTTCACGCCGCAAGATAGAGCCCTCTAAACCTGGAAGAAGAAAAACGCCTCCCAGAACGCCGGGCTCTTTGAAGCGGCACCGCTCAACGCAGAGTCCACTTTCTTTATGCAACTCGATCAAATCCTTCGCCCTCGCCCGAATACCCATATATGGCGAATGCAGAGTAGCGTACGGAAAAAGGGAAGGGTGATGTTAGTCGTACAATTTCTTATGGTACAAACTGTCGTAAGTATGTCCAGAGCACACTCAACTTCGTGTCTCTAGTCCCCCCTCTTTTATTCGGGGCGATTAGTCGATTTTGATGGAGCTGTAAATCTTCTGCACAAACCACCAGCTCGAGAAGAATCCGATAGACCCTAGGCAAGAGTGTTAATAAATCAGATAAGACGGCGTAAGAATAATCACATACCTGTCAGAATGAAGAAAAGGAATGAAAGCAGTGCGCTGTAGCCGATATATAGAACCGTACCAGACAAACCACCCAGAGACAGTTTGCTAAGTAGGTATATCAAGGCGTTAGCGAAAATGTAGCCTGCGCTCATACCGGCGGCTAGGAAGGACCGCCATTGCCAGTGGTAGTTCTCGGCACATAGCAAGAAGTATACCATGAGCACCGTGACCGCGGCGCACGTGATGATCATCAGGCCGTAGCATAGGAAGAGGAAGCCGAACATATAGTAGATCTTGCTGAACCAGATCGAGCTCATAATGAAGTAGAGCTCGACGAAAATAGCGCCGAAAGGGAGGATGCCGACAAGTAGCATGCTAGGGATCGGTTTGAGGTATGTTGTGGCAGGAGGGATCTGTCGTGGGATCTGGTTGGTTCGGACGGGAGGCTCAACAGCGGACGCACGGAATCCGAGCCAGGAGCCCGAAAATGAGAGAGGGATTGAAATGATGAACCAGATGCCGATGATAACTAGCATGGTCGTGAACGGAACAGCCCCAGCAGCTCCGTTAGCCCAGAGGAAAAGATTCAGGAAGAAGAACGTCGAAAAAACGATACCAGGAATAAGCAGAGGCGTTAGTCCAATGTTCAGCTTCCACTTCTCGCCGCCCATCGATTTGTAGACTCTAGCGGAGACATAGCCACCGATGAAGCTAAGGAGAGTATAGAGGATGATCATGATTGTCCCAAGAGAGCCACGGTTCGATGGGGACAGGAAACCCAGCAGGGCAAAGCAGATGGTGAAGCCGGTCATAACGAATAGCTGGGCACCATTGCCAAGGAAGACGGAGAGTAACAAAGGATGCGACGGGGTCCGGAAGACGTCTCCATGAACCAGCTTCCAGCCGGAGTCCTCCTGGACGCCATCTTCAAGAGCGCTCGTACCTGAAAGGTCCTCTAGGTTGATCTGATCCAGGCGGTTATATCTCGCAATATCCTTCTTCAGGGCCCTGAACAGTACAGAGGTCACCGTAACGGTTAAGAATATGACAACAACTGCAGAGTTGACCAAGGAGAACCAGTGGATCTTGGGATCGAAGACATGTAGATACTTATCCCAACGAGTAGCCCAAGCAGTAGGCGACTCGGTCCAGTAGACACTATAAGTAAATGTGACTTGGGTCTCGGAGCCCTCGTTTTCCTGAAGGACTATAGGTGGCGTCCCGTTATCGTTGCAGTCTAGATTGTCACCTTTGTATGCCTTGGATGCAGGCTGAACGATCACTCCGACCACCCTTAGCTGATCCTCTTTCCCATTCACTTTATGATACTCGATAACAATATCGTAGTGGTTATTGAAGAATGTCGGGCCATCAGGATCCGTTGTCGAGATTGTTCCCATAGCAAAACTAGGACTATAGAATGTCGTTCCCGTGAGGTCATCAAGGAGATGTTGACCTGCCGGTAATCCGTCCACCAACCAGTTCAAGGCGTAGCCCTGCATGATGCGCTTGTTAACAAAGTGGGCGGACTGCGTGTCGTATTTCGAGGAGCAGAGTTTCTTGCATGTCTCGTTCTTCATCATGTTCAGTTCAAACGGTGAGGTCATTATCCGATCGCCAAATAGAATGCTCCCGAGACTTTCTGACACGTAGGACGGGCCGCCTTCGGGTTGGCAGAATTGAAACCTCTCGTTGTAGTAGTCGTATGACATAACCGAGTGAAGAAGCGCATCTTGAGCCGCGACGGGTTTGATGCTATTGACATAGAGAGGCACCTTGTCTCCTTGTTTGTACGACGTTGGCGCGACACCAGGGAGGTAGAAAGCGGCGGAGAGTTGAGGGAGGGCCAACAGCGCGGAGCAAAGCGCCCATGATGGCGCAAATGTTTTCGATTTCATCGTCGGAGCTTCCTATAACATCGAGCCTGGTATAGAAGTTTAGCTTGCGATCCACGCGCCTAAAGATGTATAGCGGCAGAAGGAATCGGTGACTTGATGGGCGAACAGGCAACCAAATTGGTGTTGCTATTGTTACTTACGTATACCACGAAGCCCCGAAGAGAAGGATTCAAAGGCAATCAGGAGCACGAAGGCTCGGATGTATCTTACGAAGGTAGAGTCAGAAGTAGTAAAAGTAATCAAGATATATCCTAGCGACCGAGAATTATTAGGGGTATGCCACGAGAGTGACGTTGAACGCGCGCAGTAGGTTTCGATGATGGTTTCAAATAGCAAGAAGCTCTTTGAAATTGTTTAGTACCTATGTTGGTCTCAAATGCTTCGAAATTTCATAAAATTAACAGCTTCTTTGCATACGTAGATAATGATTGGACTTGACAAGGTATGAATGAATTATTATGAGCTGTCCCTAACCTCCAGGGCTCCGAGCCGTTCCTAAGAAATTACATATGCACACATCAGCCTTAGTCAAGGATCTCAGCGACCCACCCAGCCAGTCGGTGCTGTCAACTCATTAATCCGATAGTGGGGCTAATGCGTAAGATTCGCGTTCTCTAGCAGTGACTAGCACCTGGGTAGTGTGCTAGTTCATTTAGCTCTAGGTACCGCGATGGGCTATGCCTGCACTATCCCGCCTATCAGAATCTTGAGATAAATCAATCTTATCTTTATCGCTGAACCAAAACTAAATAATTTTTTTTATCTTTCTTCAATTGGAGAACCAGTGCTACTTGTTACAAGAAGGCATTCGCTATTCCGGACACGATCTTGTCCAAACCATAGCTATGGCGGTTCCTGTGTCCCTACCAGCTTTGCTGGACTCATTAACAAATTCATTGACATCCGCAATCGACGCTACTCCTAAAATCACCGGTATCGAACCTACCAAGGACGGTGTATCTCTCTTAGATGTCAAAAACGAGCTCCTTCTCTCTTACCTCCAAAATCTCGTTTTCTTAATTCTACTCAAGATTCGAAATGCCAAACATGGTAGCTTAGATGATACAACCAAGGAAGACGATTCCGATCTCTCGGATACAGTAGTGAAGAAGTTAGTCGAATTGCGATTATACCTCGACAAGGGAGTTCGGCCCCTCGAAGAGAAGCTACAATTTCAGCTCGATAAGATATTACGCGCAGCCGACGATGCGGACCGTATTGCCGCACAAGCAGAAAGGGACGCCCAGTCAGCGTCAGAAGAAGAGTCGGGTGATAGCGATGAGGATGATTCTGAGAATGAAGGCAAGGTCAAACATACGGTCGACATCTCAGCCAAGCAGTTTGCACCGAGTTTCAGTAACTTCGCGCCACCGTCAAACGCCGTAGGAATGGCAGCTGCCGCAGCGACACAGGATAAGACGGGTGCATATCGCCCACCGAAGATCACACCAACCGTTATGCCCACAGCTGAGCGGAGGGAAAGGAGGGAACGTAGACCTATGAAATCTGCAACTGTAGACGAATATATCTCGACTGAGCTGTCCACCATGCCACTTGCGGAGCCCAGCATCGGTACAACCATCGTGTCTGGTGGTAGACAGATCAAGACCGCCTCCGAGCGCCGAGAAGAGGACCATAGGAGAGAGTACGAGGAGAGCAACTTTACCCGATTACCGAAGGAAAGCAAGAAGGAGCGCACAAAGCGCAACAAGATGGAGGGTCGCAGCTCAAGGATGAATTTCGGTGGCGAAGATTGGCGGGACCTCGGCGAAGGTGTAGATCGAATCGAACGCTTGACAAGGCGTAAAGAGGGCGGGGGTAGCACTAAAGCGCTGCTAGAGAAAAGCCGGAAGAGAGGCAGGGAGACGGTCGACAGCGGCCGTGGAAGCGGCTTTAGTGCTGGCACGAAAGAGATAGGCGAAAGATTTAACAAGCGCGTCAAGATTATGGAGGGCGGGCGAAGAGATCGGGGCAAACGCTGATATACTTGATGGGTATCTATTTTCATGATCTCCGATCCCTAGTCAACCATGGGTACCGGTACAACTACTATGGCCGTGAGTATCACAGCAACTTGCAACACAAATAGTACCGCTGACCTTGGATGGTGCGCGTTATAGACTAGTCCCCTACATACTATGTGAACAGATACAGATGTGTTTTATAATACACCAACCCATAATTCTAACAACCTTCGTCATTAGGGATAGTTTCGCTAAATGAGATCGCCGATGAAACGGTCCCGCTCATCAGCGGCGCTGCACTGCGCAGATTTCTTAGAGTGTCTCATCAGTTCGTTAGGGGAATGGCATCCATGAATCTAAGAAGTCTAAAAGCTAGGGCTCATCATCAGGTACGAATGGATATATTATTACTGGCGTTCCACATAAGCCCTCTTCGCATAACAACTATATCGTGGGCTTCCTTCAATTCCAAACTAGCTAACTCTTCGCTTAGTATTGAGGTTTGCCTCAAGATAGACACCCTAATATGAGCCCTGCGTAAATTTTCAAGGCCATCATAATGTTCCTAAAAGCTTCTTCCAACGTCCCTACTCGTCTCGTCGGCCTCGGCAGCCCCTACACCATTACGGATCCGATCTTCAGCAGCCACCACCCGCTTCGGGAGGGCGTACCCAAGACCAAAGAAGACGAATAGCGCCCACTTCCAACGAAATGGGTTGATGGTGACGCAGAAGAAGAACCACCAGATCAGCTCGAGATACGTGAAGAAATCAAAGGCGCCGGTTGGGGCTGTGGCTTTCAGGATTTTCGTCATATCGATCCAACGTTCCATCCAAAACGTGGCCGGGCGTGTGAGGGGGTCCACGAGGAACATAAGGAGGATTCGAGTGTAGATGCCGATGTGCCAATTACCAACAGTACCGATAGCCGATAAGTACGTGCAATTAATAGCCGAGATAGACGGATGCTGTGGAGGGAACGTCTGGAGATACCAGTTTGGGGGTCCATACGGTTCCCGGAAGCAGTCGTCAGGGAGGAAATTCAACGTCGGTCTTTTATATCCGGTTGCCATGACCACAATGTCGCCATCGATATGCACCTCCCGGCCGGGACCTCCTTTCGGGACACCTTTGTCCCTTTTGTTGACCAGAACACCCTTCTCGGTGAAGCTCTCGATATCACATCGTATCCACTCGGCCTTGCCAGAACGGAGCTTGTCCATGACATCCGAGTTGACCATGGGGGTATCCATGAATATGCCCTTATCATTCGGCGCTAGGTCTTGTAGGTCTCGGTAGAAGAATTTCTTCAGTAGCGTCTCGGGGATGGCGGATAGCATTGTCTCTTGTCCCCAGACGTTCAACGAAAGTAGGATATCAATAACCCAGTTACGGGGAATAATCCACTTGTCGCTACGCGAGAGGATGTATATCTTCGAAGCTTTCTCTTCCTGAAGGGTTCATGGTTAGCGACTGTCAAATATGATATATACTACAGAAGGGGCGGGGCCGTAACTGCCTAGCACACCCCGGACTGAATGTTATACATACGGATGCATATTCCAGAGCCTCGACCGCCGATGCGCCACCGCCAATGATGATCATAGACTTCTCTTTGGCATCAACGCTAAGCCTCTATTAGCAGTTATTTATGAACGGGTTCTATTTCATACTCACCCAGTCAATTGGCTTGAATGATAGATTTCGTTCTTGAATCTGTCCATACCATCCATGCGAGGCATCTTAGGGTCTCCGCAGGTTCCTACAGCTGCGATGATGCCCTCAAACCTACCATTGGCAGGGTTGTTGATGACCCAGCGGCCTCGCTCATCCTTATAGACCTTGTCTACCTTAGTGTTGAACTTGGTCTTCGTATCCAGGCCGTATCGCTCCCATAACTGTCTAACTTGGCTAATTATCTGCTGACGGTCGGGATAGCCTCCCTTCCATTTCACCGAAGGGTGAAACCTGTACATGAACGAGTGAATCTGCAAGCTCGAAGTATTATTTACTTTCTGTTTCGTAGGGTTGTTAGTACGGGTGACATGTTATATTAATGCGCGATGAAAAGTCAGACTACCTACACTCCATATTCCTCCCAGACTCTCCTTATCCCCGGCTTCAAAGATTACTACGTCGAATCCATGACCGATACAATGAGCGGCTGATGTTACACCAGTGATTCCAGCACCAACAACGGCAATTTTAGGTCTTCCTAGCCGAGTGCTGGGCCCAGGGGGACTGGGAGAGAAGACCTTGTCGGCGACCCATTGGAATATGTTGAAGAAAATCTGGAATTGCCATTGGAGTAACTCGAATACGAAGTTAAAGGGGTGCATAATAGGATTATCGGAGCCCTTTACCATTCTTTGCAATCCGGCTCTGGAATCAGACCAAACTTCAGAGGCCTTGTCTTGAAGAGACATCGTGGGCCAGTCTAGAGAGAGAATAGAGATTCCCGCGAATACGGTGTTCTTAGTCAAGTAAACACAACAGAATTTAAACAACGCAAGCTCAGACTCAATTGAAAGGAGTTTTCTAACTAAAAAATGAAGCAATTTAAAGATGAAGCTGTACTACATTCCTAAGGGGACTCACATTACGCTCTAATGACGAGAGGCTTCCAAGTTCACTGTACAAGCAACATTGAATTGGAGTATCCCAGTCCACTACGTCATAGAGCAAGCCCTCTTATATTCTGGCATGTGAACGATACTTTCAAACCACATAAATATGCACGGACCATACATTAAGCTCCCGTCCCTGCATTAGGTAGACCAGGATGAGACCTGTAAGTACATGTATTATGTATCGGGGCATAAACAAAGGGAAGCATGTGAAAACGATTGAATACATTGGATGATGGATCCGACCCTCTACATCCAACACTGAATATCATATTCATACAATTACTAATACCAAGATGCGTAGCCATTGGCACCTTTGCCCGAAGTTGTCGGTACTGGCACCGGCGACACCATCACCTCGCCCTCCTCATTCGTTCCGACCGTCAATTTAGTTTCCGCTTGGTCCTCGCTCAAGTCGTCACCACCCTCCAAGTAGTGACTTACGACCGGATTAGCAATCGCTCTATCAACACCAACAGCAATGCTCCTGGTTCCAAGCTCAGGTAGGTAGTACTCCTTCGCGATGATAGCGCACACGGCCGCGTTGTTCGTGATCTGCAGGCGTACGTTGCCGACGAGTTGGTCATCATCCGGATCCTCGGATGTGATGACCGGACCGGCGATGCGGGCTTCTAACTCCATGATGTACTTATCCGCCATCACCGCCTGCTCGTCCGCATTGAAGGTGAGGAATGGGATAATCTCGGTGATTTGATTAGAGAGGGGAGCGCCAAAACTGGCTATGCACGAGTTGCGGAGGCTGCGGTGGAGGTGTCGCTTCAATGTGTGGTGTTCGGAACGGAGGTCAGAGTCGCGGATCAATGTGCTATTCGTGTCGCTGAACTCTGCAATGGTGTCGTCGAATTTGTTGGTCGCTAGGATCCAGATCGTGTTGGTGCAGTCGACTTTGTGACCATTTCGACGGTCTGTGTAAGTCCCTATTGATTTGTGTCAGCACCTATGGAAATGAGGGCAAACTAGTAAGTGACGTACCTTGCTCTAAGGGAGCTAAAAGAGTCTTATGGACATCTTCGTTAGTCTTGTCGAATTCATCCATGAACACGATACTCCGTTGTCCAGACTTCTTCGCGAGGAAATTGTTCAGGGGCGAGCCTAAGCTCTGGCCCAGATCCGGTGCATTGTACCCGAAGAGCTCCTCGTCACCGGCGAAGTTGGCGCAATTAACCTTCTCAACTTCCAACGATAGAAGATGTGCTAGCCTGCTCACGAGCTCGCTCCTGCCATGTCCCTTAATGCCTACGAAGAGGAGGACTAGGGGTTTCCGGCCCGGCATAGCGAGATTTCTAGCATGAAATATTAGCTTCACAAACAGAATACATGGACCGATCACTACTACTCACATGAGGAAGCTCTTTCTTAAGGATCGTGCGGCTAGCCTCTGTCCGATGATAGTCTGTTCCAGTCCGAGGATTTCTTCAGCATCCCTTCGGAGAGCCAGCGTTCGCTCGCGGCCCGACGCTGGTTCCAGTTTAGATGCTCGCCAAAGCAGATATCGTTGCGTTAAGCTTAATGCGGCGGCTAGCCGTGATCGGATCTCCGGCGTACACCATAGCCTCTCGCCATCCACGATGTCATGAAGTTCGCTTTCCTCAGGTCCCACCTCGGGAAGGTCCCGATCGAACGGGTCGTAGTACGCAGCCGGGATGACGAGCGGCGACGCGCCAAGACGAAGTAGTGTCTCCGTGGTTTTGGCTGCTTGTAGACGCGGGTAAGCACCCCGTAGGATCGCGAAGGCGAGTAAGGGAGAACGAAGTGGTCCATGGGTAGCGTTCGGGTCACCGCCGTATTTGATCCAGTATCGGATAAGCTCCGCGTCGTTGGTCTCGACGATATAGAATATGGCTGGAATTCCCCGGACTTCTCGGTTGAGATTGTCTTTGAGATACCTCTCGCTCGCTTTGTAGTACTCGTTCAAGTATTTTCGCAACTTCGCTGCCGGATAGCCATTTTGGATAGATCCAATAACCGCCTCAAGGTCAAAATCATCGATTTCTACTTCAAGTGGTGATATGCTCAGGGGTTGGCTTGGAGGGGGGATACGTGGTAATTGATCATAATCTAGAATATTGGGAGTTGGTGGCTCCGGTTCCGGTTCCGGTGCCAGAACGGGTTCTGGCTCTGGCTCTGGCTCTGGCTCTATCACGGGCTCCGGTTCGGGTTCGGGTATAGGTTCTAGTTCCGGTTGTGGTTCGGGACTGACATACTCGAAGCGCTCGTCAGCTGAATACGTGGACCCAGCGTTGAAATTGGCGGGTGGTCCTACGGATGCGTCACGTTCGCCGTTCTCATCAGAAGCGCGCGTAAAACCCGTATCGGAAATAGGGATTGGGCTTTCTTTGTCATCCGTGTCATAAGCCTACGACTAATGAGTTATCTAGGTGCGATGATATGGTTAAGAGGGGATAGGACAGCACTTACCCAAATTTTGGAGACTGGTTCTGCGACTGGTTCCGCGACTGGCTCCGGGGCGGGCTCTGGAGCTGGTTCTGGGGCTGGTTCCGCTTTGGGCTTGTCATGGTTCTAATACAATTGCATTAGCTACCCTACCTAGACTTGGGTGCCGTAGGTTCAACTTACCCTTAAGTACTCCTCTAACGCGTTCAGGGACGGACTTGAGGATCGCTCTTCTTCTGTTGGTTTGAAGACTTCTGGAGGTTTGATGGCCGCCCTCTTCTTCTTCTTTGCCATCTTCTCGTGAATTAGTACAGAGTTTGGGAGTTAAATTGGGAATATAAGGCCAGACCTTCTTTCGTGGTAGCCCGTCCATAGACTATATACCTTCCAGGATTCCTAGTAGTCAACTCTTAAGGATGCTTTGAATCTAAATTCCGTGCTGCGATACTCTGCTCTCAATGCGTCCCCAATTAAAGCGAGACACACTCGACATTGCCACATTTTTATATGTATCGCGCTCCTTCTATCAGGCGCCAACATCGGGGCCTACAGAGCGACAAATGAAAGCCAGCATTGCCTACCTCACTGATCCGCCATGTCTACAGCCTCTAACCAGGGTCACATCGAGCAGGCACAGCTCAAACAATCCAGACCAAGCGTTAAGAGTGTCCATAGAGAAGCTGTGTGAAAGTCGTAATCCTCTTCCTATAATGAGACCCGATCTGGGCATGTTCGGGTTCGAAGTACGGGAGGGTCAATTACGCATTCAGGACCAATACGGGATAGCCCTCACAAGAAAAAGAATTTCAATCGGTTACCTAAAGGCTGATATCTGGCCGCAAACAACTGTATATTTCCCGTCCCTATGCACGTCGTTCTATCTCTTTGACCTATCATGGTGGCGGCTCTGAATAATATACGTGCATCTAAATTTGTATCGACACGTAAACCTATCTGATTTATGATTATTGGCAATATCGAGTAATGCTGAACCACTTCTCGGGTATGTGTGGGTGTAATAAACGTCGTGTTAGGAGGCGGTCATCTTTCATGTCAACTTGTAGAACTGCCATTCGCTTCAGCTATCGTCAGAATGCTCAGCACCGACAACGACGCAGAGCCAGCAACGCGGTTCTGCATTCTCCACGATAACCTGACAATGGTGACGTGGTAGCGAGCTGCGTTGGGCGATCAGTGCAGTTAGGTTGCGATTTAATAACAATCTATGGATGCTATTGGCTATTCGATAGCGCCCCGTCCTAGCGAGCGCGGGAACGTGCAGGATGACGGTAACCCAGCTAAGAAATAGCGGATATGACACTAGAATAACGCAACGTCGGGCACGAGATAGAATTTTGGAAGCGAAGAACAAACCTCCTCTCCCAATCTCGAAACCTGGAGCAACTGATCTTGAGTTGGATGCAAGGAACCCGTAATCCGGCTTTGAGTAGCAATTGGGGACCTAAAGCTACATATGAAGCTGTGGTCGAACAAGCTCCTAACAAGTCTAGCGAATATCCCCTGTAAATTCAACAATTCCATTGAATATCGAGATAACCAGAATAACATGCGATTGTGGGTATACGAAGGTCCATTAATACCGCGTCTCCGTCCGAATTATCAGCCAACACAGAAAGCAGACAGAGAATCCATATGTGTTACGATAAAATTCCATCCCTAGCCTAGCTTTTCCAGATGTTTAATTGCTATTAAAGTAATTTACCGCTAGCACCGGTCCAAGCTTGGCCACCTTCTCCCACGCGTCCAAATTCCAGCGCATACGGCCACCTATACCAAGGTTCTTCCCGTTGGGTGGGGCATACTTCTTCCCGTCAAAACCCTCGGGTTGCTCATACAGGAGGAACACATATCGGTGAGGCGAGCTGACTGGTGGTGGGCCAGGTCCAGCATAGTTGGCAATGAAGGGGTCCGCCGATTTAAGGCTGGCGCCACCCTCTTCAGATAACTTCAAGCCCGGCTGGATCCAATGCAGGACGGGGCCAAGGAATGCGAAAGACGGGAGTGGAGCATCAGGGTCGATCCCGACTACTAGGTAGGTTTTCTCAGGCGATACCGATGCGAAGCTCAATTCTGGCTCGGATGTTGCATCTAAGAACATTGAAAGGACTTGAATCAGTCGATATTCATGCATAATAATAGCGAGGAACTCTTATTCAGATGCCCTCTCCCAGCTTTTCGTACCACTCACCGGCTTTTGGGATGTAATCGCCAGGCTGAACATTGGTATGCTTTCCAACAGTCAAACCTAGGACCTTAGACTTGTCGTCTTTAATTAACGACAGGGCCGCGTTGGCACTTCTACTCGTAGGCATATTATATGCAACCGATGCTGTGCTTAGAAGAAGGGTTTATCTTGAATTATAGGAATTTGGAGTCGGTTGGCTTAAGTTGATAGGTGAGATACCTATGGAAATGATGAGATAAGTCTGACGTGGGGAAATTATGGTAGCAACACCTCAGTATTTATTTGCTCTCCTGAACTCTTTACAGCCTTTCTTCCTCTTCCATATCTCCTTAAGGGCATGTGGGTAATTGCAGAAGATAATTGGCAGCCGGAGATTAGCGGAATTGAATCATAAAGTCCGCCAAGACTAACGCTGTAGCTTATAGTTTCTGGTGTTTATGTACAGGCTATTTTTGAGCCACCTTCATATAAGGCATGGCTTTCTGTTTCCTGATCAATGATGGTGTCTCCTCAAATCCCCGTGTCCATATAGATACTCAAAAGTAAGCTTAACTACATATACATAAAACTTGTTTACTATAAGTTATCAGGTATTAAATATGTACTGCCTCATTGTCACTTTCGTCTTTTGATCTTTCGTGCGCCTCCCACTCGTGGATTACATGGAACGGCTAATGCCGATCGTGTCCCACCTTTCCCGAGTCTTTTGCCGACGTCGGTACCGAGACGCTTCCGTAACGGAGCCGTTCGCGCCTTCTCGTAATATTTGTAAGGGGCAATGGGTGTCGCTTTGATACCTCGCTTCAAGAAGCGACCTTAGAGCCGGGCTAAATTATTCCATTAATTCTATAGTTCCCAGAGGCTATAGGAACCTCGTTACTCTCATATATCCTAGTGATAGGCTATCATCACGATTCAGGAACCTTCAGCCAAACTCTTTGTGGTTACTGTTCTAAGGTCATCAACTAAGGCAAGCATATTCTAACATTGTCAACGATACCGATCTTATAACCATCTCCGCGCGCGTCGGTCAGACAATCGAAACTAACAGCTCGGGACTACTCCCCGGCAGGATCCGCTTCTTAGTTACGGAGGCGCTGGAGTCCAGCAGCCGCTACAGCTAACGTCTCCTTGACAGATCTAGATTCCCTCCAAGGAGGCGGCGTATATATGCCGCCCTTACTTCATGAGGTCCCTTCATAGTGGTGTTTGCTGCACCATTGATCCTCTCTCACTACCTAGTATCCAATACCAACATACATTACACAGTCAATTGGCGCAGTAAGTCTGATTTGGTGGCTTTTTTGGTTAACTGGTTAGATTGGTTGGGCGATCACGATCACGATCACCCCTTAAAAATGTAGTTATGACACATTGCATTGGGCGATATTCCCGTTAATTGCATATGATCACAGTCTGGTACATAATTCGTTACGTGTGCTACTGTCAATGAAACCACTTCCACAGCTATTAAACAACATTGAATACACCTTCTAGATGAGTCATTTCAGTAAAAGCGGTTATAGAAATATATGTTTTGTATATTGGGGCGCCAGGGGGTTGGAGGTTAGAGGAGATAATTTTCCCAGGGAAAGGGGCAATTTGGAAGTTTACATCTTAGCAGTCATCGACTTGGCGTGAAATGGTCCGTGCTCTAACCAACAAAGGCCCTTACTTCTTCCCGGCAGAAAGAAGTAATTATGAATTTCTGCTGTAGTTCGATCTAAGTCAATTGTCTCTGCCTGGTACTTTCTTGGACCTCTCTATACATGGCTACCGCCGACATGCCACCCGTAGAGGGCGCTCCCAGCTTCGACGTCATCGTCGTAGGTGCAGGTTTGTCTCTACTGATAGGTCTCATACAAGCAGTGAGCAACTGACAACTCTCTAGGCCTTAGTGGAATCATTGCAGCGCAGCGTCTTCTTCAAGCGCACCCAGAAACTCGACTGGCCATTCTAGAGCGCGACTATTGTGTAGGAGGTGTATGGAGTGAGCGTACGAGATTTAAAACTTCGGTCCGTATTATTGTCTGACTCTCTGCACATCTAGGACGAATCTATCCTAGCTTTTGGACACAATGGACGCATGGCATCGCCGAGTTCTCTGATTTGCCTATGGAGCGGCCACCGGCCGAAGATTGCATGCATGACTTATTCCGTGCCAGGTATACAACAAAGTATCTTGAAGACTATGTCAACTCCATGAGCCACGCTGGGCAGACACTGCGAGAGAGGATCCAATTCAACACTCAAGTTGAGTCAATCAAGAAAGTCAATGACCAATGGCAGCTCCTATGTTTCGACACAATGAGCAAGTCTCGGCGATTAATACTCTCCTCGAGACTCATGATGGCGAACGGCCAATCTTCAGTCCCTAATATGCCCAACTTTCCCGGCAAGGAGCAATTCCGGGGGAAGATTATCCACTCAATTGACTATGGCCAATCTGACGTTATTCGAGACAAGTCAATCCAGCATGTTGCAGTAATTGGCGCAGGCAAGTCAGCCGCCGATATGGTATATGAGGCAGTCAAGGCGGGTAAGACTGTATCGTGGGTTATTCGTAAAACTGGGAACGGTGCGCTTGGAGCAGCGGCCCTTGCGCCCATCGACCTGCCCACGCCGTATAAGAATGGGGTCGAAGCATCTCAGGCCAGGATCATGGCATCACTACAGCCATGCTACTTGATCCCCTACCGATCATGGTGGACGTGGTTTCTCCACAGCACCAATCTAGGCGCCAGTCTCGTGAATAAGATATTTTCACTTCTGGATAACACGGTCCGGAAATATGCTGGCTATCGAGAGAGAAAGAGTGATAAAGGCTTTGAAAAGTTAGAATACGATAACGAGTGAGTTCGTTGCACGATAGTCGCTATACAACCCTACCCATTGCAGACACTAACATTCTCAAGTATAATCTGGCAAAATGGCACTGCTGGAGGATGTCACTTCTCAGACTTCTGGTCCCTTGTCGCAGAGAAGGTCTACGTCCATCGCGGCGGCGTAAAGCATCTGAGCGGGAATGAACTATATCTCGACGACGAGAACGGCACACATTTCCCTTGCGATGCTGTCTTATGTGGAACAGGCTGGAAACGCGGGCTTGACATGTTCGACAATCATACGCTCATGAAACTAGGATTGCCGTATCCCAGGGATATTGAGCCACAAGAGGAGAGTGCCAAATGGGAGAAGCTCGTCGGTAAGGCGGACGAGGAGGTGCTAAGGCGATTCGTCATACTCCGAAATCCACCTAAGCACTACCATAAGTACGAAACACGAACGCCGTATCGACTATATCACACCATGGCTCCCGTACACGATGACTCTATCCTCTTTATGAATCACATAGTCGCTGGGGCTAAATTGTTCGCTGCCGAGGCACAGGCCATCTGGGCGGTGGCCTACTGGGATAAGGCATTTGCGCTTCCCTCAATAGCAAAAAGGGAAGATGACATAGCCCACATGATTGCCTGGAATAAGCGGCGCTACCTGTCGAATGGCGAGCTGGGACATTTCGCTGCTTTCGATAGTGTCCCGTATGTAGATAGGCTCTTTGATGAAATAGGGGTTACATCGCATCGAAAGAAGGGCTGGCTGGGAAATATGTTCGCTCCCATTATGCCTGCTGACCTAGGTAAGGTGTGGCATGAGTATCTTGTACAGCGAAATAGGGTGCAGGACTCACCCTAATGAAATAGCAATGTATCTAGGCACTCCCTTCATACACTTAAGAGTAGGCTTCTCCTAGTACCGAGGACTCTCTGAATCGCCAGATGCGGTGCCGTGTTACACTTGAGAAAAGGAATTGAGGAGTGATTGTGAGTCTTGTAATTATAGTCATACCTGCGCAATTGGATTTCCAATTTGTAAAACCACAATTTCTTGTCTTAAATAGACGAGGCGAGTTTTACTCTGGCTTATGGAGGACGACCATTACTCGCTGCTGAAGCTCGTTCCAGTTTAATTGTATATTCAAATCAAATCGAATTTGTGAAACGCTTGATGAGGAAGACGCCATAGGCAATGTCGCTGCTTACCATGCTTGTTCTGGTTTTTCGCAATTCGTGGTAACGATGCCCTATCTTACTGGCCACCGTACCCCTAATGTGTGGCTGGATAGTGACACCGTCTCGAAGTTGGCGTATGTACGACGTAAGCCCCTTAAGGCTTAAAAGTCGGCCGGTGGTTGTTAGTTACCTCCTATAGACGCCTCTACTTCGTACTACGTACACAATAGTGAGGCTCTGTGAGAGATGAGAGGGTAGGATGACGTGGATTGTTGTAGCTTAGGCATATTGGGAACAATTGCGACGGATGTTCATGTTAAAGGAAATTATTCCGATGTAATGGTCCTTCGTGGCCACTTAGCGCTCAATCTGTAGGATTCGGTTTTCTGCTGTAGTACTCCCACATGTCTCGGCGAAATAGCAAAGTCATTTTAATCCGTGAGTGCATGGTGATTCGATGACGTATCAAAGTCAGCCACCACCCACTGCTGTTGATTATGCAAATTCTTCCCAATGACCTAATGCGATCCTCCTGCCAGGCAGCTAGAATCGTGTATTCCTTAGCGCTTTATTGAGGCCGAAGGAGCCTGGTTTATGTAATCCTAGAAATGAGATTTGAGGACAGTTAAGCCGAAGTGAAGTTTCATATCGGACGAATCGGGGTGGAAGAGGTCCGGGCGCTTCCTAGGATTCGAGAAACGATTATCTACGACATATCCATAATCATCTCTTTTCGGATCATGGGCCATCTTATGTCAGATGCACAATTTGAAACGTCTAAATACCTTCTAAGGCTTCATCAAAACGCCGGTCATAGAGATGTTTATATCTCAATTGAGGCAACAGTACAACCGTCAGATCCATATTGAGGCTCCCGATGATCAACCCCCCCTTGTCATCAAAGACCTATGTACTAAGAATGCGAACTTGCGAAGTTATGGCGGCTCCATATAATGCCCTTGGCGCTATGGATTCAACGTTACAACAGCTGACTACCTGTTTTTGACCGTGACATCTGCAGTAGCTCTCTATCAAATTCCATTCCAAGGGGCTAATTGGTAGCTCATCCAACGAATACTTTAGCTTACGATCACCACCCAGGGGCTCAAAGGAAAAAGACTAGGTGAATTAGCATCACATGTGATAACAGCCGTGGATGTGGAGAAACTAGCCCCTATTAATAGTTGGTAACCAAATCCTCCAACCACATGGTCGATACACCTGCCATATCTAGATTTTTTATTTTCTTTGAAACATGTTTCTATCATACTAGAATCATATACAGTATGTCAAGGCTGGGTAAGCTAGATAAGACTAAGACTACAGTGTCAAGGATGCTTCGAATAGATTTGTACAGACTTGGCAGCAGCATCGTCGTCACTGTTACCGTAAGTTGAGCATAGGTGAAATAAAAGGCTCTTCCCATTTTTTCTACAACGCGTCTTCAAGACCAACTCGATAACCCAAAGCCCTCGGAATCGGCCTCTTTCTTTAACCTTCGACTAATCGGAGAACCTCTCCTGGCCTGCATCAACATGCCATCATTGGCTGCCACGCTTCTAGCTCTAGCCACTTCGGCGACAGCTGTATTAGGACATGGCCACGTACGCAGAGTCATCGCCAATGGCGTAAGCTATCCTGGATTTGAATTTTGGGCAACCGGAGACGAGAGCCAAACCGTCACATGGCATTTTACAACTCAAGACGAAGGACCCGTCCCAATATCCAGCATCAATGGACCTGATATCGTCTGCCATCTCGGAGCGACGAATGCCCAACGTTCTGTCCCCGTCGCCGCCGGCTCCCAGTTAAAGGTCGTGCGTTTTAACACAAGAGGCGGCTATGAACATCCAGGTCCCGAGTTGCACTACCTTGCCTCTTGCGGCGACGCCGGCTGCGCCAAGATAGACAAGAAGAACCTCAAATTCTTCAAGATCTACGAAAAGGGTCTCGTTAAAGGTGGTATGGCCGACTCTCCTCAGGTACGTAACGCCGTAGTTCGTTTTAATCTCTCTCGTTTCGATTAGCTCTAAGGTGATGGTCTTTCAATCGAATCGATCCAAAGCGATACTCCAAAGATATTCCAAATCCAAATACATTGGCCTTAGACATAGTTACTAATTTTCTCTGTTAAAGTGGAATACCCAGAAATGGGCCAGCACGGAAATCCACAAGAGAGTGCAGCCAGAAGGAGAGGGCTTCATCGACACATACACCGTGAACATCCCAGCCAATATTAAGCCTGGCCAGTACGTCCTTCGCCACGAACTTATCGCCCTACACAGGGCCCAGATCGGTGATACTGAATTCTACCCACAATGTATCAACCTCGAAATCACTGGCTCAGGTACCCAGCAACCAAAAGGCGTAGCTGCCACTGAGCTGTACCATAGTAACGACCCGGGGGTCGCACTCAATATCTGGGCAGATCTTCAGTCTTACAAGATTCCAGGTCCAGCTGTTGCTAGCGGCCTTTCAAAACGGGGCGCCACTACTTCCAAGCGTCACCCAAGGGACCTCGAAGCATAATACTTCTGAAGCAAGAGACAGTCTCGTATCCCCTGGACTCTATGCCAAAGCATGTTTTTATTGGGGGCGAGTTGAAGTGTATTGGCTTATTTTCATGTTTCTTCTTATTCTACATATGTACTTTTTAGACCGTATATAAGATAGAAGGTTCTGTATATATTTCCAAAATTTCCGTTATCCATACCTTTTGAATCTGAAGCTGACAGTAGCGTATTTCTTATGGCTTAGGAACCACCTAAGAACTATATGTTCGATCTTCAACTTAAATAGCAATGTTTCTATCAAACTCTTTATACTCTATAACAAACAACAAAGACTTGCTAATATATCAAGCCTACAACTACATTGAGAGGATTGCGGTAAGTAATTATAGAACACACTTCTTTGTTTGTATTGTTTCGCTACGCGTACTTTTTGCACTAGATGACTCTTTGTTCGGATGATTTACTATATCATCGTTGCTATTTAACCTATTCCTCTCTCCTAACTTCACCTTTACGACGAGAGCCAGTTTTATTGGCGGTTTCAGCAATAACTCGCACTTAAACATCTATTCAAAGCTCTGCAAATTCCGAAGATGAGCCCAGAACGTCGATATAGGCTCCGGAACGTTGCCCGTAAAATGCGCGCGTCGGGTACGCACCCACCAACGAAAGCGCAGTTCAAGCGTAAGCCTAGGGGTCGAAAGCAGTTAAGGGAGGACCTTGAAGAAAAGGTTGCCGCGATGGAGCCAGAAGAAGCGTTGCTGGAACAATGTAACCTTCTAGGCGTTACCGCCAGCCCAAATACGATCCCGTCTGCCCCCGCAGCCGAATCTGAGTCAAAAGTTCCGAAACGATTCAAAGGAAAGGGAGGCCGGAAGAAAAAGTCGGAGCATAAGTTCATGGATGACTTCTTACTTTTGAGTGATTGGGAAGAGAAACAGGAAGGGGAAAAATGTATCACCCTCCGAAGAGAAGATCGATGGATTCCAGATATGGAGCATCGGCGCCGTTTCGCCAACAGGCCTCACAATATACCCTTCCAGATATGGATGGCGTATTCTATGTTAGACGAATACATCTATAGGCAAGCTCTGACTGAGGATGAGCTTCGAACGTACCCTCTCATCGACGATGTATTGCATTTCCAACACGGTGGCCCACAACCAATAATTCCCGCCGGCTTTCAATGCAATTTTGAAGGGAGAATTGTGCCTATAGAACCGAGTGGGATTGAGAAGTAGTTGAAATGATACACTTCTCGCACGTCGACTCAACTTGTCTATTAGGTGGGGATGCAACGTTAGCGCGACAATTCGTTTCGTATAGAGCAATTACATAGATAGACAATCTCGAATAGACTAAAAGGAGCTATATGTATCTTGGTTGATAACTAGAGTTGGGCCTTGCTGGAAAAGGGCATATTGAATCCGTATACGCCGTTTAGCTTATGTTTTATGTTTCTATGCTAGTTGTTGGTACCTCTCTATCATCAATAGCTTTCAGCTACGAGACGAGACCTAATAAAAATCAATTCACTGCGACTACATATCGGGAGAGCCTCTCATATCGGCGTTTAGAGCATGTTCTACCTTATTCCGGTTATAGCCTAATTTGACTACTACGGATCTGAGATCTCGGATGTAAACGTAAGCCTAACTATTCCCCGTATCAACATAAATGGCGGTTTTCTTAGACATTGGCGTATATATCCAATTGTTTAAGCTTTTCGTCGCTTAGAAACTACTTATTCTCAATGCGACTTAAGATACTAGGTAATCATATTAAAATCCCCTTCACCGATGCGAATATATGCAACTGACTGTTGGAAAGTGACCAGATCGTTGGAAAAGGGGGGCCCCACTCATACCAAGACCAAGAACAGATTGCATATTGCGTGATCGATAGACTCCGCTTCAACTCTCCCTCATTAACAATCTCTCGGGGTGGGATTGAACCACGGATTCATCGATCTCACAGAATGCCCTCGTCATCGGAAACAGAAGATGGCGCCTCTAGGCCTCTTCTCGCCGACCAGCGGGAGTCGTCGGATCTTGGTCCAGCGGAGGGCGATACCCCGCTGTTAGCACCGACGCGAGATGCGGGCACATTCACTAAAAATCTCGGCACTCTCGAGGCTTTCGCCATCGTTATCAGCATAGTCATCGGGAGCGGCATATTTACTTCTCCAGGCTCTATAGATACGAATGTACCGTCTCCTGGCTCCGCCCTGGTCGTTTGGCTGATCGGTGGTGTGCTGGCCTGGACCGGCGCGTCTACTATGGCGGAACTAGGAACGGCGATTCCCGGAGAAGGTGAGTCCGCGTTGTCAATCAACTAAATGAACCCCCCGAGAAATATATAAACTAAACGAGTTACAGGCGGAGTTCAACCGTATCTCCAGTACATATTCGGAGATGTCTTCGGCTTCCTAGCAGCCTGGACGTGGATTGTGGCTGTTATGCCAGCTACCCTCGCTATTCTTAGCATCGTATTCGTCGAGAGTATTTACTCCTCAATAGGAATCACGGATCAGGCAGAAAGGATTGAACATAAGCTGTTCTCTATCGTCATTCTAGTTGTTATCAGCGTCGCGAATTCTATCAGTACCAAAGCCAGCACTCGATTGAACAATTTCTTCGTAGTCACAAAGTTCGTTACCATTGCGGCAATCGTGATCGCAGGCATAGTCGTCGCTATACGCCAGGCTACCGACCCAGAGAGGGATATCGGTGGGAGAGACTGGTTCAAGAAGCCGTGGTTTGGTAACCGAGAGGTCACTAATCCCGACGGGAGCAAGACGGACTGGAACAAGCTCGGCGAATGGGAAATTCTCGGCCACTACTCCGCGGCCTTATATGGGGCATTATGGGCGTATTCTGGATGGGACAAGGTAAGTTTATATAAGCTCTAGACCTGTCTCATCCGAGTTACTTAACGAACGTCATAGGCGATCTACGTCTCGGCTGAACTTCGCTCGCCCGCACGTCAACTACCGCTCGCAATTAATTCCGCGGTCCCGACTATCGTTCTATGTTTTATCGCCGCAAATGCGGCCTATTATATTCTTCTTCCTTGGGATGTCGTCTCAACAACGGACAGCGTAGCAGTGGTAAGTTTGACGTTCGGGATATGACATAGCACCTTCTAACGAATGTTTGGACAGACTGCAATAACCCGTCTCCTTGGCCGTGGGTTTGGTATTGTAGCTGCGATACTTATCTGCCTGGTCGTTGCTGGCTCACTCCTTGGCAACTCGTTCGTCGCTGGACGTAGTACGTTAGCCCCTATTCTCCGCTTTGCAGCCCCAGTTTCATTGAACCTGTGAAACGACTATTACCCTTATAACATACCAGAGTTACCTATATCCTCATAGAAAGGGCAGAAAACTGACTTTATAATTAAAGTGGCGGTCGCAGCGGCAAACATGGATTGGTTTCCTCGCATCTTTGCTTCTGTGGGCTACATTGGCCTGAAGTTCCGGACCGAAGACGAACCGGCGCCACCTTCTGAGGGCGATCAGAATTCTATCACGGCCCGATCAGACGCCCCTATTAATGCTATAATGCTCTCGGCTGTCCTATCAGCCTTGTATATTTTGCTTGGCAACTTCCGCGCTCTCCTCACGTTCAACGGTTTGGGAGAGTACTCATTCTTCTTTCTGACCGTGCTAGGTGCGATTGTTCTACGATTCCGCGAGCCTGGGCTACGGAGACCGTACAAACCGTTCATTCTGATCCCAATAATATTCGCGGTAGTAAGTGGGTTTGTGGTTATTAGAGGTGCTTTCTTCGCACCGGTGCTAGCGCTTGTGGTTATCATCGTTTGGGTAATCGGTCTGGGGTTCTACTGGATCAGGAAGCGACTGGCTACGAGGTCAGGAGAATAATAAGGAACGAGTGCGTTCTTCTTTTTAATTCGTGCAATCACTACCATCTAATCAATATGTCACGGCTTGCAACCCATTCTATTCTATAATAGGGGTATCCGAAGCAGGTCGGCCAGATTGTTGCCTTTTGGGGGCAAAGTTTTCTATCAAATAGTCCGGGTTCTGCGGATTACATAGGTATTTAGATAACTATATAATTCCATTCTTGATCATCGGAAAGCCATGTTGTCCGGAAACCCAGGGGAATATAGTTGAGGCTACGGACTCCACGCACTCAGCAAGAACTGCGGAACGCTCCCCGTTAGGCAGTCACCAGACACGAATACGCCACCCAGTAACCGCTATAGCATGGTATAAACCATACTATTGAGGAAATATCTCAAGTAGCCCTACTATTTACCAACTTCTATCTGAATAATTACTGATCCTCGTTTGGCTATCCTAGTGGCCTGTGCGTAAGGAGTTGTCGCCATTCCCCTGGATAGGGGGGGCTACTAGAAACAAAGAGCCGCCTGGGTATATAGGCCTGCAGTTCTAACCATATAGGGGTTGAGGCTCTTCGCGCAACAACATAGTTGTTTCCTAGGCTTCTCGGTTAGCCTCATAATAAATGCCTTTCAAAATATTTCCGAATGATGTTATTCGCAATTGATGCCACAATCGACGTATCTGGTTGTTCAATCCCCCCTTCTTCTTCCACGCCGTTTTCTACTATTGATGAGCCTTGGATGCTCTCGATATCATGCCCCAATTCATTGACGAAACCCAATAGCAAGTTCTTCTTTATATACCGGCCGCGAGTCCCCCCAAAGCGGTTCCCCAACTCTACCTCCTTGATGATTCCTGTGCCCCGGACTCCTTTATATCGAAAGGCCCGAAGATGCAACGTGTACCCATTCAAAACTAGCTCCTAGATATGGTTGGCGGCTCATTCGTACGCGCCTTCTTCGTGATATTTCAAGTTCATTTCTTCGCGCATTGCGCTCTGCGCTTCGTTGTCTCGGGGTCCAGCTGAAGCCGCGCCTAGGCCAAAGCTACCGGGTGCACTGAAGGAAAGTTTGATCTATGATTTGACTGTGGGATGATTATCAGCCGGCTCGGAGTGATGATCTGGCATTAGGGGTGCATCTTGGTGCGCCATCATGTATTCGTATGAGGATAATATGAGAGGATCTATTTCGTCGTCGTCCTAACGTTTAACATTTGAAAGACGCGTGGGCTATGCTCAGGAACTTCCCAAAGAAATACGATTGATAGGATGTTGATTCAAAAGTAGTAGTAAGGTTCTAGAATCCCCAGTTCCAAAAACTAGGATTGAAGTACAAGGTGACAGTGCATCGCACTGTCCTGATTTGGTACCTTCCAACTCCCAAGGGGTATGGGACGTGACAAGCTTTAGTATACATGGAACGACTATAACTGTCAGAGACAGGGTTGCTGGGACTCGGCTCTTATATATATATATATATATATATATATATGCTCATGAAAGTTATCTCCGAAACAACACTATATCTGAAGTTACCAATGTGTATTCTAATGGAGTAACCAGTAGAGTTGAAGGTTTCGTTTGGGTTTTGTGTAACATCTTGTGTGCAAAATAACCTCTGAAGATTATTAGGAGCGAGAGTTTGGGAAGGTTCCAACGTTTGCGCTTGTTACTTACATAGTAGGCATCAATTGATACTTATAGGCAGTCAAGTGGTCATATGGTTATTCCATTTGATTAAAGTATACCTAATATATCGTATAAACATTTGAAGTTGAAGAAGGTGGTAGTAGGCCAACCCAGACAGCGCTAATAGGAGTGAAACCTAAATCTAATACTGTTCCACCATCTCTATCAAGGGAGAATTAGATTGCGAATTGAAAGATCAAAAAGGTATACCTGCTAGAATTGTGGCTGTTGCTAACCCGAACCTGACCTCTTTGTACTAATAGGGGTATACCCAAAGAGCGTCCGTAGGTCCCATAAGTCCAACCCTTCAAGTGCGGCAGAAGCTAAAGCATACATCCGAATACGTATTCAAGATATGAATCCCACGGCGATATTGAAAATAGGGAAGGGCGTACAAGGTCAATATTCTATATAATGAAACGTTTGAACCAATTGATGACTCTAGTCTACATAGGATGTAGGCTACTTACACGTGGTACCAGGTAAGGATCTCCTTGTAAGGGACAATGTAAGGGACCACGAAACGTCATATTGCCTGCAGATAATGTGGAGGATGTGGAGGACCCTGGCAGGACCACATAGCGCCGTAGCACTAAGCGTTGCAGCTTATGGGCCATGCTCAGGTGGCTAGTGCCGTATTCGGATAGCTATGGCTGTACATGTAAGCGCCGATGGCCGGGGGGCACCTAGGTCTAATGATATGGATCGGGTTTCTCGAAGCTTCGCCTGACAAATAGTGACACCTCATCTCGAGCTTAACAGCACATTTGGCTTTATCTTGAGATGAACGCAGGCGGGAAATACAGAGAGAGGTATCGAAGAAGTAACAGTGTTATTTGTTCGACAGGGCTGAAGCCTTCGAAACAAATAGAAAGACAGGACGAGATATGAATTATTTATGATTTATGATTCACGCTATTTCACTGCCCACCATCCATTCGTCTTTCCATCATACCACCCTTAGATTACCTACATAACGTATCCCTCTATACTAAGTATCATATGAGTCGCACTATTCAGATACCATTCGTACCTCGTAGCCTTAGCCATAGCCATTTATTCCTTATTCCCTATCCATCAGACTGATTCCCTGTGTTACCGAGACGAACCTGATAGTGCAATCTGGCTATTTCTCAACCCAATGAACCGTCGTCCTCGATAGTAATCCACAGACCGCCCTAGCAACTGATCTGCTTTGTAGCCCACCACCTAACTGCCACCTCACGACAAAGAAATACTCGCATACCATACGGGTACAGCATCCTCGCTTCTAATCGCGCAGCGTTACGCTTCTTCGACCACCTTCGCGCACCGCTGCCCAACAATCACCATATTCCAATCATCGAAGCACCGATACCTAACCTTCCCCTTCCTGACCTGACCCGGTAACTGGTAGATATTGCTCGCAAACATGGCGAAAGATGTAGAGAAGGCTACGAAGCTCAAGGAAGAGGGGAACCACCACTTCCAGGCCAATGACTTCATTGGCGCTGAGAGTCTATACTCCAAAGCGTGAGTTATGGAAGACACGTATATATACTATTGTTGCACCCGCGGGCTAATGGATATCGGGACTTGGTAGCATCATCGCGGACGATACAAACCCTTCGCTCTACACGAATCGTGCTATGGCAAGGATCCGACTCAATCTTTACGAACCTGCAATTTCAGACTGTGAAGAGTGTCTCAAGCTAAGCGGAGAGAAAGGCAACCTCAAAGCGTACTTCATCCTCTCCCAGTGTCAGCTAGCCATACACGACTACAACGCGGCCCTCGAGAGTGCCCTCAAAGCTCACCGCTTGTGCGTCGAGACCAACGACAAGTCGCTCGGTCCCGTGACGAACCAGGTTCTTCGTTGTAAGAAGGAGCGTTGGGACGATATGGAGAAGAAAAGGTCCCGAGAGGGACAGGAGCTCGAGAACGAAGTCGTTGCCCTCATGGAACGCGAACGGGATGATATGATCAATTCGTGCGACAACGACTTCGACAGGGCGCAGGTGACAGAGGAATGGGATCACAAGATCGCCCTGTTACGAGACACCTTCGAGAAGTCTAGGTCCGCTGCGGAGAAGAGGCGTGAGGTCCCTGCTTGGGCCATTGATGACATTAGTTTTGGCATCATGGTCGACCCGGTTATTGTAAGTTGCAATTCGTCTCATTCCTCTTATAGTTCATAGAGGAGGTCGCGGGATAGATATATCGAGAATGATGACACAACTAACAAGGACGATAGACGAAGACTGGCAAGTCGTATGAGAGAGCATCTATCATGGAGCATCTCCGAAGACATCCTACCGACCCTTTGACAAGAGAGCCGCTAACCCCTAACGACCTGCGATCAAACCTTCAACTTAGGGAGGCTTGTCAAGAGTTCCTAGACCAAAATGGATGGGCTGTTGACTGGTAGATACCGGATACTTATTCCACTGAGGAGTATTCAAGACTACGACTGCTAAGGGAATCAACGAGGAGACGACACGACGGGAGAGTGTATTTTAAAGAATCGGGCATTTTCACAAGCAATGCATCGGGCGGCGTTCTTCGGTTTGGCGCGAATGCGCAATTGCGCGTCGGCGGGATATCCAACTCTGCGTACGTGAGAACGGAAAGTTCAAGGAAATGATTACGGATTACGAGCGATGAAAACGCTTTTCACCGTCCATATTAATACTATCGCACAATTGAAGACATATGGGCTATTTGTAAATATGGACCATCTAAGGATAGTCAGTAGAAAATTCTTCAATTCAACTGATGATATTGAGCTCGTGAATAGTTATTATTTTTATTTTTTTTTTTTTACATCAGAACATGTACCCATTCTCATACATGTACATTTGCCTAGACCATCCAATGGGATGCCGACTTCTCCGATACAAGCCGAGATGGATCGAGTGGAGATGCATTCTGCAACGGTTGAATAGTTACCTAAGTAGTTGCACGATAATAGAACCTTGCTGGGATGGGCTAGATCCCCCTCATACCAGCTTCCAAGCTTCCAAGCTTCATCTCAGGCCGAAGCCGAGCCCGAAGCCCGTCAACGGGCTTGCTAATATTCCTGAGTCGCAGTTTACCCAATCTATAATCTGCTCCTCTATCCATTTAGGTATTTACACATAATCATACCCATCTTGTCTCGTAGATCATATTCAGTCTTCACTATGACAATCATATACCACACCTCTTCGCAGCCCCAAGAACCACAGCACCCCGCAATGGCCGCCGCCTCCTCCTCCACAGCAAACACCCCCTCCGTCCCCTTCGGCCCCGCCATGCGCAAGACGCATTTCTCCTTCGGCTCACACTATACCCCCTTGAACCATGGGTCCTACGGCGCGTACCCGGTGTCCGTGCGGCGCACCCACGAAGCCATGCGCGCGGCCCTCGACGAGGCGCCCGACCCGTTCATCGCGCTCGAGTACCACGACCGTGTGCTCCCGCACCGGCGCATCGCCGCGCAAGCGCTCGGCGTGACCGATGTGGATGAGTTGGTATTCGTGCCCAATGCGACGACGGGGAGCGATACCGTGCTCAAGAACTTCGTCTGGCAGGACGGAGACGTGGTGCTGTGCTACGAGCTGATCTACGATGCGCTGGCCATGGGATTGAGCTGGGTGCAGGAGACGCGCGGGGTGGGCGTGCATGTGGTGAAGCTTGCGTGGCCGGTGAGCGATGATGAGGTCGTCGCCGCTATGGTTTCCGCTGCGAAGGAGATTAATGCACAGCCGGGGAAGAGGGTGAGGCTCGCTATCGTGGATACCGTGGTCAGCATGCCCGGGATCCGGGTGCCGTTCGAGCGGCTGGTGCCCGCGCTGCAGGCGGAGGGAGCGCTGGTTCTGGTGGACGGCGCGCATGGCGTCGGACATGTGGATATTGACTTATCAGTGCTCAAGCCGGATTTCTTCGTCACGAATTTGCATAAGTGGTTTTTTGTCCCCCGGGGCTGCGCGGCGTTTTATGTGGCCAAGCAGCACCAGAGTTTGATAAGGACGACCCTACCGACGAGTCATAAGTTTAGGCCGAAGAGGGAGTTGGGTGAGATGACGGCGGAGGAAAGGGAGGGGGAGGGTAGGGCGTTCGTGGGAATGTTTGATTTTACTGGTAAGCGAATACGTAGCTCTACTCTTGCTTCACGTTGTTTGGAATTGGTGACAGGTTTCGAGTACTGACTTTTGTATGACAGCTACGGATGATACGACAGCATGGCTCTGTGTTGAGAGTGAGTAGAAGTCTTTCTCCTCTGCTTGTATCGAATACATATTAATCGTTTCTTAGCCGCTCTTGACTTCCGAAACAATGTATGTGGCGGCCAGAAGGCTATCCAGGACTATTCGCACA
Organism: Hypomontagnella monticulosa; assembly: GCA_902825475.1. Taxonomy (NCBI): domain Eukaryota; kingdom Fungi; phylum Ascomycota; class Sordariomycetes; order Xylariales; family Hypoxylaceae; genus Hypomontagnella; species Hypomontagnella monticulosa. The sequence continues at coordinate 4,981,414 of CADEBF010000003.1, read as the reverse complement.
AAGTAGCTCAAGAGAGCGCGGTGATTGCCGCTGATATCCTGGGCACCGATATCATGGATTGTCCGGGCTCTTGCATACGGGACTGCTTTTTTGCCAACGTGCGGCTCCCGCTGGACCTCGGGACCGGCCCTGGCCAGATTGATCCAGCGCACAAGGACAAGGTCTCAGACTGGTTCAAGGCTACGGGTTACCGTGAGAGCGGCATGTACTTCCAGACCTGTCTCTATAGGGGTGTGTGGTGGTGGCGTATTAGCGGTATGATATATGTTGATGTAGATGATTTTAGGAGAGGAGCCAAGGTGCTGAAGGATCTTTGCGCAAGGGCTCGAAATGGGGAGCATGTTAAGGTGTAGACAGCGACTGAGTTCTAGAAAATATGATATAAAGAAAATATCCATGGTAGAGTTTTACGTCTTGACGTACCTCTTGTAGATTAGGACTATGATAATAGAGCTGCCTTGGTGAACTACCCGTACTACATTACTCGTAGAGTCCTCAAGATGCGCTTGGTCTGACTGAGTAGGAGGCAGATGAGCAGGTACATGTATGTAGGCTAGCAACGCAAGGGGATGTCCCGTAAGCCTCCTAGTTCACGCGACGCTAATAAATCAGATAAAATCATAAGATGGCAGCCATTCATATTAAAACCTTGATTCAACTAAGTCTCGATTCATCGAGATATTAATAACCCTCAATGGCCGCCGAGCTCCTAAGCTTGCGTTCCCAAAGTGTTGCCGCGAAGATCCATACTACCACGCTGAAATACATCATAGCTCTGAGCTGCGTATTGAAGCCGTCGGCAAACACCTGTCGTACCGCATCCCGAGTTGCATCGGGGAGTGTATTGACGTATTGCACGGAGTCGGCGATCTGCTGTATATCCGCTGGACTGAGTAAAGAGGGTAGGTTAGAGGCTAAATGGTTGTTAAGGATGGTTGAGCCAATAGCAAGTCCTATTGTACCACCAAGAACTCGTACTTGGGTGATTGCTCCCATAGCGACGGCTATAACACAGTAATTAGTCTCTGGCCTCCGGGGATTGCGAAAGCACATTCACTTACCCATATCGGACCTCTTTACTACCATAGGGGTATATACCAATAACGAAACTAGGGTCATTCCAAACCCAAAGCCCATTATGACTTCGTACCCATACATGGCGGCACCACTAGTGAACGGGATTGAGCTCGCAAGGCCAATTCCGAGCAACTGCATAGACGCTCCAAAGAGGAGAAGGTAAAAAGGGGGCATCTTCCATCTCCCCGCACATTGGCCAGCCACAGCCGTAGCCACAGGGGAGGAAAGGAGTAGCGGCAGTAGATGTGTACCGGCTTCGAAGGGGCTGGCCCCGTCGACGGCTTGAAAGCGTTGGGGAAGATTAATGATGGCGGTCATGAATGGAGGACCCGTACAAAACCCAATTCTAGATTATGTCAATAAAATGCTGACTTTATAGTATGGTCTTATAGATATGGGTTATACTCACATGATAAGAGCGCTGAATAGGCGGTCCTTCATCAGCCGAAGAGGAAAGATAGGCTCTTGGGTTGAGGTCGGTCGGTCTACGATGTGTTCCCACCCAACGAATGCGACGAACAGGACGCCGCCAATGATTATGGTGCTCAGGATAGTTGGACTTTGCCAGCTGTACCGGGATCCCGCTTCCTCGAAGGCAAAAACGATTAGAGCAGATGAGAAGAGTAAGAACATAGCTCCAAGGATGTCGAGTCGACGAAGCGAGCTTCGTGATATCTTGGTATAGAAGCTCATCCGAACCGTCGGGTTATCGAGATTCGGAAAGTGGGCAGGCATCACGAAGGCTATTACACCGGTCGCGACAGCACCAACGGGAGCGCTATTTTTAACGTTAGATACACGTACAAGAGTTCGGAAATAGGGGCACGCCAACTTGAGGAGGAAGACCCATCGCCACGAGGCACGATCGTTGATTACGCCTCCAAGGATAGGACCAAGGACGGAACTGAGTACGGTGACGATCGAGATGACTGCGAGGATATTACCCCATTTCTCAGGAGGAACTAGCTCAGGCTGGATGACGGTCACCATCGCATAGATACCGGAGGCACCTACACCCTGGAGGGCTCGAAACACTATTCTGGACGGGATTTAGCATATGGGGTTACTCCCATACTAGATTGGTGTGGCATACAGTTGGGTCATATTTGATATCGAACCGCAGACTATCGAAAACACGGTGAAGAACGCAATTGCAACCAATATTAACAGCTTGCGTCCTAGGATATCGCTGAATTTAGCGTAGACGACTAGGAAGCCTATGCCATAGTCAGTGATAGTAGTCTGAATTGCGTGCGCTCGTAATCATACCAGTATATGTAATTAGGTATGATGTGACCACCCAATCTCGTTGCTCGAATCCGCCCAGGGCATTTGTAATAGAGATCAGCGATGTACTGACGATGGTCGTCTCCAACATCGAAAGGAATAATGAAAGACATAATCTATACAACAGTTAGGTGTATGCTTTTGGATAGATTCATATAAGGTTTGGTGTAATACGCAGATGTAAGGACGTATAATCTCCAGCCTTTGAGATATATCCGAGGTGGTTCGGCAGGGATTTGTTGTGTGATTTGGCCATCATGCTGGTTGTTGTCTTGAGGCTCTCTAGATCCGGTCGGGCCAAGCATAATACCCCCGTCCTCGGCATGACCATTCTGCATGGCTGTGGGTGTGGTCCCGGCTTCTTGGATCTCAGAAGACGATGCCATGTCTATTGGCGCTGGTAATTGGAGAAGCGGACGAGACTACTGCCGGGACATGATGCTTGGATATAAACGAACCCCTGATATGGAGCCGAAAACAGAGGACAGCTTTGCTAGAAAAATTGCGGCGCAGCGCGTCGAACTAGCTGGACCGTCGAATGGACAGCGTAGACAGGGGTACCCCATGCCCCAGATATAGAATCATCTCGACTACAACACATCGTAGAGTCGTATTCGTCACTATATTTCCGGCGAATACTACTCAAGAGGTATACCATATTTGATTCAGTTTCGGTGTGCGTATTTCAAGTATCAATTGTGGCAGAACCCCTAGAATTCTGAAGGTGGCAAAGATAACTGAAAATCTCATAACTAGTCCTCTTGATATACCTACCTAGTATCTGGTACATGTAAGGTATGATCAAATCTGTAAAACTCGAACTGGAAGAAGCGGTTTTTGTAGAAATACATCTCTCTATGTCATCTAGGTAACCTACTTAGGTAAACGGAGCTCCTCGTACATATTTCGAAGCTCGACAAGGTAGTGCGCTGGGCGACATGAGATTGTTGAAACATAGCTTTCAGTAACACGTATGCGGAGTGAGGGAAGTTTCGAGCTTGCTACCACGTAGCACTCGTTTCCATTAAGTTCTTATTTGAGTGATTTTGAACGTAATTGTAAACAGTACTGCCAATGGACTGTATATCAAATCCAAAGTTGATTCTTGTTGGTGGATGATGAAGAATTTCAAGAACTCAGTCACGAGCTGAGCTAGACAAATTTTAGCGTAGACCACAGATGCGCCACGGCCAGCACGTGATATCTCGATAGTGACTAAGCTGAGGCTTGTGAGTATCCGTGTGTAAGCGATAGTTGAAGCTTACAAACCAACATCGTTGTAGTTAAACCTTTCCCATGACAAGGCAACTTAAATTGCAGTGACATAGGACTTTTAGAATGAGATTATGTCTTCTTAGTTTATATTTCGAGTTGTCGAATTACCCAATTGTGTCTTAATACAGATTAATATGGCGTATAGTCAGTGTATGTAGTTATTATGTCCCATACGTACCTAGAATCCCAATATCAAGACGTCTGCGACAAATTACGCGGTATTACTGAAGCAACACCTGTGAGTATCCGTCATTTAAGGTAGCTAGATCATGGGATTCACCCATAATTAGCATGTAGATGTCCGAGCACTCATTCATGTTTAATGAGGACGAACCGGTTCGACTCTTGATGCTACACTTTTATCTTAGTTCTTTGAGTTGTCAAGGGTAAGAGATAATTTACTTTGAATCAACCCCTGGAAGGCTCCGCCACGATCCGACAACGTGGATTAGGGGTCTGGGTACATCGATTACGATTGAATCCATCTAGTAATTGAATGTACTTATGATAATAATTATTGGCTATTATTTCCATCCCTTTCCGATTCCGATCGTATTGTTCTGCTTGGAAATTCCTAGAGGCGCATTCTTGGGCTACATTTCAAGCTCGTATTGAATAAGATACGGGATGATGCATTAGAGAGGCTTGTGTAAAGGAGCGTTTAGGAAAAGTAAATACGGTGAACTGGTACGTACACTAAAGAGAAAATCGACCCCCACAGTTTCCTGTGCAGTTCAAATGTTGTCTTTAATTCTGGAAAACGCGCATGTGCTACCCCGCCTTTGTCTGTACTGTACAGATAGATACCTTACGTCGATACCAAACCTTGCCCAGTGAACCTTCAAATTGGGTTGGTATTGGATCCTTATCGTCGAATAAGGGGGACTCCATACCGGTCGCCGCTAACACGTCAAATCTCCAGCAGCAAGACAGGGCCCCCTCAATAACCCCCCTTCCCCCCCTAAATTACTAGGTACCCGTACCTCTTCCAGCCAGGGCTTCAGGGCTTCAGGGCTAGCTTTAGTTTGTGATACGCTGAAGATCACGTTGCTTTGCTGCGGCCAAACGCCAAACAGCGCCCCCCGGTCCCCCTCTACTAGTAGACTACTACCCTACGGGCTACAATACAAGCCCAAGCCTGCGCCCGCCCTGCCGCTGAAATGCTCCATGAACCGAAACATTGACCTGGTCAACATTCAGATCTTTGACCTTTTCCGATTGATTGATGATCAACCCAAGTCAAGAACCCCGTCCTAAGGTCGACATCCCAAATATCATTGCCTCTTCCTCAGCCACCTTCTTTGCTTCTCTTTTCCTTTCCCCTTTTCTTCATCTATCTTCTACATCTACTTCCTAGGAACGCGACACCGACGGGAATCTCAAACCGCCCTCTTTGATACAGGATATCGTCGTCTCCTCTTTTTTACCATATTCCCACTTCTTCGCTTCTCCAACCTTGGGTTTCGCAATCCTCACCGACTTCTAACAGCAGACGCTATTCTACCACCCGCTATAGGGGAACCGTTGGAAAATGTCGTGGAAGCTCACCAAGAGTAAGTATTCAATATCCCGATCGAATTACAACCCGTCTGTCTTCGTTGGACTTCCAATCTACCCGGCATGACCTAGCATGACGACTACCCTATGTTAGCTACACGACGATCATGGCCAATTCTGCTAACGCAATATTCCATCAGAGTTAAAGGACACCCATCTGGGTCCCCTCGCCAACACGTTTTCACGAAATCCTTCCACGTCTACTATTACCGAGAAAGACGAGAAGGCCGCTATTCCAACGTCCGCCACCCCTACTCCTAGCGACAATGCAATCGGTTCGTAACATTCTGCCCCATTCTATAGAGAGCTACTCACCCTTTTTCCATACAGCTGCTTCGGAACACATGGTCCAAGAACCAGTCATTAAACCCCCCAAACCTGGTATTCTCGTAGTTACTCTGCACGAAGGCCAAAACTTTGCCTTACCCGAACAACACCGTACCGCCTTTTCGCAACATGGCCAAGGGTCTATGTCGACAGGAAATGCCTTGAACGTTGGTTCCGTGCGGCCGGGGTCCTCCCAACGAGCTGCCCCCGGATCATATATAAACGGCAGACCTCAAACCTCGGCCGGCGGTTTCTCCGGAATACCCTCCAATCACGGTCGCATCTCCAGTAAATATCTACCCTACGCTCTTTTGGATTTCGATAAGGTTCAGGTTTTCGTCAACTCGGTCTCGGGCAACCCGGAGAACCCGTTATGGGCCGGAGACAATACCCAATACAAATTCGATGTGTCTCGAGTGACAGACTTGAACGTACATCTATACATGCGCAATCCGACCGCACCCCCAGGCTCGGGACGAAGTCAGGATATCTTCCTAGGAGTCGTGCGTATCAACCCCAGATTCGAGGAGAAGCATACATTTGTCGAGGATCCCAAAGCTAGCAAGAAGGATCGGGAGAAGGCGGCGACCGAATTCCAGAACCGTGAGCGCGAATTAGGTCACAGCGGTGTTGAATGGGTTGACGTGCAGTACGGCTCCGGCAAGCTGAAGATCGGCGTGGAGTATGTTGAGAACCGCGCGGGCAAGCTCAAGATCGAAGACTTCGAACTGCTCAAGGTGGTTGGTAAGGGCAGTTTCGGCAAGGTTATGCAGGTTCGCAAAAAGGATACCAGCCGAATCTATGCGCTCAAGACGATTCGCAAAGCGCATATCATCTCGAGATCAGAAGTCGCGCACACCTTAGCCGAGAGATCCGTGCTGGCACAGATTAACAATCCTTTTATCGTTCCCCTAAAATTCACATTCCAGTCTCCCGAAAAGCTGTACTTCGTGTTAGCTTTCGTCAACGGCGGAGAACTGTTCCACCATCTTCAGAAGGAACAGCGATTCGAAGTCAACCGAGCCCGATTCTACACCGCCGAGCTCCTGTGTGCTCTTGAATGCCTTCATGGATTCAACGTCATCTACCGAGATCTGAAGCCCGAGAACATCCTGCTCGATTACCAGGGCCACATTGCGCTCTGTGATTTTGGACTCTGCAAACTAGACATGAAGGATGAAGACCGGACGAACACATTCTGTGGCACCCCCGAGTACCTAGCGCCGGAACTCCTCATGGGTAAGGGTTACAACAAAACGGTGGATTGGTGGACTCTAGGAGTCCTTCTCTACGAGATGCTTACGGGTCTCCCACCTTTCTACGACGAGAACACCAACGAGATGTACCGGAAGATTCTATCGGAGCCACTCCATTTCCCAGGCGCCGATGTTGTGCCTCCGGCGGCTAAGGATCTTCTTACCAAACTCCTCAACCGCAACCCCGAGGAGCGGCTCGGCGCCGCGGGTAGCGCTGAAATTAAGGCTCATCCGTTCTTCCACGCCATAGATTGGCGGAAGTTGTTGCAACGCAAGTATGAACCTACGTTCAAGCCCAGCGTCGTAAGTATTAATCTTGCCTATTTTTACACATTACCAATATCTAACTCTATGACTAGGTCGATGCTCTCGATACAGCCAACTTCGACCCTGAGTTTACCTCGGAGGTGCCTAAGGACTCGTATGTGGAGGGACCGGTATTATCGGAGACCATGCAGAACCAATTTGCGGGCTTCAGCTACAACCGGCCGATTGCCGGCCTCGGTGACGCCGGTGGCAGCGTTAAGGACCCCTCATTCGTAGGCAGCATCCAGGATCGACGATAAATAGATTAGCCGCGGAGGAGGAAGTAGGGGCAGTGGCAGCATTTCCTCGGATCCGGTGTTGGGGCTGGGGCATCCACGGTGTGGCAATAAGATAAAATGACCCAGCACATGGAGGCTGATGAGACACGTTGACACTAAGATAGTCACGGGCATGAGCAAGAGATTGAGAAATTTAAAAGAAGTAAACGGCAAACGACCTAGGACTAGAGTTGATTGCATTGGTAGAGCTCCGATCCACGCAGCAGCGAAACGAGTGATTGAGAGTGAGTGAAGTATGGTCGGAGATACTACTGCTACGTGCGTACAAATGCAGACATGACACATCGCGTTACGTCGCGGCTGCGATCAATGATACAATACCGGATACTGGACCGGACCGCATCGGATGAGAGCACGTTCATATTGGAGTTTTTGGGGCATTGAAACTTGACTTGACGATTGACGCCTTCGAGTTTGCGTGCGCTTTTCTCTCTCTTGACTTGAGATCTCCGTATACACATGTAGATAGATGAGATCAAGGCTAGGAAAAGAAAAATGGTGTCGCTGGTACTTCTGACTCGGCCATGTCATTACCTGCGTCTTCGTCGCATGAAACCGTCCACGTTTTCCTCTATCCGGTTTCTTCATTTTAGCCCGAGGCTTACTGTGATTGTTGAGCGAAATAATCGTGAGTGTCAAATCACTCGCATACTTCATATATACACAGTAACATTGATGAAGATGGGGAAGACTGGCATCTTATCGGGATTATTATAGTAGTATCAATGCTTGTAGTTACATCCAATGCCACCGGAAAGCCGCCTCGCATGGCTGCATGGTTGGTTCCAGGTCGGCTACATATGTAGGATAATCGTCGACATACATGTACTATAGTACATTTACATGCAGGCGTACCGTTATATCCGGGATATACCATAAGCATCACGTCACTAGCTCGTTCTAGCGCGGGGTAGTGAATTTGGATGGGCAGACCTAGTAGCAAACCTTCAAGGTTCTCAGCAGCTAAGCAGTTAGAGAAAACTGGAAGCTCTACAGTAAATGTCGCTCACTCATCACCTTTTTTATAACCCCACCTCCTCATCCGGGACCACCAACAAATAAATATCTAGGCCGATCACCCTTTTGCTTTATATCTTCAGCCTCGTCCTCACCCTTGCTTGATTGTTATACCTCTGCAATCCTCGAGCCGCATAAGACCTCTTCGGCTTTCTCGAAGTAAGTGAAACACAGTTGTGACATATGCTAGTTGCCCCGCATCCCCTCAACCCACGTTAACCCCCCTTCTCTCATTTATAACAATGCGATAATAGGCGCATACTGTACTATTATAGACTGAGCACTATTCCCAGCTCAACCGCCCAATTCTGCATGCCCATTCTCGAAGCCAGCTAATAATAACTATTTCTCTTCTTTTACCAAAATATTATACTGACCACACTGCTTGACGCAGAGTCGTAGCTACCTTCTCATTCCCCGCATTCACAACTTCTCAGCCAAGATGCCTCAGGCAGTTTCTTTGCCCACCTGGGCCTCTCTGGAAGAGCACCACAAGACTGTCGGCAAGACCTTCGTCTTGAAGGATGCTTTCGCCAGCGACCCGTCCCGTTTCGACAAGCTCAGCAAGACCTTCCACAACGCCGCCTCCGGTACCGACATCCTGTTCGATTTCAGCAAAAACCTCATCACCGAGGAGACCATCAATCTCCTTGTAAAACTCGCCGAAGAGGCTGGCCTCGAGAAGAAGCGTGATGCTATGTTCGCTGGCGAGAAGATCAACTTTACCGAACAAAGAGCTGTCTATCACACCGCGTTACGCAATGTGGGCGGTTGGGATATGAAGGTGGACGGCCAGGATGTCATGAACGTTAAGGGTGGTGTCAACGACGTTCTACAGCACATGAAGGAGTTCTCCGAGCAGGTCCGGAGCGGAGAATGGAAGGGTTTCACGGGGAAGAAACTAACTACCATCATCAATATCGGTATTGGTGGTTCCGATCTGTAAGTGCCACTTACACCGAAGAGCGTTACAGGTTTCAGCGTCGAGACATATCCACTCTAACAATACCTAGGGGACCTGTCATGGTTACCGAGGCCCTGAAGCACTATGGTGCCAAGGACATGACATTACACTTTGTTTCCAATATTGATGGCACACATATGGCTGAGGCCCTTGCCAACTCCGACCCCGAGACAACCCTTTTCCTCGTTGCCTCTAAGACCTTCACCACCGCCGAGACCACTACTAACGCGAACACTGCGAAGTCGTGGTTCGTTGAGAAGACCAGTGGCAAGGGTGAGATTGCTAAGCATTTTGTTGCTTTGTCCACCAACGAGGCCGAGGTCACCAAGTTCGGTATCGACAGCAAGAACATGTTTGGCTTCGAGAGCTGGGTTGGTGGCCGATACTCCGTCTGGAGTGCCATTGGTCTCAGCGTCGCTCTATACATCGGTTATGACAACTTCCACAAGTTCCTGGCCGGTGCACATGCGATGGACAAGCACTTCCGGGAGACGCCCCTCAAGGACAACATCCCTGCCCTTGGTGGTCTGCTAAGTGTTTGGTATAGCGACTTCTTTGCCGCGCAAACACACCTTGTCGCTCCGTGGGTTTCATCGATTAAACTATTTTAAGCATCAGCTAACATCAATGTAGCTTCGACCAATACCTGCACCGCTTCCCCGCCTACCTCCAGCAACTATCTATGGAGTCTAACGGCAAGACGATTACATCCGACGGTTCACCTGCCAAATACACCACCGGACCCATCCTCTTCGGCGAGCCCTGCACCAACGCTCAGCACTCTTTCTTCCAGCTCGTCCACCAAGGCACGAAGCTGATTCCCACCGATTTCATCCTAGCCGCCAAGTCCCACAATCCCATCTCCAACAACCTGCACCAGAAGATGTTAGCATCAAACTACTTCGCACAGGCTGAAGCTCTCATGATCGGCAAGACGCCCGAGCAGGTCAAGAGCGAGGGCACACCCGACAACCTCGTCCCGCACAAGGTGTTCCTAGGCAACCGACCGACAACTAGTATCCTAGTCGGCGGCGTAATCGGCCCCGCTGAGCTCGGCGCGCTTATCGTTTACTACGAGCACCTGACTTTCACCGAAGGTGCTATCTGGGACATCAACTCGTTCGACCAGTGGGGCGTGGAGCTCGGCAAGGTGCTCGCGAAGAAGATCCTCAAGGAGCTCGACGAGCCCGGAAACGGCGAGGGCCACGACGCGAGTACGGGCAGCTTGATTGGGGCTTTCAAGAAGTTTGCCAGCGCTTGAAGGTTAGGCACGGCTTCGGGGCCGAGGCTCTGAGTCGTTGGTCACGCTGGTTGGTGTAGGATGTTATTGAGCGCTGCGAGCGCGTTTAGGTAAAATGCAAAAATCAGGTACCACATATTACGCTGAGAATTATCTTGCTAGTTAGAGCTATGGCTCTTAGTCCGTGGTTGAGTTGGTAGAAGTAATATATACTGTTAAGGATAATGACACGGAACGATGTGTCGCTTTAAAAGGTTGTGGTACCGAGAACTCAACCTGGTATGTACTTGCCACTAGTATGGTACTATCACTGAGCATAGTTGTTCTGAGTTGCGCCAGGCAATAGAGAAATCCAAATGGCTAGCAGGTTAGTACAAACTCACAAGAGTAGAGAATAGTGGCAACGGAGATTTTAATCCATTATCCTTCAATTCTAACTTTTGGTTTTATAGAGATTGAACTACTTGTTGTTTTACTTGAAATTATTGTATTTAAAGCTGGATCTCTCTTAGTCGAGAAAAGTGGCTTACCGTTGCCAGCCATCCATTACATCGACAAAGCTCCTCTAATGAAAACGCTACGAACTTTGGATAGGCACTTATGCCAGGTATCCAAATGCATATCAACTACATAACATGCTTAGTATCTTATGCAATCCTCATGCTGAGAGATTAGGACGTCATAATCTATTCAAATGGATAAATCAGGTGATATTAAAGTCATGTGATGATCAACACGAGTGGACAGTTGACTTCGTGAAATTTTGCTGTTTATGTTTGAGCCCTCCGAAAGGTTTTAACCATATTGATTCATCAGGTCATCCATCCATTACTATCTTATATTCTTGATGGTATCTGATAGTATATGTTTCCATACTATATCAGACGTACCTAGGTATTTACAGCAAACCCATTAAGGATATCATTCACATCTATCGGCTTGATATTGTTACGTTCCACAAGGATAAGCGTTGAATTAGGAGCTGAAGTACTTTCAGCGCCTTCGTGATGATATCACACCAATCTTTTTTCATTTTCAATAGGTACTATGGAAAACACAACAATCTTAGCTAGAACAATGAAGATAATGCCTGAAATACCCCGCCCCGTCCGTCACACAAGCTAGGCCTGCATATGGATATAGTAGGATGGGCCAAGCGTAAGCCTGACCCTTACCATCCCTTGTTTCGCATGTCCCCCCTTTCCTTCTCGATTGTAGGTCTCCTCATCCCTTTCAACTCTTAAATTCCTAGCCTCGAAACTTCTCTATGTATCTATGCTATCTCTAGCTAGTCTATCAGTCTCCTACAATGACCAACCCCAGTGCCATCGATGCCTTGAAACAAGCCATCCCGAATGGTGTTTTTAGTGAACGTGGAGAGGAATTGTACGAGACCCTGAACGGTTCGTATCTCTCGGGCTTCGAGAGTGATCTCAAGCCATCCTGGATTGTACAGCCTCGAACCAAAGAGGACGTAGCGGCATTCTTGAAGACGATTAGCTCCCACTCAGACAGCCTCACATTTGCTGTTCGCGGCGGGGGGCAACAGCCTCTACCAGGGTCTGCAAACATTCAGGATGGCATCACTTTGGACCTCAGGCTCTTGACTGGCATCGATATCGGCGATGGGATCGTCAAGGTTGGAGCAGGTGAGCGATGGGGTTCGGTATACGAGAAGCTAGGCACAGATGGCCTTGCAGTTGCAGGCGGAAGGTCCGCAACAAATGGAATCGGAGGCTTGGCGCTCGAGGGTTTGAATTCCTGACTCTGTAGTTCCTGATTACATCTGCTAACTTCCCCATTATAGGAGGATTGTCCTTCTTCTCTAGTGGTGAGGGGTTTATTTGCGACAATGTCGTCAATTACGAGGTGGCACTAGCCTCGGGTGAGATCATCAATGCAAATGCTAACGATAATGCTGATCTATGGGTTGCCCTCAAGGGTTCCGGAAACAATCTGGGTATCGTCACTCGCTATGATCTGCGGACATTCAAACAAGGCCAAATTTGGGGCGGGTTTCTTTTCTACTTTGCTCCAACCTTCCCCAGTCAACTCGAGGCCCTCGTCCATGTACTGCACGACCCCGTAGAGAGCAAAAGAACCCATCTCATGATCAGTATTGGGTACTCGGCCATGTTCGGCAGCGATGTTATGTGCCTAAATCAACCGTACTATCTCGATGCAGTCGCGAACCCGCCTGTACTTGACGTCTTTAGCAAGATGCAACCGCAAATAGACGCCTTGAACACCATGCGCCTACACACTGTCGCAGAGGCGGCAACGGAGCAAGCAGGCGGGGTTCAGAGTCAAGTGAGGCATGTCATCCATATGCCTTGTGATACTTCACCATATAGGGGCTAACTAGTCACAGATGTGCTTACATGAATATCACCGTTAAGGCTGACGTAGCCACCCTGCAAGCCGCAACCGACATCTATACTGATAGTCTTAGTCCAGTCAAGTCTGTTGAGGGTTTGACAGCCTCCTTCACGCTGCAGCCCTACCCGGTCTCCTTGACAGAGCAGTCAGAAGCAACCGGGGGCAACTCATTGGGACTGAAGCCCTCCGACGGTCCTCTTGTTTCTCTCCTACTGCTTTCATATTGGAAGAACAGGAGTGACGATGATACTGTTATTAACTTCATGAAGGAGGCCCTCGAGAAGATGAAGCAAGACGCGGCCTCGCGAGAGCAGCTAGTGCCATTCGTATACATGAACTACGCATGGACTCACCAAGACCCCATCAACTCCTACGGCGCCGAGAACAAGAAGAGACTTCAGAAGGCGAGCAAGAAGTATGACCCTGAGGGCCTGTTCCAGAAGGCTTGTCCCGGCGGCTTCAAACTTTTCCCTTAAGATGCGAATTTATAGGAACTGAAACGGCGTATGGCTTTGCTACTATTCGTAGACGTAATATCTACACTATATAACTTTAGTTTACTAAATGTATTATTAACAAAATGTTTCTTTGATTCCGAGTAACACGCGAATTCGCAGAGTCATTAGTCTTCATTTCATGTCGTATTGAGGTATCTACCTCACAGAAGATCGGGGTAGTCGTAATAGACGCGGATCGGTCAACCCTACGACGTCCCTAGGGTCGAACTTGGTAAATTGTTGCGTGCTCCGTAAATTCTACGGCACGGCGAACAACTACGCGCGAGTGTGCTCGTCCTTAAGACTTTTCTAACATTTTCTGTACGAGGGGTAGATACTTATGAGACGTCGCTACGAACGCAGATGAAAAGCTTTATAGTAGTCATGGCTATCCCGCAAGTTCGGCCGATCTAATTGGTAATGTAACCTTGCCACGCGATAGTTACCAAGAATAGACTCTTACATAAACAGTTCTATAAGCTGCCAAGACGCTATAGGCTATGGCTACCAGAGCTCAGACTTTAAACTATTAACGGTTAAGCTGTTTCCATGCTGACGTTATAACTAATATCAACCCCCGGGAAATTAGGAGAGAAACTCCATCACCAGAGCCTATTAGTTCGGCGAGGCCTAACAATGGGGACCAATAAACGTCGAGACCGGACAAGACCGTATGTCTACAGGCCCAAGTCAGTATATCATGCAAACTATACCTTGTAGCTAATGGTATACCTAGTGGGTATTGTTCATATAGTTTTTACAAAAGAACCCACGCCTTTTCTGTCACCAGGTAAGGACTACAAGCATCTATCTCACGATCTAGACCAGCCTAGATGTATACCTCGTATCGTAGAATCTACTTATATTTTCACTATCCGCAATATCTTCCGGGTGTCAATGGATGGTGTAAAGAGAATCTTTGAGAATATATCCTGGGAAGTCAAGTCCAGATCTCGTGTTAGTTGGGATCTGATTCCTCGTGCTATACCTCTTAGATGCGATGGCGATTCCCAAACTTATTGCACTGCTCTATCTACCGTTATTTGTTAGGGGGCAAATTCCGGCGCCGTCATATCTCTTCCCTGGCTGTGTACAAACGGGATGCGCGTCAAAATCTTGTCCGTCTGGTCTAACATTACACGTTCGCGCGTTCGGGGATTCGAAGGGGATTAGTTGCGATAATCAAGATTCTCTTGTCTGCTGCCCATTCCCAAGTAAGAATGCTCAATGGCTACCCTTGAAGCCTTTGGATGGCCATCACTTGTGCCCTACCTCAGATCCATGCCCCGCGCAAAATCGTAAGTGGAACCGGTGTCGTTTTCCTGGCGTATCCCCAAGCTCGACCATGATATCAGAGCTAACATTGTGAGAAGAGGTCCTGATCTATGCCGACCCTCGAGGGTTCGGAGGGAGTATCTGCCTTGACCCCGGGCCGGCTTCGAGTTACTGGTATTGTGAAGACCAGCCTATCCCGAACCCCGTCAAGACTACAGGTAAATATACATACCAGGGCTGTTATTCAGACTCTTCCAGTTCCAGGGTTTTGACGGGCGGCTCATATAAAAACCGAGATACCATGACGGTAGAGTTGTGTGCGCAGAAGGCTGCTGCCGCTGGTGCTACTTACTTTGGCGTGGAGTATCGAGAGGAATGCTATTGGGGTAATAGTCTCAGCGCGGCGTCCAAAGAACAAGATGCCAGTAAGTGTACCGCCTTTTGCGCCGGTAACCAGCAGGAGGCGTGCGGAGGGTTAACCGGGCAAATGGGACTTTATATGAACCCATCAAATGTCATACCCAAAGAAGTGGGAAGCTATAAGACATGGGTGTCCCAAGGTTGCTATTCTGATTCAGCAGATGCGCGAAGCCTTCCAAACACATATACAGCTCCTAGTGGGACCGCGATGACGGTAGAAGTCTGCTGTGATGCTGCCGCCGGATTCAAGTACGCTGCGGTTGAATATGGAAAGTAGGTCATTCCTAGATATCCTAGTTGAGAGAATCACTGACAAACGGGACGTTATGTAGGGAGTGCTACTACGGAAACTACCTACAGTCTACAGCAACGCAGCAAAGCTCCGGTTGCAACATGCCATGTGCAGGATCGCCCTCAGATCTCTGTGGCGGAGGCAATCGAATCAACTTGTACTTGAATAACGCTTATAAGCAGCCAGCTTCAGAGAAGCCGTCGGTTGGATCATTCTCATCTCTAGGCTGTTATACTGATAGTAGCTCGGCAAGAGGGTTAACCGGAGGTTCGTCAAAAAGCACCAGTATGACCGTGGAGCAGTGCGTCAAGCTCGCCGCGGGATTTAAATATGCCGGTGTCGAATATGGAAAGTAAGTGTGTTCTTTGTAGGGGCCAGGACAAGAAATCAAGACTGACACGATCATAAATAGGGAATGCTACTGGGGAGATACCCTAAGCTCAACCTCGACACAAGCCATGGGCCAATGTACAATGGCTTGCGGCGGCGATGCTAGCGAACTATGCGGAGATGGTAACCGCATGAACCTCTATATCAATAAAGATTTCTCGAGTCCGCCAACAACACCCACAACACCTACGATACCTCCAAAGGTCGGCATCTTCAGTTATTTGGGGTGCTACGTGGACGATCCAGCGAGCCGAGTACTCCCTAACCAGAACCAGGATACAGCCATGACAGTTGAGCGCTGCATCGCATTGGCAACCGCTGGTAATGCCAAGTATGCTGGTCTTGAGAATGGAAAGTGAGTGTTCTGTACGCTGTATAAGACTGTTGCTGATTCGTCGCTATAGTCAGTGCTTCTTCGGCACTAACCTCACGGCATCAGAATCGGACGGGTGCACAAAAGCTTGCGCTGGCGATTCTACCGAAGCTTGTGGCGGAGCAAGGAGACTCGCAATTTACGAGAATAAATCATATAGCCCCCCTCCCATCACGACAACAAAACCTCCAACGATACCGCCTACATCAATCCCCATCACCATAACGACAGTGAAGCCGGCACCTACGGTTGTTCCCTCCGTCGGGAGCTTCTCGAACAAGGGCTGCTTCGTTGACCAGGAGAGTCGCCGGGTACTCGTCGCCGACAGCACATCCGGCGGCGATATGACGGTCGAGAAATGTGTAAAATTCGCAGATGATGGTTCTTGGCAGTATGCGGGCGTCGAGTTCGGAAAACAGTGTTTCGTCGGCAACACGTTACATGATGCCTCCAGCACAACCCCGAGTGATTGTAATCAGGAGTGTACGGGTAACCCAGCTGAAGCCTGTGGTGCCGGAAACCGCATCGGAGTTTACCAGGATTCTACCTGGGTCGACCCAACCGCCGATCAACTCGCTCAGGTGTTACAAGATTACAACTCGACACTTTCACAAGTGCTGGATGCTATTAATGATTATAAGTCCCATATCCAGAAACTAAAGGATATCCGCAATCAGAAGAAGAGAAGCTTGAATGGCAGACTGGCTGCTCGGCAGTCGGAGACAGAAACAATCGTTCTGCAGGAGATCACCCGGGATGCGCATGAGTTGCAGGTAGTAAGACAGCTCCTGGGTAAGATCAAATTACATTTCGTGACGCTTCGCCGCTTTGCTAACCGATCGTCTTCCGATTAGACCGAGCAGCTAGAAACGGCAACCGTTTGTTTTTGGTCGCTGCCAACAATGATATCGAGAGACCGACGTCCCCTTTGGTGAGGGATCTTAGCCCCTATTTTCCTATCCGTCTTGGCGGGATTATTGCTAATGGATCCCGTAGGTTAACTCGGAACACTTGTCTCAGCTTCAAGAAGCAAGTATGTGATCCCATAACCACCCCTAGAACTTTGGTTACTAACGAAAACCGGCAGCTCGGCGAGCAAGCGAAGTACTTAGCGAAGTGACGGAAGACGCTATAGATGATGCGGCTAGTATATCAAGCGGCGGGTCCGGCTCACCTATATTGAACTTAGAAAGGGACTTAAGCGCGGCGGGCAATGCGGTAATTTCAAAGAGCCAAACACCTGTTCCCAGAATGTCAATTAACGCTCATGATAATAGGTCAACTCGATTGGTAGAGCTGGTGCATCTGCGGGTGTCGGCGCGGCAACAGGAATCTGTACTTACACTCTCCTCAACTCGCTACCGGTATTCCGCTAACTCATGGTAATAGTTTTAGCAGTTCTCACGCTCTTCGGCATCTTCCATCACGGAGGGGGAGGAAATACCGGAAATCCTCCACCGCCGCCACCTCCTGTTGTGACGACGTCCGTCATCACCACTGCCACGACGACCTGTACACCAACACAGGTGCCAACTCCGGTAGTCGTTTTGACGACCCCGGATTCAACAAGAAAGCAGTATGACGCTCTCATTAATGACCTCAAAGTTAACGATACTTCTGTCACCCAGCAAATGGTCTATGATTCGGTCAATTTCCGTGCTTTCGTGGCAGACCTTGACGATTGCGATGTGGATAACCTTCTTGGTAATAAGATCGTGTCGACATTAAGCCGCAATATTAAAGGCGAGGCGGAGACTTTCGCCAACTCGCCAGCGGCCAAGAGAAATATTGCTGTTGACGTGGTAAGTGAAGAGGCTGGGCCGACCTTCAACCCCAATGGGTTGGATAAGGGCAACTTTACTATCCTAGAAAAACGAAATATACCGCCCCAGTTTAGCCATCTATATGTCACCGCACACCTAGATAACGGTATTGAGGAGCTATATCCCTTTCATCTTGATTGGCTCACTTCTCCCTGGGCCCAAAGGGGTCTCACGGGTAGTTGTAAGTTGCCCCATTCTCCTAAGAGTTTTGAAGACATCCTTATTAACTCGGCTGCTAAAACAGATCTCGAGTTCGAGCACTACCTATTTGACAAAGACACTGAACTGCCCGTCTCAGTCCGTGTGTACGTCATAGACACAGGCGCCAGGGTGACCCATAAAGTACGTCTGACTCAGCTCGCCAACTACGTAGAATAGAATGGCCATCAGTTACTGATATAAAACCATAGGAATTTGAAAACAGAATCCCCAATTCGTATGATGCAAGCCAGAGCGGGATCGTTACCGACGTGACTGACACTGATGGTCACGGGACCTGCATGAGTTCCTGTGTCGGAGGCTTCTTCTCAGGGGTCTTTAAGCAAGCCCAGATTGTTCCCATCAAGATCATGAAATCGGGTGGAGATGCTCCCTCTGTGTCAACTGCAATTAACGCCATCGGGCTAGCCCTCCAGGACAAAGCTAATAGCGCCGTTGAGGCCGGTGTCTTGAGTATGTCCATTGGCTTCCGGGTGGAGGATCTCCAAGTAATCAAGGGGCAACCGAAAAACACTATCGACCCGTTCGCGGACTTACTAGATCGAATCAAATCAGCAAACATAGTTGCCGTCGCGAGCTCGGGTAACGATAAAACTCATGACCTCAATGAGTGGACACCGCGCAAGAACGGAGGCGCCGACACTAAGATGATTGTCGTGGGCGCCGCAGACCACAACTCTCAGAGATGTGGCTTCAGTACCTATATCGACAGCGCTCAGAAGGGAATCTTATCCCTGTACGCAATCGGAGAAAAGGTCATGTGCGCCGGCAAAGGTTCGAGCGGCGTTGATACGCAATACAATAGCCCAAGTGGCTCATCACCCGCCACAGCACAAGTAGCCGGTATTGTCGCCATGTACTTAGCCCAAGGGCTTACCACGGTAGCCGATGCGAAGGACTACTTGCTAAGTGAGGCTAAAAGACTTAAAGGGACGAACTGGCCAAATGACGGACCAGGTGCGAAGGCGGGACCGGGACCATTGAGAGCTGGTATCGGTGTACAGGTTCCCTGTACGGTAAATAACGCTCGTCAAGCAACCCAGCCTACCTGGAAAGAACCAGACAGCCAAACATTTGGGGACGAAATTGAGCCACAAAGAATCACCGACCTTAAGTCCGAGGTAAGTAAATGTGGTCTCACTCCCGATTCTCCGTGCCAGGCAGTACTAACACATCGACAGCCCGACTGCGTAAAACCAATACCTTAGAGCAACTATGCACCAAAGGAAAAAGAGCGCGTAGAAGGAGGTTAAAGGAGAAAAGAAATGAATTGCATATATAGAATTGGAGCCGCTTGGCTAAAGACGGATTTGCTTTCTTCGATTAAATAGAATCAGACATTATATTTGAGGGTTATACTTGCCGGCTTCTAGTCCTTGATGCCATACCATACCCCTTTAATACTGGCAGTCGAATCTAGGACGCGTCGACAACCCCTTCCACCGGTCATGACGAAACCGAGTTTCTTCCGAAAACCAGTCGCATTATATTGTGATAGGAGTAGTATGTGTGAGTTGTGGAGTTTCTTGAAAGCGGCTCCCGAGTTCTAACAGTAGATTCGTTTCATGTCTTGCGCGTTCCAAAACAGAGGATGAGAATCGAATGACATGCTCGTAAAATCCTAGGTGGGGTGAGCTAGAGGAGATGCTCTATTGATCGGGTATGCTACGAAGACCCGTCGTCTCAACGCGGTGGATCCACGTAGAGCAACTTGACCCGACTGCGGGCCGTTTCAAGGGTCGGTCCAAGACAACCCATGTAACGGCAGAAGTGGAACGATCTCTTGTAAGATGATGCGCTACTAGGTATAAGTTAGGACGCTGCCGGAAATGGGAATCGATTGTTCTGATCTACAATCTATCCGTCAATCATTCCTTTTCATGCAACTTCTTGTGATCAGCCGGCCTGCTTCAATTCTAGGGTAACTGTTTTTTACGGTGTTATTTTCTTGTCCCATTACTCTTCTTCTTGCGGTTCTGTGAACATCATGTTTTCTCTGAGGCGAGTCCTTACCGTTTCGGCTGTGCTAGCCGTGGCCCATGGCCAAGGCATTATCCTGAGGGCCCAGGGAACGAGGGGTTCGCCAGCGAGCACCGGTTTGCAAGGTATTTATCGGAGAATCGTGTTGTCGGTGCGCAGAGCAAGACTAATAACAACTCATAGTGAACCCTGACGATGACACCGATGCCAACTTCATCTCGCAAACCGAGATTGCGACTAATGTGGTGAACGAATGCGGCAGGACTCTACAAGCCGGTAATATTGACGTGGGCGCGACCACTGAGGATGCTCTGGCGGCAAACCAAGTCACGCAGGTTACAAAAGGCAGCACCGTCGAGTTGACGATCCGCCAAGTCAACGAAACCGGCGCCGGTCCGTATACCTGTGATATGGACCCAACTGGTAACACGGCCGGTGTCACGGGCCAGATCAACGTGACCACAACAGAGAGTAAACCCGATAGGAACGGCGATATTACTGTCAAAGTGACGATGCCCAAAGACTTGGCGTGCATCGGTTGTAAGTCTCTGCAATCCTCTAGTATACCTAGCGTGTAGTTGACATGAGCCTTTTACTTAGCATCAACTGGCAACGTCTGCACGATTCGGTGCCGTAATGCAAACGAGTTCGGCGGTTGTGTTGCCGTCCAGCAGACCGACACGAAACCCTCTGAAAACGACCCGCACACCATTTCCACAACACAGTCTCTAGAGAGTATCGAGGAGCAGATTCGGCAGAACATTGCTGATCTTCCTGCGGCAATCAAAGCTCTTGCAAGTTCTGGGAAGACCGATGCGGAGATAGGTACCTCTATCGTTGACGGGATTCAGGCTGCGGACCCTGCGACGGACGGTCTCGCCCAGGATGAAGCCAACTCCGGCAACACTGGCAATACCAACAACGGTAACACTAACACCGGAAATACGAACCCGAATAGAGGCGGCGGCAACCGAAATGGCAATGGCAACAATGGCAATTCCAATAACAATGCTAATACTAACGGACGTGGAGGAAGGAACCGAACCAACAATAAGCGGTTGACGCGTCGTCGGGGTTAAGCAGATTTACACATCCAGTGCCAGCACCTGCCATTGCTTGTCTTCACTTGAGGTACCGAGAAAACATGTATGGGTCGCTATTATTGGCAAGGGCCGGCGGCGGGTGTATGGTATAACGACATTGCCGCTCGTATATATAATTCTTTCCATACGAGCGGGTTCGCCCATGCTGGCGTCCTACAGTTACAAAAGCATAGAAGACCGAATTCTACTGAGATAAATTCCGATAGGAGTCCTCAAGAAATTCAACTCGAGCAGGAAAAAGTTACCTTAGCCAATCGAGGAGTGGGGCCAAACCCTTTTTGACGATAAATTCTTGGATTAATAAATAAATCATATTTGAACCAATTAAAATAGAGAGATATATGCGGATAGCCCTATGTTCTCGGATATCGAGGCGCTGCCTCGCTATCTAATATTAAATAGTGAAGCTTAAGAGAGTGCTCTCGTAAACTCGGGCTCTTGTGGCTACCGGAGGTGGCCCTCTATCCCTGATTGGCTCAAATCTAATGATAAAGCACTCACTATGCCTAAGCAGGACTAGGCCGGATCTGTAGAAGATCTCGGGAGGCATTTGCCTTGGCTGGTCACTCCCCCTACTCGCAAAGACTCCCTTAACATTGAAGATCTAAGCGATTTTGGTACAATCCTTAAGGGTGAACACTTTTACGTATGTACAACTCGCCATTAGCAAGTCGCTAGTAAAGGGAAGATATCAATTGATATTTGCCTCTGGGTTTTGTTTGGTCGTGGTGAAGATGCTATCTAGGGATAGCTTTGCCATTCTAGCAATCTTTTACATAGTAATACCTCCTGAAAAGTTATAGAATATGCCTCACTTCTTTCACATCTTCCATGTATAACCACCTTTTATCCTAACCACTGATTAGCCATTCCTTTGTTTGATTTTATGGTAGAACCTATCATCAACTCCGGGCCATCACTGAAAGAGAAGTCTAACGCCATTGTGATCCACCTATATTAGTGCGAATTCTTTTTCCCTGTCAGGTTGTCGCCAACTCTAAATTTAACCCCTTGGTGGTTCTGCTCCTCTATTCAAGTCTGTGGAAGCTCTCGTATCCAATCTACATCTAAAACACCAAAAGAACGTTTAAAAATGGCTGAATAAATGTCGAATATTATAAGTCCATCGAGACCATTATATATATTTTTAGCAGAAATAGTAGATGCTTTATGGATTGTATCGTAGGTGTTTATGGTGAACTTTATAGCTAGCGACGGTGCTGTGAAGAGGGATTATACCTGTACTAGAACTTTCAGCAAGGAACTTAGATGAGACACGTGATAAGAATGTTTCATGGGGGAAGATGGGAGATAGGTATTTACCATGTAATTATGCTAGAGACAAATATGTAAGGCAAGGGTTATGTATGGCGCTTCTTTCTGCTTTGTGGCTAAAAAGCCCAACCTCTATCCTATTGTCCATTAGTGATATAAAGAATATATGAGGGGTATGCTGCTTACCCTCTGTTCAACCAATTCAGCATTGTCCTTTCAATTTTCCAGATCCGAAGCATTTATAGCCAATCGAGATGACGGCACAACAGTGCCTACTTTTAGGTACTGAGCCCTAGAGGCCTCCGGGTGATGTCGGGCGGGCAGAAGAAATTGCGGAAAGCGCGGGGGCCGGCAAATAATGTCTCCGAGCCACCCAAGCCTCGTCTTCTCAACGACGAACCGACCGCTGGCTTATTTCCTAGACATAGATTTAAGGCAGGTGCCGAAAACCAACCTTAACATACCTTCTATTCCTAATTCGCTATTTGCCAACATCGGCTACAGCTTGTCACCCGCCACAGATGTAAAAGCTGTAGCCGTAAACTGAGATGTATAACTTATCCCCGATAGCTTTGACGAGCCGTATCTCAGTAATGGGGAGTAGCGTCGAGTTTGACACAATACTGCTTCATTAACACTTAATGTGATATCTCCCATCCAAAGCCAAGCTGGAGCCGGGCTTAGATCCCGACGAAGGTCCACGATGCCGGGGAATCGTATTCAGACTTGTCGAAATTCTTCCTACGTTCCCGCCGACGTATTTCAGAAACCACCGAGATGACGGCTAGCCTCAAACCTAGTGGGCGAGCACAGTATATCGCGGCTAATTCCAAGTTGCCCTTCTTAGACGGATTGGATAGTTCTACAAGCGAATTTGTTCTCGACACAATAACGGACGTCGCCGGGTACGGGACGGCAAGCAGATCGAGTATCGGGATACTTCACTGTCGAATGCGGAAGGAAGTTGAATACGGCTGAGCGCCAGGTGTGGCCGGGGGGTGCGAGTTTCAGCTTCGTCAATCATCCTAACCAAGGGATTATCGTTACGCGCTGCGAGGAAATTCGAAATTCGGAGTGATTGAACTACTTGAACTGTTAGCGATTAGTACAAAACTCCAAGTACCACATCGCTAGCTAAAGTGTAAGAAACGGGCGTCATGACTACTAACTTGGCCTTCTAGTATACTGCGATATTGTGAAGCGGCGTGACGCAAATCCCGAACGAGTAGTAGCGGTTAGAGACGAATATACGGTGATTCGCCACGATTGTTATTTTTCGGAGGACCGCCCTTGTCAGTAATAGGCCTCGCTACCTCTTGCGGCGGTGCCTCCGGGGCGGGCGGCATTTAGAAGACCTGGAGACAGGTTTTTTTCTCCGAGTATCATGCACCCGAAGCTAGGTCAAGCCGAGTTCTTATTCCGATATAGCAGGGGAAGAGTATGAGACAAACATATAATGGCGAAATAGGTATAAGGGTTTATGGGGGTGTCATGAATTGATGAAGAGAAGGCAGGTTACTAGGGTTTGTGGATACCCTCATAAAGTCAGAGAGCTAGGGAAGAATTCAATGGCAGTTGTGCCCATATCCAGATTCGACTTGACCCAACTTTTGGTCTACTTAAGTTATCGGCCCATGGATCCGCTAAGCGGCGTTTCTGTGGGCGTCGTCCGCTACGGTATGACTATACGGGAATCCTACTGACGATAAATTGCTCCAGCAGCTAGCGGCCTCTTTTTTTCCCCCTCCCAGTGTATTCCAAAGACTAAACTACCTACTCAGCACGGACGGAGGGGTACATAGTGGTTTAACTACAAGTTGCAGCATAATTTCAATTTTCACTAGCGAAGGCGCCAAAACGGGAATCCCGGGGGTGTTCCCACTTCCTATTATATCCATAATAACATACATGTAGGTATAAGATGTTGATTGAAAAGGTAGAAAGGGTTCTAAAGTCCGGGCGTTTACGTGTACATCCACCTGAAGCCTAGTTTTCAGCGGCTCCGAGTGTCACCTAACATCCATGGATCCAACCTAGCTGGGAGACCTAGGGAGGGGTTAATGGTGGGGTAGCTTCTAAGATTGCAGCTAGGGTGGTGTCAACCGGTAACGTCATGGTACATACATATTACCTTTAATGTTTCAATGTTGCAGTACCCGTGCCACGCCCCACTTAATTTTGGTTATGGTAAACCAACACCACCTTTAATTAAGTGGGGCGTGGCACGGGTACAACCTTAAAATCTTTTTAATTTAATATTAAATTTTATTTTAATGGATTTAAATTTAATTTTTTTAAATTAATTAATTAAAATGTATAAAACGAGGCTAGTGGATGTATTTATGTATTTATGTATAAGTGGGTCCGGTGATAAAAGTTTAAAAAAATTAAGTTTAAAGCATTTTAATTATAAATCGAGTTATATGACATTTTTTTAATGTGAAAATAACATATTTTTAATTTACATTTAATTATTATTTTATTAATATATATCGAAATATAATATAAATTATATTTAAAATTAAATAATTAATTAAAAAATACTTTTATTTTATTTAATTTTTATAAAATATTTTTATTAATAAAAGTTTAACCTCGATATAAAAATAATTATATAACATAATAAAATCATCGTTTTATATTTTTTTATATTTTCGTTAAATATAAATAAAATTATATTAAACTTAATAACCGATAACTACTTATTAATATTTATGTTTAAAAACATGTAATAAATGATTTTAAGTTTAAAAAATCTACGTGGTATAAACGTTGATTAAATTATCTCGGGGGTGTTAATTAAGTATTATATTCGATTATTATATAATTAAATACACATCCGAACGAATTAAATTAATGTATATTAATTAAAATATAATTTCGTACATGTTATAATAAGTGTAATATTAAATTAAAACCATATAAAAAATTAATTTAAATTTAAATTAAAGATTAAATAAATATAATTTATTTAATATATAATATTTTAATATAATAATATTATATTAATAATTTAAATAAGTTATGATAAAAATATTATATTATAAACGATATTAATTATAATAAATAATAAAATAACGGTGTAAATTTATCCGTTAAAATAATTAAAATAAAATTAATTCGATATTATTATTTATATGTTAAAAATATAATTACTTTTAATAAATAATAAAATTAATAAAATTAATATATTATTAATATTATATTTAAATATATACTTGTTAAATAAGGTTAAATTCAGTAGAATTTAAGCTTTATTTTAAATATAATAACTAATAATTTAGATTAAAATTAAAAGAGTTATATCTTATAATAGCCACTTTATAACTACTTTATAACTACCTTGTAGCTACCTTACAATTCCGGAAATGGATAAAAAAACTACGAAAATGATGATATTATATTTTTACATAAATATTATTAACATCATCATTCCTTTATTTAATAAACGAAACTAAATATTACCCGTTTTTATATAAAATAAATATCATTAACATCATCATTTTTTTATTTAATAAATAAAATTAGATATTATTTATTTTCATATAAATATAAAGAAATAAAGAATATTTTTTTATTAAAAAGGTTTTATATAAAAAAGGATAAATCTACTTATTATAGCTTTTATATAAAATCAATTAATATAATTTTTATTTACTTTATAAACATTTAAACTTTTTAAATAATTATTATCTTAAATATTTATTATAAATATATATATAATATATATATATTTATTTTATTATAAATTAATATTATTTTTAACTTTTATATTTTTATAAACATTTTATATATAAAACTTTTATATTTTATTTATATATAATCTTATATAACTTTAACAGGTTATAAACTTAACTTATTACTTTTAATAATACTTAATTTATTATTATTTATATATAAATAATTTACTTTTACTTAATAAAATGAAATTAAAATTTAATAATTCTCCACTTTTAAGTCCTTTTAAGGCCTTATAAGATAAAATCAACCATTTAAAATTAATTATAAAAACTATAATTAAATTTAATAATGGATTTAACTTTACACAACCAGTTATATAAGGTAATTTAATTAGAAAAACAACTAAATTAAATTTTAAATTTTAACAGTTTATTATACTTATGGCTTAATTATTTACTTTTATAATTATAGGTAGCTTAAGTTAAGAAGTAATTAAAAGGATTCATTTTTTCCTTAAAACTTAATAGTTAAAAGACTTAAAAATTTTAAATAATAATTATAAGATATTTTTATAACTTTTAAAGTTATAAGTATACTTAAATTTATCGAAGATCCCATTATGTTATAAACATATTTTAACATTAATTAAGTTATTATTTTATTATTAATAAGGGATAATTTATATATAAATTTATAAGTTGTTGTTATTTATATGTAAGATCTTATTATGATTTTTAAATATTTATTAAAAATATTTAAATTAAGAGAAACGTAAATAAAAGATGAGTTATATAATGAATTCCATTTATTAAAATACATTAAAATAGAGCCATTAGTTAAATTTAATATTAAATTTAACATTTTAACAACTCATTTAACAATTATAAAAGTTAAAATCAATAAAGTCAATTAAATTAATACTTATTTTAAAATATTAACTAATAAATGCTTTATATAAGTAAATTAAACTTATTATATAATAAAGGCTTTAATGATAAATAATATAACTATTAATATATAACACTTAATAAAAGATACCTTATAAGATCTTAAAAATTCTTATTTAAAAAAATCTAAAAATTTAAAAAACGATTCGAAAAACGATTTAAAAAACAATTTAAAAAATAATTTTAAAATTAAATTTAATTAAGATTTAAAAAATGATAATAAATTATTAAATCATTTTAATTTTTTTAATTATAATTCTAAAAATTATAAAAAGAATAATAAAAATAATAAAAATTATAAAAATAATTTTAAAAATGATATCTTATTTTATACCTCTTAAAAGCTACCTAAAAGCCACTTTAAAATATAAGGTAGATACCTTGGAATGGAAATTTAATATTTTTTTATGATTTTTTTCGAAGAAATGGATGATTTTAAAGAATTTAATAAATTAAAATCCATAAATTTAATGTATATTTATAATAATAATAAGAATATATAAAAAGACTAGTGGATTTATAATACTAGATTAATCAGCTATATAATTAATAATTTTAAGTGGTTTAATGATTATAAACTTAAAGATAATATAAGATTAATATATATAATTAGTAGAAATTTAAAATCATAAGGTTTAAGTATTATTAACTTAATTATATATAAATATTTAAATAAAATAATAGTTATTACCTTATAAAACATTTTATATATCCTTAAATTTTTTATAAATTTTATATTAAAAGTTAAATATTATAAAATTAAAGGATTTTTAAAAAGCTTAAAATTATATAATTTTAAAAACCAACTTTTTATTTTATTAAAATTAGAAAATTTAGCTTTTAAAGTATTAATGAAAAATACCATTAATATTATTATTATAATAAATTATATAATAAATTTAAACTAAAATCAGGATATACCTTTATAAAATAACTAGGCCTTTACTAGTTAAACCGTTAAAAATTAATAAAATGAGTTAATATAAAGTAACCACTTTATAAGAAAAACTTTATAAAATAACCACTTTATAAAAGATTATTTAGTTTTATTAAAGCTAGCTTACTTATATCATAATAAATTAAGTTATATAAGGTTTGATTTATTAAAGAAAATAAATAAAATAAACATTAAAATACCTGATTTTTTAGTTATAAAACCAAATAATTTTTATTACGAGAGTTG
This sequence comes from Hypomontagnella monticulosa, assembly GCA_902825475.1. Taxonomy (NCBI): domain Eukaryota; kingdom Fungi; phylum Ascomycota; class Sordariomycetes; order Xylariales; family Hypoxylaceae; genus Hypomontagnella; species Hypomontagnella monticulosa. The sequence goes on along the minus strand of CADEBF010000003.1, from coordinate 4,952,972 downwards.
TTAGATTTTAAAAGTTATATGATGGTTTATCCCTTTTAAAATAAACAATTTAATTAAAGCTTTAAATGTAATAAAAAGGGACTTATTTACCTTAAAACCATTATCTTATAATAAAAATAAATACAAGCTTATATTAATCGATAAGAAAACTAAATATTAATAGATTATTCTTTTAAAAAATAAATTAATTAAAAACGTTTTAATTATTTTAAAATAACTTTTTAAATCCTTTAAAAATAAATATAATTACTACTTTAGAAGATTTCATTTTAATAATAAATTAAAAGCTTATAATAAATTAATAAAAATTTAGCTTTTAAATAAAAGAATAAAATTTATTATTTTTAACCTTTATATCCATAAATAAAATAATTTATTTAAATAATTTATAAAAGTCTTATTAGATTATTTAAAAGCTACCTTAAAAGCTATAAATTTACCATTATATTTATAGAATTTTATTATAAATTTTATATTAAATATAATAAATTTTATAGTTATATCCACTTATAATATCACTCTTTATTAAACTTTTTTTGATGAATTAAAACTTAAGAAATCACTTTATATACTTAATTTATTTAAATACAAGGTAATAAGTTCTTAAGTTTTAGTTATTATCCTTAAAAAAAATCGATAAAAAGGTTATAAATTAACTAATAAAATTATAAAAGGACAAGTTTTAATTATTTTAAACATTAATATGTATTTAATTTATATATCTTATATTAAAAAGGTAATAAAAATAACCATAACAATAATATAAAAAGTAAAAAGCAATTACTTTATATCTTAAATAATATAAGGTAGCTATCTTATACTTATAAAAATACTTGAAAATTGTAATATTCAATTAAAATTTAAATCTAAAAGAAAGGAATTAATTATTAAATTACTTAAATTATTTAAAAATTACTTAAATAAATTCGAAAAAATCGAAAATACAACTTATTTATTTAATAAAACTGAGGTTAATAAAGTTACTTACATTTTAAAAAAAGAAAAACATATAAATAAGCTTATACATAAGTTTATATAAGGTAATACAACTTTTAAAATATTTAAAAATATTTTAGAAAATATAATTATAAAAAAAAAAGCTAAAAAACAGCTAAAAAAACTAAAAAACTAATAAAATAATACATTATAAAGTAACTACTTTATAGTCAATAATCTAAACAAAAAAAGAAAAGTTATAAATTAACTTAAAAAGCTAAAAAATAACTAAGAAAACTTAATATAAGGTAGTTACCTTATAAAAAAATCTTTATAAAGTAGCCACTTTAAACTTAATATTCAATAAAAAATCTAGGATTTAATATACTTAACTACTACTAATTTAAAGCTTTTAACAATTAATCAAACACTAAAATCAATTAAAAAAAATTATTAATTTAAAATTATAAAATTTAAATTTCTTTAATTATTATATATTAACATATTTAAATTTTTAAATTATTTTAAAGATTTAAAACAACCTATTAATACTAAATAAGTATTTAAGAAAAAGATAAATTTAAAAAATAAAATCGAAAAATATAAAGCTTAATTTATAATATATAATTTTAAATAAAAGCTTAAAATCAATTATAATAAGACTTTTATATTAATTAATATATCACTTATTTAGTAAATTTTATTAGCTTAGGCTACTTTATACAACTAAGAAATTAAATAAATCAATTTTATAAATGCTTTTTTTAATAATTCCTTAAAGGAAATAATATATATTTTATTTTTAAATAACATTAATAAATTATTTTAAAATCCTAAAATATTAAGCTTTTTTAAAAGCCATAAATATAATCTTAAAAATAAATAAATAATTTAAATAATTACTATTTTATATAACTTAAAACAAACACTTTAATAATGATAATTAAAACTTATAAACCTATTAAATTCCTTAAAATTTATGGCTTTAGCTAGTAATCCATTAATATTTTTTAATATTAAAACTATTATATTTATAGTGATGTATGTGGATGATTATTTAATAATAAGTTTAAATAAGACTTATATTAAAAATTTAAAGATTAAAATTAATAAGATCTATTTTATAGAAGATAAAGGGTTTGTTACCTGGTTTTTAAAGGTAAAAATCAGCTGAAATTAGGTTGAAAATACCTTATTATTACATTAAAAATAATATATTAAATAAACTTTAATTAAATTTAATTTAATTAAGTATAAACTTAATAAGATCTTATTATAACTTGAAATTATAACCTTAAAAAATTATAATCCACTATTAAATCAAATTAAATCCCATTTATATTTAATAATAATAAAAACTATAATTTATTTAATGAATATGATTAAGCTTAATATAACCTTCTTTATTTAATAATTATTTAAGTACTTATAAACACCTTATAAAAACCATTTAACTACAATTAAATCCCTTTTAAGATACTTAAAAAAATATAATAATTTAAAGATTTTATATAAAAAACCACTTAAAATCAATAAAAGATAATCATTATAAGATAACCACTTTATAATATACAGCGATAATAACTACGCAGGCTATAAAATAACTATAAAATCGACTTGGGGTTATATAACTTTAATAACTGATAAAGCTATAAATTAAAAATATAAAAAGGGTAATATTATAGCGTTATCTACCTTAAAAGCTAAATATATAACTATTATAAAGATTATTTAAGAAGTTTAATAGCTTTAAGTTTTATATATTAAATTACTATGATTTATAAAAGGACTTATAACCTTATAATATAATAATATAAATATTATAACCACCATTAAAAACCCCACTTATTATAATTGTATAAAATATATTTTAATAAAATTTTAGTATATTAAAATGGCTTAAAAATTAAGGGAAGTGGATATTAAATATATATTTATTATTAATATGATTATAAATAACTTAATTAAGCTTTTAAATGTAGTTAAATAATAATAGTTTTAATAGTTATTAAATTTAAATCCATAATAAATCTATATAATAACTAATTAAAAAAAGGTATTAAATAAGGTTAAATTCAATAAAATTTAAACTTTATTTTAAATATAACAACTAATAATTTAGACTAAAATTAAAGGAGTTATATCTTATAATAGCCACTTTATAACTACTTTATAACTACCTTATAATTATCTTACAATTCCGGAAATGGATAAAGAAACCACGAAAATGGTAATATTATATTTTTACATAAATATCATTAATATTATCATTTTTTTATTTAATAAATAAAATTAAATATTATTTATTTTTATATAAAATAAATATCATTAATGTCATCACTTTTTTATTTAATAAATAAAATTAGATATTATTTATTTTCATATAAATATAAAGAAATAAAGAATATTTCTTTATTAAAAAGATTTTATATAAAAAAAGATAAATTTATTTATTATAGCTTTTATATAAAACCAATTAATATAATCTTTATTTACCTTATAAACACTTAAACTTTTTAAGTAATTATTATCTTAAATATTTATTATAAATATATATATAATATATATATATTTATTTTATTATAAACTAATATTATTCTTAGCTTTTACGCTTTTATAAGCACCTTATATATAAAGCTTTTATATTTTATTTATATATAACCTTACATAACCTTAATAATACTTATTATTTTTTAAAATAAAACCTTATAATTTAATATTATAAATAAAATGTATAATTATATTATTTTTAATTTTAAATAAATTATGTATAAATAATTCCTTATAATTTTTTAAAACGTTGCGTTTAATTATAAATTAATGTTTATAAATATCGATAAATTTTATATGATATATTAATAAAAGGATTTTCGTATATTATATCCGAATTTAAATTAACTTAAAACTATAGTTTTAAAAAAAATGTTTTAATTTAAGTATATAATTACGTTAAATAAAAAAATTAAACATTTTATATTATTAATAATTAAATTTTATTAAAAAAGATTTAATATTAATAAGTTATTTTTTATTAAAGTTATTATTAATTAACTTAATATATTTATTATTATATATTTATAAAATAAAAATAACTTATATAAAAATTATAAGTAATTAATTTTTTTATTTAATAAAGTAAAAAATGATAACTTTTTTTTTATTAAAAAAACTATCATTTTTATAAATAATAAAAAAAAGTTTATAATTATTTATTATTATTTAATATTAATGATTATATTTATAAGCTTCTTCGTTTATAATGTTAAGAAAATCATATGTAAGTATGATATAAATATAAAATTAAATAATTAATAATAAATATATAACGATTTTATTATGTTAAATTTATTTTATCACATTATATTAGTAATTATTATTTTTAAAATGAATATAAATATTCACCTTATATTATAAATCATTTAATTTAATTTTATCACATTTAATGATCTTATAAACTTATTATAAAAGTTTAATTAAGCCATTTAAAATGGTAAAATGTGTGGTATAACTTTTTTTTTTCTTTCGTATTAATATTTTAATTTATTAAAAATTAATATAATAAAGTTTTTAAAGTTAAAATATAAAAGAAAACCATTAAAAAATGTGTTAAATAAGTTAAAGTAAGTAATTATAATTAATAATAGTAAGTTTAATATTTTGATTTTTTAATATATAATGTTTATATTATTAAACTTAAGATCTATCATGTTTAATATTATAAAAAGCGTATAAGTATTTATAATGAATTTAAAACTTATAAAAAACTTAAAGCTTAAGTAATTTAATAAATAAAAGCCATTTAAATGAATTAAAATTAATATAAAATATAAAAAAAAATTAAATATTAAATATTTAAATATATATAAATTTATTAACATTAAATACTTTTGGAGATATGTTTTAAAATTCTTATAAAAACTAATTAAAAATAATATAAAAAAGTAAGTGATAATTCCTAGTAAATTATATTATAATGTTTATAATTATAAATTTAATTATTTTCTTTAATTTTTTTTAAGCTATTTAATATAATCACTTTTTAAAAAAAAACGATATAATAATTTATTTAATAAGAGATTAAGTTGTTTTATTAAGTATAAGTTAAAAGTTTATATTATAAGTTAAGATATAAGATGGATATATTAAAATTAATTATCATATTTAATAAATATTAATAAAAAATGGTGGTAGTTTTTAATATAAAAGTTAAGTAAGATGATATTAATTAACTTATTTTAAATAACCTCTTTTTAAATGATAAAAATAAATATAATAAACTTTTAAAAAAGTTATATATTAAAGCTCTTATCATGTTATAAACTACTTAAATTAAATATAAAAAGTATTTTAATACTTAAAAAATAAATAAAGTAATAAAAAAAGATGTATTTATATTAATGTTAAAGTAAGATAAGGATTTAATTAATTAATTAAATGTTATATAATTTATAGGAAATATGGTCATATGGTTTTTACATGGACCATTAATCCATACATTAAGCACTAACATTTAATTAATCTACTTAAATTTTATCTTATGTAATCTTAAATCTTTCTTTTTTTTTACTTAATTAATTAACCATTTAAATATCCATAATTATAATATTATATTTCTTATTTAATATTAATAGATTTTATTTATTTAATATTAATTAATGGTTGATAAGATAAAGTTAATTATAAAGTAGTAAGGATTTTATTAAAAGGAGCTATATGTTTAATCATATTATTTTAATAAAAAGAGGCAGGCTATTATAAAACAATAATCACTTATGTTATATTAAAGGTGTTGTTTTAATGAGGAAGAAAATAAATCATAGTAAAAATTATTATTTATTTTTAATTAAGTTATTATATTTGTGTTTATTACGCACGAAGATTTTTTAAACTACAAAAAGTAAGGATTGTTTATAATAAAATTATTTATATTATTTAAAGATTTTAAGATTTTTTTAACGATAAGTTAATATACCGTGTTTATTATGTACGAAAAGCTTTACATAATAGTTTTTTTACCATACATTTTTATTTATTTACGATTTTTTTTCTTATATATTTTTAATCTTTTTATATTATTTGTTATTTTTTTATTACATTAAATTTTTTTTGCGTACGAAAGAAAATCTGGGATTAACCCAGACTTAATAATAAAAATAATGGATAATAAGTAGAAATTAAAATTTATAACCTTAATATATAATTTATATTTTTTAACTTGTAAATCTAGGATTATAAAAACTTTAGGTTATATATTTTCTTTATTTATGATTTTTTTTTTTTTAACTACCATATATATATTCTTAAATCTATATATATATTTTTTTTATTTATAACCATATATTAATATTAATTTTAATAATTAAATTATAACTTATTTATATATTTGTCAGTATTTATTAAGATAATAAATAAAATGATGATCGATTAAAGAATTTTATAATAATTTATTAAAGAAGAATTTAATAATAAAAATGTTGATATTATTAAATTAAATAAAATATCTATTAAATACCTTAATATATATATTATATAATGTTTTTAAATATATAAAAAAAAAGATTATAATAAAGATTTTTAATAAGTGTTTATAGATTAATTTATTAATTAAGATGAATTAATTTTTATAAAGATATATAGAATTTTTTAAATTAAAATATATATTTATTTAAGGTTATATAGAGTATATGTTGAAATTCTAAACTAAACTTATTTAAAAAAATTAGTTATTTTAGTTAATATAAAAAGTTTTATATTTATATTTAATATTAAAATTATAAAAATAATGATAAAATATCCTAAAAAATTTATTTATATAAAAAACTTATATTATTAAAAAAAATTGAAATAATAAGTTAATAGAATAATATAAAAATTTGTATTTGATTAGGAAAAATAAATAATAACTAAATAAATTATAAAAATTAAATAATTTGTAAAGACGTTAATAATAAAATAGAATATAAGTAAAATACTTAATAAAGGAAAAATATTTGAACGAAATGAATAAGTAATTTAGTAATAATAATAACTTATAATCGCATTTATATCTACTAATGCCGCATTAGTCGTATTTACATTTATTAGTATTATATAATAAATTTAAGAAATAATATTAATATTAAACTTATAAATTATAATAATATTTATATTAATAATAAGAATAAATATTAATTATATTAGATAAAATATGTAGATGATTATTTCATATGGATAATGATTAATATAAGGATTTAATATAATGATTTAATAAGGATTATTATTATTAAATGTAATAATAATAAATATCCTAATATTATTTATCAAATAAATATTAGTCCTTAAGGTTTAATAAAATAATTACCTTATATTATTATAAAGATTTATTAATTTTGTTAAGATATATTAAAATAATAATTAAAAATTTAGTAATAAAATATATAATATCTTAAATGAAAAGATTAAAATTTTTTATGATTTTTGTTAAAAAATTGGTATTGGATTTAATTAATTTTTAGATGTATTTTCGATAATGTTAATAAGATATATTTAATAATTTTATTATAATTATTTTATTTTATTTAAATTAAGTTTTAAAGAAATAATTAATTATATAAAGAACTTCTTTTATATATATAAAAATTAATAGATATATATAGTTAAATAGAGAGTAATAATTTTTATAAATGTTATAAAAGAGAATTTGATTTTAAATTTATCTTAATGTGTTAAGAAATTTATTTAATAAATATAATGGATATATAAAAGTTTTTTTTGTAATTATTTTAAAAATATTAATTTTAAAAAAGGTTTAATAAATGTTATTTAAAAATATAAGGAGTTTAATATAAATTTTATAAGATTAGGTTTTATGTTTGAATTAATATGTTTAGATATTTTTAATGTAGTAGGAATAAAGTATTATAGTAAATTAATAATAAATTAATTTATAAATGTGATTTAATATTTTCTAAATGTATATAATTATTATTATAATAATAATTTTAATAATGGTTAAAATTATATAAATTGAAATTTCGATATTAATAAGGGTAATAATTTTAAAAATTTTAAAGGTGATGGTTAGAGAGGATAATATTATGGTAATAAATGATTTGGAAATTGTAATGATAATAAGAAATATTTTATTTATAATAAATGAGGATATTAATTGATAAAATATTTATTAAATAAATATAAGAATTGATGTAAAATATAGTAAAAATATATATAAGATATTGGTAAAGGATATATAAATGATGATTTTAAATTGTATTTAATTAAATATAAAGGAATTGATGTTGATATTAATAAAAGTGATGATGATGGTAGTTATGGTGGTGGTGATATTAATATAGATGATTTTGAAGTATGGATTGTTTAGTAGGAAAATAATAATATTAATGTTAATGTTTAGTATTATAATAAATCTGTTTAATTTATGATCGAATATGGTGAAGTTAATAGTGATTATATTATGGGTATTTTAATTAATTAGTTAATTTATTATATGTGTATAAAGTTTAATGGATTTAGTGGATTTTTAGATAATTTATTAAATTATGTTAAAAAGTTAATTGATATTATAAAGGATTTTTTAATGGTATTTTATTTAGAAGATAGATATAATGATGTATTTTAAGATATTATGTTTGATATTAAAGTATTAAGTATGTTAATAAGAGGTAAAATTTAATTATGAATATTATAAAAGATATATCTTAATATTAAATTAGATATAAATATAGTTAAATAATATCGAATTTAATTTAATAATAATTTAAATAATTATAATATTAGAATTATATATTTAAAATTATTATTTAGTGTTGTTGATTTTTAAATTATATTAAATAATATTTTATTTTTATTATATCTTAAAAATATAGATTGGTTGGAAATTTATTTTAATAATATTAAAAATGTATTAATTTATAAAGATTATAATTACTTTATTATTTAAAAATGGGGGTATTTATAACTAATATTAGAAAGTTATGAATTTATTATAGTTAATTATTATTTTATTAAGATTAAATTAAAATGAATCTACTAATATTTTAGATATTTAATTATATATTAGTTATATCATATATTTAAAAGAGTTAAATATAAAAGATTAGATTAAATTATTTTAGAAAAGATTAATAAACTTTATTATTAATGTTAAATATATAATAATATATTAAGATGATTTAGGTTTTTAATTAAAAATGATAATATTAATTTTAATCATATATTATTTATAAATATAATATATATTTAAAGAAAATTAATCTTATATATAATGGATTAGGTAATAAGATGGTAAATAGTTTAATTTTTAAAAAATATAATAGTAAAATATATATGAAATGTGTTATGAATAATATAAATTAATAGTTATTTGAGACTACTTAATAAATTAATTTATGATATTAAAACGAATTTTATAATTAAAGAATTTGTTATAAATATAAAGTTATTATTTATTAAAATCGAAAAGGTATTAATTGAATTATATAATTTAATTAGAAAATTAAAATGATATTATAAGTTATTATAAAGAATTTTTAAAGTAATTTTTAAAGATTTCTTATAAATTAAAAGATAATATATTTTATAAATGGTTATTAAGATAATAAATAATATTATAAAGCTTAATAATTTAATATTAATATTATTTATTTTTAATATATATTTAAAAATTGTTGATAGTTTTTTATATATGTTTTTATTGAAAATTTATATAATAATAATTAAAAAGATAATAATTAAAGTATATAAATTAAAGGTAAAATGATAAATAATAAAAATATTTACGATAAAAAATGGTCTTAATATATTTAAAACACTTAATCTTTTATTTTAATTTAAAATAAAAATTTATTATAAAAAAAAAAAATGGATTAAACCTTATAAACTTTTTATATAAAATGATAAGATTTATATTATTAAGATAAATAAAAGATTTATTAAATTTTAAATAATTATTATGAAATTATATTTAAAAGATAATAATATAAAAATGTTTAATGAATGTAAATATGATTTTAATTTTAAAAATAAAATAAATGAATTAGATAAATTAGATAAATATATGTTTAAAGATAAAGCCTTATTTCCTAAATAAGGATAAGGACACTTACTTGGTAATAAAAATAAATTAAAAAAGATTATAAGTTATAAAATGTATATTATTTATAAAGAAAAAGTAGATGTTTAGTTTGTTATTTAATTATAAAAAAAAGATAAAATTAAAATAAATAAACCATTTTTTAAAATTTTAAATCGAAACGAAATTAAATCTTTTATTAATAAAAGCGTTTTTATATTTAAAAAATATAATATAAAGAAATATAGTAATAGATAAATTTTTAAATTAAAAATAATTTATAAAATTAAAAGTAAAGTAATAAATTTATCTTATAAAAAATTTAAATTAATTATTTAAGGTTATAATAATAAAAGAAAAGTAGAGATTTTGATTTAATTTTTAATTATTTAATGTTTAAATTAAAGATTAATTAATATGTTCATATTTATATTAATAAAAAAAAGAATAATTATTTGATTTTAAGATATGATATAAGTTTATATTTAAGCGGTTATATTATTAAATTAAAAGATTTTAACTAAACTTTTAAAAGAATTAGTTGATTTATATTTTAAAGGTATCATTATAATATTATTAAAGTCATTTTATAAAATAATAGAAGCTGGAATATATTAGTAGGTTATATATTTTAGATATTATAAAGATAATTTAAAAATAATTATCTTTATTTATAATCTTTATTTAATGATTATAAAGGAATTAAAATCATTTAACTTAATTATAATATAAATTAATGATATTTATAATCTATCTAATAAAAAATTTATAAAAAAAGAGGATGAGGAATTAAAAAAAGCTAAAATTATAGTTAAATCTAAGATTTATCTTTTATTAAAAGAGCTGATTATTTTTAATGGATATATTATATTAATAAATGATATAAGTAAGTTATATATTTATTAAAAAGATTAAGTTAAGAAAATTATTAAAGTTAAAATAAATAATAAAAAAGATGTTTATAAATAATATATTAAATAAAAGGCTTAAGAGGTTTATATTATTTTAATTTATTAATTTAAAATAATTTTTAATTTATTTAAAATAATATAATATTTTAAACCAGGAAAAAATAAAATTAATTAATTTAATAAAAAACTTTAATAATAAATAGATAATATATAAAAAAGATTATATTATATTCCTTTTAATTTAATTATAATAAAAATTTATATTTTTATTAATAATTTATTTATTAATAATAAAAATTTTAATTTTTAAATTAAATATATAATCTTTATTATAAATAAAATTATAATTAATGATTTTTTTATAATAAAAGATAATTTTATTTATTAAAATTTTATAAAATATAAGCGTATTATTAAAAATATTTTAGTAAGTGAAATATATGTTATGATTTATGGTGTAGATATAAGAATTGTAATTATATTAATAATTTTAATATTTTTTAAGAGATAAAGATTATTATTTATTTTAATTATTATTTATATCAATTTATATTTATTTTATGAGTGTTTTATAAAGCTAGGTATAATTAAAGAAAAGAGGTTAATAATTAATATTATATCTTTATAATAATTATATAAAAGATAAAAAATATATAATATATGATAGATTAAAGATAAAAATAACCTAATAAATTTAATAATTAAATTTAATATAAATAAAATATTAAAAATTTTTATTAATATTAATTAATTAATAATAAAATTATAAGGTTAAGTAAAATGAAATTGATAATCTTAATAATCTAAAAAAAAGAAAAATATTATATTAAGAAATTATTAATAAATATATTATTATATTTATATATTTAGATTAAAAATTTATATATTATTTATTAAAATAATTGGATGATAATAAAGAATTAGGAAGTTTAATAATTAAAGATTAAATTTATTAATTATAAATAATAATAACCTTTTAAAATGAAAAATAAATTTTAATTATTAAAAAGGAATTTTTAAGTATTTAGATATAAAAATATATTTTAAAAAATTTTATAATAAAGTTTTTAATTATTTTATAAAGATATTAAAATTTATTAATAATATTTTTTAATTTAATTAGAATGTTATTGGTTATATTTTTAATTACGATTATAAGATGATTATTTTAATTTTATATAATAATTTGATAATATTATATAATTTTTATTTTATTTATATTTTATTTATTTTTTAATTTTTAAAAATATTTCTTTAAGTTTTTTTAAAGATTTTTAAAAATAATTTAAGAAATATTAATATTAATATGATATAAGAAAATATTATAAATATATAAGATAAATATTAAGATTATTTAATATTATTTTAATAATTATTTTAATAATATAAAAATAATAAGTAGATATATTATTATATAATAAGTGATATAATAATTATATTTTATTAAAATATTTAAAGAAATATTAAAAGAGTTAATATTTAATAAGAGTAAAATGAAAATTAAAAATGATTTAAAAATACTTACCCATTAATTTATAATATAAAACTAAAAGGTTATTAAAATGCCATTTTATTATATAATAATAATATTAATAATAAAAAATTTTATATTTTTTATTTATTATATTTTAATAAAGAGGTATGGTATATAAAAATATTTATAAAAAATAAGTTTATTAAAAGATAATATAATATAAATAAAGAGAATATAAACTAATAAAAAGGAGGAGGAAAAATATAAAGATTTATGTTTTATTATAATAATAATATAACCCTTAATAACATTTAATCTAAGAGGATATATGATTTTATAATAAAAAGAGAAAAATTGTTAATATAAGAAATATGATTATATAATCTTTATATAGATTGTTGATCTATATATTAAATATTGGTATCTGGTTAATCTACTTAAATTCCACCCCATATAATCTTAGATCTTTCCTTCTTTTTACTTAATTAATTAACTATCTAAACACTTATAACTGTAATACTATATTTCCTATCTAATATTAATAGACCTTGTTTATCCAACATAATTAAAATAATAATAATATTAATTAAATAAATATATCGATAAGTAGTAAATATAAATGAATATATATTATTATATATTTTAATCTTTAATATTAACATTCATATAATTTTATATATACTTAATATATAATATAAAATGTTATAAAATTATAATAAATATGCTTATATATAAATATTATATGATATTAATAATCATTAAAGCTTTTATTTATTATTATTATCATGTATATAAATATTATGCTTGCGGATATATATTTAAATATAAAGTCAATTTAAATTAACATTTATATCATAGTTAATAATTAAAATAACTTATAAAAGTATTTGTAATAAACATTAATAGTGCATAAAAATTATTAATAATTATTATAATATCTGCCGATAAATTTAATAAACTTGCCGAGTTATTATAAGTAAGGTTATTAATAGCTTTTAAAATTAATAAAAGATTTATTAACTTTTTTTAAAAGCTTATATAAAGTAGATATTAAATTAATTACATAATTATATTTTTATATATATTTTAATTTTAATATAATGTTAAAATAAAAAGTATGATATGATATAAATAAATATATTTATTATATTATTAAAATCTTTTTTAAATGTTTTAATTATTATAATTATTTAATATAATAAAGTTATAACCGGAGACTTATTAAGGAAATAATTTATAATTATATTATAATAATTTTTATAAAAGTTATAATATTAACATTAAGTTGCTTTTAAAAACGTTTATTTATAACATTAATGTTTAAAGTTATTATTACATATTAAAACCATATAAACTATGTAAAAGGGGTCGTTTATCTCATACATTTTTTCGTTAAAAAGTTGTTTAATATTATTAAATTTTTTACTAGTTAAAGCATTATAAAAAATATCATTTTTAACGACAGTAAATATATCTTATTAATTTAAAGATTTATTAATAAAGTTATTAGTATAAAAAGTTATGATATTAATATAAATCGAGTAAATATATGATAAATGGTATATGTAAAAAAAAAAAAAAAAAAAAAAAAAAAAAGGGAAATAATTTTTTTTTATAAAAAAAAAGTATATAAATTTTATTATAAGTCAACTTATATAAATTTTATAATTAATTTAAATATTAAATATATCTTAATTATATATTTAAAATAATATTAATAATAATAAGTTAATAAAAATGCATTTTTTTACTTAATATTATAACGTGATATTATTAATAATAATAAATTTAAATCATATTAATTTAATTAATCTTTTTTATTATTTTTATTTTCATTAAGTTTATAAAATTAATCGTTTTTATTACTTTCGATAATAAGACCATTTTTTATACGTAAAATAAATAAATTAACTTAAATAAAAACGTAAATAAACTAGATTATTTATACATTAAAATCATCGATCTTATTATTAATAAACTTATTTATATTTTTATATAAAATATTAAATGTATTAAATGAATTAAAAAACATAATTCTTTTATTCGTTTATCGTTTTATATTTTTATTATTATATATTTTATAAACATATTTTATAACATCTTAATTAATTAAAATTATAAAATGCTTTCCGTGATTAAATACTTTAAAAATGCATTTAAAAGTGCTTTTAATAAATATGATATAAAAGCTTATCATAAATAAGTAATTAAATATAATAAAAACATCATGTATTAAATTCTTATTATTTTTTATATTAATAATAAATGTGTTATTAATATACTTTAAAGTTAAGTTAATAGCTTTTTATTTACTTTTAATAATAATATATTAAATAAAGCTTAATTAAAAAATCATAATAAATAAAATTAAATCTATAATATTTAAATGAAGTAGTTAAGTAAAATATAACATTTTTAAATCATAATTACTTAACCTTTCATCATAAAAAAAAAAAGGTAATTAAAAGATTATTTTTTATAACATATCATAATTTTTAATTTATATTATAATGGACATAATTAACATGTAACTGATAATTATCATATATTAACAGTAATTTTAAAATTAAATATTAATAAAAGTGCTTTTATTTTTAAAATATACACTTATTTATTTTTTAAAATTAAATAATTATTTTTATATAATTAATAATCTTTTTTTTATAAATATAAGTTTAATAATCTTTAAAATATCTTATATAAACTTAAAGTAAATATTATTTTTTAATAGTAAGTTATTTTTAATAAGATTATGTATTAAAAATGTGATGATATAAACATTAAAAACATCATAAAATAAAAGAAAAGCTTTATAATACTTAACGTAATCCTTATTAATATAATAATTACATTTAAAAAATCGAACATCATTTTCGATTAAAAGATTTTAAAATGTATAAAATATTATTTATATAAAATTAAATATAATATAAAAAAATCTAAGTATAAAGAATATTTATTATTTTTAATTATAAATAATATTAACTTCGAGTTAAGTAGCCGTAATAATTTAAATAAATAAAATGGTTTTTTAATTTTTATATATTATTATTAATTATTTATTATACTTCTTATAACTTAATATATCATGAAATAAAATATTATAAACTCGATATACCTTCGATATCTCTTTTTTATTTATGTCGATTATAAGTGTTTATAATATATAATTAACATTATATTAAAGTTTAATAATAATTAAAAATAACGTAGTTTTATTTAAGCTACACATATTAAATATTAATTAAATTAAATCTACCATTAAATATTTTATAACTTTAACTTTATATTTTAAAAGTAATATTAAATATTTATTAAATTATTTTCATTAAAATAACACCATTATATGCTATTATAATTAAAAAAACAGACCATATATATTTAAATTAATTATAATAAAACAATTTATTAAGTTTTATATTATATTTTTATAACTTATAATTAAATCTTAAATAATATCTTTAAAATTAAAATTATTATATATAAATATGCTATTTTTATCGTAAGTTATATGTTTAAGATTCTTTTATATTTCTTATTAAATTTTATTCATCGAAAAATCTTAACATTTAAATACATACTCGTAATCGTTTAACTATTTAATTTAATTACTTAATAACACTTTAATATTTAAAATATATATTAAATTAAGTTAACATTTTTATTATTTAATAAAGTATTTTATTATTATAAAAATATATGTTAATGAAATAAAATAAAAAATTATATCGATTTAATGTAAAAGTTTTTATAAAAAACGAAGTGATTATATATATTTTAATATTATAAATAAAAAGCTTATTAAACTTAATATTTTTATAAAATAAGCGATTAATTTATTTATTTATAATTATAAAAGTTAAAAATGTAATTAATCGAAAAATTATATTATTAATTTAAGTTTAATTTTATTAAAAAGATTTTTCGATTTATTATATATTATAAATGTTTTTAACATCGTAAATACTTTCATTTAATATTATAAAAAATTAAAGAAAAAATTTATTAAATGTTATTTAAAATAATAATGTTTCGATTTTATTACGAAAAATAAGTACGTTTATAATAACTTAATTATTATTATTATTTTTAAATTATAAACGGATATTAATAACATGTAAACACTTTTATATAAATGGATCTTTTAATATATTAATAAATTAACATATTTTTAATTTTAATTATTTATTAATAATAATTGATAATAATAACCAGTTTTTTAAGAAATTTTTTAAATTATAATCCTTATTTTTTTATTAAAAAACTATTATCTCGGTTAAAATAATCTGTCATATTATATTTTTAATCTTATTAAAAGTAGTATCGTTTTTATATTTATTTTTTTTTATTTTTTCTTTTTTTTTTAATTATTTTTAAAAATAAGATTTATTAAGTTAAAATTAAAAGGATTTAATAATTTAAATATAAAAAATGATAATTTATTATTAAAATTACTTAAAAAGTATTTTAATGATATAAATAAACATAAAAGAAATAAATCGAATAAGTTATTTATAATAAATAAATAAAATAATAATAAAACGTAATAAAAAATCATAAAAAATTATATTAAATGCGTAAAATAATATTTTATTTAATATAACTTTTTTTAAATACTTAATTACAATGTACATTAAGAAATTACGAATAAATTAATTTTAATAAATTTTATAACTTAAAAAATAATCAAATTACCTTAAACTACATATGAGGCTTTTCTTTTTTAATGTCATATTTAATTTTAATTAGCTTAAACCTTAACGTAAAAAAAAGGTATAAGCCTTACATGTGGTTTAAGTCTACTGAGATAAGTTAGATCCTGTCAGATATAAGTGGGTCTTTAAGGTTCAGCCATTAGATCTCCACCTATCATATGATACTAATCATAATCAAAAAATTCGTAGATATAAAGTTATATATTTATAATAATAAAATAATAATTGATTATCTTATATAATATTTATAATTATTTAATAATTAAGAGTTTTATCATTAATCTTTTAAAACAAATATTAGTAGTATTTTCAAAATTATTTTTCTAAGTTTTAAAAGTTTTAAATAGTAGTTAAAATAATAAAATATAAATGTGTTATTAAGATAAATTCTTTATATAATATTAATAAATTAATTATTAAAAATAAATTATAAAATCCGAAAGATTAATTAAACTAGGAAGTGATGTTTTTATTTAAGGTAAATAAATATAAGATTTTAAGATAAATTAAGAAATAGTAATTATAATTAATTAAATTAATAATGTTGTTTATCGAAAAAGTAAAATATAAAAAATAAAAAGTTTTAATTTAACTTAAATAAAATTAAACTAAGATATTATTTAATTAAATAATTATAAATGATAATATATCCATTTTAAAGTCTAAAAAAATTTAATATAAAATATAAAATGAGCTTTAAGAGATATTTAATTTTATTATCTTAAGAAAGAAGTTATTTAAAATAAATTATACCTTTTATAAAAAGAGATTAAATAAATTTAATAAAAAAAGATAATATACCTTTAAGTTAATAAATTAAATTATTAAAACTATTACTTATTATTATTAATGTATATATTATTTTATAAATCTATTTATATTAAAATAATATATTAATTTAAAAACAGTATATAATAAATTAAAAATAAATGATAAAATAAAAACTTATTATTAATTTAAATAAACAATCTAATTAATTAAGAATTTATAAAATGTTTTATAATGATTAAATAATTAAAAGAAAGTATTTATGGAAATAAAACTTTATAATATCTTAGATATTTTAATTATAAGCTCATAGATAATAAATTTCTTAAATATGATATAAGATACCTTTTTTATATAAGCTAAATTATATTAAATCTTAAATATAAAATATATTATAAATAAAATTATTATATATTAAAAAATCATTAATAATTTTTATTAAGTAATATTTAAATCTATACTTAAATCTAAGAAAATAATTAAAGATACTTTTAAGGTTAAATTTAATGATAAAAAAGTGAGTGATTATAAAGATAAGAAAATGGTTATAAAAAAGAAGTTTAAAAATGTTAATAAGCGTAAATCTTATGGAAAGATTAAGCATATAAAGGATAAGATTTTTAATTATCCTGTTTATAAATTAGCTTATGAATTAATTAAATGTTTTTATATTTTCTTAAAAAAAACTTAAAAAAGGTTCACTTTAAAAGAACATATTTAAAAAAGGACATTTAAAGTTTTAAAAGACCTTTAAATTTAAGCTTAATTAAAGATATTAAAAAGAGGTAAATTTAAATTATAAATATCAGTGAAAGAAGATAGCTTAACAGATTAAGATTGATTTTATAATTAAATTAAAAAAGATATACTTATAATATTTATTACTGATAAAATTAAAAGCTATTTATTATCTTATTTAATTCTATTTAATAATGGTAGTATTATTATAGTAATTAATTAAGTATGGAGATTAATTAACTAAAAAAAAGTTTTATTTAAGGATAATTTATAATCAGGAAATAAACTTTTATTTATATTAATATATAAGTATATGAGTATAATAATTAAATAGATCATACTTAAATTTAAGAATATTATTTATTGCTTATTTTTATTAATAACCTTAATATTTCTTAAAAAACTAAGGAGATATAAGTATTAATGGGATAATAAAAATAAAAAAACTG
This sequence comes from Hypomontagnella monticulosa, assembly GCA_902825475.1. Taxonomy (NCBI): domain Eukaryota; kingdom Fungi; phylum Ascomycota; class Sordariomycetes; order Xylariales; family Hypoxylaceae; genus Hypomontagnella; species Hypomontagnella monticulosa. Next base: position 4,933,911 of record CADEBF010000003.1, on the reverse strand, counting down.
CTTTATGAAGAAAAGATGATATTTTAATAAGAGAAATAAGAAATATATATGGTTAATATGTATTAAAATATAAAGCTTTTATTAAAAAATATGATGCCATTTTTAATATTTAAAAGATATAATAAAAGCATTGTTATAACTCATGGATTAAGAGAGTACTTTTTATTAAAAATGTTTAAGTATGGTATTAAAAGTTAAGCCATTTAAGTCCATAATTACTAAAGCATTTAGTAAATTTATCTCAGGGGGTGGTAATTTATGGTCTTATTAACATTAAATATAAGGCTTACAACATATTAAAAACGAAATAATAAATTTATAAAACCTTAAGATTAAATTATAACAACCTTAAAAAGTGTTTAATAATTAATTTCCATGATTATAAAAAATCATTAAATAATAAAAATTCACACTTAATATTTATTTATTAAATGTTAAATATTATTTAAGATTATGTTTTAAATAATTATAAAATTAATATTTTAATTTAAATTATACATCTTTATATTAATTAACTTAAATAACAATTTAATATTAAAATATAAATAATTAAAATTAATAATAAAATTATTATAAATAAGTTTTAAATAAATTAAAACATAAAAACATAAGGTATTTAAATTAAATTTTTAACATTTAATACTTAAACTTAAAATGGTAACATTAAATATTTAAAGGATATATTAAAAATTAAAAGATATATTATATAAGTTAATATCAAATTACTTATTTATTTATAATTAAAAGTTTAAAAAATAATAACATACTTATATAATTAAATATTTAAGATAAAAAATAAATAGAAATTACTATTTAACATATTTTATAAAACTATTAAAAGAAAATTAAAAAAACTTATAACATTTAATAAACGCTTAAATTAAATATATTTACAAACATATAATTATAAAACATATATTATAACTAACAATAAAAAATTATATCATAATAAATTAAATAAATTAAATCTTAAAATATAAATTAATTACTTAATAAAATATAAATTATTTAATATTTATCAAATATAAATATTTTATTTAAATAAAGTTATTAATATAAAAGATGTTATTTTTAATAAAAAAAAATTCTTTAATAATAATTTAATTACTTTTTAAAATAACTTATAATTAATATTAATAAAAGAAATTTAAGAATTAATCGATAAACATATTTTAAAGGATTTAAATTATAAGATTAACTTAAATAAATTAAAAAAAATATTAAAATAATAAAAAAACCTATATAAGACTACAAAATTAATTATTAAAAACAATAATAATAAGAATGATGTAAGTATTAAAAATTTATACTTATATATCATTATTAAATTTAAATTATTACTTATACCTCCTCTAAATCCTTTATTAATACTACTATATTATTTAATATAAAATAAGAATATAAACCCTTAAAATCCATTTTAAAATATAAGTTTAAAAAATTTTAAGTTTTAAAAAGTAGCCTTTTTCATTAACATAAAAACATCACTTATAAAATAATTTAAACAAAAAATCTTAAATCATACTAATATCAACCACATATTATAAATAAGGAAAAAATTATATAAAAATATCTTATTAAAAATATTTTATTAATATAAAAAACTAACTAATCATTTTATAAAATATTTCTTTAAATAAGTTAAATAAAATTACTTAAAAAATTATAATATTATAAAATTATAAATTAAGATTAAAAAAAAAGATTTAAAATTAAATAAGCATTAAATTTTAAATTATATATAAATATATGTTTATAAATTTAATAAACATAAAAGGTTTTTAAAATGTAAAACATAACTTATTATATAAAAAGATTAATAAAAAAGGTTACATTTAAAAGAAATATATGTAATAACTTTAATTAAAAAATTATTTAAAACCTTAATAATTTTAATGGTAAGGTTTAATTTTAAAATGATTTAATATAATATAATAAACGCTTTTATTTATGTTTTTATAAGAGATATTATGTATATATAAATATCATTTAGTTATAAAAAGTTAAAGATTATTTTATAGTTAAATAAAGCGTTATATAATTTATAAACCTTACCACTATTATAGTAATAAAAGTTTTCGAAAATTTTAATAAACTTAAATTTTAAAGTAATCTTATATAAATCATATTATTATATAAAGGATAGGATATTAATATTTTTTTATGTAAACAATATAATAATCACATATAAAAAACATTTACAATCTATAATAAATTAGATTATTAAAAAATTAAAAAAACATTATAAAATAATTAATAAAAATAATATTCATTGGTTTTTTAAAATAAAAATAATTTAAGATTAAAAATAAAAAAAAATCTAATTATCTTAGATTTTTTACTTTAAAAAGATATTAAAGCTAATTAATTTAATTAAAAGACTCTTATTTACTCTTATAAATTTTAATAAACTCCTACCATAAAAAAACCATGTTTTATCTTATAAGATTTAAAGATTTCAACATAAAATTAGTTTAATATTATTTAAAGTGATTAATATTCGATTAAATATAGTATTTATAGTATTTAAATTTGTTTAATTTCTTGTAAATCCTAGTAAGACCCATTAAAAAACCATTAATCAAATTATCACATATTTATATAAAATTAAATACTATACCTTAAAATTCGAGGGTAAAGATATGTTAATAGTAATTAATAATGTTTTATTTATTAATAATAATCTTAATTAAAAAAATTTATAAATATATATTATAATTTTTTTTAAAAAGTTAATTAAATAAAAAATAAATAAATAAAATATTATTACCATGTCCACCATTAAAGCTAAATTATTAATCCTTACTTAAACCATTAAAAAAATATTGTACATTAATTGTATAATAAAAAAGCTAGGCATTAAATTAAAGAGTAAGCGAATTATAATTAAATGTAATAATATTTAAATAATTAAATTAATTATAATTAAGATAATTTAATTATAAATTAAGTTATAACATGTTAATATTTATAATTATTAGTTACGTTAAGAAATTAAACGCGACATAATATAAATTAAATATACACTTTTAATAAAAATAAAAATAAATAATTTAATTAAAACACTACCGACATAAAAATAATTTAAATTCATACAATAAATTAATTTATAAAATATATAAATTATAATTAAAATAAAAACATTTAAAAAAGGTTAAATTAAAATAAAAAATGAGATATTAAATTAAAATTACATTAAATAATATCATAATATTAATTTAATAAGACCATAAAAAGGTTCTTATTAAAAAGGTATATCAAATATAAGTGGGTCTCCGGGGTTCAGCCATTAGATCTCCATTTATCACATGATACTAATCATAGTCAGAAAATTTATAGATATGAAGCTACACACTTACAATAATAAGACAATAATTGACTACCTTATACAGCGTCTGTAATTATCCAACAGATCCATGTCTCCCAAGGTCGGATTTCATGTTGTGGGGTACCTAAGTACTTAGCCCTGGAGGTAGGTTATGTAATCTGACCCGAGGCTCCGATTCCCTTGTTTTAATTGATCCGACTGAGCTTAGAAAACAACATCGTATTGATTCCCTCATTTCTTAACCAAACCGACTATCATTGATATAGGCACGACCAAGTACTTCCGTATTAATCGAATCCATTCCAATCGATTGATATTTTCAAGTGACCACGCTCGACGAAACTCACTGGCCACGTTAACCGGTCGCGCCTTGCTACTTCAACCCAGCTTCAATCAGTCCTATTCAAGCAAACCCCCAACCTCCCTCCCCACCCCCCCGGCCAACTACAAGCAACGATCACCGCGACATAATCGAGAACCGAAATATACCTAAAGATCATAGATTCATACCACCTTTACTAAATCCGATTACCAGCAAGCCCAAGAGGTGTTCTGCACACTATCAATCAAGAACTGGCTCCACCCTCGATTTCAGCGTTCAGTGCATCAGAATATTCGAAATACCATGGTCTTTCTCCGTTGGAAGACCCTCCAAGTTCCAGACATCCACCACATACTATAGCGTACTGTCTGCGAGCTTCGTGAGGCCTACCACGACGATGGAAAATATGAGCTAGGAGAGCACCCGCTTCGAGTGTGTCTGGATGATTGAGACCCAAGAGCGAAGTTCGGCCCCGATAAGCTTCGTGTGCTAGTTCCTCGGCCTCCTCGAGATCTGATTTTTGTCTACTCCCTTGAAGAATCTTAGCAAGACCGTACAAGCTAGCTAACGTGTCGGGATGTTGCCGCCCAAGTCTATCACTGAAACCGATAACGACCTCTCGATTACACTTCCTGGCTTCGGTGAAATCTCCTCTCTCACCAAGGAGTGTAGCAAGGTTCAGGAGACACCTTAATACTTCCAGGTGAGTCCTACCATTCTTTCGCGTGTGTCTATCTAGTAGGTCCCGATACACTGTCTCCGCTTCCTCGAGGTCTCGATTCTGGCGACATATAACCGCCATATTTGACTTGAGTATAAGAACCTGAGTATGATCCTCCCCAAGCTGGTTTTGGAGGCCTTCCAGAGCTTCTCCCAGCCGCTCCTTCGCGATTTCGTATTCTCCGCACCTTCGAGAATCCTCAGCAAGGTAGCTAAGGGTGAATAATGTATCTGGGTGTGTTCGGCCAAGTAACTGCGAGCGTCCCATATATACAGACATGTGTATTTCTCTACTTTTCTCATAGAGACCCCGCTTCCATAGTAGACAGGCTAGGACACTCATGCTAGACAAAGTGTCTGGATGTTCGACACCCTGGGCCTTTGTTCTCATCTCAACCGCCCTAGAACTCATCTCTTCGGCGATATCCCAATCTGTGCCATTGTGTTCAAGGATGACGACCAGATTTTCAATGCTTTCCAATGTATCTCTATGCGATTCGCCGAGCTTCTTCCTCCGCAATTCAAAGACATCTGTGGCAAGCCTGGCCGCTTCTCGGTATTTTCCGTCTCGCATACACAGTGAGGCCCGCCCACTCATCGCTTCAATAGTAGCAATATCATCGTCACCTAGTATCATTCTTCGGCGCCTCAGTAAATCTTCGTTTAGCTCCATCGCTCCTTGTATATCACCTTTGCCCTGCAATGCTAAGGTTTTGTCTTGGACACTCTGTAGCGTGAGTTCATCATCCCACCCAAGCGATCTCTTTCTAGCTATGAGAATTCTGGAATGAATACTATCGGACTCGTCAAAACGGCCAAGTCTTTCAAGTGTGGATCCTAAACAGCTAAGACTGTTTAGTGTTTGAGCATGTTCTTTACCACAAGTCTCTTCTAGGTAGGTAGAACACTCTTCATAGAAACCCCGGGCCTTTTCATACCATCCATTCTCTGCGAGCACGAACGCAAATTTGTTCAGTATATCAGGGTCCACTAATCCCCGGATATATGACGTATGGCTATTGGCGTCGTGATCTAGGTAGTAGTTGATATGAGGAAGTAGGCGACGTCGGAATTCGAAATCGGCAAACCCTCGATTAGAGGTGTTCACAAGCCTTGCGATGCCTCTTGATGCCGAGGACCTTGCCCAACAACGTTCGGAAGGACCAAGCTCATTTGTTACATGATATTTGACCCAGGCATGAACGAGTCTGTGGAAGGAAAAGCCAGTTTGTGTGTTGTTAAAGTTGATGAGTGAATAAGAAGAAAGCAATGACAAGGCATCGTAAAGCCTACTCCGCGGCCATGGCAACTTATTACTGCCCTGAATTACCCTGGCCAACCTCAAGGCAAAGAGAGTCCGGAGCCATGAATTCCATCCAAGTTCAAATTTGTCCCTCGGATCTATCTCCTCGAAAATTTCTAATGGAATATCTCCGTGGTAGAGGAATGCGGATATGTCCAAGACGTCTAAAGCATCGGATGATTGACTACTTCCCAACTCTTGTATCATAGTTCGAGATACCATCCAGGTGGCGTATACGGTGCGTTTTTCATCCTCAGTGCCCTGGATAACGGGTCGCGTCATGAGTTTATCTCGGTTCTGCCGAAATTCCTCAAGATACTCATGTAGCTGGCAGTGCTTATTCCTAATCGCACAACCTGCCTGGAGAATAGCCAAAGCTAAATAATCCAATTCTTTTACTATTTCTGCCACTTGGCACATGTCGCTCTCACTATACGTTTGTTCCTGTCCGCCGACTGTCTTCATCAGGAGATGCATGCCATCCTGAATGGGCAAGCCCTCAATACGAAATTGTGATTGTGAACTGACCACATAGGGATTACGCGTCGTTATCAGGAAGCAGCCAAGCCCCCCTGGCGGTATATAATTGTCCACGTTTACATGCGGATTATCGGCACCGTCGATGATCAACAACCACTTCTTTCGTTGGTGTGTAAGCCAGCACTTTCCTTGATCCGCATCCTCCTTCAAATCTTCGCCTCTGTCAACTTTAGCAATCCTGGCAATTTTTTGGAACGACTGCCAAGCAGTGTCATCTGAATGGGCATCAATCCAGAAGATACCCCAGAACCTGTTGTCGCATAGTTAACAAGACGGTACTGGGCCAGGTCCCCAGGTCTACGCAAGCCTATAAATACTCACATCCATCCGCAGGTTAATACCTAAATGATATAGAAACCATACTTATCGCGGTGAATTTCAGCAAACTTGACGCAAATTTGCGTTTTCCCTACTCCTCCCAAGCCGTGAAGGACGCAAATATTTCTTATATGGGTATTCCGATCTCCAGTCTCGACAATCAGGCGTCGCTCCAGTTGTTCAAGCACCTCCTGGCGCCCCGTAAAATACATGTTCGAGGCATACGGCACTCCAAAGTGGTGATTATATTCGCCTAATAAATATTTAGTGTCGAGGCTATACTGGGCGAATTAGACTACCTAGTAGATATGCGAACGTACGATCGGATGCTTTGGATTGCACTGATGCGTAATAGTTATTAACATTATTAGCGATGTTGTTAATAATATTACTAGTGATATGGCTAGAACGAGGATCAGATATTATGCTTGAAATGAGGTGGATCATCTCTGCGGCTCTGCCTACCTGTGATCTATCCAGCCTTGATTTATCACGTTTGAGTCATTATTATGATACTCATTCGCTCCGGTGTCCATGAAGCGCCAACTAGGGTCCTAAAGACCACATTTATCAGGTTTATATTTAATTCGTCACAAGAGGGTGTTATTAGATACTCAATGAAGGACAATTCTGCGGAGTTGAATCGCCTTGGGTCCCTGATGGCTTTCTATAATCACCACTTCTAGGGTTAATGGAGCAGGGGCACATGGGCTTGATTCATAATCGGCAATTACAAGTGCAATTCTTCATATCAGCTGCCTATTCCCTCTCGTTGCATCCATTTAACGTAGTAATATACTCGTAGGGTTCGCATTGGCTAGAGATACTGAGCTTATGCTACATTTCTGCAGGCTATGCCATATAAGCCTCAAAAGTGTCCAGTCACCTATTAGACCAGCATTATAAAGTGTAAAACGACCCTTGATGTCCAGCCGACCTATCCCCCCTCCCTTTCCAAAAGCAGTGCAGCTTTTGTCATGGAGCCCATATCACTCGCGGTTAGCATCGCTGGTCTCGCGGGGCTCTTTAACAACGCGCTTGACTGGTTTGAATACGTCCAACTCGGCAAGGCTTTCAGCACCGATTTCCGGACAAGCCTGCTTCGACTTGATAATGCACGACTGAGGCTATCTAGATGGGGTGAGGCGATGGGCCTTAGCGGTGGAATCGATAACACTAAGGCTCTAGATATGGTTAAAACGGACAGAGAAAAGAAGATAGCCGAGGATAGTCTTGGCCAGATATTGAATCTCTTTGAACAGGCCCTGAAGGTTTCGAAAGGCTACCAGTCCAATAGTCTACTCACCTATCGAGGCCAAGACCTGTTCAACCAAGACAACTTGTGTAGTGAGAAGAACCTAGATGGTACGATAGCATTACTTCACGAAAGAACTCGCACTATTATACAGAGACGACAGAACAAATTGCCACTCAGCAAGAAAATCAGGTTTGCCCTACACGATAGGGCGCAACTTGATGAATTAGTCAATAAAATCACTTCATTGACTAACGATCTTCTGAACAACTTTCCTGCTGCTCGAGCCGTCCAAGACCAGCTCTGTGCTGCTGAAGTCTCAGTATTCAATGAGCATCTCCGCATCCTGGTCGCTGGGATGGACCGCACCCTAGCTGACGCGTTGTCTAAAGTTCTTGATACTACCGTAAGTCCTCGCCCCTATCCCCTGTGACACACGACTACTTCTATTATACTAATATATTAACCCTGGAAGGCCCAAAACAACTACCAGAACAGTGACAGCGTTATTATGAATCAGGGCCATACACATGGAGGTACATTTACTCAAACTATCACCAAGTGAAGCGTGTTGTTTCTTAGCCAAAGAACGAATCAGGGGACGGGATTTATTGATGATAATGATCTATTTCTGTGAGATGTCGGACTTGAGCGGTTCTTTGCGATTTCACATTTTATTCTTCACTTACGCTTCATCTTATTATACTCACCGCCTCCTTATCCAATGCAATCAATATGTTTCAACATATATTCAAAAATTAGAAGTAATCCCACCAAACCCGTCAAGAACTTCGAAATGGTATCTCTTATTTGTAATAACTACTTAGGTACCTATCTTCTTTTATGGTTATAAAGAGTCCTGTTAGATCTAGATTACCTTTGAATTTTACCGCCCAGCTATAGACTAGACACAGGCAATCTAGGAATAGGTTCAAGTTTTAACGTAACGTACCCCTTAAGACATTTTCGTAATATATAGATAGGTCTCTAATGAGACTAAGGTATAATTAGAATATAGAGACTACGACCTCAAGTACTAGGTACGAAGTTATTAGGCGGAACATCTTTTTGGGACAACTAATAGAAATCAAAAGTCCTCAATTGGATCTTACACACTAATGAAGAGAGATGAATAAGCCATGATTTCAATGCATGAAACTGTACTATCTACTGCTTGTTCTGCTAAACATGAAAATTGCCCCCTCCTACATTTCTCACAGGTCAGCGGGCCCAGCCTCGACTGCGGCGGCATCTGAGGCAAGCCTGAACACAGCAATTTGAACATCGCCATAGCACCCTTGGCATTACCCACTGATAGAGATCACATCGCCTTGATGCGGCACCGTGGCCAGTCGATTCTACCCAGTAATGGGTACGGCGTCGTCCGATCGGAGCAGGGACACCAGCGGTAGCAGCTGCAGGAACAGGGACACCGGCAGGGACAACAGCGAGACCAGGGACGGCAGCTTCAATAGGTGGATCCGTCAACGCGCCCTCCCGACCAATAAGGTCGTTGTCGTCGTCTTCGTCGTCTTGTTGAGAACAGGTACCTTCCCGCAGGTGGTTGCTCGTTCCACACCTCTGACAAAAGAAATTGGTGCACCCCGGGTTGGCACATGTGCCGTCGGGGAGGTGGAAGAAGTTGCACGCCGCCGCACCTCTGCACGGGTGTGCCTGTCGCCAAGCCACATCTACCATTCGGACCCTTTCCGCGATCTGGTGGTCGCGGGCGGGAAGGTTGGTGTAGCTCCAGAGTGGATCACTACAGAGGTTGGAGAGGGAGAGGAATGGTTGTTGGACGACGGCGTTGTTTGATGCGAGGCAGGTGTGGCAGTAAGCATGAATGTTGTGGGTCGGGCATCTTGCCAAGTTGGCAAAGCCACGACCGCGACATGACTGGCACACTGGGAATTGTCCATCTAAGCTCTAATTGACCATGTTAGGTATTGCTCAAATATATATACTTTATAATTAAGAAATATAAGAACTTACTGTGTATGCATCTCGGAGAGTTGACCGGTCCTACGCGGCTGACTCGTCCGACTATGATAAAATGTCAGTAATATTCAAGATTTCACGTTGGTCGAATATACATACCTACTCCTCAATTTCGGATAATAGCTCCCTTAACGTTCGGACATCTTCCATTGGTACAGGGACAAGCGGAGAGACTAGGTAGAACAGAGAGAACAGAGAGAATAGGGAGACTAGGAAGATTGAGAAGACTGGGAGGTCCAAGAAAATAATGACAATTGTAGTGGTATAAATCAGTAGATAATAGATATGAGTCTAGCTTAGAAAGTCTGAAGATGGGAAAAAGAAAAGTTGGGAGAATAATGTGGGAGGAGGATGGCTTATATATACATGTATATGGGGTGAGGGAGGTATAATCAATCTCATAATTTGTTGGGTGACTCGTTCAACGCTCTTACCCAGTTGTAAATAAGCTTTTCTGTTATTCCACCCCTTTCAATGTTGCTAGGGCATGTGTCACGATGTCGATCGAGAATTCTATATGGCAACTACTATGTAATGCATAGAACGTTGTTGCAGCACTGCCTACTTACCTATCGTAGGGAACCCCTGTCCAAGGGTATAAGGGGCCCAGAGGTCAACTCCCCTTACCCAACCAAGGTATGTATGAAGACCAGCCTTCCGATACTACATATGAAGAAGTTGTAATATCAATATATTGATACTAATGTCATGATCTACCTTGATAAAAGAATTCAAGGAGTGGTGTATTCGTCTCGGTTTACTTCGTCACAGCCCTCAAACAACTACTTGCACATGTGTATGGACATATTCGCGCCCACCTTCCTTTTTCTTAGTGAATGAAGCCTCAAATGTTAAAAGAAGGTAAGCGAAAAACGCAATGCGTATGTGAGTGTTGGGTAGCTGTTGCCTTTTTGATCCTAGTATAAGGAAGTCCTACTATATTTGAGGAAGGTTAGTAGCTTGCCGATTGGGACCCATCTTCAATAGTAATACCGAGCTGCACGTCAATTGATGTGAGTTCGACCTACCATGTAGATATCATTTGCATCATATGACAGACTTAGGGGCTTAGGAAGCAACTATGTTGTTGCACAAGATGCTCTAAATTCCAACTTTCTAAGGTTAAAATCTAGGTAACTACTATCTACCTGTATACTGGGGGTACCCTTTCTCTCCCATGAGCCCCTATCCCAAGAGGGCCTGGCACTCCTCCGCAAGACGTGAGGTTCAAGAGCTGATAATCCCCTACCCAGAGTCAAAGTCTAGGTTCCTGGTAGTTTGAACAGGCTATGATTGCTAATATATTGTTAGCCGTAGAGATAATTATGAATGATGATACTATTTAATAAATGTCAAGGCCATCTTGGTGTTGAACACGGAACTGGAGTCCAAATTCCACAACCTCTAACTGCCACCGATGTTAAGGTTCAATTAATATATGCAGTCGGAACCGTGACAACGCCTGATATTCCCTATTTTATTCACTTTGAACATTTCAAGGTTACAACTATTTTTGCACTTGCCCCCCTTTTTCTCAACGGAGAGAATAGAGAAGCCACCTTTTCTGTCTAACGTAGGTAACGACTTGCATTCTGAACATCAATGATGAACCACGTGCAACTAAAGTGCTGAAAGTTCTTTTGACATGACGTGGTAAAGAGTGCTTCTAGGGGAACTACAGTTGTTATCTACGCTCGTCGTATCCTACATTCCGTATTCTACGTTCACATAGCTTGCTTTTCAGTTCATGCTTGCCATGCTTCGAGCATATAGTGACGTTTAAGATTTTCAAGGGAAACTGTGGTTTACACTTTATGAGAGCAATATTCGTCTTCAATTTGGTAGACTGACCTCTCCTATCCAGATCTTTTATTCTTCCTTTCTTCTCGTCAAACCAAGGCTGGCATCAATTGAATTCCACCAAAGATCACAGCGTACACTGTGCCCTCATACACACACCCAATGCATCATTAGCTGCTTACTGCTCTCATCATATCATTATATCATCATCTCATACCCATCAAAGTCTCTGTTCTTAGCCCGAGTTGCCGATACTAGCTGAGTCCCTAGTTGAATCCCCGGCTAAGATGGACGCGACAACCTTTGAACAACAAATCCAATCCGTCCAGCATGAGATGGCGATGCTACGGAAGGACGTGATCGATGCGGTAACGAGTCTCGGGAACAAGCTCGATGTAACTAATAACCGTCTCGCACATTTCGAGAATCGCTGTTTGGCTATGTTTGTTTCTATATCTATTCATTGATTATGTATATATGCTAACAAATCTTAGGCGGGAGAACCACGAGCGCAAGTTACTCAATTCTGCCACCATGCGGCAGAACCCCCAACCCTGCGCCCCCTCCTTGACGTTCGGACAGCTTGCGAGATCCCTGGGTTTCCTACAACCCTACAAGCTCTGTCAGAGCTTGACGGTGAGCACATTCCAATTCGTACATAAGAATAAAATGATTAACATTGCTTTAGTTTCGTCGACACTGAGAATTCTTGAAGCGATGGGTGCGACGGCGATGGTCGGGGATGGAATCATGGTGCTCAAAGAGCGTATACGCCAACACACTTGGTGATTGGAACCTCTCCGGTTAGGATGGTTAGGGGTTCAAAGCACATTGTACGTTGCCTCGCTAGAACTTTGCTAGAGCACTGGGGAAATTCTGTACTCTAGACTTTACAACAGCAACAGGAACAACAGCCATTACATCCTCTGCCATTGGCCTTCTCTGGAAGGTAATCTTGTGAAATAAGAGAAATACCAGTTGACTATTCGGGCAGTGATCTGGGTTATCAATTAATTAGCTAGCACTACTAGGTACAGTCTACAGGTACTTGACAGCTCACCTAAATTTGTATGATTAGATAAGTACCTATCTATATTATGTTTTATCAACCTCGACGACCTCCAGACAGTTGCCTGCCTAGGTACGCATTTATGATCGTGATTGCCCGAAAGTGCTCAATTGGGCGATCCTAGATATATGCTTCATATGATGCACCGTTGATTCAATCGAGACACCCATGATTCAAGCCATTGTTGTCGTCGTTTAATGTCGCCCCTGACGGATATCGCGATATTCATCCCCGCTAGTCATTAGGCTAACTACCTATCCACTCGGAGTGATTGGCTGAGAGCCTCGACGCTAAGCTTTTTTCGGCCTAGCTGCGCTACTTCAAGCCTTCAAAGTAAAACAGCTAAAAAATCAACACAATCGCGAATAACTTCATATCCGCAACAGGACTCGATTGATAATTTGAGTCACTTGAAAGCACTCGACTTAGCGGCTCTATGTATATATATTTCCCGTGTCTTATCCACGACCCGATAGATATCTTGCCAACTATACCCTAGACTATGGGTTTAACTTTGACTACTATGTACTTGGTGGTCTTGAAAATCGGCAATTTTTACAGGTACGGGGATATCGCATTCGAATCAGCGATGCAGGACATGAAATATATATGATCAGAATCGCTTAATCAAGAGGATTTAAGGATTATCAATTTATTCATTGAGATTATCACTGGATTCAAGGCTATTAATGATTTTAGCTGGTTTGGCTGTTTTGACGAGGTAGAGTTGGCAAAACTGCTTACCGCCCGCCTCTTTCGGAACATGGACCCCCTTAAGCACCAAAGTTGAACATTCATCCTCCAGTGAGATATTACCTGTATTGACGGAGGACAATTCCATTTTTGAGTAGGAAGTTCTTGAATAGTTAGGCGTAAGGAACATGGGAGGAAGAGCGGATCGCCCTAGGCGGTACCTGCAGGCCATCGAGTTTCGGCTCATGGGCTCACTTTATGAAGGCCAGAAAGCGCTCTTAGATGTAAGATTATGGATAGCTTTGAGGATATGCGTTAAAGCACTTGTTCATATGGGATAAAGGACTGATATGACAAAGATGGAGATCACATGCAATTATCCCACTTATGATCACTTCGTTTGCCTTCAAACATATTGAAATCCTACGCATTATTGCGTTTCTAAACCGAATTTATGGGTTTCGTGTTTATAAATTACGCCATCACTTACACATAGCTCCGAGTTCGGGCAAGGTGGTTGAAATTCCGACGTCGTCTTAACACTGCCCTTAGCCGAAGCCGAAACCGAAGACCCCCTAACCCTCCTATTAACGGTTGCAAGCGCCTTCGGCGTTAACCACTAGATCGCCCCCTTAACCATTCACGGTTACATTCTACGGATATTATAAATATCCATATGCCGTATTCCGTATAAGTGCTTTTAAATAATGAATAGCCCAATACAATTGTTGCCGTTTTCCGGGGCTGTGGGAAATATGGCAAAACCACTTAACCAGTCAGACATCGATCTCGAAAATGGAACCACATCCGGAAATGAGACCTCGGATCGGAGTGATGAAAGGGTAGAATTTGCCGAAGTTATCACACAAATCGAAGACTTACCACCGGACGGAGGCTTGAAGGCATGGCTTCAAATCGTCGGATCCTACCTCCTTTACTTCAACACCTGGTATGTGGCGTGATGCAAAATCCCTAGTCGACCTGAAATAGCTAACATGATTTAGGGGTATTATTAATACGTTCGGTGTGTACCAAACCTATTACGAGAATGAGCTGCTCCAGCACATGTCACCATCGGCCATATCATGGATCGGATCGCTCCAGTCTTTCTTACTCTTAGCGGTCGGGGTAATCAGCGGTCCGCTCTACGATGCCGGCCATCTACGATTCCTCTTGGGCTCCGGTCTGTTTTTAGTGACTTTCGGTATGATGATGACCAGCCTTTGCCACGAATATTGGCAGGTTATCCTTGCACAGTCTTTATGCATCGGAGTCGGGACAGGATGGCTTTATATCCCGTCCATTGCTATCATCCCCGAATACTTTTCCAAGCGTAAGGCCCTTGCTATGGGGATCGTCTCATCGGGGAGCAGCTTTGGGGGCGTTATATATGCCCTAATGTTCCAGGGGCTAGTCCCGCACGTCGGCTTTGGCTGGACAACCCGCATCATGGGCTTCACCTCCCTTGTCACGATATCCATATCCTGCCTCTTGCTGCGCCGACGCACCGCGGCTACTAAGATTCGATCGCTACTCGACAAGCAAGCTCTCAAGGAGCGTTCCTATATCATATATTGCTTTGGTATGTGCATGAGCTACATCGGATTTTTCGCGCCTATCTTCTACCTACAATCATATTCGCTTTCACATGGTCTTCAAGGCCAGGCCGTCGCCCTATATCTAGTTGCTATCCTCAACGCTGCGTCTGTTCTAGGAAGGTTGTTGCCATCCCTCATCGTGAATTGGATCGGTCCTATTCATACGTTCTTCCTTAGTATAGCCTTTGCAAGTGTGACTACATTTGCTTGGATCAACACTAACACAGGGGCGGGTAATATTGCGTTTGCGGCTTTCTACGGCTTCTTCACTGGCGGCATCGTAGCCCTCCCAGCAGTCGTGCTTACGTCTTTCACGCCGGACCTGAGCCGTTTAGGAACCCGACTTGGCATGTCGTCGGTAGTGAATGCTGTCGCCTCCCTAATTGGTGCACCGATTGCCGGGGTCATACTCAGCAGCACAGGGAGTTACCTTGGTATTCAACTATTTACCGGATTCCTTCTCATGGCGACGGCCGGACTGATTGCGGTATTACGTTTCGTCGTTGCCGGAAACAAGCTGTTTGTCAAGGCTTAGAGTGCGGCTTGGACGCGGTAAAATTGTAAATACATGGTGGAGGGAGGAATTCATGACCGGATAGAGACGCCACCCCTGAACCAGTATATCTGGGACCTGTACACAATTATTTATGGCGTTTACCAAGCTCCGTTTATTATTGAGGCCTAATCTTTAGATCGATAGTTAATTAGTACTAGTATTAGTAGCTATAAAGTAATAGATAATAAGAGGAAACTAGCATTCCGGGCTAAATAGGAATGAAGATCCATTAATCCTTCCCTACCCTTGCAGTTTATTCAAAACCTCAAACTGGCCAGTAGATACGCCGTTATGCTTTTGTTCAACATGATTCTTCTCGTATTCGGCTTCTGTGATGGGTTGAGGGTTTGCCTTGTCCTTCTCTGCGTATATCTGTAGACCAGTCACCATGGTGCCCGTCCGTCCATAGCCGTAGCCACACCAGGTCAAGGTGCCAGCACGATGCTTCCGGTACTCTTTATTTCCCGTGCTAAGGTCATCGAGAGTGGGAGCATGGAAGTCCTCCACAGGCAGTGGGGTGTACGCAATCCCATTGCTTACGAGCTTGTCCGTAATATCTTCATCGTCTGCAAAGCTGTTCAGGCTGATCACATGTTCGATTTTGTTCTCCTTGAGGAATTTGATTGATGTATCGGTTAGCCTTTGGTCTGCATCATCGCCGCTGTAGTACGGCGCAGAAGAGCGAGCAAGCCTGTCGCTATCCGGAATATGACCTTTCACCCATTCGAATCGATAGAAACCTGCGGCATCTGGGGTAGTCATGTTGTTCTCAGATAGGAAGGACAAGCAATGTCTCTAGAGTCTGGGTTCATTAGGAATAAGCTATGACTCGTTTGGACGATGAGGACACATACCGTGACGGAGTAGAGGATTGTGTAGTAATTAGTGTGTATTTCCTTGTGTCTAGAACTGGCAGGAAATAATTCAGGATGATTCCGGAGTTCAGCTGGATATATATACAGCTGATCGGTGTTGCATGTCTATTAATTACTTGAACGTGCATAACCGAGCTGACAGCGTCTCCGTACGGATACTTGATGTGGTCTCGTGGGTAACGTTCCGCCCAGGTGAATTTAAGGAACGCCATTCTAGGAATTGATAACTCCTAATGAAGCCAATGCAATGTCTTGCAATCTCGTCCTACTTTCACACCGAAAAGCTATTTATTTCGTACAGATAGCACCATAATATCCACAAAACACGATGACAACGTTCTCCATGAGTACTACGGGTCGAAGCACTTGAAGGCCCAAAACTTGACCACCTCAGCTGGGGGACTCGCTTTGACCCTGAAAAGCCACCGGTCATGTCCTGTTACCCCTCTGCAAAGTAATGAAACCCACGTTGCATAGGTGGCGAATAAGCCAATATGCAGTGCACTCAATCAGGTTGGTTTGTGCCTCCAAGAAAAGTGACGTTAAGTGCAAAATATTGTTTTCCTCGGTGTTTTCAATAAGCTGACCAAATACCGGCCCCTATTATTCAAACTCCTAAACCATTAGGCTCATTTATGCCTCCTCTTTTTTGACTTCCCTATAGTATATTCTTACGCAAAATATGCAACTCTTCCCCTATTTCCCCTATTTACCCTTGTTCAAATTCGAACGACTTGGCTTCGGCTCTGGGGGACTAATGCAGTGCTTTGGAGCAAAACTTGCACCGGGGCTATGAGAATAGATGCTTCGTTGCAGAGCAGATCTCTCTATATAAATTAAGTGGTTTGAAATATTTCATCGTATCTCTATAGATCCGGGTACATATGATGCTTCTCATGTTTAATATCTAGGTAAAACGTTTAAATGTAGATATGTCAACTATATAAATCATGAGTTAACTATAGCCGTTCGAGAAGCAGCTCGCACAAAGCGCCCCGTAAGAAACCCGCGCGTCCTATATCTAATTTTACTCTTGTAGACCACCATCTTAGAACCCTAGACCCTATGTCCCACGCAGTAGAGGTTGCCCACTCCGTATGATCAGTCCCGGGAAGGAGGGATAGGGGAGACGAAGCGTCCTACGATGCGTAGTTCAAACCATGCAGTTTTTGAGAGTCGAATCTGCTCATGCAGTAACACGGTTACCCTAGCAGCTTGGTTCACATCGCGACGGGGAGAGTCCCGGTGTGGGTCTACGCAAAAGGGGGACATAAGAAGTACATAAGACACGATAGATTAAGAGAGCATGAATAAAGCCAATAGTGATATAAAATGATAAATAATAATTAGGTTGAAAGGTATAGATATAGAAACGAAAAATAATGCTAGATGCCAAGCTGGAATAGAAACATAGTGACACAATAATTGGAGATGATCGCTTGTTCAGCCAGCCCGGTCGTCTACAATTATTCGAGGAAACAGGTCACAACATTAACGAGACAGCCTCTCTTACGTGATATAAATTGATAACCTCCATTTAATTGGCCTTTGTAAGAGCTTGGTGGAGTCTGCAATCGAAACACTCTTTTCAGGCTTCCTGCAGCTGCTAGCGAAACCTGTCACAGGACGATCGTGACCATCGGATAACTTCCTCCACGATGTCGTCGCCAAGCACTCAGACCGGTCCCGTAGTCAAATACGATGCCATGGAATCGACGAGTTGTGGCTAGCCCGTAGCGTAACGAACTTTTTGAGTGCCGATCAGGTACACAGCAGCCGGTTATGTATCACCTTCAGTTTCTAAACGACCTCCTTCAGTAAGTGAATGTCAGTATTCCAACCATAAATCCAGCAAGTATTCCTCTCACAGAGTGACAGACCACTATACGGTCATCCTCAATCCCTTCTACAAACACAATTCCGCTGCTCACCTAGCAAAATATTCTCTGTTCCTTACAAATTCATCATGGCGAATAACAAAGGATACATGTCAGCTATTCATGAACAGGCTCAAGCCCAAGCACGTAATGAGCTTTGTCGACTCGAATCCAGGTTGGACGAGAATACTCTCCCTGGGATATCAGACGTCGGAGCCGGATATGACCCCTTCGCCGGCTATGCTAGCCCCCTCTACATTGTTGATTCGGGCATTTTCAACTGGGCAGATGCCGAACAGGACACATTTACATATCTCGAGAAGACGTACAAGAAGCCGGCTGCTATCAATGCAGTTGCGTACTCAAATTCCTTATCGAACAGTGTCGTCGGCACAGACATCCAGAGTTATCAGGAGAAGCTAGGTACCAACATCCATGTAGAGGGCTCGTACGGTTTCTTCTCGGGGTCAATCTCTACCGAGTTTGGGTTCGAGGGGTTGACTAAAAGCGAACGTGAATTCTCGCGGTTCCAACAGAGCATCGGAACATGGGCGCTTCAACTTACGCTCAGTTCTGATACACGCAGTCTCCTTAGGGAGTCGTTCCGCAATGAACTCGACAAGCTCGATGCTAGCAACAAGGATGCTTGCAAGGGCTTCTTCCAACGTCACGGCAGTCATATCCTGACGGGGGTTGTGCTCGGCGGCAGTGCACTACGGACTGCGTCCACGGACAAGTACAAGGTAGACAGGACGTACGACCTTAGTGTGGTAGCTCAAGAATCCTTCAAATTCGAAATAGCACAAGCTAGTGCCGAAGAGAAGGTTAAATACTCCTCCGCCGTATCTAGCTTCAACACCCGTTCTTCGGTAACCCGGAAAACAGTTGGTGGCAACCCCCAACTTGGCGACGGCGTGTTTGACGGGGATAAGTCTACCTTTGCGGCGTGGAGCAAGTCGGTGATGGACGACCCCGTGTTTGTTGAGTTCACAGCTGAAAATCCTTTCACTCCCATATGGGAACTCTGTGCCAGCGATAGTAAGGGGCAGAAAGTGAGGTCGGGCCTCTCTGACTACTATAAGAACCACTGGGCTCCAGAGTACGCAGACAAGCTCCGCCTACGCCCGGACTACATCGATGCGCTCACCATCGTGCATGGGGACAGCAGTACAATTCCTGCGACCCCTGGATATAACAAGGTCCCTTATGACCTAAACAAAACGGTGGGCGGCGACTTCATCTATCTCTGCTACCACAAAGTTAGCTACGACTCACTTGGCTCGAATAAGGATGCCGTCTCTGACCTTCGCGTCCTCTTCGACCACGAGGGCACACCATCCGGCTACACGAAGATAACAACCGACTTAAACGCCGGCGCGGGTGGGAAATACGTCTATCTCGCCTATAAGAAAGGCTCATACGATGGGAACACAGCAGTACTCGACGTTACGGTATTTGGTAGCAAGTACTCCGACATTGCTCCGCCATATGGCTTCACCAAGGTCACTCGTGACTTGAATGCCGGCTCGGGTGGGGATTACGTCTTCTTTGGGTATGCGAAGAGGAATACCTAATTGCAACATAACGGAAGCTTCTCTGCTATAGCCATTCCCGTTGACGCTCACTTTCTCCCTCGCTCTGCGTACGGCTGTCTTGGGCGTTCCCTGCACGCTAGTCTCTTCGGAGGCATGAATATGAAATTGAATATGATACGAGTGACGAATCTGATATTCTCTTAGCCATGCTCACCCTCCACCTTGCCTTACTTTTACGCGCGGCCTGGTAGTTACTTACTCTCATTTATTAGTTTGCCACTACTATCTTTGCCCCCCGTCCAAATTGCGGACTGTTGCTACGAACCGGAACGGGCCCGGTTTGAGGACCTGCAGGAGGCAGACTCCCGGCTTAGGGCTAACCCCCAAAGCAATTACATGACTCAAGGCTACAGGTATGAGAGTAATGGGAATTTGTACGCACCGGTAGCCTTAATTATTTTATTCATTCTTTTGGATTAAGAATCTCTCTCTAGGTTTAGCATGTTAGTGTATACCAATATGATCAATTAAGGGTCCAACACATTTCGTCATATTTATTACAGAAACCTATTATAACATCAAGTGTTGTTAGTATGATACTATGACAATATGGTTGAAGAGCGTATATTGTTTTCCTTCGTAGGAAATCCTAGGAGCAAGCCCCTATTGTGGGGCGCTTACTCCTATTCCCGACCCTCTGGCAAACTACACATCCAATCAATTAGAACAACCCCCCGAAAGCCGACTGTTTCTTGAAATATATGTCGGCTGCTTATAATATGCGAAATATTGTCGTCTGGCTTCGGTAATGGGTATGGGTTGGTGGGCTGACGGTCGCCCGTAACAGGCGGCCATGCTGGGGGTAACGGAGGTCCGCACTGGTGGAACCCTGTTATATCATCAAATCACGAGATTTCAACGACGTCACTGATATTGGTAGCTATTATGGTTTCGTATTTTCGCTTACTCGTTGATAATGATTTCTTATATTCCGTCGATTTGCCTAATTTTCATATCGCTAAATAATCTGGTATAAGACGTGACATGTAAGCGGAAGCGAGGACGAAGGAACTTAAGGGGCTGCATTCAAGACTTCAACAACAACTGCAACGAAAGAAGGCGGTGTTATTCGGAGTATCTACAGTGAATACGGGCAAAGCAGTTCCGTTCTTCATGATTCAACTTGAACGGTGGGCTATGCTTAGACTAAGCATACAGTGATACCCCCTTTTCATTTGCCCGTACCGCCGTAGAGCCCATCGTTTGGGATTCTCGGCAAACTGATGCTGAGATGATTGTGATACGATCAGGGAGACCCGGCTGTCGTCTTTTTAACTGCGTATTTAGCGATGCACTCAAAAGCAAATGTCAACCACTTTTACGCTCCTGGAGTTAGCTCCCGGGGTAGATTCAAGACTGCAGATTGAGGGATCGGGCTTAGTCGTAGAAATTGAGAAGACTCGAGAAGACTTGCGGCAGGGGGTGGCGAGATGGTAGATTGAAAATGAATCCCACGATCATGCTACCTTGTTATTTTGAGAAGGTCTCCAAATGGGTATATTAACCTAACTAACTAATAACGAGATATTACATATTATTAAGGCTATAGATTAGGACATGAGACATACCCCAACAATACGTTGGCATCGTGGAGTTCCGTTGAGCTGTTCGTGGAACTTTTTCCTGTCACCATTAACGGATTGGCGAGATCCATAGTCATCTGTTTCGGGACAAATCTCGGGATAAATCGGCCCCACTTGGTCAGCCAGGCCGAGATATGGGTCCGGCTGTCGTCTGATGGCCCGAAATAGAAAAAAGGAGAAAAGGCAAACAAAATTTCGCCGGAACAACAAAACGTCGGGATTTAGGCACGTTCCAAGGGCTGACATAGCATCGTGGCGGTACCCTGAGGCAAGTAAAACTTGATCGGTCCTTCTCACAGACTAACCAGGTCAAAGTCACAACTTGCCGTTCTGGTCGGAGGCTGATGCAGAGGGTTAACATAAGATAGGCAGCCCCAGAGAAATAATTCCGCTTGCTGCATAATCGGGCCGTCAGCGCCGGGAGAATCGAGATTGAACCAAAACGGAACGGGAAAAATCCACTGCCTAGATCAGAGGAGGCCTCAAATGGTATCCATCGTAGTATGTAAGATGGATGTGAGAATTTGGGACCTAGCTCGCCAGGCTGGTTACGGGGCCTGTTACAGTGTTTGGGAACATCGTGTGCCTTTATCCCGATAGTTGTGGGCCCTGGTATTCTTAACCACTAACGGTGGCGAATATCATGAGAATGTGTAGCTTAGCTTATGCCGAAGTCTATCGGCATAGCCAATAGATTGCCACGGAAGCGGCCTTATCTAATGAACGGGATCCCAGGTAACGCTTCGGGACTGAATTGGTGTATATGTGAGTGGATCTCGCTTGGCCTAGTAGTGGAAGATCAACCGTAAACTCCAAGACATGGCAGACGGGAATCCCTTGAGGAATCTAATTAGTTAGCCGCTTGGCTGCTCGACTGCGACGTTATTGTTCTAGGTATTCCGCAATCCATCGCAAGTCACGTTACTGTTGGGAACGTATAGCTTCGCTTGAGGCTCATGGGTACGATACCGCATGTAGACACTTCTCAAAATTGTGAAGCAAAAATTTTGTTTTGACATATAGGGGGGATTTCACTTTTATCGCTTAGCGGCTATTCGGCATTGCGAAGAAATAGCTTGGGTAGTCGGATAGGCTACACGAACGATGGATTCGCTCGGATCTATATGAAAAGAGACCCTCATGCTGACGAGATCCTTAGGACGGTAAAGGGTGATAATTGTACTCATTTCCTTCCATGAACATGTGCTGCTAGCCTTGTCTAATATCAATGCAAGGCTACACCTGAGCCGGCGCTTCATGCAACATCAGCTTGACTGCGACGTAAAACCCGGGGAAGGCTCTTAACATGAATTCAGGGCGATCCTGCCATTGGGCCAGTCCAGATTAGTTCGTAATGGGAAGGGAGATCGACATGTCAAGAACGACGGTGGGCGACACTGAGCGACAGGAGAACCAATTGATGATTGGCTCAAGACCACTGAAACCAATTCGGATATTCTCGTGGAGGACAGGCAAGGTCGCAACTAAAGCTAGATGAAACGAGTCAATTAAGAGAGTAGCGGAGGTCCTCGCGTACTAGACTAAACCCCCGCAGCCTCTCGAGTGCTATGACTTCAAGGAAGCGAAGTGGTGAGGGACTGGGCTTGAGAACCAACTCAGCACGTAACACACACGACTAACAAACAAAAGCCTCTTTTCGAGGACATCAATGCGGCAGTGCGGACGAAGAAGGCCAAGACGGAGCGGGCCAGGGTACGTAATCTTAGAGTGATATCACCCAAGGATCGATCGAATGCGACCCTAAGACCCTTGGACCTTGGTAGAAGACGGTTCACGATGATGTTTAGGAAGTTCGATGAAGCGCAATGGCTTGATCCCTTAGAAGTTCGGGGGTTTTGAGTGGTTTTTTAGCGCTCTCCTTATTCGCTACTAGTTACGTTAGTGGAATCGTCTGGGCTGTTGGATAGCGAGCTAATGACGCCCGATGAGGTCACGGACAAGGATACAGAGGGGCTTTGACATCGTAGACCTGGATGGAGGGGTTCCTTTGGGTGGTCCGGATAAAGACCTGATTTTTTATTGTTTCCACGTTTCAAACGGTTGAGAGGTCTATACATCCCGTAAATGTTTTCCACTTTAGGAAGACTAGGTCTTCTAACAGGTTCCCTAGAAGAGTCATCGCGATTCCCAACAACTTAACCGCTAGACGTATCGTGATAGTGGGACTTTTCAATATTAGACGGTAACTGACTTATATACAGAATCTTATTAAGTGATACTCCTGATTTCCTTACTCTCCCAGAATATCTAGATTTCCCACTTACGTGACAATATAATCGAACTATATCAAACGTAGCAACATGTGTGTGGAGTCATAGTATCCCGATAATTATGAAGAAGCGCCGAGGGCTACACCACCCCGGCTACCGGCCATACTGCCATTATTTTACTGCAGTTTGCCCGGCATCGTTGACTCCTGTCTGTTGCTGCTTGCCATCATCTTATTGGTAGTGCTGGGCTGTGATAAAGCTGCAGGGACTAGTCTACCGTAGCCTCCCCTATAAACTCGTATGTGAGTGGATTGCAATGTATGCCAAGCAGCCAGCGGATATCGAATCAGATCTGGGGCTGTCGAGCGGGGAGATAGGATAGAAGACCACAGGCCATGGCTCCCCCAGATTTGGGCACGTCGCATGTGTCTTCTAGTTATTAAGGGTCCAATGTAGCCTCTTATATACGCATTCGCCTTGTCGACATGAATTCATCAAATTCTAAGTCTAGTCCAGGCGATCGGCTAACCGTCGTAGCGCTTATGGTGGGCTGTGAACTTATTCTATGGATTCCATTGCCGCCTTGTACCTCTTCCTCCTGTCGATCTCAAATTCGTAAGAGGTCTACGGATCGATCCTGTACACGGAGTAATTGGAGAAATTCAGGGATGTGATAGATGAAGCCAATGACGATATTAAAATGGGGTTTATGTAGCAGTGTCTTAGGAACTATTCGGGATCTACAGTATCATTTACGTTGGACACGGAGTAAATTGGGTACGTTTCTATTTATTAATGCAAACGTTCGAAAACCATGGAAGCCAATAATACGTACAGCCGGTACAGTCAGATCATACGATGGCGACGGAAAGATGATGCTCTTTAAACCATCGAGCATTGCGAGATATAATAAAATTTTATGAATGGATGCTACTTGTGCCAGACGAGGTATAGAGATACTTCGAGGTCGATTGAATATTCCCGCGTTAGGACGGCTGAGCGATATAATGAGCTATAATGTTAAGCAAGGCCACAACCGAGAACGGGCAACCCTTTCGGCAGTAGCTACTTATTAGGTTTACAAAACAGCAGTTATTCTGACACGTATAAAATATCTAGTAGATCTCGAGTCATTTGGGCAACGCGTTTCCTTACTTGACTATCCATACAGCCTTGAGGCTTTTTCTAGCTGACATTATCGGTGGTATCGTGCATATCGTGAATAATAAATAATAGTCACAATCCTTCATGTCCTAGACCATCCGACATTAGCATAGATCTGGTAGAGATCAATCAATATTATGCTCCTGGTGTGAACAGGTTATACTAGAACACTCTTCGCCTCCAACAGTAACCTGCCTACTACATGTACCTAGGTCAGTTGAGTCAGCATTAGCATTAAGGAGGTGAGATCAATTGATATCATTGATGGATGGATGGAAAAGCGGAACTTGACTAGTAGAACTTATTTAGTACGTAACACGGTTGACGAAACGGTGGAACCTTTGAACTTTTCCCAAGGTTCCCTTAGCCGTACAGTACAATACAGTAACCATGCACTACCTGCACTACCTACCTGCACTACCCTGCTTGGCACCCCTGGACCTTAAAGTCAAGCCTACCATCATTCATCATTCCTGCCGCGAGTTCCCTAACGCTACGGTACCCCTCCACATCCGGTCGAATTGAACGGTCTTCGTGGGCCTCGTGCTTTCCCCAGTTGCTGCACTTATCGTCAACCTCTCAGTACTCTGCACTAATACATAAGAACACCAGGCTTCCCCCCTTTCTCTCTAGAACTTGTTTTAGAATATCTTCCTTCTTTCCATAAATCCATTCAAACTGCCTTGACTTTAGTGTTTCTCAACACTACTTTCGAAGCATCCTACATAGATTCCACCTAGACCTTTACACTTCCTTCGTATTCTTCCTCAACTCCCCCCCATAACCATCCATCATGGGCAAGAAGGCAGTTCACTTCGGCTCCGGCAACATTGGCCGCGGCTTTGTTGCTTGCTTCCTACACGAGTCCGGCTACGAGGTCGTCTTTGCTGACGTCGTCGACAAGCTCGTTGACACGTTAAACTCCACTCCCTCATACAACGTCATCGAGCGTGGCGTTGAGGGTACAGTTACCAAGACAATCACAAACTACCGGGCCATCAACTCCAAGTACAACGAGGCTGAGCTAATTGACGAGATCGCGACCGCCGATGTTGTCACATGTTCCGTCGGCCCCAACATTCTCAAGTTCATCGCCCCAGTCATCGCCAAGGGTATCGACAAGCGTTCGAACGATATGAAGCCTCTAGCCATCATTGCTTGCGAGAACATGATCGGAGCTACAGACACCCTCGCCAGCCATATTAAGGACCCCAAACACACTCCCGAGCACCGTCTCGAAGACCACCACGAGCGAGCCGCCTATGCCAACTCAGCGATCGACCGTATCGTTCCCGCCCAAGACCCCAACGCGGGCTTGGATGTTACACTAGAGAAGTTCTACGAGTGGGTTGTCGAGGAGACTCCGTTCCAACCCGGCGAGAACACGGCGGATAATGTGGAGAAGCCCTCGATCGAGGGCATCAAGTGGGTCGACAACCTACAGCCTTTCATCGAGCGCAAGCTCTTCACCGTCAACACATCCCATGCTACCGCTGCCTATTTCGGCTATAACAGGCAGAAGCAAACCGTCGACGATGCTATGCGTGACAAAGAAATCAAGAACCAGGTCGCCGCCGCCGTTGCCGAGACAGCCAAGCTCATCGTCCACAAGCACGGTATCGCTCACGAGGAGCAGGAGGCATACAAGTCGAAGATCATCGACCGGATCAGCAACCCCCATCTTGCTGATGCCGTCGAGCGTGTCGGCCGTGCTCCTTTGAGGAAGCTTGGCCGCAAGGAACGCTTCATCGGCCCCGCCGCGGAACTTGCTGAGCTCGGCCACGACACTCCTGCTCTACTAGCCGCTGCCGAGATGGCTTTCCGCTTCCAGAACGTAGAAGGCGACGAGGAGAGCAAGGAGCTCGCCAGGATCATGGCAGAGCACAGCCCCGAGGACGTCGTCATCAAGGTTTGCGGCTTACAAAAATCGGAGAAGCTATACCCCAAGGTCGTAGAGATCGTCCAGAAGGTCCAGGCTGACAGCCAAGACTAAGCGCTATGTTTTTTCAATTTTCTTAGTCTACTTCAACTTCTGCATCTGCGTTTTATATGAATTCTACGGGCATGGGAGCGGTCGCTAGGTACAAGGGAAATGACAGGGAATACAGGCGTTCATGTATGATACCAGAAATCAAGGGAACGCCAACGCTTTATGATGACTACCTAGATAAAGTCAATATTACTTTTAAAGCATCCATGGATTACTTGCGTTGTGTTCTCGGTTTGAATTGGTCATTTCAGTCTGTGCTACGACAAAGTGACTGGGAGATAATTTACAAAATTGAGATACAGATGAGAAACCGAATAGCCCCGAATAAACCGTACTTGTTTTCGCGTCAACTGCGACAAATTAATACTCTGCGCTTCGGTACATATTAGTAGAAGTTGTGAAAATATTTAACACTTGGAAGACATTTGGTCGATTCATGGTGTTTTGAGCGCCACATTCAAGGATCCAGATTGATGAAGGCTGGATCATCGTCGATAAAAATGTGGCTTTTAGCTGAAGCTCGAGCCACGTTTTATCATTGATGTAAGCATCTGATTGGCTTAGAGAAGTGACCACCGTTGAACTTGAAAATGTGGAACATTTTGAAATGGAAATCAATAGGGAATAGGGTAAATTGTGTATTTCGTACTCGGATCCAACCTTGGAACCATCAGCCTAAGCATCCAAGCTACAACATCAATCCCAATTGACTTTCTGCAGCACAACCAGCTACCCGACACGATCCTTATTGATTGTGGCTGGAGTGTACACGGTATAGATCAATACCAATTAATCTCGATCTAGATGGTCTTGATGTAATAATATAGATCCGCCCACGATCAACCATCACCCCGCCGAGGACGAATCATTGAACTCCCGACCCATTCATTCTACGGTATTGGAGCTGTCGGCAAAATGAGGCTGGATGTGAAGGTGCGTCTAATGTCTCCGTTACCTCCGAATCCCTTTTGGCTCAATATGGTACCTATTCGAGTTCGAGGTCCAAGAGTCCAAGACTCGCTCAATGAGACCTGGCCTTTCTTCTCAGCCGCCTAGGCTGAGCTATAGCCGACCCCCTAAATCCCACCGTTATTCTTGACGAATTCAGCCCTACGTTTTATATTTATATTGCAAATAGCGACTGAAGCGACCATGGGCTTTACTGACATAGCTTTGAATGCACAGCGGCAACTCTTCGCACGCAGCGAGCGTGTTAAGGGCATCGACTGCCATCCGCAAGAACCATGGATCTTAACAACATTATACAGCGGTGAGCTTCACCTCAACCCCTACCGCCCCCTTGCAACCGCCGTAGCTCGTGCTGACGATTGATTTCGCAAGGCCATGTATATATCTGGTCATACGAGACGCAACAGATTGTCAAGACCTTCGAACTTACCGATGTCCCTGTTCGAGCCGGTCGATTCGTCGCAAGAAAGAACTGGATCGTCTGCGGTTCTGACGACTTCCAACTCCGAGTATATAACTACAACACCTCTGAGAAAATTACCTCGTTCGAGGCGCATCCTGACTACATACGCGCCATAGCTATTCACCCTACGCAACCCTTCGTCTTGACCGCCTCCGATGACATGACTATTAAGCTATGGGATTGGGAGAAAGGATGGAAATGTGTCCAAGTATTCGAAGGCCACAGTCACTACGTGATGGGGCTTGCCATCAACCCGAAAGATACCAACACTTTTGCTTCAGCGTGTCTAGACAGGACCGTCAAGATCTGGAGTTTGGGCTCATCCACCGCCAACTTCACCCTTGAAGCCCACGAGACCAAGGGTGTAAACCATGTCGATTACTACCCCCATTCCGACAAGCCCTACCTTCTCACAACATCCGATGACAGAACGGTGAAGGTCTGGGATTATACTACTAAGAGTTTAATCGCAAGCCTCGAAGGCCACACGAATAACGTATCCTTCGCTTGTTATCACCCCGAACTGCCAGTAATTATTTCCGGTTCCGAGGATGGCACCATCAGGATATGGCATGCGAATACCTACCGCTTCGAGCAGTCTCTCAACTATGGGCTAGAGCGCGCGTGGTGTATTTCCTACCAACGCGGCAAGCAAGGTGTGGCCGTCGGATTCGATGATGGTGCGGTAGTTGTCAAGTTGGGACGGGAAGAGCCTGCTGTGTCTATGGACAGCTCCGGAAAGCTGATCTGGGCCCGACATAACGAAGTGGTCTCCTCCATCATCAAGGGTGGCGGTTTGTATCCCCCTGTGTATTGTGACTACTATAAGTGCTAATCACAGCGATAGACCTCTCGATCAAGGACAACGAAGCAATCACCCTTCCTACGAAGGAGCTTGGTACATGCGAAGTTTATCCCCAGACTCTCATCCACTCCCCCAACGGTCGCTTCGTCGCTGTCTGTGGCGATGGCGAATACATTATCTATACGGCACTAGCATGGCGCAACAAGGCTTTCGGATCCGCGCTGGACTTCGTCTGGGCGTCGAAGGATAACAGTAACGATTTTGCCATCCGCGAGTCGGCTACAAGCGTCAAGGTCTACAAGAACTTCGTCGAGAAAACCGGAGGTCTCGATATTCCTTTCCAAGCAGATGGTCTTACGGGCGGTGTCTTACTAGGTGTCAAGGGCCAAGGAGGTGTATCTTTCTACGACTGGGCTACTGGTGGTCTGGTCCGACGAATCGAAGTCGAACCTAGGCAAGTGTACTGGTCGGACAGCGGCGAGCTTGTTACCCTAGCCTGCGAGGATACGTTCTACGTTTTGAGATTCTCCCGTGAAAACTACATCGAGGCCGCTCAAGCCGGTCAGGTCGACGAAGATGGAGTTGAGGCCGCTTTTGAAGTCATTACAGACATTGCTGAGAGGTAAGCACTTGAACTGTCAGGCAGTTGTCTTCATCCGTTGCTAATCTTTCACAGCGTACGAACAGGCCAGTGGGTTGGCGATTGCTTTATTTACACTAACAGCACCAACCGACTCAATTACCTTGTTGGTGACCAGATCTACACCATTTCGCATTTTGACCAACCGATGTATGCTCTTGGCTATATCCAAAGAGACTCTCGGATATATCTGGCCGATAAGGATGTGAATGTCACTAGCTTTGCTCTCTCGCTACCCGTTTTAGAGTACCAAACATTAGTTCTCCGAGGCGATATGGAGACGGCCGCCGAATTGCTCCCCACTATCCCCGCAGACCAACTTAATAAGATTGCTCGATTCCTTGAGGGACAAGGCCACAAGGAATTGGCACTGGAAGTGGCCACCGACCCGGAACACAAGTTTGACCTATCATTGGCACTAAATCAGCTTGATATTGCTCTCGAATTAGCGCGGCAAGCCGATAACGATCACAAATGGAAGACGGTGGGCGATGCGGCCCTAGCAGGATGGGACGTCCCGCTCGCGACGGAATGCTTTACCCACGCACGAGATTTGGGGTCGTTGATGTTAATCTACTCCAGCACATCCGACAAGGCAGGTTTAGAGGCACTCGCAACCCAGGCGGAAGAGTCCGGCGCCCACAACGTCGCGTTTACGTGTAGATGGTTGTTGGGTGATACTGCGGGCTGCGTAGAAGTCCTCACCAAGACTAACCGGTTGGCTGAAGCCGTTCTATTTTCACAAACATACAAGCCGAGTCTGGCAGTCGACTCCGTGAAAGCGTGGAAAGAAAGTTTAGAAAAGAACAAGAAGGGTCGCGTGGCAAAGATGATTGCTATCCCAACTGAAGACGAGGAGCTCTTCCCTGAATGGGATGAGTGGCTGCGGTTAGAAAGCGAAGGGGGTGTCGCTAACGGAGATGTAAACGGCGATGCCGAAGAGGCCGAAGAAGAGGAGGAAGAAGATGAAGATGAGGAGGAAGACGAGGAGGCCGATGAATAGTCTTAGTCCCGCGTCACATTATGACATGAGTTCACCCTACATCTTTAGGGGACGACGATGATGAGGCAAGGGGGCTTTCCTACGACTAGGTATCCACTAGGTACCACTACCGGAGTTCAAGGGATGAAATCGCCAAAAAGCTGATGATGAATATAGTTGAGTTGGTATCGTCTAGAAATATGCACTTGTCCATAGAGGATGAGAAGCGAACCCGTATGTAGATGCCAAGTAATGAATATTAGGTTGGAAACGAAACAAAATCTCCGATTCGTCGAGATCTTCATTCGCGCATGGATGATATCAATATGGTGAAAAGGTAGGCTATCTGATCATCGGGGTCAGCTCGTGTTTGTGGCGCTCATCATCCCCGCTCCTCTCATAAATACATAAGAAATCCGGTACCTAGGTAAATCGATACTCAAAATCCAGTTTCATTCTCTACTATTTCTATTAGACAATTATTCACCATTTTACAAATTTTTATAAAATGGAGGCCGAGGAACAACCCACACAACAACCCCCCATCCTCCCATTCACGCAGCCCTCCCACCCCACCGTCACCGACGCCGAGAAAGCACGCCTCCTCTTACAAGACCGCATCCAACCCACCACCTTACCCCCCGAGCTCGCCATCCACATCGTATCCCTAGGCTACAACCCGTGGCTCGCGCACCGCCGCGTCCACGAGTGGCAGTTCCAAGCGCAGCGACACCCGGAGGATATCGACTCGTTCAGCGTCGCGGGGCTGTACATGAGCACGGCCCGAATTCCCGGGGGAAGGGGTAGCGGAGGAGGCAGAACGGTGCTTCCCCAGCGCATCATCTTCCAGACCCGCGCCGCGGACCAGGGGTGGGCTACGTGGGGCGGCGAGGGCACGTTCGGGAATAGCCATACCTGGTTCGAGGCTAGTATTCTGCGTCCGTGCCCGGGTGCGGAAGTAGTTGAGAACAAAGAAGAGGGAGGCGTGCTGGAGGAGGCGCTTGCAAGGGAGACTTGGTGGGATGTGAAGGCGGCGAGAGAGGCGCTGCGCGAACGCGGGTGGGAGTTCGTGGAGGCGCCCGATGGAAGCGTCGCGTGGCGGGTGTGTAATAATATCACTGCGAGGAGTGAGTATCGCGATTACAGGGTCGAGTGGAGGAGAGGTGTCGAGACGGAGGTTGAGGACGAGAGGGCAGTTGGGAAAGGTGAGGGGTTTCTAGAGTTGTTGGAGCCTGGGTGTTGTGTCGTGCTTTGGGCGAGGGCTGAGGTAAGTGAATGAATGCTCTTGGCTAATACTGCCGTGTGATGTCGATGTTGAGCCTATTTACTAATTTGGGGACAGGAAGCCCATTGGTGTAATAGGGTTATGGCGGCGACTATTGAGATTGAGTACAAGTTGGTATAGAGATACCCTCACTAGATTTCAGGGGGTTAAAACGGGTGTACCTTGAATTATACTCCTTTTTGATTACATGGAACGAACGATGTCCACACTACTTAATTAGGAATATCGGCATTTATGGCGAACTTCTACTTCCTTATATCGTGCATAGTTATATCTACATCCAATAGAACCAAGTATAATTACCTATGTAGTACGGAGGACGCCTTCAAAAGTTCTTTCCATACCCAGCAGCCGCTTAGTATTGCCAACCATAAGTGCCAGCTGCCATACTGATCTTTATATTACCTAACTACCCCTTATCCATCCACTATTTCAGCCTAGGTAACACTGAAAAACACCAAGACCGATAGCTGGGAGAAATATTGACAGCTGATCAATGGGTCTGGTAAGAGCATCGCATGGAAAAAACTTTTGAAGGCATCCTCCGTACTATAGGCGAAGTAGGGGATCAAATTATATACATCTAGAACAACGGCAGGCCAGAGGAGAGAGCCTTCCCCAATCAACAATCTCAACCCAGCCTCCAACACCGCCCCCTCCCCCTTCAATAGACCATAGCCTGATGCACCTAGGTTAGATTCCCTCGTTATCACCTTAACCCCCATCCCAAAGCAATAGCTTGAAAAGAAAAGAAAAATGGCCGAAGTCTGTACAGGAAGCAAACAGTTAATATCAGTACCTCGCCAACTGTATCACTACGAGCCGATTGACAAGCAAAAGCGTCAGATCCGTCTACTAGAACTCTCCCCAGGCACCAAGGATGAGCCAATCCGTGGGGAGCTCGAGATCGCCGACCTAGACGACGACCTTGACTTTGACGCAGTCAGCTACGTCTGGGGCGATCCTACACCATGCTTCACCATCATCGTCAATCAGAAATTACTGAAAGTTCCGGCGAGCTCACACAAGCTTCTTGTCGGCATGCGCGACAGACACCAGTCCATGACACTATGGATTGATTCCATCTGTATTAACCAAAACGACATCCTGGAGCGTGGCCACCAAGTCCGTTTCATGCACGCCGTTTATACCACTGCCCAGACGGTGAGAGTGTGGCTGGACACTCAGGTCGACTTCTCCTCGCATGTCTTTCAGATGGCACGGCACATCGAACCACCCAAGACTCCCGAATCTTGGGACAGGCTACCCGGGGCTGCCACGGTTAGCGATCCGCATAGCGTAGTCCAGGTAGACCGCTACACGCCCGAGTTCTGGCAGCCGATTTATGATGTGCTCAATAATCCGTACTTCGGGAGGGTTTGGACGCAACAGGAGCTACTCCTCGCTCGAGATATACATTTCCACTCTTCCAGTGGTGATCTTCCCCCGGAGTGCCTGCTTCGATTCGAATCCGCTATTTCTAACCAGTGCAACAACCATGAATATCTCCGGAGAAAAAAAATGCAAACATTATATGCCTGTGTATATGACAGCTTTTTATCGATGTCATTGTCAATGGAACTAGCCAACATGGAGGGCTTCACTCTCCTCGATCTATCACTAAGATCTGTCGACCTGAGCACCACCAAGCCTGTTGATCGAGTCTATGGTATGCTAGCACTAGCGAAAGACTGTGATGAAAATGATATCCTGCCGGACTACAATCTGGGACTAGTGGAGGTATTCGGCCTAGTAGTGCAGCATTACGTCCGCAAACATCAGTTACTGAGTTTCTTATGTTACTATGAATGGCGATTTATCAAAAGCGGTTGTAGTTGTAAGCCGGGTTCCTCGCCCACGTGGCTTCCGACACCGGATAAAAGATCGGAACTTATTGGCAAAGTCCTGAGTGGTTTCGCAGCATCGACGGTTAGATTGAGTCACTCGTCTGTCGAGTTTAAAGACGCACACAAAGTCCTCGGTGTTCAAGGCATCAGGGTAGATTCCATTTCTATGGCCGCCAGATTACCCATGCTGCAAACACCCATCAGCGAGTTGCAACAGCTGGAATCCCACTGGGCTATATCAGAGCACACACACGAAAAGTATATAAACTTACTCGCGGTCATAATTACGAAGTCAATGGTCGAAACAACGGCGGAGCGTATCACCGCAGCGCTTTCAACTATGTATTCTTGGCCCACCCTCATCGGCCGACCAGATCTAGACTTATTGAACATCACTACCATGTCCACATGGCCGAGCGTATCGCCACATAACGATACTATAAAAATCCTTAGCGGAAAGCTACAACAAGGTGCGTTGGTGGAAACAGAAACGGGACAGGTAGGATTATCTTACCGGACTTGCATTAGAATCCCGGCCGAAATAGGAGATGAAGTTTGGGTGTTGTTCGGCTGCCATATGCCTATGATCTTACGACGGCAACCGGATCGAGATGACGACTTAGAGCCATATTATTCTGTTATCGGGCCTGTACAGATACCTGGGCTAATGAAAGGAGAAGCATGCGAAGGGCTCTTGGACGATGGTACACCTGGACCTAATTATCATGGATCAAAACCTATGAGGATTTCCTTGATATGAAACAAAATGTATTAGAGAATACCGTACAAAGACGTCGCTATCGGGCAACAAATATGGGCTATATAATCAACTACCTTGTACAGCAACTAAAGATGAGTTAAAAAGGAACTATTCCCAAAATCCATTTAAGACTTTAACCAACTGTGCCATGAAGGATTGCTCTAACCAACCTTAGTTTCACATATTAGAAGAAAATGGCCTTAGTGTTGTCGATGCCAAGGTCTTACACAAACCCGCATCTATACCAAGAGAAAAGGGGGGCCGGGTTCCCCATTAGACCAGTATAAGATGATACAACTTAATACTATATTTAACTAGTAAAAGCTTCCTTTAGCTATTCAATCTTCTATGCCCAATGTTAGGATAGAAAAAGTTTAGAATTACCAGAAATCTGATAGATTCCGTATTTCAGCACCCAACTTGGTGTGAAAGTGAACGATATCAGGGAGGCTTCGAGGACACTCACCCGCGGACATCCTGGAAAGCATTCGCATAGCACCATATGTGTTTTACTAGAAGCAACGTATAACAGACTACCATACCACGGCACGGAAGTGTAGCCTACGATGACAACACTCGAGGGGCACCACTACCCCCTCCTTGGCTTAAAACGACAACGGTAACATAGTAGTAGAGCATATAACCAAGATCACTTACAAAACAAAAGCTAGAAACTAGGGTGTCACTAGGTAAAAACCAAGTACTATGAAGAGAATTTATTTACGCGAAGCGAGTATTAATAGAGGGCTACGCAGCCGAAGACGTCTCTCCAGTTTAGTTCAGCGCCGTTCATATATTACACAGCAGAGCTAGCAGCACCATTTGCTCCCTCGGACGTCGCAAAGCTTCTATGTACCCAGCCTGAATCACATGACAATCGCCAGCCTGCCTGTCTGCTTGCCCATCCTATCCCCGTCCTTTTCCGCGGTACCTGCTCCTTACAAATGCCAACAGAAAAGCAAACCTGGTATCATATGCATTTTGTTCGTAATCGTCGTAGAAAAGATCGGGTTATTTCCTCCCCATCATATGGCGCGTTTAGAAGTCGTCATAGAGATCCATCATCTCCACAGGCGGAATGGCTCCGGGGTGTACGTCGCCGCAATTCTCGCAGACCATGGCTTCCTCGTCATCCCCGGCATAGTCGAACATCGTAGCCTCATCCTCAACGTCATCCCATGGTAGTCCACTCATTCTGTCGAAAAGCATCCACTTGCGCTCGTCGATGTTGTCTAGCTTCAACGGTACTTTCTTCCAGATCGTTCGGCAGGAATGAAAAAGAGAGTAGGGCGGTTCGCCTTCGTCCTTAGGTGCAGGAGGAAATTCAGCACCGAAGAAGTGGGAATGAAAGTCCTCGTGAGTGTGGCCGTTCACTGTTCGCATTGCCCGAACCACCTTGGAAGCGTAATGACACTCTTTCGAATCACAGTTGAGGGGACGTATACAATTTCTAAGTGCTATCATGGTTGGCGCATGGTCAATGAGAAGACCTTCGTCTCGTAGAAGACCCGCTAGCTCGTTGCTAACTCGAAGACCGGACTCGTCGCTTGGTAAACCAGTCAGAACCACCTCGTTCAGAGTACATCCGAGTTGGTGGGAGGCGAGCTCGTGCAACTGGGGCGGGGGAATAGAGAGCAGATCCTCGCCGAAATTCAGGAAGTCGATGCGAAGCTTCTCGAGGGACGGCAACAGGTTCGGTGTAGACGGCGGAATGGACGATACACTGGCACCGGGGGGAGGGCGATTAGAAGGGTCGAAAGGCGGCAATAATGCTGACAGGAAGTCGGCGAGTTGATACCATCCGTAAGTCCGGAAGCCACGCCGAGCCAGGGTATTCTCCTTATTTCGCCTATGTACGATTAACGTGACAGGTTTCTTGAGATCGGGATGGTGATGACGGTTGATTTTGTGGGTTCGCTCCTCATCATCGTAAAACTTGGCGATAATTCGAAAGTTGACCTCTTTGATGTTCCGTCGGATCTGAAATGGGACCTCAGAGAAGTTTCGGACTGCCTCTGGAGTAGTAAATACGAAGGAGTTGTTGGCCCATAGATACTTGATGCCCTCGGTATAATACGCCTTGCAGGTTGCTAGAAAGTGAATGGCGATCTGGTTGGACTTTGACTTTTCGTGAAGCAGGAGATGTTCCGGCTTGACTTTGCAGAGCGGGTCAACAATAGGGTGAGCGCTAGTCAGGGCGAAAGACATGATTCTAAGCTGAATCTCGACGGGAATGTGTGGAAGGAGTCTGCACACAGTTCTGCTAGACGAGCGGGTAACACGCGGGCTGGACGCCTTCATAGACTTGGGACGGGCTTGCCACGAGATGCCATTCTCGCGTAGCAAACGCTTCAGAGTTAAGTTTTCATCTTCAAGACGACGGACCTTAGTACGAAGAGGTTGGTTGTAATAGATCTCGGCCTGATCGGCCTGATCGCGACATTCCCAGGCGATGCTCTATGGATGCAGGTTAGTAAGAAAGGAACATAGAATGGAATAGTATTGATATTGGAAGATACCATGCTGAATGACAAGAGATGCTACGCAATCTCGCGATACCGATCATAACCAGAGATTGGTGGAAACACCACGGATATGCGCAAATCGATAGAAGGGCGGGATGGTAGGATGGAGGGCGTCACGACTATCACGATTATCCGTATCCTTACGGATATAGGTGGCGTGAAATGTGATTTTTCCGAGGGACGCCAACGCGGGACAAAGAGGTGAAGTCAAACAAGTTTCGAATTTAAAAATCGGAGTAGAGTCTCAGTCTAAGTGATGATGACTCTGGGGTTGAAAAAAAAGAACACCGGTGACGAAACAAGGCCTGAGCCCAAATACCTAAGGACTTCAGGAACACCAGACCACAGGTAAATGTTGACGTGGATCCCCGAATATCGGAATAGGGAAAAAAAGGAAAAGTGAATGGCGAAAAGAATCGCGTAGTCAGGTGATGACAGATGAGTGTGCACTGTTTTAGATGTTGGCTATCTTGGATTTCGTTATCTTGTTGAAGTGATGTCCCATGTGCCAGTCAGTCACTGGTGCAGCAGTGTGAGGTTTGTAGATTCAACTAGATTGAAATGATTTGAGGTGATGTGTTAGCTACCAGGTCCGAATAGGTAAAAAGCACTGGGTATCGCTGAAATAGAATGGGGTAAGAAGCGGGTCCTATCAGGTGAGGGATGCATTAGGTACTGGGTACTGGGTACCTAGTACTGTGTGATGTGGGCGCTGGGATAATCTGGAAGGAACTTGGAACATTGATAGGTTCTTACCCACATGGCAGTGTCAATTAATAGGTACATAGTAGTCAATCAGTCCGGTCTACGGGGTGTTCCTGTACGTATGTCACCAGGGCTTTATCGATCCCTTAAATTGGTGGCTATTGAAGCTTTTTACAAGGAAGGAGGGGCGACAGATGGATCGAGGAGAAGTATAAGTACATTCCAAGGTCGATGCATATAAACACCAACTACCTCCCTTCCTGCATGTGCGAGATAGCTTCCCAAGCTCTCCGAGCTTCGTTAGCTAACTAGTTGCTATTTCCAAGGTTCCTATTGGAATCCACGGCATTGCCTGTGCAGCTGCCCAATGGTAGGAGCATCCTAGGTAATATAGTATCCATGGACATGAACAACGGGTGCATGCCCAGGTTATACACCCGAAGATCTGGAGTACAGTGCATCGCACCTAAGCTCGCAGAACTCAGTGGGCCACGACATAAACTTTGCGTTTCCTGTGCCTGCCTCGTTCCCATGTACCATGATCCAGGATCCAGGCCGGGATATTAATTGGTTTCTAATTATACCACCAAATGCACACCGTGGACCTATGGATTGATCTAAATCACACCGAGGGTTACTGCATTCGGTAATAACATTTCAGCATATGCCCTAAAGCGTATCATCTCATCTGTCGGTTCCTCTACCCTTGCCCTGTAGGAATCCGTCCCGGGTTAGGTGAGAGTTTCATTTTATATGTTATGTAGTATCATTTTTTTTTACCAACAGACAACATCCATGGATACTAAGTACTGTAAATCAACAAGGAGGTAGAAGATATATGTCTACACTACCACACCCTGCTTGAACTCCTACATAAATTAGTTAATATATAGGGTACAACAAAGAACATCTAAAGCGCGATACCTAGTATCATTCTTACCTTTCAAAATGTTGATTAATCGGCGAGTCTAAGGCTGGAGGTATCATTGTATCATCTATAAAGCCGGGCTATGGCAACGACGACTGATGATTGACTCCTTTCTTTATGCCAGACCGGAGAACTTCGTTTCTAGAAAATGGAACGAAGACAATAACCGCGCCTAGTTAGGCTTACTGTTGATTCAGTTGGTCGCTTAGTATCTCCAATCACTTGACGTCATAAAATACGCGCCTTGAAGCTCTACTCCCGAGAAAGAGGTCTATGATGAAATCCAATGCACCTCATCGCATACCACAAGATTACCGAGATCGATCGGATGAATTTAACAAGGGAGAATAACTTGTATCCGCAATGAGCTGTGACGCGTCTATGTTGAAGCTGTGACGGTTTGGCTAGGTAGGGATTTCTTCAAATACCGACTGGTCCTCCTTATTTTTGTTAGAAATAGACTATAGCACATCGTTTCCAACCCATCATACTTATACCTAGAATCCCAATACGTACGATACAAAGATCGGGAAATCGCATTAATTACCAGTTTTTCAATCCCAAGATGTCGACGTTCTCAAACACAGATACAGGAAGCAAGCCTGCCGACCCTTACAAGGCCGCTAATAAGGAAAATGATCTTTCACTGAGTGAAAAGATCGAGGCACTCGACAAGTTCGTCACGTCCTGTAAATTTGGGATGATGACCACCCGGGATGCTAGCAGTGGGCGACTTATCAGCCGCTGCATGGCTGTAGCCGCTAAAGTAGGTTACCCTCTTCATAAGCATTCTATCATCTGTTGAATACTAATACGTAATTTAGGAGAACGGTGGCGTTGATCAACTATTCTTCACGAACACAGAATCCAAGAAGACGGATGAGCTGGAAAGTGACCCTCACGTCAACATTTCGTTCTTGGATGGTTCTGGCCAATGGGCATCTGTCTCAGGAACAACTTCGATCGAGACCGATCGCAGTATAATTAAGAAATACTACCAACCATCGTTGAAGGCATGGATAGGCGATTTGGGGGATGGAACTCATGACGGTTCAGAGAATGACCCCCGTATTGGTGTCATACGAGTCAAGATGACAACGGCAACCTACTCAATCAGCGATAAAACCTTCATTGGCTTTGCGGCGGAGGTAGCTAAGGGGACTGTGACTGGACAGCCGGCAAGCGTCAACAAGCTTCGTGAAATTAGCGAGAGCGAAATCCAGACGTGGAGGGCAACCCATTAACTTGGATAGAGGCTGAATTTGCGGCCGGTTCGGACGGTATCGTAGCAAATAGCCGCATCGTAGCTAGAAATATGTTTCTTTATTGTTTACCATAATCCCTATTCCAAATCGCGTCCCATGCCTCTTTATCGACTGCGAATTCTCGGGCATAATCTCTCTCCAACTCGTGTGCCCTGCTACCAAGTAGCACCAAGCTGTGTAGCGGCGGGCCTAAGGCTTCATCGGTGTCACATAGCTGCTTCAATGTTCCGGCAACGAATTTCTCTGTCCTGCCGCCAACCCTCGCAGCGCCAATAGCCAAGCTCTCCGGTCCGTAGACGCCTTCCTTTTTCTCTTCCTCGATCTCGAGCATCTGCTGCGCGCATTGGCCGACGGTCATATACCTCGGGGGTTCGTATATTCTAATACCCCTGGCCATATTCTCCAAGCTCTGCTCCTTGACTTTGATATCTAGTAGCACGAGCGTGTGGAGGCCAATCGATCGATTCTCCTTGATGCGGTCGTAGAACGAAGCCGGGCGCCAGTTGTCTAGGAAGAAGACCATGGACACGGTTTGCCCGAAGTTGTACAGCTGAAGTCCGGTAGCGCCAATCCCGGACATAATAGAGGCGTTAGGGACGGTCTGAACGGGAATTGAGAGTTCGCGCGCACGTAGGACAAGGTCGGTGTGCGTGGTAGCGCTATAATGGGAATGTCAGCCCGACCGGATGAACATGGGAAGCTCTTTTCACTGAGCTAGTTCCCTCTTTTCCTTCTTCACGTCACTTAAGCACGCATACATACCCGAAAGGATCACCAACAACTAGAAATGCGACATCTTCAGTATTGGCATCGCGAAGGATCTCGTCACTGTTCGACTCGACCATTTCGCGGTCTGCAACTACAATGGATCGACCATAGTAATTCTCCTACTATAGAATTAGCGTTAGCTGTATGGAGAAGTCAAGTCATATTGTGACACAGG
Source organism: Hypomontagnella monticulosa (assembly GCA_902825475.1). NCBI lineage: Eukaryota > Fungi > Ascomycota > Sordariomycetes > Xylariales > Hypoxylaceae > Hypomontagnella > Hypomontagnella monticulosa. The sequence continues at coordinate 4,892,979 of CADEBF010000003.1, read as the reverse complement.
ACGAGCATACCAAGACGGATTGGTCCACTAGGAGGATGCTTGTGTATGCCTCCAGGTATACACGAGAGGCTTTCTTCACGATTTCGAGGCCCTTGACCGTGATATCAGTCTCGTCGGAGAGACCCAAGCCTACGAGATACAGCATTATAGCTTCAACTGCTTCGATATACACAACTTAGATGCTTAGGTTTGCGACAAAGAATTCTGAAATTGAGTGGGGTAGAGCCTGGAGGTGAATTTAAAATTGATGCTTATTAGCATATATCGCGGGGTATCCCAGTAAACGTCATTACAGGGGTAGGTGCAAATTAGGTACAGAGGGTACCCACAGTTGCTCCCTGTCCATTACCCACAAATTAAGGTGTCTACATGTAGCTTCGACTTTGGAACTTTCAATATTCTCACTATCGCCTTGGACAACAGTTGAAGCTCGCTAAAGCTCGTTACCTACAGCTAACGTTGTAACTAACATCAACTCTACTCCCACCTACGTAACGACGCCTAAACCCACTGCCAATAAACCGCAATCGCAAGAAACCCGCCGCTCTGCAAACCTCGTCAAGATGTCCGAAAAGAAGGGCTCAGCGTACGGAACGCCCGCCAACGACACCTCGTTCCGGCGATCGTACGACCTAGACGAGTACGCGTCGAAAGCCAAAACGCGCGAAGCGGCGGAGAAAGAAGAGTCGAAAGCGCGGTACGAAGCCAAGCTCGCGGGCAAGAAATACTACAAACCGATGACGGGCTCGGAGACGCATACACGCGCGCGGCGCGACGTCATCGACCTGGAGGCGAACGTGGGCAAGGTCACGCTGGTGCCCGCGGGCGCCGGGACGGGGAAACGGGGACGCGGCGCCGGATTCTATTGCAGTGCGTGTGATCTTACGTTTAAGGATAACATGCAGTGGGTGGAGCACGTGAATAGCATGCAGCACCTGCGGAATATCGGGGAGACGGGAGAAGTCAAGAAAGCTAGTGCCGAGGACGTGCATCAGCGGATTGCGGAGTTGTGGGAGCGGGTGCAAGAGCAGAAGAAGGCAAGCGCCACGACGTTGAAGGAGAGGTTAGAGATGCGGGAGGAGGAGGCGGCGAAGGAGAGGGAGGCGAGGAGGCTGAAGAGGCAGGAGGAATTGGCGAAGAAGAAGGCGGAGAGGGAGGCTGTGGAGAAAGTGAAGGTTGAGTATGGCGATGATGTGCGGATTGAGGGCGAGCATGATGAAGATGATATGATGGCGGCGATGGGGATCACCGGTTTCGGGACGTCAAAAAAGAAGTAACCCCGGTGCTGGAAATACCTACGGTAAATTTCCTCGATTTAAAACATGGTGCTTGCGTATTGGGATATAATACGTGGAGTATGGCGTTGAGGATGCATCACAACTGGCGTACGGTCTGGTTTGGTCTGGTCTTGGGCTGGGTTTACCTGGGGATGCCTCGAATTATCCAGATTTGGATAACGATCACATCTATGGATGGTATTATGTATGCATGTATCTGATATCCCTAAGGGACGGAAATAAGGCTTCTAAGGTTAGTACTTATCTAAAGTCATTATTTCCGCCTCCTATTTACTCTAAGTATACTCGGAGTTATCCCCTAGCTGGGCGGATCTGTTCTGATGGTTATTACTCTAATAAGTTGCTATGGAAACATTTAATTAAGCTATTTCTAAGTTGGCATCGCTAAAGATGTACACAGTCACATACAAGATACTTCGGGTGGCTTGGTGATTCGGCGATTTGACTACTGCCTCCGCAGATGAATAGTAGTAAGCATTGATGTAGGTGATTTATCCCCTGCTTTGAGGTTAGTCCAGAAGGGCTCAATTATGTAGGCCACTCCTCACGTCGTACAGAAAGGAACGCCTACGAGATGCCAGTAGGTATATGCAATCAGAATCAAATATAACTTGCTAGAACCCCCAAGTTGGACAAGCTCCCCTGCATCTACCCGCTCCCGCAGAAGTCGAATTGACAAGTCGAACCCAATTACCCCTAGTAGGTATTGGATAGGTAATGGATATTCTCGGAGCCCTCTGTGCATAGTACACAGTTGTGCTCTTGTGAATAAGGTGAAGCCCCTTACTTAACGTTATCTTCGGACATCACTGTATTAAGATTTTCACCGGAATATGCATTGTTTGTTCGTAACGGAGAGTTAATGCATATATGATTCTTGTGTGTTATTCTAATCAATGCCCGGTAATAGGTATACATGCAGTATGAATACTATATAAATCGTATAAACCCCCCTTGCTTTGCATTGATCCATTGACCTAATTCTTGCATATGTAAGGTACATCTTTTACAGTACGTTTACGTTGACAGTTGGCAATAGTAACTCGGTATACGTAACAAAAATAGTACTTAATTCTACCCCACCACCCAATTGCGAGCCTTCCGACAACTCGACGGATTCGATTAAATCAAAACCGAATCAACTTTCCTTTCCCCTTCCGTTTCACCTTTTCGGATTCGATAACCGCACATAAGCGACGCGCCGAACGTAACGTTGACCTGACATATTGCCTACATTGCAATTACACATACACACACCCACACACACAAGCAAATCTGGTCGATATTCCGGGTCGCACCCGCAATTCGATCTCGTGACGGATTCTCTCAGCTACGTCGCGACGATCCACTGCGAATAATACCTTACCGCTACCCAACATTTGTTCACCTCCCGTTGCACAATTCCTTACAGAAGAAGCGTAACACCAACCGCGATGTCATCTTCATCGCAGTCCACGGGCGCTGCCCGCCTTCTCCAACGGCAACTCAAGGAGATGCACACCTCGCCGGACCTCTCTGGTATATCCGTCGGTCTGGTCAATGAAAGCAATGTCTTCGAGTGGGAGGTCGTTCTTATGATCAACGACGACTGCAAGTACTACGGTGGTAAGTTCTAAGATGTTTTTCTTCCTATCCTCTTTCCTAATCCTATGCTAAACCGTGGCGCAAAATTGGGGGCTAATCTTGAGACAAACAGGTGCCTACTTCCGAGCCATCATGACCTTCCCGCCCGAGTACCCTCATATGCCTCCCAAGCTCGTCTTCCAAAAGCCCGTCCCATTTCACCCCAACATCTACCCGAACGGCGAGCTCTGCATCTCGATCTTACATCCGCCGGAGGAGGACAAGTTCGGCTACGAGAGTGCGGCGGAGCGATGGAGTCCGGTCCAGACCCCCGAGACAATCTTAGTCAGTGTTCTCAGCCTGTTCAACGAGCCAAACGATGAGAGTCCCGCGAACCTGGACGCGGCCAAGTTATTACGTGCCGAGCGCGAGGGCGGCCCAAAGGAGTTCAAGAAGCGCGTGCGGAAATGCGTTCGGGAGAGTCTGGGCGAAGACTAAGCAACGAGGGACTAGGAGAGAAACGACTTCATGATTTCATGAACACGTACCGGCATCCGAAGCACCATAGCAACTCCTTGACTTATGATCCTTGGGGGATGGAGGGTAGAGCACGTAGGCTCTCGGTTTGGCCGTGTCTTCGTCAATTTGACCGCTAGCATAGCTGGATTCCGGGCATATGGGAAGGCGTTCTAGGGGTTAAATCTTGCTTTCGACGAGAGTCCTTTTTAGTCCACTAATTTCTGTACTTTGTTCGTCTCGAGCACCATAGGGCGTTTGCATTTCCGTTGCCTAGTAATTAATCGATGACTCCTATCACACGGCCCAGAACCCGGTCCCATTCCTCATCCCACCGCAGAGCACTCTCTTTCTCAGCCCCTTTTCGTAAATTTTGTAGTTGCGTAGACCCTTTCTCGGTGAAAAGTCGCCGCAAAATGACGGCGAGCTGGTCCGCTGTCTTGAAGCCACACCCATTTACCCCATCCTTGACTAATTCATCGAAGCTTTCGTAGTCTGAGTAAGCCGCTACCGGTAGTCCCGACCCGAACATATCCACCACTTTCATAGGTAAATCAACTCCTGAGCTGGACATGTGTAAGCACACTCCCAGGTCCGCACAGCTGAGAAGTGTTGCGTAGTCTTCAATCGTAAGCCACGCAGTTCGTATGTGGATATTAGGTAGCTTGTTGGCATTCTGTAGGTCTTGAATCTTCTGCTCGTAAAGCGCTTTCTGCGGGCCGCGTCCTGTAATAATTGCAATGATCGGCGGTGTATTATCTTGCTTCGCATACGTGACTAGCGCATCGAGTAGAAGTGAGAAGTCTTCGTCAGGCGTCCAGGAAGTACTGCTCACAATAAGTCTTGTTTCACCCGCTATGATGTTAGAGGCGAAGTCCTTCGTCTCTGGTAATCTCTCCAGGAAGTCTCTACGGTCGGGCAAAGACTTCAGCGGTTGGAAGATCGAGGCCGGTCGGTCGTGAAGGACAAGGATTGGTGCCGTAACATTATACGGCTCTTGTTCTAGTTGCCGCTTCATTGCGTGGGTGACAGTGATGTTGGCTGTTGGGGCTACCTGGCCCATGACACACTCATACACCTTGGAGATTTTCACGAAGGGGTGGTTCTCCCCCTTTGTTCCTGCAAGAATGGTCCAACCATAATTATGCCAATCAATCATAAGATGCGTATTTCGTAAGACAGAAATGACAAGGGCAATGGCAAGGGTTGGAATAGATGGGGGGTTCTGTAATGAATGTTAACTATGGTTCATCGAAAGGACGTAGATAGCTGTACCTGAACAAGAAGCCATCTTGCAGGTGGTGTCTGATAGCCTAGGACCCGAATGAGAGATAAGATTTGCCAAAGCACCTTTAGGGGTCCAGAGATGATGAAAGGGATGGACTTCAACACACTTGGCGGCGATGCCAAGGGGTAGATCTTAACTCGTGGGTTGGTAAGAAGCTCGGGATGAGGCGGGGACTCTGCATATCGGCTCAGCTCAAGTTCATTGTTAAGCTACGAGGGGAACAAAGATACCATGATAACCAATTATATCAACCCTCCCACCATGTCTAGCAATGCTTAATGCATGATATTGCATACGCGGACTTCGGCCAATATCTCCGAGAACTAGGACTTGAACAGAGACAGACTCATGGGAGGCGGGTGAGTGCTTGACATAACGTGAGGGAAGCATCGTCAGAAGCACAACACAGCCGATTAGCGATCCGATGAATGTGAACACCAGGACGATGGCAAGTAACGCCATTCTGAAATAGTAAGACAGTATATCTTTGATACACCGATAGAATCAAGCATTCGGCGAAATGCAGGAAGACAGCCAGAAATGTAACGGCAGCTTACTAGAACATGTAAGCTTCAAGATGGGGCTTATCGTATGCCTCCATATATGCTCTTTTCATATCTTGGTCTCGGGACTGTGTCTAATGAACGACATTGGTAAAGCACACGTATGAGTATAGGGCGGCCCGAATACAGACGTTTGTTAGGTAATGGTGACTTCAGTTGCTACGCGACGATTGATAACATTGAAGTGGTGTTGAGGTAAGGTAAGGTAAGGTACATTGCCAAGTGGTGCATTTACAGCCTTACAGCTTACAACGTTAAACAGTTCGGGATGAGATATTTGTTTATGGGGTTTGGAGGTTCATTCAATCAGCCAATGAGCGTTATGATCCAGCTCATGGGGGTGGCCTAAGTTTCACCGCTAGCGTCCCATGACAGGCATGTCAACTCCAAATTCGGGTGAAGTCTAGGTGTTATCGATCTATTGAGCCTATCAATCCTTAGTAATCTTACTATATACCGCCTAAGTACCTACCCTGCAACTGTAACCTTGCAACTCGGCAAAAAGGTTACCTCCATTAATACATATACTATACCTAGTAGTAGTAATGCGGAGGGACCGGCAGGGGGCTTACAAGCTTACACTAGATCGGAAAGAGAAAGATGCTGGGAACCGCATTCAGGGACCGGGGGATTGAATTCACCTTCCTTCTTCTCGACGCCGTCGCTTGTTTTCTCCTCGTTCTCTTTTATCAACTAGAAGATGCCACAATTGCTTGTTCTCTTTGGATTGCTACACACTGTCGTCTCTTAAAAGATCGTGTTTCCATCTCATCCTCTTCTTTAATTAGATATCCAATTAATCATTTATACAAGTCTAACCCAATCCAAGACGCGTGCGAACACGATTAACCATTCGTACCATCCCACGAATAGCCAGATATATCGATTCATTGTTGACCGAGTGATTCCACCGATTACAAGTGCTACAAGCTCTCAATTGTCAACCATATACCTCTTTACTGCGATCCGATCCCGTGCGACGGCGTTGCCTAATAAATAGGGGTCTTCAAAACTCTAGATATTGTTGATGTTAGCTAGCTAGGCGAATAGATTCGCGATTCAACTACGCCGCTAAGTGACGCCATGGCGTCTTCGTACGCCCTCCCACAACCGCCTTTACCACACAACCACGGCCATTCGCATTCTCATTCTCACTCCCACTCCCACTCGCATTCCCATTCGCCCCCCTCATTTGGCCACTCGAGGTCGACCCGGTCCCTACAGGCCTATCCACAAGGCCAAAGGTCGGATCTGGGTCATAACCACGGCCACGGCCATGACCACGATCATGACCATAGCGACCATGAAACCCAAGCGCATGTTCGACAGAACATGTCACAGTATAGAGCGAATTCCATCGTACCGTTACAAAGAAGAGAGAACCGGCCATCGCCTCTAAGACAAAATACGGAGGAGTTACCTAGTCCGCAGAAGGTTGATATGGTAGATGCGCCGAAGACACCGGCCTATGACGCCCCCGCCGGTGCCGTGCTGCATGACCACGGACATGGTGGCGACGGGCATCATCATCACCATACCCACGGGCCTAGTTATTCCACATTCACAGCCTTGCTGTTACCTTACACTGCAAAATGGCCGTTAATTCATGCTATCATGACGGAGAAGGATTCTCGTCGTATTTTCTATTTCATGGGGTATGACCTAGACTAGACTCATGTTGCTTTAGACGATGCTAATTAAGGTCATTGATAGTGTCAATTTCTCCTTCATGGCCGTACAGGCTGTCTACGGATATCTAACCGACTCTCTCGGTCTTCTCAGCGATAGTATACACATGTTCTTCGACTGCGTGGCTTTGGCGGTCGGGCTTTTTGCTTCGGTTATGAGCAAGTGGCCGCCCAGCGAGAGATTTCCCTACGGCTTTGGGAAGATCGAGACATTGAGCGGGTTTGCGAATGGTGTCTTCTTGATGTAGGTCCTCATAAGATGCGAGCAAAGTAACTAGCTGACGATTTCTTCTAGACTCATCAGCCTTGAAATCATGTTCGAAGGGTTTGAGAGATTATTGGAGGGACGAGAGACCAAGAGACTCCAAGAGCTTTTTATCGTCAGTACCCTGGGACTGGTTGTAAATCTACTGGGTATCTTCGCGTTTGGTTCACATGGTCATCATCATGGCCACGACCATTCGCATGGGCATTCTCACGACCATGGCCACAGTCATAGCCACAGCCATGCCCATGGACACGAGAAGGAGCATGATCACGATTGCGATTCGCACCACGAGCACAAGCACGGTCACAGCCATGGCCATTCTCATGCCCACCATGACCACGATAACGAAAACATGCACGGCATCTATCTACACATCCTCGCCGACACTCTTGGGAGTGCTTCGGTGATTGTATCCACGCTCCTAACTTACTTCATTCCTTGGTCTGGTTGGGATCCTCTAGCATCCTTCCTTATCGCCTACCTAATCCTGATTACGGCGATACCCCTAGTTAAGTCATCCGCCCAGCGCTTATTGCTGACGATCCCGGCGGATACGGAGTATAACCTTCGCAATACACTATCGGAGATTACCAACCAACGAGGCGTTGCTTCATACTCGGTACCAAAATTCTGGATCGACGATGGCGCGGGTAGCGAGTCAGGTGGTAGGCTTCTAGGAGTGATGCACGTGGCAGCGATTCGAGGCGCTGATTTAGAGGAGGTTCGAGATAGAGTTCAGAACTACTTGAGAAAACACGGGATAGACCTCACGATACAGATGGAGAGAGAAGGCGACACAACATGTTGGTGCGGGATGGGTCGACTCAATGCCGCCACGGCCAAAGGATTAAACGGATACTGAAACGGTTCTTATGGTTGATACGATGGGATTTTAGGCGTCGAACTACCCCTGAATTGGAATCGCGTCAAGGCATTGCGGACAAGAAACTTTAACTCGAGAGTAAGCAGGCTCTGCGGTGCTATCGTCGACGAGATCCAATTTGGACGGGGCGTGCGTTGGTTGGAGAGGCTACTACTAACGGGGTCGATGGAGAGGTCGACGATAAAAAAAGGAATAGAGGAAGATGAGAAACGAACTATACCCATGCCGAACTTATCTTAACATTCTGTATATATTTTTCGGATAGGAGTCGAGTGGTGTACATTATATTGAAGCGAATCAAGACGATGCATTATTGCTCCATCCATTTGTGTATTTGGAGTATTGGAGTATGGATTTGGCATATGATTATGACGTACACTTCAGGTACGTACAGAACGTAAGAAGTCCAGGCTCGACGGCTTGTGCCGGCACCTAGTTTGGCGGCGCGGAGCTAATACCTACCATCCCTCGTCCGAGTCACGGTGACACATGTAAGATGCATGGTGATCATGAGGCGACTAGGTACATGATTAATACGCACGTGTGTAGTAAAACAGCATTGAAATCTCTGTTATATGAAGAATCTGTCTCTATCTATAAGATGTCCTCGAGCAGAAAGAGGTTATATCTCAAATAGAATCAAGCAATTCCGGACGAAGTCGCATGCTCTTATTCATTCATCCATAAATCTTTTCTAGTAGGGGAATATTTGGCGGGGTGGGTTTAGAGCTAATATCTTGTACCTGGCGCTATTTAGTACCAAGAGGTACATAAAATATCATAACCGCGTCAAGCGCTTCCATTAAGCCGGAGCGGCCGAGGCACAAAGAACCCCCGGCTTGAACGTGAAGGCTCTCGAGGCGAGGTGTATACTCTACTAGAATGTGTATTTTGTCTCATTTGAAGTTGAATGAATATGAAGTCCAAAAAATCGATCATATCGAATATTTAATGGGCGTAAAATTGTATATTGTATGTACTGTACACCACTTAATATGCTAGATCTCGTCCGATCTACGATGTACCCGTAGATACTTCAATGTAAGGGGAACACGAACGAAAGCGGGTACATAACTGCGATGTATCGTATGTACTGGTACTTGGCTCACCTTCTTTTTGACTCTGCCGAGGCTTGAGCGCCTTCTGACGTTAGTCGGCTTCGCATTGCCGAAACATTTCAACACAATTATCGAGAATGGACAGCGGCTTTTCATAAAGTTAATTCCCTCGAGTCGTCGTCTGCTTTTTTTTCTTTCGTCATTTGTCACCCGTCAGCTTCGGACATCCGCCGTGTGTTGTGTTGTGTTTGCGAGTGAGTTAGTCACCTTGAGGCGTAAGAGCGTGGTGAAAGTCGGACAAGAGCTAGCTGCAGTATCCGGAATTCCTTCTCCCTGCGTGAGCGAATTCGCGCAATAGGATCATCTCGTGCCCCGACCGCTACGACGCATTACCCCCGATAGTTAGAGGGTAGATACGCTGGATTGAGTATTTTCGTGTCTCGCACGGGTCCCCGGAAAATAAGTCACCACTCTAGACTCCAGAGGCCGACCGAACCGTCACCGCCATGTCGTCGAAGGAGCACAGCGGCATCAATGAGAAGCTGCACTCCTCCCTCCCAGCGCCCGTCGCGGACCACCTCCCTCACATCCCGGAGACCAAAGATGAACTAAAAGCGGAACTGAAAGCCGAAGCGCAAGCCGCGGCGTCCAGCGTATCGTCGCAGCTGCGGTCATTCGCGGCGGGCGGATTTGGTGGAGTGTGCGCGGTCGTTGTAGGCCACCCGTTCGACCTAGTGAAGGTGCGCTTGCAGACCGCCGAGAAGGGTGTGTACTCTTCGGCCATCGATGTCGTGCGGAAGAGCGTCGCGCGGGATGGCCTACGGCTGGGACTGTATGCGGGTGTGAGTGCGCCGTTGGTGGGTGTTACGCCTATGTGTACGTTTGTTCCCTTCCCCCGAACTATCGCGTCCCCTTGCGCCGTCAATTGGCGTTGGCATTGGCATTGGCATTGCTATTGCTATTCCTGGTAAGCGTTCTAGGCAATCTTGGGTAACTAACCTCGTATATGTTCGTAGTCGCCGTATCCTTCTGGGGCTACGACCTCGGCAAGCAAATCGTCACCTCCATGTCCCCGCCCTCCCCCAACGGCGCCCTCTCCATCGGCCAGATCAGCGCGGCGGGGTTCTTCAGCGCCATCCCCATGACCGCCATCACGGCGCCCTTCGAGCGTGTCAAGGTTATCCTCCAGGTACAAGGCCAGCGCCTGCAGCCCGGCGAAGAGCCCAAGTACAAGGGCGGCCTCGACGTCGTGCGCCAGCTATACCGCGAAGGCGGCATAAGGTCTGTGTTCCGTGGTAGCGCAGCTACACTAGCCCGAGACGGCCCCGGTTCCGCGGCTTACTTTGCGGCGTATGAGTATATCAAGCGCCGCCTGACCCCGCTCGACCCCGCGACCGGGAAGCCGAAGGGCGAGCTGAGTCTCCTCGCCATCACAGCGGCCGGAGGCGCAGCCGGCGTCGCGATGTGGATTCCCGTGTTCCCTGTCGACACCGTCAAGAGCCGGCTGCAGACCGCGGAGGGCAACGTCAGCATCGGCGGCGTGGTGCGGGAGCTATACGGGAAAGGCGGCGTGAAGGCGTTTTTCCCGGGCTTCGGGCCCGCGCTCGCGAGGGCGGTGCCGGCGAATGCGGCGACGTTCTTAGGTGTTGAGTTGGCACACCAGGCTATGAAGAAGATGTTCGGTTGAACGCTCGGTTCGCGGTAGTGTTTATATCGTGTTCACGAGAAGAGTGGTCGAGGCCGGCGAGAGAGGAGAGGAGAGGGAGGACCTAAGAGAGAGTGACAAGGCACTTCGAGGTCAGAGGATACACAGACAGTCCATTACAGCGGGAAGTTGGAATTGAGCCCTCCGCGACCCTAGACGACTAGAAGTATGGAAGGGATGGGATATCTGCCTTCTAGAAAAATCATGTGCGAGCATGGAGTGTGGAACTGCATATCCAAGGCGTTTACACGGAAGAGACAACTACGGAACCAAGGGTTGGTCGTCCATCGATTTCGACTATTGGTTCAATACTATACATAGTAGCTAAGGTGTAAGTAAGACGGCTTGTCACCGCCCTTATGAATAGAAATGAAATAGAATGAAACTTCGATTTCTTGTATATCTCTTGTATCATATAAAGCACCCGTTTCCTCCAGCAGATACGACTGGTCAGGGTATTGGTCCATCTTATATTATTATATCCTGCCTGTCTGCTTGTCTACCTAACCTATGTCCTACCCGACCACACCGGCTGGCCGCGTGTCGCCCGACACCACTTATAACCCCGCTCGCCATCCACGGATGCTCTACCCTCGTGTTTTTGCGTCTTGCGTAAAATAATAGATAGGATAGGCGCTTACCCATGCACGCCACGCAGCCCAGACCGGTATCTGGCGCGTTTTACTGCCCTGGCCGAGCTGCTGTGTAATGGCTTACGTCCTAGCGATTCGCCGGAGCGCACGCGGGTCACGGCACCGAAACTGTGGTACGAGGGCCTGGGCTGGCTGGGCTCATGCACAAGGCATGCAGGTAGATAACTACCCGGGTACTGCTGGCGGGCAGGGTGGTGTTAGTCAGGGCGCCGGGAATACTTACTCATGTTTTAGAATGCTCACCTTTGGTTATCTAGTACGGGGGAAGGTTGTAATTGTTGAATCAGCATATATACTACCCGGATTTCCCCTGGCTTAAATATCTAATTGTGCGTATTGATCTACTATCATTAATGCGAATCCGCGTTCGACCGCAGGTGATCGGCTTCAGGATCCATATGTTTATCACATGCTTTTGCAGCATCCTATAGTGTATCTCTGACCCGTTGTACGAAAAGGTAATGGAATCTCACATGGAAATTCTCGACTCGGTTTATAAAGTGTAGAGATTCTTCCAAGGTCATCATTGGAAAATTGAGAGCGGATAGGGGTCGCAGCCCTTAGAATTATGATCGGCTCCGTTAAACCCCTATCGAGTCAACCGCTCTACACTCATCTCTCACTCACGACATATTCGCACTCAATTCATTCTCTGAGCATCTTTCAAGCTCACTTTTCACCTCGAACGAGAATTTTCGTCGATTACTTTATTCATTAAAGATCGAGGCGAACACTCGCCTGACCTCGCCTATGGTATCGATGCAATTTAGACTCCTAGCCCTCGAGTCCCTTTTCATATCCCCCGGGACATGCAATGCATATAACAACTAAGAGGTATCTTCTCACTAAAACCCACAGTGATACATAAATATGAAAATAGTGGAGTGGTGAGTTAAGGGGAACGCGGACGAAGCCGTATTCTCCTAGAATTATTACCGGGACCACGATCTAGTATCTCCCTTGATTGGAGATACTGAAAGCCGCCTTTCCCCAAATGACCACGCGATGGCTGCAAACTCACGAAGCTGATGCTGATGAATCGATTTAGAACTCGTCGGTAGCGAGGCCCGTCAGTTACGAAAACAAAGTGTTTCAAGATGTCGTGCCCATTGTTGAATTCTACCGACAGCCATATAGTATAACGATCGTTCATCGCTCATTAACAGTCCATCGTCGTTTTGTCGAGCTGAAATCCCGGTTCCTTTCGGCCTCTCCCGGGGGCCTCGGCGTGCCCCAGAGCCCCCCATTTCCGGCGTTGCTCCAAAGACGCGGAAGGACATGTTCATCAAATTTGTCATGCTCTTCGCCGTGTGATGATTGCGATTCTGACTTTGGAGGGGCTGCTTTTGTCAGATCCGGGGCTATGCGGCCGTTGGAACTAGCATCTTGCTCCCGCGTTCTTAGGAGAGACCTGCCATTTTCTTTCGGTATGCTTGTCTCTTGATTGAGACTCGTTAGAGCCGGTTTCTCTGCCGGCTTATCAGCTGCACCGTCAACCTGTGGTGGCGCCCATAAACCTGTTGAGCCCGAACGGTTCTGCCGAGTCGATGAGAAGCTGGTTACATTACTACCAACCGTCACGCCTCCAGTAATAGCGTTGTTAGGTAATGACTGCCGAATCGTTGTCATTACCGGCGAACCCCTTCGCATGCTACCGAGCGAGGCGTTCACCGAATTGCTACGACTTCCCGACGCTGGGCCGCCATATAACGAGGCTCCAAAGTTTATATCCTTCAGAGCAGATGAGAACCCGTTGGTATGCCGGCCAGCAGACGAAGAGGAGCGACTAACAGAGGGCGGTGTAATCGTGGAAAGGTGCTCTGTGTTAGCAAAGAGCCTAAGCTCAAATATCTCAGACATCGTGGTCGGCTTAGTTATCAGGGGCTCGTCAAGCGAAGAAGCAGGCCTTTCGAAAACGCTAGTGTCAATACCACCATCGAATTCTGGCTTTCGTTCCGCCATCGTAATGGATGACATCCCAACATCGATGAGGACCGGCTGCTGTGTGATAGCACCTATAAGTGCATTGCAACCAGCGCCATGGGAAACAAGAACAACCACGTTTTCTACCTCCGTATCTTCGTCTTCGCCAACGGATAAGGCACCGTGATTACTATCATTTTGCAGAGACCTAGCGGATGTCGGACTCGAGGCCAATTTAGTCACCATCTCTCCAGGGTTTTCCGTGGTGCTATACCATTCGACCAATCGCCTAAAACCTTTTCGAAATCTTTGGTGCATTGCCGCCCACTCTTCGGGTAGGACACCACCATCACCCCAACTGAGGTGTTCTCTGCTAGAATCCCATTGGTAGTCGACATCGACGCAGGCGTCACGCGCATGCGCCACATAACCTCTCGGTATAGGCTCGGAGGCAGAGAGAGCATATGAAGGAACCGGAGATACATATCCCGTGTTCCAAGCAGGGTCAGGAGGGTATACCTTATGTGTTACCCTCGGCTCAAGGTTGCCAGCCGAGTCGCTCCTAACTCTCGGCAGGCCGCCTCTCAAAGAGGATAGGCTATCAAGGCCAGGCGCATCGGATTCGGGGGTTACGGAAGAAGCGAGAGGGCTACCACGATTGGGAGAAGCACTCCATAGCTGACCCGAAGCGCTTGGTGAATGTCGAGTATGAAAATGTGGGTAATCATTATAGTTTTCTCGGCGTAGTAGCTCGGCTTTCGCGTTCGCCAGCATTAGGCTAGACCGGGGAGGCGGCGTAATGTGCTCGAAATAGTCGGGAGACAACCATTCTCCGAGGAAAGCATCGAGTCGCAGGACGGATTTTTCGAAGGTGTGTTGGCTTGAAGAGTCATGGGACGAGTTTGTCTGTGTTGAGACGGTTGGACGAGGCCGTGCTGCGGAAGCTAGGGGTGACACCTGGTTACTTCGCGGAGAAGGGGATCGTTCGATAGGGGCAGGTAAAGGCGGGTTCGAGGCAAGGCCGGCAGCTATCGCAACGGACGATTGAACACATCGAAGGAAGGGCGAGCTATGTATTACCACCTTATAACGGCGCTTCTTCTGCCTTATGTGAGTTGTGTCGGGTTCATGACTCGCCGCGGCTGCCGCATCCTCTTCCTCTCGTTCGTGCAAGATAGAAGCGATCCTTGATCCGACGGTTTTGGATTGCATCCATCCACCATATGTCAGAGGCGGGTCGTAAGGCGTAGGTGAGGATAGATGCCATTGCTTGTCTGAAGCATCAAGGCGTTTCCCATGCCTAGGTTTAGATTCGCATTAGTTAGTTCGAGACTGGGAGCCCGAAGGGACGGTGTTCTGCAAGGTACAAACCTAACTATGAATATGTAAGCCGGAGGGCGACCCATCGCATCTACCGGCTAGGCTCGGCTCGACTTGAATTCGGTTTTTTTCTCTTCCTAGATGGCGAGCGATTTCTTGCTGGATATCAGATATTGGATATCGGATGGCGAGTAGCAAGCTATCTATATTGCAAGCTAGTTGCAGGGACTTTTTTTAAGAGACACGTATGTTGCCTTGCCAATATTTACAAGGAGACAAGGAGTTAGGCTAGCTTCTGTCATCCGCATGTGATATTTCGTTAGGCAAGTCTCGGGTATCTTAAATTATCGCGGAGGCGTCGCGCTCAGGTTACACAGGTCTCGGTATTTAGTGACAATGTTCCAAGGTGGTAGTCGAGTTAGTCGCGGATGTGACAGTAAAACATTTCCTGCCGTGCGACCCCAACTTATATATTTTCATCAAGCGATCAAAGCAGACGAGATGATTTTTGAAGAGTATAAATCAGTCCGTTGAGGTTATTTATGAAAGAAATTGAATAACGGTTCCAAGGTTTAGAGTCAATTCAGTTTAGGGTAGGTATTTGCGCTGTTCGCAGCATCTCCAATACAGCTGCCGCAGATGCAAGGGCGGGGACGGCGCATGACGATGAAGGTGGGGTAAGACTAGCCAAGTATAGCCAAGTATAACCTAGCAAAACCCTATTATACGGCCTGTACGTGCCTAACGTAGCGGCGTAGCGGCGTAGCTACCATCAATTGATCGTTGTAAACTGTGACCTTAACTGCAATAGCTGCAGATGCAACCTGGTGCAATGTGGCGCATCGATATCTTTCGTCGGTTGGTTCAACCGTTAAATTGGGGGTAACTATGGCTTGTATCCAGGGTTCTGACAGGCTGAATTTCTAGCAGACTCGGCAGGCTTTGGAGACATGTGGAGGGAATAACTTAGGGCGATTGGACACTCCCAGTCCCTGCAACGTCCCTGCAAAATTCCAATTCAGCTAGGTAGCCCGGGCCGATGACGCTACAATGCTTGGATATGCACAATACAAATGTACATGCATACAGAATTCTGCTGGTGATCGGGGGATGGTGCTCACCGGCCATATGCGCTAATACATTCTCAGTTAGGGATCATAGGTAGTGTTACCAACCTAGAGGAAACATTGAACCCCTGATTAATGAATGGACATTGGATTCTAGACGCGATGACAAATCACATCCCATTTCAATATTCCATCTTCACGTCGATACTGTGATACAACGCGAACACCCGTATTTCATCATTAAACATCTACAAGAGAATATAGGACGAATGCTTCCCGTGATAATTAGGCGCCCATAATGAAGCTATCGAGCGTTCTGAATCTCCCTGCGCTCCTGGCGGCGTCGTTGTTGGCTCCAGTACAGCATGTCTCGGCTGAGCACACCAGCAATTGGGCTGTCCTAGTAGGCACCTCAAGATTCTGGTTCAACTATCGCCATCTCGCCAATGTCTTGTCTATGTACCGAACTGTAAAGCGACTAGGCATCCCCGACTCGCAAATCATTCTCATGCTTCCCGACGACATGGCTTGCAACCCGCGCAATGCCTTCCCCGGGACCGTGTATAGTAACGCAGACCGCGCCGTCGATCTATACGGTGACAATATCGAAGTCGACTACCGAGGATATGAAGTCACCGTCGAAAATTTCATTCGATTACTGACCGATCGCGTCGGGGACGAGATGCCCAGGAGTAAGCGATTGCTGACCGACGACCGAAGCAACATCTTCGTATATATGACAGGCCATGGAGGAAATGAGTTTTTGAAGTTCCAAGATGCTGAGGAAATTGGTGCGTTCGACTTGGCGGATGCATTTGAGCAAATGTGGGAGAAGAGAAGGTAAGGGACCTTACGATTTAACATCATGTATAGACTAACAATTATGATGGATAGATACCACGAGATCCTCTTTATGATCGACACTTGCCAGGCGAATACCATGTACAGCAAACTATACTCCCCGAATATTATCGCTACTGGATCCTCCGAGCTAGACCAGTCTTCATACTCCCACCACGCCGATAATGACGTCGGGGTCGCAGTCATTGACCGGTACACGTATTATAATCTCGAATTCTTGGAATCAGAAGTCAAAGACCTAAGCAGCAAGAAAACAGTCGGCGACCTATTTGACAGTTACAACTACGAAAAGATTCATTCTAACGCTGGAGTTCGGTACGACTTATTCCGGGGCGGTGCCGATGCTGCGCGAAGCCGACTGTTGACGGACTTCTTCGGCAACATTCAGAATGTCGAGGTAGACGGAGCTAGGAATAATACAGTTGACGAGGAAATGCTAGCGCTCAGCAAGACCATCGCACAACTACGAGAAATGGCTGATCAGGAAGATGCGGAGGCTGCTGCAAAGAAGAAAAATGCCACTGAAGCAAAGAAAGTCGAATCGGGACCATCGAAGAAAGTTCAAATGGCCAAACCCCTAACGGATGACAACTGGTACACGAAGAAATTAGTGGGCGCAACAGCATTGGCAAGTTGCGCCGCCTTATGGGCTTTGGGGTCATACTTGGAAGCGCCCAAAAATTAGTAATGACTAGAACTTCGCATTAAATCAATAATAGATACCAATTCTGGATATTTGCATCGACATTGAAAGTGCCATATGTACGAATATCGCGAGTTTTATCTGAAGGTTACGGTAGGCTTATACAACGTCTCTCACTTGAGCATCTCAAGTGCCACAGGGCATTATCGGGTCCACTTAAAACGTTAGGACGGTCTCTTGACAACCTTGGAATTTGATGTTGAACCTCTCCATCCTTATTTCAACAACTTTATTTCATAAGGGCTGAAACAACCTCTCAGTAATTTTTACATTTTCATATAATATCTGTTGATGGTCGGTGTTCTTGCTAACGTGAAACTAGATTAATTGACTTGTATCAATCGGAATAATATCCAAGCCACTTCACACGGTTAGCACTCATCTGCTACCACAATTTATAGCAATTTATAGCAAGACCTTGCCATGTCGATATTGCTTCACTCATGCCAACCAATAACAATTTTTAATCAACTACGATGATCTGAAAGTAGCAAAAGACAAATTCACCTCAAAATGGCCTCAGAGGATCAGCATGAAAATGTTCTCCCCTTGGAATCATTCGGTCTCACAGCCCTTCCGACGAGCATGCACAATCTTGCATGGTCTCCCGATGCTGAACTAGCCATTGGCTGCGATGATTGTGTCTTCCTCTTCATCCCAGAGTTCTCTCTTTCCGGGACTGCTAAGGCAAAGAATCGTGGCGCAGTTCGACAATATAATGAGATAGCTCTCAGATTCCCGAGTGTTGAGCATAGGAACCCGGAATTGAACCGTCCGTTATTCAAGCTTGTGGGTCAGGAATTCCCCGAGTTTGAGTATATCCCCGGTGGCGGAGGCTCGGGTACCGTGGCGAGTCAAGGCAGCTCCATGAACCACCTTGTTGCACTGGAATGGTCACCCTGTGGCTTGGGCCGTATGAGCCGATCTGTCCTTGCCGTCCTTACTGGCTCCGGTGCGATTACTATCTACTGTGAAGGCGCTTCCGACGGGATGAACGCCTTCAAGCTTCGCGGTCGTAATGCTAGGACTCTGAGGCCGTGGGTCGCAGCTTGGGGCGTAGGCGCAGGCTTGCTTTTACCAATTGCCGAAGGACACGAAGAACAGTACAGCAAGGAATATATTACGGCCTTCGCTTGGGCTAGGGATATGGACGGCTATGGAGCGCTTCTTGCATACGCGAACGATGATGATGAAATTGCCATCATATCGGTCCAATCCGAACACGATTCTACCACCACTGAAGGCGATAGCGGTCGATGGAGGGTTGAAGAAGTGGCCAGATTTGCCGCCGAAGGGCCTCATCCTACAGGCGATGTACGTAGCGATTTCGCTCCTGGAATATATACCCTTTTACTGACTATTCTTCTAGCCTAACGACCCAGATTACTCGCCGTCAGGGTCGTCATTCTCACTTAGCTGGAGTCCATGGCTAAAGAAAGGCAATTCAAAGACTAGCATGATCTCGTACGTAGCAAAGA
Organism: Hypomontagnella monticulosa; assembly: GCA_902825475.1. Lineage (NCBI taxonomy): Eukaryota > Fungi > Ascomycota > Sordariomycetes > Xylariales > Hypoxylaceae > Hypomontagnella > Hypomontagnella monticulosa. Next base: position 4,874,144 of record CADEBF010000003.1, on the reverse strand, counting down.
ATTACGTTGGGTTCAGACAAGTCACCATCCACTTGCCGCCTCGAAACATGGCGGTTCCGGAAGTGAAAGTCAGCCAGTTTGATTGCAATGGGGTTTGTCAATACCTAGCTCCAGATGCATTCGTAGTCTGGGAGGATCTGGTACGCAACCATTTTCAATCAGTCCTCTGTCATTAGCCCCCAAATTAACGCTACGCTAGATATGGACTATTGGTAATTCAAAGGTCTGTCGCGGTATTATCGCCACCCCTGTGCAAGTGAAGGCATTCCAAGTGCCTTTCGACTCGCAATCTGGTCAGGTCCCCATTCACAATACAGACCAGTGTGGTACCACGTATCCAGACCCAGAAAGTGGCGGTCCAGCACAAAACCCAATTACAGGTACGTACCGTTTCGCTCTATGAGCGCGATCATTTCGCTCACACACTACAGGACTTATCATTCATCCCCCTTCTCTCTCGCAAACCACGGCAACTCCTTCTTACTCACTTGTCCGGCTCTCGGCAACTCATGAGAATGATGCCTGGTATCAAACCAACCTTCCCTTACCTCCTAACCCAGAGGACGGAACCGTGGGGCCACGATGGGCTACCGAAATCAACCACATCATCGAACATCAACTTCCCCGGGCGATGGCGTACCGACCTGACGTCGGCGACGACAGTGCCGATTCCGAGGAAGGCTCAGACGATGAGGAAGATACGGACATAGACACTGAGTCTGTAGAAGGGTCCGAATACGACCCCGAAGAGAACTTCGCTGGTGTAGATACCGAGGATCAAGTTCATATTAAGAGAGTCCGCATATGGGGGATGACAGCCAGCCCAGGTGGTGGAGTCACAGCCGTCTTTATCAGCCAGCACAGCATAGCTTGGTTTGGAAGAGACACGTATGCGGGGTTCAAGTGTCGAGTCCTCTTCGGCAGACACGATCGTAGCGTAGACCGCAACGAAGAGACTGAAACGACATTATCTATGAAGAAACTCAGTACCGAAGCGAAGCTGTGGGAGTGGATGTACGGTGGCGGCCCTCCTGTAGCAGGGATCTGCGCCAGCGCGGTGGAAGAAGTGGAGGACAGGGAGCGGCAAGCCGCTCTAAAGGATCATTTTGCGATGGTTGGCCGCACACAGACCTGCTCTTTTTGCGACCTGCCTCTAGAATCCTTGGACAAATCGTCGCGGTGTGTCAAGGGACATGTCTTCGGTAAGAACTATGACCCACTCCACTACTCATCATATCTATCGTCTCATGATTAGCTGACATTATTATAGCTACGTGCGCGAGTACGGGCCTCCCCATCCTCACTCCAGGCATATCAAGAACATGTAGTGTATGCGGATCGAAGTGTCTGAAGCGAGAGGACCTCGTTTCCATTGCGCCTCATCTAAGGGACATTATCGTGGATGAGATCTCGGCTGAGCAATGCGGCGGATGTGGTGGGAAGTTTATCAACTGATATCGCCGCTTTCCAGCGAGATAGTCAGGATGTGTATTATTCAGGGTCTACTTGAGGAGATAGACCTGTCCTTTAGGAAACCCACATCCTTATGTGTCACTTGGCTGGGTGACATCGTTAAATCGACCCTATACTAACGTCCACCTCGGCGATAGCGAGATTAGTTGGTTATCGTTGGATTGAAGCTATTCTAAGACTTCCACTCGTTATTAAACATAATGGGTAAGTTGTCTAATTACGTGTGTTACGTAGGATGTACCCCTATTCTTCACTCGTCAAGTTGAACTCATATGTGTAATACATATAATATCGATGAGCTTCAACCTTAAACCCAGGGTATTGGGTGTTCTACGACCGAATCGATAATCAGATGGGCAAGTTGTCGTTCTCATGACCATAGCTAGGTCAATTACACTGACTCATATCACTTCGGGTTTTGGCAACTTTACCGACCCTTCGGGTCCGTATCTTAGATTGGAATCCTACTAAACCTATAAGTATCTCTCTCGTCGCGTGGGATCTGCGGCTACGCGATCTAGACTACTGCGTTAAGAACAATAGCTGAATAGAATGGGGCTCTTGATACCTTCTTGGGCCTAGATAGCGCCAACTAGTTACTTTAGAGATGACTTCTCAGCTCTTCTTAACTAGTTCGTCAAGCTAGTTGATGGCGCGCCTCTAGTTATTTTCATCCAACCCGATTTCATTTATAAGCGTGTAGGGAATATTTCATGGAGAAGTCATTTCTTGTGGTCTTGTTTCATTTTCAGTCATTCGTTTTGATTTTTCCAGCGCTCTTTGAGAGTAATCAAGCTATTCAAGATGCAATTGAGAAATTTGATTTTTCTTGCTGCACTCGCATCAGCTGCTCCGAGCAAAGAGAAACGTAGATGCAGACAAATCAGCGCAGTCACTAGCTCTTCAAGTACCACAACTTCAGGCCCAGGATCCTATCCCACGGCCGTTATATCCTACACGGCGAGCAATGGATCCTACTCGGGGAGCGTGGCACCGTATCCGACAGGGAGTCTATCCTATTCTACTATGCTGTCGGTCACTTTAAACCGGAGTTCAAGCTCAATAATACAGACATCGTCTTCAGCCCCTTATTCAGTTGTCACTACAACCACAGAATCCCTACTCTCGAGCAGCACCACATCCTCCACTCTGGATGTGAATACCTTGTCAACTAGTAGCACATCTATTGAATCAACGTCGACTACATCGTCTTCGACAAGCAGTGCGTCTACTTCCACGACGTCAAGTTCGTCGACTACAACGGAGAGTACCTCCACCACTACATCCACTTCTTCCTCCACTTCCTCCAGTGCTTCATCCACTACCGAAAGCACGACTAGCTCGGGACCGGCACCTACCCCAACGTTTTATCTCAAAGCAAGCGACGTGGCAAAGGGAACTGGTAGCCAAAGGAACTATCTCCCCCGATCCAACAACAAATACGCCCAGCTGTATTCTGCCCAGAATTCGGCAGGCTCGGAGATCCTCACATTTGCCGCATCTGACCCAGCACCTCCCGCCACTATGTTCTACCTCAACGATGAAGCACACCTGGTGAATGCTGCCGATGGATTTATCCTGAACACTTACGAGTCGTCTACTTCGAATCAGCTCTACTGGGATGCGGATCCGTACGGCGGCGGCTGGGCGCCACCGACATGTCAAATCAACTCGGATTCTACACTCAGCTGTAGTATCGGGGTCATGAACCAGTTTTCGATTTGTTTCGGAAGCTCTGGGACCAACCTAGGTAGCAATGGTGTCTTGTACCTAACGGCGAATCCGCCGGATCAGGGGTCAAACTGTAGAGGCGTCACAGTCAATGCTGTATATGCCTAGCTTCACATTCAAATTTTCACGTACATACCTAATATAGACACGAAGGTATATAATTAGTTGTAATACTAAAGTGATGTCAATTCGACGGCGTCTCGCACTCGGCCCCTTTTCTAGCAATTAATGAAATTGGGATTTGCAGGAGTTGGCCATACCGCCTCCAGATAGCCTACTGCGAAATGGACGTGTTCCTTCTATATCAAGGAGATGTTGGAGTATTAGTAGCATAACCTTATATGCATCATATAAATGACGAATATTTGATTATTGATCCGCCACTTATATGAAATTTGGAATCATAGCGCCTCCAAACTTCCGATAATCCCGTTGAATCGTTGTTACGAATACTATTATTACAACCAAGCTTCATACTGTGTGTTCACTAATCAAGATATTGCATAATGGGGCGCTCCCCTTATTCCAAATATCACGAACTTTCGAGGTGACATTCGGCTTAATAAGGATATGACACCGGCAGTCGCCCCTGGCGGCGACCCGCCACATGATTCCGCAATGAGACGACTTACAAGGAGTGTCTTATTCAGCGCAGAGGCTTTATTCTAAACCCATGGAATACGAAATTTAGGGCTGAACAGGTGCTCGTATTTTTATGCTGACGACAACAAATATTCCCTTTTGGTAAAAGCAATGGCACCTAACTGGCTCTCTATACATAGTAATCAGCCTCTATGCGGAGATTGAAGCAAATGCCGATGACACCCTGTATGTCACGAGAGAGCGCATCGAAGAAAGATATAAAATTGAGTCCTCTCCCATCGAATATGAACGATTCTAATAGCACCACCAACACCACGAGCCTAAGCAATAGTCACGATTCCTTTTCTCTAATACTAGTCACTCGCTCATATTAGCAACTCTTACCTTTAAAACTACATCTAATTCAAAATGTATGCCCTCGTCGCCACCACCCTTGCTCTCGCCGGCCTCTCCGCCGCGGCCCCGACCGTCCAGGAGCGCCAAGAATCGCAGTTCCGGCTACGCGCTACGCCTCCCCTGAACGGGTGGGCCCTCATCAACGCCCACGCGGACGCCGGCCGCAACGTCATCCAGGTCCAGCGCCCCTCCGTGTACACCTCGGATGTTTCCTACTTGAACGGAACGAACTTGTACTTCGGTAAGCCTTATTTCGCCGGTATTCATGAGGTTAATGCTAATTGTACGTGTGTGCATAGACCTCGGCACCACTATCCCCTATGGCGTTCAAATGCCCAATGTGCCTGCCGGCACCGTTGGCCAGGTCATCTCCCAGCCCGGGGAGAAGAGCCCTGGTTTCGGTCTCGATGCTACTCAGCTCTTGACTTTCAACTCTAACTCGGAGGGTAATATCTACTTGTATTTAATATTTAAAGGGGGATGATTGCTAATGCTGGTTTAGGTTTCTGGGCTTGCCCCGTAGACAACACGTTTGAGCTTTTCTTCGGCTTGAACCCTGTCCCGGCTAACCTTCCGAGCACTGAGTGCCTCAGCATTAAGTTGCAAGCCACCAGTGTCTAAGCAACTGATTGCAGTGCTTTCATGAGTGGCGCTAGGCTGTTATCTACCTACCTAGGACCTGTGGGGTAAGTCGTTGGGGGCCGACGTTGATACATATCACTTAAGGTTGCCGGATTACATCGTCTGTCTGTACTTTATTTAATATTTATCGGCTTCTGCTCTTGACAATGTGTATCCTTTGATCGTCTCTTATATGATGCCATGAATGAATAGAACAAAATTGCAACCTCAATACTACGCCATAGAAGGATTTCCTGAATATATCCATAGCTATCCAGCTGTAGCATATATATCATGTTTCGGAGCGGCGGAGGGAACTCCGAGAGTACCGTCCAGCGGCCGGCCAGACGACGACTGTTTCGCTGGTAGTACTTCTCTAATCGAACTTTTAGTGACTCGTTTCTGTTATTGGAATCTGGCCAATGGCTACTAACTGTGGCGTACACTATTCCATTTTCTAGCAGAGACGGCAGGTCCATACTAGAACCTACACCAGAACCGATAAGGGTACGGTGGTACCGGGCGGGGGTCGTCGTTTCTGCATTCCGCTGGGGTAGTGATTGGAGAGGGACTTCGTCATCGTCCGTTTGGAGTCGCCTGCGGGCTAATTGGCGCCTCCGACACGCTCGATAGATATAAAGGACTCCAGGGATGCACATTATAACCAACGTTATGATTTCTGGAATCGTCCAGTCCCTCGCACTCATACCTGGAAAGTATCTAGTTGTTGGTATTGATGGATTACACTGTAGATGTCATACAAAGGGTTCATTGAGAATGTGACAATCGCAATGCTTTGAGATACTTTACATAAGTAGAAATGTATATTGGTAGAGTCATGGACTTGGGATACTCAGGCTTTTATGCTTGTTCGTTCTGGGAATGTATTCCAGTGACTAGATATTACTACTAACTGGTGGCGTCTTGAATCCGGCATTACTATTTCCTCGACGACATCCTAGATTGTGCCTGGATTGCAAGCTGACCTTGGTTGTATGCGGGGCCATGATCGCAGGAGGCTTTTCTGCCTGCATACCAGAGTTTGATAGATTTTGACAGGATCTTGTCTGGCTACATATATGGTCATGGTGGCTTGGTGCTACGTAGATAGATTCCTGTATCGTAGCTAGGTACCTAGGTACCGCATCGGAATGGGCTTCACTGACGCTGGACTTTATCATATTTTGCTCCTTGCGATTTCAACAGATCTCTGCATATTTATTCATACAGAGTTTTGCAGATTTTCGCAGATTCGGTGAAGGATCTGAAGCAATTGGAGGGTGAGAATCTGCTAAAACCTGAAAGGCGCAATTCGTTCAGTGACAAATACGTGCCAACTATCAGGGGCTGGCATGGCGGCTCCTTATTGGACTCTTGACGGATAAGCGAGCGAGCCTGCCTTAAGGCAGATTCATGGTGGTCAGACCATTAGAGGTCGTTATAGACCAGTTCGTGCGCTCCTACAAGTATCCTCTTGTGTTTGTATTCGTCTCCGCATATTTGTCGAATTTTTTCTACACAAGCTACCTTTGTACACTTATTTGAGAGAGTGGTTCTAGTATTCTTCATAGCTCGGAACTTGTTTTCTCAATAGTTTCTCACTATCAATCCATCGCTTTCGCCATGAACGCGACTGAAGGCAAGGCTAGGGTCCGTGACGCAGAATGGGAAGACCACAAACACGAGATTCTAGATCTATATCTAGGACATGAATTGACGCTTAACGAGCTAAAGGAGCGGATGAAGGGTCGTTTAGATGCCAGGTAAGACCATGCCTACCTCCTCAAATTCTAGAAGGATTCAAGTTAACGGGTGTTCCAAAGCGCTTCACAGTTCGAAGCACAGCTTAAGGCCTGGAATGCCCGCAAGAATTTGAAGAGGGACGAATGGGAGCGTGTCTTCGACGAAATGGACAAACTACCCCCAAACACTCGAAGCCGGGTAGTAATTTCCGGTTATAAAGTACCTGATCGCAGACTCCGACGAGCTCAACAAGCCCGAAAGCGACGAGCTCGAGAATACCGCCGGCCACGATATGACTGTGAACAAAATGACATACCTAATGTTCAGCTCCCCGAAGGGGTATCTATTGAGATCCTTCCACCTGCAAGGATCATATCCTCCCTCACGGTTCCCTCTACCACTGAACTTCTCCAGGCGCCTGTAGGTTCAAGAGACGGTTTCCTTGAGGTCCTACAGGCCGGACAATGCCCTGCGGGCGACTCCTTCAGTCTACCCTTCAACGCGAACGGTCTCATCCCAAATCCAACTGAGACGGTTTGCCCGACGGACTTTAGCGGTTCCAAGCTCCACAGAAATGAACATTGGCCGTTGCCGGAGCAAGGTACAAATTTGCCCTGCCAGATAAGAATGCGCGCCAGCGCAGACACCCAGCTTTACAATCGGATCGAAGCTGAGCCTGTACTCCAGGGCTTTGGGGCCATAGAAAGTGTACCTTTACTACGACTTATACCACTAACGTGGCTGAAAAATTTACCATCGAAACTTTTCGAGGATCGCATATATCCCAACCTTCCACTTTATCCAACCACCATGACTAGACCGGATAATCTAATCAGCGTGGCCACGCCCATACAGAATCAGTGGGTTCAATTATTCAGGGACGTGATGCTACCAGAAGATGCGCTCACATCTCACCCATTTGGACCTTGGCCAATATCCTTAGTGCATACGGTCCATTCATTTCTACAAGGAGGCGACTTTAAGGACAGTGAAAATCGAAATGGCGTTATTGTATCAAGAGATGAGATACTAATACGTCTTATTGTTCGCTCAATCATGAATAGATTTGCAGGACTCGAGGAGATCCCAATTGATCGGATCGTCAGACTTCTTAGTCATATCCGGAATCTAAACTTCATATTGATACAGGCTTTAAAGGGAAGCCGAAGTCGTGCTGCGCAGAGCCTCGCAGAGAGCCTCTTCCGAGCTGCAGTTGATGCGAACGAGCCGCGGCTTGTGGCTCAACTTCTCGAGACCAACCTGATCAGATTAAATGAAATGTCTTTCCTAGATACAAAAGGGAGGCATACTCCGATAGAATACGCATCAAGTCGCCTTAATCTGGATATAATCAAGCTAATGATACGTCACGGGGCTGATGTAAATATGACTTACAAGCCGCGAGGTTTGATATCTTCGAGTGTTTCGGGTGCCCTAAGCATATTTCTACACACGATAAATTCAGCATCTGGAATCACAACGGGATGGGAAGATGTTTTCCATGCTCTTTTGAAGGCAGGGGCTAAATTGGATGTGAACACCATCCTCCGAGCAGGGTTCCGCAATCCTAACAAAACCATGTTCTCTCTGCTTCTCAGAAATATATCGCCAGTATATCATCGGAAAGTAATCAAGGGACAACTTTCATACGTTGCAATGCATTTCGATGACGGCCAAGCAACAGAGGAAGCATACCATATGATACAGACCTGCAAGCGGTTTCATGACGGGAAATGCGTTCTCAAGTTTCCAAAAGATATTGCCCGAGCGATATTCGTCGGCGCCAGGGATGGAAAGTACAACCTGGTCAAATTACTATTGCCCTATTTGACGCAGAACCCTTGGTACCGGAGGGGAATACTGGCAGCTTCGATTATGAGCTGCAGAGATGACCTCATCGGTCTAGTTCTAGAGAAAGTGCCTAGTATTCGACCTCGCTTCTATGTTCAAATGTCGCACAGACGTGGACGAATTATTGACAAACTCGTTCATCACGGCAATTCTTACAAGTTCTTTTCTACTCCTCTAGAAGCGGCAATCCTTACCCGGAATAGACAACTAGTTCGTCGCTTCGAGGAGGCAGGAGCGCTAGAGTATTTCGACGATCATCCTGACGACCAGGAATCGTTGGCTTTTCTCATATCTGCAGCCTGCAAGGTAGGATATATGGACTATGTGAGAAAGCTATTACCAGCTGTACGCTCTAGGCTCTTCTCACAACCAGCCCTCATGGAAGCACTTGTTCATGCTATGACTAATGGTGAGGAATCAATTGTCTCCGGATTGCTCGACGTCGGAATCCCAGTGGACAGGCTAGGGATGCACAGAAACATCGGTATCAATAGAGCGGCTAACACACAATCGCCGCTACAAGCCGCTATCGCGCTGAAATGCAGCCAATACGTACGCGCCATTCTAAGTAGAGAAGTAAGAGGAGATGGTGACCCACATGATTTCGTGGAGGCAATAAAATGGGGCGACGAGTCTATCATAGCAGATCTTCTCACTACTTACCCAAATCTTAAGGATTTCGCTCGACAACCTAGAGGCACACCTATTCACGACGATATATTTAACGATTCTATCGGAACCCATAGCAACGTATTGGATTTCCTCATAGATTCGGTGACTACTACCAGAGAAACGCTCAATATCTACTTAAAATGGGCGGTTCGCGGGCGCCACAGTGAAAGCATCCGGAAGCTACTAGACCGAGGCGCGGATCCTTCAACGGTTCTAGGAATGGCAGCTAAAGAATACCCTTCTGTTCTTGGTATTCTCTTGCATCAAATTGTGGAAGGCATCAAGCCCGTCATAAACGATTCCGGCATGCCGGCCCTCTTCGCTGCAATCGAGGGAGGACCTGAGAGTCTCGGGGTTTTAGATGCTCTTCTCCGGACGGGGTTATTTGACCTGAAAAGGAAGGGTTTATTATTCATGTTCGATGCCCCACGCATCGTCCTTAAAATGCCCCCCCTTCCGCGTAGTTATCTATCACCCCTTGGATTGGCAATCAAGAATGAGAAAAATCACGATCCAGACTTATTGATAATCAATCGACTACTTGTCGCCGGTTGTGACGTCAATAGCATAGCACAGAGACGGAACCGATGGGCGCAAAACAGGAGATTTGACTTAATGGGAGGCGTTATAGGCGAAAGTGCATTACTGCTGGCCATTTCAACGAAGAACGAACATTTGGTTCGTTCATTAGTAGGCCATGGAGCAAACGTCAATTCTAGACCGGTTCTCATCGTGAAACAGACACCACTCCAACGAGCCGCCGAGGTTGGCAATATGAACATCGTGAGAGTCTTACTCGACTACGGCGCAGAAATAAATGCAGACCCGGCCGCTCATGGTGGTGGCACGGCACTTCAATTCGCTGCTATCGGTGGGAATTGTGTTGTTGCGGCGGAATTATTGCGCCTCGGGGCGAATTTGCACGCCGCCCCATCAAAAGTAGATGGACGGTGGCCCTTGGAGGGTGCCGCGGAGAATGGACGCCTGGACATGATTGACTTCCTTTGGAAAGCGAACGAGAGCCTAGAAGCAATAGAGGCTCCGCCGAAAATCACCGGGTTTGGACCGGAGCAGTGCCTTAGTGCAATGCGGCTCGCTAGAGAGAACGGTAATTTAGCCTGTGAGGGTTTGATTGCTGACCTATCCGGGCAACTACCATGTGTAGATGTCTCTAAGGCCAAGGACTTCACGAAAACTCATAAAGTAATGAGATATGCCGCTACATCCAGCTCATCAGGCTCAGATTCATCAGATTTAAATTCGTCAGGTCCAGATTCATCGGATTCATCAGATTCAGATTTATTAGAGTATGACGAATAGGCAGCGAAATTGTCATCCCGAACTTACCTAAGGCCACCTGCCTACATATGTACGTAATTATATCTGGTTTAAATTTGGATTTGAAGAAACGGCCTAGTTAGTACGGAGGACGCCTCCAAAAGCTTTTTCCATAGGAAACCCCTGATGGGTCCGCTTGACAGCTGTCTCATGGCTGCCAGCCTCGACGCCAGCCGTGGGGCCATTCGCTATATTACCTAATTACTGCCTGTCCAACCCCTATTTCAGCTGAACTGGCACTGAAAAGCACCAAGTGTGACCGCTGGTAGATCCTCATGGCAGCTGGCCCATCGGCCCGACACAAGCTTCCCATGGAAAAAACTTTTGGAGGCGTCCTCCGTATGGCTAATTCGAGATCCTACACTACTTAGGGTTCCACATAATCAAAGTGGGGGTTTTGCACAGTGAGCTCTATAAGAGAGAGTTGTTAAGTGTAGGGGGCTATTTCCGGTACGGACGTTCGCCTATTGAGAACATAATAAATTATAACATCCAATCTAGCCTGCCTAAAAAGTAATATGATACATTATATTAGAGTTGGAAAGATACCAGGCTTCCGGTATAGTAATGATCTAACTCAGGATCTCATCGACATGCCTAAAGGTATCTGATAGAGCTTCATATGTACTTTACATATGTACACAAGTGGTTCCGCACACCTACCATGGCGAAATATTTATTTATGATAGCTTCGTAAGTTCTCTTTCTCTCCGGATGATATTGGCAGTAAAAGCTGTAGTTAGGCCGCGATTACCGATCCGAGCATCCGTTCTGCCCATACAACAGAAATGTCCCGCTGGCCACCCCCCATCTCTGTCTTGCAGAGACAAGAATATCACAAGGTCTTTCCCATAGAGTTTTTCATTGATACCAACAAGCTGGCAGGCAAATATGCGAAACGCCAGAGATAATGGATTGGTGGGCACGTTGAGGCGCTCTTCAAGCCGATCCTTGACGACATCTAAATCGGTGGCCAGTCGGCTCGGGATACACTCCGTGTACAAGCGGGCCACAAAATATAGAAAGCTTTCCGGTGTCGAGTAATATCTGCCACCGTTGAGGCAGGCGTTATTTTTCAAACAGCTAACTACCCATTCCTCGGTCTTTCGAATTCGGGGGTCGGAGCCGTGGCCAAAGCGATAGAAAAGCCGGAGGATATTGCAACAGACCTCAGGAGTAGTTCGGGGGCGGTCACTAGCGAAGTAGGTTTGCATGATGCCGTCCGAATCTACGTTCGTGGCCATCGCATCCAAGACAAGTTCGACGTCCGCCACCTGAGACAGGTACTGTGGTGGGAGAGACAGATAAGCTGTTGATGTAGTGTCCGCATCGGGTGGGAAGTTCCGAGATGTCGTAGGTTCCTCATAGAAGTAGTTCCATAGACCATTTTTGACATCTGAGCTGGTGGAGCTCATGACGTTTCCATTGGTTTGACCATTCATGGAGTTTTTAGCCTCAGTTCCAGAAATTTTGCCAGACGGCCATTTAAGATAAACGAGGTCTTCGTCACCAGTAAGCTCCCAGATCATCAACTGGGCGAAATTGTCTTTGATTGTAACGTTTTCTCGGCCCTCAACGACACAATGATGTTGTCTCGCGTTATTTTTGAGATAAGTTTCCGCTCGTGGCAGTGGATCGCAAAGAAGATTCAGTAGCGTAGTTCCACTCCTGGATGCTTCGTCGTCTACAAGTAACCCATACATACCAAGCGACCGAGCTGCGCAGATGTTTTCGACTCTATCGTCGATCATAACAATCTGGCTCGGGTCAAACCCAATTTGCTGTATGGCGTGCCGGAAAAAACATAAATCAGGCTTCCTCATGCCCTCTGCCCCAGAAACAAATATTGATTTGAACATCGACCAAGGTAGGTCAAGCCTCTTCACCATCTGGTAGTGTTCCTACATTATAGTTAGCTATTCGCCCACAAGTTTAGAGTGATATGTGTGCAAATACTCACGCGGGATATATTAGACATGACATAAAACTCAAGATCAGGTCTTATGGTCTTGAGATCATGAATGGTCCGCACCAACGGAGCGTTGACGGTCAAAGATAGCTGGGCCTCCTCTAGAGCACTTTCGATAACAGATTGCTCTACGTTAAGCGTCACGCCGAAGCTCTATTCATGTCTTAGTTTAAATCAGAAGGTTCAACGATGAACGAAGCAGAAACTTGTACCTTACAAGCCTCTTTGACAGTAATAGCGCCTCTGTCTAAGTCAAACCAAGTAGTGGAGTTCATGATTGTCAGAAACTGTGTCGGTGATAGGACAGTGATACTGTGGCGATCCCATTTAAGGAGAACGCCACTAAGATCGAATACGAGAGCTTTAATATTAGAGGCCATTGGGGAAGTATTGATAAATATCGCGAGCGGACTAGAAGTAATCTTCCCAAGTTTGGAACACTAACAAGACTAGAAGTGCCTTCATCAATCCGCAATATATTGTAGTTTTGGTTCGAGTATGGATCACATTAAATGAGTACCATTTAACCTAGGGAAGTATTCAATGTATTATATGTTAGTAAGTTCAAATGCATTGTAACGGTTTAGTAAGCCATAAGTTCGAGTAAGAGGATCAATAGAAGGATTCAAGAGAAGCCCATATAATGAGACCCGTAAACCGGAGAATTGACTATCTGTTGAACCCATGTTCCGAGTAGGAATTCAAACCGACGGAAATCTAAAACCACCGCCGGCGGCGGTAACTTCGTTACATTACGTGTAGCCCTAATACAATTATAGATAAAATAATCTTATGCAATGCTTGGCCCATCCGTGATGTTGATACTTATCAGGCCATGTAAGTCTATCCGTGGGACGTAGAAGCATAACTTGCTAGGGTCGTCGAGGTCCGTATTACCAAATAAGTAAATTATTGCGAGCAGCGCTCCCCACGACCCACACGTACATATAAACACTGCAGTTTGCAGATACTATTTTCCAACAGATTGAAGTTGTACATACTAGAATTACCAATTCTTGGGCATGACATCGGAGCTTCCTAGGCTCTAAGAATGCTTGTCTTGAGGCAGTGTATCAACGTCGATTTTCTTTCCCCTTAGATTTCGTCTGGACACTGGATTATACTCAACATTGGGAATTAGCTTTGAGTTTCGACCACAGCACCACGTAAATTTCCCAATATCAAGGGTATTATAACTGGTATCGCAGTCTATGTGGTTTTGAACTAGTTCTGTGCTGTTATCTCAATGTCTTGTCACCTGGTTATGCCAAATCCCTACCTACAACCCAGGCTTACGGCAGTAATATCTTGTCATGAATCTTCCTTTGACTTCTCCAAACTCCTCGGGCATCTTATATCATATTCCCGGAGTTCCATAGTGTCGTACGAGAATTCGGAATGCGGGTGTCTTCGGTGACGTGTATGCTGCCGCGATAGAGCCCCCGAGTACGCGTTTTCTTGTGTGACCAGCTGTTAGACATTGAAAGAACTTATTTCATTTAGCATCTTCCCTCGATAAGAGAATATTCCATGCTTCAACTGAACCAGTTGTATCACATCCACCGCCAAAATGTTAGACGTTCATACATTTCGTTTCTTGCAACTCCCCGGAAAGCTTGGGAGACCCACGCCGGATCCACAGGTCTTTCACCAACGTCGATTGATATAAAGCAAGGGAAAAAACCTCTGTCAGCTTCGCGTAACGAGGATGGGCGTGATTCATCCAATTCGCCTCGCAGGGTACCTTCCTAACGACGCCGCCCCTTTTTCTTCCTCTCCTGATAACAGCGCAATCCACAGCCATGCCACCACCCACGGTACCCGCAGACCCACAAGTCCTCATAATCGGCGCCGGCGTCGCCGGGCTGACACTAGCTCAAGGCCTACGGCTCCGCTCCATCCCCTTCCGCGTCTTCGAGCGACACCCGCGCGCGCACGCGTCGCAAGGGCACCGCTTCCGGGTTTCGCGGGCAGGTCTCTCGGCCCTAAATGATGTTCTATCCCCGCCTCTTCGCGACCTGCTCCGGCGCACGGCTGCGGATACGCACCCCTTTGCGCCGCGGTACGTGGATGTGAGACGCCTGGAGTACGCGGCGCCGACGCTGGCGCAGGAGGGCGAGTCGATGCCCGTGGACCGTGCGTGGATCCGTGTGTTGATGGCGCTGGGGATTGAGGATGCGATTGAGTATGAGAAAGAGTTCGCCGCGTATGAGATTGTTGGCGAGCAGGTGCTAGTGCGGTTTAAAGACGGCTCTGAAGCAAGGGGGAAGTTGTTAGTCGGCGCTGATGGGATCCGGAGCCGCGTGCGCGCACAGCTTCAGCCGGGTCGTCGGTTGCTGGACCTTGAGAGGTGGGTCTTATGGGGCCGGACGCCGTTGACGGAAGACTTGAAGAGGAGCCTGCCGCAAGACTTGCTAAGCTGGTGTATGTATGTCGACCCGGAGGCGAACGTGCAAGTCGTCGTGGAGCCAATGATATGGTCGACGAGCGCGGATCGTCAATCTGAAGATCGGTTACCTAATTTTTCAGACTACGTTTACTGGGTTGTCTGTACGGCGACCTCGCAGTTTTCGGTCTCTCCGCCGAAGACAGTGGAGGAGAAGAAGCAGTTTCTGGAGCGTGCGACGGAAACGTGGCACCCCGCCCTGAAACAATTGTTCCGGGCGGCAGATCATAACCTCTCGGCCTCTGTGGCTGTGTTATCGAGTAAGCCAGATATTGAGCTCCCATTTACCGACCAAAACGGAAGGGTTACGCTTGTAGGCGATGCGGCACATGCGATGAGCCCTATGGGGGGTTCCGGCGGCGATATGGCCGTACGGAACGCGGCGGACTTGGCAAGGACACTTGCGGAAGAAGGGATTACTCAGGAAAGTGTCGCGGGCTTTGAAGCAAGGATGGCGGCTTCAGCAAGAGAGCGGATTGAGCATTCTTTTAAAGGAGGGCAGAAGTTCTGGCGTGGGAAGGAATGGTCGGAATATACGGAGACTAGCTAGTCTGGACTAGACTGAGTACAAGTAAACGTGATAAAAAAATCTACATAATCAAGCGATCGGATCCAACATGTGACTAGTATGAATATATCTATAGAGTATCCCTATATTGTGAGAGACCACTAGCCTTGGTGAAACCCAGGAGCATAAAGGAAGTGGCCGTACCAGATATTGTTCATGACCACGTACGCCACAACTCCGCAAGAACACTGATCAATTCCACTGGCCCATATCCTGTCTAGTACCCATCCTCCCACAACTCCTTTCTATACGCCTCGGTAAGTCGCTCATCAGGACCGTAAACCTCCTGCCAACCAACAAATCCACGATCCAGTACATAAACCTGCTGCTTCTTGCCATCCTTACCCTCCTCTTGCTCCTCGGCAGCTTTCTTGACAGCGGCGGCAGCACCAAGCGTAGCTTCCTTCTCCCGGAGATACCTCAGCGCCGCGCCGGGGCCACGCTGTTGGCTCAGGGCGCAGTGGAACACGACAACCTCCTTGTCAGCCAGCTTGCGCAGCAGCGTAGGCATGGTGGCGTCAAGGCTGCGGCTGGGGAAGTGTAGTGAAGATTTGATGTGCCCCCCTATGTGGTCTGTGGTTATGTTAGCATATAAGATGAGAAAACGATTTTGAAATTGACTTGGATTCTATAAAACGTGCTTAATTCGCCGTAACATACACATAACCTCTAAAGACCCCTGAATATAGGAGGGGTGGGTGGGAAGATGGTTAAACGGGGGGAAATATGTAACAGGCTATAAGGAGGATACAGAGATGCATACCGTCGTCTCGTACATCCACGATAGCTATTGATGAATCTGGGGATGGCTTATTTGAGCTGGCGAGTAGCATCTCAGCTAGCTTTGGCGCTGTGATGCGCTGAAGGTTTGATATAGTCACCATCGACATTCTCGTTCGTCTAAGAGGAAATGTAAACGATCAATGGGGAATTTTAGTAAGGAATGCAGAGTAGAAGTCAAGAGGTCCTTGGAAGTTGTTGATTTAGTGTAAGTTTGACCTTGGAATCTGATTACAGTGCTTCTCGATGAGTACCCCGCAATACATGGATAAATACATAGCACTGAATATTGCATAGAGCTAATTCAAATGACGAGGAGCGGTATGTCATATATACGTCCATATCTACAGTGACAACTGGAATCGGGACCGTCACAAAATCAACGTTGGGATCAAGTCACAGCGTTAGTCATGATATAAAATGAACGACAAATTCCCATGAGTCTCATAAGACTAACGCCTAAAATGCATATATCTATCAAAACACAGTCTAGGGCCACATGCCATCCCACATGAAGAGCCAGCCGTCCCAGTACTTCTCATAGTTGCCCACGAGATACGACAGCCCATCACCCTCCGTGCCCACCTTATACGGCCTAGTATACAAGCCGCCTGTCTTCAAATGCCGCTTCATCGCCATGTAGACGGAGAAGCTACTCGGCATAGTGCCGACGAAAAAATCGCTTCCCAAGAGTACGATAAAGTCTACTAGCCCCTGTTGGTCCCAAGTCAACGACTCCAACTCGCCTAAGTCGTCATCCTCTAAAATATCCGCCTTACTCACAACCCGCATCTGCGCCATCTCAATAGCCGCGCCGGCAAAATTCTGCGCCTCGAGCGCGTCGCCCGTCGCGATATACGCGACCTCGAAGCCGCGCTGGGTGGCTTGCTTGAGGTACGCCTCGGTCTGGGTATTGTACGTGGGCCAGAAGCCAAGAGCATCACTCTCGGTTCTCAAATGGACACCTAGGAACCTGCTATCCGCGACGCCGTTGGCTTTCGCGAACGCGCGCATTCGCTGCAGCGCCTTGTTCCCCAGGCGCTGGATTTGCGCGTTGAAGCGCAGGATATTCCCGAATGAGTTCGCGAACTCGGGCCCGTCGCGGTATGTTTGCCAGTCCCAGAGCACGCCCCAGTTGAAGCGGATAAGTCGGGGGTTGTCGTTGGAGGGAGGTGGCTGTCCGGCTTTCAGGTCGTGGAGCCAGCGGCGGAAGCGGTCGCCGAAGCGGTCTGTGTGCCGGTTTTGGTCACTCCAGTGGCAGCCTTCGCGGTTGCCGAATTTCTTCGGGGTGATGTGTTCGATGTTGGGCTTATTACCTATTTTAGGTATGTCGGTGATTTCGTCGTAGAGAGTGATTTGGGGGCAGTTGGTAGTGAATGCGTCTTTGAAGTGTTTCTCGTCGAACATGTAGCTGAAGGGTAGGTAGTCGGTGAAGAGATCGGCTAGGTCGGTATCATTGCGCTTCCGAATCTTGGGGACGACTAGTCCCGTCGCACCAGCTTCAAGGCCGTATCGTATGCAGGTTTGGATGTAATTTCGTATATTACCGATCCCGCCGGAGTTGTTGTCGCATATGAAAACTAACCCTTGCACCCATGTCGCTTCGTTGCATACCCTTTGCAACGGCCAGCCGATGAAGGGCGCGTCGGGTCTCGATAAGTCTACATCGTGTTGAGATTGTATCGGCGGACCGTTTGGGGAAGACGGTGGTGGAGATGCAGCGCCTCGGATGGCAGCGACATCAACCCACTTGTCTATAGAGGGACGAGGAGCACGGAAAGTCCATACCGTGATGAGGAGGACGATGCAGAGGGTCGGAACAAGGAGATTTCGACGCGGCATGAAGCCTACGATTGTTTGATGGCCAATGACCATCGTAGGAAGAAAGAGGGTCGCACCAGACCAGACGCCGGTAGGTAGAAATAGGAATGGTTCGCTGCCCCGTGGGGAAAACGTGGCTGCGGCTGCGGCTTATTCCGGACCCCCTGCCAAGCCAATGTTCACCCGGCAGGCATACCTAGGTGTAAAGATTGAAGTGGTATATAATAAAATGACAGTGGTATCTCGAAGAAATATATTGAATTATCTAAATATCTGTATAATTAGAGGAATAAGATCCCAGTCTCAAATCCCGACATCTTGGGTCCCTACGTGTAAATAAGGTTAGGTACGATTACCCTACTGATTGACCCCTGATCCCGTTCTTCCCGCAACCTTAAAATTTCCCGGTCGCATATCGGCATAGGATCATCCAGGTCTATTCGTGGTGATGGATACATTCCTCGGAGCTGTTACTATACTAGCTAACCATTTATTATTTGATTTTAATCATTTGTCAGATAGGTATATAGAAGCTGGTAAGTATGATTTATTTGCGCATCTGATAAGAATATAATGAAATTAAATTATTAAGAACGGAATAGGTGTCGAGTCCTCCCTAAGTACGGGAAGGAGAAATACCAAGTATGATCTCCAAGTTTCTTAACAGGTGACTTCATCGATGGCTTGGAAAATAAAGCCCTGCTCGATAATGCTGTTGTATTAGTTGAAAGTATATCTATTACTGCTTTGCAAAGTACCACAACCATGCTAAAAAGACCAGTATAGTACCATGTAGATTGTTCCGAACGAGGCACGGTGGACATCCACAACAGCTTGGAAGAGTATAGATGGCCGTAGAGATATCTCGGTCGGAACTAGTCATTATCGGCTAGGTTGTTGCAAATTGCTAGTAGTAGTTGGAAATCATCCAGCGTCACCATAATATTGCAGCTTTCTGTCACCTTTAAATAATTCTGAAGATATGAAAAATCATATTGATGCAGCTCCTCTTCAGGAACCCTGGCCGATCCAGACGTGCCGTGCCGTATGTAACTTCTAGTCTAGGAAAATAGTAAGATAATGGTAACCTACGCCGAGCGCTCCCATAAATGAATCGTCTTGCCGCCCCTTCCCCTAGCGAGGTCGAATGACCTGCACCCCAACGCCACTATGCTTGAAAGGAGAAAGGAAAAAGAGTTAAGAAAAAAAAAGATAAATCGCAACTAGGAATACCGCAAAACCAGTGCGTTTTCCGAGTGCATAACTAGTGGATTAGGCCTTTGCGATCCAACCCGAGTTAATGAAGAAGTCGAAGATCCTGCTGCCCTTCTGAGAGTCCAGTCGAGAAATTTCCTTGACTTGTTTCTTTTTCAGGGCTCCAGTACCCTTCAGGCCCTCTTTGAATACCTGCTCCTTGATCATCAAGTACGGCTTCGGTTGAATTCGGCACACTTTGCATAGCTCGACTTCCTCAGGTGTGAGTAGATGAAGGTCTGGAGCGTTGTCTTGAGTAAGGGTGAGGGGTTGGACACCGGAGATGGGCTGAGCAACGAATTTCTGCTTTCCTGGAACGCCATTAGTGGTAACACCGTTAGGAACCCCGTTGGTGTGGCCGTTCGTGAGTGGCTTAGCTTCGCCGTTCGCCGTGGGGTCCGAGGTTTCTTGAGACGGCGTTCCGTTTCCGGCCGGCCGGAATGGGAGCTCGGGCGCCACAAGTAGGGCAGCGCCGCTAGGAGGCTCCGGCTGAACATTCTGCTTGGATCGCTGCGCCGAAGCAAGTCGTTCGCGGTCCATCGACCCCATGGGGATGGCCTTCTGAATACGCTGAGCTTTCTCTTGCTCGTACTTCTCGCCACTACGGAGATCTCCAATCTTCATGTTCCTCCACTCCTGCAACTGCGTAATCGCTTGTCGTAGATTCAACTCATCGACTAAACCCTGGCAAAATGATTCGAAGTCGTCGCGATTCATCATGCGCGCAAAGGGCTTGGCCTTATTTAGAAGATCTCGCTCTTCTTTGGTCCTCTTCTTCTCCTGCTTGCTGTTTTCTCGGTAGTCAAGTAAGTTGTGCTCGAAGATGACCTTTTTGCGCTCTACACGTTGAGTGAGGCGGCAGTTGTAGATGTCCATGACGGTAAGCTTGAGTTCCATTTCCGGCTCGAGCTCTCCCGTGCGAGGGTTGATACCGTCGCCAGGGTCGAATTGCATTAGCTGGACTGCCTCCTCAGCTTCGTTGGCATACTCGGTCTCGAACTCAAGACGACCAGGCATATAGCCTTGGATTTCGTGGCAAGAAGGCACACTGGCCGTCGGCTTCGTCTTGGGTGGCATCGGAGGCGCATTTTTCTGGGCTTCACGACGATCCTCAATCCTTCGCTTCTTACGTGCCTGGAATTCTTCGCGTGATATCTCTCGCGCTAGTTCCATGTCGGATGGTTTGCATCGCTCGGGTAGCGGAAAGCAGGGTGAATCGACATATACCTTAAGGTAATGGTCTCGTACTTCGTCCTTGTGACGATAACCACCGATGTGGTCAGCAATGTCGGCCCACGATCCAAGTCCGTAGATTTCGCAGCCCTCCAGAAGTAGAAGTTCTTCGTCGGCGCCCCAGTCTCTGTCGAAGATCGGAAAGGAGTTTTGCTCGATTACTTTATAAGGATGAGTGGCGGGTTGGTGGGAGCCGCTGCTCTGGCCACCAGCAAAGCACTGAACGCAGAGATCATATTCGTTGCAGGCGCTGTGAGCACATCTTATTCGAACCTGTAGGAGCAAACATTAGCAACATGATTGTTTGCGGAGACTGGCGACTAGGCGCAGTCATAGCTTAGGTAAAAGGAGATGAGATATATAAAAATGAAGCCAGAGGTAGCCAACGGTTCAAGTGAATGGAGGGGAAACATGAATAGGTCTACATACTGTGGATGTGATGTCTGCTGAACAGACGTCGCAAACATATTTGACACCGCCCTCACCACCTCGAGTGGCGGTCTTCTTACGAATGACACCCATGTTGTCTTCCTCCAGCGTGAAATTCAGCGATTACGAAGTCCCAAAAGAACTCCGCAACCGACTCAATAGCACGACGTAGACAACGAAATGGGGAGGGGATGAAATAGCTAGAGGAACAGCGCTACCGCGCTAATTAATAGGTAGTAGAGAAATGTAATTAGATAAGGAAATAGCGGCGCGACTTCATTTGATGAAACGGCGCGTCTAGAGGGTGTTGGCGATGGATGTTTTTGGTGTTGCGACAGCGATGAAGTTGTCAGCTGTACTGTAGTAGTTGTATTTGGTGGTAGTTGGTAGTTGGTAGTTGGTTTGGCGCCGCTGACTGCATCCTTAGTTTTGCGGCTCTTTTTTAATCACGTGGGGCGAGCCACAGATAGAGTTTTGTAGGTAGGTAATAGCTTCCAAATATGTGGAGGATTTCTAGATCAGTGGCAGGCCCATCCCCATACGGAGGTTACTTGAACTGGGTGCT
Organism: Hypomontagnella monticulosa; assembly: GCA_902825475.1. Taxonomy (NCBI): domain Eukaryota; kingdom Fungi; phylum Ascomycota; class Sordariomycetes; order Xylariales; family Hypoxylaceae; genus Hypomontagnella; species Hypomontagnella monticulosa. The sequence goes on along the minus strand of CADEBF010000003.1, from coordinate 4,852,651 downwards.
ACTTCCCCTCCTCGAGCTTAACGTGCTATGACCCTATCAGGCATGCCCCACTTCAATGGCTTTGGGGCTGTCAGCTATCTAATTACGTAATCATCATCGTATCTACATAATTCGTGGATATGTTAAACGGAGAATTTTATGTGAATCATCTCTGTGAGCTGGATCAAACATGCAAATGGCTTCCTACATAGGCATGCGCGGCTGCATGCGAACAAGCCCATTCCGTTCTATTGTATGTGTACCTGAATTACTTGGGGTTTCCCGACGGACTAGAGGTACAGAAACCTAGTTTCACTATGGAAGCTGCTTCTGGAATTCGGCCGACCGAACCACCGAGGTATCCTAAAACCTGCCCAATTACATCATAGCATTGGGGCGTTGAGGACCTTAGGCGGGGTTGCCGTCGCGGCGTCTCCTTTCACTACCAACTACTATGTTTAACGTGAACCACATGATACGTGCGACGTTATATTATATTGAGGGCTCCATTTATGCTCGTATACTAGGTACTCTAGTATCTTTCTAGCGAATGCTCGTGGTGGTGGTCTGATAATCAGGTACCGCTGTGTACACCGCAGCTATCCGCTTACCTAGTTGCATGTGTTTGCCGAGTGAGGTAAATATTTTTCTTCTGGATGACCTGTTGCTTATAGAATAGCTGCATCCCCTTCAATCACTCCATGAGTGCTTAGCCGTTGTACGTCCCAGTCGACAACAGCGCCGAATACTCGAATAATTTTCTAGAACCGACGTCTTAGCCGCAATCTGGTAATGCCGGATAAGATTCTTGACGATATCTCCCATAGGCGCTATAATCCGCTGAGAGGGTCATGGCTACTTGTATCACCTCATAGGACGAAGAGACCTTGGCAGTGAGTATGCCATGTGGTGTGTAGTGTGCCGGTGTTGCGTATGGTGAAGATGCTTTGCTAACATCCCCGGCTAGAGGTCAGCAAGAAGCCCCAGGAATCATCACATTACCGGAATATGATCCGAAGGCATGCGATACTCGTCCGCAACGCTAGAAAATTTGTCACTGACCGTGGATAGTGCTACCTATGTCCGAGAAACGCGAGAGCGCAAGGCGACGCCAACCCTGATTACAGCCAAACATTTGTCTTCGTGAATGACTATAGCGCCGTGAAGGAACAGCAGCAAGACTATGAGGCAGAGCCTTCCAGTGATGGTAATAATCAATGCTCGGATTCCGTCCTCGTTATAGTCTAGTTAACCCGAGTAGATCTCTCTTCTCTTCTCCTTCGCGCCGAAGGTGTCAAGGGCAAATGCTTTGTTCTTACCTTCTCACCCAAGCACAACATCACCCTCGCCGACATGCCCGCCGCCGAGACGGTCCCGATCGTTGAGACTTGGACAAGAATCTATGCTTCCCACCTCGCGCCCGCAAACCCTCTCTCCGAAGCTGCTTCCAAGCTCGAGCTATTAAGTCGTGAAGCACCACCCGAGTCCCTTGTACCGAAGCCATCTCAACAACTACGATACATGCAGATCTTCGAGAACAAGGGCGCCGCAATGGGATGCTCGAACCCCCACCCGCATTGCCAAATCTGGACAACGAGCACACTGCCCGAAGAACCAGGTGCTGAAATTGCGCAAATGATCAAATACAGGGGCGAACACGGGGGCCGCCACTTACTAGGAGACTACGTCAAGTTGGAGATGGAGAAGCAGGAGCGCATCGTGTATCAGAACGAGTCCTTCCTTGTGGTCTGCCCATGGTGGGCTATTTGGCCTTTCGAGGTCATGATAATCGCCAAACGACATGTGCGCGCTCTAGTCGACTTGACCGACGAGGAAAGGTTTAAATTTGCCGATGCGATCCAAGAGGTCACAAGGAGATACGACAACCTGTTCGAGACGAGCTTCCCGTACAGTTCGGGAATCCACCAAGCGCCGCTAGACGGAACTGACGAGGAAATCGAGAACAGCTGGTTCCACATGCACTTTTACCCGCCGCTTCTACGCTCTGCTACGGTGCGCAAGTTCTTGGTCGGGTACGAATTAATGGCGGAACCCCAGCGAGACATCACTCCCGAACAAGCCGCAGCTCGGTTAGGGAACTGCGCCGGGGAACTGTACCGCAAGAAGCTCCAACAATAAACAGATCTCGTCCCCGATATCGAGAATTGGGATAAAATATAGCGTTAGATATATAATTAGTGGTATACCTATAAAGGGGTATTAGATAATTTCAATATTACTACTCTTTCGCACTTCATTAGGTTATCCAACCACATCCATTACGCTCCTTCTCTTTGATCGGATGTTCCCCAAATTCAAGCTTCGACGTAGAAACTATATTGGCTGGCCATCCACGCGATACCAACGGTCGCAAAGAAAAATGTCGTGGTGATTGGGCCGAGGTACGCAGTCTTGTAGAAAGCGAATTCGGAGCCGAAATGCATGAACGCAACGACATAGGTCCAGAAGGCTATTTGATATACAGGGGCTAGGTGTAGATAGTATGCGGCGTAGACACGCACGATAGCCGAGACGAGCGTGTAGGTGCCGAATAAGCGCCCGGCGAGGGGAGTGACCTGGTCTTGGGTACGCGCGCCCTTCGGGTTGGAAGCCGACGTTGCCGGCAAAAGCTTCTGCGTTGAGTCTTCCGGGTCAAAGGTGTCGGATTTCGCAGCTAGTGAGGGGTTGGGCACGAACTGCCCGTTGTAGAGGCGTCGCGAAAAGTGTAAGGTTACGTAGTTCTGGATAACATTCCCAAAGGCGAGAACAGAAGTCTGCAGCTTTGTTAGAGGCGGTGGGAAAGGGGGGTAGAAGCCATTGAAAAGCTACGGAGGGACACAACACAAGACAAGCTTGACATACCACGACCATATAGTATGGTAGGTAACCCTTGGCGGGTGGGAGATATTCCTTGAGGGCATCCATGGTGATAGGAATAGTGATACTGAGTTACCTAGACTTTGAGAACTTGTGGAACAGTCTGGTTCTGTATGTCGACGCCGGTGAAGCCGTCAAGGTACTCGATATTTCTGTACTAAGAAATTCATTCGAAGGGATAGTGAACCCACTTGTGCTTCCAATTGAATGATTTGAGTGGCTAGGACCTCGGGAAGGGATACAGGGGATAAGACTAGTGAACGGGGTATTGCATACTACAGCATATTACCTATGCAATAAAAAGATCGACCCATTAATTACAGCTACGACCTTGGAAGTGTATACATTTCGAATATTTACAACATGATAATGCGACTTATAGGAATGAAGCTTAACGCTAATGCCCTCCTTATTCTACGAAGCTCATGTGAGCTCATTTTAAGGATTATAATCGAGTATTGAATATTTTGAAAAGCATCGCTTCCATCTTTACGTCGTCTAGGCACTGTGCTGAAGTGTTTGCTCTCGAAGTGCTTCTATATCTCGTTTGTGACCTTGACCACGTCGTCTAGTAAATTATCAAGATATTTAACGACGCAATAGAAGGGAAAGTCGATACATATATATGCCGACGGACTTCGCTAGAGGATATTCAATGTAGATCGATCCGTTATATGTAGGAAGGTTCTACCCTCCCGGGCATACGTCTTTCATATTCACTCCGTCCTTCTCGTCATCGTCATGGGAAGCGATACCTCGAGTCTTTCATTTATTGGGGTCGTCATCTCTCGTGGCATGCTGAAGGAAGAGAACGCAGGGGCTGGAGGCGGCTGTCATGTCCAATCCAAAATATAGCTACCGAATACAACTGGATGAGCGGTTGATAAGAGCGTTCAAAGACGGCGGATTCTAGGATTGAGGGAATGAAGTCGAAGCTGAACACCAGGCGTTCAACCATTCAGTGTTGTTAATAACAGCTGGGGTTGGGTCATAAGAGAGAGGCTAGCGATAAGTTCTAGGAGTGATTAAGCAATAATAATGCAAAAAGTAAAGAGATACTAACCTAAAAAGGGAGTGATATGCCTTGCAGTTTTAGCTTAAAACAACATTAAAAGTCCGATCAGCGCTACTCGAGCGAAATCTCAACATCCCGACATAAGCTGAATTTCATCGTCTTTTCCTTCTCACTTATTTTCGTTCACCTAGGACATAGCAGGACTAAATCGCGACCTGGGAACGGTGTTCGATTGCTCTGATTGAATCTAGAATGGATTTTATAAACGATGCTCTGGCGGCCATTCCGCAGAGCGTGCAATTAACCTTTGCTGGTATTGGAGCTCTGTTCGCTGCTACGAAACTGTTGAGCTTCCTTCGTCTATTCCTAGGCACTTTCATTCTCAGCGGCACCAACGTAAGTCCCTCCGCATTGTGCAGTATATGTAACGCAATATTGTATCTAACATCGTCAAAACTTGTAGCTTAGGAAGTATGGCAAGAAGGGTACCTGGGCCGTGGTGACAGGTGCATCTGATGGCCTTGGAAAGGAATTCGCTACTCAGCTTGCTGCCAAGGGCTTCAATATTGTTCTAGTATCCCGTACTCTCTCCAAGTTAGAGGAGATTTCCCAGGAGTTGGAGAACAAGTATCCAAGGTTGCAGACCAAAGTACTAAGCATGGACTTCTCCGCCGACGATGATGCTGACTACGCCCGGCTTTCCAACCTCATTACTGGCCTTGACATTGGTATTCTCATCAACAACGTTGGACAGAGCCACAACACAGCTGTTCCCTTCCTCCTCACGGAACAGAAGGAGCTCCAGAATATTATCACCATCAACTGCCTTGGTACTCTAAAGGTCACCCAACTCATCGCTCCCGGCATGCAGAGTCGCAAGCGCGGTCTGATTCTCACGATGGGCAGCTTCGGCGGCTGGATCCCGACCCCGTACCTGGCAACCTATTCCGGCAGCAAGGCGTTCCTTCAGCACTGGTCGTCTGCTCTCGCCGCCGAGCTAAAGTCGAGCAACGTGGACGTCCAACTCTGCCTCAGCTACCTCGTCACCACGGCCATGAGCAAGGTCCGACGTGCCAGCGCCATGATCCCTAGTCAGAAGCAGTTCGTACGAGCAGCGCTGGGCAAGATCGGTTCCGGAGGATGGCAAAACATTGCTTATACTTACACACCACACTGGACTCACGCGCTGATGGCCTGGGCTATTGAGAATACCGTTGGTGTTGGTCACTGGTTCGTAATCTGGGTCAACTTGAAACTAGAGATGGATATCCGAGACCGATACCTGAAGAAGGCTGCTCGAAACGCCAAGAAGCAGTGATGGAATCTGAGTATAGGTTCTGTTCCCATTGCTAGATTTACAAGGGGGATCTGAAGGAGATGTAGCGGGGGGTCGATAGCTATCCATAGATGGGATTACTTATACCCCAGGAGGATCGGGACTTGAGTCGACCCGGCGCGTTGGGAATGTTTAAATGTGGGACGAGTTTGCATTTAATGTGTCGTCTCGGAAGTAATGAATAATTGATCTGACAAGGTCGGCTGCTTAGATGAATCTGAGAGAATATTGTGTTATTACCAATGACTTGAACATAATAACAGAAATCCCTTGCCGGCCTCCCCACAGGATTACCTATTACCCTAGAAATGCTATATGAACAAGCAACCTCTTGTAATTGACACTGCCTCCTACTTTTCATGTTTGATTAATCAGATATTTTACTGTTGAAAGTCACCGACCTGCCATTGCCTCTCAACACCCTTTACAGGTGAGAGCCTGCTCAGGTGCTTTGTAGGTACCTACCTCGCTCGATGACGTTACTACATACCCACCCCCAGTCTGTTCAAATGTTTGGCGATTGATACGTGCATCAGGTACCTATAATATTCAATATTCCAGGTGCCAGGTGTGACCCACCACGACGAGCTCAATTAGGTCTAGCGTCATGTACGTCGCGAAAGAGACAAAGAAAAATTCCCTGAAGCTTCAGGTATCGAGTCGCGTTTTTGTCAAAGCTCCCGCTTTTGAAAAAATAAGCTAATGTAGCATACCTGAGGTCTCTTCGGCTTTGCTACCTATCCCAGCCTCTCGCCAATTCAATACGATACGATACGATATCTCTTTTGCTAAACAGCTGTCTAGAACAGGACTAGAATTGGAACTGGGACTAAAATCTAATAATCAAGCTGATTTACCAGCTTTACCATTCTTTTTTTCACCAGGGCAGACGAGCAACTGTGCGAACGGAGAGACAACAAAAACAACGAGACAAGCTTCTCCAGACTTCCTGCATCTTCGTCTATCGCCGTTTTTAGAGACACCCAAACTCGACATCGCCGTTGATGATCCGGTAGCGTTTCGGTGTCTTGCCTGCCTGCATTGGCTTATTCCTTTACCTTCATTTGGCCTTTGATTCCATTCTCTTTCTTGCGACGACCTCCTTTAGTCGTCGCGCCTGGTTGACACCAGGGCGCATATATCACCATGGCTTTTCCTCAGACTCCATCGCATTCCCTCCCCGGCGCCTTCTTACACACACCAGCCGTTGCGTCGCGCTACAGCGCCCAGCAGGATCCTGTCCGCCGACGCCTATTCCAACCGGGTTCCAATCCTAATGCTCAAGCTGCCGGAAATTTTAGCCGTAATCAAGGCCTTGGACTCAACGCTCCTACTCAAGCTGGCGAGGAGCAGGCCGCGCGAGGTCTACAGAATCAAAACATACCTCCCATGCCTCCCATGCCGCCCCTACCACCCTTGGCTAAGGCCTCTTTCTATATCAATAATGCCCTATCCAAAGATGGCGAATACCCTCAACTTGACTCGTATTGTAGGCGTGAGTAATCCATTCTAGCACCTAACCTTGTTGACAACCTACCATGCTAACCAACATGCCAATGCAGAAATATCCTCCGACTATGATCTCACACGCGACGATTCCCCCTGGGCTCCTTTCCAGAAGACGAATATGTACCCCATTCCCCAGAACGTCCTCGAGCAATATAATCGAGCCGAGGTTTCTACAATGATGGGATTATTCGCCGAGCTGAATCATGCCTGGGTAACGATCGACAATTGTCTTTACCTTTGGGATTACACCCACCCGAATCCCGAACTTATCGGCTATGAAGATAGCACGACCAGCATCACAGCTGTCAAGCTTGTGGCGCCGAAACCCGGTGTCTTCAATAAGGTCATCACCCATATCTTAGCCGTTGCTACGAACTCGGAGATATTCCTCTTGGGTGTCGCTGCGAAGACTGCCCCGAGCGGCGCCAAAACCATCGAGCTGTACGGCACGAAGATGTCCATAAATGTGAGAGGGGACCAAGCGCGCGTTATCGCCGGATCAGCGGACGGCCGCATATTCTTCGCTGGTGTATTGGATGACGACGTCTACGAGCTGAAGTACCAGCAAGAGGAGAAGTGGTTTTCTAATAGGACGGAGAAGCTTCATCATTATCACCGTCCGTGGATCGCCTCAGTCCCCAAACCGTCGCAAATTCTCTGGGGTAGGACCGCTGAGGAGCACGTGATCGACATTGTTATAGACGATAGCCGCAATTTACTATATTCGCTTACGAATACGTCGACGGTGCGCACTTATCATATGGAGGCTCCGAACAGGCTTGACAAAGTCATCGAAAAGACCAAAGAACACTTCCTCCGTGATATCGCCCATGTGCTTAGCGTCACCTCACCACTACTGAACGAGCGAATCAAAATTGAGTCTATCAGCCCTATCTCCGCTGCCGAGGACTCTAAGCTTCATCTCATGGCGTTGACGGATACGGGGTGTCGACTCTTTATGAGCGCAACCAGCACGGCTTCCTACATGCTTAACTCATCCACCCAAGCTCCTCAGAGCATGCAGCTCCAAGCCATCAAGTTTCCACCGTCCGAACAACAGAGGCCCAGGATGAGTCGATTTGGTGGATCCACTGAATATCCCGACATCCAGTCCAGAAGTCTCGAGAGGAGCCGCCGCGGGATCCGCTTTGCACCAGGCTACTTCTTGGATTTTGTCACCCGGCCAGATCAGCACAATGTCGATCTTCTGTTCGTATCGGCTCCCGACAGCGGGCGAATTCACAATGGTCGCCAGACTGGAAGTTTACGGTACTATGAGCATGCTAATTGGATCGAGATCGGCAGTAAGGCCGAGGATATCGGTCTTGTTACGAAGCCGTTCGCTGCAACCAATCAACCCCAGGGCTTTGGCAATGAGTTGGCCGTCCAGTTCGACGACCCGAACGGTAGCGAGTTTGCTATTCTTACAAACACCGGAATACACCTCGTACGCCGTAGAAGGCTCGTTGACATATTCGCTTCAGTTATCAGGGCAGCCGCTGGGGATGAGGGCGTAAAGGCCGAGGTGAGCAAATTCCGTAGTGCCTACGGCCACGCTGAAACTATTACGGCCGCACTGGCAGTTGCATGCCGGCAAGGGGATAATGGTCGTCCTGGACTAGGCCGCGGTGCCATCGATCAAGCTACCCAGGATCGCGCAAAGCAAGTCTATATCAACTTCGGCGGCCATCCTAGGATGCCCGAACAGGACGGGCAGCCGACAACAGTCGAGATGGTGCAACCTTCGACCCGCCACTCCGCGTTAGCTCTGTATCTTAGCCGACTTATCCGAAAACTCTGGAGGTCCAAGGTCATTCAAGTGGGAACCGACGCCGGCGGTGCACTGAGTATTACCAGCGTTGTGCCGACAGGGAAACTGAAGGATGCTCAAGGTAGCGTAGAGGGTTTACGAAGTTTCCTCGATGCAAACCGAGCGTTCATCCAAGGCCTTTCTGGACCAGCGGATCTACAAAGGGCCGGGAGCAAGCAGGAGGAACTCGGCTTCCAAGGCGAGCATCAAGCTATGCGCGCTCTAGAGACCCTGATGACGGGTATAACCGAAGGTATTTCCTTTGTCACAACACTATTCGAGGAGAGAGTCACAGACATATTCACTCGTCTCGATGAGACCTCGCGACAGCAGCTCCGCGACCTCACCTACGAGCAACTCTTCTCACAGGATAGTGGCAAGGAGCTTGCAAAAGTACTAGTGAAGGCTATTGTTAACCGAAACATCGAGAATGGCTCCAATGTTGAGACTGTAGCGGACGCGCTGCGCCGGAAGTGCGGCAGTTTCTGCAGTCCCGACGACGTGGTGATATTCAAGGCTCAGGAGCAACTTAAGAGGGCTTCGGAACCATCGTTAAATCCAAACACGTCTCGCACACTCCTTCACGAGAGCTTGAGACTTTTCCAGAAGGTCGCAAAAAGCCTCACACAGGTGAATCTTGAGTCCGCCATCGACCAGTACATCGGCCTCAGATACTACGCCGGGGCCATTCAACTGTGTCTGGTCGTTGCTGGCGAAAAGGATCGAGGCAATGCCGCTTTGACCTGGGTCAACGACGGTAAACCCGCCGGCGATCCCAGGGCAAAGCTGTTCGATGAGCGTAAGATCTGCTACAGCTTGATTCACCGCGTTCTTCAAGACCTAGACGCCGCTTCTAGCCGGGAGCCCGAAATGATTGACGGAAAGCCAACCTTGATCGCGACTAAGCGCGCCGAGGCCTACGATGTAGTCAGCACCTCCTCCGATGAAGTCTTCCACTTTGACTTATACGAATGGTACCTACAACAAGGATGGACAGATCGCCTTCTTCATATCGAATCTCCCTATGTCACGACTTTCTTACGTCGCCTAGGCGCCAAGGATCCGGACCATGCGGACCTTCTTTGCAGGTTCTACACCATGCGCAAGCAGTACTTCCTCGCAGCAAAGGTCCAAGCCGATCTTGCTGAGTCCGAATTCCCCATATCTATCAAAGATCGTCTTACTCTACTCAGCAAGGCAAAGACCAACGCTAGTGTTACCACCACCGGCGTTAGCCGACAAGAGCAGCAACTTCTCAATCACCAAGTTACCGAACTCCTAGAGGTAGCTCATATCCAGGATGACTTATTGGAGAGATTAAAGGTGGATGCTAGACTCGATGAGCAGCGCCGGCAAGAGATTGTGGAAATTTTAGACGGCAAGATTCAATCTATCTCTGATGTAAGTACCGGCCAATTGAAGTCCCTGTCTGAAACAAGACAATCATGAATCTTGTTCCCGAATACTAACGTGGTTTCAATTAGCTCTACAACGGTTTTGCCGATCAAGCTGGCTACCACGACCTCTGCCTCCTCATCTACCACGTTGCCGATTTCCGAAATGCCACCACCATCACCCAGACCTGGAGCAATCTCATCGAGCAAGTTCATGACCAAGTCGCCGCTAAGTGGGAGGCGTATAATGCGGGGCGTAAACACGGAGAACATTTAGATCCGCCTGCGTACCCATACGAGGAATTAGTTGGCCGAATCCAAGAAATTTGTCACCGGTCTTCCAACGACTCTTTCATCTTCCCAGTCCCCACTCTCTTGCCGGAGATCTGCAAGTATTCCTACCAGCAGGCGCAGGACGGAAGGAGTAACGCCGATGTCAACTGGCCGGTGATTGTATTCTTGAACCTGGGAGTGAGCTACGATCTGGTTCTCCGCGTCCTGGAACAAATGTACGAAGCGCAAGAGGTGCCATTCCGCGGTGCTGGCCGAGTAAGAATCATCGAATGGATCGTCTGCGTCACAAGCCAATGGGTTCGTGAGCTGAATAGGAGCGGTCGTCCGGAGGCGAGACTAGAAGCCTGGGTTGGCGACCTGATACTCGAGTGCGAGAACTGGCTATCAACGAACTCGCAAATCAACAACCCGGGAGGAGCAGACATCAGAGACATCACACGCGCTGTAAAGGAAATCAGACGTGCTGTTGACGGGCTCGTTGTGTCGCCCGTCCTCAACCGCAGCATGGGCTTCTATTGAAGTATGACGCCCTTAGCTTAGTGTACAGCCCGGGGTTCAGTCTTGAGATATTGTCCCTCGTTGGCCATCAAGATAGCAAGATGGGATAAAAAGAACACGACTCAAAGCGGGCACAGGCGCGCTGAGTACTTCTACTCTCTAATACACTGCCGCTATTATTGCATGATGAAGAATATTGTTATAGGGAATCGGAAGGAACCCATTTGAATAATGGCGACTTCTCGTCGTCCTCAAATGGGCACGATAGAAGAGATAGGAAGGTATCACACGATGGGAGTTACACCTATTTTTCTAGTAATTTCATTCGAAACCATCGTGCAAAAACCTCTTTCAGGTACCGAACCATCGACAATGTACAGTAATAGGGACTGGTCAGGTTAGGTCAGGTCAGAGTTTGACCCAGCTAAGCTTACTTAGGCGCATCGTCTTTTCTTTTCTTGTTCGTGGCATGCTGGATGAAGACTAGGCATTGCCACCTGAGTTTATTGCATCAATCTGCATCGATGTGTGCGTTCCTGGTTTACCCGTCACTTTGCGTGATATCAAACGGAGAAAGGAAGAAGCTTTTGGCTAGGCGTTGCATAGTTAGGCTGAGCTGAGGTAATTGAGATATACTACTACAAACTTTATGTGCTTGTGACTCGACTCTTATGGGCTATTTCAATACTACCTCGGTTGCCCAGGTCAACACCGGAGATAGCATTCCATTATTAGACTTTGTTCCCAGCGTTTGTCGTAGGTGAGCTAACCCGTAGTTTTCAGTTCAGCCTCCAAAGCTCGAAATCATATCCTCTAGTCAGGGGTCCATCATCTCACCCTTGAGACGGTGCTATATGAGCTAGAAGCCACAAGACAGCCCAACGAGTCAGGCAATGAAGATTCGATCCATTCTAAGCCAATGCCATATTCCCAACGTTGTTTAACCGTGCTATACTACTAAAGCCTCAGGACTGAAAGATTATGTATATTTCCGATATACTCTGCGCGGCTCACGACGTATACTGACCAGAACTCGCTAGGCGTTCTTAAGTATATCACTAAGGGCAAGCTCAAGTGCTTATATCAAGGTGGAAAGCGTGATGGAGTTCACACGCCGGAGATGACGGCAAAATAGATGATCTATACGATTCTAACTTTGCATAATATTTGTTGTCGAGGAGGCCATATTCTTCACCTTAGGAGGCTTCAACTTTATGCTACTATCCTCAGCTATCTCCGGAAGCAGACGGGTAACATAAAAGCCCCCCTCCCCCCCCCCCCCCCCCCCCAGGATAGAAATTCCTCAGACCAGACCTCACAAGTTTTTTCTCATCGACCGAATTGCTCTGAGCATTACATTGTACATAGTACTCTTCTATCAGAGCTCGGAAACGTCGACTCGTACCATTACGCCTTCCTATATATTATACCATCTAATATAATATATATATATATGTCAACACACCTCGACACCCCTTACCCAACCACAATGTCGTCAGCACAAGAAGAGGACAGGGGAAACATCACTCCCACGCCAGCCAACACGCCACAGTCTGGGTCGCCAGAGACCTCACCGGAGCGGATTCCGACCGCCGATAAGTACCTCTGGCTGTATTTCGATCCGGATTCATCAGACTATCTCACGGAACCTCGTAGGTTGACACCAATGGCTCACTCTGATGATCGATAATTTTCTCACATTGTTCTAGCGTCGGTTTCTCGACACGAGCCAGTGACAGTGCGTGGCCGTCCCCGTCAGCGTGGCGCCCAAAGGAGTGGCAGTGATGGGCAGACGGAGCGACAAGATGTGCCCTCCATCCCACCGGCGCCAGCGGAGCCCCTGAGGTCTATTCTCCGACTGTATGTTGTCTACTTGGCCAATACCCAGTCATTTGATTGCTAACTCCACATTCAGTGAAGACGGGCCTCGGTTCCCTGGGCTAGCAGCAGCAGAAGCGCGACACGTTCGTTTTGTTGAGCCCACCGAGATGAACAAGGGGAAACGCCGGAGTAGGGGCCCCTCTCCTTACCCCGGCGCCAGCGACGGCAGCTACAGCGACAGCGATTCCGGCTATGATGCCGACGACGAAGGTGACGGCCAAGGAGCCGGACCAAGAGGGAGGAGGAGGAGTATTTCGACTGGTGGATGAGCGGTAGGCGCGCGCGCCACCGCCAAGTGTTGCTGTCCCTGGGTTTTGGTGGGCAGGACTCGCGACCTCCACCTATCGAACTGACGGCACTTCTTGAATTAATCGAAAACAGAGAGGACCTATCGAAGTGACGGCACCTCTTGAACCGATCCGACTGAGGGCACGTCTATAGTCAGTGGCCGCAGCGTAAAGGGGGAAAGAATTGCATGGCAAGAGCTTTTTTGGAACTACGATTGATTTTGCATATAATTAGTCGTTAAAAGGTATATTGACTGATTTACTGAATACGTTGTTAGATTCATGGATATGTATGGGACTCCTCGTGGTTCCGTATGGGATACTGTCCTCCTAGAGGGCGGGTGTACATAGGAGGAGATAAGGGATTCCTATGATATATATAAGATCAATCCTATTAGCTAGTTAGAAGCCGAAGTTTCTCGTGCAAAACTCCGTAAAGCCGATCCCTCGGATCCTCGCAAAGTGCAAGCTCGAAATCTGACTGCAGATCTCGCAAGCTGAGTTTACGGTTCTGGGACGCAAATCCTCGAAGGGATTTTCGAGGAGCTTCCCAATCGTCTTCTATCATTTTTTGGGTGCCTCGTGCGAAACAAGGCGACCATTGCATTGCTTAAATCGCTCCAAGGAATATCATGCTTACCACATTGAACTGACGCTGTCTCTCGGGCTAGGTAAATTTCCTGTCGAATCCACAACCTGCTAGCTAAACCATTGCCGTGATAGCAGGCTGTAGATCGCAACTATATCTTTAGTGTCGAAAGGCAGCATCGCACCATCGTCAACCCAAGTGGCCTTCACCGCACCTTCTAACACGGTCATTGACCAAGTGACTGGTCTCAAAAGGGCGGATAGTTTACTATAATCTGTGATCCAAGGTATTGTATCAATTCCATCGCACGGCCGCTTTCATCTTGTTCTGGACCAAGCCAGACCACAACCCGGTCAGCATCCCGGTAGATATTGCCCATCATGGCCACCTACTTTCCCTTTCCAGCGTTATCGGACTGATTGATACAGATGGCATTGACCCACATGATTCGAAGTCTATTGGTATATCGAAGATACCTCATGGCTTCGTCGAGGTTCTGGGTCACTAAGATCGTTGACCGGTGGTTTTCGTCGCTGTAGGCCGACCGGGGGTTCTCTTGGGATCCCCAGACGTATGACAATGTCTCGTAAGCATCTTGACGGAATCACGACAGCTGTAGACTTATCACTATGTCGTCGGTGGGGAGGCCAGGGAAAATAGTGAGAAGCCTGATATGATTGTCCGGTAGTGGCGTTTAGACATAGGGAACCATCTTCAGGGACTGAAACTGACGTTATGGAAACTGCGCTGACGTACCTTATAACACTGTGCTTTTGGGAAGGCTGACATTAAGAGGCTTGGAGGAGGCGGGGATTTCAGGCGGACAGATAGGGGCTGTGGCCGCCACAGGTACCTACTGAGGTTGCTCGCTGCAATTGCTCCCTCCTTTTATGATACATCATTAATAGAGTATCATATATAAGTGCACATGTACCTAATATGAATAATCTTTAAATGAATATCTAAGAAATATGAGTAATAAATTATAATTATAATCCATTGAAACAAATTGTTGTTTCAATTATATGATGAGTTAGGAACACATTTACGCTGTATCAGTACGATCTTACAACGAACTGGCGCTGTATCGAATTAATGTACATGTATGTCGCGAAGTTAACAGACCCCCCCTGTAATCATACCTCGGTATATATGATATCACGAAATAGGGGTAAATAGGGGGAAAGGAAGCGGAGAGAAACGATCTCGAAGCGTGGGAGTTATCTGAGTAAACGGCTTGATTAATACATGTGTAGGTGTTACGATGGCTCTTTTGACGGTAACGTCGCGAAGATTAGCGTCAATTGTCACTCCCTTTTTGATAGAGGTTATGTCACACGGGACTAAGTGCCAAGAGCTATTGGTAGGAGAGATGAGCGGTTAAAGCTATGGAAGGAGTCCTATTGGTTATATCACTGGCCTATTGGCTGTAACCACCTATACTAGATAACCAACACCAGCAACCTCAGCAATTAGGCATCTAAATATGTATCTAAGAACTGGGCATAAATAAGGTCTACTCGCACTTCACAAGAAGTAAGAAAGTAAAAACCTTAGGATCCAAGAGAATTATTAGCTGAAATTGAATAAGTTCTAAGCCCTTAAATTGAAGCCTTTGTCACAGGTTACCTGCCAAGTTCTCCTCCCATCTACCACGACTATTATTCATTACTTATAAGCCATGCACTCTACTAAATCAACTATATAGAGGAGAGAATGTGGTACTTCTGGTTATAGTAATTCCTATAACATAGGGCTTCTAGTTAATTGGCTGGACGAGAAAGACGCTTATATACTAAGTAGACATGAGAATGCGTCACATATAGTAATTAAGACCTAGCGAATAAATTCTTCAGGAAGCGAATTCGTATACCGGAAGGTGTTGTCGTAATGTTCATAATTGTCCGGACGCTTACATGTAAGTACTAATATCTATACCTAAACGATATTGTTATCAAACGTTGGTCCAAATTCTACCTCCATGCTCTCCCTTACTTCAAGGAACCCCAACCTTGCTTTATATTATGTGGCCTATTGACAATTCTCCCATTATAACAACCATAAATGTAACTTCCTGGGGATTGATATTTTTCCATAACTAAACTCTCACTCGACGGTTTCCCATCATCATGACCACCACCAATGACCCCTGGAGACCATCCAGCTACAGCTCATCAAAAACAGCGCTCCTCCTTCTCGACTACGAAAATGCGCACGTGGGCATGATCCAGGACCCCGAGAGGAGAGAGAATGTCGTAAGTTCAACCAAGAAGCTTCTCACGGCAGCACGAGAAAATAAGGTCGCGATTTTGCACTGCCTTATGGACACGGATCAAGGCCCTCCTACGACCAGCAAAGGCACGGAGAAGTGGCAGTCGATGATCAAACCTATGCTGGCTGCCAACCCCGAAATGGTGGCTGAATACAGCGAATTCGTCATCACCGGTGGCACTTCTGCTAGCGGTCACGAAAGCACGTCTCACAGAAACCCCGGTCATCTATCTGCTTTAGTGGGAGAGGGACTCCTGCCCCTTTTACGCGAAAAGCTAGCCGTGCAACATCTTATCATGTGTGGTATAACGACAAGTGGCCCGGTTCTTGGTACCGCTACGCATGCTACCGACCTAGACTTCGTTGTTACTGTGGTGGAAGATGCGTGCTGGGATCCCGATGAGCAGGTACATCGTGCCCTGCTCGATAAGGTGCTGCCGGTTCTGGCTTGGGTGTCGACAGCTGAGGAGGCAGTTGCTTATGTCTAGTTGAAGGTTTTAATGATAGTTCCCCATTAGGAATTACCACTGGTTTCTCATCGAGTATGCGACTTGCTTTCTGATTTCCTAGGTTCTTTCTTTGTCGCGGCTAGCCAGTAAGAAAGCTTTACTGATGTATTGATGTTTATTTATATGACATGCATGAGCCGACACTATTGAAATACATTAATGCGCTTCGTATAGAATATCTCACCTCGGGGCAATCGGGTATCTGTTGTATTCTCGCCTTGCTAAATGTTGGATGTTCGTACATAGTCGAAAAGGGGCTACCGTCGTTTCAGCGTCTTCCAACAGCTTAAGTCCTAAGCCACCAACAGATCCCGATATTGTACTCAGTTAGCACTTTCGTAAACGCTTATGATGAATCACCACGGTCGCGATCGCCAACAGCATAACATTCAGCAGTGTAGTCCAATCCCCAAGCTGAGCCCAAAGCATCCATTTCCTGGTATTACCTTGCTCGCTTTCTGTACGCGCACAGAGTTCTACTATTAGTGCACGACCTCCTCATATCAAAGGTTGCATGCGACTTAAGGTGGCAATAACTGTTGCTCCAGATTATGGGGTCTGATTTGGGACCTCGGGGAAAAGCCGAAAGTGCACGTCTAGAGCATTTCCATTGAAAAGGTAGAAAATACTAAGTAGAGTCCTCCCATGGCATTTCGTGAAACCGTATAGATGGAAAAATGTGTTTTAAACTCCTTATACGACGAATTATGCTCTCGGCCATCTCTAGCCCGAATAGAAATTACCTCCGGTGGAGATGGAGGATGCTTTTCTGCCGCCAGGGGTTGCGTATTCTCCCGGCCTGCCGTCTTCCTTGTTGTGGTCAGGATAAATGTGCTCCGCTATAGCTCACTTCCGTTATTGGAATTAGCTACGGCCCCGGCTATTAGCGAATGGACTCTAGGAGCTAGTTTTGAGCTGTGCCGGGTAGCTGTGGCAATGTAATACTGTCCCGGTGCGACTGTTGCATGATCTAGGGTCTGGAAGTTTTTGAGGCTTAGGAATGGGATAAGGGGGCGCGTAGTATATAATGGGGTAATAAAGCGCAACTTTTGAACATTTTGCTCTTCTAGCGTGAGCGCCTCTCAACCCCTAAAGTGTTCCGCTGGTTATTAGCCACGATGTTTGTCGCATCTGCCTTCATTGCATTGGGCTTGCTGGGGGATGGCGCCCTTGCCGCATTCGGACTCACGAGCACGAGCAGCAGATACAAGGTTAGTAACGGACCTGGCTAATTCTAATCTCATGGATGACGCCTAACTAGGCTATACTAGGTCGACACAAATGGTGGCCTGGTGTTCGAAATCAACAGGTACGATGCACTCTATCTTCGCATATCTGCGACGATGTTAACTGGGAATAGGGCAAACGGTGACCTTACTAGCCTCGTATACAACGGGGTTGAGTATCAAGGGACGAGCAAGGCCTCCGGTATCAACTCTGGCCTTGGGACATCGCAGGTAACCGCAGAGGCTATTGACAACAACAAATACATAAAGATCACAGCCAAAGCCAATTCGCTGCCGGTTACTCACTATTATATAGCGAAGCCAGATGATCCGACCATCTACATGGCGACTTACATTACCGGGGAAGTGAATCCGGGAGAGCTTCGCTTCTTGGCCCGGCTCCGCCAGAAGGAACTGCCGACGGGAGTCCACGGTGATGTCGGTAATACCATAGGATGCACGGCATTCGAAGGTAAAGATACGTTCAAATGCTCCAATGGCCAGACCCGATGTAAAATGTACACATCCGATCGCTTCATCGAGGATCAAGTACATGGTGTTACTGGATCAGTAAGTACTCAGTGTGGTTGTAGTCATAACCGAAAGATGGACTAATATTTCTTTTTAGAAAGCGGCGGCCTGGATGATCATGCCTGGTACTGCGTACGAGACTTCGTCTGGTGGGCCGTTCATGCGCGATATCAACAGTCAGACTGGAAGCGACCAGGAACTATACTGGTACATGAACAGTGGCCATGTCCGAACTGAACCGTGGCGCTTCGGGTTGATGGGTCCGTATGCCATGCGATTCACGTAGGTCTCAAATGATCTTCGATAATTATTAAAATTGAAACTGAACAATCTCAATAGCAAGGGAGAAAAGCCTTCTGCGGATCTAGACACATCTTTCTTTGGTAGTCTCAACGTCCAGGGATACGTGCCTGCGAACCAGCGCGGCTCTGTCTCAGGTTCAGCCACCGGAGTACCAAGTGGCTTCGAAGCCGTCGTCCACTGGTACAACGACAAGGCTCAATACTGGACCAAAGCCAGCAATGGGGCTTTCAAATCGCCCCAAATGAAGGCCGGAACTTATACGATGAAACTTTATAAGGGCGAGCTCGAGGTAGCGAAGGATACCGTTACCGTAACGGCCGGAAAGGACACGGCGAAGAACATTGCTTCTGCGGAGCCGAACCCATCAGTCGTATGGCGCATCGGAGACTTTGACGGACGGCCGATGGAATTGAAGAACGGAGATAAGATCGAGAGAATGCACCCGAGCGATACACGAATGTCCTCATGGGGGGGAACATACGATGTCGGAAAGTCGTCTCCACGCGATTTCCCCATGGCCCTATTCGCGAAGGCCGGCGGTAGTGCAAAGGTCAACTTCAACCTCGCCGCCAGCCAAGTTCGAGATCTCACCTTGAGAGTGGGAACCACACTTTCATTCAAAGGTGGACGGCCGTCGGTGTCGATTGGAAGCTGGACAGGAAAAGATCCGGGCGCTCCGGTGAGTAATGCTATCCCTGCCAGGTGGCTGAGCGGCTCCACTTTTACCCCTTTTCGCCCCCCTTTATCGTTATTCACAATACGGTGAAGCTAACCCATAACTCATTCAGACACTCATCGATAGCAGAGGAGTTACCAGAGGTGCGTACAGGGGTTATGGGAACCAATACACTTGGTCTGTTCCTGCAAGTGCTTTGAAACAGGGGCAGAACACACTCACTCTGGGTGTATATGGAAGCGGTGACCAAGAATTCCTGAGCGCAAACTATATCATCGACGCCGTTGAGCTCCAGGGACCATCCAGCTAGCTAGTTAGTAAGAGCGCAGTTTAACCCTGAAATTCTAGAAGGTATGCCTGAAGGCTAGTAAGCCCAACCATTATTTCCACATAGCCGGTCGAAAATCTGAACATCCTAGAAGCTAATATACTCGGATCAAAATGACTGCCATCTTCTTTTCTGACGCATAACAGCCCTTCAACCTTTAAATTTTAGATATTCTATGGCTTTTTAGCACAACTTTATGGTCTAAAGTGAATGTGAAAGGGGTTAAGTACCCCGCCCTAGATGCCCATAGAGCAAATATGCTCCTCGATGGCGTGATTTGCTCCGATGCGGTAACACTCAGTCATACATTTCTTCTAAATCGACCCGTGCGAGATACGAGCCTGCCATTAAATGTTTCTTAACATAATCAAATCTCGAATGGCTGATCATAAGTCTTTTAGAGTAATTATAGCTGGTGGCGGCATTGCGGGACTGGTTTTAGCTAATGCTTTAGAGAAAGCCGGTGTCGACTTCATCTTACTTGAGAAGCATGATATTGCGCCCCAAATCGGGGCATCTATTATCGTGCAATGTCACACTGGGAGGGTATTTGAACAGCTTGGTGTTTGGGAGCAGATGTGCGCCGCGACCTTTCCATTAACCGGCCGATTGCATTTCGACGAGCACGGCAGATTGTTCGAGGATTCGCCAATCTTCAAGCTAGTACAGGAAAAAACTAGGATTCCGATTTTGCTAATAGAGCGTCGCTTCTGTCTTGATACGTTATATAACAATATCAAGGATAAATCTCGGCTTCACACAAATGTAGCCGTTACATCCTTTTCAGAAGACGAGGATGGAATAAACGTAATAACCAACCGAGGCGAGAATATCAAGGGCAGCATCCTGGTAGCAGCTGATGGGGTTCACAGCACAATCCGGACATTGCTAGCAGATTCAAACACTATTGACACCAAGAGGCGTGAGAATCTTATTGGGGGTAAGCACTGCCTTATTAAGAGGAATATGAGATCGCTAACCTCATGAAGCGTTCACATCTAATTACAGAACCCTCTTCGGCATATCCACTAATTGGCTTGAAAACCATACAGCAAGACCTCTATTTCCCGCAGGAGTTGTGCATCATGTTTACTATAGGAATGTTTCGGGAATCACAGCTGCGGGCGCTAAGGGTTACGTCTTCTGGTTTCTGTTTATAAAAGAAGACAAAAGTTCCAGAACGCCGAGATGCCCGCGTTATACAGATACCGGCGCCGTTGACACCATCGAAAAATATGGGCATCTATCTGCTAGACCCGGATACACGTTCCGTGATCTATGGAATACTAAGATCAAAGCGGGTATGACGAATATGGAGGAGGGTGTGGTCAAAGGGCCCTGGAATAACGCCGGTAGGGTCGTTCTCGTTGGGGATGCTATATGCAAGGCAAGTAGATTCATCCTCCATGTCTTTTGGATAATGCCTAACACCCTATACATAGACTACAGTCAATTCAGGCTTCGGAGGTAACCTTGCGGTCGAAGGAGTCTGCACTCTTGTCAATGAGCTCTTGCCGTTGCTGGAAAGAACCCAAACACCAACTGCGAAAGACATTGTGTCCGTATTTGAGCGGTACGAGCGAATACAGCGACCGAGGGCGGAGATTTCCGTCGCGACCTCCAATCGTACTACGAGATATGAATCGATGGACTCATTATGGCTCCGCCTACAGCTATGGCTATCGCCCTGGATTCCTCAGTCGCATAAAGTCAGGAGTTTCTTGAGCTATATGGCACCAGCACCCATCCTCAATTTTCTACCGGGACCCAATAGACCTCAAGCTGCGGGTGGCTAGGTAGCGTACATGTTGCTTGATCCTCTATCTGATGTGTATGATCACGATACGAGCTTATATCTTCCCTTTCGGGGAATTGTATCAAACCCCAAGTGTCGGGGATGTATCACTCAGCGAGGGTAATTCGCGAAACACATTACATAGGGGAGCAAGACGTTGATCGTAAGGACCTATACAATCTCTACTAAATTAACCTAATTTTCATAGCAAACAGTATGTTTAGCGGTTCTATTAGATACTTAGTATTATATTATCTGGAAAGGAATTATCAGAAGTTTCGACCAGCGCATATTCTTCGAGAACTAGGCAGGAGTGATATATATATAGACTTAGGTTGTTATCGTCATAATAGCCCTCTTACGTTAATATACCGTTAAGCATTCCTACAGCCCTAGTATAGTACTACGTATGGAGACAAGCCCTAGAATAAGTATAGGCTACTATCGGGCCAACGGCAATAACAGTAAGAGATGCCTTGATAATGAAGAAGTCGCCACTACTCTCAATTTCTAGTCACTAATGTTTAAGGGCTGCACTTATCAGCTGAACAACTATATCCTTTGTCCATCGGCTTGCCTATCAGTCCTACCTCTCGATGCTAGGCCAACTCAGGTGTGTCGTCCAACTTAATCTTTCTCCAGGCCTTCCAGGATATTTCCCACGAGTACCTTGATGGCCTTCTCGTTATCCTGCTCGAGCTCATCTGAGACCTTGTAAATTTCCACTCCGGGAAGATCTTCGATGGGAGTTTGATTCGCCGCGGGCTCCTGTAAGAGTTACTAGTTTAGCGGTGTGGTCGCTATCATATAAGTTCACAAAGTTCACCCCGCTTACTGGTAATTTGTCTGCATGATGCTGATAAATCGTGAGATAGCTGTCCACGTCAGGCTGCGCAAGGACCTTGTCGACCGTGTCTTGATATAGCCTATCTAGCTAGAAAGGTAGTGATCGTTATAAATATCCAAATTGTCAGAGAGAATGTGACTGATGTAAAACGAACCTCTTTCTCGTCTACATTCTTCAAGGCTGCCGCGGTAGCACCGTCAGAATAGTCGTATAGCTTGCACGAAGTAGTAAGCTCTTCAGCTTCCTTGTCAGTTAGGTTGATACCCTCCTCGCGGAGGAGACCAACTGCTGAAGCCCAGAAATTACCGAGCGACTCTTGAAACTTGTCGGCCGGGGCATATAGCCAGTGGGACTCGTTCTGCGATTCGAAATTATTCGCCGAATTCTACCCAAGAGGGGTTTCTATCAGAAGACTTTCTTTGCGTGAAACAAGTAGAAGAAATAGGGATTTGAGTAGGCACTTACTCGTGCATCGGGGATTAGCTCGATCCATAAAGCCAATCTGCCCTTAATGTAGGCGTACGGCCAGCTTTGTGGCTCGCCATTGTATTTGACCCTCGCGAGCTCGTATACAACGGAGGCAAATACGTAGCAGTTCCTCAGGAGAAAATTGTATTTTCCCAGCTTGGCTGTGGTCTCTTGGAGAATCCTGGAGAAATGGATTACCCCAAGACTGTCATTTTCGAACGTTAGCGACAGCAGTGGGAGTGGAAGATTACCGCCAGGCGAAGACGAGGAGGAGGAGGAAGAGGAGCTCCCGAAAAAGTCAAGGCCGCGACCCCAAGAGCCCGAGCTACTGAGGCTCGACGACTTCTTGACCGGAAGCTTCAGACCGTAGGACCAATACCCAATGATGACCTGGTCCTGCTCTACCTGACGTTCGGCTAATACGCGGGTGCGATCCCGCTCACCGGCGGTGTCCTCGAAGATGACCTGAAGGTACTCGTGAAGCACACTGGACCTCAAGTTCTTGACGTGGGTAATGCGTCTGACGAAGCATTTATCATACTTAGAGGAGCAGCGAGTCAGACTGGAGTACCACTCCGTTGTGCTGATAACCTTCTCATTCGAAGTGAAGACTAGCGGCATGGAAGACATTGCGAATATGGAATTCTAATGGGTGGACTTAAATAGTTAGATGGCGAGATATGCAGAGTTGATATAACGGGGATATAGTAAGTGATGAACATCAGGCGGGTAATGAGGTGCCTGACGGACTCAAATCATTTAAAACAATACGCGTAGCATTAAGCAGTGAGGTATCCTATTAATTTAAAATGATGCTATTTACAGATTACTTTTTTTTCTTATTTATAAA
The DNA here is from genome assembly GCA_902825475.1 of Hypomontagnella monticulosa. Lineage (NCBI taxonomy): Eukaryota > Fungi > Ascomycota > Sordariomycetes > Xylariales > Hypoxylaceae > Hypomontagnella > Hypomontagnella monticulosa. The sequence goes on along the minus strand of CADEBF010000003.1, from coordinate 4,829,378 downwards.
TTACTTTATAAATTACTTTTTCAACCACCTGGTCATACCTGCCATCATTTGCCGCTAACGATAAATAACCTTATATTATAAGTAGTTTATTTAATAGATAATTAAATAAAATAAAAATTTTTAATTAATAATAATTTTATTATATAATTTTTATATTATAAACTTATAATAATTAATTTAAATTATTTATTAAAACTTATAAATTTTAAATTATAATTAACATAAGTAATAATTTTTAACTTATTTAATTAATATTAAGGTTTTTTTTTAATTATTAAAACTTTAAAAATTATATTATAAGCTTTCGCGAAAGATTATCATTTTAATTTCACGCGAAACGGTTTATATAATTAATGTATAAATAAAAAAAATAATGGTTTTTTTATTTAAATAAATTTAATATGTAACCGAGGTGGTTTAATAACATTTAAAAGCTATAAAGTATGTTTTATATATATTAAAAAAAGAAAAAAATGTTTTTAAAAAGTTAAATTAATATGTATTAAAGTAATAACGTGGTAGTGATTTTTTAAAATATATTTAAATTAAAATAAAAAGATTTTATAATATAATCATTAAGTTATATTTTATTTAAAATCCCATTTTAAATATTAATGTTTTAAAAAAAAATTATAATATTAAATTAAAATATTTATAAAAAATAATATAACTTAATTAATAATTTTATAATTTTTAATTTATAAAATAATATAAAAAAAAAAAACTTACCATTAAAAATATTAATAATATACATTTATTATAAGTTATGTTTTAATAATTTAATTTAAAAGTAATATAAAAAGCTACTTTTTTTAAATTAAAACATGTAAATGTTTTTAAGAATATAATACTTTTATACTTATAATATTTTATTAATATTATAAGTATATAAAACTAATTTTATAAAGATTTAATTATAATATACCCTCTTATAAAATTAAAACTACTTATAATTAAATATACCATACATTTTTAAATTACTTAACATAATTATTTTATATAAAAACACATATTATTATATTATTATTAACTTTTTTTAATTAAATAAAAGTTTAAATCTTTAAATATTATTTAAGTTTTTAAACTTTATTTTTAAAAGTTTAACTTTTCACTTATTTTAATAATTATATATTACTTATTTTTATTATTATTTATAAATATTTTTATTATAAATATTTTTATAATATTTTAATTAATTATTTTAATAGTAAATGTTTTAATTATATTAATATAAAAAATTATTATATGTATTATTAATATGATTATAATTATATAATTATATAAATCCTTTAAGTTTTAATAATAAAATGTTAAGTTTTAATAGTTAATGGTGTTATAATAATAATCTTATTTTTTAAGATATTATTTATAGCTTAATATAGCTTTTATACTTATTTAAACTTATTTATAATAAAGTTAAATGGGTAAATGTTTTTTATACTTCTTAAATATTTATATATTAATGTCATTATTAATTTAATAAATTTACTATAAGCGTACCTCTTTTAAGAACATGTTAAACTCTTTTTATAAAATAAAAGTTTTAATAAGTAAGATTTTTTAACATAATGGTTTAATTGTTTATAAATCTTTTAACTTTAATTTTAATAATAATGGTTTTTTTAAAAATGATTTTAATGATAAGTTTTATAATGTCATTTTTACTTGTAGCTCCTTAACTTTTAAAATTAAAAACTTAAATGATATTATTATTATATTAAATGATAATAGTAATTTAAAAGAGTGAGGGAATGATATTAAGAATAATAGTAGTAATAAAAAGGTTAAAAAAAAATAAAACGTCTTATTATTTATTGTTAACGTATTTTTAATGTATTATTTATTATAAAAAGTTATAAAAGTTAACTTATAATTACGTTTTTAATTTATAAAAGTTAATCGAGAGTGTTTACAATTAAAGATTAAAATTTAAATATTTAAAAATCATCGAGATATTATTTATATTACTTATTAAGCTAAGCGCTAGCTTTTTATTAAGTGTTATAAAAATTAATGTTATTATATTAAAACGTTAAAACATAATTTGGTCCCTTAAAGCTTTTAAATGAGTTTATTATTAATATATTTAATAAAATTTAAAGGTATTAATATGAGATGTTTTTTAAAGTAAGTAATAAGTTAATTAACATTCTTTTACTCTTTTTATTAATGATTTTTATATGTATCTTATAAGTTAAATAATACTTTAAAATGCTTAAATAATTATTTAATTAAGTTTTTAATTAATTCATTAATAAACATTTAATTTATTAATAAATAAAACATTTTAAAATTTTTTATAAAATGTTTTTAATATAATTATATATTATAAATATTAATATACTTAAGTTTAATATTAATATATTTTTAATTTTTTATTATTAACTTAATAATTTATTAATTATTATTATATATTATTTAAATATTTTTTAAATCTAAAATAATATTTTTAAAAAATTATTTTAATATTATAATCTTATATATGATTTTATTTATTATGATAATTTTAACTTTTATAATAAACATTATTATAATAAATTATTTAATAACTTTTTAAATTATTATTTTATTAAAAAATAAAATAATATAATTATAAGATAAATATTTAATTTTTATGTCATTTATAAATAAAATATCACTTATTATTTATAAGTTTTATATATTATTACTTATACTTTTACTTTTATATTTAAAATATAAATATTTAATAATATATAAATAATAAATCATTTAATCTACTACTACCATATATGTTAATAATAAATTAATTAAATAATATAATAATTAAATTATTATAAAAATTATATTTAAATAAATCATTATAATAATACATAAGATAAAATTAATACATTCTTAAAAAATCTTAATTTTAACTTTTAATGCTTATCCTTTATTTTTAAAAAACGTTTTAAGTAATAATAATATATTAAATATCTAATTATTATCATTTAAGTTAAATTTAATAATTATTTTCTTAATATAAACATCATACATTAAATTTATAATACTTTTTAAATAATCCTTAACAATTTTAATACTTAAATATTAATTAACTTTAAGCTTATCCTTTAAAATATAAGCTTTTTTAATACCTTATATCACTTTATCCACTATTACCTTATACTTTTTTAAATTTAACATTAATATATCATTAATATATACTAATATAAACACTTAATAATCTTTTATATAAAATAAATAAAGCTTTTTAAAAACACTTTAAAACCTTAATATTTTTAATATATTAAAAATCTCTTTATATTATAATATAAAAAAATCTTTTAAGTCATATAACACTTTTAATAATTAAATATATTTACTTTTTTACTTAAACCCATTTAATAATTTTACTATTATAAGATCTTACTCATCTCATAACACATTAATAAAAGCATTTTTAATATTAAATTAATAGATATTAAAATTAAACTTAATAATAATAATTATTATAATCTTAAAACTTTTAACTATTAAAATGATAATATAAATATTTTATAAGATTTTTACTTAAAAATCACTTTATATCATTAAATAAAATTTATAAATATTTAAATAACTTACTTTATTAAATTTATAATTAAATACTTATTTAAAAAAAATAAAAGATTTTTTATTTTAAAATAATTAATAACTTTTTATATTTTATTTTTAATAAAAGCTTTTATTTTATTTTTCACATTTTTTTTAAAATAAATATTTAATAAATAACTTTAAAAATCCTTTTATTTTTTAAGTGATGATTTTATTAAGTCACTTTAATAAATTCATTTAATAAGAATAATATTTAAATAATTCACATGCTTTTATTTTATTATTATAATTATTATAACGTATAAGATATGATATTTTTAGTTATTTTTATAAATAATTTTTAATTAATTAAAAAAAAAGGTTTTTAGGAAGGATACTTATTATTAATCATTAAATACAATAATTTTTTCATTTTTATTATATATAAAAATAATAAATATACAATCATTATTTACTTTTAACTTATTTTTTTAGTTTTTAAACTACTTATCCGATATTATGCCTTATAAACATCTATTATATTTTCTAAAAGTAGGTTTAATTATAATAATAAGGCAGTTTTTAGATTTTTTAAACCTTCTTTTATCATGTTATTAAATTAATATATTTTTAAAATATTCTTTTTAAAACTTATAATCTTTAAGATTATTTTATTCATTTATGGATGTTTTAAGATTATTAATATTAAATTTAAGAATATATATTCTTTATAACTTATTTATTTAATCTTTTTTAACATTTTTATTAAAAGTTTTATTAATCAATTATTTTAATACTTATTTTTAAATAAGTACCTTATTTTAATTATTATTAAACTTTAATTCATTTTTAAGATTTTTATTAAGGATCTTTTAAGATATAATTAAGTTAATAAGTGGTGGATTTAATAATATATTATAAAGCTTTTTTAACATTTTCTTTACTTTTAACTTTAAGCTTTTAAATAATTATTCCTTTATGTTTAAATCTTAAAACATACTTTTTAATTAAATTAAAATATTAATTTAATTATTATTATTAAATTTATCTTCCTCTTATAAGTTTAAAAAATCTAAAATAATCATTTTTTTAAATTTTAATTCATTAATTTTTAAAATCATAAACTTTTTAACTTTTTTATAAGTAATTTCTAATATTATATACTTAATATCTTTATTATAAAACATCTTTTTATTAAATTTAACATCTTTAATTAATATAATTCTTTTTAATTTAAGTATTTATATATAATATAAGTTATTAATATAATATTTTATTAAATACCTTATATAAATCTTAAGCGTTATTTTAAACATTATTTAATTATTTTTTATACTTATATAATATTTAAATTTTAAAAGATAAACCTTATAATTATAAGTATAAATACCATCTTAATTAAGATATAAATTATTTATTAATACTTTAATTATCTTAAAGATATAATATTTAAAATATTACTTAAATTATAATTATAATATTTTTATAAGATTATATATATAATTTTTTTAATAAAAATTTATATTTATTAAATAAGTTATTATTTAAATATTTTCTAACCATAACTTTAATAATAAGTTAACTTTTAATAACATTTTTAAACTTTTATTTATAAATTCTTATCTTATATACTTAATAATACTTATAAACTCTTTTATAATATTAAATAAAAGCTCACAGTTTATACTTATACTTATAATTTATAACTTATATTTAATATAATCCTTTTATTATTAATAGACTATTATTATATTATTATCGCTATAAATCTTATAAATATAAAACCAGAATTACCTACATACTTATACTTTAAAATCTTATAAAATTTTTAATAAAATAAAGCTTAATTTATCCTTAATAAAATAAATAAAAAACATCTTATTATATTCATTTTTAATCATTAATAAATATTTTATCTTATTATAACTTATTTTATAAAAAAATATATCTTAAGTTATTTTTTAAAATAAACATGATAATCATCATTTAAATAAACGTTTCGAAATAACTTATTTAACATATATGATTATGTAATTTTTATATTTAATTTTTAACATTCTTTTAATTTTTATGTTTTTAATGTAATACGTTAAAGCTTTAAGTATTTTAAAGCTTAAATGCTTTAAGTGTAAATGTTATAAAAGTTTTATATCCTTTTTAAATATTATTAAATCTTTAATCGATTGTTTAAGTCCTTTTTTTTTAAATGTTTTACTTTTTTTATATATTAAGATAATTATTATACTCATTATACTTTTAAGTATATCATTTAAAAATATTATTAGAAATTTAAATGACATTTTAAAATAAATAAAAAATAGCTTATATTATAAAAATATTAAATTAAATTTTCTAATAAATTTACATAATAACTTATTTTTTTTTATAATTTTTATCTTTAAAAAACAATTTAACTTATTATATTATATTCCTTTCTTTTTAAGTTTAATCTTTAATATTATATTAATGTAAAAGCTTTTTATAATTACCATATTAATAAATTTTAAATCTTTAATATTAAGGTTATTTTTACTTATTAATATATTTTTTAATAGTTTTTTACTTATATTATTAATAGGAAATGAATTAATTTTAATTTTTATACACTTATAATTTATTATAAGTTTATAAATACCCGGGATAAAAAACTTCCAATCATTAATTAAATTAAATAAATTATAATTGTTAAAAATAATAAAATTAATTAACATATACTTACTTAAAACAAATAAGATATAAATTTTTAAAATAATATCTTATTTTAAAAAGGTATTAAATGGCTTAACATCCTTTAAAAGTTTTAAGTTAATTATTATAACTATTATTTTTCTTAAATAAAAACTATTTAAATCACTTTTACCCCATTTATTTTTATCTTATAATTTATTTTTATTATATAAATCATTTAAACATATATTTTAACTTTTAATATTAACTTTAACCTTAAATATTTTTTATTTAACATTATTATAATATAATTTTATAGTCTTAACTTTATTTTTAATAAGTATCTTAAAATGAAACTTACGGTTAATAATTTTAATAATTATATATTAAAAAAAAGTATAAGTGCGTAGGATTTAAAAATAAATAAAATCTTTTAAGTAAGGATATTTATATCTTTTATGTTTATTTTATTTATATAAATCATTATTTTTATTATTAAGGTTTAACATGGTTTTATTAATTATAAATACCTTTTCTTTTAATCTTTATATGCTTACTATTTTTACTTAAGTCTTAAATACCTTAATAATCTTAAGGAACATAAGTATAAAATACTTTAAGGATTGATTTTTTAAGAATTTTAATTACATTTACTTAAATTAATTTAAAACAAATCTTACACTTACAATTTTAAAGAATATTATAATTAATAAACTTTTAATAATAAAATTTATTATCTTTTTAAATTTAATAAACTTATAAAACCTTAATTATTTAATATACCACTACTTAAAAACTTTTCATCCACTTTTAATATATTTTAATATTATTTTATATTTTATTTTTAAATTATATTTTATAATAAATAATACGATATACTAATCCTTTTATAAGCATATTAAAAATTAACAAATTATATATAAATAACATTCATTAATTAATTTAATAAATATAAGGTATAAAATTATCTTATTTATTATCTTAAAGATTTAATTATAAATATTTAAAATAAATTTTTTATCCATAAATATAAATAGTTTATAAACTTTATATTTAAATATTATTTATTTTAAAAGCTTTATTACCTTTTTTTTTATAAATAAAGTAAATATCTAAGGTTTAAATAAACTTTTTTCAGGTATATCTTACCTTAAAACGCTAGGAATATTAAAAATAACACTATTTTTTAATATATTAATCTATTATTTTAATTATCTTTTAATAATAAAAATAAAAACTTTATTTATAAATTTATCTTAAATTATAAGTATTTTCCTTAAAATAATAGTTGTTATAACACATTATTACATAATGACACCTACTCATTTACTTATTAAATTAAAAGATATCATTAACTTATAATTTAAAACATTATCATTTTAAACTTTCTTATTAATAAGCTTTTAATAATATTTTAAACATCTTATAAATTCAACTTCTTTTATAAATTTTAAAATAAAAACTTCTTTTAAATTAAACTCCTTATGCCCATTAAAATCAATAAATCATTATATACCCTACTTTTTAATAAATACCTTAAATAAAAAGAATTATTAAATATAATTTTTTGATTTAATTATAAAATATATATTAATAAATACATCTTTAATAATATTATTTATCATGTTTATTAAAAAGTAATTATTAAAATTATTTATTAAAGATCTTTTAAAGAAAAAAAAAGGTAATATTTATTAAAATATAAAAGATATTAAAATAAAAAATTATATTTATATAAATCATAAGTATATTAGTTTTAAAATCATCTATTAGGTTTATAATTATTATAAGTTATATTTTAATAATTTAATTTAAAAATAATATAAGGAGCTATTCTTTTTAAATTAAAACATGTAAGTATTTTTAAAAACATAATGTTTTTATACTTATAATGTTTTATTAATGTTGTAAGTGCGTAAGGCTAACCTTATAAGGGTTTAATTGTAATAACATTAAAAGCTTAAAAAGTGTATGTAAAAAAGTTTTATAATTATATAAGCTTTTATATAATAATTTTATAAAAAAATATATTAATATTAAATATAATAGTAAAATGATGATAATTTTATTAATTAATTAATTGTTTTTTTTTAAATTATATTATATTACGTTAAAATGTGGAAATAATATTATTAAATCTTTAATATTAATAATATATATAAAATTAATAAGTTTAAAATGCTTTTTTTTAATTATATAAGTTAAATAATTATTAATTTAATTTTTAATAAAATGTTTATTTTAATATTAAATGAGATTTATAAGATATGTTAATAAGTTTTAAATTATTTAATTAGTTTTTTAAAAAAAATATAAGTTTTTAAACTTAAAATAATTATTATTAACTTCGATGTTAAACTTAAAAAAGCTATTAAAAAGTCATTTTTAAATGTATAATAATAATTATGTATCTTTTATATTAATAAAAACATCGTTATTAATATCATACGTAAATAAAAAAGTAATAATAAAGATAATTTTAATTAAAAAAACTTTAATAATAAAATTATCGAGGTTAATAAAATTAATATAAATTAATAATAATAAAGTCATTTAAAAAATCTTAATAAATAAGTTATTAAGCTTTTAATTTTATTTAATAATTTATTAAATATCTTAAGATTTTAAGATATTTTTATTATTAAAAATAATATATATTAATTATAAAAAATTATTATATATATACTTATAAAATGATAATTTATAAAAGTATAAAACCTACTTTTTATAAAATTTAATCTTATTTAACCGGTTGTTATATTATATTTTAAGGATATATATATTTTTATTTATAAATAATAAACGGTATGTTTTATTAATCGTTACCGTAATTATAATGTAAAAATAATCTCGTTAATAAAAATTAATCATAAAGTATTAAAAAGTTATATATTAAATAAAAATGTTAACTTATTAAAATTTTAAAATAACATAAAAAAACTTTTAAAAAGTTAATAAAAAGATTATAAGTTAAAATTATTTAATAATGTATTTAAAATTAAATAAAAATAACTTAATAAAACGTATTTTAATAATCTTTTTAATTAAATTTTTAAAAAAGCCTTAAAGTTTATTAATAATAAATTTTTATTAATTAATATGTTTATTATTATATTAACTTATTTTACGTTAATTATAATAAATAAATACTATTATAATAAGAATAAAGTTAAAGTTTTTTTAAGTATATATTATTTTTATAATATTTATAAAAAAATTAATATAATAAAAAAGAACTTATAAGTAATGCTTTTAATATTAAATAATATTAATTTTTTTTATTATATAAAAAGAAATTTTTTTAAAAAAAAGTTAAACTTAATTATTTTTAATCTTTTTATTATAAAAATAAAAAGACGATTATTTATAAATATAATAATAATTTTAAAGTAAGTTATTTAAAAAAGTTAAAATAATAAAAAAGCTTTTAAATGAAAAAAAAGACTTACGTTTTTTTAAAGAAAAAATAAATTTAATTAAAAAAATGCCGATTAAAAAAAAGTTTAAAAAAAGTAACTTTCGATAATTACATTTAATTAAAAAATTATAAAAAGAATTAAAAATGTTTTTAATTAAACGTTAACAACGATAATAATATTAAAAAAATCCTCGTAATCCTCCGCGTAAAATTATATTATAATAAACATATAAAAAAGCTTTTAAAGCTTACGTATTAAGTTAATTTTATTAAAACATATGTGGAAGCCACAGCTTAAAATGTTAAAAAAATAATAAAATAATAATTTAAAATTTAATAATTAAAATTAATTTAAATAATTAAATAAATTTAAGTTTTAAAAAATAATTCGTAGTTATAATAATTACTACATAATTAAAAAAATCATATTTAAAATAAAAGATTATAATGTGTTAATTTTAATTTTAATTTAAAATTATTCTTAAATTTATAAAATAATTTAAATAATAAATTAATAAAATAAATTATAAATAATAACAGGTGTAATCAAGTGGTTAAAAAAATAATTTATAAAGTAATTTATAAATAAAAAAAAAAAGTAATTTATAAATAACATCACTTTTAATTTATAGGAATTTAATATGACTGCAGCCACTTGTATGATGGTAGCTTAAGCTTAATGTCATTTATTTGAGTGCCTTATGCTTATTCTAGCTACCGCTGCTTGCGTCCTCCCTGACCTTCACAACCGTCACTTGCCCGCTCTCCCACTTTGCGCTGTTCCTTGCCCCTAACGTCATATCCACTCCCTCCCTGCTACCAAAGTTCGCAGCGATGCCATTCATAGGTAGGCCGGCAGGTGGCCTCCCTTTCTGGGGTGCCAATATGCACAGAAGACGAGTAAGGGAATTGAACCCAGACGCACCTGCCGTTGTTTTCTTTCGCAGATCACCGGTCACGGCAGCTGTCTGTACGATGGTAGCTCGACCGCTCGTCATAGGAAGTCAAGGTCTAGACTCGCGGATTCGGGTTATGAGAATTCATATATAATGTCTATAAGTATCTTAGTCGAGTATTAATGGGCCGATAAACCTCCTACGAGTTTGAAGGTCCTGGAATCGATCCTTCTACGCAACACAGGCACACTTGCACACCTCGGTACGCACTTACGTACGTAAGAGAGGAAACACCAAAATCCATACTAAGTAGTTAATACGCTTCTACGAAAAAAACCATCAACCACCAACCACATAACCACAAGTCAAAAAAACCATCCATAGTTAACCATAAATGATTTTTTTAAAAACATGATTTTTTTAAAAAAATTACGAACCATCCATGATTAACCATGAAAATTCATTAATTTTAAAAGATCTTATATAATTTAAAAATAATAAATTATATTAAATTATAAAATTTATTTTTAAATATATATATACATATAAAATTTTAAAAATATTATATTAATTTTTAATTATTATTTATAATAAAATAAATTAATATAAATTTTAAACATAACTTAAATTAATAATTATAATAAAAACATAATTCCATTAAAATTTATATTTAAAAACACTTTTAATATAAAAGACATAAATAACATAATTAATAATTTTAACTTTTTATATAACTTTATAACATTATTATCACTTTAAAAAAAAGCATATATATAATTATCATTTTAAAATAAAATTAAACTAAAAAAAAATACTTAATTATATAATATCATATATTTTTATTTCTTATAAATTAAATAACTTTAACTTATAACTTTATATAACATACTTAATATTAAAAGTTTAAATTATAAAAATCTTCGGTAATAAATAATCTTAAATTAATATCTTCATTTTAATTTAATTATAAAACATTTATTAATTTTAATTAATATATTAAATAAAATAAGTATATAAAATAAATACATAATAATTATATCATTTTAAAACTTAATATTTATAAAAAAATCAATTCGTTTTAAAATATAAAACTTTTTAAAAAAATATATTATTATTATAAAATTAATATAATTATTAAATTAAATAATATTTTTTTATAATCATTTAATCATAAAAACTATTAAAGTTATCATTTAAAATATCTTATAAAATTTTATTAAATTCATTAAAATAAACTTTAATAATTTTAAATATAAACTTAATTATATAAAAAAATTAATTATAAATATTTATGAATTTATAATAAAAAATTTATAATAATTATATTTAATTTTTTTTTCATATTTAAAAAGCTTAAAGCTTTTATATTTATTAAAAGAAATAATAAATAATTATTATTATAAAAATAAATAATATAATATATTTTTATTAATTAAATAAATGGCTTTTTCGTAATTATTAAGTAAGATAAAATAATTTCAATTAATATAATAATCATTTTAAATATAATTTTAAAAATATAATTAATATTAACTTATTATGTTTTAAACTTATAATTTTATCAGCTTAAAAGTTATGGTAATATATTATATAATAATTAAATATTTATATATTAATATTAATTAACATTTATAATATAATAATATTATACCTCTTAAATTTATTTAATAATATATTTTTTATAAGTTTTATTAAAAGGTATATTATTAATAATAAATAAAATAATATTAATTATTAATTTTAAAATTTTTTTAATAAAATTATGCCATTTTTTTATTTAATTTTTTAATTATATCGATAACTTTATTAAATTAAAGATCATCCTCCTAAATATTTTTAAATTTTAATTTATTATTAAAATAAATTATAAATTTATTAAATTATTTTTTAAAACCTTAAAAAAGATTAATATTTCTTAAATCGATTAAAAGTTTATATTTATTATTAAAATCTAATTTAAAATTAAAATTAAAATTATAAACCTTTAATTTATTATATAACTTAAGATTATAATTTAAGCTAAAAAAAATAACAATTTATTTAAAATATTTATTATATAATTAATTAAATAATCAACTTTATAAGTATAAATAAATTAAAAAATAAACATATAAAATAAACACACATTAATTATAATAAAATAAATTCATTTAAAATTAATAATAAATTAATATATATTAAAAGTTATAAATAACTTACTTAATTTTCTTAAATTCATATTTTCTTTACACACATAAAACATTTAAATTATTTTTTTTCCATATATTCTTCCTATATATAATTATTATTTAAAGATTATAATACTTTTTATTTATTATAATTTAATTATTAATGAAGATTTTAAGTCATTTACGGGATTTTATTTTAAATTTATTATTAAAAAATTACTTTTTAAAAATATTAAATAAGTTAATAATGTTATTAATGGTATGATTATCATTAAAAAAGTTATTTTTATGTTTTTTAAAAATAAAAATAATGTTAATAATGCTTATAAAAGAGTTAAGGAGATTTTTATATTTTATAAGTATTATAATAAAAGACATTTAATATAAAATCGATATTATTAAATATTAATGTAGGATATAACAAGTTATTTATATTTACAACTATTAAAAACAAAAAATTTATAATTATATAAAGTAAATATAAATATACTTAAATAATAAAAAAGATATAAAAAATAAAAATTAATACCTTATATTATATTATTAAAATAAACGTAGTGGTAATAAAATAACTTATATTTATATTTATATGGCTTTAAAATTAAAATATGTCATATTAAATTATAAAAAAATAAGAAATAAAATTAATAATAATTAATATTTAATATTAATTATTTTATAATTTTTATAATATTAATATAAATTATAATTAAATATATTTATATTTATATTAAATCATTTTTTACTTTCTTAACTATTTATTTAATAAATAATATTATATATTAAATTAATATTATTTTTTTAAATAATTAAATATTTTATATAAATAACATATAAATTTATATTTATAATTATTATTAATATAAAAACCATATAAAATAAATTATATTTATAAGTAAAAAAATAAGTTATATAATTTTTAATAACTTTTTATAACATTTTAAAAATTAAAAATATAATATAAAGATTTTTATTATACTTTTATATAAACTTTTAAATTAATCTTTAAAATAATAATTTAAAGATTATAAATTTTATTAATTATTATAACTTTTAAATATCATAAAATGTAAAAGCTATAAGGTTAATCATTATATTATAATTAATATGTATTTATTTTATATATTTATTTTTAAAACTTATATTTAAATAATTAATATATATTTATTTTTATGTTTATTTTATTTATTATCATTTTATACCTACTTTTTAAAAGGTTTCTTTTTTAAAATCCCTAACATTTTATTAAATGGTTTAATTTTAAGCATTTTATCATTTTATTAAACTGGTTTAAATAACTTAAATACATTAAATTTTTATATATACTTTATAATCATCTTATATAAAAAGCTTTTAAAAGTAATATAAAATAAGTTTAATGATGATTTATTATATATGATTAATAATTAAAATGATTTTAATATAATCACTTAAGAACTCCATTTTATAAACTTATTTAATAATAAAAACATCATTATAATTTATATCAAAAAAATAATAAATAACCAGAAATTAAATTTAATTATACATTAATAAACTTTTATAAGTAATAAAAAAAAAAAGTTAAATTATAATATTAAAATTACTTAATACTTATTTATAGAAAATAATATAATATAAAATTTATATAACTTAATAAATTAATTATATCTTAAAGATATTCATTTTAAATATATCCATTTAAATGATTAATAAATAAATAACATATTAAATTTAATATTTAATTTTAATTACAATTATTTTTTTAATATAAAATATTTAATTAAAATATATATTAAAAATAAAATAAAAATTTTATATATATTAATTAACTTAAGTATATATACTTATTTTATATTTTTTTTATTTTATAATTATGTTTATTTTATCTTTTAATTATATATACCTATCTTAAAATATAACATTATATTTTAATATATAATGATTAATAATAAAATTAAAAAGTATTAATTTACTTAATATGATATTATATAATAAAATTTAAATTAATTTATAAATAATATTAATATAAATAACTTATTAATTAATTTTAAAGATAATATCAATTAAAATAATCATAATAAATTATTAAATAACTTATTTATTAAATAACTTATTTATTAAATAACTTATTTATTAAATAACTTAACATTAAAAAAATAATAAATAATAATATCAACTTTTAATTACATATACCCACATTAAAAAACAAACTTTTAAACCATTAAATCTTTTTTTTATTTTTATTAAAAAGTTAAGTTAAATCATATAACTTTTATTATAATAATAAAAGTGATATTATAAATGAATTTTTAATTAATTTATTAAAAAAAAAGAGATTTAATTCGTAAAAATTAATTATATTTAATAATGATAATAAAAAACTTAAAATAATAATAAAGTATTATATATATTCGTTGGTTAATAATAATATATTTATGATTTAATTTAAATTAATTATGTGATATTTATAAAATATTATAAATAAAGTTAAGGAATTTATGATTTAAAAAATGTGGTAATTAAGGATTAAAATCTTAAAGATATAGGAATAATTTAATTAAAAAGTTAAAATAAAAATTAATAAATTAAAAGTGATTTATAAAGTTTATTATGCATTATTTATTTATTTAATATATTTTAAAAAAAATGGTATTATGTTTATGAAAAACTATATGAAATTTATTAAATGTGTTAATAAAATATTATCGTAATAATAAAAAAAGGCTAATAACATTTTTATAAATTTATTTTTAAAAATAAATTAATTATTTTTATATTTTACTTAATAATTAATATATACTTATTTTATATGCTTATTTTTTTTAATATTAATAATATTATATTTTTTTTATTTAATAACTAATGTGTGCTTATTTTTTATGCTTATTTTGTTTTTTTATAAGTAATTTTTACTTTATAAATTATTAATTTTTAAATTAATTTATAATTATAATATAAGTTTAAATAATATAAAATACTTTAATTATTAATAATTAAAAATTATATAAACTTATTATAAAAATAAATTTATCATTTAATACTATCAACCATATATATATCTAAAAATTTTATTAGTAATTAAACTTTAATTATATTATACTTTTATTTTTAATTTTTTAAAAATATATATAAAAATATTTAAAAATTATTATTAAGATTAAATTAATATCTTAAGTTTTAAGGTTTTATTTAATAATTATATTTAATAATTAAAGCTCCCTTAATTTAACTTATTATTATCAAGGATTTAATATATATTTTATTAATAAAAATTAAAATTTTTAATATATTTTATTTTTTATTAATTCTTACAAAAAAAATGATAAAAATAAAATAAAACATATATTTAATACTTTTAAAATTTATAAACTTATCTTTTATATAAGGATAATTATAATTAATAATAATACTTATTTTAAATAAAAAGTTTATAATGATCTTTTAAAAAAGATTAATTTTAAATGTTATAAAATCTTTATTTATTAGTTTTATTTCTTTTATATAATATAATTAATAATTAATGATTTCTGGTTAAAACTTAAAATTAAAAAATTAATAAATAATAAAATTAATATTATAAAAAAATATAACCATAAAAATAATAATGAATATATATTAAATAATATATTTTAATAGAAATATAATATTAATATCTTTTATATGATGGGCTAAGGCATGGGAAGAGACTGAGAGACGTACTAGGGACAAGTACAATACCTTTCTTTCATCATCGTAGATCGTAGATGGATTCTCTACAATACAACATCATTGAACTCTCACCTACTAAGACCTAACAATTGGTAGCATGTCCATTGACCAGACCGACGCTTCCGGTCCTGTCATACGACTACCGACGCCGGTTGCCGAGTCCCCTCCAGTCGAGCTGCCAGCCGTTCGGGCTTTGACGACTTTGGTCATCAAAGACCCTGCAGACGTCAAGCCTCTGTTCCCCAGAACTGGTGAGCTCCCTGACCAAATCTCTAACTACTCTCACTACTCCGACACCCACATCAAAGCAAAGTCCCTTGATTTTGCGCGTCGGGAAACCTTTCTGCCAAAAGCTTTCAGTCCTACGTTGACGGCATCAGAACCATCTTCTCCAATAAACCCTGTACAGGTTGAAGCCGGAACCCAGACGGACCTCCCCATTGACGGTCTCGTATTGCCGTCGACAACTCCTGCTGTCCCTCTATTGGTGCAGCGCGAGTCAGCGAAGGTTGACGCCGGAACACAGACGGACTTGATCGTCGGAGACCCTGTTGTAGTCGAAGCTACAATGTCGAACACCAGCGGACAAGACATGGCGGGACAGGCCGGCCAATCCCAAATCCACCGATATCGCCAACAGGTCAATCCAGGTGCCCGTCCTGCTGATGGATCATCTGGATCCGGAACCCAGACCGGTAATCCACCACCCGGCAATGATCCTCCTGATCAACCACCCGGCAATGATCCTCCCGACCAGCCTCCCAACAATGGCAATAACCCGAACAATCAACGGCCGGGCCAGAACGCCAATAATCCTCCTGTGACGTTCACAGCTGAGGATTTGACGCACGCAGGCCGATTTGCGGCCGGCATCCAGTTGGCATTGGCGAATTCCGGTTTCGGGCAATTGTTCCAGTCCATAGCCAGAAACAATGAGGTTCAGGCTGAGGCGACACTCAGGCGCGTCCAGTTTGATGGCTGGAAACTCACTGATATTGGATTTTTCTTCCCGGAGGCACAGGGAGCGGTTGACAGTCAGGACATCGTCACTGCTGGTAAGGAGACTTACTTTCGTGACGTCACTTTGTTCGTCAATGCTGTTCGTGGTGCAGCGATCAATGCTGCTCGACGAGACAGGATTGAAGCCCATCTTCACGAGCTGTACCGGGGATCCGCACAGAGCTGGTGGAATGCCTTGTTGTCGGATGGTCAGAGAATGGCCTACAACACTGATCTGGATTTCCACTTGACGAAACTCGTTGAGCATTTCCAGATGCCTGGTCAGCTAGCCTTGTCTGGAATGAAAAAGGCCTACTCGAAGGACGATTGCCTTCGTGATGTCAGCATCCAACATTGGGCCATGGGAATCGTTCGTTGTTGTCGAAGTTTCCACATGACGAACCCGGTGCAACACATGCATCAGATTTATGCTAACCTTACACCGGAATTCCAAGCATTTACTTCAGAACCGGCGCATGGTATAACTTTGGAAGAGTATTTGGTTTTCCTTGATCAACGTCAACGCACTTGGCGAAGTTTGTTACTCGATCGTGGTGAAAAGGACTTGAAGGGAGTCAAGGACACAGTTGACGGAATGCGCATGTTGACCATTGGCGGTGGCCAGAAGGTGGTTGCGAATTTTGCCCAGGGCGAGCAGAGCGGAACTGGTTCTCAGCAGGCCGACAATGATGTGGGCGACGCTCACTATCAACGCCGTGAGGACGATCAGCGGTACGACAACCGTCGTGATGGCCGAGGCGGACGCGGACGCGGACGCGGCGGTACCGGTTATTCGGATCGCCCCCGCAATGGCGGCTACCAGGGCGGTACCTATCGTCGTGACGACCGTGATGAACGTGGCCGCTATCGTTCTCGTGGCCCGAGACGATACCGCGGGCCCAGATATCAGCCCCGCAAGGTCACTTACCGGCGTTGGGTGAAACGAGGCACCAGACCGAACGGCGAGAACTACTTCATGGACGATGTGAAGGTCTGCGTTGACGATGAGGACTGCGAGGAGTCAGAGAAAATTTTGGCAGCAGACGGTTATGAGATGCATGAACAGTACACCGAGGTTGCATCAGATAGTGAATCAGATTATTCCATCTATTCTAAACGCCCCAACAGTGACATCGCCAAAAGAATCTGCGCCAAATGCGGAATTAAATTCGACAATAGGTCGAACTGCATGAAGCACGTCTTCGCTAACAAGTGTACCCCATTGAAGCCACGAGGCTACGGCCCATGGCAAAGGGGAGAGCAGGTTCAGCCTGCGAAACTAGAGTCCGTAAAGGTGCCACCCCCGTCAGTGGAGGAAGTAATCGATGAGCATTTTCTGCAGACGATTGGGCAGACCGCTGACCAAGCTGAGGCTGGTGATGGATTTTTCGGCGATGATGAATCCGAAACTGACGAATCGGACGTCTCGATCGTCGATCAGATGTTGTTGGACATCATCGATGAAACGGTCGATGCCGATGTCGGTGCAGCTCAGGAGATTGTCGATGAAGACAATACAAAGGGTGAAGGTTTGCCTCTTGACGCCTACGTGCGAATTGAGGCTAGACCCAAAGTTGTCACTTTGAACCCTACTGAGCGACGGACCAGTCTGGGAGTCCAACTGGTGAATTCGAGAGGAGAGTTTTCTTCCGCATGCGTCGACACGGGAGCGTCAGATCGACTTGTTGATCGTCAGTGGCTGAAGGATTTCGCAGACGACGTCACGATTTCGCGTCAGAAGAAGCCCATGATAGCCGGAGGGATATCTGGCACATTGAAGATGTTCGAGAAGGCAACCTTTACGATGTACGCCGTCGCGCGACCCAGGTTCGGAAAGCGTCGTGTTGTGACGATACGTTGTGATGCATGGATCTCTGAGCACAAATTACGTCCAAATCTGTTGTTGGGTACAGATTTTTGCGAGACCCATGGAGTGATCATCGATTATCGAAAAAGGACGCTGGCATTGCAAAGCTGCCCGGGAGAGTTGTTGCCAGTCAGTTTTTACAAAACCAGACAACTCGTCAATCGCAAGGTGGTGGCGGCATCGAGAACGGTTATCCCACCACATTCAATGCAGGCGGTACCTGTCCTCTACACCGACCTGCCGTATGGCAAAGATTTCGAGTTTCAAGCAACGTACCCTGGAGCATTGCATGGAATACTTGACGCCGATACGCCAAAGGGCGTGGCATACCTGAACACCTCTGACGAACCAAAAGTAATTCACCGAAAAATGAAGCTTGGTTCGATAATCGAATTCACAACAACTGATCAGGAAGGCTACATCGCGACGACATTCGAAAAGGCAAACATAGCCCAGGCCGTGGTACTTTCAGACTCAGCTGATGTCGACAGCGCCGCGATCGACAATGACGGATTCCTCGCCGCAGACTTTGAACTCGACGACGAGTTGATATACGCGTTGGAGTCCAGGGAAGTATCAGCCGATGCAGTGTGGAAAAAGATGAAGGACGACGTTCCCAACCCAAAGGAATTGATCCCACCATCATTGGGGGCTGAAAAGCCAGCCCATGTTGACTTCCTCGTCTCAAAGGAAGGAGTCCACTGCTGCAATACGGACAAGGACTTCGGAAGGGAACTCGTTGACCTCGCGGAGGCGTCTGACGTGTGGCGAGAGCGAGGTATCATCAACATTCCGGAAAAAGAAAAGATGACTGTGGACCTCATCGACAACTGGCAGGACAAATACAAGGCGGGCTCGGTATACCCATTGGGTGTGGACGATCGGAAAAAACTCGACGAGATTTTCGACAAGTTACACGATGACGGAAAGATGGAGTGGATGCGGCAGCCTACTCCGTTCGGATGCCCGTGCTTTGTCTGTTGGCGCATCGTCGACGGCAAGAAGAAGGGGCGGGCAGTCATCGACCTGAGAGCCCTCAATAGATGCGTACTGCCGGACATCTACCCCTTGCCCCGGCAAGAGGATATTATCGCTAAAATGAGAGGCCACAAGGTCTTTAGCGTCGTTGATGGTTCAGCCTTTTTCCATCAACTACCGGTAGCTACCAAACATCGAAATCGCATGGCCGTATTGTCTCCCAGAGGATTGGAGGTCTCCAATGTCGCCCTGATGGGCTTCCGGAACTCACCGGCATATGCCCAACGTTTTATGGACAAACACCTTTTACCATTCGGCAAATTCGCCTCAGCCTACATTGATGATGTAGTCATATTCAGCAAGTCCAATAGGGACCATCTCAAACACCTGAAAACGGTATTTGACATGTTCTACGACGTCGGCATCGCATTGTCGCCCCACAAGTCATTCCTTGGTTACCCCTCAGTGAAACTGCTGGGCTTCGACATTGACGGAAAAGGTTCAGCTGTGACACAGGATCGTATTGAAGCTATCAGAAAACTGCGGATGCCGAGCACGTTGGCGGACTTGGAAACATACATCGGAATGACGAGCTTCTTGCGCAAACATATACCATGGTATCAGCAGAAGGCACAACCACTTCAGGACCGAAAGACGAAAATGCTTGCAGAAGGAAGGGAAAAAGACGAAATCCCGTCAAAGAACCAGAGGAAAAAGTACACTTCCAGGAAAAAATTCGAACCCACGCCGTCAGAATTGGAATCTTTTAAAATACTTCAAGAAGATCTGTCCGACCCTAGAATTTTGTCGCATTGGGATTACGGCAAACAGACCTTCATGAAGCTGGACGCATCAAAACAGCGCGGATTTGGTATGATGCTCTTTCACCTCGACCGTCCGCAGGACTGGGATGGCGACAAGATACCCATTGATGCGATCAGGCCGATTATGTTTCTTTCCAAAACATTGACGAAGGCCGAGTCCAGATACCAGGCCACGGAGCTGGAAGTGGCAGGATTAGTCTGGGCATGTAGGCAGAACAGGGTTCAGCTGCAGTCGTGCAAAAAGCCGATAGTTGTGTTGACCGACCATAGCGCAACTAGAGGAATCGTCAATCAGACGTCACTGAAGACAGTCGACGTCAACAAGATGAACGACAAGCTGATGGTGGCGTCAAGTTGGTTGTCGAGATTCAACCTCGATGTCAGATACATTCCCGGAAGACTTAACTTCGTGCCTGATGCGTTGTCGAGGTTGTCTGCATTGGACACCATGAAGGATACCGAAGAAAAGAATCACCCAACAAGAGCGATACTTGACGACATCGTCGAGGAGTACGCTTATCACCTGACTGAGATGGCAATCGATGATGGTTTCAAGAAGAGAGTCTCGGAAGGATATGCCGGCGACAAGAGACTTCACCGTCTCAGGAATATCCTTCGAACCGCAAAGGATCAGCACAAGGACCAGGCCAAATGGTACAGACATGAATTGAAGGATGGTCTCCTATACCATGTCGATGATACCGGAAGACGACGCCTGATGATCCCCTCTAGCTGTGTGCAAGAGCTATTGGAGGCGGTGCATGACTCTAAGAATCATTTTGGCGCAAAACGGATGACCCAGGACCTGGAGGGTGTTTCAATTCAAAACTTATCGAGAAAAGTACGCGATTACGTTGACTATTGCCAGAAATGCAAGGAAAACAGCATCGATCGATCTCGTACATACGGAGAGATGCAACCCATCAATTCAGCCAGCACGCCATTTCATACGGTGGCTTGGGACTTCATTGTGGGATTGCCGGTTGTTTCCTCCAAAGGCAGCATGTGGGCCGTTGAAGGCTTCACTACGTTCGATGCGTTGATGGTGATTACCTGCAAATTCAGCAAGAAGGTTATCCTGATACCCGGGAATACGAAATATAAAGCTCATCACTGGGCGGAATTAGCCCTGAGGGCCTTTTTACTCTATGACTGGGGGATACCGTCGAAGGCTATTTCGGACCGCGACACCAAATTCATGTCTGAAGTGTGGCAGACCATTTTCGCTAGGCTGGCCACCAAGCTAGCCATGTCAACAAGCTATCACGCTCAAACAGATGGACAGTCAGAGAGACGAAACCAAGAAGTCGAACTGGCATTGAGATTTCATTGTTCATCGTCAGACGAGCCGTGGGACTTGATCATTCCAGCTCTTCAACATAACATAAACAACTCGAAGTCATCAGTATTGGGACGATCCCCCAATGAAGTGGTGTATGGTTTCAAACCACGGACACCCATATCAGTTCTCGAAGTACCCTACAACGCGGTCGACTACGAGACACTACGAGCCCTATATCAGAAAGAGGCAAAGGCTGCGATAGATTTCGCCGCCGCAGAAGCCAAAGTGAGGTATGATTTGAAACACAGACCGGTGAGCTTTCACGTTGGCGACACAGTGTATCTGAGGCTTCATAGAGGGTACACGCTGCCTGGGAGGCCCCCTCGAAAATGGTCTATCCAGAGAGTGGGACCTCTGTCAGTTGTGAGAAAAGTGGGAGACCTGGCGTACGAATTGAATATTCCCACAAATTGGAAGATTCATCGAGTCGTGTCGGTGGCGCAGCTCTTCAAGGTTCCCCAGGGTGCGGACCCGTACAACAGGAGGCAACCTCAAGCAGGACGCATTGTGGTTGAAGGCGACAATGACGAGTGGATCTCCTACGAAATCGAAAAACTCATGGGCCGACGTGTGAACCACCAGGGCACTCCGACACTGGAATATCTTGTGCGATGGAAGTCGTACGCTCCCATGTATGATCAATGGTACCCGCGCGAGCTACTCATGCAAAACGCGGCAAGGCTGGTTGATGACTACGATAAGCGAAACCCGTTGAAGCTGGAAGAGCTTCGGGTCCAGAAAAACGAAAAACCAGAGACGGACCGATCTCCCGACAAAGTCACTATTGTCGATAGGGCCGTCGACGACGAGGACTGGACCCTGGTTGACGCGATCCCCACAACGAACATTAGAATCGAGATACCAGTCAAAAGGCAGGAACGACCGCCGTTGCCAGCGTTACCTGAGTCGTAACTGGTGCGAGCACGGGCGCAGTTGCACCTGAGGCCTCAACTGCCCCGCAAGGTACCAAGGTTTGTTTTTCAGGTATCTCACTTGATACCTTGTTACCCCACTATCGTACACTTTCAATTCACCATTCAATTGACCATTCAATTCACCATTCAATTCACCATTCAATTCACCATTCAATCCACCACTAAACTATTCATTATTGAGGATTTGCATTCATTTACGGGCGCTTTCTAGCGCATACATGGTTGCGCCTTAACCAAAACATCTTATGTCTTCGAATTTCGAGTCCTCCTTTCGATTACGCGTACTTTGATGTGCCTATTCACGAATGGGACCAAATCTTTCCTCACTACAACGTGCTTCATTGGGGTCTGACGAAATGGCGGACACGTCGTCCGTCACTGCAGGCGTTGATGATGAACTCCCTCATGAATTCAGCGACTTTGACTGGGGTGACTACACGGAGACACCGACACGAACCCAAGTGGATGAATGGAAAACTGAGGTTCGCTTGAGAAGCATCGAGGCGGCATTGCAGTCGCCCGGGCAGTGGAACGACAAAGACGTCAAGCAAAAACGAAAAGAACCTGAACAGAGCCTCTTGGGATTCAACGATTATGCTCTGACCAAAGACGCTGGTGACGCCAAGGAGTATTATTCAATCATAGCGCGGACAGTGTTAGTTCGCCAATGGTTTGAAGAAATCGAAGTCATCAATTGCCTGAAACGATGTGCCATGAGGGCGGCACCAAGCACTATTCACGTCTACAAAAGCGTCAACGAGAAGCTCACAACGATCCTTCAAGAAGGCCAGTCGGTGCAGTGGAACCCAGATAAATTCGACATGGATGTCATGGCGAAATATATTCCAAGTCAGAATACCTTGGAAGCAATCAGAATCGTGGGGGATGGCGAAAACGGCTTTGGGGTGATGCCCAAAGCCATCACACACAAGCTGCGAATGACCGGTTTGGTGTGGCTGATGCAACCCGCAGAATACGAGACGAAGCCGAGATTTTGGGCCGACGTGGTTCAACATTGGAGCGGCTCGATAGACCAGACAAACCTTACCGAGGACAATGATGATGACGAGGAACACGAGGATTCGTCATTGCTGGGCAGAATCCAAAGACTTGAGGACAACATGAACACATTGGCGCCACGCGTGGACGGCGTGATGACCGGCCAGGAAGAGCTGAAAATAGCTCAAAAAAGTTTGCAACACCAGACAACGCTATGGTGGAAGGAGAAAGAGGAGACTATCCAGCAAATGAAAAAGGAGATGAAGATGATCAAGCATAACCTTTGTGACCAAGACACGAAGTCGCGTGACCTACAACGCAAACTGGAGGAAACGTCACAATCATTGAAGAAGTTGGCCGACGCCAACGATGAAACTCCTAAGGAAAAAGCTATGGAAATCTTCGACAAAATCCAGAAGCTAATTCAAGAAGAACTACCGCATCAACATGGGCCTGCCGATAAACGCAAGGCGACGAAGGATATGGACAATGACATACTACTAGTTGATGCAAGACCCCGAAAGGGTAAGGTAGCGAGATTCGTTGATGACGAAGCGGAGGATGACAAGCCACTGGTAGTGTCCGGCAATGAAGAACGCAACACGAGGAAAAGTGTCGCAGTACGCAAAACTCTCAAAAAGTCTCCACCAGCGAAAAAGATGTCACCTTTTTCAAAGAAAAAGGCTTTTGATGGCAAATGAGTTACTTCATAAAAGCAAGGTTGGTGAGGACACCAACAAATTTTGAAAAAGGGGCAGATGATGGGCTAAGGCATGGGAAGAGACTGAGAGACGTACTAGGGACAAGTACAATACCTTTCTTTCATCATCGTAGATCGTAGATGGATTCTCTACAATACAACATCATTGAACTCTCACCTACTAAGACCTAACATTATAATATAATTTATAAAATAAATTAATATTTTATTTAAGTTAATTAATATATACTTATCTTATGTGTTTATTTTTTTTTTTATTTTTTTTTATATATTAATTTATTTAAACTTAGTAGTTATTAATTTATATTTATATTAATATTAAATGTTAAAAAGTGTTTAAATTCATTTAAGAAGATTTAATTAAAAATGGTAATATTAATTATATTATTATTTTAAAGCTTATATAAAATGTATGGTAATGGTGGAATTTTTTTTATATAATATTTATAAAGCTATAAAGGTTAAAAAAGTTAATATAATAATATGTAAAAGAGAATTTTAATAAAATTGTGTTTTTTAAAAAAGCTTGGTGTAATATTAATTATTTAATTAATATTATAAAAGTTTTTTTATGGATTATTAATTAATGTGGTGTTTTTAAAGACTTTTAAATTAAACATGTTTTAATAACATATATTATTATTATTAAGTATATTATTTATTATATTTAATATCTTAAAAGTATTAAAATTATTATTAAAAATTAATATAATATTAAGTTTTATAAAATGTTTTAAGATGTTTTATATGTTATTTAAGTAAAATTATAAAAGTATATTAATATGATTTTAAATATTAATGATAATATAATTTTTATTGTCGTATTATTTAATCTTTTTATATATAATAATGGAATAATTTATAATAAATACTTTAATAATTATTATAAATATTTAAAAATTTTTAAATTAAATTCCTAGTTAAAAGCATATATGATTAAATAATTAAAAGAATAATATAAACTTTATTAATAAAAATATAATATTATATTAAATCATTTATTATAATTTAAACATATTTTAATAAATATTAATAAGATAATAATATTTATAATTTTTAGTTTTAAAAAAGGATTATTAAAAGTTATAAGTTCTTACTACTATTAAATTAAATAAAATAAAATAATTAATAATTATTTTAAATTATATAAATAATTATTAATATCTTAAATATAAAATATTTATTAATATTATATAAACTTAATAAATAATTAATTTATTCTTTTATTTTAACATACATTAAAACCTTAAATTCTTAGCTTAATAGTATTAATAAAAGATATTTTTTATATTTAATTAGCTTTTATTTTTATAAAATATACATAAAATTAAATAAATTAAATTTATTTTATCCATTTAAATTTACAATTAAAAGTATTTAAAGATTTATTTATAAGCATTATATACTTAAAAATATTTATCTTAAATGTTGTCGATATGTTTTATAAATAAATGGATAAGCATGAACTTATAAAAATATAATAAAAAATCGATAACATTTTTAATATTATTTATATTAAAAGATTATTATAACTTACAACTTCTTTTATAATGATAAATTTAAATGCCTTATAAGAGTTAATTATATCTCATATATTTATACGTTTTTAAATAAAATAATCGATATAAAATATGATTATTATTATAATAATATAAATAAATATTAATTTCATTTAAAATACTTAATTAAAAAATCAATAATTTAATTACCAGGATATAAATAATAAACCGTTAACTGTAAAAAATCTTAGAAAATAAAGTACTTAAATTATTAAATATGGATTAATAAAAAAATATGTAAAAATAAAAAAAAAAAAGACAAGTGATTTAATTTATTTATAATTAATAATTTTATTTATTTATTTTATTTATAATAAATATAATTAAAGTCTTTTAAGGTATTATTATAAATTATAAGTTATAATAAACTTATATTAAACCATATTAATTTATAATAAAAAATTTATTAAACATGAATTTAATAAATAAAATAATTAATATTTATACTCTATTATCATTACCACTATTATTATTACCATTATTATTAATAATAATTACAGCTTTAATTTCTTTTTTAACTTAAACATTTATAACTATTTATTACTTTTTTTCTTATTCTTTTTATTTTTATTACCATTTATAATTTTTTTTATAACTTATATTATCCTTTTTAACCTTTTATTAATATTTATTTTCTAATTTAATTTTTAATTCATTTAATTTATTAATTTTACATTTTTTTATATAATTTATAATATATTTTTTTAATATATCTTAAATCTTTTTTATATTATTTTTTTAAAGAGATTTTTAAATTATAAAACTTAATATCCTTTTATAATCTTTATAACTTTTAAAATATTATATATATCTTTTAATATTAAAATAACATAATTGCATATAATTATTATAAAAATTAAAACTATAATAAATTATTAATAATAAAAAAAATAAGTATATAAAATAAACATATATTAGTTATTAAGTAAAAAAATGTAATATTATTAATAATAAAAAAAATAAGCATATAAGATAAACATACATTAATTATTAAATAAAAAAAAAGATAAATAATTTAAAATTACTTACTATTAAATAATAAAATTAAAACTAATTTATAATCTTCTTATATCATTTTAATAATTAATTTAATTATCTTAAAGTTTTTAAAAATAACGTTTTTTTATATAATGATATTTATTAATATCTTTTTCATTAATTAATAAAATAAAAGTTATAAAATAATATATTTACAATTAAAAATATATTATTAATATCAAATTTCTTAAAATACATTACCACCACTTATTATATTTTAATAATTAATAAGTTATTAAAATTTAAATTTAATATATTTAACATACATTAATTATAAGTAAAAATCTATAAAAGATATTTTAATTTTAAATTTAATAAACATATAAACATTTTATTTATTATTTTAATTTTTAATAAATCCCTCCGTTATTTCTTACTTAATACATTAATAAATATTTTTTAAGTAGTTTTATTAATAAAACTTAAAAGCTTTATCAACTTTTATTATTATTATTATTATAATATATTAATATTATATAATATTATATAAATATAAAAAATAAACATAAAAAATAAACATATAATAATTAAAACCTTATTAACTACCTTTTCACATTAAAAATAAAATTATTATTATTATTTTTTATTATAAAAATTATAAGATTTTAAAAACCATTATTACTTATCATATTATCATTAATATTAAATAAAAAAATATTTATTATTTATTTATAAATGTTATTAAATAAATACTATTTATAACTATCATTATTAACCACATTTTTAATTTATATATTAAATTAAATAAAAAAACAACAATTTTAATAACAACTTACTATTAACGTTTTAAAAATATCTTATTTTACTTTAAATTAAAAACATTTAATTTAAAAATTAAATATATAAAGTTAAAAGTTTTTATAAAAGTAAAATAAGACATTATTTTTTTATATAATTTAAAATTAATATTTATTTTTAATATAAATAAGTATTATTATTATTTTAAATATATAAATGATTTATTTTATATAATAATAACTATAATTAACTATAGTTTTTTTTAAAAAAATCATAATTAAATCATGGTTTTTAAAAAATCGTTATGGTTAACCATGGTTTTTTTGAAAAAACCATGATTTCTTCGTGGTTAACCATGGATAACCATGTAGATGCGTAGTAGTTAGAATGGAATAGAGCTCAGTGAGTATCCTAAGAATCTTCTTTTGGCCGATTGCTTCCGAGAATAAGCCCGAGATGGCTTCAGAAATCGAGAATGGCGAGTTACAAGTCGCTTGCTGTCTGCCGGTACCCGGTACGAGCATCTCTGACCTACCTTCGCGGAACCTCAGGCCAGCGGGGGACGGCCGAGAGCAGTCTCTGGCCGTTGGAAAGGAGTGGTTCTGGGGGAATGGAACGTCGATACACGTTCGATTTCTCAACAGGAAAGCTGACCTCGAGCCCGTTATCGAGGAGGCCGCCGAAGTCTGGGCGAGGTATGCGAACGTGCGCTTTGTCTTTGACAATTCATCCAGCGCGCAGGTTAGAGTCTTGTTCGATGAGAAAATACACGGCGGGCGCTCGATGCTCGGCAAGCTGGACCACGAGAAAGCGCCACAGGGTAAGCCAACTATGACCCTAGGCACCAAGCTATCAAAGGAGAGTTTTCGGAGGACGGCCTTGCATGAGCTGGGCCATGTACTTGGGTGTATCCATGAACACTGCAGTCCCGTTGCGAATATTCAATGGAATAAGAAGGCCGTTATTGAGTGGTACCGACGAGAGGACCCAGCGTACACCGAGGAGTGGGTGGAGGAGAACATTTTCCAGAAGTATCCGAGCGATGCTTTCGAGACGACCTTGTTCGATCAAAAATCCATCATGGTCTACCCCATCCTTCCTGAATGGGCCACCAACATCAAGATGGTAGACTGGCCCCATGAGCTATCGCCCGCCGACAAGATGCTGATCGGCAGGGTGTACCCGCCAATCATGTCCACTGAAAGGGTGACCTACCATACCACGGAGACTAGGGATTGGTTCAAGCCGGAGCCTGGTAACGTCAAGAAGGTTAGGATCACGAACCCGCACAGGAAGGAATTAGATCTCGCTATCGGCATCACGCACTTTGACCTAGAGGGCAAGAATAACATGAATCTCGCCGCCTATGCCAGGTCGTGGGACGATACGACCAGAAGTATCTTTGACTTACATCTCGATTCTAAAGAGGGTACTACCATGTATTCAGCCGGCGCCACCTGCATGCTCGCCGAGAGGTACACTGCTAGGCTGCAGATGGGCTCCTACGTTACCCGGAACGCGGACTTGATAAGCGACGATGGGGAGAAGGAATACCAGGGCCGCATCAATTTTAACCAGTCATTCAATGAGGCTCCAAGCGTAGTAGTCTGGCTGCAAGCCTTTGACTTCGAAAAGGGTGGCTCTTACTCCATCAACGCGTATAGCGAAGGTATAGACCGCCATGGCTTCTACGTACGCGTCGACGCGCTTCACGGTGCTCGGCTACACAGCGCCAGCGTCTCTTGGGTCGCTTACGAGAAGGACCCGGCTGGCATCAAGTCGGGTCGGTTCAGTTTCGAGAGCTTTAAAAAGAGACCGGACAATGACTCGAAGTTGCCTCCGAGACACTGCGTGAGGGAGGAAGTGCTCGGCGAGTGGCAGCTGACCAGGTTGTATATCGGCCTGTCTAAGTTTAGATTCGATCCCAAAACAAGCGCGCGCATAGCCGTCAATGTCGAGTGCGCAAAGTCGTCATTTAAGATCGATGTTAACACTTGGTGGGACAGTGTTTGTGACGGAGTTGAAGTTTCTTACATAGCAGTGTGTATTTAAACAAGACAGGAGCCATGGTGGAGCGCTACGTTCGAATATTTTCAAAGAAGAATTGGGTTAACTTCATTAGTTAAATAGCTCTAAGCGTTTTCTATCTCGTCCTATTATGCCATGCCCTCCCCGCCTTCCTGCCTCACTACGATATGATCGAAGCTCTGAAGTATTATATAGGCCGTCTCCGGCTACCGGGGGGTTCGACGGCAGGTAGCAGGACGTTTATTCTCCGAATTGCATCCATCAGGAAGACTTTCGAATGTAAATTTTTAAAGGGCCAAAACATTCGTGAAAAGGGAGATCCATCCCATGGTATTCTTCCTCGAGCATCTTGGTTACTCTTGATGAGTCGGGGTCTGTCCTGTGAAATATTAGACACCAGTCGAGGTTATAAGATACTTTTACTTACATTGGAAAGGCTCTACTTGTAAATCCACCCTTGTCCCAAATTATTATACCTGGGCGGCAGATATCCGTCACAATCTGTTTCACCGGGACGTTGGGGGAGATTGACACGAGGATACTAGAGTCGTCCATCGTGAGAAATCCTTCCGGATCGTCTAGGATAGTGAAGCCCTCCGAAACTAGGACATCTTTTTCCGTCTGATTGTACGCTGGATCTTGTACGTAGCGCTTGGATGTCTTGGATAAGACCCCCCGTTGAAGTAGAGTAGAGTGAATAGTAGAGACGAGCGCATGTTGAGTAATGCTTCGCGGATCTATGTTAGGCCCTAGCGTCGGGCCCCCAAGTGCAAAAGCAACCACTTTATCAAGGGTAAATGGGATCTCAAGCGAATTGAGCATCACTCGTAGGTTTTCCTGGTACTCGCTCGCCATCCATTGCCGTTGTACATCCTGAAAAGCTCGGCGCAAATCTCCCGTAGAGGGCCCCGCCTCTTCCTCACCTAGAGACTCCGAGCCGTGTGCAATCGTCATAGGGAGATATGCGTTTTCAAGGCTATGATAATATGGCTTTTCCCAAATTGTGAGTGCTTCAATCGACTCGTAATAAATCAACCTGCGGTTTAGTTTAGTAAGGAGAAGCAATAGGCGACTAGACCAATGTGAGCTTACGGTTTCCATTTGCAGGGGGTTTGATCGTAAGACAGACTCCTAGCCGGAGGAACAACAAACTGTTTATAGTCGACCCCATTGACACCTCTTAGCGTTATTTCTCGAGGCTCCGGTTCCCCTTGCTTGAGCAATTTGACTTCGTCGCCGATCTTCCGTATGGCGTCTTTGGTGAATAACGGGGCGCCAGCTTCATAGAGAGCTTGAATCTCGCGGACGATCCGGGCCTTCAAGTTCCGTTGCCCTAGAAGATATTCAGATCCGCCAGCGTAGCCATTGAAATTGCCGTGAAAATCCATGATTTAGGTGCTTGATTTTCCAATTCGTAATCGAATTCAATTGAAGATACAACAAGACATGCACAAAGACGCACAAGTGTGATGCTTAGGAAGTCCTTCTAAATGCTGTTTTCTCAAGAAAAATATACACAGCCTAGTTGGATTATATATCGCTCGTGTCCTAGTCTACACTGTGCACTGCTCACTTATAAGTATTTATCGACCGGGGGACGAATGGTAGGGCCACCTGGAACTCAAAGCACAGTTGTCTATCGCCGCCTTTGTGAACTGACGTAGTGCGGCAAAGAATGCTACCTATTAGTTAGATGCAAGATGGATGACCAGTTAGAATTTCTTCAGATCATGGGCTGGGCTATCTGTTGGCAGACGTGCTCAAGACGGGGCTAGTCTTACCAATCCACTTACACATGTACGCCGAACAATGCTGCACGAATGGCACTTCTATGATTTCTTTCTCAGGAAGGCTAGTAACGAAGGCCACGACTGTATATGGTACTGATTGTTAAATGCCATCATCTAGAACGACTTTGTGTCATGTGCACCACGTGTTCTATTAGTATATAAGGCCTTATCTTTATATTGACATCAGTAATAGGGGCTCATAATTTCGCCTTGACTATCTAATTGACGCGATTAGCTATAATCTATGCACACGATTGGCAGAAAATAGCCTTTCTGGTTACCTATACTTGTTAGGTATAGGAGCTCTACGTATTTCCATAAATTGAAGGCAGATAAGTAACTAGAGTATGTCTGCAATCATATTTCGAGTATCCCGCCCCCCTATTCGTGACAAAATCCCCGAACTAGGTTTGGACTTATATTATGTTACATATCAAAAGGCTTCTCGATATAAAACAGAAAGTTATAGTATGAATGTGGTATGTCTCCCACTAGATACTATTCTAACAGCAGACACAATATATCAATGAAATTAGACCGTCAATCCTCTAAACCACTCAGCCCCTATTCTAGGTTCCGGACTCCCCGCAAACCGACACTGTGAGTTATAACAGCACATTATTTAACACCTAGGATTTCCTGGAAAATCGTCCGCATAGTCTTCCCAACGACGCCCGGGTATAATTCCTTGAAATCCAAATAACCGAGGTATGCAGCAGATTCAGGGGTATTGTCTCCCCTGAAGCCCCAGGAATAGATGTATTGGTGCATGCCTAAGGTGAGAATGGCGAAAGGGTCCGTGGGGTTCTGTGCCAGTGCTGCTATCGCTGCCTCCTCTGCTTCCAGGACTTCATTTTCATTGAGCTACAGTGGTCTTAGGTTAGTTTCGTGATTCCTCAGCAACTGCCTAGTCTGTCGTATAGGACTTACATGATTCCTGATAGGAGTCTCTCCGCTGAGTTCTTCCATCAGCGCATCAATTTGATTGGTGCTGAGCACTTCGGTGTAGGCGAAGACTTTTTTGTTCAAGGTGCGAGGATCCGCGACGATCTTCGCAACATATTTTCCGATATCTGGCAGATCCGTGTACGATATAGGGACGTTTCCATCTCCAGGGTTCACGTTGAATACACCCACTGCGTCCTTCGTTCGACCCGAAGGCAAGGCAGGAACTGATTGACCAGACCACCAACCAATATCAATGATGGTGTACGGCAAGTAGAGACGCTGGATTGCCGCCAGAATATCGTCTTTCTACATTTGGAGTTAGATTCGCATCAAATCCATTCGTATCGATAAAAACGAACCTGGTCATGCAGGGCCATAACACCTCTCGGCGCTGGAGTAGCAAAGTCGCAGGGCACGAATCTCTTCACGCCAGCCTCCTTCGCCGCTTCAGCTAGAGGTATCTGGTCCTTCAAGTTGGTGAAAACGATACACGAAATGACCACATCAATATCCTTTAGTAGCTTGACGAGGTCTTCCTTCGGGCCTGTCAAGTCCGCCGCTACGACATGGACACCGCGAGCTTCAAGGGCCTTATTAGCCTCGCTATTGACAGAAGTCGGGCGAGCAAGAGCGGTGATATCCTGAAAACTCGTGTCAGCTTCGGCATATACAATGAAGTATAACGATGTCACAAACATATTTAGTTTCGGTTTCCGCTAGTAATCCGTTGACAACGGAGCTGCCAGTTTTGCCCGTGGCGCCAACTATGGCGACTTTGATGATGTTTGACATGTTGAAGGATGATTGATTGTAAGATGAGATGCTGGTGCTTCAATATAATTCCTTTGTCGCAAGTAGAAGGTCTTGCCCCTTTATGTAGAATACGATAATGTCACCTATATGAGCGTCTCTACAGTTCATCGCTGGTCTCCGTGGCTGAAATGCCAAGACCCACACCCCCCTTAACTGACTGACATCACGATCAATCATAGCACACGCCATACAGCGCCGTTTGTAAGCACCACGATACATCTAGGGCATTTGTCAGCGCAACGACACCAAAACATAGGGGGATCCACGATATATTTCCAATATCGCACTATTTTATCGAGCTAATTCTTTGATTATAACTTTGTTACACAAGCAGAAATGTTGTGGCTATAAATCAAGTGAAGCCAAGGCCTAGGATTGAAGCTATGCAGGGTATCATTGTAGCGCTAACAAGTGAAGACGATTGCAACTAGTGAGAATATGGCTAACACTATGGGACCAGTAGACTGGATTTCACACTGCATTTCTAACTTGCTTAATAACCATTTCGACTCTTCATAATCCTCCCAGGACCTTTCTCGAATTCATCTTCTCATCTTCACAGATCGCAACCACAGACTGAGGTCCACGACATTGTTTCACGACACCGATGCCGATCATGCTCACAAATACAGTATTCTCAGAACGGATATCGGCAGCACAATTATTAATTCGAATTTCCAATCACGAACGCGTGGCATTGAGCGCGTTCGGGTGTAACAATGAGCGACAGTAAATGCGCTGTTGAGCAACAGGTTTTGCACTCACAGATGCGACCTGGCACAACGTCCCACCGCTTTCCTCCGGTATCCAAGCATCCGGCTCGTGGAAAAATACCCTCATAGGTAGGTATAAGTGCTTGAAGTAACGAAAATCGAGACCCAACGTCAATTTCATGGATGCGACCTGACATCACGGGTTGGTATGCTCTCACTCAGCAGCCGTCCAGTGCTGTCATTGATCTCGATACTACGGTATCATATCCCACACGTGGGGCAGTGATCTGCGCTCGAACCACGTATAAGACCACCCGATCCGGGGAATGCCTTGCGCCGACTCCTTTCCACATCGCGTATCACCGAAGATTGAACGAAATTCCGTCAATTTAGCATCACAACTGATCGGGTGCCGGGAATTGCCTTGGAATGCAATATATAAATCAAAATGGTTTTAATTTTTCATACAGTACATGTCCAACTGGTACAGGGCTGAATGAAGCTGGTGCCAAGACCTAGGTCTGAAAAGGAGACTCCTAACTACAGGAGGATTGGATAGGAGCTGGTATTTAAGATTAATAGTAGGGCGCTGGAACGAGCAATCCAGCCAGGTAACACCTTCAAATAAGAGTTGCGTTTAGCTAATCTAATAGAAGTCGAAACCCTTTCGAAAATATGAAGTCAGTAAAATCGGTACGAAATATGGGCGATGGGGGAAGGAATATCGTAACTTACCCCGGACGCGCTGATAGTCTGGCCAGTGATCCAAGAACCGTCCTTTCCACACAAAGCGGCCACGATATTTCCAAGTTCAGCCGTTGTTCCTAGCCGGTTTTCGACTGGTGTATGCTCTTTTTGGAAGTTGACGAGGTCCTGCGGGACGTTGTCGAGCATGTCACTTTGGACCGGCCCCGGGTTCACGCTGTTGACCGTGGTTCCATTGTGGCCGAGCTCGGTAGCCCAGCATCGAGTCAACCCCTCTTGGGCTGCCTTGGACGCGGCGTAGAGGCAGAATTTCGCGTAGCCGCCCCTTGACCCGATGGAGCCTATGTTGATAATGCGTCCGTGGGCATTTAGGTAAGGTAGGACTGCTTTTGTCAAGAAAACTGTACCGCGGACGTTTAGGTCGAAGATAAGGTTGTAATCGTCGATCGTCACATCTTCTAATCTCTTAACATTCTCTACACCGGCGTTGTTTACGAGTATGTCGATTTTGAGGTTATTGCCGCTCCATTCAAGGAGGTTGTTGATAATTGTTTGTGGTGCCTCGAGAGAGCTGAGATTTGCCCGGATGGCGTGGGCGCGAGGCTTGTGGGGAAGAGATTCGATGGTTTCGCAGACCTTCTTAGCGCGGGCATCGCTGTTTTGGGAGACATACGTGATAATCACCTAATTTACGGGTTAGCTGTCTGGGTCTAATAAATAAGGCATATTTCTATAAAATCGGACGTACCGTTGCTCCTCTTCTAGCAAGCTCGAGTGCGATGGCTTCGCCAATACCTCTAGTCCCTCCAGTCACTATGGCGACTTTGCCAGCAAGCGGAAGACTGTAATCCGACATTTTAGGTTCCAAGGATCCCTAGAACTTTTATATCTTTTATGCGGCTGAATACGACATGTTTGTGAAACGCGACGACTCTCAACACCATTATATATCTATTTGACGAGAGTATGTTGCGATTCTCCGATTCGGCTTTGCCACATTAATCGCCGATGATGGTACTAATGTCCGACGATTCATGTTGTCGTTACTAGCATCGGCCTTATCTTGAGACGCTGATTTCATCAACTCCATCGACTAAATTCAGCTAAATTCAGGGTTCAAGCTAAGTCCAGGAGCGCCAAGCGCATCGTTCGACTTTGGAGCACCGGCGCCACGTACGTCACCGCTTAGCCCCGTAATTCCGCTATCATTTTGCATTCTGCAAGAACCGTAAAGAAGAGTCTCGTACTCGCTATCCGGAGAAAGGGGGATATTCTCTGCTTATAGCCGTTTCTGCAACTCATTGGCATTGGGGTAGATGGTCAATAATAGGTCGATGGTACCTCGCCAAAGCGGGAAACGTCATGATCTGGTATAACGGTGCATGATATAGTCAATCACATGATGGTTAGTCTGCCGGTAGATATAATATTGTAGGCGGTTATCAGCTCAGGAGACACGTCCCCACTCTCCTATCTCGATGAAAGGGGCGTCTTGCGTCTGATGCGAATAGCATCGGAAGGGCTTCCGGTCGGTCGTAAAGCGAACAGGAGGAATCTATGTCCAACTGTAGAATGGGCTTAAGTCCGAAGAGGCGAAACCTTGGCGATATATATTGGGTGGTGGGATATATCTCCTTCGATGGCGATGACTCACATGATAGAAAAGGAGGAAACTATATACACTGTTGGTTATTATGAGACGGACGAGATTAGCTACCTATCCGCGACCGCGATACGTCCGGGTATTAGTTGCGTAGGGGTTAGAGAAATAGAAAACCCCCAAAAGGAAATAGATATACACGTCTATATACATATGCTCATTACGCTGGTCTTAAGTCGTCTATAAATCCAAGTACATCCCTTTTCTCGTCACATACACGTGCGAATTCGAGAAGTAGTCTCCAGACATAGAGTAACATGTCCTCCCTCCTTAGCACCTTCGCGCCCCATGATCTGCCTTCTTCGGCGATAAAACGCGCCGACTTGTCGCCCTTTCTATCCCGAGTGAAATAATCGAGTATGGCGTATAGATCTTGAAATGTATTATCCATAGGCGCAAAATGTAGCCATGGCACGAGACGGTCGTCGTGCCATTCCGCGTATATCGTAGCTTTTAGGGGAAGCGACGTCGATAGTAAAAAGCCCCTGAACCTAGCACTGAAGCTATTACCATCGGCGTCGGGCATAAACTTGTACCTGTACTGCTCCTTCATGGGCATCTTCTCTACCTCAGTGAAGTGTGGTCTCACGTAGTCGCAGTTGTCCGAGGGGAAACAGAGCAGGCTAATAAACCCCGCGTCCGCGAACTCCTCTAGCCATGAGCCAATGGTTCCTTCGCGCCTTCGAGGGAAGTCGTATTTCTGCATGGGTGGCATCTCGAATGTCATGGCGCGTGAGCTGTTCTCCTCCATTCCGGAGACGGTGGTCCCGTTTAACATCTCAATCAGACGGTGACGCTGGAAATGTGTCCAATTTTCCCTCTTATTGCGACCCCCTGAAGCGACACCACGCCAGACTACACCATCAAGCTTCTGTCTCCAAGGCGGGCCATGTGTTTCTCCACCGGAATAGATAGGATCGTCGGTTAGGTACATAGCGCCGGGGATGAGTATTTCGTTATTCACAGGTAGCTTGCATCCGCCGAACATCGGAATTAGCTCCTTACTCGTGGCCATAGTTAAGGGTTCGACGAAGGTACCGTGCATGCCTCGGAGATGTGGTTGGGAACACGGGTCCATGGACGCGGTGAAATTCCGAACGTAACCCTTGTGTGAGTACTCGGGTTCCCAGTTGTCCGGGAACACGGGGAGTTCCTCAAAGTTTTCGATCGGTGCGACGTTACGGCCCGGAGAGTCTGGCGCACAGGCAACTCGTGTAAGGTCCCAATAGCTCCCTCTATGCCACTCGGGCTGGTAAGGTTCGGCGTTTTCGACCTTGGCGTCAACTTTAGCCAACCCACTATAGTTTGTCACCACCTCGCCCATCGGTTTGACCGACCGGCTCTCTTGTTCCTTATTCACAAGACTCGTCACATCTTCCCAAGGCACAATTATCCGACTTTCATCCATGTAGTTGATGGGCATATCAACATCTGGTAGGAATGGCGCGGCCTCGGATACTAAACTCGTCCAAAGTTGTAACCAGGGAACTTTGCCCTCTGTGTTGCCTGTACCGTTCGCTACGCCATTACGAACTCGAACGACATATTCCCACGACGCGGCTCGTTCGGCCGTCGTCTGGGCTTCGAGTCCCCAATACGGCGCAATATCGGCGCTTATCCGATCGAAAAAGGATTCGACGATGATGGCGTCGTGGTCGATCGCATACTTAAACCAGGCGTCGAAACCTGGAGGGGGATGTCGCCCTCGTCGCTCGCGATACCGGGCTGCAGCCGTAGGAAGGTCGAAACTTCGCTGTTTGAGGAGGTTTTCGTGAAAACTATGGGCGTCGCTGATTAGTTGATCGATGGGATGGTTTGCGGTTTGATTCCAAAAGTATTCGAAGTAATGTGACCCGCTATCGCGAAGGAACCCCTCTGGGCGGCGAAATAGAAAGATGCCTGACAAAGTTACGGAGACGATAAAGGCGACGGTGGCATAGCGAAGTATTGAAGGCCATTTCAGGTTGCATATGCGACTGTCCGGAAGGCTTGCCAGACAGTCGCGAACTTTGTTGGTAGCCAACATCGAGTCTTACCGACGTAGCGCGCCGTATATTAAGGAGAGACCTTTTTTTATCCGTTGCCTCATCCGACTCTTCAAAAGATAGGCCAAGCGTGCCTCATCATGTAAGTACCATACAAAGAAAAGAAAAAGCACGTTGGTGAGCTTATCCAAAAAGAAGGCGATTGGCGAAACTAGAATGGAAGAATGGAGATCCCATATGGTGGATCAGCAGCATGAAGATCATAAAATTTTACCTGGAGAAAGAGAGGTTCTCATTAACGCGACTTTTCGCTGTAGACCACTGCCCCCTGACCGCATTGCTACGTCTAATACATCCCCATCCGCCACCTCCCTAGTTCCCTGGACGGGAACCAAATTTATCGTGCTGCCTGCTGCTACATGGTACTACGATGTTACTAGCTCGCCCTGGGGGGACTCAAGCGCCACCAATGGCAGGATGCCATTAAGTCTTGGCTGAATCCTTTTGACCTAATGCGGTGATATAGATAGCGTCGTACCCGCTACAAAGGCGGCGTGGTCAGAATTGCCCTCTGTTTAATTTACTGGTAGTGAGCTTCAGAGAGCTGACAGGTACTGAATACAGAAGCCCTATGCTGTGTCATTCCTGTCAGAGTATCTCCGATACCATTTTCAGCCACTTATGTGTCGCCGTTCAGTTTGACAGTCTCCACTTAGCATGCAGTCTTACAGAGGACAGCCGAGATGAGCAGGGATTATCACGAAGCGACCCGGGACCGATAATTGCTACGTGCCTCAGGAATGAACTCATCCTGGCGTAACTGCGACTGCCAGCTTGTGATATTTCGCGAGAAACTATAAAGTATAAGGACCAACTTCTCTGCTCCCGACTGAAAACGATCTGCTATCTTACTCATCTATAAACTCAGTATTTTGACTTCATACGGCCGACGAATGAGATCTCAGCTCTCAATTGCAAGCTGCGAGGTAATCATGAGAGTCTAATTTCCGTCTCGTATCTTACCCCTGCAATGCAGGTCTCGAAATTTGAAAATGAGAACCGTGAAGATATGTCAGCGAAGTCGGTGACCGATGTAGCGGACGACAAGATCAATGCTCATCTCTAATTATACGCAGGACTTGCCGATGGCTCGGTTTAGAAGATGTATCGCCCGTTTGTTATATCCGTCCACATTGGGGTTTCACATACGCCACTCACGTGTCTCAAACGCGACCTTCAGGTTTCTCTTATTTCAGGTCATAAATATTCCGATTGACTCATTCAACGCTTTCAGAATCAACTATCATACGGCCAAAATGAGAATTTAGGATAGTCTCCGCCTCAGCACGGCGATCATACCATTCCTCACTCCGCCGGCGCATCTGCCTTCAACACAACCGTAACCATAGACCTCGACGGCACGCTCGCCGCCGCAGTTCCCGCACTCAGCGTCACAGCCTGGTCGCTCAAATCATGGGTATTATCCGTGATGTGCGCCGTCGCAGTCGTTGAAGCAAACCCACTCCCTCCACTAACCTTGACCTGGACATTAGCCGCCGAGCCACCCGTGTTGATGAATTGTACCGCAACAGACCCGTCCACATTCTGGAAAGCCGAGGTCCGAACTCCTGAGGGCGCGCCTGAAGTGCCTACGCGTACAGCGCCGGGGCGGACGAATCGGCTCCATTGGCCGAATGCCCAGAGGCGCTTCGAGGGGGATACGTTGTTACCATCGATACGGATGAGCTTGGAGTTCGTAACGCCAGTTTGTGCGCCGATCCAGTACAAGTAACCCGACGCGTTGGCGTTGACGAGGGCGGTGTAGATGTTATTAGCCCAAGTCTGGCCGTCGCCGGCGCCGCCGCTACTGAACCAAGCAGCCTGCCAGGCGCCGTTGAGGTCTGCGGCCTCTGTCTGCCAGGTGCGGTGCCGGGTGTTGAGGGGGGAGCCAGGGGACGACGTGTACGAGTGCGCCGTGATGGTCGAGATGTACTGGTCGACGGAGCCCAGCTGGCCTAGCATGCTAGCTTGTGTGCTCCACCCTTCCGGATCGCAGCAGTTGATGCCGACGTGTGTTAGGTTTTCCTTCTCCAAGGTCGGCCCGAGAACCTTGATGAAATCGGCTGCTTGCGAGCCGGACATTCGCATCGAGGCGTAACTTGTCCTACATTTAATTACGCGTTAGCCAGTCACACCTAGACGTATGAAGGAATCGGACTTGTCGGCACTAACGTGAGATCGGGTTCGTTAACGAAACCTAAGTGCGTTATGGTAACGTTTGCCTCCTGATAATACCTAATGTATTGCACCAGGTAATTGGCGTAGGCTTGCCTCCAGTCGCCGCTGGAACAGGAAGCGCCACCGACTCCGCAGAGAGTACCACCATTCGCGTCGTTATTGTTCGTCTTCATGTAGCCTGGCGCGCTCCATGCGTTGGCGTAAATCGTCTTGACACCACGCTTAACGGCCTCCTGGGAGACCCAGAGTTGCTTATTATCCGAGCCATCCCAGACGTACTTAGGGGTGCTCGATGGGCCTCCGGGGCTCTTCGGCTGGATGGAGACCATGTGGTCGGAGCTCATGTCTGGGGATGAGCCGATGCCATTGCGGAGGATGGACAAGCCGGCTCCCTTTTCAGTGCTGAAGAGGAGGTCGAGCGTGTACTGTTGTTGCTCCTCCGTTAACTTAGACATCTGCACAGCTCTCTGGAATGCCTCGGACGCGCCGAATCCATCGATGGTTTGGTACCTCTGGTCGAGATTCACGGTAACAGTGCTTCCCGACTGTCGGGATTCGAGGTTGGTAGTCCTCGCGAGGACCACCAGCGGTAGAAATGCTGCTCCCGTTATTAGTTGTGTGAGCGACATTGTGATTGAATATGCGCACGTATTCAAGAGTCCGTCATTTCATCCCAAGTTAGGCTGGGGGAGAATAAATATATTACTCGAATTCAGTGTTGGACGACCAAGATTTATCCGTCCGCCTCCTCAAGTCTTGGTACCTGCAGGGCCGCATATTGCCCGGAACCTAGACCGACTTCAGGGTCCCATTTTGCCGATCGAGGCAGAAGTTGATATGCTTTTCAAGACTGGACGCGGCGACCGCGCAGGGATTCCCCACGATTTCAATGTTGCAATGGGATATAAAGTCTCGGTTAAAAGCGAGAATCGCCGCCTTATTTGCGCAAAATTAAGTCACTGAGACCTAGCACGTTCACCCCTCCGTACCGATTCCGAGGTTCACGGTTGTCAAACCAAGCGGGAGGAGCGGTAGTTGGGGAGCTATGCATATCAAGTAGTTTTAGAATGCAGTTCGAGTCATATTAGCTGCCCTAATTTGCATACAGGTATCTCGAGAGCCAGAAATTGAGGTTTCTGAAAATAGCATCTCTTACGCCATGTTTGATCTCCTTGGCCAATTTGGTAACCCCTCTTGAGAATCGAGCATTTTATCCAACCTAATCGGCC
Organism: Hypomontagnella monticulosa; assembly: GCA_902825475.1. Lineage (NCBI taxonomy): Eukaryota > Fungi > Ascomycota > Sordariomycetes > Xylariales > Hypoxylaceae > Hypomontagnella > Hypomontagnella monticulosa. The sequence goes on along the minus strand of CADEBF010000003.1, from coordinate 4,786,920 downwards.
TTCCGGTATCTGCTCTTCGAAATAGCGATTTTGCTCACACCCTCCACGGAAACGCTACCCATGAAGTCCAGGATAGCCACTTCGCTATGGATTGTCTTCGCGAGCCAGTTTCGCAGCTCCACCGCTACAAGCGAGTCGACACCGTAACGGTGGATCGGCAATGTGGTGTCAATCTCATGGCGCTCCAGTGCTAATGTAAGCGCCATCTTCTGGGCTAAGGCTTCAGTAACAGCCCGGGTCGCAGCCGTGAGCGTAGCAGCTTCACTCAACACGGCTGCCAAGTCAATTTCTTCTGGCTTCGCGCCTTGATGGTCCGTCGATTCACTTTCAATTCCGTTAAGTCCAACATCTGACGCTATACTTCTGAACATAGGTTTCTCAAGATAAAAAGCCATTTGGCCTTCTGCGACGACCCTTACCACAACAGTCTGGCATTCTATGGCCGTTCGCTTAGATATTTGCGCCGACGGATTGCAAAAGTAGTCGAGAAGTGCGAACAAATCGGCTTTAGTGACAGGGCCATTTGTGATCTGTTTGTACAACGTCTGTAGGTTCTGCCTGTCCGCCATCCACCCTACTTCGTAAAACGGTCCCAGGTCGAACGCGGTGGCTCTCTCGCCTTGGGCGACTCGGTATCTAGCTAGACTGTCCTGGAAGGCGTTCCCGGCCGCATAGTTGCTCAGTCCGCGAGAACCCCAGACGCCAGACACCGACGAAAGCATGATGAAAAAGTCCATGCCCTTGGGCAGAATTGTGTGTAGATTGTAGGAACCGGCAACCTTCGGCGCAACGGCCGCATCCCAAGAATCAAAAGTCAACGCCTCAAAGGGGGCTTCATCTAGGACCATGGAGGCTTGGATACAACCTTTGATAGGCGGCATCGTCAGCAAACACTCTCCGACGGCTGCCTTAAGCACGGCCTCATTGGCGATATCGCACGCAGGGGCCGCAACATGAGCACCCCGGGCTTCTAGCGCTTCAATAAAGCCCTTAGCTGTGGGATTGTCGGTACCGGATCTAGAGAGTAGGATCAGATTCCGCGCGCCTTGTTGAATAAACCAGCTAGCCATAGTCCGACCTAACCCGCCTAGGCCACCCGCGATGAGGTACGTAGCATTTGGATCTAGGGAGAGGGTCGGCTTCGGTTTCAGTAACGCCTCAACAATATCGTCCGGCCGAAATTCTATTACGATCTTGCCTATAGTATTTCCAGACTGGAGGCCCCGGAAGGCTTTCTGCAGGTCGGAAATGCCATATACCTGCATTGGTTGGGCTGGGCTGAGCCGACCTTGTGCGGTCAAATCTAGGACATGCTCCAAGGCCTTCCTCACGATGACTGGACGGTCCTGATTGAGCACGCTTACCTCAAAAGCAGTGAAAGACACGTGCTTCTCGAACATTTTCATAGGGAGATTGCTATTATCGACAATGTCCTTCTTGCCAATCTCAACGAAGCGGCCGTACGGCGCGACGCATTCCCAGGAAGCGATCAGGGAATTGCCCGATAACGAATTGAGGACGACATCGACCCCCTTTCCGCCGGTGAGACGATGGATCCCAGACGCGAACATACTGTCACGGCTAGAGAAGATGTGATCTTCTTGCAAGCCGTATTGCTGCACGAGGAATTGTTTCTTGGACTCTGTGCCAACAGTCGCGAAGATCGTCGCGCCAAAATATTTGGCCACCTGGATTACCGCCTGCCCGGTACCACCGGCAGCTGAGTGTATGAGTACCGTCTCCCCGGGTTGTATACGCGCGATTTCGTGGAGTGCGTACCAGGCGGTGGTAAAGTTAACTGGTATAGCAGCAGCTATTGTGAGGTCGATGGTGTCGGGTACTTTAGCTACGCTACGCCAATCGCAGCGAACTGAGGTCTTGTAGCCACCTATCACGATGCTAGCTACCCTATCCCCAATGGTCAAGTGGCTCTCTTCCACGGCCGAAGACCCGAGTCCTGTTACTACACCTACGATTTCGCACCCCACATCCCGTTCATTGAGTGAACCTAGCGCAACTAGGACGTCCTTGAAGTTAAGACCGGCGCTATGTACGATGATCTCAACTTGGGAGGGCTCTAAAGGTTGGTTCAAAACGTCACTATCCTCAACGAAGTGAAGAGTGTCTAGAAGACCTAGAGAGCCGACGACCAAACGCAAGGGGGTATCTTGTTTCCATGGCAGTTTGGCTCTTTGCTCCACTTCCGTTCGCCGTTTGATCTCATTGTTGAAACTCCTCGAGGTCATTAGACGTGGGATACGGAGAAAACCGTGTTCGTCCTCCGTATATTCGGTATCATGGGCACCTGAGGACATGATCTGCCTGAAGGCCTTCCATATTTGTTGTGCATACCCCTTTTCACCTTGCTTGCCGTGCCGCAAGGCTAGTTGGGTGAACATAGTACTTCCAAGCTCAGAATTGAGCACCCGTGAAATCCCGTCGATAAGACTGAAAACGGGTTCTCCTTCCCGGTTAACCCACAGCACCTTTTGTAGGCGTGCCAGGAGCTTCTGGAGCTTGGGGAATAAATCGGCTGTCATATCGCGCCATACTGGCCTCTCAAGTTCTAGCAAGAATATTGCAATAGCCTTCGCGTCAGTCAGGCCAGCCCCGGTTTCGTTTACTGCATCGTCAATATTCAAGAGCCGGATATTCGCAACGTCACGGCTCCTTCCGAGAATCACAGTCAATTCGTTTGCCGTATCTTGCTGTTCCGGTTCACAAATTATTGTAACCTCGGCGCCCACCGTATCTTTTTGCGCAGGCTCGTGTTCCAAGATGGCTGTAGAGATGATGATACTGAACTCATGACAGTTATCATCTTCGTAGTCACGAAATACAAGATCGGCGCCGGTGAATCCCGTTTGACCTAGTAAGGCATCCCACTGGCGTTCATCGACGCACGGGCTTAGTTTACGATACGTCTCCGACCCTACAACGTTATCATTAGCTACTGTTGTATCGATCATAGGAAATAGGTCAATCCTACCTAGCCACCATCCCTCTAGTAGTCCAAAGGCAAAATTCGTCCGAAGGCCGTCCGGTACAGTACCTTCCCACAGGATAAGTTTCCCACCGCTAGCGCAGATACGGATCAGCAAGCTTCCAGGTTAATAATACAACGGAACTACGTACACCTTCAAGAGCTTTCGGCAGTGCTCCAAAGATCTCGTTAGATCTGATGTAGCATGAAGAACCTATATAGACGAACGCGTCAATATGGAACTCCAGCATCATACCCTAGTTTCTGGCTTTACTCACCATCGCCGCGACGATGATATCATACGAACCCACTTCGAAGCCCTGTGACTCCGGGTCACTTTCGATGTCGAGTTTCTTGAAACGAATTCTTGATCCGAGGTCTCGGTACTGGCGCTCGGCTGCCTCAAAGAAAAACGGTGACAGATCAGTGTAATCGAAGCGGGAAAACCGAGGTCCGCACGGCTGGTCGGCGTCCCCGGTTGTCGTAAGCGTCTTCATCAACTGGACTATAGTTGCTCCAGTACCAGCCCCGACTTCGAGAATGTTGACGTTCGGGTTCTTATGAACAAGTGCGTCAAGATAACATCGAAAGGCTTTGACGGCCGGCAAAGATTCCCACTATGCATGCAAGTCAGACATATTCCGTACAACATTCGGTAGTATTCAGAAATACTGACAGTCCCATAGTAATGGTTCTTGACCAAGTCGCCTTCGAACATCAGATGTAGAGGGTCCATTTCTCCAGTGAGTAGCTTGGGTAAGTTGGCCCCGATGGTCGTGTATAAGAGACCGGACGCGTTTGTCGCGGCGATCTTCTCTTCTACGCGGTTGATAAAGTTGCTATCATCAAGACGGCTCTTCCATTCTAATTTACTCGAGAGCCAGTTTTCTGTGTTGATCAATTCCATGCGGCGCTTCATCCAATCAAGGTACTTCGTGGTGTGGTAATTTACGCGGCAGTCCTTATTACCCTCCGAGTCTAGCAACTTCAATGCACGCCTGATGTATGCTGTCACCAAGAAATCCACTTCGTTGAAAAACTCGACGGGTTCGGCATCCGTACTTGAGCGGCTTAAGCAACTACAGTAGCTAAGCACTTCTTCAGCTGTCATCAAGTCTAGGTCCGGCTTCCAGTATAAATGGTGGCATAAGTCGATTTCTTTCTGGTCGGTTGCTATAAGTTGCTCGTCGGAGGCTACGTCCGTTGTACGAAGGCCTTCAATATCCAGAAGGACGTGATCCCCGGCTTCGTCAAAGGCAGTAATGGAAGCACGTGCCTCTCGCATCCCCGTTCGACGGGCCGTCGCGCTCACTTTGATACGATCTGCGGAGGGATAGTTGAGGCCTTTGTTTGAGACCCAGAGGCGTTCGAAGTAAGAAGGAACCGCCAACCGGAGCCGCTCTGTCCCTCCTGCGACGGTCGCCATGAACATTGTTTGAAAGATGCAATCTAGTGTCGCTGGATGGATTACATGGTCCTCTGGCTGAGCTGGATCCCGATGGGTCTGCACATCTGCGACAGCGGAATCACTACCGTCATGCGTTAGGGTCAGAATGGCCCGAAAGGGGGGTCCATAACCATAACCCAAATCGCCAAAAGCATCATATATCCGCTTGACATCGGCTTTGATCGAGCAACGTTGGTGTGTCCTCTTATACTCATTCTGCTTTACGTTCTGCCACTGTTGGAACTCATGACCCGCATCGAGAGAACGTCGGTCCTCTAGGGAATAAACGATTTCGACAGACCCGTAGCACTTTTGCTGCCACTCTTTCGTATCACCATCAAACGTGTACACACGGAAATCATACCATGGATTGCCCTTGGTATTCCCATCTCGTTGTGCCCGAGGCTTCATATGGATATTGGCTTCAACTCCGGCAACACCTGCCGGTATCTTGAATACCGAGTGGAATGTGATATTCTTGAATGAAAATCCGACCACTCTTTTATTGGGGTCTGCCATCTGCTTTGCTGCCTCTATAGCCATGGTGAACATGCCAGCGGCTGGAAATACAATGTTGCCGTTAACCTATCGAGAGGATTAGTCCCACCATGTAGGCGCTTGGCCTTACTGAATAACTCACTTTGTGATCCTCAACCCATGGCTGGTCCGAGGTACGGATGATATGGCGCCATTTAGCCTCGAGGGGATTCCAGTCGGAATCACGGACGCCAAGCAGGTCATGCCAGGGAAATTCTCGGAGGCGGTAATCTCTGCTGAGTCTACTCTCGTGCCAATATGATTTGCTATGATTGAAGGAATATTGTGGCAAATCTATAAGGGGTCTCAGCGACTGCTCCTTGACAGAACCCTTTGCCCTTGTAGCGTCACCATTCACCAGATCGAGTCTGACCGGGCAACCAAGGCAATGCAATTGGCCTGCCGACCCGAGGACACTATGAACCGCCGACACGTCGCGAATGAGAAGCGCAATATACGTCAGGTTATCCATGCCAGCACTCCGACAAGTGTCCTTCGCTGCCCCTTGGAGAGCTGAATGGGGACCGACCTCGACAAAGACATAATGCGACCCAGCACTTTGAGCCTTATCTGTGCAGACGGTCGTCAGAGCATCAGAGAAGAGAACAGGTGAAACGAGATTCCGAACCCAATACTGAGGTTGGCGAAGTTCGTTTGCGGACACCCACGATCCCGTCACCGAGGAAGCCATGATAACCTCGTTGCTGCCAGCATCTTGGCGAGCCACTTCCAAACTCCCGATTCTTTTTAGATACTCGGCGGAAACGACTTCCATATGGTAAGAATGATAGGCAACATCAACCTTAAGCCGCCGGTTAAAGATACCACTTGATCTACTTAGAAGCTGTTGCAGATAATCGAGATGGTCCGCGTCACCGGAAACCGTCACGCTAGTAGGACTGTTGACACAGGCAATAACTAGGCGGCTCTCTCCTAGCTCTTTTGCTACCGCACGAAGATATTCACTTGCTTCGTTGGAAGACAGGCCTACAGCCATCATCCCCCCCTTCACTCGACCAGATAGAGCGAGCTGGGCTGCCAAGACTCCTCGCCAGTAAGCAAGTTTTAATGCTGACTCGCGGGATATGGCTTTCGCACAGAATCTAGATTCAGTTACAAGGGTTAGCAAGCCTTTCTCCGTACTTCGACTAAGCTTTCAGTATATAGGGTCTCACGCAGCAGCAATTTCACCCGACGAATGCCCCACGACGGCAGTGGGGTGAACGTTGAAGCTTTCCAGCAGTTCAACTAGGGCAACTTGGAGAGCCGTGCATAATGGTTGACTGTACAGCGCATTGTTGACGTTTGTCCTGGATTTATCCTTCCGGAGTTCATCTAGACGAAAAAGCATCGTCAGGAAAAGGAGCCAGATTAATATTCAGGGGGACAGACCAATGACGTTCCACTTGCAACCCAAGGAACGAAATACGGCGCTGGAATCCTCCAGGCTCCGCCGGAAAAGCTCGAATCGGTCTATCAGCTCACGTCCCATTGCGAACCACTGACTACCCTGTCCTGTAAAGACATACACCAACTTCGGCTCAAGACTTGCTCGGATTGCTGATGATATTCTGTCCATCAAGCTGCCGAGGCTTTCTACGTCAGAAGCCACAGAGAAAGCTCTCCAGCTGAGATGGCTGCGGCGTGAATATAATGTGTACGCAAGTCTAGCGATGTATTTCTCCGCCTTGGTGGAGCTCTTGTTCGACAGGTTAAGAGAGGAGAGGTGGTTACTCCAGGCATCCTTGATCCTCTTGATGCCATTTTCATCATCAGCAGACCATACGAATACCCTCTCTATATTCGGCGTTTCTTTATGAGGCGTTGCTATCTTTGCGACCGAATTCCACAGCGACTTAAGCCCAATTGAACTGTTTCTAACAGGACTTGAGTTACGGCCAACGTCTAGACCGTTCGTGTGTAGAAACCCACGCGTATCATCAAGGACAACGTGAGTATTCGCACCGCCGAAGCCGAAACACTGCACAGAAATGCGACGAAGACCTTTCGAAGGCCACGGAAGTGCATCTCTTGCAACCGCTATCCGGAGCGACTTTGCATCGATTTTCGGGTTCATTGTGAGGAAGTGCGCGTTAGGTAAGATCACACCCGCTTCGAGCATTAGGACAGCTTTAATCACACCAGTTACACCGCTCGCACCCTCTAGATGGCCGATATTTGACTTTACGGAACCCCTATTTTTCGATCTAGTTAGCCAGCGGCTCATTTCGAGCCTGAGACGTTCATGCTCACACATATAATGGCTCATCGTGTGTTCTGAATGGTCCAAAGGCAGCTCCTATAGCTCCAAATTCAACAGTATCGCCAAGAGGCGTTCCTAGATTTGGATCAGCATCAGTCTCGTAGGTAGGTTTACATCTACTAATATCATACCAGTACCATGTGCTTCCACGAATCTTGTGGACGCAAGATCCAGCCCCGCCTTCGCATATGTGTCCCGGATCAGATTATACTGGGCTTCCGGACTGGGTTGTGTAAGCCCAGCAGCAGATTTGCCGTTCGAGTTAGATCCACTAGAACGGATGACAGCCCGGATTGTGTCACCATCGCGAATGGCAGCCGAGACGGGCTTTATTACGAGCGCTCCGAAGCCTTCGCCGCGGGCGTAGCCGTTGGCCCGCTGGTCTAACGTGAAGCATTGGCTGTCTTTGGACAAAACACCTATGTTATCTAACCACATGCCGCTCTCCGGCGTAAGTATGACGTTGCCACCACACGCAAGACCCTGAATACACGTGAGCTTTACTATCCCATCTCGCCAACGGAAGTGTGCGGGACAATACCATGGTTGCGTCTCCAGACCAGATGGATTGGCAGACTAAATCGAAAGCAGTGAGGCTGCTATTACATGCAGCATCGACGCTGGCACTAGGGCCAGTCAAGTTGAAGCACCAGCTGACTTTATTTGCCATCATATTGCTACTTGCACCCGTGGCATGATACTTGGCCATTATTTCCGGGTCCTTGTTCATAATAGTGGCGTAGTCAGTAGATGACGAACCAGCAAAGACAGCCGTCTTAGTTCCGGCGACGCTCTCCATCGAAAGCCCTGCATTTTCGAGGGCTCGATAAACGGTCTCTAATGTGAGACGGTGGACCGGATCCATAGCATGAGCCTCAGTCGACCCTATAGAAAAGAAGAGAGGATCGAAGGCGTCAATGGGGTCTCCTTCAAGGAAGTTTCCGCCGCGGTACGACAAGCTACCGATTCGACTAGCGTCTGCATTGTAATGCGCCTCTGGATTGAAACGGCTCCGTGGTGTCAAGGTAGAGGCACTCCGTTTTGAGACTAGCATATCCCAAAATGCATCAGTAGTCTCGGCGCCGCCTGGGAGCCGGAAAGATAAACCGATGACGGCAAGGGGAGGCCTTGTACCGGGTGAGTGAAGAGATTCCATACTGGTGATGAAAATAAAGGTATCGCATCAAAAATCGGCAATACAGACAACAGGTAACCACATTCACATATTCTATCAACCCAGGAAAGACATTGAAGATATATTATTATACGTCAACCAAGAAACGCTACTAGCAACATCAAGCCTCATAATCTAGTCTCCAAGCTGCCTCTACACAGCTATGATTGGTAAGGGGATAGCTGTTTCGGCCTATTCTACAGACTCGGTCGTGATCACCACCACCACACCCATCCGGTGAAGCGCCGTTGAACGCTACTTCACGCAAACGGCTCGCTATGGATATTCTATTCTGAGTATGAATACATTGCGCCGTGTGAAGTTGGGAGCTCGGGTACGTACTAGTTACACGGGTACCTGGAAATATATGACTCGCGTCCAGACTTCGAGAAGCAGCAAGATTTCTAGCGTTACACTGCTAGATGGCCAAGATAGCCTTGCATCGCTTTAGTGTAACACACCACGCTCGCGTGATGGACTGATGCTATTGGTTGTAACTTTTCAAAGGATTCAGCCCTCGGGACCCGTTGATGCGTTGGAACGTTGGGGGTTCGAGGCCTATAACCCGCCAAGTCCAGCGTACAGACCGGCAGTTAACCTTCTACCCTGCCGGGCACAATGGGTGCCCCCGCGATTAAGGCTGAAGGAAGAATCCTCCCGCAACCCAGGACAGGTGATGATTAATCTTGGCATCTTTCGAGTGAGAATGTGACTAATAATGATCTATGAACGAAGACGTTGGTTGGCGACCTTTGAATAACATTTCCAACGTGACCAGTTGTTGTTCATGTGTGGCAATTAATCAATGCTTTGCAACGTCGCTTTCTTGCCCTGCCGATCCATGTTTCGCCCCGAAAAGGCCTTGGCGGGTTGGCATCGGTGATTAATCATAACCAACCTTCTCAGCTGTAATTATAACTTCAAACTGATTTTATCATCGGTAGGTACCTAGCATCGTGTCCTTTGGACTCTACTTACACTGTCAAGAACTGCCATTTCATCGACACGCACGATGTCGTCGAATGTAGCATCTTCCAAGCCAGCGGCTCCGCTATCTTTCATGCAAAAGCTGTCTGATGCTGTCTTCCTCTACCGGCCCACGGACCTAGCAACAAAAACACCAACAACTCCTCAACTCGTACTCGTTTTGGGATGGATGGACGCCCGCGATGCCCACTTGGCTCGCTACGTCCGCCAACATCAGACTCTATATCCAACTTCTACCATTCTCTTGGTCAAAGCTAGGCTCGCAGCCCTAACCTGGGAAAGCATAGGATCTCATGATGTAGAGCCTGCCGTCACACCGATACAAGAAGTCCTAGGCAATCTTGAATCGCCGCTACCCCGACTACTCATTCATGCCTTCTCCGGTGGCGGTTCTTGTACGCTCTACCATCTCTATAACCACTTTTCTCGTCGCGGCCTCGTACTCCCACAGCACATAACCGTCTTCGACTCAACTCCCGGCGTATGGAGTTACGGATTCAATGTCAACGTTTTAAACGCACCCTTGAAGGCTGCGTGGATGCGCCTCCTAGCCATGCCAATCATACACTTAATCGCTGCAGTCTATTGGATTCGGATTTGTCTACTTCGTCTCCCTGACAACCAAAGAACTTGGGCGACGGCACATAACGATGACAGCAAAGTCAAGGAGACGCGCCGCACTTATATATATGGTGATATTGACAAGATCTGCTTGCGCGACGCAATCGAGGCTCACGCCGCTGACGCCAAGGCAAAAGGGTTCGACGTACAACTTGAATGCTTCAAAAACAGCGGCCATGTGGCACACATGATGTCTAACGCGGATCTCTACTGGGGGATAGTGAAGAGGACTTGGTTGGGCTCTGATACAGCCAGAGTTTAGTCAAGTGGCACTACTAAAGCAGTTGAAGTCATTCAAAACTACAAAGGACGAAGATTAACTCTTCTACTAGATAGTGAAACTAGGTTAATAGTTATAAATAGGTATCGTGTTATCGTGTTGGCCTACGGGCTAAGTTGTAATTAGCTGCCACTGAATGGCACGTAAAGGAGTCGGGATATGACTCTACAACATATGGAGCACCATGAAACGTAAATGCCTAGGGAAATGGAATCCAGCCTAGCCGAGCAATCGTAAATGAATTTTGAATGTAAGAACATTCCGGCCATGGTGGAGTAGGCATTGTAGTTTGCCTACATCATCGTAGGCCGTATGTAGGCGAGCAAGGGTCCAGATTAAGCCTCGTGGAAGGTATTCTTGGCATCTCCAGATTCATAACCACCCCCCGAGATTGGGGTAAGTCGAATCCCTTCGGATACAACCGTAGTAGTTGAATGTGTTTCTGTGCCTACCTTCGAGGCTAATGCACTCAGTTGATCACCCCATCCGTGCCGTGTATGCGTGTAGTGATATGGCTATAGTAACAATGATATTAGCATCTAAACATAAACCAAAGGGGATTGGTGTTACGGAACTTGGCTTGCCACTCTTATATGGACGTAGCAGCAGTCCTCCTTATGATACACATCCCGGTCAAAGTCTGTGACCCTCACGAGGGGGGTCATTGACCCATACACAGTTCCAGGTCACAGCCCCACGAGGAGGATACTCAGCTCTGTCACTTCATGTAGATTAAACATGCACCTAAACATGTGGCATGGAAGCAACTAATCCTTCATGGTAACTCAAAATATTCGGGATCTGTAGCGGCAACTGTAGAATAAGACATCCCGTTTCATAGGTGGATAAAAGCGACTTGATGCGAGCCAAGAATCCCAGGAGCAAGCAGCTAAGACCAACGACCTATATACCGGAGAGAGTTGTTCTTCTGGGAATACACATACCTATGATGTAGAATCGTTCCTCTCAGGACTAAGGAGTCAGAGAAGCCAGCCCCTCCTATCCGGAGTACGGGACCTAGCCTTCTGAGCCGTCATCATCTCACCTACGCATCCGCACGATCAACATCTCCGCTACTTCTCATCTTCAAGAATTAAGATCTTCACACCCTAAGACGCACTACTAAGTATATTCTAGCCATGGATCAGTTGGCACCTTGCGCCGTGAGTGACTTCAGAGTACATATACTACACCGACGCTGACATTATCATAGATTAACTGTCTTGCAGAAGCTCTGGCAAATTCGACATGTCTTCCCACAGATATCGTCTGCCAGTGTACGGATGCAAACTTCAATGCCCAAGGAAGCAGCTGCATCACTACAAGCTGCTCCGTTCGGGAAGCTTTGTGTATGATGGGCCATCCAGTTCCTCTGTTTATATGATGAGTTCTCGAGGCTAGATTCTAACTCAATGTGTAGCGGCTAAGAACATAACCTCGACGATGTGCGGTGTCCAGCCTGCTGTCGACCATTCATTCTTACCGCCTATCGCCACATTCCTAGCTATCGCCGGAACGGCGGTCGCTCTACGCCTTGTTGCGAGATTTGTTTCTGGTACCAAGTTTTGGTGGGACGATCTTTGCAACTTTGGAAGTTTCGTAAGTCTATTCAAAACGTCCCCCATAATCCTCCCATAGCTAATATCTTCTAGCTCGTCGGTTCCGCATATCTAGGATTGTTTGTCAAAGGTACGAACGACATCCGGACGCCATTATGATATCTTTACTAATATAATCGCTTACCCCTATCTTGTTAGCCATACAAGTCGGCTTTGGGACAGATATCTGGGCAGTCCCACCTGACGACATCACTGTGTTCTTTCGACTTGTTCTCTGCTCGTTTCAAGTCTACGGAATCTGTCGCTTCCTTGTTCGCTGTTCCATTATCTTATTTTATATACGAATTTTCAATTTTACCTCGGCCTCCAAGATCCTATGGGTTACATTTGCAGCCAATCTAATTATCTGGATTGTCTGGTTCTTCCTGTCAATTTTCCAGTGCAAACCCGTCAGCTACTTCTGGGACCAATGGGATGGCGAACACGAAGGTAGCTGCTTTCCGGCCAATTTCGTCGCCTGGTCCGCCGGAGCAGTCGATCTCGCAGAAGACCTTGTACTCTTGGCTTTACCATTCCCGTATATCAGGAAACTCCGTCTGGGTCTGAAAAAGAAGATTGCGACATCTATCATGTTTGCCGTTGGATTACTGTAAGTGATATCCCCGTATATTTCCAGGAAACTCACCGCTGATTTCTCTGCTCTTGGAAAGTACTGTTATCTGCAGTATCGTCAGATTTCCAACGACATACCAGTTCACCTATTCGCTCAACAGCACCCGTAAGCTGATCTGATGACTTTATGTTTATTGGCATTAACTAACTGGAATAACTAGTTGACATAGTCCCTATCGGCATTTGGTCGTGTATGGAACTCTATGTGGGAATCATCTGCGCTTGCTTACCTAGCATATATCCCCTATTGAAGCCCTTACTCAACTGCGTAACGCCAGCATCACGCAAGCACTCTGCCGCGTCATCTGAACCTCACCCTGATCCCAATGTTCCGCGAAGCTTCTTGAGGCGAGACAAAAATAAGTATAAACCAGACTGGGATGTTACTCTGACCAATGTGTCGGTGCACCATGAAGAGGAGTCCGCTAAAGCACCATACACGAGGATTGATGACACCACGACCTTGACGTCGGGGACTGGTAGCACTAACAGGGACTATCCTACAGCGCAGTATCTCAATGAATACCGATCTAATAGAAGGACGCTGTAGGGAAAGAGTTTAAGCCGCGGTTGTAACTATTATGAGTGTGAAACGGGATATGAATGGAGTTGTCAATATGTATTATGAGGAATTCCTTAGCAAATTTGACTATTACATTACATGTATTCTAAGCCAATATACCAGATTAGTATTTCACGCCTTCATGTCGTCTAAGAAGCGGATAGCGTCCTTAACTGCAAGAGCAGCTTCCTTCTCCCAGCCTAGAACGGGGGCTAATGTGAAAATGTCATGTGGTGCATAGGGAACGACATATGTTCTAAGCCTGCGCTCATCCTGTCCCTCATTACCGCTCGCTTGAAGGCGTACGAACTTCTGGTCTTCCTCAACTAAGACCTCGCCGCTACCCCACTGCACCCACATTGGTATGCTCGCGAGCGGTGCCCCTTTGTTCGCCGAGATGTACGGGTTGTCCCGCGACACCTTGGTGTTCGTTCCAGGTAGGAACTCGCGGTAGGCCCATGTTATGAGTTCGGGCCCTACATGGTCGACCTTAGCAGCTGGCCTTTTAGCTGCGTCCTCGACCTCCCCCGTCATGTCGGTCCATGGGCTCCAGAGAAGGATTGCTGCCGGCGCGGGGAGTATGTCTTGGTGCTCATTGATATACCGTAGTAATGCGAGCGCAAGATTGGCGCCGGCTGAGTCGCCGGATAGGACTATATCCGAAGGAGGTATGCTAAGCTCGCCGACTAGATAAGCATACGCCGTAACGGCGTCTTGAAGGGCAGCTGGGAACCGGCCGCCTGGAAACGAGGCCAGGTGGTATTCCGGACAGAAGACCTTGCATCCAGGGGAGTTTTGCACAAGTAGCGAAGTTGCAAATCCCACATCAGCACTGCGGCCGCCTCCAAGAATAAAGGCTCCGCCGTGTAAGTGGAAGAAAATGCGACGACCAGGGTGGTGTTGGGAGGCTTGGGTAAGGGGCGCCGGGTACCATACAGCACCGATGGTGGTGGGCTTAATCTCAGGATCGCAATTCAGAATATCGCGATAAAAACGACCCCCGAGAGGCGCGACTAGAACGAAACGCCCTTTTTCCTTTCCCGGTTTGAGACTAAATGGAGGCTTCAGTTCAACCGTAGCTACATACTGGCTCACGTAATGGACCACTGTACGGCCCAGGGCTTGGCGATACGACCAATGACGGTCAGGGCGCCGAGAGGGAAATATGAATAAGAAAAATAACCATGGCAGGCGAAATAGAATGCGTAGAAGAAACAATATAGTGTAAATGGCCTTGCCTGGCTGGTGAGTGTAAAATCCAGACATGGTTAGACTTCTTGGTTCGGTGTTTGTTCTGAGAAAGCAACTCAACGGATGCCATGCACATCCCTTAAAGGAGTTCTTCGTGAATGCCTAGGTGGTAGGTAGTGTCACAGGTACAGTTGGCGACACTGTAATGTTGGGGTAGCTGTTGGTTGGGTACCTTTACTGGTCTCCTTCGCCAAGACATACGGACATATTGCCCTGAGCCCCGAGTCTTTTGCCGCCTACAGGTCATGTTTATCAAATAGATATATCAATTATTATATCGATGCAACCCAACAACACAGTAGCATGGTCTTTTAATACGGCCGCATCACACCGGTCCTGCGCAGGCTACGTTTACCCATCCGTGCTGCCAGGCCGGTGGGTTGGGTTGTATAGTGTGCTATTAAATTACTTCTCCCCGCCGTCTAGGCGCCTAACTACCTGCAATGTCGTGAGCAGGTTGGTAGACGGCGTCTGTATCTTGGACCAGAGCAACTTGAGTGACTCCTTCTGTAATCGCTTAATACTCGACTCAATCAATATGGGTAGCTCGGGTTCCGTAGAGAACGTCGAAAACCCAACGGCGGGCCCTGAGAACAATGATAACCCCAATCGATATCTGAGTGGTGCTCGTCTTTTCCTCGCAGTACTAGGGTAAGTCGACTTACTGCTATACTTCTCGCAGCTCTAATCAAAGCCTCCTCCATTATCAGGCTAGGCATAGCTGTCTTCTTACCAACCGCCGAAGCTTCGATCATTAGCACGTCGCTGGTTACCATATCAAAAGACCTCGATGGTTACGATCAAAGCAGTTGGGTCATTACGGCCTACCTCTTGACATATACAGGTATTCGCCGAAACATACCATATGACTGCCATGTAACTAACCTGCTTGGCCAGGATTTCTCGTCATCTGGTCCAAGTTGACCGGTATGATGGGTTTGAGACCGGCCGTGCTCTTCTCTACCGTCATCTTCATGGCCTTCTCAGCGGCTTGTGGTGCTGCGAAGTCAATGACTCAACTGTATGCCACCAAGAAGCCTACTGCTGGTGTCTCTAGCTCAGCTAATCAATATTCATAGCATCGTCTTCCGTGCCATTCAAGGCATCGGTGGGTCCGGTCTCTACTCGGTGCCAACGATCGGCATGTTCCAGCTCGTTCCTGGGAGTCGTTACAGCCAAATCAACGGCATTGCAGCTTCGATCATGGCAATTTCACTGCTTATTGGCCCTCTGATCGGCGGAGCTATCAGTCAAACGGGCGATTGGCGTTGGATATTCTATTTTAAGTGAGTCTGAAAATATTCCCGCTGACGGGCATCGAAATTGATCCTATATTAGCGTGCCGGCTGGTGCCGTTTCAGCGGGGCTTGTACTGGCAGTCATCCCGAGCCGGTTCCCTCGCCATTGCGACCCCCCTACTGAGAAGAGACTTGGAGATACTGCTTTATCTTCCAGTGTCGGTTTCTTGAATAGAGCAGATGTTCCAGGCGCCTTCCTATTGCTAGGCGCCTCTATACTCTTGGTGGCCGCTTTAGAGGAAGGGGGCATCCATTTCGCATGGAACTCTGCCGCGATAATCGTATTCTTCATTCTTTCCGGGATCCTCTGGATTGTCTTTGGCCTATGGGAATGGTACGCCAGTCGCGAAGGATTCAAAGTAGAGCCCATGTTCCCACGTCGATTTTCTAGTAACCGAGTATTCTTGGGCGTCCTGCTGTTAGTATTCATCTTCTTCCCTGAATGCTCGCTAGAATCTGTCATTAATATGGAATACGATTTAGTGGATGCTTCATATCCGGAGTGCCCCTCATCGTTGCTGTTATCGAGATACCACAGCGGTACCAACTCGTGAACGCAGCCACGCCAATACAAGCTGGGGCCAGGCTTCTTGCGTATGCTGCAATGCTTCCATTTGGAATCGTATTATCCAATGCTCTGACGGGGAAGTTTCGGGTGCCTTTCGTATACACATTAATACTAGGCGCAGCACTACAAACCATAGGTTTTGCTCTCTTGTCCACATTGCCAACTACTGTTGAAACGTGGAGCGGTCAGTATGGATACAGCGTTATTTCTGGACTTGGAATTGGCATTTCAATTGGGACCTTCTATGTGATTGGCCCTATTGCGGTGGATAAAAAAGATCAGCGTAAGTCCCAGTCAAGAATCTCGATGGATTTAGAGTGCTTACTTCAGATTGAACTAGATCTGGCCGTTGGGGCAGGCATGCAGTCCCGTCTACTTGGCAGTGCTGTGGGAATCGCTATTGTGAACAGCGTCCTTAATGGCTACTTGCGCGAACATTTGTCATTGGTTTTGCCTTCTTCTATGTTGGATCAGCTGCTCCAATCCGCAGCTAATCTTGAGATATTCGACCCTGACGTGCAATTCAAAGTGAGGGCAGCATATGGCGAGGCATTCAATCTCCAAATGCGAGCAACAATCGCCTTCTGTGCCGCTCAGTTTTTGATCGTGCCGTTATTATGGAAGAAAAAGCCTTTACGTTTGAGCGCGAACGGCACACTTGAATGAGGCGATCGCTGCGACCGGCCTGGCGACTATAGTATCGGGAAACGCGTGTCGGTGGGTGAGTTTATAATAGGATCAAAGAATTCCGATTTTCGCATTACGCGTACGCGTTTAGCTCAACCTGATTCAGTGAGGTCTATGTGAACTAGAGAGCTCGGAAACGGCGGGGCGGATTGCTGGGTGCAGCCCCTGGCAGCGAAGTACCCTAAGCGAAATAGAGGATCTTTCGTTCGGAACCGTCATGTTTGAGTATACTATGGTATTGCACTACTTAAGGCCAAATGAATTGCATCCGCGCCGAAGGATAGATGTAGATGTTATGTTGAAGTTGTGAAGGTGTAGCTACGGGTGGGGGAGATTAATGATCCTCTGTATATTTGGCCTTAGTGCCCCTGGAGCACTTTCTGGGTTAGCACACGCCGCGACATGTCGTCAGCGACACTGCCGAGATTACGGCCAATCGTAGGACGCGTAAGAAAATAAGGGGTAAAAGCGAGAACAGGCACTGTCACTCATCACCAAACGAAGTCAAACCGCACATTTGATATTTAGATTTAAATTGTATTTAATCCTGTGTATTCGTGGGACTCATTATATCTTGTCTCTCCTCCAGGGTATACTTATGGATAATGAAAGGGGAAAATAGACTGGGCGTTAAATTGCCCACAAACCGCCTGTTGCGTGTACCGTTGAACCACGACGCCCGGTCCGTCGGATTACCAACCGCGGACATATTCGCCTCCCAGAAAAGAACACCAAACCCATGCCTAACTATATCGAGGGCGATAATATCAGTATAACCATCTCAACACCTCCCTCCGCATTCCTCATCGGAGTCCAGTGAGTGATAAGCCTCTCCTGTCTGGGACCCTTCGCCAACTTCTTCTCCGACTTATGGTGGCCCTCCACCTCCGCTGTGCTTGGTCTCCTAGCTCCAGTACCAGGTTTCTGTCTGTTGTGACTCCTATGACTAGTATCGACTATAACCTCGGCGACCGTAGACTTGCCACATGCAACTCTATCGCGAATTCCTGACTTGAAGTACTTCGTAATAGACGGCGAGCGGGCTTTGCCCGACAGGACACGGAATATATCCATATGTGTAATATCGTCGTAGACAGATAACATATCAGCAGCCTCCTCCGAGTAGAACATGACGTCCATTTTCAAGCTCCGCCTCGCCTTCGTTCCTGATGGTGTTTGTACTCTTTGCCGGCTCGACGGGTCCTGTGGTGGATTACACCTGAGTAAGATATGAGCCGAATACGTCGTAGGAGAAATCTGGAACTGTGCTTTGGTCTGGAATCTCTGGCTGGAAAAATAATCGTTCTGTGTCGACTTCTGTTCCGTTGTGCTGAGGATGTACTCGACTGACTCGGATATTAGAGAGGAGTAAGGGCTGCGTAATGGTCTCCGAAGTTGTTGCAGTAACCGGCTACGGGAAAATGATGAACTTTGAGAACTTTCTCTGCTGTGGATGCTGCGATCTCCATCCGGCTTGGTGTCCGTTATGATTCCCTTCCTGGATGATTTTTCGCTTATGCTGTCGGTAGAACCTGGGTTAGATTGGTTCGTGCAGTCTATTACTTGCAATAGAGCTTCCCGACTGCTAAGGGAATGGGAAACATCAACTTGAGCCCCGAGCCAGCACTGTAGCTGACCCCTCTTGTTTCTTAGGGGGTATAAAAAGCATAAATTCCAGGAGGGCTCACGATCCTTAGGTGATATTAATAGGAGTTCGGCGGCTTCTCTCCCTTCTCCGAGATTGTCAATGTATGATCCCTGCAAGAAATAGCAACTCCGATGGACGGTATCTCTGAGCGGGGACCCGGTTATCCTAAGGAATGCGTCTGTGACAGCAGTGACTAGAGAGTTTGAATTATTAATAATGCAAAAGCTCTCTCCCAGACCCGGAAATTCCATTTTGGGAGGCAAGATGCCAGAAGCGCGGAGTGAGAGGGCCACGGTAGTGTACTGCATCAACTGACTTTTCACAAAGCCAGGAAATATCGTAGTGGTCATCCAACGTTCAACATGGGACTTCGGTTCGAGAAAGACAGCCTCCAAGCCAGGTAGAGTGGTATGTGCGATGCGCTTCACATCAGCATTTAGTGTCCTTGACATCATGGTAGGCAGATTCAGGGGATGGGTCGCCCCTGATGCGATAAAGGAAGTAGATATGGCCGTTAATATCGAAGCCATCTCATTCGTAGACTCTGTATATTCTTGTATCTACGAATCGCGCATTAGTTAATTCATATATAACACGTTAACTAGTTATGCTGCTGACCTTTATTAAGAATTCGAGGTAACCCTCACACCCTTGCTCCCTACAATACGCCCTAAACTTCTGAGCAATGATCGGGTGATTTAGCCCTAATTGGAAAACCTCATCGCTCAGATCCGTTGGGAAAGATGGGCAACAAAATGGTCGCATGGCCCACGGCGTCTTTTTGGTAGATGAAGGATTACTGTCGTCCTCATCTAAGGGCGAATCGCGTAGGGGCTTTGTGAAGGAAGGTTGGCGCATAAGCCGGTCTTCTTTATAGTTGATATACCGGCTAAGAGCGGCTTCGTTGGTATGGAGCGTAAGGCCGGAATTGCTTCTTAGACGCAGTGACAACCTATCCGCACGGGGAGGCGGGCTTCGGCACGACGGAGGAGGTGAAATGACACGCGGGACCGTTGAAACATAATCGGTGGAATTGCTGCTTGTCGAACCTAGAGACATCTTCAATCCACGGCGTTCGGAGAAACTGAGCTGTCCCTGCGAGTCCGTCGACTCGCCGGATCGGATCGACATATCGGTTGGAGGTCTCATTGTAGAGAGCCCCAGAGCACCAGAAGGAATAAATTACGTCAATAAGGAATGTAGAAGTTAATAGTATTATAGCAGCCCCAACGTGGAACCAAAGGACGAACTAGTCATGGCCACGTCGCCGCGCTTCTTGGAGATACCATCGCAAGTAACATCTCTATAGCTTTTAAGCAAACGAGAACAGATGAGGGAACCAGCATCGTAGAAGTTACGGGCGTTATACAGATCTAATAATCTTATCCCTATCGTGATTACCAACAGTGGGCTCGGACTTGAGGCCCCGGCGTTGAGATCGTTAGGGGCCGCCGAGATGTCGCGCCATGGCGCGCCGTTCAAGAAATTTTGACGCTAACGGCACGCATCGTCAAGCGCCTATACCCTATGAGGGCACCCGAACTTTGCGACTATTCCCTATGATAGATGGAGATGCGAGCATGATCGCCGCTATCAGTGAAGCCCTACTTTTTATTGCACATGACAGGGTTGCCAAATACGGGGAGCCCCTGGCTTGCGTCGAATTTCTGGGAATGTCATTATGCAAGCAATGCCGTGACAATTGTATTCCGCAGGATCGACGCGCCTATTTCTTATAACAGATATAGCTGTTGCATCCCCGAGAGCGGCGGTAACGGAGCAATTCTTAGTGAGAGCATTGATAGTGCGAACCGAGGGGTTGAACATGCTGATAGGGCTGGTTTCGCTGAGAAACCAGTAGGAAGAAAACTGTGCCGAGGAAGTAATTTAACTTAGCGTCGTCTCCGTGCTCAACAGCGGAAAGAGTACTGTCAGCTCGATCAGTGTTCGTTCGACCGCCTACGGGGATCGAAAACAAGCAACAAGGGTGACGAGGCCACAGACAAGGGGTATACAAGCAGGATATCCCATCCCATAAAGGCATAGGTCGCTAGTGTCTAGTCTAGGGGGGCTAATTGGTCATAGCCAATAGATATAAATAAGAATATGAGGTAGATGGTCTACAGAATATCTCGCCATGTAGCACAGAGCTGATCGTGGCCCGAAGAACCGGAGTGACCGAGACCAATCTCGTCGAATGTTATCTTGTACGGCCGTATAGTAACCTATGACATACGAGCTGGTTCCTGACTATTTGGACCGGAGCCATCACACTGGGATTGACTAGCTGTCAATGCGCTGAAAGATCTAATCTACGCTCCACTTGGCCAGCCGCTATGACCAACACCTTAATTGTCATCGTGTGTGTTGGGAATAGACTAACAGTTGGTTAACAGTCCGCTGATCGATAAATCGAATCCATACTAGATTCGACTCCCAGATGGTCGGGTCCGGGGTCCATCATTTCTTATAGTAGCTCGATTCGTTCCAAAGTTGACCGGGCATTCCTAGTTATACCTCGGTATACGTTCAGCTTTGTTACTCTAGCGTATGGTCGACGGGATAGCCTAACCGAAGAGCCGCTCGTCCGTCATTGATTCCGAGCAGATTACGCAGCTGAAGCTGGAATCGAGCGGGATGAACGAATTCAGTCGGTTCATAGTGAAACGCCCTACGACGAACATAGGGTGTTATGCATGGCAACTAGGTAAGTACGAAGACAGGTTTAAGGAGGTTGAACCATTAGAAGCATAGATATGTTAGCTTGAATTGCGAGCGGCGCTTCGTTTCTTGCGTAGGAATTCGGCTTCTTTATCTTTCCGCCATTGGCAGCTCTCTGCAAATTCACATGACCGACATTTATACGTCTCTTCAATGATGACGCCCTCGGCCTCTCGCTCGCCACGCCACCACTGCATGTTCTGTCTCAGATAACCTTCTAGCGCTCCGGGGTCATTAGGAAATGAATTGACGCCTAAGATACGACCGTCGTCTCTATGGCGGTATTGAACGGCGAGTAATTCACCGAGAGTAGCGGCGCCTTGAGGGAAAGTTTCTCGTAGTTCCGACTTCAGCAATGGAAGCATTTGCGCGATAGACCGATATCTAATCAAGTCTTGAGGCGGCGCTGTTTGAGGGAAGCCGGTTTGTGATACGCCGGGTTTCTCGGCATCTTGGTCAGTGCGAGACGAACGGGGGGTTGATGGTGACTGTCCGAAATCCGAATCTGCGTCATAGAATATTTCATCATGCAGATCGCCAACCTGGGCCATGAAGGCGTCCGAAAACAGGGCTTCGGCCCTAAGACCATATCTATCCAATATAGCGGCGAAGTCAACCAAACCAGAAGCCATCTCGCCTAGGAGCCGGTGATATAGAAATAGCTGAACCCTAGCCGGCCTAAGGGCTGCGCCGGTCGGCAACCTTTCCGATGCACGAGTTTTCACATCGGTCAAGTAAATTCTCTTATGTTGCGCCTCTAGCCAGTCGGTTATCGACGCCTGCTGCTTTGAATGAGGTGTGAAGTCCTCGGATAGTTGCGATAGACTCAACTCATTCTCAAAAGCGGCATTCGGGCTTTCGTGGCTTACTTCGTCTATGATACCGTTGACAATTTGACCATCGATAATTCCCCATACTTCGAGTTCCCTAGTCATTCCAGCGTCTCGCAATGTGCGAAGTCCCTGAATAACATTCCACATTCGTAGTGCGAACGCTTCTTCCTTATTGGTGACGCTTACTTGGACTGTGGTGTGGACTTGGTCCTCGAGGGTCTGATGGACACGAGTGCCACCTTTCATAGCCGCGGTTCTTGTCTTCTTCCCACCAGGTAGAAGAGTAAGAGTATAGCTATATTGCAGCTCACACCAAGCACCGGAAGCTAAATCTGAGACGGTAAGCGGCCGCTTGGGAAAGGAGCGAAAACGTTCTAAGGGAGATCGATGATCCTTCGTGGGTTTCGCAGGCTCCGGTTCGGGGGCTGATTCGGGATTTGTGCTGGGCAGAACATGGCTAACTAGGTGCTGCTAGTTAGTTAGACTTGTCTTATACTAGATATGCTTGTATAATCATGTAGACGACTTACGATCCGGGTACCGGACATCAACCCCCGGTGTAGACGAAGGTTCCCAAGACGCCGAGGGAATCGTCGAGTCGTCGTTGTATCGCCCTTGACCAGACGAAGGCTTCTTACCCTCGCGAGGCAATGCATTATATGGGCTATTTCGCAGGCTCGGTCCATGATTTCGGTCTATTTGCTTGTGAGGCGGCGATCGGATTGACAAATTACGGGGAGTCGTGGCATCCGTGTCTGCTTGCAAAGCAGACCGCGCAAAACTAGGGGCGACGCTCGTGTTCCTACTTGACGAACTATTGGTGCTGATATCCTCGAGAAGTCTGCTTACAATATCCTCCTCTCCTACCGAGAAGTCCGATCCATAGTCACTCTCGACGAAACTATCACCGTCCAGTATTGGAGCAACGGTAGCCATGTGTACTTGGGTGTGTAGTCGGACAGCGAAGAATTACGGTACGCTAGGTGCTAGGATTTGGTAGTATGGTTGACAATCAATCTATTAAAAGCTAGTATGCGAGCAAGCAAAGTTTAGACATAGAAGAAAAGCAAAGGAATTGAAAATGGAAGAATCATGAGTTGAGTCATGACGAAGCGTGATATGCATTGATGGGGGATGAAAGAGGAAGATGGCAAACATCGAAGCGGATTTGTCTTGACGTGGATTGGCGGGGGCGGGACTCGGACCCCAGGCAGTCAACACGCTAAAACAACCTTGTATATCGCGCTGTCACATGCCCTACGGCTGCCTGCAGGCTGCAGGAAAGCACAAAAAGCAGAACGTTCAGGGGGAGACCCGATAATCCGATAAGCCACAAACAGCCCTGGAGGTAGAATGCGAAGCCACTCCGCTACAGTACCGCATGTGTGGTGTTACTGTACCTCTAAGGGGTACCTCGTATTACCCCTGAGTTACGGACGAGTGCTACCTTCGAAGCACAACATCAAATCGACTGTCTTCCTAAACCTGAGCAACACCAATCTCTTTGGATATTTGAGCCTCATTCAACTCAAAATCGACATCCTTATGGCGCCCCGCTCCAGATCAGAACTGCCACCTGTACTAATTCTCCATCGCTTTTAACAGATGTTCCTATTTTAGATCGAGCTCGTATTTTGCTGCCTTCTAACAGCGTATCACCTAGCTGATACAGCTGCCTAGAAAACGTGCCCTTACTATCTACCATCGTTCATTGGCCATTAGCCACGTGGCTACGTTTCAACAGTTTCCAGTTGATAGCGAATAAGGCTAAGCCAACCAGCGTCTCCAAAGTCTTACACACGGCGGGTTACCGCAATAGTAAGGCGCCCCCGGTCCACCTAGATATCCTCTCTGCAGCACCCATTCAGTCAGACTCCTAACATTACAAGAAAAGGAGACCTAGGCAGCAGGGAAATACAAAATATTTTCTATTTCCCTTCCATATCAGAAATGCAATAGTCTATACAAGTTTTCTTTTCTTTTTGAATTAAGCACTGGCTTTGAACAGAATTGCGCCCACTCTTCATCCCACCTTATCCTCTTTTTGCGGGCAACACATCTTGAACACGTCTTGTTAACTAAACCCGCAACCATAACGACTTTACCTATCCCGATCAAAGGTGACAAAATCAACTACATAAACAATGAATATCATCCGTCGAATCCATCCAAATAAACCGGCTTCTACCAAAATACTAGAAGATGGTTCTATTAGTCAGCTTCCTCCAAAAGGGGCACTAGCACCCACCTTTGAGACGCTCCCCCCTGAAATACATCTACTTATCAGCAAGCAACTTATGTACCCCGACGCTCTGTCCTTGAAACATACCAGCAGGTACTTCTACTATCTTGTCGATACCGGCCTCGAGCTCAAAGTGGATTGGTTAATTCAACGCCGGAGCCTGCATCTTGAATGTCCGAATGACCGTCGATGTGACTTGGGGAGCGATTTGAAGTTCTGCAGAGGCAGCGTCAAGTATATACTACCAACGCGTCATGACGGCATGATTCTAACAATCACTCTAGGCTAATAATGCAGCGCCGTCGGGAACATATGGAATGTGAATCACGCCCCGGGCTAGGATGTCTCGTCTACGGAACGAAGACATGTGCTCACCAGCGAAAGCTTACAACAAAGATCAAGCGATGGCTTCGTTGCCAACTCACCATTGAGCTGTGGTGGGTTCTTATGGCGCTAGTTCCCGCGATATTCGCATGTCTTTGGGCGGCGGAACTCACGACGTGGCACTCGAGGCGATGAATAGGGGCTTTAATAAGCAATTGTATAACATGAATTCTCTTCAAAGTTTATATGTCGGTTAATCTATAAGCCAATCATCTTGTACCTATAGCATTCAACCTCGCAGATAAGCATGACTGTATTAGTATAGGAGTTTATATCACAAAGTTCATTTCTCTTCCACTACGCACAAATTCAACACTATCAAGCTAGCAGTCTGATGACCCTCGAAAAAGGGTCCCATGTAATAGACGACGGACAACTCCGCTCCAATTCAGTATACGGTATATTTACTACTATATCTTGCAGTAGACATTGAAACGAGTGTGTAATTTGACATGTCGGCCAACAACGTTGTTTAAGATGCAAAGAGTGACTCCGCGACCTTAGCTTCTTCATGAAAGCACACAACCCGGGGCCCAGCAAAGAACACGCCCAAACGAATAGACAATTCAACAAAACAGCATATGAGATGTCACTATGCCCCCTTGTCGGATAGACTCGGAAAGGGGTGACTCGAGCGAGATGCCCGTTGATGTATATGGGCAAGATCTCATTCTAAATATTATAAGTTTATTGATACACGCCTAGACAGAGTAAAAGGAGCGAGATGTTGGAAAGAATGAATATTGAGAAATGAACCTACTTTTAAAGCGGGCAATGCGGCTTTACTTAACCACCAAAGTCTCTGTCGCCGCGGGAAGGTAGAAGG
The DNA here is from genome assembly GCA_902825475.1 of Hypomontagnella monticulosa. NCBI lineage: Eukaryota > Fungi > Ascomycota > Sordariomycetes > Xylariales > Hypoxylaceae > Hypomontagnella > Hypomontagnella monticulosa. Next base: position 4,761,377 of record CADEBF010000003.1, on the reverse strand, counting down.
CGGAGAGCGTCTTTCACAGACTGAGCTTCGCCATGCTCAACAGTGGTCTGGGATACCTGGAAGAAAGTCTTCCACGGCTGAGCTTGGACGTCCATGGTGTTTTAATATTGGAGGTAGAGTTGTTAGTTCTTTGGTGATACCAATGTTTTAAATCTTGTAGTGACTGATGAGTTCTTGCCGAGATTCAAGATAAAGTTGACGGGGAATATCCCTTTATATAGACAACGACACAGATATCCCCATCAAATATATGCCGTATGTGCCGTCTACATCCGTAAGGACTCTCAGATGCCTACCCACCTCTATTGTTCTCCAAAACCTACGTGTCTACCCCTTTTCCAATCACAAATATTACACTTATCTCCTACTACCATAAGAGTAATGGGGTGTTAATAAGTACGTGCGAGGCGAGATAGCCTATTTCCAAAGCTAGTGTTACACAGCTCCATCTTTACCTTCAGCACCTGGGCTACTCTCAAGTTCCTACTGGGCAAGTCTCCATCTTCTCCAGATTCAACATGCATAAGGCTATGAATAGCGAACGGGGTTGTGGCGGCTTTGCCAGTTTGTTTATTCTTGCCGTCCCAACTACCGTTTGCATTCTCATCGAGACAACTGTGCCCTGTGGTCCGTAGGTTTCTCTATGTTGCTTCGATACGAAAGTATCAAAAAAAACCGATAATGACTGAAAGTATGGACTACTACTGGTGATCCATCATATGGTCCCTTCGTAGATATTAATATAAGAATTAGAGGATGAACGCGTTTCTCTGCTCTGTACGAGAGCGAGGGATATACCGAGCCCCTTGACATTCTATCTCCGCATAAAGGCGTGAGAACTCGCCGTGCTAATACAATAATAATAGCTCATCACTCCGTCGCTCGACAAAATCTAATTAGAGAAATGGTATCATCAATGGCCTCCTCGGATGGGTATGTGGTTTCACGAGACTGGGAATAACCGCCGGCCGAATGCCACAATGTGACGTGATATCCTTATTCGATAGAAAGATACGCGTGACTGAAGTGTAAATGAGATGTTTTATGAGGTACTAGCTATGAGTTGCCGACGTATATCGAGTCCTTGTTACGCAAAAGCAAGCTAGGGGGAATCGTTGGACCATACGTTGGGCATATGTTGACGATAGTACTCCAAATTTATTGGAGATGATAGACAAACCACATTGTAAGTGCTGATAGTCATGGTGCTTTTTGTTCTTCCTACCTCGGCGAGACTATCACTCTTCCCAGCGTCGCTTGGTATTGCACTATAACTCGAGGTCAATCTAATAGTGCTATAATCGCTCTACATAGTCATACCTGGGTTTTGTATATTCACAATAGGGCCTAGTATCGATCATCATTGATGTGAATGATATATACCTTTCCACTGTCATATAGTTTTTAGTTTATGTCATGACCGATAACATTGCATGTGCTTGTGATATTGCGGATCACCGTCCTCTAAGTATGGGGGCCACCTGCATCCGGCCACCTCAAACATCATACGTGGGTGAGTTCGGGTATGGATGTCGGCAAAGAGTGCTCTGTATATCTACTGCCAACCCCCTATCTTGTACGACGTGCTTGGATGTTACCCCTTATCTACATTTGTCTTCGATTTCCACTGCCGCCCGCTATTGTAATACTGACATCTGAAATATGAGTTTCAATCTTCCTAAAGTAGAGGCCAAGGTCGAGTTCATTCGTGATCTCCCCATATATCAGTCAGAGAAACCTTATTACGTTGCCGGACCACTAGATCCGGCGGATGAGCACCTCCGTACGAATGCTAGATTCGAGAAGAAATATGTCAAATTCCACGATCTGCGCAGCCATGAAAACTTGTTCTCACTAAAACAACATGGGTTTCAATTCATGGTGGACTCTGATACCAGCATCGGTACCTTACACAACCTTACCGAGGAGAATGTTGAGGCCTACGCCAGGGATACGGTTCGGTTGCTCAAGGGCTTGTTTGGGGCAGACCACTGCTGGTGTTACTCATATAAGGTAGGTCTAATTCATTAGAACTCGGTTGAAGACTGACGCTGCGATAAAATCAGTTCAGGAGCAGTGCCGATTTTAATCGACCCCCTGGTGTCCCGACGGGGGATCGTAAACTCCCCGATGAACCTGCTACGAAAGCACACATAGGTGAGAATGACTCCCGAGACATCTTAGCCAATGACTCCTGACTCCATGCATCGCGTAGACCATACTCTCGAAGGGGGCTTTCGCCGTATACGCAGACACCTCACCATCCCGGAACAGAAGGTCTTTGTAGATAGTAAGCAACCACACTGGCGCTTATTAATCGTGAAGTAAGGAACCCAGACATCCTGACCCCTTTAACTATATGTACGAGTCATACTAAGAGTCACGATAGCACCTGGCGCCCGTTGAATGGCCCGGTTATGGACTACCCCCTAGCCGTGTGCGACCCGGCTACAGTCAGCGTTTCCAACGACGGCCTGGCAACCGATCGCGTCGGCCCTGATTTCCAGGGAGAGAACTACTACCTGAAGCACCGCGACGCCCACAAGTGGTACTGGCTTAGTAACCAGCGTGTGGACGAACTACTCCTCTTCACCAGCTTTGACTCCGAGGGGGATACAGAGAGATCGTGTAAGCACTCTTAGATTAAGATGGAGGGTATGTTCCGTGATTCATCTGATTTGATCGTTGCGTTAGTCATACCACATTGCTCGTTCAAGATACCGGGAGTATCACGCGGTTGTAGTCCAAGGGAGTCGATTGAAACGAGGACGATCGTTGCCATTCCCCTCTGAATTGGTTGTGCATGGAAGCAACTTAGGTCGGACGCGGCGCTCGAGCTGAAATGAAAATAGCGATCCTAGCAATTTGATAAACGGGATAAAGTGGTAATCCTACGAGTATATGCGTCTAAAAGGTATAGTTGAATGTGACATAGCGCGTTTTCCAACCTTACCGCGAATTTATCACAAGCTCAGCCTCATCACATCTTCAGGCCGGGTTGAAATCTGCTCAATCTTTCTCACTTGCCTCTGCTGTATTATCGAAAATTAATCCTAGACTTATAAGTTCCCTAATATTACCCCATATACCATCATGCCTTCATCGAAACACTGGCTGGACAAGGTGTACCTCGTGTACTTCCTCATCCACCTCCCGGTCCTATTTTGTAAGTACATAATACATAATCACCACACTTAATTCACACACGACACACGAATAAGGCTCCAATGAGATTTTCCTTCGGAACGAAACCATTATAGTAAAGAAACACCTATCTAACACCCCCAGGCGTCGACCTCGTACCCTTATACCCATCCTCCCTCTGGGTACCTCCCTCCTCACCGCTGCACTTCCTCTATGATCTGCGTGTGTATTACATAGAAACATACAACGACCAATTCTTCGCGCCGCCACCAGCGCCCATCCCGAGTTTCTTCCCGTTATTCGCGTTCCTGGAGCTGGTGTTCCACCTCCCCGTGTCGCTGTGGGCCGTGCGCGCGTTCTTCAGCCGTAGCGGGCTGAGCGGCCGCGCCGAGCTGCTGCTGTTTCTCTATGGAGTTGAGACTGCGCTCACGACTGCCACCTGCATGTATGAGGCGTACCTCTGGGACCCCGCCGTTGTGACGAATGAGCAGAAGATGGTCTTGCTCGGGGGCCTGTATGGCGGGTATTTCGCTGTTGGTGAGTTCGATATTTTATTAAGTCATCAATAGCGAATAAATGTGTATGAGTGTACTAACTTGGAGTAGCTATGCTACTGACCGTTGATATGTATCTCCGGCTTGTCAAGCGCCTCGATGCTGTTGATACTAGGAAGAAGGTTCAGTAATTGCAGATTACATCTGAATTGTATATTATATAAAATCATGGAACTTCTAGGACTCCAATTCGGGAGAAAATGGGATTGATCTTCCAGTTAATGTAGCTAAATTTCTTTTAAATCATTTGGTATCATGACCGCCCGCAACCATCTGTTGGTACAAGTTGTAATCCCAGGGTTCATAGCGACGCGCGAATCCTCATCATTTTCGTAATATGTACAAGAATCCGACCAAGCTACCACTACGCAGTTGGCTTTTATCGCAGACATTTTAGTCTCTCTTCGAATAACCCCACCCGTTACCAACGCCGTTCATTCCGTACCCCAAAGGTGTAGCGCCACCGAGACCGCGGCCCCTTAGCCTCTTAGGAAGAAGGATGCCAAAGAAATAGACGCCTGATACTAGAACGCCGGCGATGAAAGAAACGATGGCGTAGAATACGGTGCTTGCGTAGATATGACCGCCCATTCCCTGCCACTCGACCTTGCCCTCGGTCTTGGGTAGGGCGGGGGTTGGGAACCATCTGACGCTGAAGCTCAGGGGTAGAGGATCGCCTATGATGAGTTTCTTGGTGAAGCTACCGTCCATGTGGCTGAGCGGGCTCGTGCTGTATGCAGCGCCACTATCCAGAACGCCGCTATCGTGGGGGTGGATGTGGTGTTTCGGGGTGCTGTGAAGCAGAATGTTTAGGTGCGTGCTGATATGCAGATGGCTCAGTTGCAAGGTCCCAGCTAGAGCGAAAACCAGCGGTATGTATTCTTGTTCGTAGGGCTTCTCGCCGACCATCTCGACGTGAGCGGGTGGTCGAGCGGGGAGGCGACAAGAGAGGGGAGCGTCGCTGTGGATGTAGAATTCGAGCAGGTGGAAGAAGGGATCGTCTATTAGAGGTATGGTACAGTTCATTTCGCCTTCCACGCCATAGCTGAACTCGAGCGACTTCCCGGTCTCGTTACAGACTGGGAAGGGAATCCATTGTATCTCGTTTTTAGCGTTTTGGATGTGTTCGCCAGTCTCTCTATAATTAAGATGATAAGTCAATAAGTTTTGCTATGACATATAGGAGCAGTCGGCGCAAATAACTTACGTGCTCCTATTCATACACTCAACAGTGATGGGGGCGCCAAAGTGATAGGAGGGTAAAATGCCTTCCTTGAGACTGTTGTTCGCTGTCGCAACCCGGATAAGTACGAGCAACGCGCTGAGAATGAGGCGCGTAATTAAAGGCATGGTCGAGGACCTCGATAGCGATGATATTAGGGTCGAAGTAGGGACATGTCGAGTCGGATTAAGATATGTTACCGTCGATAGCTGTCAGACCCGACGTATAAATGAAAGACAAAGGGCTAGTCGACAGCCTGGTCGAATGCTTGGTTTGCGCTACGTTGCGTTTGGCGATCGATCAATACGAATTGTAAAGTTCCTTATCGATAAAGACAGAGTGTCACTTGGTTATATGCATATCACCCTCTACAGAAATAGCTGTTCGCTAATGTTACGTAAGACTGCAAACGCGGACGGAGACTTTACACGGTGACGTCGGCGAGAAATGACTGTGTTACCATTTACATCTCGTTCCTAACGTTCTGATACGTAGCAGAACTTGGAATGATAGTAGAATTATTGATGCCTTCTCGATGACTCATTTCGAAAATCCTTCGCTATTCATTCTTCCCATATCTCATATCCGCAATTTCTTATGCCAAGGCTTCAAGACCAAAACCTCGTTCTCGGACCAGCTGTCTCTGTGGCTTCACGAAGACGGCTTCTTACCGGTAGCCAAGATGAGAGTCCAATGCAGATCCCACCCCTCACCATTATGCTTCTCCTTCAAATGCTTCACAATGTGATCATCCAGCATATCCTTAGCCTTCGCCTTGGCCTCCTCGTTCCAGTGCGTGTTTATCATCCAATCCTTCATCATCCTGTAGCTCTGGAGGTAGTCCTCAGCGCTGTGGACGCGGACAATGTGAGGCACGGTCTTGACCTGAATATCCTCAAAACCGGCAGCTTTCAACTCCTTTTCAATCCCCTCGGGGTCCGTCCACTGCAGCTTCCCGTGGATGGCCATGGGGATGGTGTTGGGCATCGGCGCATCGAAAGGCAGAGCATCGAAGCACGATCGCATATCGGGGGCCCAGCCCTCGTTGTCCTTGTGCCACACGGTAAAGCCAAACACGCCACCGGGCTTTAGCATCCTTATGGTGTCTAAAAACACATTATTAGTTGTCTCTCCCTAAGTCAGCCACGCTAGCATACCTTCTACCACAGCCTCCGGCTTTGGGATGATGTGCATTGCAAAGTTGATCGTCACATGAGAGAACGACTGATCAGGGAACTCAGATTTCTGCGAGTGTCAGCTTCAACTATTAACGGCGTCCAAGAGCTTTGCCAACTAACCTGGGCGTCGCCGACAGCCGTCTCGACATTGATCCAGCCATACTTGGCCGACCGTCTCCTCAATACATCCACGAGGTTCCCATTGAAGTCGGAACATACGATCTTGCTCTCGGATAAGACCTTCTTGTCGACCTCATCTTGCAAGTGCGCTACGATGGGACCAGTTCCGCAAGCATTATCCAGCAGTGCGAAGGGCTCGCTAGTGGACTTGCCAAGACCAGCTTGGGCAAGCAACCACGCGGCAGGAGCCCTCATGATCCGTTCCGAGTCACCGACAACTTTCTCCATTTCCTCGTCGGTCATGCCTCCAACAAAGCTGCCGTAGAGCTTTTGTAGTTCTTTCTCTGGGACGGATGCCATGGCTAATATTTTGGTAAGTGACAATCACTATTGTCTAGACAAGGGTGGATAGATGAAGAGCTTGACTACTAGGTACCAACAAGATAGAAGCACTCTGCTGGTATCAATAATTCGTTATGTCTTTGAGATAGTTCTCTTTGAAAAGCGTCGCTTCATTGCCCTTTTATGCACGCCAACTGTGCTGTGGTTGCCCATGCAAAGTCCCCGGAAAGTCTCCGAGTTGGTGGACTGACGAGAAACCCTGAGGACCACAAATACAAGAGGAAGCTTATACAGCTTTGGAAATGGTCACGTTGGATTTTAATGATGTCTGCTTATTCGTTATTATAATATCATCCTTGTCTCTTTTTGATATTCACATCGTGGCATAGGTACCTACGTAGTACACATAGGGGTAGTTACCCATCTTTCTCAAGCTTTCAGAACAATCAATTGTACATCCCACTAGTACCATGCTCCCTGCTGTGCCGCGAACCCCAACGCGAGATATAGGTTTTACGCCAGAGAGAACAGGACCAACCCGAACGGGACGATATCCAGTTCTCCCCTAGCTAACAGTGCGAGTCCACCACCAGTGACTAGCACCTATCACCCCTCGAACCGGATGATAAATGGATCATCGGGAAAGACGCAACGCCCTATTATTCGAGTTGTTGAGTTAGCTTGACACCAATTATAGCAAAGATAGATAGGGAGGGGGCATCGTTACCGATCCTTATTTCGCATCTGGGGGCTTTCGACTTCCAATAATGAGGACTGTGGCGACATTCCTAGGTCTACCTGTCCCATGAAGCCAAGATACCAAGAGAGAAATGAACCTTGGGACTGGCATTGACGCTCTCCAGATCGGCGAGCCCAGTCTTGAATACGGCGGCATTGTATTCAACCCGAACACGATAGTGTGAACATCGTCATACGACCCTTGGCATGAACCACTGGCAGAGCTCGCAACGCCCTAGCCAAGCACGGCCACGGGCCGCTTCTCGTAATGGTCTGGACACTGTCCTCCCCTCCAGGTCTGCGACAAGACAACCGATGCCGTGAATCAGCCTGACCGCCGTGGCCTTGTCCGCGCGGAAAAGGACAGCGTCGGCGGGAGCAGGGACGGCGACTTTAATAGGTATGTGTGTGTATCAGCATGCCCTCTTAAATAACCCCCCATGTGACGATTGTAGCGTTCGAACGTTCTCAGTCGTTGGTAACGGAGGCAGAATCAGTCCGGGTTGAACTTAACCAGCACGAATGGTTCGGTGGATTAGTTGTCGTTTTGCTCTTCGCAGAAACTGTCATAACTGTGTGCGTGCAAAACATAAACAATGCACAGAATGATGAGGGCTAAGATGATTCCCAAGTGCGAATGTTAATGATGATGAGTAAAACGCCATGATTCTGCGTATCAGGAATCAGGGAAAAAGGAGAAAGACGACGTGGAGGATTGGCTGAGGATCGATGTTGGATGATGTAGAGGAGAGAAAAGAGGAAAAACGGAAAGGGAAAATTGAGTGGGAAACACTGAGGAAGATAGAGAAGGACGGAGTTTGGGCGCAGCTTCTTGTGTAAGCTGTTACACGCCGATAGAGTTACGGCTATCGTTAGGAGCGTAATATTCCAAGGTTATGATGGCAGCATAGTCATCGGAACGTGTATCAGGTAGGTGCTCCTAGCTCTGGATATTAGCAGAAAAGGGCCCGTCACGTCATAAATGATGAAAAGTATATTGAATCGGAGGGATCGACCAACAGGGTCAAACTACACCAAATATTGCAAGTGCGATTCCTGTATTCGCGTACGTATACGACTTCAATAGACTTCACGAGGAGTGGGTAGGGGAATTATATCTCGGGAAAATATTGTTTTCAACCTTTACGTCCTTGCGATGACCAACGAGACCTGCATGTAACTAGTGAGATAGTGTGTGTAAGTAGGCCTAAACTTGAAAATCGAAGGCCGAGGTGGTGGCAATAGATAGAGGAATAGAGAAATAGGGGAGGCTTCGAGATACTCTTTTAAGAACGTTCAATGGGCGAATGCCAACTTGTATTTTTGTTTATTAAATTCAAAGTCCGGCGGTCGGTTTTCAGAAGGTAAACAATCTTGAACCTTGGCTATTGTGAAGACAAGGTAGGAAGGCTAGATATGTAAGTACCGAGGATAAAGTGAATAGTCTTGAGGCTATCACGCATCACGACAGTCGTAAGATTGATGCGTTTACGACTTGGCGCGTTCATAATACCAATAATTTGCCCCTGTCATTCTTTGACATGTTTCATATTAATCGCTAGTTTACTATTTTCAATACAACATCGTTATACTAGTAGTGGCTGTCATGATTCAGGACTCTCTAGGCGATCTCCCACCAGCCAACCTAGTATCCAGCCCGGCCACCAATCCAAAGGATAGGCTAAGTGTTTAAGTGTAGAAATAGCTAATGAAACTAGTTTAAATTGCACCAGCTACGTAATTAACAGTAAATCGCATCTCGTCTATACTCGTCTTGCTCTTCGTGATTGAGAACCCCCTAAGTCGGCTATAACGTTTTAAGCAAACCACAACTCTTCATCGATAGTATCAATCACTTAATTGAGTAGTCATATTACTATGAGCCTCAACGGGCTGAGTATACGTTGTCATATGAAGTTGTCAATGAGAAATCTGATTAGTGCGACTACTCAACCCCGGCGAAGAAACACTTACGCGTCCAAGTCCCCACATCGCCCGTTGATACCCACGCCCCTTTCCTATCCATCGCAAACATCTATTTTATTTTTATAACTACCTACATACAATCTAGGTGAACGGCCCGACAAGAGCTACTGATATGACTAAGTGGATTCGTGTCGTGCCTATAGACGTTGGCTGACGCAGCTTCCGTGTTGCTCTTGGCACGTTTGAGATGAAGATTCCCTGGTTCTTCTCGCCGTCTTAGATATGCAAAAGCCGTAATTGGCTGAGCCTCAACGGCAGTTGGGCAGGGGTTTCTTCTAGCCTCGCCATTAGCTCTGGGGTTGCAAGGCGTCGAATACCCGGCTTATTACGGGCAGGTTTCCCTTTTCGGGGCGGCGTGGTCCCCTATGCGCCATCATTAACGTAGATCGAATCGAGCGTGCATGAGATGGACCCCTGCGCTAGAGGCATTGGCCAGTAGCATCACTTCTATTGCACACGTAACCCCCGGATGCCAAGATCTGGTGATGATGAATCTTGACCCGCAGGAGGTTGAAGATTTTATGAGGGATCCTAAGTATCGTGACTATCATGTGGATATCGAGATGGCGGAGGAAAATGGTATAAGAGTTGACGATGGCATCGAATCTCTTCTATATCGCACCAGCAGTAGCATCTTGCACTCTTTCAACCTGAGGATTACATACGATTCTCTGTCCTTCGTTTAAAAAATTTAGAATTCATTCACTTATCATAAGTCGAGCATCAACAATGCGATTCACCGGTTCTGTCGTCTCCGGCCTAGCCCTGCTCACCAGCTTGGCCGCCGCTCACCCTGGTCACGACCTCACCCAGGAGATCAAAGAACGACGCGAATACCTAGGCTCTGTCAAGCGTACCAACCTCGGCCACTGCGCATCTCAGCTAAGAGCGCGAGGCGTACAGAAGCGTAACTCCGAGCGTCGAGCTGCCCTACTTGAGAAGGCGCGGACTAAACGTGTGTCAAAGACTCTATACCTTATAGATTGATTATACTAAATTGTTTATAGGCGGCCTGAACAAGAAACGCGACCTCGATTCCGTCTTAGCGACAGACCACAATGCAACAGATCTCGGCTACACCACTAACACCGATGCTGCCACTCTTTTTGCCGGATACAATTCCTGTCTTCTTACCCCTGAAGTTACCCAAGGCCCTTACTGTAAGTACCTAGTCTGGCCCAGTCAATACTTCCCCGTTCTTAACGCGATCGTGAAGATGTCGGAGGCGAGTATGTTCGCGAGAACATTATCGAAGACCAGTCCGGCGTCGACACCATCCTTGACTACCAGGTAATTGACATCAACACCTGCGAGCCCGTCACTGATGTCTACGTCGAAATGTGGCACTGCAATGCAACTGGTGTATATGGCGGCATAGTTGCCAGCGGAAATGGTGACTCTTCGGACGAGACCAATATCGACAACACATGGCTTCGTGGAATCCAGCAGACCGATTCTGATGGTGTTGCGCAATTCGAAACCATTTTCCCCGGCCATTATACCGGCCGTGCCACTCACATCCATATCATGGTCCACCAAAACGCCGTTCTCCTCGCAAACTCAACTCTCGGCAACAACATCAGCGCAAGCCACGTCGGCCAAGCCTTCTTTGACCAGGACCTCATCACCGCCGTCGAACTTACCGAGCCTTACAACACCAACACGCAGGAGCTCACTCAGAACAGCGAGGATAGCATCCTAGGTGAAGAAACTGCTACCGACGGAGTCGACCCCTTTTTCGAGTACACCCTCCTCGGCGACAGCATCACCGATGGTCTGTTCGCTTGGGTCGCTTTCGGCATCAACGCTACCCAGTCCCAGTCAATTACCCCCGCCGCGTTTTACTACAAGGAAGGTGGCGTTGCCAACCCCGACTCCGGCGCGGGTGGCCCGGGCGGTGCCGGCGGCCCGCCGAGCGGAAGCGGAATGCCCAACGGCACTGCCATCCCAACTGACATCCCAACTGGCTCCGTTTCTGCCTCCGCCTCTACCACCACCTCCTCTACCTCTACCTCTTCTTCCACTTCCATTTCCACTACCGTTTCCACCTCGGGAGCGTCGACAGGCCGCAAGCCTTGTGGGTTGAAGAAGGCTTAGGATGGATATATTGGATGAGACGTGATCTTTGAGGTAACATACGGTTTGGTTCGGTTTCCTTGATTTTGTGTATTTTTTAGGGATAGCTTTCAGGGATTAGTACAATTAACGCGATATCATATTTCGGGAGTTTTGACAGCCTCATATATCTGCTGTCTATGACTATGCTTGAAGCCTACGTGATGTCCTGTCGCCGTACTCCAAGTAACAGTAGATCTTTTAAAGACCTACAAGGAAGATGGGCCAGAAAATTCCTGGCGCTGCCCATAAGCCTGAGGGATTCGACGAGCTACGTATATGAGTGACGAACCTAAGCCAAAGGAAGTCCGAGATAACGATGTATAAGACCACTATGAGATTGTTAAAATGTCCTGTGCGTGGTGGCTGGAGGGTGAAATGCGATATATTCCCCATATAAAGACGGCTCCACTAAGCCAAGATGATACCCATGTTGCGACAATCGGGCATGCCGCCGACGACACTGGGAAAGCCAATTAACCCAATGCCATGAGGAAATGCTAGCGCTTTAAGTGTATATCGCGTGCTTCTCCTGTCGTTCGATATTTCCTAGTTATACCGTAAGCCCATAACCGGACGGCAAAGCCGACGTGTATTACACCCCTTATCGAGAATGCGGTCGTGCACTAGCTCTTCTCATCCATGTCTAGACATTCTTCACAGGCAGGCTAACTGGTTACTTTACGGACCCAGACTAGTAAAGGATTCCAACACTTTTCGAATGTCTACCGTTACATTTATTAATGTATATCTACCGTTACATTTATTAATGTATATCGGCATCCACCGCTTTCTTGGCTGCCCATTGAGTATCCGAATGGTTGTTGAAGATGGAGCGACTAGTAACACTCTAGGTATAGTCGGCATACGATCTGACTGTGCCGTGGGTCCGGCACTACTTGCCAAGTTGCTCGTAAGGCTTAGCGAATGAACACCTACGACTGAATTGGGTATTGTATATACGCCTATTACTCTTCAATTTATAAGTTTCCTCATATCCCTTTATCTACCTCAGATAGATTCTACTTTTTGTTGACTTCCGGTTATTTTAGTTATTGTGTGTGTTGATAGCTGTTCATCATGAAGCCGAAAAGCGCCCCTGAGTGCGGACGTCGGCTCATGCCAACAGTCTTAGACGAACTTGCAAACAGAAATCCCGATAAGGTCTTCGCTGCTATACCGAAGACGTCAGACATAAAGGATGGCTACCGTGACGTCACAGTAGCTGATATGGCACGTTGTGTCCATTTCATGGCTAGGTGGCTTGAAGATAAATTTGGTAGAAGCAATGACTTTGAGACTATCACCTATATAGGCCCGTCCGACTTTCGAGGTCCGGCGATAGTCTTGGGGGCAGTTAAAGCGGGATATAAGGTCTAAATCCAGTCTCGCTTGAGTTCGCCCACGCTGACATTGATAGACTCTGGTCCCATCACCTCGCAATCCGCCTTCGACCAACTTGTCGTTGATGAACCAGACTGGCAGCACTAAGTTGCTGTATGCTGCAGAACTTGCCCCTCTGACCAAACCGATCCAAGCTTCGGATGGGTCGATTCGCAGCGATGCGGTCCCGCCTTTCCAGGAGATGTTGGAGAGCGACCCCGAGCCCTACCCTTATGAAAAGACCTTCGAGGAGGCTAAAAATGACCCTATAATTATTCTACATTCCTCGGGATCAACTGGTAAATTCGATGTAGTTCTTAACGTTAATTATATATATAACTAATTGGAATTTAGGCATGCCCAAACCAATAACGTGCACACATGGATCTTGGGCCGCGCATGATAACGATCATAACTTGCCCGCACCAGAGGGCCATGAGAAGATGGATTCTACAGTCTTCGATCTCGACGGCGAAACACGCTTATATGTCATGTTGCCTTTTTTCCATGTGAGAGGATATAATGCTATCCTCTATGATAGAAATCTTGGACTGACTTGAAGCATAGCTTGGAGGTTGTACATTCTTCTTGTGTAAGTGCGCGTTGATTTAAGGGGTTTTCTGATTGGGGCTTACTAGAAGTAGACCACACCATCTTCAATGGCATTACACTCGTCATCGGACCACCGCATGTAGCCCCAGACGCGTCTCTAATCAAGGAGATAGCGGAGCAACAAAAGCTACGGGGAATCATGGCCATACCCGCCTTGGTGGAACAGCTACTCCACGACCCAACCGGAATAGACCTAATTAGCCGCCTTGAGTTCCTCGTCTGCGGCGGAGCCGATCTACCCGCTGCAGTTGGAAACCAACTTAAGGACGTCGTCAAGCTGTACAATTTCATCGGATCCACTGAAACGTTCCCCTTACCCGAGTTATCTAAGAGTCAGGATGATTGGATGTACCACGAATTCAACCCCAACTTCAAGCACAAAATGGAGCCTTACGACCCCGAGCAAGGGACGTTTGAATTAGTAGTTATTGCCGACGAAAGCACGAAGGATTCGAGTCCCGTATATCACAATGTACCGGGTATTAGTCCGTACTACACCAAAGACTTGTTCACGCAACACCCCGAAAAGCCGAACCTTTTCAGATACTACGGGCGTAGGGACGATATACTTGTCTTAACTAATGGGGAAAAGGTAAACCCTATCCCGTTAGAGCAAAAGGTTCAGGGGCACCCTTCTGTCAGGGGCGCAATAGTCGTCGGAACCGGAAGGATCCAAACAGCCCTACTAATAGAGCCTAGAGAACCTTTAGAAGGTGTCGGCCGAGATGAATTCCTAGAGGCTCTCTGGCCGCATATTCAGGAGTCAAACACTGCTATCCCCGGCCAGGGGCGTATCGCCCGAGACAAGGTTATATGCGCCTTGCCGGATAAACCATTCCATCGAACTGCGAAAGGAACCATCGTACGGATATTGACTGAAGAAACCTACAGAGACGAAATAGAGGAGCTATACTCAAGTTCAACAGCACAAAGTCGAATCGCGATGGTGGATCTGAAAGCGAACCCCGATGGTGTCTACGAGTCAGCCGAGATTACCAACTTCTTACGGCAGGTCATCTCAATCTCCTTCCCTTCGGTGACGACTATCGAAGAGAATGAAGATTTCTTTGCGCACGGTCTGGACTCTCTACAAACGTTGGAGATAACTGCAACTCTGAAGCGGAGCCTAGAGGGGGAAAGTTCGACTCCTATCACATGGATATCACCTCGCACTATCTTTCGCAACTCAAGTCTAGTTGAGTTATCGAGACTGATAGGCAAGTTTCTCAATGAGGGGCGTACCCCTGAAAAAGATTCGCAGGCAGATCACTCCCACGCAGTAGATGAGGCAGTGGCATGGTATGTGGAAGATCTACCAGGCAAGCCAGCACCACGGGTGGTGCCATCTACAGACACCTCTACAGTCGCAATTGTCGGCTCAACTGGCTATCTTGGCACCCATCTGGTGGCAACCTTGCTGAGAAATCCCAAAGTCGAACGGATCTATTGCCTAAATAGGGGCAGCGATGCGCAGAAACGACAAGCCGAAGCTCTTGATAGTTTGGACCATACCTTGGCGCCATTGCTGCACAAACTATCGTACATGAAGGTGAAGCTAGGAGAACCGCTTCTCGGACTGGGCAACGATCAATATAACCTTATCGCCGAGAAGGTGGATGTCATCGTGTATAACTCATGGAGGTTGGATTTCGGCTTGGCTATTCGATCCTTTGACCCGCTCTTACGAGCAAGTCGTGACCTGGTCGAGTTATCCGCGAACAGTAAACGCAATATGCGTATCGTCTTCGTTAGCTCCATGTCTTCAGTTGAGGGTCTCGCTGTCACGGGAACTGCCCCTGAAGCTCCTGTTGAAGATGGACTGGCCGCTTTGGCCACCGGGTATGGACAATCCAAGTTGGTCGCTGAACGGATACTTGTCGCTGGGAATCGTCAATCGGGTGTTCCTGTGTCAATCGCCAGGATCGGACAAGTCGGCGGTCCGTCTCCAGGAACGCCCGGTGTATGGGCGGATCAACCTTGGATATCGGCAATTATTCGTACATCCAAAACGCTCGGATATTTTCCGAATCCAGTGGCTGCAATTGACTGGGTTCCTGTGAACACCGTCGCCGATATGCTACAGAGGTTTATTCTTCGCCCCGCGAAGGAAGAGGCACAGGTGTACAACGTCGTTTCTGATAAGCCACAGCCCTGGGACCTCGTTTTTGAAGTTGTGCGCGAGTTAGGGGCGACTTTGGAAGCAATTTCGTTTCGTAACTGGGTTAGCAAACTGAGAAACATATCCGATCCTAGCCTTCAAGAGGTGGCTGATATGCCAGCACTGAAGATGCTGGACTTCTATGAGACACTTGGTAGTGGTGCCGAGCAGTTGAGATATGCAACTAGCCATGCTAGAGAAGTGTCAGGGGTAGAGATTCCTGCTATTGATAAGACTTTGCTGATATCTTGGCTGCGGGACTGGAATCTCTGAACTCGACATTCCCGACAAGTCGTCTTGATGGTTTCTTGGGAGGTGCATGGGCGAGACTACCATTTTAGTCGCCTAACACCTTTCTACCACGAAGGTTCGACTCATTGGTGACGCTGTTGATGTGGATGGTATGAATCAAGATCCTCGTGACTGTACTAGCTAGCTACGTGTCTACGTAGATATCCAAACTATAAGCACAATTCAACGGTCATTCACTATGTTATTTATGATTTCGGCAAGCAGATATTGCCAAAACTGTTCAAATTCATCTATTTTGCTAAGCCTCATACCTGAAAGTGGAAACACTACCTCTATGTATATATCTGACTATCTACGTCTCCCCGCGTTATTCTACTGGTAGTCTCTCGTGTAATGCTTTTCCAACAATGATATTGAGGGATTCGTAAGGGTGAACCTAAGAAAAGATGGGCTTATGTTGGAGTTGTTTAAAGCGACTCCCTGGGCCTCCGCGATCACAACCCTATCCCCGACCCCAACACCGGCGCCCACATCATCGGCACCCGCCGCATCAACATTCACACCCCCACCATTCGCAAGGCCATAATCCACGAAAGGAAAGTTCAAAGAGCCAGAAAACTGGGAGTCGACATACAGGAAGCCGACAACAAGGATCTGCTAGCAAACATTCGGGGACTCGGAAATCTGCGACTCGGTCTGCAGCTACCCACAAGACTTAACCCTTAGGAACAGGCAGCCCGAAACCAGCAGTGAACGGGCTAGTTGACGATTTCCGACCGAGGCCATATTTTAGTTGTCAGATATGTGCAGGCTCGGCCCATAGTCGAGGGGATCGATAGAGAGTTACACGAAATAGAAACGATACTAGATAACCACGGTTCATACGGTACTACAGAAAAATTTTGAATACCTCTCTGCTTCGAATGAGTAGGACGTAGAATGACTGTTATAGTAACTTAAGTCTACTCTTTTTGACCCCGAATTCATTGAATTAAACGCTCCTGACGA
Source organism: Hypomontagnella monticulosa (assembly GCA_902825475.1). Taxonomy (NCBI): domain Eukaryota; kingdom Fungi; phylum Ascomycota; class Sordariomycetes; order Xylariales; family Hypoxylaceae; genus Hypomontagnella; species Hypomontagnella monticulosa. The sequence goes on along the minus strand of CADEBF010000003.1, from coordinate 4,744,565 downwards.
CCATACGGTTCCGTTCGTCCTCCGTCCCTAATCTATCAACGCTACCAGCGACCCCTTTTGCTATGCGGAATTGACAAATATCTGATATTACACTTTACAAATGAGCTTGGAATAATGGTACACTGTTCCTTAACGGTCCTAGCACAGGTATCCTTCTACTAGTTACTGTTTGATCTCTTGCTTCTGGAACAGCCCTAGTATATGTGGCGTCAGCATGTCGAACATTATTAGCCTCTAGAATTAAGAGTGAAGGCCAGCTAACCTTGGACCTCTGGCATCCATGGATCCCTAAGCTTACAGAAAAACTCTCCTTTTGGCTCAACTTGGCCACGAGCGTGGTCTTCCATCGTGCCATAGAATACGTATATGTTGTCCCCCGCGTTCGCCTGTAGCAGATTCGGTTAGTCAGCTGGCTTCTCCCACAGTGCACCACCCTATACAAGCTACCTTACCCCGTACTCCAGTAAAGGGCTCCCGCAAGTGTCGCAGAACTCACGGTGCAGCACTACGCCGCTGCCGTTATCTGCCTCATGAACCTTGATGTGGTTCCCTCCCTGCGATATCCGAAAGGAGGACCTGGGGATTTTGGTAGTGACTCCAGACTCGCACCCAGTGAACTTTTTGCAGTTGCCACAATGACAGATGCTCGTGCGCGCCTGCGACTCCGGATCGTCAAGGGTGATGGTGTATTTGATCAGGCCGCAGTAGCAGCCGCCTGGTAGGGGAGTCATCTTCGCTGTTTTATGAAGTAAGTGAGCTTTCAGAGCTTTAAAAGTTGATACGAGTGACTTTTCAATGTTGGTTTCGCAGATTTACGATTAGTTATGAGTGAAGTGTTGATGTAGACCCGCCGACCTCAACTGATCGTCACCCCACCAATCTCGAAAATGCAATATATCTTGGACTTCGGTAGTTCCTCGAAGAAATCAATGGAAAGTCCATCGGTAACGTGATGTTATCGGACCTTTCTCTATATCTGTAACAACTTACTAAAATTATCTGTGTGCTGCTTGTTCTCGTGCTCGATGACGTCGACTGAGCGTCATAAATAGTCCGCGATGCATTGTCCCGTACGGCCCCACTTCACCTCCTTACCGGATCGGTGATCGGCTTTAACCGGGCTTGGCATTTCTTCTCGGCTCGGCCCGCCGCACCGATGCAGCGGGACTTTTCTGCATATGGCCGGCGCAATGATTATTCGACTTTGTGTACCTCTAATGTGTTACGTATAAGCTTTAAGTTAGAATGGGATCACGATAACACAGTTCTCCTTTAGTTATTTAAGATGGCAAGAGTTTGCGAGAATAGGCGAGGGTGAGCCTGGTAAGCAGGGTTTGTTGCTTCCAGGTTGGTTCATCGTAATTTAACCAATTTATCGAACCAAATCATTCCACCCAGCTTTCACCGTCAATCTCTCTACCAATGCACTCTATGCACATTAATTTCTATAATTCATCAACTCTGTATTAATAAGCCGAGCCCTTGATCGGGTTTTACGAGAACATAATATAAGTCGCTATCTCAGCATGGCTACCATAGTAAATCCTAGGTACGTTGAGCCCTGAGAAATGAAGCCTCTTCAGGGTCGAAACTTCAACCGTTCCATATTACCAAGTATTCTCACACAAGTATATAATTGCCGATTAAGAAGCCCCAACAACCCCTAGTCATTTGTGTGTCTCAACCTTGTATAAGTGTACTTATGATCAATATCATTATATTATCAAAAGTACGTTCCAATCATGTAGATGGGGAGTTCAACTGTGAACGCTGAGTGGCATGTTGAATCGAATGGGTTATAGCTAGATCTAGCTTAACACTAAGCCTGTTGAAGAGAGGCAGTGGCGTTAAGCGGTTTATAGCTTAATAAGGTGTGCGCACTTTCATTAATCATGGATGGGTAAGATATAGTCGTAAATGTATCCAATGATATGTTCCAATTCACTTACATCATGAGCTCTAGTAAAAGTCTTGTGGCCGTTCCGGAGGGTCCGGGGAGGCTTAGCCGGGACACGTAAGAGAGCTGACTGTGTCTAAGCTCGGACTCTCGATAGTTTCCCCTGAAGGCCCCGCCGTTTAATCGGGATATTATTGATTTCGTAATCACGGCGCTTTATTGATGTGAGAGTTCAAACATGCGAAACCTCTAAACCATTGAAATCGAATGGTAGAGTGTCGTTAGGTTGGAGACCTACTATCGTTTATTACTCAAAGTATGCATGTAAAGAGCGCGACAATTAATATGATCAAATTCCTAGAATTGAGATACTGAGTTTCCGTAGTGTAAGTTTAGTTATGAGAATTCAAGTGTTGACACAGCCGGCCGTCCCCGGTTCCGTACTTGGCAGGTGTTGCGGCTATGAACAGCTCTAGACCTAGTGACGAGTCCGCCGGGCTTTGCATGACAAATACCGTGGGAAATAGAGTCAGCTTGAACCAAAGAGCTGAATGCATAGTTCAAGGCTATGAGCGATGCATGCTAGTAAGACCATCATGGGAATCATGCGCAATTTACCAGACTTACCACTATCGGAAACTTGGGTAATAATTTGACGACGATACGACGAGACCGTCGAGCCTGGTATAGCCAACCTAGACAGAATAGTTTGAATGTGGACTCAACAGATATATAAAGGAAAGGAGAGACACCGTTGGCAAGAAAAGAAGAACAACCAACAATCCACTTCACTCATTCGACCAACCTTCACATAAAGCTACAAATAAACGACGATGTCTACCCGACTATTTCAGATCGGCCTGCTGTTCGCAGCTAACGCTATGGCCGCAACAGCCACCAAGCAATGTACCGAATTCTTTGTGCCCGTCGCTGTTACCGCCACCAACAACCACTACACCATGCCTCGTGTCGACAACAACATTGATGCCGTTCAATGGGCCTTGAACTTCAGCGTCTGGGATGCGCCCACCCCGGCCCAGCGCAACACTAGTGACATAGCTATTCACCAGGCCTTCAACATCAGCGGCAGGCTTTGCGTCCCAACCACAAAGAACGACAAGTCCGACACCCTGCAGATTGCAGTACAGGGAAATGCTTGGGATAAGAGGTACGTCAACCTTGGGGGTTTCCAAATAGCATTCTATTACTTTAGGCACTAACCTAGACACTGGGATAGATATTGGGATGTGTCGGTCGATCCCGCGGAGCACTCCTATGTCGATTTTATTACCGGCAAGGGATATCCTATCCTCATGTTCGACAGGATCGGTACCGGGATGTCTGAGAAGCCTAACCCCTACGATATCGTGCAGGCCGCTACCGAAGTAGAGATCCTGGCGCAAATCACCGCCATGGCTAAAAACGGAACGCTGTTCAAGACCGCCAAGATCACCAACGGCGCTACCGCCCCGACATTGAACCCGAAGCACATCGTCCACGTCGGCCACTCGTTCGGCTCGCTGCTCATTGCTGGCTTCCTGGTTAAGCATGGAGACATGTCCGAGGCCGCACTCCTGACGGGTTTCCTCCCTAACAACACCCACTTGGGCCAAGTTCCGGTTGCTGCCTTCGAGCACGACTTTGCGCCGATCTCTGACCCTACGCGATTCTCAGCGTACGGCTCGGGCTACATCGTTCTTACGTCGCTGAACACACTGCAGAAGGTCTATTTCACGAAGGACACACTCACCCCTGAACTCCTGAACTTCACCGAGGAGGTTAAGCAGCCCGAAGCCGTGGCGCTTTACGCATCCAGCGGCCAGGCTTTTGCACACGTCGGACCCGCTTACAGGGGACCTGTCCAGGTATGTAGATCCGATTCCAGATGTATCGTTGGTGTGTCAAAAACTAACCCCTATCTTTTCGCTTAGTTGATTGCTGGAGAATTCGACTACGTCAACTGCGCTGGCGACTGCAAGGGCACCTACACTGTGGATGGTATCAAGGCCAGCACCTTCCCCGCGGCCTCCAACGTGACGGTATACCTGCAGCCCAACACCGGACACGCATTGAACGTAGCCACGGGTGCGACGACTGTATTCAACATGATGTATTCCTACCTGGAAGCGCATGGCTTTTAAGAAGTTTTAGGATCAAGCACGCAGTTCTTTGATTCTAAATCGTTTAGTCCCTAGAGCCTGTTTACCGGTTTGATATCATTCGTACGCGCAACTGGACAATGATATCAAGCCCCAAAGTGGGCTTGTAGAATCGAAAGCCTTAGTGAAAGTCCTGCTTGTTTTCGGGAATGTCGATAGTGCTACGGAGGAGATTGCATATATGTATTTTCATTTGAAAAATTACCTTCTTTGTGTATAGATTATCTAGAAATATTAATGTCTACAGTTGTTAGTCGCTACTTTACCCCTTTTGCTGACGACACGTCTAACGATTGCTTCAATGTTTACACATCAGAATAATCATGTTGAAGACTGGTGAATGCTATTTAAATATCGCCAGATACATACCTAAAATAGGCAAATCCTTATGTTTCTTGTCATGTGTCGAGCCCCCTTTTTATGTACCCACTCACCCCTTAATATCCCTGCAACTGCTAAGCAGTCATCACTGACTTTCTATCCATGGTGTACTGCTTCCATCATTGGTCCATCATAAGCTCATTTACATCGATATATTCGATAGCGGGTCTGTAACCTTCCCATCGGGCTCTAGGCGAAGTTCCCCAATGTCTGTCCAACGTGGGCAGACGACTGGCCCATAATGACGCGGTGATCAGTAGAAGGCTGGCCGGATGACTCAACCTTCAAATACTCAAACCACGTCACGCTCTGGAAGCATGGGTAAGCCTTTAAGTTGGTATTGGCAAGCTGCTTAACCAAGTTTGCCTTGACATCCCAGTTGTTGACCCTGTTACCAGTCTCACCAAGCGCCATGTGCTTGTTATACCCCTTAGCAAATGTATTGTAAAAGTCGCCGAAGGTGTTCTCAAACGTGGCCTTCGTATCTGAGACGTATACGTCGACGCCGACGATGTCGACGTAGTCTGCGCCCGGAAACCACTTCTGCAGGTCACTGACCGATCCCTGGTTTGGGGACCAGAACATCAAGCACCCCTCAATGTCCTTCACGGCATCGTGTACAATCTTCCAAGCTTTTATGAAGTCGGCGGCATCTACAATAGCGAACATTAGTGGGGTGGCCTTGTTAAAGGGAAATTCAGGCAACTTACTGCCATAATACCTAGGGCTCGCGTCGGGAGTCGTGTACCAATTGACCTCGTGAGCGAAGCGAAGCCAGACCTCGACTCCCTGGCTAGTGAATTGCTTTACCATATTCGCGATATCGCCAGCAATCTTCACATCCACTTCGCTGAGCTTGAGGCCTGTAGGCATGACATGTGCAACCAGCACGGCACCCGATGCCTTAATATCGGCCATGCGGCCGGTGAGCTGGGAAGGATCGTATCCAGAATTTGAAGTAATTTGAGAGTATAGACCATAACTGGGAGCCATTATTAGTCGTAATAGTTAGAGGGATTGCAAGTATACGAACGTGCTAGGCTTCTTGTTGTCTGCTGCGCTGGTGATCGCCGACATTTGCGTCCCCGCGCCCACATCGGGGTTCCATCCCCAAGCAACACCATTCTTGCCCTTCAAACCACCCGAAGGTAGGCCAAGGTCGTTAGTAGTACATGTGTCCTATTACATGGTTAGCATACTTCTTATCTAATCGTTTCCCTTGCTGTTGCGTTACTGACTCTTCCCCAGAGAAGGGGATTCTTTGGGGCACATAGAGCCCCGACAACCATAGACAAGCCGATAACTGCGGTGTAAGATCTCATCTTGATGGAGTTTGATTGACAAGGAGAAAGGTAAATGCGGATGAAGGTGTCTTGGCTACTTGGTATGAATGAATGATTGCATTTGAGGAAGCCATTGGCAAATATATACCTACTAACTCATCAATCTCGGTATCTATTTACCCACATATGTAGGTCAGGATATAAGCCACCAGCTGACCAGCATACGGCACTTCTTAGGGGTTCCGCCCCCAACTCATCTCCATTTACGAGAAAGAGGTCACACAAATGTTTATTTCTTACTCATTTCGCTACATGGGGACTGAATTGGGACAGTGGCATAACAACCATATTTATTTAAAAGGGATCCATATATCTAAAGCTGAAATAAGATGAAACAGAAAACCTGATACGTTATGTGATAGGCTACTAAATTCGGTGCGCAGGCGTTTTATTTTCCAGCGCGGCCAATTTTGGAGTAGCTAATTGTAGTCCGATCACCCCCTAAAACATTCTTATACCAAAACGTGAAGTTACTCGAAGAATTTACCATACATATATTTTCTCATGTTAAGAATTGGAGGCCGCTACACGATAACTAAGCGACCCTCCAAGCAAGATTTGATCGTCTACCGTTCGCCGTGAGCGCATTTAGTGGAGGTCGCCGGGAAAGCCTCCGAGACTCGGAAGGATCCCCAAATATTAAGCCGAGCCAAGACCCGTGTCGTGGCTATTTTCAGGGGTTATGTCATCTCCACCATTCGGATTGGATGACAGGGGGCTATACACCGTCCACCCGGTAGAACGCATAAGACCTACTCCCTTCACCATTTTACGGCAAGTAATACTATATACGCTTTTCACGCTCGGCCAACGAAGAAAAAATAGACGGTATACGAATGTCTCTTCCTAACGATACAGAGGAATGCCCCTACCCCGATAGCCGACCATAATATACTTCTTGAGAGACCTTTATCGTCGAATAGTGCGAATGCATCCTCATTCAAGAGCCTTGCGAGCGCAGGCTATATGAATATTATATCTGTAATAACACCCCGAGCTGATCTCATTATTAATTTCCGTCTCTAGCTTCTCCAAACTGCCACCGAACATAGTCTCCGATGCTTCTCGCTGAACCATTGAATGTGCCCAGGTGAGGAAGAGAGTCATCGCACCTCTCGTTAGTTTCTCTCGCGTCTCTGGTACCCTGTCGGAGCGTGCCACGTCGCTAACCACCGATTGAAGCCCAGCGGCTCGCATGAGGTCTGGGAGTGTATTCCATCCCTGTGCGAACCGCTCATGGAGCGCGGAGCTGAAGAGGCTGTATAAAGCTTTGGACTTCTCGGTGCGAGAGGTTGGGTTGCTTTTTTCCCAGCTGGCGTTTAAGAACTCGCCCTCTTCCCACTGGATGAATCCACCGGGCTTAAGTAACTTGGCGAGGTTGCAGAGGACGATCTCCCAATCGCCCGGCAGCATCGCCGTAACGAGCAAGCGTGCGTGGACTAAATCGTATTTTCCATGCATGTGTTCGGGGAAGGGTTGTTTCATGTCGTGCTCCGATAGGTGAACGTTGGATGGAAGCGTATCGGCGGAAGGGAAGAGAGCGGAGGATATATCGAAGCCATCAAGCGTCGCATCGGGATGTGATGGCTGGAGGCGAAGGAGGAATCTGGCGGTCCCAGTTCCAATATCAGCAATACGTGGTGCCGGTGGAAGAGTGACGGAGGGGTGTAGAATGTATCCGATATTCCTGTTAATTGTTAGCGTATAATGAAAGCCTGGACACTTGAGGTCAAGACGAGAGAGCCTACTCTGCCAGGAGATCAAACTGATCATTAAGCCTACCACGAGGTGTCAGTAGATGAAGAATTTGACACAGAGTGTGGGTTCAAACCTTTGGACCTCGCTCGAGCCGCGGGTCATATGGTCTGCATACGCGTCCGTCATCATGCTCGGATAATTGGTACGGCGAATACGCCTTGTATGGAGCTGTAATAATGAAATGTCAAGAAAAATAGATCGGTTGAATACCAACGAAGGCTTTGTTACCAGGGTACAAAGATTCTCTTGATGTTATGGAGAGATGTGGAATATCGTGAAGCTTTCTAAGTCGGCCCGGGAAGCTCTTAAATACATACCGGCAACTCCTAGCCTTAGTCAATACCTAGTAAGTGTTTGTGACTTGATCAAAGTCGGACTCCTTTCAGCATCGTCGGGTTCGTGAGTCAGCCTTGACGTGCTGTAATAATGAAATGTCAAGAAAAATAGATCGGTTGAATACCAACGAAGGCTTCGTTACCAGGGTACAAATGCCGTGCACCCCCTCTTTGTAGTAAAGTGTTGATGGCTCTTACCAAGTAGCCGGGTCAGATTAGAGTGGTTGAGAATGATTTATCTTCTTTGCTATCCTATCAAGTGTAACTTACCACGCCCGTAAGAGCCTTCCCCGTTTATCATGCTAATTCATCGACAACTGTGACACTACTATATACTCTCCAACTTCTGCTAGGGTTCGACTGGTTATTACCATCGACATTTTGCTCTACGTCATAGAACTTATAGTTTCACCGCGGCATATGTGGAAGCGGCCTGTAGCCAAAACGGTCTCCTGTGACGCTGTGCTGATCCATATCGAATGATATATTGGCCAATCAATAACTCAAATCCCCGCCCCGGTGATAACGCGATGGCTACAGCGCATGCAAACGGGCATATCGAAGCCACGATTGAACGATATATATGTCACGCGGGGATCGGGTGGCCGTTTGATAGCGTCTGAGACAATCTGCGCGGTATCAAGCAAGGCGATAACATATTGGTTGGAGGGAATTCAATATAGCTGCAGCCACCTGTATGATAGGCCGCTATACCGCCGGACACGGGAAGTCAGGCTCTAGAGATATGTATCTGAAGTGAGCGCGTATAGGTCGATAAACTTCTTACTATGGAATAGGAGGTGATATGGAACCTTGGGGCACAAGGGGGTAGTCATGGACTCATTTTGGTATACATAATTATCCACCATCATACTTCCCTCTACTTTTCTATTCTATTGATACCTGAACTCGGGGGATGCAGGCGGGATAGTGACGCTATCATTTGCGCCTCCTGGCCATCCAGGTCGATCGGCGTAGTCGACATGTCCCCTAGCCACCTCCACCGACCGAGGCATCCTCGAATCCACCATTTCAACGATCACTCGTATCTGTCTCATAGCTAACTCGACCTCATTCCCAAGTGTTCCAGTACAGGGCTTGAAATGGGACCCCTCAGAAAAGAAGCCAATTCCCCTCCGCAAGGTGGGTTCGCAGGCGTTCGGATCGTCGGGCTTCGTAATTAAGTTCCATGCAGAGCTCAAAGCCCTTATAGTCCCCTAGAAATCTCTTCCGGCCGGCGTGGCCCTTATACTGGAAGTGGATTTTCCTATCCCGCGGCAATAGTGATCCTATAATCTCAAAAGGGACAAGCGATGGCGAAGTTTAATAGCTGGTACCTCATCAGATAACAGAGATCCGGCGGGTTGAGTCGGGGTTCGGTTTGGAGGTGCGTTATGGTGGACCGTAATTTGTGCCGCATTATAAATGACGTCCACGCCACAGTCGTACTCGTTATAATGCCGGGAGCACTAAAATGATATCTATTAGTATGAATCAACCTGGGACTGGGGAATATTGGGGGATGGGAACCATACTTCTGTCGTCGTGGGGGAACCTTGGTATTATTGGCTTTATGGTGTTGAAGCGGTCGTCGGATCCCCTAAGCGAATGGTAACTCGTTGGCCTCCGGTTTATCTGATCCTGGTGAAGTAACGCCCAACGGGTATGCTTCTCAACGACTAGTAAAAGCTGTACCGGGGGCGCCGTCACGCTTAGAATGTCGATATATCCGATATTTGTTGTTTGAGCCGAGATAATAGATACAGATGTATGGGATGTTTAAGTGAACATTGATGATAAATGTGGATAGTTGGATGTAGGCGTAGGAGCAAAATCTATGGTCGTATAAGATATAATTATTGCCTTCGGCGGCGAGGGATTAAGAATAGAAGCTAGAGATATTAAGGACAATTGAGTGAAGAATCAAGAGTTGATGGTGGTATACGAGTATATCTTGTCCATGGTGGTAAGAAATATTGATGGGAAAGGAATCGGGGGGGGGGGGGGGGGGGGGGAGGGAGGAGTTGGGAGATAGTAGAGGTTATATAGAGAAAGGAGAGATGCGAGAGTATTAGTCGAATAATTCGTTGAATAACCATATCACAACGAGTGGAGTAACAACCCAAGGAAGTAGCCTGACATTGAAGATTTAACTTACCACTACCAACGTTAAATAGTAGTATGACACACAAGAGTTCTAGATTAAAAGACCACATGTCTATAATATAGTTTTGACTGGAGACTATCTGTCAGAAGACTACCGGTATAGAGTCATCCTTGAGACCCAGGATTAAGTCTTTACAAGAGGTCTTTCCTTCCATGGCAAGGATATACACACGAGACAAGGCGCCCCTAAAATATATAGACCCATACTTTCAGCTAGACAAGAGTTGAGACTCCATGCGCAACAACATAGCTATTTCCTGATGTTCTTAGTCGGCGTCTTCGCATCATAGTAATTGATTAGAATGTGGTTGCGGAAAGAATAAGTGATATGAATACTGAGTATGCATGGGTAACTACACTGGTATGTAGCAATTGGTGGCTACATTGAACTGCGTGTGGCAGCTGCTCGCTGTGCGTCTAATACCAACAGAGAAGGGTCAAGTATCAATGTTTCTCATGGTATGTTATATTATCTCGATCAATATTATCGGTTCTTGAACTCAAATAAGAAAGCAGCGGAATATCTCAACATACTAGCGGTGAGAGCTTAATCCGGGGAGAATCCCATAGGCACTCCCATAATGACACTATAACTCAGGACTGAAAGGTCGATGGTGGTGCTAGGACAGCTGAATGCATGGTAGGTAGCCTCAATATAACCCCCGTGATATGATGAGAGTAGGTCCATGAGCGCTGTGATCGATGTATGTTTCTAATCTAATGGACGCATCTAAAGGTTAGCATGACGCTAGGGTGGAGGGACTATATTTATACCTGTAGACTCAAATGCTTTAGGCTTGGATCTATATCGTGGTCAATATTTTTATTCGTCTTCGCACTAGCAGTCTTCGATGATCTAGGCTGTCTCGTAGTTAAATCCCCCTCGTAAAAGTTGGTTATAGAAGGAAGCTAGAATCATTCATATTTTACTCCTAACTCTCGCTAAAGGAACCAGCTAGTCTAAGAGCCGATATATAAACGCCACGATATCCTCCCATAGACTCCAGTACCCTATACCTACGTCCTAAGTAAACCGTTATGATTCACCGAGACTCCTGGTTACCGGTCTCCCATTCCTTAAACAATCCTGGCATGTCCTTCCAACGAATTGGTCTTTCGACCCCTTTTCTTTCCTCTTCCCACACTCTCGGCAGTGGAGACGACAGAGATAATAATTACAGCCCTTCGCGGGACATTCCACTTTCCAGCGGCAGTCCTGGGTGAGATGTTGCTCGCCGCAGGGGCACTTCTTCAGCGAGCACTTCTTCCCGGAATGTCCCTTAGTGCCACACATACAGCAGCGGAAATTACAGAGCATGGCGTTTTTGTGCTTGAAGTGACCAGGATGCTCGGGGCATCCACATCTCCGGCTACAACGCACCGGGCAGTCGGCGGCTAGATGGTACTGCGGGAAGGGCATGCATTTACACCGGTTCGACACCTTGACTGGACAGTTGCTCGCCTTGTGGGCTGGCGATCTGCAATATCCGCAGAAGGAGAGACAGTCACTGGTTGTGTGAGTCCGCTCGGCGCAATTGGCACAGGGGTGCTTGGTCTCGTTGCGATCCTTCTTATTCCTGGGCTCGTGCCGGTACCATTTCGGCTTATCTGCAAACATTGCCCGGATATGCGTCCGACTCAGGCTTCTACGGCGAGACAGCTTGTCGAGTAAGGCTACACGGCGCTTTGGGAAAAAGATGTTCCTGTGATCACAATGCAGAACAGGTCGAGGGCCCCGAAAACGTGCCGTGCCCCATTCGCAAGGCTCAGGTGCGCTGCTAGACCTCTTTCGCCTACCTCGATGTACGCCTTCCATGGTACATACCATTACCCGCGATTTAACTGATGGCGCAGAATAATAAAACCTGTTTTGCGCGCGGCCGTGAAGTACACTCGCGTCAACCCGAGCTATGCCAAAGATACATGGGTCAATAGCGAACCGAATATCAACAGGAACATTGACCGGCAGGTGATGATCGCCGGAATACAAGGAGTAACGTTGTTGTACTTCTGTGTTTGTATGAAATTCCCTTAGATGCTCAACCATGTTCTTCTTCCAGTGACCTCGAGCAGGTTTGGGCGCGAAACGCGCATGGAAATATTTCAGCCAAGTTCGCATAAGCGGATCCGATTCGACGTAGTGGCGCTCGACCATATCCAGTATAATTGTCTCCAAGGCAATCGGAGTTCCTTGCAACATGCTATAACCTAGAAACTGGAAGAATGTATTGATGGTTGGTAAATATATGGACGATACTTCCATTGGGTCGGGTGGCCAATCATAGCCGGTCTCGAGGAGCCTCCATAGGAGTTGCATGTCAAGACCTAGTTCCCGGGCTCGGCCTTTAATCGGATTAAAGAGCATCTTCTTGCTGAATAGCCCCGAGTAGAGATTTGGCTTGAATCGTTTCGGGAACATGTAATCCTCCATTATTCGATTGACCATGATGTCACGGGCCCCAAGGGGCCGGTGTTCATAGCGGTGGAAGTCAAGGTCGATGCCATTCAAGGGGTAGTGCGTAGCCATATTAAAAGGTGACGGGGCTTCGCGGAGCCGCTACGAAGATGGCTAGTAGCTTCTCGTCTACTTGGTTATGGAAGGGTGGAATGAGACAACAGTTCTGATTGGCTGGAGTTTCGACCGTAGATGTGGGTGCCGACGAGGATATGGTTCAATACCTATATCCAGTCTCGCTACAGAAACAGAGGCGTATCGCATTGCAAAATGACTTTATGTACCTAGTAGGATTTCAAGATGATTACGCTTCGACTTCGATATTTTTAACTGAGAGCCGATGTAACTCTGTTCTACTGTGAAATGTTGCTGAGATAATGAAGAATGCAGGGAAGTTTTAAGATGGAAAAGATAGGAAAATGGAACGTGCAAACGGTGATTGATAGTTGGTGGCTTGATGTGGCCGTGAAAAAAACACGGAGGTGGCTTGCACTGAGATAAATGGGTCACGAACACAGTATCAATTGATCTACAGTCTCAATGTTTACATAATGGCTTTGCTCAAGCGTGATTGGATCAATTGATCAAATACGGTGACAAACAAGCCACTGCAATCATTACTAATCCCTGATTCCCCAAAGGTCCGTCCAAAGGTGGTGTCGTCCGATGATGTGGAACCTGGCGTTTGGCGGGGAAATAATTAGAGCTGGGGAAAAAGAAAACAAGCTCCCCCCGGGCTTCCTCCATCTTACCAGCTAAAATCGCTAATTTCGGCCCGCAAACTCCTCTGCCTCACAACACTCCGTCGACAGAAGAGGCAAGTCACCCCCGGCCAAGACACCCTCGGTCTAACCCTCAGCCCCATATTCCTTCCGCCATGCTACGTCAAGTTGCTGCTGGCCCTGCCTAGCGCCGAGAGGGGAATAGCTCTTATCGCGGATTCGTAGGACGTCACCCATACGGAGATGTTCCCTTACGCGTTTGTCAGCATGCAAGGAAGCATGAGAGAGCATGTTCGCTGCTGCATCGCAGCTGCGCGGTAGGATTGCATTCCCAGGTCCAGAACCTCTAGCGCCGACTTGTGATTCCGGTCCTGGGAACCTGAGCCGCGCCCAGCTTCCAGGTTTCCTTACCCGCGCTCCACCGTACCCTAGACGACGCGGTTGATCGGTTTGGTTTCCTTGCCCAATGCTTCCGGGATCCGCCCGCTGACGACCCTGCGAAGCGACCATGGACCATGGAATCACGGTGCGGGAAGGAAGGAAGAATTCGAAGGAAGAATTTCCTCCTATTACCTAGGGCGCGTACAATAGCGTGAGTAGATACCAGGATGTTTAGTCAGATCTCGTCCGGAATGAGATCCCGTCAGCTAGGTGGGCTCGTCAGCCTCGTCGTACGATAGTATATATAGTCGTCGTCTAGACGTTCTTGTTCTGAAGCCGAGTTGTATGTTCCCCATCGCGCGCGAACTTTGCGTGACACCCCGCCTGCATCATGGGTCGTTTCGGTCGTTTTGGATCTCTGCTCTTGGCAGTCAGCTTAAGTGAGCTGTCCTCCTTGTAGTTGCTGACTGGTCTTACTAACGGTACATAGATATCCAGCAATGTCTCGGTCAAAACGGTACCCCAACCGTGTACACGGATAGCCAAACCGGCATCACCTTTGATACATGGGAAGTACCAGATACGGCGGCTGGTACCGGTGGTGTGTCGGCCTGGGGTGGTCTAACTTTCGGTGTTGCGCTACCCGAGAACGCCTTGACAACCGACGCCAGCGAATTCATAGGTTATCTAGTCAGCATACTCATTCTAGACATGACGTAGTAATGTGCTAACATCCTTGGCCAGAAATGTGGTTCTAACGGCACGACTACCAATGCGTGGTGTGGTCTCTCGTTCGGTGGGCCGATGACTAACAGTTTGCTGCTCATGGCTTGGCCTAATGAAGATGAAATATTAACTTCGTTCCGTTTTGCTAGCGGGTATACCAGTCCGGATGTTTATACCGGCAACGCCAAGTTGACGCAGATATCGTCAACTATTGATAAAGATCACTTCACTTTAATCTTCCGGTGCCAAAACTGCCTAGCATGGGATCAAGAAGGAGCATCAGGGTCAGCATCAACCAGCGCCGGCATGCTGGTGTTGGGTTGGGCCAGTGCACTCAAGGCTCCCTCCAACCCGTCTTGCCCAGCCGATGCCGCTGTTAGCTTCCATAGCAACGGTCAGAGTATCTGGGGTGCCACTCTTGATAGTAATGCAGCAAACCCATCCTACTCAAAGTGGGCCGCTCAAGCTACCGCTACGGTCACCGGTAGCTGCGGAGGAGCGACCCCCACCACTACCACAGCCACAACAACCACCACCGTCCCTCCCACCGGTGTTCCTGTACCGACCGCCAGCTACGACTACATCGTAGTTGGTGCAGGCGCAGGTGGAATCCCCTTAGCAGACAAGCTGAGCGAAGCCGGAAAGAGTGTACTACTCATTGAGAAGGGTCCTCCCTCTTCGGGACGATGGGGTGGCTCGCTTAAGCCGGAGTGGTTAGACGGCACTAACTTGACTCGATTCGACGTACCCGGCCTATGTAATGAGATCTGGGTCAATTCAGCGGGCGTTGCCTGTACCGATACGGACCAGATGGCGGGCTGCGTGCTCGGTGGAGGTACCGCCGTCAATGCCGGGTTGTGGTGGAAGGTTCGTCATTCCTTCTGCCGATCTATTACGAATTACGCTAATGACTCTATCAGCCATACACTTTAGATTGGGATTATAACTTTCCAAACGGTTGGAAATCGTCCGATATGAAAGCCGCAACAGACAGGGTGTTCTCTCGCATTCCCGGCACCGACCATCCCTCAATGGATGGTAAACGATACTTACAACAAGGATTCGAAGTTCTTGCCGGCGGCCTAAAATCTGCTGGGTGGGCTGAAGTCACTGCTAATGATGTCCCCAACAAAAAGAATCACACATATTCCCACTCGCCATTCATGTTCTCTGGCGGCGAACGAGGCGGCCCAATGGCCACTTACCTTCTCTCCGCTAGTAAGCGTAAGAATTTCCATTTATGGATGAATACAGCCGTGAAGAGGGTTGTGCGAACCGGCGGTCACGTTACCGGTATCGAAGTTGAACCCTTCCTGAACGGCGGCTATCAGGGCGTCGTAAATGTCACAGCAGTTACTGGCAGAGTCATCCTGTCCGCTGGTGCGTTCGGGTCAGCCAAGATCTTGATGAGAAGTAAGCTATTTCCTTCCAGATACGACCTCTCCCACCATGTTTCTAACCTTTTTAGGCGGAATTGGGCCGGCGGACCAGTTGGCCATCGTCCAGTCATCCACTGACGGTCCTACTATGATTGGTAACAACTCATGGATTCCCCTACCAGTTGGCTACAATCTGGAGGATCATACGAACGTCAGTAACCCCTGAAACGTTTTAAAAACTCCATATATGCTCACAGACATCTAGACCGATACTGTTATCACACACCCTGATGTGGTCTTCTATGACTTCTACGAAGCTTGGGATAACCCCAACGTCACAGATAAGAATATGTACCTGGATTCTCGGTCGGGTATCCTCGCTCAAGCAGCGCCGAACATCGGCCCAATGTGAGTCCTACTGAGCCCTTGCATCAGTCGATATCTAACATAGAGCAGGTTCTGGGATGAAATTAAGGGTGATGATGGCGTTGTTCGACAACTTCAGTGGACTGCCAGAGTCGAAGGAAGTGCCGGTACTCCCAATGGATGTGAGTACCGAAACCAGGTGCTTCCGAAATGTCTATAAGCTAACCTAAGTAGACGCCATGACTATGAGCCAGTACCTCGGACGAGGTGCTAAGTCAAGGGGACGAATGACCATCACAAAGGCTTTGACCACCGTTGTCTCTACTGTCCCTTACCTACAGGACAAGAACGACGTCCAGGCAGTTATCCAGGGAATCAAGAACCTCCAGGCAGCTCTTAAAAATGTCAAGGGCCTTGAGTGGACATACCCGCCGTCTAACACCACTGTTGAGGACTTTGTCAACAACGTGAGTCGCAATATCTGACATATAAGGAGAAAACTAACAATTGTAGATGCTTGTTTCGTACACGAACCGACGCTCCAACCACTGGATCGGTAAGCTCCTCGATACGTCCTTACTGTTTACAATAGCTAACTGTCTACAGGAACCAACAAGCTCGGAACTGATGACGGCCGAACGAATGGTGGTTCCGCCGTTATCGATCTCGACACGAAGGTTTACGGCACCGATAATTTGTTCGTGGTGGACGCCGGCTTGTTCCCCGGCCATATCACTACCAATCCGACCTCGTACATCGTCATTGCGGCGGAACGCGCTTCCGAGAGAATCCTCGCCCTCGCCGCCCCAAAACCTCAGCCGCAGTACGCCCAGTGCGGTGGTCTTCAATGGACTGGCTCGTTCCAGTGTGCTGCACCCTCGACTTGCAAGTACCAGAACGAGTATTATTCTCAGGTAATCGTCTTGTCTCCCCTACCATATTCTGTTGCTAACACACTGTGAATAGTGCGTTTGAGCGATGTACAAGATTTGTAATCTAGGTCGATAGATACTAGGAGCCTAATATATTAGTGTTTTGGATAATCCCCGCGGTCCTCTTCTTCTGTTAACGACTAGGCACGGTGTAATCAACCCAAGGTTTAGTCTTCGAGTACGCGTTGAATACTGTGAATTTTCTACCATGCCTAGCGACGTTGGGTGTTCTCGTCGTATAGTAGGTAAGGAAGGGTCATGTGATACCCCGTACTTCATCCTCGTTTTAATTCTACGGCATCTACTCGCGTGTAATTGCTTATGTTACGCGTAAATGCGCACAACTACACTCAGGCGCGTCATTAAGCACATTATCTGACTAACCTTGTAGGCTAAGTTGATATGATGCCAGCCTCAATCAAGGCCCATACGACAATACGTACAGTACGTACCTATGTGGAAGACCAATTTACTGACCTATCGTGGCAGTGAATATTCGCGTAGGGCAAATTGAAAAGTGGTTAGGTATCCTTACATTGGTTCAATTCAATTTTACGCTTCGTTTTGAGGTTGAGAAGGCAAGAACACTGTGCGCACTAACCCAAACATAGTGGCCAACCCATTTCATGTACTCTCGCATTTCTTCCATTTCTGATCCTTCCATGAACGCCCGCCAGATATCTCAATCAAAATAGATGACCAATTAAAAGCTACATCGTCTAGAAAAAGACATACATCATTTTCCCGCCAAAGCGACACTTCCTTTGGTGCCTTCACCACGCTACTTCATCGGAAATCAGTCACATCCCGCCATCATAGATCTTCCACCACTATAGTAATATGATACCTGATCTATGGAATTGGAGCTTTAAACTAATCCATCATAGGCTGCTAAGTGACAAATTCTTCAAGTTCGTCGTCGGGCCGAACAAGAAGGAGTATACTGTTCACGCGGATCTCTTCGCTAAGCTCTCAGCACCTCTAAATTCAACCATCAACGGCAAGTTCCGTGAAGCGGAAGAGAGGTGCGCTATTTGGGATGACGTTAGTGAGCGGACTTTCGATCACCTGCGACAGTTCGCCTATTGTGGCGACTACGGTCGTGATAAACCTTCAACTATCCTGTCAATCAGCGAACTTGACGAGGATAACAGAGCCGAATATATTCCCAAAAATGGAATCGAACACGAGTTACCATATCGCATATACGACATGTCCCAATGCTTTTTCGGGAATGACGTTGATACCCGGATTACACCGCTATTAGTACGCGCTTTCATCTCGAAAACTAGAAATCAATCTCTCACCGAATCCTAGAAGTCCTTTCTGTGCCTGAAGCGTGTCATTCAAGAGGCTGCAAAACGCCGCTCTCTCGACGTCGTTAATGGGAATCCCAACAGACGCGAACGTAGTGGTGACCTTAGGGGCACAGTATTAATCAGCGTTAGCTTTTGTTTCCCACGTACGATAGACATACCCAGCTAACTTCGAAGATAGTGGTCGGCCAGGCACACGGCACACCCCCGCTCTCATGCTCACCGGCTCGACGTAGAACGTTCCTCAGGTAGGCTTCCGCTTCACCATCCCATACCGAACAATTAATTAGGTACGCAGCGGTGGAGCTATTGCGGTTAGTACTGTTACAGGAACAGGGTGTGGTCGCTCACGCGGGAGATCCCATCATAGACCCATCCGGATTTCGCCAAGGGTGGACACGATCGAAGTCAATGTGCCTGATGAAGGCTTCAAGAGAATGATAGAGGGTGGATGGGCTCTGATAGAGTGTTGAAGGTGGTAGCTTTGCCAGCTTTGCATCCCGAATTGTTTTCAAAGTAGCAAGCTGGGGTAAGTCTACAGAAACACTCTCCTGCTCGAGAAGGCTGAGAAGTGAGATTACCAAAAGCTCAAAGCCAACTTGATCACCGTTTAAGAATATATCCCAGTCATCCAATATATGTTTTAAGGCTGCTTCAGCTTTCTGACTTCTCAGAAGCCAGTCAGGGTGCCCTGGGTCCTCCCGCAGGCGCTTCTTCAAAGATAGCAACCCTGCGGCTGTATTTAAAATTCCATCAACGGGCGTGGCATAAGAGGCCCAAGCTCCAGATGGTAGCTGTTGCGATAAAACAAACTCGAAACATTCGGGGAATGCCCACGAACCAGCCGTGTCCGATGTTGCCGGCCGCCAAACCATTGAGAGCCAGGCAGAGTCGTACACAGATGCCGACATTGACCCTAGGCCCTGGGGTGTCGAGCATTGAGCTGCCAATCTAGTTAGAAGGGAGCGCGCCTGTTTAAGCAAAGGGACAACCATGGCCGTTGAAGAGCCCGGGGGTATTGATTAATTGGTGTAACTAATAAGGGGGGTATCCTAGTAGATGCCTCCTAGATATAGAGGTAGATATTTATAGCCAAAAGGCAAAGGGCATATCATGAGAGCGGGCATATGGGCAACATACGAATGAGGATGTTACGTGAAAGGGGCTTATAAGGTAGGTACTTGTCTAGGTACCAACCTAGGTAAGCTGTCTACTTGGGTGTACTTACTAGAAACTTAGGTGTTACACGGTACCCCTAATATATGCACCTAGCTATCACGTTGATGTGAGTAGGATTATAATAAAGCAGTTGGTTACACAAGGGCGGATTTGAAATGCGATTGCACCAACAGTAGTAGAGCAGATAGGGGTACGTACATCATTGATATGCTCTTGGTGGGGGCTGCGTAAAAAGAAAAGGGCGGGAGGATCGAACTTTTTGGAGAAACAAAGCCTCGTGCAGAGGAGTTATAATCGCTCTACAACAGGCAGCTCTGGATACCTGCTGGTCCCCCTTACTCCTCCATCTTCTCTCCCCTTCCTCTCTCTCTCTTTCTCTTTGTCTCTCGTTGAAGACATTGGTATACAGCAATATGGCAACCCATCCATCTAAGCCGATTCGCGTGTGGATTACTCGTAGGTATTGCTCACCAGATTCATAGCATTTAACGCTAACTCTTATGGTTGTTAGCCCCGGGACCTAACCCATGGAAGGTAGGTGATCAAGAACGCCGCATAGTTGACTAGGTAGCTCCCCCTATTGACATACCTCTCACGTAGGCTATCTTCCTATTTGAGGAGCTTGGTCTAAACTACGAGATCAAGTCGTTTCGCTTCGATGACGTTAAGAAACCGCCTTTCATCAATATCAACCCCAACGGCCGCGTGCCAGCAATCGAGGACCCTAACACAGGCCTGACGCTATGGGAGTCGGGTGCCATCTACCAATACCTTACTGAGCAGTACGACCCCGATAAGCGCCTGACATATGACACGCTCAATGAGAGACACCTGTGCAACCAGTGGCTGCACTTCCAGATGAGCGGCCAAGGACCCTACTACGGACAGTGCAGCTGGTTCCAGCACCTGCACCCCGAGAAGATCCCGTTGGCAATCGAGCGCTATGCCAACGAGATCAAACGCATACTAGGCGTCATCGAGACTGTACTGGCAGCGAAGCCTGCGGAGTCTCAGTGGCTTGTTGGCGGTAAGATGACATTTGCCGACATGGCCTTTGTGCCTTGGAACTTCCGTCTTAGCGAGGTGCTCATACAGTCTTGGGACGAAGTGTGGGAGGGGTCCCCACACGTACGGGCTTGGCATGAGCGCATGATTGAGCTGCCGTCGTGGAAGAGGTCTATGGGAATTCGTGCCCGTCTCATGGACGAGCAAGGCCTCCAGTGGAATGGAGTACCAAAGGGGATTAAAACATTTACCGAGTATGAAGCCAAGATTGCGGCTGGCGACGACACCACACCGCAGCAGTGAGACCTGGGCGGTACACACAATATATGTATCCATGTAGAACTAAAGTCGTTGAGCGACTTGGCTCATACCTAGGTAGAACATCATTGCTAATACGCTATTGAGTGATGCTATTAGAATACTTCCATATAGACCGTCCTCCGCAAACTTGGGACATATGAGATTAGTATTAATTACCTATATATTGTACCAGGGCCGTTAGCCCTGGGAGTCGAGATAGCAATGCTAATACTGAATCCCTTATAGGAATTCAGTATTAGCCACTACGCTTCAACTCAACGTTTAGATGCTCCGATCGGGGTAAAAGCTATAGAATGACGTATGCCAGTAGTCAATTGAATTGATAGTGGTGAAGAACCATTTCTAAGTCCTATAGCTACGATTCTACGTATGAGGCTATATATGGGGTGTCACGTGATATGCCTAAGGAAACCTGCCCCAACTCAATATGTACATATGTAGATAGGCATAATGCAGCGCGATTTCGTAGAGTGGAAAATTATAAAGCGCAGATGATGAAGGATAATGGAGCCTAAAGTAATGAGAAGCCAATCCGTAGTCCAACATGTCTAAACATGTCAACAAATCACATACTTGGGTACGCTACTTCCACCAGTTACATCTATTTTACAATACTTTTCCTTAATATTTCGATTCTTACATGTATACTATAAGTACTTAAGGCGTTTAATCGGGTACTTACTTAGTACATAGCTATTCGCCTAGATAGATAGTTACGCCGACTGGCACTCGTTAGAAGGCTCATTAATCCCTACTCAGCTATTAAACTGTGTCTTGCTCAGCGATTACAGAGGTGAAGTCGAGACCCGTAGGCCATGACCATATTATTTGTAATTATCAATTGCGCCTGTTACCATGAAATACCTATCTACAGCACTTCTAAGGTAACATGATGGGTACCTAGGTGAGATAACGATTGGCGTAAGCGAAGCAATATCAAACATGCCGTGTTACATGCCGCACGGAGGTGTCCGCTGACGGTGCGCGGGTCAATTTATCTTCCCGGTTTCTGCCCCTCCTGTGCTGTAAGGTGTCCGAAATATCGTCAATTTTGGCGGTGATGCTGAACACTTCGTACATGGTAAAACATGACTTTCCTTCATGAATCCTCTTTAAGTATATGCGCATATATATGCATGTATGTATCTGTACAAGCGGTACTTCATAGCGGGCGCATCATGACTGGCTCGCCAATTGGATCAGCCATCTTTCCAGATCTGCCATGATGCGGTCCCCGAACGCCGTATCAACAGCACAGTCCAGCCAGTTAGCGCTGACACACATTCCCCGGCCAGCGACGCTGATAGAGGCAAACTCGATAGCAGCGGCGGGTATCTCAGCACTAAGGCCAAACTGCGCTCGGTCGGTCGGCCACCTCTGGTCGTTGTCGGATTTTACGTCGCCACCATTCAGCACACCGACGTTGGTTACCAGCCACGAAAACTGTCGCTTTTTCTTCGCCATGTTGCTCATCGTCTGCTGCCAGTCCGTCACGTACTTGAACACTCCGATGAGATCGTTTTGCAACTCGCCTTCCAGCTTGCGCTTTATCTCTAGCCGGTTCTGTGCCGATGCAGCCCAGAGCTCGTGTTGGAGGTCGGAGGATAGATCTATGCCCTCACTGGTATCGGCCGGCAGCTTCGAACGAACCTGCGCGACCGTTTTCGCGTCGAATTTATGGAACACCTGAGTCACGTAGTTGGCCACTACTCTGTCGGAGTGAATCCACGGAGCGTTTGGCGGGGCCGGAGGCAGATTCCGGCGATGATCCATAATAGTAGCACATTGAAAAGCCGGGGCGGCCGTGCTATCGAGACGTGATGAGAAGGCGATAAGCGCTAATCCGTTTATTAGGCCAGTGATCGTGGTCTTGTTCTGTCGGCAGAGAGCCAGGATCGCAAGTAGAGCTACGTTATCTATAAAAAAGGACCGGAACTGGGTCTTGTAAGGAGAGGTGCGAATCGGGCACCAGGCCGCCTGGGATACGTCCCGATTAAGGAACTGGGGCCGAATTTCCTCCCAAAACATTTTGGCGAGGTACTTGAGATCTACTGGAAGACTCCTTAAGCTTTCGATAGGGGTTGGAAGCATGGGGGGCTCTTGAGGTAGTCTCAGGATATCGCCATCCAAGCCTGTCCGCTCGCATGGTCCATTCTCGGCATTATTGAGCATCTCGAGGAAGTCTTCATGGAACACCTTAGCACCCGCACCGTCGAATTGGGGGTGATTCCAAGTGAGCAGGACCTCCATGGTAGACGCATTCCCTTGTCGAATAATGGTAATTTTCCAGCCCGGCTGCTTAATGGAGAGGTCTGGGAAATAATCATCAAGATGAGCGCGAAAGGTTCCCTGGACCGTTTGTTCAAAGTCATCATGTTCCCTGATGTAAAACCATTTTATATGTTGCGCTAAGTCGATGGTCGGCAGTTGGATCCACGATGGTACCTTGGAAGTTGCATTTACCATGCCGACTTGCAGCATCGGATGTCTCATGATGGTGTCCACGACAGCGACCTTGACTGCCTCCTCTAGTTGGGCCTTTGACTCTGCCGAAACAAGATGGGGCGGGATTCCATAGCGACAAGAGAGAACAGTGCCCCGATATTGGTCTAGTAGATACATGGCCAGTTGGTATGCCTCACTAAACGGGTGGTCGTAGGTTAGGTAGGCTGAGATGCCATGTTGGTACGTCCCTAGGTAATAATGGGTGCTCACTTGATTCCGAATTTGCGCAGCACCGTCGTCTCTGTGCCGCAGTCTGACCCCTTTGCCATGGTTCGTCG
Organism: Hypomontagnella monticulosa; assembly: GCA_902825475.1. Classification (NCBI taxonomy): domain Eukaryota; kingdom Fungi; phylum Ascomycota; class Sordariomycetes; order Xylariales; family Hypoxylaceae; genus Hypomontagnella; species Hypomontagnella monticulosa. The sequence goes on along the minus strand of CADEBF010000003.1, from coordinate 4,720,961 downwards.
CCGACCCGATGAATCGGAAACAGACGGAGCTGATAGATGATCGATTGCTGATAGAGTACGTGTGTAATAGGGATTGTCGCGATAGCCTCAATTCGAACTTGGTGACAGGTTCGGCAATATGATTGACTACGGAATTGAGCAAGGATTGTTGTTCTGCTTCCCAGGAACGAAGGGATGATGATGATGAATGTATTAACGTCCTTGTGGCATGAACGGGCTGTCTATCTACTGTAGTCTATGGTGCTCTATACCCATCTATCCTGTCGCGTAACTATGATGCATGGGACATCTGGAATACTCCTGGGAGCAGAGCCAGAGTTCCGCCTGGCTCTAGGAAAAGCAAATGTAAGAATAAATGGATCACTTAACGAGTGTTGGGAACGCGAAGGCGTTCGCTTACGACGCATATTCATCCCTTACAGCGACTTTGAGGGCCGCCGCCCTCTCTGTATGCTGTTAGAGCCTCCTTTCACAGAAAGACCAGATGGTACGAACGAAGGGAGCTGAAGATTACCTGCGATACCTCTTAATTGAAATATACGGCTTAAAGAAATACTCTAAACCGGTTTGATATATACAGTATATACTATGACCACAAAAGAATATGCTTATATCTACCCAGTACTGGTGCCCCTCCATAAGGGGCTGTGAGGCCGTCAGCCCGTACGCCCTATGTTACCATGCCACCCAGTGCTTATTCCTAATACTGAATGAGTAGGTGAAGTCTCACGATGTTACACCAGAAGATAGGCAATCGAAGGAGCGCATATATTTGAGGGATCTTACAAATCATGAGTGTGATATCGGCGTAGCGCATGCTAGATAAGCTTATAGCGTGGAGAGAGCATTGCTGTTATATAACCATCACAGTCTTCGTTCTTGACTAACACCACTTTATCTGTGCCTTTGAGAAATGGGTTATTTTAGAACGATCCTAATTGTGATGCTGACAGGCGTCTGGGTGCCAGGTGTCGTTAGAGCTGTAGCGATTCCCGCCCCTACAGGCCCGTACCAGGTCGGCATACGCAAATATGCCATTGAGCACTATAATGATCATGATCCTGTTGCACCAAACAATCTAAGCACGGCTTTTCTAGCTACTATCTTCTATCCAACACTTCAAATGCCCCATACCCCCTTAAGTTCGTATCTCAACTCCGAGACAGCGACAATCTTTGAGCAGTACTGGAACTACAGTACCGGAACCCTAGCCTCCCTCACTTCTACAGTGCAGGAAGACGCCCCTTTCCTGGAATCTGAAATACTGAATGGGAAGGGAGATAATGTGCCATCTCACCTGCCAGTTATACTATTCGGTCCAGGGGCTGGCGGTCCACCCGTAGAAGGCAATACCATCCTCCTCTCTGAGCTAGCATCATACGGCTACGCGGTGATCGGCTTAGACCACCCGTTTGAACAGCCCTTTATCCGCTATCCTAACGGCACGGGCGTTGTGGGTATCACCATTGACTACTCGGATGACTCGATCACTGCTATCTACGAGACGCGTCTCGAGGACAATGCAGTCTTCCTGGACCATCACCTCACAGCGCTGGTGAGCAAGTACGAGTTGCCGTTGAACACCGAACTCGTCGGCGCGTTTGGATTCTCATTAGGAGGAGCGGCGGCACTCGGCACGCTGCAACGCACTGATCGGCTCGTCTCCGCCTTAAACATGGACGGCACTCTCTTCGGAGACCCCGCATTTAATAGCACCACTGCCGACATACGGAAGCCGGTGTTCCTGCTTGGTAACGAGGATCATGGAGGCGAATATTTCGGAGATTTTTCGTGGGCCACGTTCCCCCTATGGCAGACGGGTTACCAGCGCAAGATGTTGGTCAACGGGACGATACACCGCGACTTCTGCGACGACACGTTTTGGAAGACGCTCGAGTTAGACGCGAATCAAGGCGCAGGAACGATTAACGGTCTTGAACAGGTTCGGGTATTGAATTCCTACGTAAGGGCCTTCTTCGATTTTACCTTACTAGGTCAACATTCACCGATCCTGGATGGGCCGTCCCCTGAGTTTCCGGAGGTGATTTTTTCTAGTCCAAGTTCTTGACCTCTCATGTATTGCGTTCAAAGGATTGGTTAAGATAAGCAAGTATCCCATATACTGCGCTTTCGTCTGGAGACCACGTTAGCCCCTATTCAAACTAGGGCTTATTGTTAGAGCTGCGCCAAGCCAAGTCCCCTCCTCTTAGCTGGCATGCATGAACAAGGTGGAAGTACTTGGATGAAGGGATTGATAAAGTTAGAAGCACAATATCAAGCAATGAAATATGTTGTTGCGAATGTAATATGCCTGTTGCGCTGAGAACTAACTCATCCTCTCAATCCTATACATAGGTAAGCAGGCAGGCCTATCAGAAAAGATCAACCTTCCAACCGAAAAAAAAACCATGGCTACTCAGACTTCATCGGATGGGCCACAAAAGTTTACCCACCGCAAGCGATTCCTCTCATGAAGAAGCATGGATTTGAGCCGCTTAGAATGCGATAATTGCCGTGACGAAACGAAAAACAAAAAAAAGAGCGGCGTGGCAAAAGGAAAAATAATTAAACATGCCCCCACACCGGATTGAACGATGGACCTCAGCATGTCGGATTTGACCTGTTGGAACAACACGTGATACGAGTGCTGCGCTCTACCACTGAGCTATAGGGGCTTGTGATAAAAATCCGCTAAATGTAGTTTATATCGTCATTAGCGGGGCAAGATTTCCTAGCCCCTGAGTCAGAATCACCCCACACTAGAACGTAGCGTCGATATTATTGGACAGTGCGTGCTCCAGTTTCTCTCAAAGCGTGAATGTTGGCATTGTTGTTGGTTGTTGTTCCAATCTCCTTACTTCCCTTAAGTCCGCTATGTGAGAAAGTATGTCGCCCGTAGTGCGCTAATGGATGCATTCTCTCTTCAGGATGAAGCATCCATGGTTTCTGGTAGATACCGGTATGGCTTAGATACAACCTACATACAGAGCGCGTCTTCGTGTCTCATTGACCAGGGATTTGCCCCCTTTCAAAATGGGTCACCTATTCAATCTACTACCAGCTGTGTTACTTCTGGTTATTGTGCTCTTTGTTAACCAACGTCGTCGCCGCGATGTAATAAGATACCAAAAGGGCTGTCAGCCTCTAGTACAGCACCAACCAACAGAATTTTTGATGGGCCTGGATTTTCAATTCACCATTCACAACGACATTGCTTCCTTGCATCGCTTCATCCAGCAATATGGGAATTCATTTCAGGTGAATACTCTGGTCAGTAAACCTACAATTATCACCATCGCCCCCGAAAATGTAAAGCTCATCAACACTCGTGACAATGAGTGGGGCATCCAGCCAGATCGGCTACCAGGGATGGAGTTCTTCTGCGGTCGCGGCTTTATCACCACAGATGGGGATATTTGGCGTCATTCGAGGGCATTGCTTAGGCCCTCCTTCGCTAAAAGAAGCATCGCGGATTTGAGTGTCTTGTCGCGCGAAATGGATAAGCTCTTTAGCGAGCTGCCGGAGGATGGTGTAACGGTCGATTTGCAACCACTACTTTACATCATGGTATGGCTGTTTATATCCTCCTACCATTACTTACTTATAGTAGTAAATCTAGTTCCTGAACACTTCGCTACATTTCCTTCTAGGTATCTCTTCCGATGAAGAGCAGCAAGCTCCGTGCACACCGGGGCAATTTGTTGATGCCTTCCACACTGCTCTCTTTTGGACCATGATCAGGATAATGCTAGGACACGCCTGGAGATTCGTACCACAGAGCAGATATCGACGGGCATGCAATATAGCTCACTCCTTCTTGGACCATTACGTTGATCTGGCAGTCGCCGGAACTACTACATCGTCCAAAGAAAGCCCAGATCGTGCGCCGAGACGGAGTTTGGTACAAATCTTGTCCTCCCAAACGGACGATCGAGATTTGATCAGAAGCCAAGTCTTACAAGGCATGATGGCATCGCAAGAGACCACCTCCTCTTTATTAGGGAACGCATTCTTTCTTCTATCCCGACATCCAGCCCAATGGGAGCGGGTACGAGAAGAGGTCTTGGCGAAAGGTGACGATCTACTCAACTTCGACTCGCTCCTGAACTCCAAGGTTCTGCAGAATGTTCTCTATGAGTGTACGCGATGATTCTAATGATTGGTACGCGGACTTGAGATGCTAATAAAGCCACAGCGCTCCGTCTCTATCCGGTGTTTCCTCTTCTAGGTCGCGTCGCACTCTGTGATACGATCCTCCCCGTCGGCGGGGGGACCAACCATAACGCCCCCTTTTTCGTACCGAAGGGTACTAAGGTAGAAATGGGGTATCACGCGCTCCATCGCGACCCACAAGTCTTTGGCGACGACGTTGAAGCCTTCAGACCCGAGCGCTGGGATACCATTAACCCAGGACAATGGGAGTTCATGGGTTTTGGAGGGGGTAGTCGGGCCTGTCTAGGGCGTCAGAAGAGCCTAGCCGAAGCGGCGTATGTGCTTGCGAGAATGGCGATGCGATTTAAGAAGCTCGAGAGTAGAGACGATCGAGAGTGGAAGGGTGAAATGAAGCTAACTTGTAAAAGCGCGAATGGGTGCAAGGTTGCTCTTTACAAGGCCAGCCAGTAATGTCCACAACACGCCTAGGTATGGACATACGTGTAGGTCCTTTGAGGTTTCGTCGCTGTCGCCTCCCCAGTTCGTTATCTTATAAAGCAATTTCTCATATCCCACCATGAGTCCAGCACGCTCTGTGGCGCTGCACACATAGGCTCTGCACCACCGCTACGCCCGGTTTCCAGCCTCACATCCTCGACTTGTGTGTCTAGAAGACTATAAGTATCCGAATCGAATCGGTCGGGACTCGTCGAAGCTAGTTTCGCTTGGCCAGCTTTGAAGAACATGATAGCGGGCAGGAATGTTTATAGGCATGGGTTGCTTGGTTGGGAATACCGGCCCGAGGCCGCGAAATAAGCTAAAGGAGTTAGAAAATAGGGTAACAGCTAACGAATATGGACACTCAGACTTCGACATGCGCGAAACTATAATGTGTTGTTCTGGTTATTCGGGGTTTAGGCGTTGAATCGTGTCTTGGGGAATTGGCCAGCCCTTTTTTTTGGTGTGAACGAGAAAGAGGCAGTGTAAAGATACGCTGAGAACAGGCTAGGATTGCCCACTGACCAGTCGCTTACAGGGACATGGATAGGCGCCACGGTCGCTGTATATTGAAGCCTTGTACGACACACGCAGGCAAGTGAAAAGTGACGAGAACCCCGCCATTTTCAGCTCTTTCGCAGCACTGAAAGACCCTCACAAACCGCGCTACCTAGGTCGCTAGGGAGGCTATTCATCTTCCTCAGCTGGCAACAGTCAAGGAACGATACATGGCGAATCGAACATCCTACTTCTTTTACGCGCCTACATGGGACTATCCACCTGATGGGCCCATCAAGTTAGGCAATGTGCTGACATCACTGAAGAAGCCTGAACGGCCGCTGTGTACCGTAACCCCAACAGCGGATACCGATGTCTTTACCTCAGAGAAGAGGCAAGTCGAGTTTTCGCACGAAAAGCTCAAATCAGGCCAATTTTCTATATTAACAAAGTTCGTAAGCTTTCTTGGGATTGGCGTGGATGTGGGTACAAGCTGGAATGTTGGGTAAGGTGATTGATTTCCTCTATGTTGTCTTATGTTATCGATGTTTGAAGCCGCGAAAGCCCCGCATTCTAGAAGACACTCAACTTCCCATTCCCAATACAATATTCTATACACTATAACTTAAGCAAAACTAACAATTTTTATAGTGAAGGAGAGTCTTTTACTTTCGATCGGATTGAGACGACCCAATTTGTACCGAACCAAGATTATCTCCAACGATGTATTGAAACCGAGCCTGTTCGGAGGTACCTAGAAAAGGCTCGCTATAGAAAGCCCATATACACAATTACAGGTATCAAGACCGTCACTGGTGCCAAAGCCGAGTCTTTCAAGGTCCGCGGCGTAGGTGGGGGTCTGGGAGTCGAAGCGGATGGCACGGTATGGAGTGGTGGTACTATTCCCATCAGCAGCGGGCCATCGATAGCAGCAAATCGAGAGAACAATACCGATATGTCCTGGGAAGGTAGTAGTGAATTCGTTTTTGCTTTCAGAGTTCGGAAAGTCCTCGTGGAGAAGAAAACGGGAGATGTGAGCAAGGACGTGGATTATAGGCGTGGCGCTATGCTAGAAAAGGAGCATGACAAGTTAGAGTTTCCAGTCCTTTCTATTTTGGATGATGAAGATATAGACGTGGAGCATGAAGGCTTCACAATGGAAATGCTGATGGAAGATAACGTACCTGTCAATTGTGCTGTTTCGGTATCCAGGGACGGGAGGGGTGGACGAAGAGTAGACAAGCCATGGGGCCCGGGGAAGTTAATGCTGAACGCAGCAACATGTTGAATATACAGGTCTAGAACGAAGTATGGGTGGTACTACGTAAAACCGTCTCCGTGGAACTATATCCCTCTGTCAAGTGACCAAAAGATCTCCAATTGTATGGTCAATAAACGCCTTATCTTTACCAAATAGGCTGTCCACGTTTAAGCTAAGGTCAATGAAATGATACCCATCCCGAGCCCTGTAGGAAGGGCCTTTCTCTGCGACGCGTCGAAGTACGTCTTTCATCCGTTTCTGCCGTTTCAATATGTCTGCTTTCTCCGGTAAATGTAGCCTCGCGTATTGTAAGAGGAATGCAGCTATCCCAGCAGCTATCGGTGTTGCATAAGATGTGCCAGATTTGTACTTAATGCAAGAAGGGTTTGAGGCGTCATCGCAGAGATGAACTGGCCAAGCCGACTCTACAGCCTCCCCAACTGTCGCTAGGTTGATGTCGTCCGGGACTGCGGTGGGACTGAATCCAGATCTATTGCCGTTCGTGTCTGTGGAATTTATACAAATTACGTTCTGATCTCGGGCGGGACTGTAATAGTCAGTACTAGCCTCCTAGACAATCAATGATCAAAGCAGTGTTTCAGTTCCTCGAGTCTCGCAGGATTAACTATGCTTCTCAAGGGACACTTACTACGCTCTGCCTCTCTGGCCACCACTATTCGAAGCAGCGGCAAAAAGAAGCACATTTTTTGAGTAAGCATTCATAATAGCTCGTTCAAGCTCATCGTAGCCGTCAATATCACAAGTAGGGAATCCGAAAGACATGGAGATGATATCAACTTCCCATGCATCGATGGCATGGGCAATGGCCTAGGAATATTAGCAATTAAACTTCTCCAAGATCGTTGCTAGGATTTACCTTCGCGATAACTCTAGGGTCTAAAGGCTTGTCGTCCGTAATCTTTGCGACGTACAACTGAGCATGAGGCGCATAATCAAGAAGTAGGCCGAAGCTGAATGTGCCATGTCCGTTCCGATCGTGGACTCTAGTTTGAAACCGCTCATTATGCCAGTTGCGCTTGCCTCCAATACTATCTATGCGCGCTTCCACGTGAGGATGTGTGAGATCAATACCCGTGTCGAGAATCGCAATCTTAACTGGAGGAAGTTTAAACGACATAAAGGAAGGTGTAATGAACTTGTCGTAAACGGCAAGGTATTTGGATTTCCAATATAAATAGCTTGAGCATCTAGGTAGAAACATGATCAGAATGTATACGAGGGAATTGTATAGAAGTAGTTCGTGGGTGGTGATTGACATACAGTTCAGGAGAGCGTGCCTCTAAAACGGTCTCGCCGTCAAAGAACCTTGACTCCCTATAGCCGAGACCATGATCCTTCAAAGAGAATAGACTATGTCTGGAGTGGGAGTAATCGTCACCTGTATAAGCCGATGGCCATGCATTTTGATGCAGCGATTCTGTAAGGGGGTTGCGATAGTACTCTGACGATGATTCTGACGGTGGGTGAAACGAATTCGTGGTATCTACTTCATAGCCTGAGCTCGATGCTTGGGATCGTCGAGTCTCAACATTTAGATCCGATATCGTCTGATCCCAGCTTCCAAAATCTAACGTTTGCGCGAACCTATCGAGGTCATCGATGGATATTGAGCTGTAGGCTTGCACTAATTCATTTTCGAGCGGTCGCACTACCTTCTTATATATCCTAGTCATCAAAGTCTCGTCATCCAACTTATTTCCCTCTTCGTCTTCCCACGTCGTAGGATCTAGACAGCGCTCTACAGCGGAATGAAACTGAAAGTTCTCGGGGATCTCGCCTCTACAAGCGCGAAATACCATATCAACATCTAAGTACGTCGGGCGGCTCGATGATGCATCTTCGAAGTCAATGCCGTACCTCTTAGCCAGTATCTCGAATGGAGTCACAAAATAGACTTCCATTAGCATTGCTGCTAATGTGACAAGGCTTGGACACTGGTGCTGTATCAGGTCATCTGGGTCGATATCATCCGGGTCCACGTCGTTACAACCGTAATTTTCTTGTTCGCATCTACCATCGATGCCATGGTTGAGGGGGCTCCAACTCACGTCTTGATCTATGAGTCGGGTCTGGACGAAAGGCTTTAGAGGAATTGCAGAAGTCGTGGTACGAAGGAAAATTACGTCTGAGGAATTCCATGTTGGTTTGAGCCATGGCGTGTCGTGAAGATGAAGAACTGCGTAACTCAGAAAAATGGCAAGTATTCGTTTCGTCCTTTCAGTGAATGAGCGCGACTCGTGCCTGAGGACCTGTTTCAGGGTTACGGCGTCTTTCGTCCGATTAGTTTGGAATTGGCTTCTCTCAGATTGCAACTTATATAAGTGGCCTCGTATAACTTTAAGCTCTAGCCTATGTGCTGCCATCTTCTTGATCTTCATAAGCGATTCGCATAAACGCTTTACCTTCATCGTCGGAGGCTGTGATCTTTTCCTTTTCGTTTGGGGATCATGCGCCTCGTCACCAATCGCCCATTGGACTACCGTTTCTTTCATAATATGGACTCGAGTTTCCTGCCAATCTTGCGTCATGGACAGAAACATATCGAAATCGACATTCTCTCCGGTGTCGTTCGAAACAGGTTTCCGATAGGTACCCAAAGAAAGCCTAGCCCCAAAATCATGTGCAGGTGAGCATGGGCAGTTCTTGCAGGCAACAAGCGCTTTGGATATTGAGTTGGCGGCGCTCCAGACGGCGTAAGGTGGTTCGCCGATATCTCTTTGGGGTGCGAAATCGTCATCCACCCATTGCGACGGGTCATCTGGGTACTGCCCCCGGAAATCTTCTTCCCATGATGCTAGCGCCTCAATAAACTCATCGTGTTTGTTTGTGGAGGTACCAAAACTAAGTGATTCATTGATGAAATGAAGTTTTGCCCTATCATCACTTTTCTGTATTTGTCCCCAGCGCTGGTTGAGGGTGACCAGCTCTGTATAAGATGGGGTTCCGGGTGTGGATCGCCTTTGCAGTTTATGGGCCAGCAACGTTGAGCCCAGATGAGCTAAAATCCCTTCCAGGTGCTTATCAGCAATTCCAACGCCAGTTCTATGAATACGGTTTATATGATCACGTATTATAGCACAGTACGCTGTTAAATCGGCATAAAAGACCTTGAGGTTTCCATCGTTCTCATGGATTCGTAGGATTTTCGCAATATCCTGAAATGTCCTAGATGTGGTTATAAGTAGGTTGGTGGTATTAATATCCTTTGCAGTGTTAGAAGTCGTTGACACCATCTTATTTCAACCTAAGACCGAATTGGATACTGAGCTTCGGTACTCAATAGCGAGCTTGTGAGAGGCGGAAGTGCCGTGTAATCCATAAATTTAGGTGCTAAAATGTCACCACTCGCGAATATTCCTAGATATACCAGATTCTTTAGCAGCTTAGTGGTAGGTATATTGCTAGCAAATGTGCATTGATGGGCATTCCAGAGATCTGGTTTATTACATCGGATATCTCTCATTGACAAATGGTGCCCAAGGCATATTCCGTTACAGAGGAACGCCATCACGTGAGGGGCTTGCCAGGTGATTCGCAGAGTTCGGGACGTCGCTCAGTACTGCGTTATCTTGTTAAGTTATCTGCTCTGGTAAACATGAGAGCCTCGCGATACCCCGCTTAATGAAATCTGTTTCGTGACTTCTTCGCCACCAACTTATTGTCACGGATGGATAGTTACTATTTTGCGGCCCCAGAATGGCGCCGACAATTACCGGCACTGATCAACAGCTACATCCCACGGTCGTCAGCAGCGCTAGGTCGTGCTTACACTCTTTTCAGCAGTGTATTCAAAGAGCCGCGTCGATCCACCAAAGAGAACTTTCAGTTGTAGAAGACCAGCTAGCAAGGTTTTCTATTTGGACGACTAATATCAAGGTATTCGCACCAGGCCGAGCGTCCTTAGACCATCGCCTACGCAAGGCACCTAATATTCAGGATGCTGTTATCGGCCTCCTTGACGCTCTAGCTTTTCGCATCCAGAATTGTAAGCGATTAGCTACCTCGGGCCCCACCCACCTTAACAGAGTTCACATAAAGGATTCGAATGACTAAGTAGGTATATATAGGTTCAAATAATCTCGAGTCCCTTGGTCAGGGAGTGGCTCGGGAGTCTACTCAGCCTTTCGTAGAGGTTAACGCCAAATTTCAGCAGTCAGTCAAGAGAATCGCCACCGAAATAAGTTTACTCCACAGGTTTTCAAACACCATCCGCAGAGCGAGCAAAGAATCCCAGAACCTCAAAGCGGCGGATACGTTTCGAATTCGCGATGAAGAAGGGAATGACATCGAGGACTTCATAACCGAACTGTTTCTTAACCACATTCGAGATAAGTTTCCGGAGGCTAGCGACAATATTTGCCAACGTCTCGCCGAAACTATGGTAATACGGCGGAAGAGGATTCTTTATAGGAGATTCCGTTACCAAGATAGTCCGATCAGACTCCAAGAAACCCCCCCTGAACCTCGCGTTACCATACCCGAGACCCAGCCCAAAACCCACGACCCGGAGCAGTCACATATATCCGGAATACATCAAACCATCAAGGACGTATCTGGAAGTGCTATACAATCCACAATGCAGAGTGCCACCACACTCACCCCTAGTAACTTCCAAAAAGCCTCAACCCCCTCGGTAGTCTCCGGGTCAAAGACTATACCGCTAAGTAGTCATGAAGAACTTCAATTTCCTCGGCCTCCCCTCGGCAGTCTGATGCAAAAATATAACGAATTTATACAAGAACGAGAGAAAGTCGACCAGTATAATCTCAACGCGGCAAGGAGCGAAGATAAACTTGAGCTTTTTTCAGCATGGAAAGAAAAGATCAGGGAAATAGGCGAGACTGTCAATGCCATAGGGGAGGTCACTTGTCCGTTTTGTCTGTACGCCCTCCCTATCTGGGATGTGATAGATCCCGATAAATGGAGGTTAGTTGTTATTGTTACAAACCGGACCACTACTCATGTACCTACGCTAGCGACGAAAGCTTACATTAACTCTGCAGGCTCCACGTTAAAAAAGATCTCGACCCGCTCGTATGTTTGTTTGAGAACTGCAACATACCTCATGAATTGTATATGCACCATAGTGCTTGGCTTAAACACATGCGCGAGCACGCCATGCGTTGGCGCTGTAAATCGAAGTCACATGGGAAGTTTATATGTGACTCTAGAGATGATTACGTCACACACATGAAGACGGCACACGATAAAAAGTTCACTGATGCCCAGCTTCAAGCTTTAGCAGACAGGAACGGCCAGGCCCTTGGCCCTCTATTTAGGTCTTGCCCGCTATGCGGAAAGGAAGAGGTTGATGGCACCATGAATAATCACATTGTCGGCCACCTACGATCCCTTGCTCTAAAGTCATTGCCTACATACGAAGATGAAGGACTAGAAGACGAAGAAAGCCAGAGTGACGACTCGAGTGTTTCAATAACACAAGGTAGGGGGAGTACAGTCGAGAGCGAACTCGGGAGACACGGCTTAGAAGCGCTCGAAGATATTGGCGAAGTCAACGGCGTAGACTGGCGTGTCTATCTGTGGGGTCACCCGGAATCCCAAAGTAAATATGCGTCCTATGGGGGGTTCCGCTCTTACATCTCTAAGTCCCATGCTCAACATACCAACAAGGATGTGATGGATGGAGTCTCGTATGATAACCCTGTGCCTCCTATGGATTTCCCCCCTCCACCCGGAGGGATTCAGTTCAGTCATCTCGCCGACCCCTCATTAGACTCAGTCAAAGGATCTGTATTTGACGGAATAGCAGATACAGAACGGCGGCAATTTGAATGGGGTTTTATCCCCGGTCATCATGGGACATCGGCGAGCCTCGAAAACGACCCTATTCTTCGAAAGTTTGTGGAACGTAATAGATTGGACACCATGCTTTCTTACCTGTCGGGTCGCAATACCGCAGGGGCTAATGTAAGACATGATGGCAATAAAGACCAATACAGAGGGGACGGTGCGGCTTCAAGGCCATTCACAGATAGTAGGGACGAGGCGCTAGAAAGTATATTTAGTAGGCCTCAACCTGTAGATTGGGGTTATGGCTTATAGACATAGTGGACATAAGAGGCCGGCCACCAGATAACGCTGACAGGGGTCGAACATAAAACACCCTAACTCATCTAAACGTGGTGAGAATTACGTAGGGCTCCTATTTCAACGATGCTATATATCATGATTGCATTGCTATATATATAACTAAATATACCGCACGATATACCTTAGATGTGATATGTTCCTAAAAAGAAAAGTCCTAAGCCCTAAAGCTCATTTTCCCCGCCCCGGCGCCCGGAGACGCGCCATCAGCATTAGTCCACCCCATCTGCCGAGCGGCCCACCTTGGCCACTCCCACGGCGCCGGGTACCCACCCGGCTTCTGATCGTAGTAATCAAACCCATCGATACCCCTGATATCCGGGTACTTAGCCGCCAGTTTATGCAAGGTCTTAGCTACAGTGGGTAGTTCCACGAAGGGCGGGAAGTCGGGTGTGGTATCCATGCCAATGACGATGCGCTCAGGCTTCCAGCCGTTCTTCATCACGGCATCGACGCTGTCGGTCGACGCTAGCTCCTCGGACTCATAGTAGAACTGCACGTTATACCATGAGATGTCATCACCGCATCGTTTTTCGAGATCCTTGTAGCTGAAGTGGCTCAGATTGTCGCCTCCTATGAGAGCTGTTGAAATAGGGGCTAGTGTGATGACGAATTCCGGGCCGAAGTCCTTGCGTAGTTGCTTGATCAGCCGGACTGCGGGCTCTAATGTGATGGGGTGGGGATTGCCGTCTTGGTTATCCTCGATATCCAGGTCGATGCCGTCGAAGTTGTATTTCCGGAGCGTGTTACGCAGGACCCCATAATAGGGGTCGAACGTGGTGTCGTTGATAAAGTGGGACCAGCCTGAGAGCATGAACATCGAGACCTTGACGCCGGCCTTCTGCAAGGTCTTCATCTCGTCGAACGCCCAGGCTTCAGAGGGAAGGCTAGGGTCTATATTGGACCCGTTCTTACTGATGGCCATGGTCTTGTTGGCTTGAAGTGTCCACGTTCCGTAGAGTACGTTGGTAACGTAGATCGGCCTGGAGGAGTTCACCAGCTCTGCGGCGTGAACCTTCGCAAGCGATCCCGGAGCATATAACGAGCCACAGTACTGCACGATACGTTTCGAGCCGCTATTAGGATTTGGGGTTGTACCTGTCGAAGTAGGCACACTGGTTGACACGCTCTTGGACATAGTGTTGCCTACGAGCGTTGCCGCATCGGCAAGAGGTGTGATAGCAGCAAGGAAGAATAACACGCCAGCTATCCATGATGAATAAATCGATGTTTTCGCCATTTTCGTACGATAAAATGCTTTTTAGTTTACACTGATCTTGGGGATAACCATAATTCAGACCTTGGCGAACCATGGTCTTTTATATCTCGACATGTTGAAAATTGAGAGTATGTATCTGTATTGAGTCTTTATTCATTCGTACACTAACTAATTACAACCTGTAGAACGACCGTGGCGGTCTGAATTGTAAAGAATAGTATATACCTACGCCATAAGTGACGTCGAAGTAAGCTCTAGATAATACAGCCGCATTGAGCTGAGGAGTAAGATACAAGGCTTGGCCGTACAGCCATCGAATAAATATGAAATGGGTCACCTGAGATCTAGTTACATTTGATGCTTATTGGCCCCACATTACGGCCGTTCTAGTCGAGTGCGATCGTAAATCCTGCGACGGCGACCCGAATGATCGGCGGAGGAACAGGGGCAACAGGCGGAGCGGCCATCTGCATTGCCGTGGATATGGAGTGGCAATTAAGAGGACCACACTCACTTGAATGGATATTTTTACGATAATTAATAGTATGCGGTATAATAAGAGTGTTATCTTACATATGTATAGAGCTTCATGAAAAGTTTTAATGGTACTGCGCCCCTAAACTGCTGCGAGACTGACGAAATAATGACGAATAGTAACAGTAACGATTCTCAAGACACACCAATGCCCTGGATATTGTAAAATAGCAGCATGGCATCGTATTCAAGTTGGTAACACTGGTATATGCTCTTTAACTGGTGCGGTTTCGGGGATGAAACCTTACCCCTATTATTTCGCAGTACCAAATATCCCTACCAACTAAAGAAAACAAAAACGGATAGACATCCCGAAACAATTTCATGGATACCACGAATGAGAAAGATGGCAGTTAGAGAGTATAGGCCATGAGGAGAGATATTATTACACATAAGCTATTCAAATTCCTGGATACCAATGGTACCCCTATCACACCCACCTCATAGACCCGACAACCACTGCGAAAAGTAGGACATGTTTCCATGATCCTCCATCTTACTCAACAACTCCTCGTACCTCCTACCCTCCGCAACACCCTCCTCTAATGACTTAGGCAGGTCACAACACTCCTCCAGAGACTCATACTTCACCGCCCCGAAGCTCCGCAAAACATCGCAGCGCTGGTCCATGGTATGACAAAGCGACAGCCTCGCCCAACCGCCCGGTTTCTCTGGGGAATTCTCGCCGGGTGTCCGATGCGCGTAGTCCTCCGGGAACGTCTTAAGCAACAGCACGCCTCCCGTGGAGGGGTACCCGACGTGTAGGTCCGGCCGATAGTGGCGACTATACGAATACTGGGCATCCGGGTGGGGCGCGCGAAGGTCGTGACTAGGCCACCAGCGCGCGCCGTGTTGTAGCATACGTAGGGCGAAGGCGTCTTCCTCGGCGCTGTCCTGGCTGGAGTAGAGAGTTTGGGCTGCGGGTGAGATGCCCATGAGCCAGAGCTCGATGCTGGTGAAGTAGCCGATTACGATGCCGCCGATGGAGGGATAGGAGAAGACTTTGCATCTGTAGTAGTTGTATTTAACTCGCGGTGCGGTGCTAGCGTTTAGAGAGCGCGCCGACGTTGAGGCAGCCATTACGACAGCGGGTATTCTGCGTGTTGCGGTTGTGTTGGGCGTTCATATTTGCGGATGGAATGGTCTCAATTAAATACACGTCAACTTAGATAGTAGCTGTGTCGTCGCTCTTCGATATTCTTCGATGTTGGATGTTTTCTTGTTGCCTGGATGCGATTATTCTGAAATTAATTTTGTTGCCTTGAAATCTTGGTATCGTAGAAAGCGGGTTACGGAGTTTGCGACGGGTTTGGATTGGGGTAAGTGGTAAGACCAAAGGGGATGTAAACAATCATCAAACCCGTTTGTTTCATCGACCTGCAGAAGGCATAAAAGGCATAGCTACGGATTGAGTGTAGATATTGATGTTAGATGATGTAGCTATTCGGCGAAAGTCGATATTTTGGAATGTCGGTAACATCATGTTGGCTCTGAGACCGGATGAGAATTTCCGCAGCATAATGGTCCTCGTCTTCACTGCCTGTAAGAAATGATTTCGCATCGCGTTTAAAGACGCAGATTCGAGTCGTATATCCGAACCTCTCAAGATTTCTCAGTTTTTACTCTTTGGTGCCTCTCGACACGATGTGTTGCGGCCCATTGATGTTATCTACCTAGTAGTTATGCGCGAAAAAGTGCTGTATCGTCATTCGGACTTAGCTGATTATCCAATGCACCGGCGTGTTAAATCCCTCGTTCATTCATTTTATATACATATGAACGTAAATCCGTATGTTCATATTTATAGCTTTGAGAACACAGTTGGTACGCTGCCGCCCATCTCGACCAGTGTACTCTTATTCCGAACCCAAGCCTCGAGCCCTCTCCTACCATTCTCCACTCCGACACCGCTCTTCTTCCACCCGCCGACAGCCATCTCGGCCGGCGACTCGCCCCACGTGTTGATCCAAGTGATACCAGCTTCAAGCTTGGAGATTACGGCGTGGCATTGATTGATATCGCGACCCACCACGCCGGCCGCTAGTCCCAATTCCGTCGCGTTGGCGCGTTGGACTGCTTCTTCGATGGTGTCGTATGTCAAGATCGCCATAACGGGACCGAAGATCTCTTCCTTTACGATCGTCATATCGTCTTTGCAATCCGTGAATATCGTCGGCCGGACCCAGTAGCCCTGCTTCAATTCCGCGGACAGACCGGTCGGTTGCTCTGGCCCGCCGCATAATAGCGTCGCTTTATCTTGTTCGATGCCATGGCGTATATACCGGACTACCTTATCGTAGTGGACCTTGCTGCTAAGAGGCCCGAAGTTGGTCGCCATATTGAACAAATCTCCTGCCCGGACGAATTTTATCTTCTCGAGGAGCGCACGCTCAAATGACTCCTTCATCGCGCGGGGTATGAATACCCGCGTGCCATTTGTGCATACCTGGCCCGTGCTGAAGAAATTGGCCATCATAGCCACATCGACGGCTTGATTAACTGCGGCGTCGGGTAACACTACCAGCGGGCTCTTGCCGCCTAATTCCATGGTTACATACTTCATACCCCCTGCGGCGGCGCCAGCTACTTTCATGCCGGTGCTTACCTGTCCGGTAAAACTGACTTTAGCGATGGTAGGATGCTGGGTTAGGTAAGACCCAACGTCGCCGCTGCCATACACAACATTGAAAACGCCCTCCGGCAGGCCTGCAGCGCGGTAGATACCCGCTAGGTACTCGGCGTGCAGCGGCGTGAACTCGCTCGGCTTGTACACCATGCAATTGCCAGCAGCCAAGCACGGTGCCGACTTCCAGAGAGCGATCTGGATGGGGTAGTTCCAGGCGCCGATGCCAGCACATACGCCCAAGGGTTCTTTAGACGTGTATACCATAGCCGACGGCCTCAAACGGAATGATTCGCCATTTAACCCTCCGCTGGCCACTAAGCTGGCGAAATACTCGAGAACATCGGCGCCGGTCACGATGTCCACCGTCGACGTCTCCGAGAAGGGCTTCCCGGTGTCCCAAGTCTCAACACGCGCGAGATTGTCATTGTGCTCGCGCAAGAGAGCGACGGCTTTCTGTAGAATGCGTGCGCGTTCTATCGGGGGTGTGCTAGACCAAGACGGAAACGCCGCTTGGGCCGACTCAATTGCGGCGTCGACTGATTTTGGCGATGAGTTGTGAATTTTGCAGATGGCCCGGCCGGTTGATGGGTCCACTGTTTCGTAACTACCCGAGGACGCCGCTGAAGGTTGCGGATGCCCCGCGTAGAATGTGTGGCGGTCTAACTCCTTGAATACCATGGTTTCGGGACTAATGAAGATTTCTATCTCACTTATAATGATGCCACCCTCTGAGAATCGGGATATAATATTCGAGTTGCCGGGTAGTCACGCGAGTATATTTTTCGTAAGTCGTCTCCCCCCTGTTATTAGCGTGAGGGTGTTGTGGGGATTGTCTGCTGGTTTGCAGTTATTCGATACGATATATTCCAATCTCCCAAGACCGACAGGGAACTCCCTGTTATGAATTGGTCATAAAATCCTTCCAATGAAGAATTCGACGATTACGTACACAGCCGTCGGTGTAGAACCTTGAAACACGAACTTGGATGTGGATTATCTACTAGTTAGATCGGACCGGTTCACGTCATTTAGTTGGAGCGGAGAGGTAGTAATACCGTAGTATTGGCGTTGGCGCTTTGCGGCTCCCGAGCTGACCCCGCCCGATTGGTAAGTTGGATACTACTTAGCTGCCTAGGTGTTAGAGCTGAAGGCTTTCTTAGTTGCTCCGTTCGGTATTCGTAAACTTCCAAGTTTCTAGTGGGGTCTCGGGTTGACGGCGACTTGACCGCTTTCGTATCTAGCGTAGATGGCGTCTTATGATACGGAGAAGAAGATTCTTTCAAGATAAGGATCGAACGGTGGTGTGGCAACACTCCTAGAGATAGAGGCCGGTAGCACATCTTTTTATGACAGAATGGGCTGCATTAGCCGTTAGCCTAGTACATTAGCTCACCAGTTTATCTTTTCCTATCTCAGGATGGACCCAACCACCGCAGGAGTTCCTGTACTCCCCACAGCGCGTCTTGCCGGCAACGAGCGAGACGAGTCAGACCATTCACCGCTCTGCACATGGGATTTTGGCTGCATGTACAGGGTCATTGTATATTCTTGGGACCAATTGTGACTGATCAGGGACCATCGGCCCCGTACTATAATAGCGCGCATGGGCAGCGCTCGACCGATTCCCGAACCGCCTTGGCACGTTTGCTCTTCGAGCTCCGTGAGCGAAAGTCTGTAAGATTAATAGACCCTGACTGCGCACATGACCGCGTGATCGGACCTGAAATAGAATTCTGCAACTCGGGTATACCTACATGTTCTGTTGGATTTAAGCCGTCTTTAGACCAATTCGCCGTCGACATAAGAAAATGACTACAACTCAACTTCCAGTATCAGATTCTGATAAGTATGATTATGTAGTTGTTGGCGGGGGCACGGCCGGATGTGTTGTCGCAGCCAGGCTAGCGGAGTATCTCCCGCACAAAAAGGTTCTTCTCATCGAGGCTGGTCCGAGTGATTATATGGATGACCGCGTTCTCGACCTCAAGCAATGGCTGAACTTGCTAGGTGGCGAACTCGATTATGACTACGGTACTACCGAGCAGCCTATGGGTGAGTTTTGACATCCTGTATCGAGTAGCCTCCCATCTTATCGTATATCACAGGCAACTCGTATATTAGACATGCACGAGCAAAGGTCCTAGGGGGTTGCTCTTCTCACAATACCTTGATCTCTTTTAGGCCGTTCAAGTATGACCTGGATATCTGGCAGTCGCTGGGAGCACGAGGCTGGACCTTTCCCGTATTCATGAAAGCGCTAGATAAACTGAAGAATACCATTCAGCCAGTCCACGCAAGGCATCGCAACCAGTTGTGTAAAGATTGGGTTAACTCGTGTAGCACGGCGCTGGATATTCCGGTTGTCAACGACTTCAACAAGCAAATATCCGAAACTGGGTCTTTGAAATCTAGTGTTGGGTTCTTCTCCGTGAGCTACAATCCGGATGATGGGAGGCGATCGAGCGCATCTGTCGCATACATCCATCCGATTCTGAGAGGCGAAGAGAACCGTCCGAACTTGACGATCCTGACTAATGCTTGGGTGTCGAAGATCAATGTGGACGGCGACGCTGTCAGTGGCGTTGATTTGACGCTGGAAGACGGATCCTCGCGAATCATCAAGGCAAAGACTGAGACAATATTGAGTGCTGGAGCGGTAGACACTCCTCGCCTTATGATGCTCTCCGGACTCGGGCCTAAGAAGCAATTATCAGGCCTGGGTATCCCGGTGGTCCGCGATATTGCGGGCGTGGGCGAGAATCTGCAAGACCATCCCGAGAGTATCATTATCTGGGAATTGAATAAACCTGTTCCGCCGAACCAGACGACGATGGACTCCGATGCGGGTATCTTCTTGCGTCGTGAGGCTCCGGATGCCGGTTCTAAAAAATCGGCTGCGAATCCGCAAGGACTTCCCGATGGGAATATCGCCGATGTCATGATGCACTGCTACCAAATCCCATTTACGCTCAACACTCTTCGGTTAGGATACCCTGACATCCCTGATGGCTACGCCTTCTGTATGACGCCGAACATCCCGCGACCACGGTCTCGAGGCCGGCTATATCTCACGTCTTCAGATCCGAAGGTCAAACCGTCCCTGGATTTCCGATATTTCACGGACCCGGAAGGTTACGACGCGGCTACGTTAGTTTTCGGCATGCGAGCGGCACGAAAAGTCGCGGAACAGGCACCATTCAAGGACTGGATCAAGAGGGAGGTTGCGCCTGGACCGAACGTCCAGTCAGACGAAGATCTAAGCTACTATGCGCGAAAGGCGGCGCATACGGTCTACCATCCGTGTGGAACCACTAAGATGGGTGATGTGACGAATGATGAGATGGCGGTAGTCGATGAGAAGCTAAATGTCCGGGGCCTGAAGAAGCTGCGTATTGTGGACGCAGGAATCTTCCCAACTATTCCTACCATTAACCCCATGTTGACTGTATTGGGTGTTGCCGAGAGGGCTGCGGAGCTGATTGCTGAAGAGGCTGGGTTCCAGAAGGAGAGAGCTAGGCTATGATTATACCAGACCCGAAGACCTGTTCAAAGTTTGTATATGTTCTACTTATGTGTATGTCATTACGAAGACGGATATGAGATTGATGTCGGGTTTAGAGTTGGGCTATCTCCTTAAGAAGAATACCATGAGACATATATTGAGTATAAACAACCGATATATACGTAAATACCATAAATTTATAGATCAATACGATGTGGATATTATAACTTCTCAAGCGTTTTGGAAGATGAGTTGGTAATTTATAATGGTGGAATGAAGTTGTTAATAGGAGTTGGTTGATTAATTGATGTTTTCGTGATGATGGCACTGGAACTAATCAATTAGGTACCTGTGTACACGCTAAACCCTTGTGGCTGAAAGGCGGTCAATGTTATCTCAGCCACCGATAGTGTCGAGGTCTGGCAGAAAATCTGCCAAGGCCAATTTTTTCTGAAATTTACATAGTACATCGAGTTCCAGTTCCTAGATCTTCGTTTGGAGCAAACCGTAACGAAAATCACGATGTCGTCTGGTCGCACAGCGGGTCGCACGTCGCGGACGCAGCAAAAGGTGAAAGAAAATAGTAAATCATTAAAGAGAAAGCGGGATCAGGAAGATATCCAAAAACTAGAAAATGCTGTCGAGGAATTCGTAAGTACTCTTGCATTAGAATCAGAATTGTCGGAGATCTGAAGGAAATTGACGAATTTTTCTAGGATCCAAAGTCTGAGGACACCACCAAATTCTCGACACTACCTCTGTCGAAGCCGACGGCATCCGGTCTTGAAGCTTCGCACTTCCAAAACTTGACCGACGTCCAGGCCCAAGCGATTCCCCTCGGTCTAAAGGGCCGCGATATCCTCGGCGCCGCGAAAACTGGCTCTGGAAAGACTCTCGCTTTCCTCGTCCCCGTCCTAGAGAAGCTCTATCGCTCCCGGTGGACGGAGTACGATGGGCTGGGAGCGCTGATCATCTCACCCACGCGCGAACTTGCTGTACAAATCTTCGAGGTGTTGCGCAAGATTGGGAGATACCATACCTTCTCCGCTGGCTTGGTTATTGGCGGTAAGAGTTTGCGCGAAGAGGCGGAGCGATTAGGTAGAATGAACATTCTTGTTTGCACACCAGGTCGCATGCTACAACATCTTGACCAAACAGCCGGGTTCGATGTCGACAATTTGCAGATTTTAGTCCTAGACGAAGCCGACCGAATAATGGATATGGGTTTCCAATCAGCTGTGGATGCGCTTGTGGAACATCTTCCAAAATCTCGACAGACGCTGCTGTTCAGCGCTACACAGAGCAAGAAAGTATCCGACTTGGCTAGATTGAGCTTGAAAGACCCCGAATATGTTGCTGTTCACGAGGCCGCAGCCGCCGCAACGCCGACTACGTTATCACAACACTACATCGTTACACCGTTAGCAGAAAAGATGGAGACTTTATATGGCTTCATCAAAGCTAATCTTAAGTCTAAGATCATCGTGTTCTTGTCATCAGGAAAACAAGTCCGTTTTGTGTACGAAAGCTTGCGCCACTTGCAACCCGGTATCCAGCTTCTTCATCTACACGGCAGACAAAAGCAGATACAACGGTTGCATACGACGTCAAGATATCGTGAAGCTAAATTCGCGTGCCTGTTTGCTACCGATGTAGTGGCACGTGGAGTGGATTTCCCTGCGATAGACTGGGTAGTGCAAATGGACTGCCCTGAGGATATCGACACCTATATCCACAGGGTCGGGCGGACGGCGCGTTACGAGAGTGAGGGAAAGGCAGTTCTATTTCTTGATCCAAGTGAAGAAGCGGGGATGGTGAAGCGATTGGAGCAGCGAAAAGTACCCATACATAAGGTTAATGTGCGGGAGAAGAAGAAGCAGAGCATTCAAAACAAAATTCAGGATATGTGCTTTAAGAACCCGGATCTCAAATACCTCGGCCAAAAAGCGTTCATCAGTTATACTCGGTCTATTCATCTACAGAAGGATAAAGAAATCTTCAACCTTAAGAAGTTGGATTTGGATGCTTACGCTGCCAGTCTGGGTCTGCCTG
This sequence comes from Hypomontagnella monticulosa, assembly GCA_902825475.1. Classification (NCBI taxonomy): domain Eukaryota; kingdom Fungi; phylum Ascomycota; class Sordariomycetes; order Xylariales; family Hypoxylaceae; genus Hypomontagnella; species Hypomontagnella monticulosa. The sequence continues at coordinate 4,698,490 of CADEBF010000003.1, read as the reverse complement.
GTGCGCCACAAATCAAATTCCAGAAGGGTGAAGACGTCAAGAAGCTGAAGAATGCGCCCCGCGCGGGGCTGTCCAGCGACTCAGAGTCCGAATTTGACGAAAATGGACAAAGACGCAAGAAGAAGGGTGAAGTTCGGACAAAATACGATCGCATGTTCGAGCGGACAAACCAGGACGTCTTGACAAGTCATTACACTAAGATGATCGACGACGGGGAACAAGCCGCGAGCGATGAAGATGAAGATCAGGACTTCCTTTCGGTGAAACGGGTGCTACATGGTGACGATCTAGATGATGCCAAGGCGGGCAATGGATTGGCACCAGGAACCAAGATTATCAGCGGGCTTGGCGGTGAAGAGCCATTCGTGGTGGATTCCAAACGCAGGGAAAAGATGCTCAAGTCTAAGAAAAAGATGCTAAAATTCAAGGGCAAGGGTGACAAAGTGGTGTTTGATGACGAGGGAGTGGCCCATCACCCGTACAGAATTAAGGGTGAAGAAGACTTCATCCAGGATGGTTCCGCCGAAGCTCAACGACAGAAATTCGTTGAGAGCGAAGCCGTTAAGGTCAAGGAGGCTGATATCGACGATAAGCAACTCGCCAAGGATAAACGACGAGAGAAGAAAGAAAAACGGAAGGCTCGGGAAGCGATGGAAAATGAAGAAGCGATGGGTAGTATGCCCAGACTTTCAGCACCTGACGATGGGGAGGATCCTCTGGCTTTCATGGCATCTCTACCAATCGCAGGAGAAGGGGGAAGTGAACCAGAAGAAGACGAGAGACGCCCGAAGAAGAAAGCGAAGAAATGGTTCCAGGACGATTCGGATGATGAGAGACAGAAAGCCAAGAGCAAGAAAGGAAAGGGCAAGGTTATTGAAGTCACCGATGCCCCAGATACCCTGGAAGATTACGAAGCACTGGCTGCTGGCCTACTCGACGATTAAGGAGTTGAGATCTCGATTAGTAGTCTACCATAAGATGATGCAACTATTTAATGATACCTACCTGCATATGAACCAGCAATTGAAGGCGTGCGTCAGCTATAGCTAGGCGACCTAACATAGTGGACCAACGGCAAGATGCGTATCAAACACATGCATAGGACTTCGAGAAAGCTTCCCCAATGGTCGAAAGGTGTATCCCACGAAAGGGATTAGCGTTCTTGAATCTAGGAATATTCGTGGTACATGTATGTAAGGGGGTGGGTAGCACATGCTTGGCGCACGATGATGGAGGTTCTGTAACGCCCGAGTGATGATGATGGTATGATATATCTCAAGCTTCGCCTATTACTCCGAATATAGGGGTCTACGGTATAGGGGATGGACACAGCGACTATAGTAGCATCTATCGATAAGCATAAAAAGGCCGATACTTTCTATATTGTACCTCTTACTCACATGCTGCGTGTCTTTTATCGAATACTCGACCAAGATAACCAGGATACCCCTCTGGACCCCGCGAGACCCCTCCACCCCTCCTTCCCGTTGCTTTCAAGGGTGTAACCGACCCATAAAATGTGGAATCTTACTGTAAGGCGTGGAATCGACGTCGCATCCGATACTTAAGTCTTTACATTCATTACCAGAACTCGAGGTCGCCGCGACAGCAAGGTTCCACCTTACTCATATACTCCGCCGATAATATATTGTGTCTGCCTATGTCGTCTAGGTCCGACGCGACAAAGACGACCGTCTCCTGAGAGGGATAGACTATAGAGCATGGCAACCGACACCGTATGAGCAACACCACCGTGTCAGCTTCAGAAAATAGACAATTCGACCGACAGCTCGAAAGGACATACGTTCTAAAGGCATAGATCGAGTACATTACTTCAAATTTACAATATAATATGTCTGGGCTCCAGAATGGGTCGGCGCCTCGGACGAATGGTGTGGTACCAAACGAGTTAGAAGCGCTATGTCGCGACCTCAAGGCTAAAGTCGACACTTTCCTCGACACGCCTACAGAAGACGAGGTTCTCAATTCTGTGAAGAACCAAATTATAATCGCCAGAGGTGTCATAGACGAGGCCCTGCGGCGGTATAGGTGCTTTACCCTCTCTCTTTTCTCCAGCGCTTTGTCTCCTTCACATTCCGACCCCCCTAGGAGACGCCGTAAGCTTAGCGTTACACGGAAGAAAATTGAAGAATTCTGTAGATTACTCCTCGAAGCAAGCTAACAGGTACTGAATAGACCCGAAGAGCTCTCACTATCCTACAACGGCGGCAAGGACTGTCTCGTCCTGTTAATCCTAATCCTCGCTTCACTCCCATCATCCGTCGACCTTCAGCCCTCATCGCAATCGCCAGACCCCTCCTCCTCTCCTGCACCGTTTCCACGACGTCTCCAAGCCTTATATATCCGACCCTTACTCCCTTTCCAGGAAGTAGACGAGTTCGTTAAGACCACCTCAGCGACCTACCATTTAGACCTCACGACATCCAACCAGTCCATGAAACCCGCGCTAACGACGTATCTACGCGAGCGCCCCGAGGTCAAGGCTGTGTTCGTCGGCACCCGGCGCACCGACCCCCATGGTGCCAATCTGACCTTTTTCGACGAGACCGACGCCGATTGGCCCCGCTTCATGCGCATACATCCCGTGATCGACTGGCATTATCGGGAGGTGTGGGGGGTGAGTTTTGTCTTTCTCCTCGGCTTATTCCTTGGCCCCTCTTATGCTATCTATCATAATCGCTCAATCGGCGCCAATATGAAGTTATGGGAAATACGTGTTTAATTGGGAAGTATGCTAAGACGAATAATAGTTTATACGCGGCCTAGGCATCCCGTACTGCCCTCTCTACGACATGGGCTACACGTCGCTCGGCGGCACCGACGACACGCATCCGAACCCGGCGCTGAAGGAACAAGGGAATGGACCCACCAACAAAGCGGATGGCCAACATTTTAGACCTGCGTATGAGTTGACGGAAGATAGAGAAGAACGCTTAGGTAGGGATCGATAGTACTCTCCTTGCAAAGTTCTTCCTTGGGGGGTTGGTATGAAATAGAAGATGGCCACTGGTGTCTGATAGTGGGTAACTAGGTACCCAGATATATGAGATGTATGCGATGATGATAAACATAGACACTTGGAATACCAAACAACTCTTTACATACTTCACTCACAGGATATCTGAACATTCAAGTCACTGAGCATAGTTAGACAGAGAGTGAGGAGGGGCCGGTTGGTCAGTTGTCTTACCACTTAGATTTCTACATATATTTTCATTCACGAAGGCACATTTCTGGATCATTAATATAGAGGCTACAGCAGTCAACACGGGAATTTCACATTGTTAGCAGGTCCATTATAAGGAACAGACATAGAAATCTGAAATCTGACTTATTCTTCCTCATTTGCCGCCTAATCAGTACCTAGTCTACGCCGTGTGCTATTAACGTGATACAACAGAAAGATTTTGACCTTTACTCCCCCTCACCCACCCACCGTCCGGGAGGTCAGAGTGTAAAAATAAAAAGACTGAAGAGGAAAAAAAAATGTTTAAAAACAACGCGAAAAATGGAATTTCGGGAATATTGATGAGAATATTCCTTCTTTAGGGAACTATACACGTGGGATCTGGGATCTTGTTGTTGATGATGTTGTTGGTTGTTATTCGTTCAATCAATCAAGTCAGTCGGGCGAGGACTTGCTGAGTGAAAGTGATCATGGACTGCAAGACCCAGTCCCAGCCATCCTCCACCACCGGCAGACCGCTCCGGCGCCGTCGTCGCAGGCGCTTGTCCTGTAGGACTTTGTAGGCCGTTAGCAGACCGGAAAGTACGAAGGCTGCGAACCATTTCTTCGGGATCTCCTTTTGCAGCCGTACTAGGATGCGGAAGCGCACGCGAAACCTCCACCACATTTGTCGTAGGATCGAGAGCGGGACATAGAATCCGTCCTCTCGCTTCTCGACTGTCTTCTCCTCTGGTTTCTCGTCTAGGACTGTGCGTACGCTCCGCGCGATTTCCTATGCGATAGGCTCCTCCTTATGTTTCGCGGCACGTACTTTCTCACGTACTTCGTCACGTACAACATCATGCTCCCAGTTCTTCCACGGCGCTTTTCCCTCCTGGATGTCACCGTACAAGCGGAGGCGGTAGAAGCACGTGTGGTCCGAGCCGTAGTTGCTAATAGCGCGGACGACAACCTGTTCTGTCACGGCGCCCATCTGGATGAGCTGGTCGTCGATCTTGAAGATCTGGATGCCGTCACCCTCGGTCCTGTTCTCGTAAGTGAAGTGGCCGATCTTGACGAAACCCTCGTCGAGAGGACGGCGGTTTGGCAATTCGGCCGGCGCCTGGGCACCAGTAAAGTGCATTGACGAAAAGGCGCGCAACTCTTCCCGTAGGTTCACTTCCTCGATGTACGCCCACATCTCGATCTCGCGTGGCATCGCTTCAGGGTCTAGCGTTGAGCCGGGGAGGATATGTTCGGCTACGAGATGTTGGGGGATGATCTCACGACTCAGCAGCAAGTGCATGGAGTTAACAGAGTCCGTCTGTCCGCGGTGGACTTGGCCGGCGCAGAAACACTCGCCTTCCTCGGTCCAAGGGGACACGGCGGCTAGGGGAGGCTGGATCTGGTAACCGTCTCTTTGGTACCATCGCTTGGATCGGAACTTGTAGTAGTCCTTGGGAGGCTGCCATGCAGTGGATTGGTATTTCGGGTCAACGACGACGCCGGAGCCGACGCCAAAGAAGTTGATCTGGTTAGCAAACAAGCCGTTTGCGTAGCCACGGATTTGGCCGTTGGCAACGGCATCAAGCTTAATGTTTTCGATGCCCCTCCTTACGATGGCTTCGCAAATATTCCTGACCTGTTGTTCTGTTAATCCCCGCGTCTTTGCGGCAGCGTTACGAACTGCTTCCACAACGCCCATGAGCTCTTGGGTTCGAGTTCCCTGAGCGTCAAGCTCCCTCCGGATCTCTTGCTTGTAAGACTGGAGTTCCTGGTTGAACAACTTCATGAAATTCTCCCGAGACAGCACTTCTCCCCCAATTGCTTTCTCTACTGAGTCCTTGTTCCGTTTCAGCCAGTTGCTCCAACCATGTGATGATACTTCCGGGGGCTGAGCGTCTGATAGACCGCTGGATATAGCCGGACCTAGGCGAGACGTGATCACGTCTAGGGGAATGTCACGACCCTCCTTGATAGCATTTGCTAACGAAGTGACGACATCATCCCTGTTCTCGCCGCTCAATGCGTGGTAGAAGTCTTGCGATATCTTTTGCTTCCCCTTTTCTACATCGACGAAAACCTTCTCCGGGATCTTTGCGGTGATGCTTTCAATGACTTCCGAGATGATATCTGGGTGCGTAGCCGACGTGCTATCCTCACTACCCCAGACTGGCAATGAATGGCCGATACCTGCCTTAAGGGCCCCGCTAAAGCTCCATTCTTTGTTGAAACCCCATTTCCCGTGGTACCAGTCTGACAATTGGCTTGATCCCACGTCCAGTGGCGGCAGGGACATATTGCTCAAAAAGCTTAGCACAAGCCACACGGTGGTCAGGATGAATAGGAAAAATATGACCGAGCTGAAGACGCCGCTCACGGGATCAAGGTTTTGATACCAGGAGGAGCCGCGACGCCTTCTCGGAGCGTCTTGGCGTCGCTGTTTCTGTCGCTGGGGCATACCGGCTTGATCAGGATAGATAATTGGAGGTAATTTGCTGCCACCAACGCTGAGGCTGTCTGGGTCTGCAGCCGGAGAATCGCCCCTGTCGGCGAACAACCTGGTCGCCGACGGCTCCTCAGCTGGCTTGTTCCGAGAAACTCGGTCCAATTCGTTCATAACCCGGCGGACTGTGGCTCGATTTTTACCCATGTCCCGTACCAGGCCGCGTACAGCTCGGATCTCCGCTCGCGATAGATCGCTAAGATCCTCAATAACAATGTCATCAGACAGAGCGGGGCGTGGCTGTTTTCGCATGTCGCGGACGAGGTAGTCTATCTTCCTCCAATCATCATATGTCATGTCGTCGGGCTGCGATTCTTCAGCAGGTGGAGTAGGCTTATTGGCAGCTGGCTGTTTAGTAGCTTGCTGATTAGTAGCTTGCTCATTGGCAATTTGCTCATTGGCAGCCCGTTCATTGGCAGCTTGCTCATTGGCAGCTTGCTGCTTTGCGACACCATTTAACTCATCTAGAATTCTGAGAGTCGTAGGTATATCTTTGCCCATATCCTGTACTAAGCCATATATAGCTTCAATCTCCTCAGGGTGTAGGCTGCCCAAAGGCTCGATGGGAATATTTGGCGTAGCAGGGGTAGCGGGGCGCAGTCCAGTTTGCATGTCATTGATAAGCCAGGATATTTTACTCCATTCTTCGTCCGTTAAACCATCTAGGGTTGGGGTCTTCTGGCCTTCTTGATCTTGGCCTCCCTGCTGTTCCGCGTACTGCTCTACAATATCCTGCCCTCCGAGGTTTTGGCCATCATCGAATTGCGTCTCGACGCCTTGGGTCCCAGGGCTAGACTCCTCGATGTAAGGCTCCTCAATCTGCGGCTCTTCGACTTGCGGGGCTTCGACCAGTGGTTCTTCGGCCTGTGGCTCCTCTGTAGTCTGTTGTTGAGCGCTCCGTTCCCTAGAGACTCTCTTTAACTCATCCAGGATTTTGAGGGTTGTGGTTATATTCTTGCCCATATCTTGCACCAAATCATAGACGGCGTTAATCTCATCTGTGCTTAACCCGTCTAATGGTTCAATATCGAGTTCAGGTTCTGCCGTAGGTTGAGTGCTTCGCATATCGTTGATGAGATAATTTATCCTCGCCCATTCATCATCAGTTACGGTGTCAGGGCCGCTACTCGGAGTTTTCTGAGGCACCTGATCCTGAAGAACGTGTTCCTGAACGCCTGGCTGGTGAAAGCTTGGTTGGTGAGAGCCCGATTGCTGAAAGCCCGACTGCTGAATATGCGGTTGCTGAATGCCGGGTTCCTGGACGTCTAACTCCTGAACAACTGGTTCCTGAATTGCTGGCTCTTGAGCAGCGGGTTGCTGTACGGCCTGCTCTGGGCCACGCCCTGGCACCGATAGACTTGCATTTCTTCTAGCCTCGTCTAGTGCGTCCATGAGCTTTAGCGCCGTCTCTGGATCAAAAGCCATATCTTGTATCAGGTCCCTTGCCGCATCGATCTCCGGCACCGATAGGTGTTCCAAGGACTCAGCAGTGATATCACCTATTTCAGGCCCGCTGGGGCGCTCTGGTCTTCGCATGTCGTGAATAAGATTCTCCACTATTCGTTGTTCTTCTTGGGTCATGGGCTTGGCCCCATCTGCAGCCGCCCCAGTCGTGTACCCTAAGTTGATACCGCTTTCGGGCGGCGTCCGGAGCTGAGCATTGTTGAACACCGCGCTTTCATCAGTGTATCCCCTTAGCGTGACTGGACGGTACGGCGTGGCCGGGGCCCGAAACGCAGAGCCAAACCCCGTTGGGACTCCGTAGAAAGAGGATCGGGAAGGCGGTGGTGCGGGCTGAAGTCGATTGTGGACAAGTGTATGCGGATCTGTAGATCTGTACCCTATATCCTTAAATGGCGGCCTTACCTCGTTGTTGCCCCCGATAGGTAGGAATGATGCCTGTGTAGGGACGTGAGGCTTAATATGGAGAGCAGGATCAGCGTATATATCTTTCGGTCCGCCCCCCCCATTATTGGGCTGACTTCCTTTACTACGTCCCTTCTTTCCTCCCCTTAACACCCCTGCTCCTCCACCTGCGCCTGAGAGAGTCTCATCTCGTGCTTCGGTCGCACTCACGGCCTCTTCTCCAGCCGCTGTAAGATTCCCGTAGTCGCCCATTCGTTTCATGAAGCGACTGTCTTCGTCGTTCTCATCAAGAGGGCCCGACCTTCTTCGTCGTCTCCTCACAGGGTCTTCGTTGATGAGAGTGTTGACACCGTATGAGCCGTCATGCACCGGGTACAGACCGGGAAGATCTGAGGATAGTGGTTCACGATGAGGCCCACTCCGGCCTTTTGATCGAGTGTTGTGTTTAGAGGACATGGCGAGTACAAAACCCGATTATCCTTATAAGAGTATAAACGAGGACTAGAGGCCTATATAAAAAATCAGCAAGATGCACTTGTGATGCGTAGTGGGAACATTGGTATGAGCGCATGATGTGATTTATACAGAGCTCCAAGGTGTTTTGGCGGTAACAAGACAATGCGCTTCAATGAAGATAACAGATAGAACGTACCTAAGCTCACCCCTACCCTGAAACTTGAACTACAGGTCAGGTTAGGTCGCCTCGTAAATCATAAGCAAATCTCCTTGACGAGTATATCGTGGGTATGGAGATTGAATAATTGACTCGAAGAGTTGTGATGAAAGGTTTAGGTTGGTTTTGATGGAAGTAGATGTAGATGAATGGTTTTGGTCGGCCTCAACCACTGTGCCTAATACCTAAGAAGTGAAACCCGATACAGATGTTGCGGTTTTGTGATGCTGAAAGCGTCCGGGTACTAAACTAATACCATGCTTTGTTACTGGCTACCGTGGCACAGGCACGAGGCTACCGGGTCCGGCGACAGATGTGAGCGTCGCCTGGGGCGTGCATAAAGGGTACCGGCCGGAGTTGTCTCGAAGAGATGCGACCTAAGAGGAAGTTTCCGAAGACGGATTGAGACATGAAGTGCACAATGCTTTCTTTGGTCCTTTGACGGACCTGAGGAATCAAAGAAACCACTGGAATGGACTTATAGGCTTCGGCAAGATGACAAGGTACTTCATAAAATACTCGTTCTGAGTGAAGGAATGCCAACTCTAGAGTGAACCGAACTCTGTAGCTTCAATTCACCCGGTCGCGTCGCGTTGACTGGCTATTGGTACATAATTAAGTATCTTAAGTCAAGTACTAAAAGTGAGACTGGATTGGAGAAATCACGTAGCCACAATTAGTACTAGCACGAGGTAGAGGTGCCAGCCACAAATCTTGGCACTGGGCGGGTAGGTACTCAGTACGTCAGTTGATAGTAGCAACTGCCCACAGTGCAGTGGAAACCCAGTACCATGTACCTTCAAGATTAAAGCTACATCCCGGCGAAGTCAACATTGAACTGGTGTTAGCGCAATGCACTCTTACCTCATGCGTTCATAAAATGCAGCACCTCTCTATTAAGCGCCAACAGATATTGAATATATCGTACGCATGCAGCTCTACAAAGGTAGACGCAAATCATATCAATGGATTTCAGTAAATATCTATCTCTCGCTATTTCATTTTCTAAGGCCTCGCAATCAGAGTTTAGTCCTAATAGCAGGGTTAAATACATTTGATAACCCACGTGCTAGACAACAGGCATTATATACGCCTTGTTGAAACGCTAGAAAGATATCAAGACCTCGGATTGTTCCCTTTCCTTGTCACGGTGAAGATATATCAAGTATATGATATTTAGACCGCTAATTTTCAATTATACTACAACTATACCATTCTTGAATACAATTAAGATGAACAATTGCTGTATAATAGGATTTGTCGAGATAAGCTCGCAAGCCTTCATAGTGATTCTTTTCGAATCAAATGGACTCTTGTATTTTGAGTTCGGTGTTCTCTTTGTCAAGCTTACACGAGTAATCTCGTAATATATATACCCTTGTATATAAGAAACCATCCACACGAGGCATTGCTTTACGAAGTATCAAATAAGTATTCACACATTAAATGTCAGTGATGATTAAACCCCTAATTGAGTTCGGTTGAATAGATGAATCATTCCAACTATTGATAACCCAACTATGATGAATAGTGTTGATCTAAACCGTTTGTACGGTAACTCTCAGCGGACACTAACAGCTGATAAGCATCTATTCCCAATGGAGTATGGACTACACCTCCGTTCATTCAATGTTGACAGGCCAGGCACCATGCAATCTCCACTATGCCCCTGCTTCCCATATGTGGTCAGTGAATGTCAGAAGGGAAAGGAAAGGAGGGGCAAACTACGACCCCTCCAATTTGATCCAATTTTAAAATAGAGACTATTGATGGCTGTTGACCGCCGCACCATCCAAAGTTCGCGGTTTTCCATCTTACAACCTCTTCTGCCCCCCTTTTAAGCCAGCAAATATCATATTCTACCAAGTTTATCGCATCAATTGATCTCGCGACGTCGTTGAAATGGCCGTGGGAACTGTTCTGATCACCGGGTATGTGTTTCTCATGCGTTTTTAACCTCTTATAACTATCCCATCCCCTACCATCCCTTATTCAGGACAACTACTACTTCACCAACAACCTTGCTAGCTGATAGAGATCCCGGGTTGAGGTAATAATCCAATGCTAACATTATGCGCTCAGTGGCACAGGATATATCGGGTCCTTCACCTCGCTAGCTCTGCTCGAACATGGCTACGAAGTCATCATCGTAGACAATCTCTACAACTCTTCCGAGGTTGCTCTCGACCGCATTGAACTCATATGTGGCAAGCGACCGGCATTCCACAAGGTCGACCTCACCAACCAAGATGAACTCGATAAGGTCTTCGCTGCTCATCCTAAGATTGACAGCGTTATCCACTTCGCTGCTCTCAAGGCAAGCCCCACCGGACTCGATCGCGCGTACAACGTCGCTGACCTCCGAACCAGGCCGTCGGTGAATCCGCCGAGATTCCTCTCGAGTATTACCGCGTGAATGTTGGAGGTACTATCTCCCTCCTACAATCTATGAAAAAGCACAATGTCTCGAACATCGTGTTTTCCTCCTCCGCCACCGTCTACGGAGATGCTACTCGATTCGAGAACATGATTCCGATTCCCGAGCATTGCCCCATTGGCCCAACAAACACATATGGACGAACTAAGGCTATGGTCGAGAACATAATTGAGGATTTCATCAGCGCCCAGCGCCAGAACCTGAAGAAGGCCAACGAGCCTTTCGAGCAGTGGAACGGCGCCAACCTGCGATATTTCAACCCCTGCGGTGCCCATCCTACCGGTATCATGGGTGAGGACCCCCAGGGCGTCCCGTACAACCTGTTGCCACTGCTAGGTAAAGTCGCGACCGGTGATAGACCCAAACTTTTGGTGTTCGGCGATGGTAAGCAAGATTTACTCCAGAATCCACCAAATTCTAAGGTTAATCAAAACGTAATATAGACTACCCTTCACGAGACGGAACTGCCATTCGCGACTACATCCACGTAGTCGATCTCGCTCGAGGCCATCTAGTTGCTCTAAACTACCTTCGTGAGCACAAGCCCGGTGTCAAGGCATGGAACCTAGGCTCCGGCAGAGGTAGCACCGTTTTCGAGATAATCAACGCTTTCAGCAAGGTTGTCGGCCGAGACCTACCTTATGAAGTTGTGCCGCGAAGACAGGGTGATGTTCTAGATCTGACAGCCAACCCGACGCGCGCGAACCAGGAACTACAATGGAAGACAGAGCTCACGATGGAGAAGGCATGTGAGGATCTCTGGCGCTGGGTGTCCAACAATCCCAAGGGATACCGACAGGAGCCTCCAGCTGAACTACTAGCTGGTGTTAAGGGAAAGGTCTCTTGAGCGATTAGTTTGTGGTTACTTCGATTAAGTCACTTGTGGGATTTGGTCAGGGCTTCATCTGCCCAGGCTAATGCAATTTGCAGCTTTCACACTTGCCATAAAATAGACCAGATTTTCCATTTAGACATGAAACAACCACCTCTTGTCAGGACTTCAGACAGATACTAGACATACGAGATAACGCTAGAGTAATGAAGATAATGGGGCAGTGGTAACCCGATCAAACCTGGATGCACGTGGTGGCATTCGGCCGAGACATTCGAATATCTTGCTCATAATTAAGCTCATAGGTGCTATGACAACATCCAGCTATCATTAAGCATAGGATACGAACCTCTTTCCGGTGCGGCCAGAATTGTATAGTTGCTTGAATTTGTCATGCTTGACGAAGGATGCCGTCCCGTCTACGACACGCATGAAACCGATTAGTTCACCCGGATACCTCAACTCAAGGTGCGATTAAATGCTCAATCAGGGCTATGTCTAAGCTACACACAGCCACCCACCTAGAAAATCATTTAAAAGACGACATCGAATCAACGCTGCTTACAATATTCGTTACCACCATCTCAGCATCTGTATCATCAGTAGGGCCGATCTGCTGGTTACCTATTATGTAGTACCTTGGAACGGAACGTGGTACACATAACGACATACGAGAACATCAAATGTAAAACTTAGAGATCGAATAGTATCGACGATTATATCACTGCCTAGAAGCCGACCCACAGTTTCCCGTAATGTTGTATACCGGTGAACGAATCAAAAACCAGCGGCGTGCGTGGCAGCACACTCCTCGAGTTTAAAATGCGATGTCCTTTGCAAACAAACTTCGAATGCGTGTGAGTTGCGCAATGTCAACCTTGTAAGCCATGCTGCCAAGACAGAGGGGTAAGGGAGGCAGTGCAGGGGAAGCGAACGGAAAAGGACGATTCTAGCTCGATTGGCTTAAAAGAGTGGGATAAGGTTGAGTACCGCAGGGTACATAGTAGCTATTGTTTCACAGCCACTATTTGACCTCCACAGATCCATCAAACAGATATTGATGTAGCTTGAGATCCACTCTAAGCTCCCCTGGGGTCCCTGGATGTGGCTTAAGCCTCTCTCCCCTGGAACCTGATGCTGCGTCTCAACCTCGAGTCGCTACTATGAAACAACGTCTCTTCTCTTTTCTTTTTTTCTCTTTACTCGTATCAAATTTCTTGCCTCGCCTTACGTTCGTTTCTTTATCCCATTTCCTATAGGTATACCACGTTTTGATGAATCATCTGCATCATTTGGAGCATTGGCATATTATATATTTATTACCTAATCTCGTTACGCACCTGTCACGACGCGTTGGGTCGTATCCTTCCCCATCGTCTGGTCGAACCAATACATTGAACAGAGTTATGTGGTGACCTTGATGCTTGTTGGGATGCAATTGCGTCAATGAATAAGCTTGTAGTTTAATTCGATCCTATCATTGGCGAGTTGGCGGTCATAATCGCATCTGTCTGTGGCAAGCAAACTTCGTACCCGGTTTTCTGGGGTCCCGTAACGGAGGTCTCAGTGTAACATGCCTGGTCTCGTCGACAACATGGAGCCCCCCTATTCCCAAGAGAATAGGCGAGTACGGCTGCAGCTTCTTGGTGACGAATGGGGGATAATTCATCAGCCTCTAGCATCCCCCTTGTCTCGGCCTGATCAACCACCATCTTACCGGACGGATAACGACGAATTCATTGCGGAAGAGCTCCTTAAGAGGCAACGTATAAATGAGTCTCAGGGTCAACAGACTAAGGGTGGCCTCTCACGCGCTTTCACCACCAAGAAGAAGACCTGGGAATACCGGGAGATTTATAACACTCTTGTAGCCCATATCGCTAATCAAGGATCACCGGGAGTTGCCGAATGTCTAATCTTGAAACTAAATCTAGCAGGTGGAAATTTGAACCTGGCGCAGAAGAGTCGGACGAGTTTACTTAGCAGAAGGAAGAGTCTCGATCTAGCTGAACGCAGCCAGGTACTCAGAATCGCCGTGAAGAATGGACATTATGAAATGGTTGAGGTTCTCCTACCCTACGCGGATGCTATGAGTTTAGATACCGCATTGCCCACCGCGATTCGGGACCAAAACGTGGCAATTGTCGAACTTCTTGTCAGGTACGGTGCGAGTGCCGCACAAACTGCAGATGGGCAAGACGCATTCCGGCAGGTTTGTGCTGTTGGTGGCCAGCCTGATCTAGCTGCACTAATCCTGGGTTCCGAGGGACGACCATCTGCGTCATGGGTTTCCCAGTCCATGGTTGAGGCGGCAAGGGTTGGATGCCTCGATACGGTCATGCATCTCAGTCAATCTACCGCGGATGCTAATCACGATGGTGCCGCCGCATTGAAAGCGGCTGTAGCGCTAGGACGGAGAGATATCGTGCTCGCAATCGTTCTTGGTAGCAAGCCGCCAGCTCAACCAGGCCTCAACGAAGCGTTTGACCAATTAATAACTCATCAGAATATTAATCCGAATGAGAAGATCGCAATGGCGGAGATTTTGTTATGCGCCGGGGCCGGAGGCGACTCGACATCGAAAGCTCTGATCCAGGCTAGTGCCACTTACTTCCTCGAAATGGTGCACCTTTTAGTCTCACATGGAGCATCGATCGAATACCAGGACGCTATTGCAGTTCGAAAAGCGGTATCAAAAGGCAAGGTTGACCTTGTGGAAGTTATGCTAGGCGGGAAATCCAAGTTCAGTTCACACTACGCGTCCGAGTGTGTCGAACTTCTTCCCAAAAAGATGAGATTTGAAGAGCGGTACTCGTTTCTAAATCTGCTGCTTCGCAAAGGCGCTTGCGGCACACCATTAGATGAAGCATTGGTTGACGCTGTGGAAGCCGGGGATGTCGAGGCAGCGAAACTACTACTCACTCCGCTATTCCCTGGTGGTAAAATCGTTGGGGTGAATGATATTCGAAAAGGACCGCGAAGTATGGTATTTGAGAGACACGAGACGGCGTCGACGGATCACAAAGGCGCGTTGGCGTTGCAAATTGCTGTGAAGAAGGGAAATACAGCTATCGCCAACTTAATCCTCACTAACAAACCGCCTAATCCAGTTGCGCTCGCTCAAGTTTTCCCTAGCGTACGAAACTTGCCGTCTCTGGAGCGCTGTCACATCTCCGAATTATTCCTTAGGGCTGGATTAACAGGTCCATCAGTGAATTCTGCCTTAGAAAATGCCATTGACGAGCAACCACCGCACCGAGATGAGAAGTTGATCGCTCTTTTCCTCCGCTACAACGCCGATGTGAATTTTAATGAAGGCCACACTATCACTGCTGCGATATCGCAGAATGACGTACGACTACTCGATAGGCTACTGAAGAGTAAACCAACGATTCAGGTGGCGGCAAAGGCTATCACTAGGGCGATGGAAGCTAGTGATAGTTCAACGCGACTTCAAATGATCAACATGCTCCTAGCGGCCGGCGCGTCTCAAGGTGGTCCTGAAGTATCAGTAGCTGTTGATACAGTAGTGCAAGCAAATCCATCAGACAAGAGATTGCTCAAAACACTGCTGCAGCAGGGGAACGCCGATGTTAATATCAACGAAGGTATTGCAGTGGAACACGCCGTATTACATTCAGACCCCGAGATTTTAGAGATGCTACTAAGCCTAGGCCAACCCAATACTGAAAGTCTAGAACGGGGGTTGAAGAGTGTAGCGAAACTCGAGGCATCTTTAACTAAGACTGAAAAGTTGGACTCCATATTACGCCGAACGAAATCGAAAGATACTGTCACCTCGCTACTCATACAGGAAGTCCAAGCCGTTTTAAGAGTGCCTTTGCATGAGCAAAACTTTTCTACGCTGAAGGTTCTATTGGCAAATGGTGCTGATATCAATGCTATGAACGCCGAGGCATTATGTAGAGCAGTGGCAGCCGCGAACATGCAATTGGTGGAAGTCTTATTCACGGCCAAACCGAATCCTACTTCGATGGCGTTCGCGATGCCCCACGCCCTTCGTATACGCGACTTAATGGATAGACTGACGTTTGCGCAAAAGATTTTAGAAGGAGGCATACCCCCTAGTGAGGTGAATAGAGCTCTCGTCTTTGCGGTCAGCACATATCCGGACGATATACCTCTCATCAATACCCTGCTAGCCCGTGCTGATACGCAAGACGGTTTGGCCCTGATCGAGGCGATTAAGAGAGAGAAGCAGGATATCGTGGAGCTAATTCTAGGCAAGAAGAGCTTTCCGGTCGAGATTCTCAATACCGGCTTCGCCCAAGCAACGAGGGGCAAAAATAAGAGATCAAGGAGTATGTCATCGATGAGTCTATTGAAAGCGGGTGCTTCGGGTGATGTGGTCTCAGACGCATTGTTAGCAGCAGCCACGGACGGCGACGTAGACTACGGCACTATTCTGGTTCAGAACGGCGGTAGTGTGGAGCATAAGGACGGGCAGGCTATCGTAGAAGCTTGCAAGTCTGGAGCAGTCGATGTCCTAGCGATGCTACTGGCAGGTGAATCGAAAATTGCTCAGAAAACATTAGAAAGGGGGTTTCAGGCCGCTACGCAAGTGGGAGACCTTAAGAAGCGGGCAGCGGTTTTCAAACTACTACTCCAAGTTGGTGTCACCGGGGATGTGGTTGATTCACAGCTTGTGTCCACCGTGAGATATGGCGACGACGGGAAAAGCCTGGTGGAACTCCTTCTGGTATACGGGGCAAGTCCGGATTATAATGATGGAGATGCTGTAGAGAAAGCTGCGAGGAGCGCATTCTTGGGCAATCTAGAGATGCTACTGGGTATCATCGATGTTGGCGGACGTCAGAAGCAACCATCGTCTCGCACGCTAGACCGCGCCATGAATGCATGTTGGGATCTCAGCAGAGACACAAGATTTACCATCATGAACTGGGTATTTGAAGCTGGGAAACCTACCCCCGGTGCTGTCAACTCTGCTCTAAGCCGTGTCGTCAATGAAGAAGACCCCGAGGACAGGCTCATTCAACTCTTCATCAGTCACCATGCATCTCCGACAGCAAACGACTGCCAGACTTTGATCGATGCGACGAAGACCCTATCGCCTTCGGCTTTTGCCAAGCTTTTGGAAATGAAGACTACGGCTGAAGACACATCTCTAGTGTTTACCGAAGCTTTCGCGCCAAGCAATGTTTCTTACTGGTTATCTAGCCGCGGCTACGAGATCGCTAAGAGTCTGCTTGAAAAAGGAGCTACGGGCGACGGAGTGGATTCCGCTTTCGCTACTGTTTTGAGCCTTTACGTCGAGACGCGTGGGCAGGTAGCGAATGATTTCGTGGACTTACTTCTCAAGTATGGCGCAGACGTCAATTACAACTGTGGAGAAGCTCTACAAAACGCCGCCACGCAGGGCGACCCCGACCTGCTCCGAAGACTCATGCGTGAAAAGCCTAGCTCACAGGCGATGACGTACGCATTCCCACGAATCTTTGACTCAGCCGCATCCGAAGACGTGGTACACGAGCTTATCACACTATTCATAGAATATGGTGACGGACAAAGCCATATGGATGTCACCTTTACCCAAGTAGGGTCGGAGCCCGTCTTAATCAGAGCGTTGAACCAGTTCCCGAGGTCTACGAAAATCGTTGAGGCTCTTTTAGATGCTGGGTTCTATCATGACCAAATGACTAAATATAGAGTGCTACGGGAGATCGAAGAGGAACCGGTCACACTCCTCATGTGGGCGATTCTGCAGCCCCAAAAGAAAATTAGCAGTGCAGTGATCAACTTGTTGATTGAAAGAGGCGCGAAGGTGAACTCCGAGACGCCTATTTCCCGTGTCACTCCCGTTATGTTGGCTATACAGTGTCGCCGTCAGGATATTGTCAAATCCCTGTTGCTGGCGGACGCTGAAGTCGATGTTACAGACGCGACCGGGAGATCGCCCTTATCTATGGCATCTGCTATTGGAGGTGACCTAGCTATCACTATGATGTCTAACCTATTAGCTGCGGGTGCTTCGAGAAATGATGGATCACTTCATAATGCTGCCCGCGAACTTAACCTACAGGCTATGCAGGTACTGGTCGAGTATAAGCATGATCCCGATTTCCCTAGTCCGCTCCATGGCGGGCGAAGTGCTCTTGGCGAGCTATGCCTACATGCCGCCGACTCTGGCGAGATCACGCCTCGTCGTGAAAAGGCTATGGAGAAGGCAATCAACTTCCTCCTTCAGAGTGACTCTGATATTACCCTTCAGTCCGATGGAAAGTCAGTCCTCCTCTTAGCCTTGGAGTCAGCCGACCCTGTGACCACCACCAAAGTCCTTCTACGAGCGGATATGTGGAGATACATCAACAAACCGTTCAATCAGTATACCGACGGAAAACACACTTACTCTCCTACCATGTATGTCCAACACGTTTTACCAGAGTCGGACCACAAATCACACCTTCTGAAGTTGCTGCGCGCGAACCGCGGCACCGACGTCTACTACGCCAACACGGGCCCACAACCTGAGGACGCCGTGGGCATGCCGATGAACATCCAACTCGAGGAGCAAGAGCGGAAAGCGCGTCTCGAACGCATCCAGAAGGACAACGAAGATCACGTCCTAGCTATCCAGCGCAACAAGGAGCTGGCGGCCGTGCAGGCGCAGATCTGGGCCAACCAGGCGGAACTCGAGGAGGCGCGCAAGAAACGCGCGCACAGCGCAGACTTATCAGCTCTCCAGGAACGTGCCCGTGTCGAGGAGGACCTATTCAATAGCGCTATGCGCCAGCAGCGCGCGAAGCAGGTCGCCGAGGTCAAGCACCAGGAAGCACTCACACACGCCGGCGTAACACGGGCCCAGGCCCTAGCCGACGCGGAACTCGCCGTCGAGGCGCAGAAGCAGAGTCGTTTACTGCAATGGGAGCGCGACATGGGCAGTGAGCGTGTCGGAAACGCGAATCAGCTGAGCAGCATCCGATTGAGAGAACGAGAAGAGTTGGAGAGGTTGGATAAAGCGGCCGACTCGAGATTCCGCACCCGTATCCAGGATCAGAAGAAATTGGTAGATAGCCAGACGGCTCTCGCGGCGAATATCGCGGGTGCGGGACCTGGTGCAAGAAGGCAGATTGGGTATGTTAGTGGGGAGCTTGATTAGTTGACTAGTACATACATGTATCTAAAAGGAGTCTGATTGGAACTGCGAAATGACATAAATTATAGGGGTTTGAGAAGAGAGAATGAGAGTGTAGCATTCATTTGGAGTCATCATGTCGTTTGGTGTTGGGCGATTTGGACATGAATATTGGGCGCGGTCAAAGTTGTGCTTCGTATACCGCGGAGATTTTTGCTATTTATCATCTATCTATATTTGCATGTAGTTACGGATGTTGAATAATTATATAAAGGCCGTATTGAAATCCGCCATGTTAAGTGGTTCGGTCCCAAGTTGCTTCAGGGGCCCCCTTTTATACCCCTTTTCTAGACGTGACGGCTATTAAATCATATAGTGTGTAGAGGACAGTGTATAAACATCATTAATACAGTGTCACTAAAGCCCGCTATCATTATAGTGGCTTTGAAGCGCTAAACTCACTATAATTACAGCGAGCTATAGCGCACCCCTGAGCCCTAACCCTTCCAAGGTTGTCATACCAGTCCACTATAATTATAGGGGTCTCAACACTAAAATGCGCTATAGCATGCGAATGCACTATAACGACAATTTCATGGCTCAGCCATATCCAGCACTTAAACGTTATATGGATGTATTTAAAACTATGAATTCGGGTGTCTCAGCACTATATATATATTATAATAACTTGCTAATTTAGCTGAGATATTTAGGGGTACAATGAGGTAATAATTTATAAGGGGGTATGCGCCATATAGGGTTATGATCATAGTGGGTTGTAGCGCTTGAGACCACTATATTCATAGTGCTCCGGCGGTAAGGTATGAACCTTGGAACTGCTAAATATACGGTATGAGTAACACTGTATTCTGGCGATTTAGTGGTTTTCTTGACCTATCCATAAGCACCTAGCACATAGGTTCTAAGTGAATTTTTGCTCTTATGAGGCTTGCTTGTTGTCCGCCGGCATCACACAGGCTACCCACTTAAAACGGCGTCGACAGAGTACATAGTTTCGGATTTCAACAGGCATCATTTACTCGGTCGATCAAGGGTCGTTCATCGGATAGGATCTGAATCATTGGTACAGGAGCAGTCAGTCTAGAGTTTGAAGATACTCTCGTATTCTCTTCCTTTCGATATAAGTCACTGATTTCGATTTCCTAGACCAAAAAGAACCCGGCTGATCCAATAGGTATCAACGGACGCGGTTTTGCAACTATGTACCCGTGGACGAGTCCAAAATGTCCCAAGCTACCTGGCATCCACCAATGCGATTAGGGTACGCAACGATTACTTCTCGGCCGCCTACAGGTGTTTAGGCACCTCTAAATAGTGATCACAAATACGTACAAACGGTTTCAAGTTTAGAATCTTAAGGCATTCTCATATACCGGAGATTAATCCGTACAATGACTTCGCGACCTAACGTATGCCTGACGTTACGCCCTTTTCTCAAAACGTAAGCTGTCCCACCAGGCGAGAGAATGTAGGTATCACGGCACTGATGTTACAATTTAAGCACTATTGGCCCAGGAACATCTTATTTACATTTCCACCTACATACCTAGTACTTACCTAGCCTTGCCGGCTTTGCTACGTGTCGATATTCGACAATTGGGAATTTCATCATCTTTACCAAGTGATCACAAGACTCCCACCCGTAAGAGGCCCGTCGTAAGCCAATGGCTGCAGAAACGTCTCTGTTATCTGTCATGCAAATCTAAGAGTAACACCGCACAATCATACTGCTTTGAGGGTGTCGGTATGTTGTGTGGACAGACAACGTTGCTTGGCCCATGCCTCCTTGGAATGAATTGATTCTTACCTGGTTCTCCAATCGCGGATTCGCGGCACGTCTATTCAGCCCAGGTTCCCTTAAGCAGGCTCCTGCAACGCCCCCACGTCACTCATGATGCGTGATGCAGGCTGATCTTTATCCAGTAATACAGGTCTATATGGTACTATTCATAAGGCTGGACGTCGTTGGGCTCATCGAAAGTACTGAGAACGATACCAAGAGGGAGTGTCGCATTAGGCGCTAGAGGAGTGTTATCCCCAATCATGCAGGCTGCATCTGGCCAATACGGTTAGGCTCACCATGCAACCACAAAAGGTCAGACCAATCACATTTGATATAGTATAATGATGAGGCTCAAGTGCTCTCCAAGTTACCCACTTTGACCCCTAATCGCCTCCCGACTGGATAAACACTCGCCTAAGCACAGAGATGCATGCAGTCGGAACAATGCCTCAGCCGCGCCACCATACTCCTACTTAAGGCCTTAAAGCGGCATGCCCCGAGGCAGGCAAAGTGACCGGTCGTGTGTAAGCAGAAATGGATACAATCATTCATTCGTACAGCTATCCAACTGTCGACCCCTGGCCCTGGTTGGTGATGTACGCAACAAGCACAGCTGCATACCTGGGAAAACTATTAGTACGCGTACTATATCCCCGACCTAAGTACTCACGTCGCTCCTGCAATAAATAGTTCACCCATTCTGGCCTTTGCTGTTAATGACAAGGCTATGACAAATGCTGTTGTACCTATCAATACGACCCCAAGTCGTAGATGCAGTGCCTCAAAGAAAGTGGTAATTGTAATAGGGACAAGCAAGAAGGTAGCGGCTAGAAAGGCGAGAATTACACGTGCAGTCGTCTTGACCAGACGATCTGAGAAAATATGTAGGTCGTTGTCCCTTGAGATATCGCCGCGAAAGTCCTGAGATACAAGTGAGCCTCTGAAAGATTCCTACGGTTGCTTAATAGCTTAATAAAGAGGAGTAGCTTACTTTACCAGTAATTGAAGACAGCCAGATTATTATGTCTTCAATTGGCCCCTCAATCCAATCAAGAATACCATCCGACGCTGGATTTGAAAGGGAAACGAGGTCGGTGTGCCAAATATATGCTGCCTCCTCTCTCGATATGCTCCCAGTGTCTCCAAGCCAATCTCGGATATTAGACAAATCTCGTATCCTCGCAGACTTGTAGGTAAAGGCTTGGTGTGTTCGTGATAATAAATCATCTTGCATAATGAGTATTTCAATCAGAAATTTTGGATATGTGCTATACTATTCGACAAGTACTAACCATAATCAGCCAAAGCTTCATGGATTTTCGCAAGAATGTCTCGCCGTGCGTTGTTCGTATCCTTCCTCCGGCTCCCAAGAAACAAGGCTCTCGGCTCCTCTAAATCGATTTTTTCGAGAGTTGATTCAAGTCGGGAAATGTCGTCTTGCTTATCCAATAGCATCCGTGCCCTAAGCAGGCTGAACCGACGAAAGACATAAAAGGATGGGTGAGAGCTCGTCAAAGCAGCGAACCTAGGATACCCAGAAGGGTAATCCTCAACTTGTAAAGTTAATAGAAATCTTACATGGGTTCGGAAAGCATCGGAGCATTACTCTGTACCAGTGACCAAAGAAAACGGATGGCAATGCAAAATGAAAACCCACCCTTCCATGCTGGGTAGCTCTCCAACGTCTTGGTTGTCAATTCAGGCACTGACGGGTGTAGCATTCTCCACCATTGGTATAAAAATAACCATGATCATCTCTTTTCAAGAGATTTTGCTATATTTCAGCTATATTTCAGTTGGCTGCCTCGAGTTTTATACCGAGAGATTGCAAGAGCCCCTTTCACACTTGTTGAAGGGGGCACAGTTCGATTCTAGCTGCAAGTAATGTAGGGAGGCTGAGAGGAGGAAAGGAACAGAAGCCTGCCGAGTTTCTTTTCCCCATAGGTTACTTAGTCAGCCAGTCAGCATCTCACACGTAAGGTGGCAGCATACGGACCGGTTCATATATCACCCAATTCATGGAGCCTACCTAGGGAGGTAACATTCATTCACCGACTTTCAATAAGTTTAATGCTACAATTATCATCTTGCTGCTATCGGCTTCTACGGCACGAGGCAGACTAGAAGCCTAAAAGGTACTTGTGTTGTTGCATGAGGAGCTTCAACTCCTACCTAGTTCATTCTTTGAGCCTATTATTGATCCATCTCTTGCAAAAATCCCTAATACCCAGCGCAAGAGCCTTCTTATACAAGACTAAGTGACCAAAGGACCGACTCCCCTGGTTAGAGTCTAGTGTCTAGGGTAGCTTTATATGATCGTGTGAAGTGACTTTATTGTATACCTAGGTCGAATTCACTACAGGGGCGACTAACAGTTTACACGTTCACTGCATGTATTGCATACAAATCTTCATCCGACGCAAGCTATGTATATTAAACTCCCTACATTAGTAGACTATATGTCTCTATTCTAACGGAATTCTAGCCTACCTTAAGCCGACCTGTTTAGAAATATTCGAGTACCAGTCACGCGGCCGACATGGCTGACCCGTCAAACAAATGGGCAGTTCTCATTGGCGTTAATCATTATTCGGATGAAGAGCCTGGAATGAATCTTAATGGATGCTGCAACGATGTCATGGTTATATATTCCTTTTTGCGAAATCATCTCCACGTTCCGGATGGTAACATTAAAGTGTTACTTGCATTTGGCCCGGCTTCGTCGACATTCACCGACGAATTTCCAACACAAAACGCAACCAAAGACAATGTACTCACCGCTATTTATGGAGTAGAAGCTCAAGCTAGGAAAGGGGATTATGTTCACATTCACTTTTCAGGACATGGCGATCGTCAAGAGACTAATCACCCTGACAAAAAGCCCTTGAATGCCAAGGACGAAGTGCTATGCCTACCCGATGGAGATATTACAGATGTTGAGTTTGGGGAGATATTGGACAGAATGGCGACCAGCTTCGTTGTCCTTGCGACTCTGGACTGTTGCTTTTCTGGCGGTGCTACACGACATAAACACCCTAACATCCGATGTAGATCCAACTACAAGTCACTGGTCAACGAATATCATCATAGGGAGTCCGCAGCAAGTGAAAGTCGGACTGCACGGGGTTCTCGCACCGCTATTCCTACCCAGAGCTGGCTCTATCGCAACCGAGAATACAACGCCATTACTGCATGCCATCCTTTTGAAGAGGCGCACGAAAACTGTCCTGAATCTGGAAAATGGCATAGGGCTTTGACAAGGACCCTTATGGACTGTCTGGGTTACCTTGGACCTATGATAGTTTCAACGACATATGCACAACTACATGGCTTTCTGGCTGCTTTGATGAGGGACCAGTTGGAAAGTCTACAACAACCAATGCTCCTCGGGGAGCGGAATCGACTTCTTTTCAAACCTGATATCGTTCCCGAGACGGAGGCACCAGCCTATGTGATTAAGATTAGCGGCGAGAATGTTGTTATTAACAGAGGCGAAAGCTCAGGATCGGTTCTTGGGGACATCTACAGTTTGAGAAGCCCCGGAACGAGTAACACATTAGTCCTAGCACAAGCCGCGGCAGAAGCACCGGCGGAGCCTGCTATTCAAATCGAAATCACCTCTCTTGACACATTCTCTTCTCACGCAAAGATAGTGGAAACCCCTAACACAAACCGGCCTACTAGTTCACAGAACATTAAGGTTGGTTGGCTTGCCACTCATATCGAACGACCTACCGTGTCGTATGCGCGGATCCTGGATGATTCGAGTGATTCGTCGAAACGATTGCTGTCAGATATCGAAATCAACTGGAAATCTTTCGTAGATCCAATTGTCAAAATCGGAATCATTTTTCCTGGGCACACAAACGAGCTGCCCTTTGCGGAGGATATTAAGTTTTATATCAACCTTCAAGGCTCAACTTGTACCATTCTAAACGCAGAGAAACAGCCATTCGAAAACTTTCCCACGCTTACAGAACAAACGCCGGAGTTCACAAAGCGTTTGATGTACCTTCTAGGTCATCTACAGACATATTTACTTGTCAATGAACTGAAAACTACAAATTCTAAGGCCTCCATGTTTGAACTCAGTATTGAAGAGATCGAGGACGAGCAAAACGATTTGAATCATACCTCAACCTGGGACATCTGCTTCAGAAACCTCTCATCAGAAGTTCTATTCGTAACAATTTTCAATCTCTCCCCTCTATATGGTATTCAGAAAATCGTCCCATGCCAGGCGCCGTTAGCTCAAGCAGTGGAGAGTCATCGCAGATTTAGTCAAATCGTTGATATCGAAATTCCCAACGTCTTGGAACCAAGATCCCGTGATCCATCATTCCAAATGACGGACGTCATTAAAACCTTTGTCACTGTTCAGCCAATAGACCTTCGTCACTTGGAGCTCCCAGACCTGGAGGATACGACTCCACGTCAATTACGACATGTCAGAGCTAGAGAGGCTAAGCGGTCCTCATGGTGGGTAGAGGAAAAGAAGATCATAACTGGTCCCATCCGACCACAGGTATCTTAAATGATCCTAAATTCAACAGGATTAGCGCTTTGGTCCATTTTATTCTCTTTTCATTGATTTGCTCCTAACGTCTCTGTTCCTTTGACGCGGTATTGAGTGAGTTAGGGGAAACACAGTTTCCGAAGCAATTATAACTATCGTTTACTTCGTAGCATGCCAAGGGGACCTTGCGTCTTTCTTTTCGTGGGGGCAATATATTGTGTAACTTCTGACGCTATATAGAAAGGGTCACCGGATAACCCGTAGTAATGAGCCGTTGATTTGGTAAATTTTGCTAGTTGTTGGATTGATAGTGGCTATGCAACCAAATCCTTATGTAACAGCACTTCCTAATATAATTCATACTTTGACTAGATCATTCACCTCCTAGCTGTCTCCCGGCTAGGCTATACGGCATAGCTACCTCATACCCTACTCTTATGATACTATATAGTACGTTAGAGTAGATCCTGTCTACCTACGCGGATCGTCTATCAAAATAACAGAAGCGCCCCCGACACCATCTCGTTGGAAGCACAATTGAAACATTGGATGACAATATGGGATATTTTAGAGGCCTTCTGGGCAATTATATTGGTAGTGCACAATCAGGGACAATGCAACGTACTACCTTCGGTCCATCCTCAGTAGGAATATTGTAGGTACTCATCCCCTTTGTAGAGACTCTTCACCAACCTCCAGTCCGTTATTTACGTCTTCGCCAGACTCATCGCAAAGCGTATACACCTTTATTCGGCAAACTTTAGAGATATAATAAGGACCGGTAAGAGTCGAACCAATTTTCAAGTAGACTTTGTCATTGACTATGAAATTGCTCTTCAACAGACATAAGAATGATTAGAACAACTCCAGTTGAATATCTAGCAGTATATTCTCATAACGCACCTTGTTTGCCCTTTTGAACTTTGGACGGGCGGCCCACTCCATATTGTTGTTGTTATTCTGTGTCCTTTAACGTTGTTAACGACTCCAACATATGGGAAATAGTAATAACTCACTGGTTGCTATCAGACATCCTGGCAATGCAGAGCTGAAGGGCCAAATGCGTTGACTAAGCGTGGATGGAAGTTGCGTATATGTCTTGTCTCAGCCCCGAACGAATGTGATATATATACGCTAAATTGAGTATTACCAACCATAACTTGACAAGGGGGGCATCTACGCCTCGGTAACATTCGGCTTAGGAGGCAGCTGAATGTGAGCGATAGGTCTCCAAAGTTTCTACCAATTACGACGAAGGTACACGAATATAATGCATGAATAGGTATCAAATGGATGGTTACACAGCCATTTGATACCTTACTCGGCATATTCAATGCATTGCTACCTCGTATACTTCCCCAGTGCATCAAATATAATGACTGTGAGGTGGGATGGAATGGTCGTTCTTATTTGTATGGCAGTGGACAAGTACACATAGCGCTAAGTACTTGCTTGCGGGATCTAGAAAACAAACTTGACTCAATAAACCAGAGGTCTTCGGGTTTGGCCGCTGGGTTCACCATTTACTCCTGTATGGACATACCTTAACACCTGTCTTCTCATTACTTATAGTATTTGATCTCTATTCATGATATTCGCATGATGGCTTCCGTAGCAGCTCTTGACACCAATATTGCTGCGTCTGCTGCACATCTTGCTTCAGTTGCAGAGGGATCTTCGGACCACATCAACCTCCTTGATAATCTGAGTATCTTGCAATGGAAACGATATGAGAAGACTGGAGAAATGGAAGATCTTCGGGGTGCTGTTCGGTACAGCCGACTCGCGGTGACGATATTAAACTCACAAGGAAATAAGCAAGGTGGTGTCTTCAATAACCTAACCACCTATCTCGTTGAGCTATTCACCCAATCTGCAGAACTTGATATGGGTATCATCGAAGAGGCCATTTTGATGGCAGTTCGGGCTCTGGAGTGCTTTGAAGAAGGCAGTAGCCTTTGGAAGACTCCACTCAATAACTTGTCGATAGCTTGGGCGGAGAAGGGCAGCCGCGCTCAGTCTCTGGATGAGTTGGATGAGTCGATTGAGATGCAGAAGTATGTATTGTCTCTTGTTCAGCCGGGTGGGCATAACCGCGGTTGTCTTCTCAGCCGGATATCCAATACAATGGCTATGCGATACTATCGATCGGGAGATATCGAGGACCTTGAAAAAGCCATTCGAATGATCTATGATGCCACTGAAAATGAATCGTCTACTCTATCTGAAGTCAGCTTGTACGGTAGCTTGCCCACCATGCTATCGGTTCATTATAGAAGGACCGGCCGCATTGACAGTCTAAACGAAGCAATAAGGACTTCGCAAGTCTTGATGGACAACTTACCCGAAATTCCTGTTCAAAAGTCATTTTGGTTGTTCAACCATGGCGTATTTCTCCATGAGAAGTGCCAGCGCTTTAAAGAAGTAGAGGTAGATGAGAGCCTCAGAGCATTGAATGATGCTCTCAAATACGGGAAAGATGCCCTTGATCAAATGCCTTCTGGACATAGATCTCGGCTGAGATTCATGAATTCACTTGGCGCATGGTTAGCGACGAAGTTGAGCATAACGAAAGAGCAAGAATTGGTGGCAGAGGGACTGAGATACCTCAGAGAAGCTCGTGAATTACTGCTGCCGGGCGATTCTGATAAATGGCAAGTCCTCAAGAATATGGCGCATATACACGAGGTCCACTACCAAATACTAAAAGAACATGCATCTATGCAAGATGCAAAAATTCACCTGTCAGAGGCGATCGCCCATGCCACAGAAGCCGTTAAGATAACTGCGGAGGACGATCCTGAGCTATGCGAGAACCAGAAGAATCTGGCAGGATTGTTGTTGATTATGATCAGGGATTTCGGGTTTGATAAGGAGACCTTTGAGCTTGCCAAGGGTTATTATACACACGCTGCAACTAAGGTTACTAGCGCTTCCCCTCTAGTCCGAATTCCTGCTGCGATACAATCTGGGTTAATGCATTGGGAAGATGGAGAACTAGAGGAAGCTGACCGACTTCTTGGTCTCGCCCTAGACTTGACTCTTCAGTTGAATCCACAGCAAATGTCAACTGAGGACTTGCGTCAAACACTTCGAGCTGTGTCGGGCGTGGCGAGCATAGCAACTTCAATGGCCCTGGCTGCAGGAAAGTCGGGCACACGTGCGCTTCAAATCCTAGAGCAGGCTCATTGCATTATTGCAGGCTTGTTTGTGGACCAGAAGAGTGATATCTCGAAGCTCAGAGCAGTGGATTCGGAGCTGGCTCGGCAGTACGACGACCTGCGAACCAAGTTATCGGCCCTACCAAAACAACAACAGAAGTCTTCCGAGTTCCTTGAGATGAGGAATCAGCAAGAGTCCCTGCTTGCCGAACTTAAGGTGGTCGAAGCATCAGTCAAGAAACTACCCGGGTTTGAAAAATTCCAGGAAGTGCCCGGAGAGGAAGAATTCAAAGCACTAGCTCGCGATGGTCCGGTAGTTGCCATCAACACTTCGACGATGCGTAGTGATGCTATCATTGTCACTTGCAGCGACATCACAGTAGTCCCCTTGTCGGAGCTCGATTATTCAAAGCTAGACGAAAGACTGAGTCTACTCAATGACTCGGGTAACATAGCGCGAAGAAACGTCAAACCGAGAAACCGTAGAAGCCGCGAGGAAGAGGTGGACGAGGTACTGGCTTGGCTATGGAGGACGGCTGTGAAACCGATACTGGATGCGACGCAATTGACTGATTCAAAGCGCATCTGGTGGATTACAACCGGCCTTATTGGTCGCGCTCCACTTCACGCAGCGGGTTATCACACAGAGGGCTCGACCGAGAACACTATGAGTCGCGTCATTTCATCTTACGTTTCGTCCTTCAAAGTTCTACGCTTTAGTAGAGGGCGCGCCACTTCTACTCCGGTCTTAGACAGCATGCTTCTGGTGTCAGCGTCCTCCCATCCGCCCCCTTTTCAGAATATAGACACGAGTCTTGAAATCAAAGTGGCGGAGGATATTTTTGGAGATGCATTGATGCACTTACCTCAGGCGGAGCCGGAAACCGTGTTGCAGAACATTCCTAAATATTCTATCGCACATTTTGCTTGCCATGGCTTTGCTAGGATTAACGATCCTTCTTCCAACGGGTTGGTGCTTGTTAAGGATGGCCGTGCGGCGACCCTGACTGTTTCGGATATCGAGAAAGTCGATCACAAAGCTGGTGCGATCGCGTATCTCTCTGCTTGCTCAACTGCAGAGCAGTCTGATATGAAACTGATGGACGAAGCCATCCACCTTGCTAATTCGTTCCAGATTGCGGGATATCAACACGTGATCGGTACGCTTTGGGGAGCCGATGATCGTGCGGCTGGCGAGGTTGCGGGAAGCTTTTACAGGAGGCTTCTTGCGGAAAGGGGGCGTGATAATGGAGAAGAAAAGACGCTCAATGTTGCTGGAGCGTTACACGATGCCATAATAGAGTATAAGAGTAGTGGCAAACGCGGCAAAAGCGTGCTGGAATGGGGTCCTTTCATCCATACAGGGATTTGATTTACTGTCTACGAAGTAGTTCACCTGTTCAACCTGATATGGGAGTCAATGTTAAAATGTTGATTTTCCTGAAATGAGAAAACAGAGCTAAAACTCCACAACACGAACGCGTCACCCAAGTGCCAACCGGGTCGATTTAGCCACAGGAACAAGAGGCCGGTAGACTCCATATGTGGCTTGGTGTGGCTAGACTGGCTGGTCAGTCAACCACAAGATCTCGGGCTTCCGACCTCGGCCGAGGACATTTCGGTATTATTGACATCAGTGAGTCGCAAGGCGGATCTGAGTGTAGAAGATTTCGGAGAAATAATTTACAAGTATGAGTTGCGCATCTCCGATATCTATCTATCCCTTGAACAATTCTGACCTTGACTCAACAGTTTTCCCTAATTTCCTTCCCCTGTTTGCCTCACCTTAGGAGGTTAGATTTCCATATACTCACGTACACTTTCGTCATGATATCCTGAGACTTCCAAATTCTTCCTCATTCAATTAACCCCCACTTTTCTCCTCGGACTTCCGGTACATCGTAGATTGAATATATCAATTGACTCTTCTAGTGTCCTGTACAAACACTTTCTACATAGCCTGAACCCTTTCCCAAGCAACCTTTCCTTCACATCCACAACCGTAATGCGTCCATTCATAACAAGTCCCCTCCGCGTCGCATTCCGGCGAAACCTAAACCTCCTACGCACAAGCCGGCTGCCGCGCTCTGCCCCGCGCCGCCTGCAGTCCAGCAGCACCTCAGCGGGGCCGAAACCCAATACAGCAGCAGGGGAAGCAGCAGCCGCGAAGCCGAAACCGGAAGTCCCGGTCGAGAACCCGATCCCGGTAGGCAGCACGCCCGTCCCGCCTCTCTCCATATGGTCGCGCCTCGGCCCCCTGACAACCGCGGGCCGTGCGTACGCGCGCGCCCAGCGCAATCGCCCCTGGGCTACGCAAATTGCGAGCTCGATTGTTATTTACTTCGCCGCCGATGTTAGCGCGCAGAGTATTGGCGGTAAGGAGT
Source organism: Hypomontagnella monticulosa (assembly GCA_902825475.1). Classification (NCBI taxonomy): domain Eukaryota; kingdom Fungi; phylum Ascomycota; class Sordariomycetes; order Xylariales; family Hypoxylaceae; genus Hypomontagnella; species Hypomontagnella monticulosa. The sequence goes on along the minus strand of CADEBF010000003.1, from coordinate 4,668,010 downwards.
ATGTGCCCGAGCGTACGGTTCGGAATATGGGCATTGGGGCCGTGTGCGCAGTTCCGAGTTTTCTTTGGTAAGTCTTATTTCGGTGGATTTTCTAGACTCCGGGAGTGTTGAGGTTGGGGATGCTCGGGTTTGGGTGTCACGTGCATGGCCATATAGGGGTACCATAACGGAAATGACCACGATGCTCTAATTCTAACACGTGTCTAGGTTCATCTGGCTATCACAACACCTCAACTACCCATCCCACGCCCTCTCTATCGCCGTCAAGATCGTCGTCAACCAGCTGGTCTTCACGCCTAGCATCAACAGCTACTTCTTCGCCTCCCAAGCCTTACTAAGCGGCGATAGTCTCGCGGAGACTTGGGATCATCTCTGCCGCACCGTCCCCACCAGTTGGCTCAACGCCTTGAAGTTGTGGCCGGCTGTCCTCGCGGTCAACTTCACGTTCGTACCCATGCAGTATCGCAGTGTGTTCGCTGGCGTCGTCGCCGTTGGCTGGCAGACGTACCTGAGCTACTTGAACCGCCAGGCGGAGATCGCGGAGGAAGTCGACCACAGTAAGGCTGTGGCTGTCGTCCCTGTGGTCGAGCAGATGCCCTTGCAGATAGATGCTGCGAAGCGCCGTATGGCAGCGTAAAGTCTAGATTTACTTTTTCCCTTGTACTTACTAGGCGGGTGATGCGCATTTGGCATTAGATAGACTGGGGTTACGATATAGAGTTCGGGTTTGAACCCTTAGACACATGTCTGTTCACGATAATATACCTCGTTGGTATTTATCATGTTTATAACCTTTGGCGTCCTTAAATAAAGCAAGTTTGGATATTTTGTGCTATCTCTTTCTTCGTAGCGTATAAATATGTTGTCACAGTCGAAGAGGCGCCAACAGGGCTATGAATATGTATTCTCATGTAAAATCGTCTGATCTTTCAATAGTTACATGCCCATAAACGCCTGCCCGAATGCGTTTTCAATGGTCCTGTTTCTTCTAACCACCGTACCGGTAACCTTACATACCCAGTCTAGGTGGTAGCGTTTGTTGCAAGAATGCGAGTACCAACTGGGATTGGTCAATTTGGCGTGAAGCACCAGCCACCCTCAACCTTCAAAGAACATGTGCAAAAATGCTATATAACCAACGGCTCTCTTATGATGTCACACTATCCGCGATTCGTTTATGAGGCCCGCACGACTCGCTATATCACATCGTTAAACTGTCTCTCGGTGGAGTGATGTCAAACACTATGGACGATTATATATAAAACAGCTGACCTTCGGGTATAGCTGAACTGTCATCGCCTCTCACCTGGATGCCAGAGCATAATGCCTACACACTCAGCGCAGCTGCAGTTGAAAACGACTCTATCCCCGATCTCGAAAAGTCGCTAGCTCTCGCCCGGATATTTCTTCCTAAATTCGACACCGACTACGTCCAATTCCGCGACGAGGTGTTCCGCGACATCCTCGGCCACCATTCAATAACCTTACTTACCTATATGCTGGACCACGAAGGGGTGCCCGTTTCGCTGGTAACTCCTAACTCCATCTTCCAATGGGCGTCGCGGCCTCTCATCGAAGCGCTCATCGGGCGCGGATGGGATGTCAACGCGCAAGATGGCGCTACTTTTAACGGCAAGCGCCTGATTGACTACTTCGTCCGAGAGCGGTACGGCAAGGAGGATCTGGTGCGATGGCTCGTCGAGGAGAAAGGGGCGGCGGTTGAAAGCCAGCAATCTGATACCGACGGCGATAAGACGAGAGTGCAGCCACCGCCCCTGCTCGAGACCTGCGCAGCTTTCGGCTCGGTTCCCTCATTCAAGTTTCTCGAAGAGAACGGTACGAGGTCTAGTCGGCGTATCTTGCACGTGGCCGTGGAAACAGCCGCCAGCAGAGGCGCAAATCCCGACTGCGAGGTCCCCGCACAGAACCCTGGCGAAAAGGCGAGGAACATGAGTGTTGAGATGCTGCGCTATCTCGTAGACAAACGCCAGCTGGATATCAACGGTATAGATGCTGATAGAACTCCACAAAATCCAATAGAAAGCCATTGGGGTACACCAATATGCTATGCGGCGCGTTACCGGAATGGAGCCCCTGTGGTAAGATGGGTACTCAAGAAAGGGGCTGATCCAACTTCCAAGAGCCCCGGTTCCGGCTTCGACGCTGTAGCATATGTTAAGGAGGCTAAATGTGATGAGGTTCTCGGCGTGCTAGGAGAGTGGCAAGGGACAAAAACCCAAAGTTAACGGTTGAAGATTTTCAAATACTTAATATACCTAATAAAAATGGGATTTTAAGATCCCAACCTGATTTACTAATTACTAGGTATCCAGCAGGTATGTTTAGGTAGATAATTCGATGGGGCGAAAAGTCACGCGGGTCAGTTTTTTCTACGGGTCTTATGTTGTATAGGGGATGCTATTCTTAGATCCTACCTAAAACGTCTAGTCCTGGAGTTGTCTATCGTATAGGCATCATTTATATGTACAACCACCTAACGCCCCCCGCCGGAAAGAATGGAGACCAGTGTCATCATCTTGCCTCTAGTCGTCGCCAGTATAGACCTCCCAGTTCTCGTAAACCGATCCATCGGAGCCATGTCGCTCATCGCGATGTCCGACCATTGCAATGTGGCACTCATAGCACCGTCCTACCATCTGATCGCCCTCAACCCAGACCTTCGCGTAGTGGGACGCCGGTTGGGAGGTCAGCGGATCAATACCGCAACTCTCGCAGGCCTCGAGGGCGTGGGTCCGTTTGATGACGGTCGTCTCCTCTTTCGATTGACAAACATCCTAAATTGCCCAGAGTCAGTAATTTTCGCTGTATGATGTGATGGTCGATAGAGGTTTGGGGAAGGATATGTCGCCGTGACAACAGGAAAGGCGCCATAGACGCATTGGAGAAGCGAGCTAGCAACTTGGAGTACACTAACCTCCCAGAATTGGGGGACTTCGAAGAAGACCTCGAGGAAGTTCGAGTCTCCGAGGACCCAAAAATGGCTGTCCTTGACAGCCATTACATACAACCGCTCAATGGGCGGGAGTTGCATTTCGTAAGCAAGCGCCAATGTTCGTCGAAACTCGTCGATGATATCCTCATTTATGCGGCCGCGGTAGTTCATGGACCTCTGCCACTTGATGACGAGTCCTTGGAGATACTTCGCAAGCTTACGGTACACCGCAACCTTGATTGACTGGAGGTTCAATCGATCCGCAAGTGCCCAAAGCTTAATGCCTCGTAGCATGGTAGATATATCGTTGCCGGAATACTTTTGGCCGAGGGCTGGATAACACATATGGTTAGCACAGAATATTTGACGGGGCTTTTTTGATTGCTTCCTTACATCCAGAGTAGATGGTTGCAAGTACATCGTAGAGGAGGTCGTGGTCCGCTTCGATGTCCACGACGTTGTGGCCGTAATATCTGGCCTCCTACCACACGTGAAAGATATATTAGCGTCTGGGAATACTTCTATGGCCGTAAAGTGTGTTGGAAATATCGTAGCTAGAAAGCACTCTATTCAACCCTACCTGTATTTTCTCGCGAAACCACTCGGATCCCTTGCAGACAACATCTGAGTGGACCATAATCTGGCCCCCGTCGTCACAGCGGACCAAGATGTCCGCATGCCAGCTGGACTGCAAGAGCCTGTACTCAGCCTGTTAGGTAATCTGTTTCAATATTATCCTTAGAGGCAAGGTTAAACTCACCACAGCATCATTGCGTCGGGAGCGTCTAACAAGACGCGCGTGGCCTGACTGGCCCGATGCCATAGGCTAGTCATGGTATATCGATGAGCGATATTATCAAAAGCTCCTGTGTATTCTGCTTGGTCCGGATTCCTTGACACAAGATACTGGATATGAGAAGGCCTGAGGTGGAGGAAAACAGGTCGAAATGGGGGTCTGAGCCTCTGGTATATATAGGGAATCTGTCGGTTCCTCGGGCAGGTCACGATCCAGTGCGGACTGGCTGTAGAAGCCTAGCTCTCCTGGAGACTCATTTAATAGCATGAGCATGACACAGTATTGCACTCACTCCTTCTAGCTACTCCAGGTTTCTGTTCGTCAGCCGGACAGCTTGGATGGCAAATAGCCAACGAAAGGAAAGCTTCCTATTATAGAAACGGTGTAGAAACTAGATCATAAGAAGCCGCAGAGATAGGCTCTGCGAATAGAAGCTTTTAAAGGACTAGTTTGAAAAAAGGCGGGTGATGGACGGATCATGGGTGGCCCAGTGGCCCCGTAAAGGGGCCCCGAAAGCCGGCTCCGGGACGGGGCTATAAGGGAGAAAGGCCGGGGCAATCGGATTAACAGTTACAACCGCGCCGAACTGTGCGGATCAGCAACAAAATGCTAAGGAACATTGAATCTCTTGAAGAAAATTCATTCAATAGAGCATCATTGAATAGCTGTCACTAATTGAATCGCGTTTTACACAGTATATACTCGCTGGGAGAGTCGTTATCCCAAGAGGGTAGGACACATATTTTAAGAATGATGCTTCTAGGTTACTAACTTAACTTAGCAGTTAAGTCACTCTTTTCATCTTTGCACACTGCGTTCATAGATAGACATCCACATTCTTTTTACAATTCTTCCCAGCTAAAACATGTCTCTTTCAACTCCTCTTCTCTTAGGGTTTTAGCCGTTAACTGGTGTAGAAATTATATCGTATTCAAATCCAGGAGGCTGTCCCGTCCCCTTGGATTAGTGGTGTTAATCATTCCTAGATTATTGGGTTATGATACATTCCTCACGCATACAAATCACCTTAGTCCTACGAGACTCAATGTTTAGTAATTACAATATCTTTGATTTGATCCCCATCCTGTGTTGTGTCGCCAACGTCATTGTCTTGATAATCCGAACACCCGAGTCCAAGAGTATAATATGATATACATAGATGTAAACAGAGCCAATCCCTCAGAGTACTCATCTACAAGGGGAATGGGAAGATATTGAGACGCTCTACGCTGTTATATATATTCATATAGAATCATTACTGGTACTATATACAGAATACAAATCCAGTCGTTTAGCTAACCTTAGTATCCTCACGGCAAAGAAACAGGTCTGAGGAGACACAGATATTCCACGATAAATGAGAAAGGCACGCAAAAGAAAGAGTTTAGATTCCTCCCCGTAATCATCTAGGGCCTTCATCAGCCGAAATCGATACCGACAGAATTTAACATTGCTCCTGGGAGGGCAGCCAACATCGCGAACTATCTTCCATGGTCGGCCAGCTATCCCGCTATGCTCTAGTTTAAGTAACTAGGGTACGGTTCGTTGAACGGCACTTATGAGAGCTCGGGTATGGCACCCCGCTGGCATAAGAGCATGGCGCTTAGCACTAGCTGGGTTAGATCTCGAAAGCGAAATCTCGGCAGTAAAAAGACCGATCTAACGCCGTGAGGGATTGAGCTGGAAGGAAACATGATATAAATACGATGGCGCAACTACGTTTCGCTCAGGCAATCACTATATAGATCGAACAACCTGGCGAACAAGGAAAGGAAGCCGATGATCAGGTTAGAAAGTTCGGTAAAGGCCGTCAGACGCTGAAACCTACCGTTGGGGTCCAGCGCCGTTTACTTCGTGCCGGTTACTACATCCGGTTAGCACCGCGAGGTACGTACCTTCAATATAGCTTCAGATTTCACCTAGGTAGGCATTCGCCAGCCGGCACGGGAGGGCACCACGAATATAAATATCCATCAATCCCGCCATCATTTAGCGAAATTCATTAGACTCATCTCCAAGATAATCAAGACCTCCTAAGTTGCAGTCTTCTAGGATTCCACTCTCTTAGTCAATCAACACCTTCGATTGAGATATTCAGTTTACCACAACTTTCTCTAAACTCAATTGTTTAGTCATTAATCAATACATCATGAGTCAATCCGGCGCCCGCGTAGTCGTCACGACCCACAAGGAGGACGGAACGTCCGTGTTCCAGTCGGACAGCATCGTCGAACCCTTCGCGCCCTTCGGGCCTAGTGGTAGTTCCTTTTCCGTCCTCGACGAGCGTCCGAAAGTGCCAGTGAATAACCAAGAGGACCCTAAAGAGTTCCAGAAGACGCTACCCCGCGTTCCTCAAACGGGCGTCATTTTCAGCATCACAAACATGGCCCCGCACCACAGCGCACCCATGCATCGCACTCTCAGCATCGACTACGCCATCGTGCTGTCGGGGGAGATCATCCTCGAGCTGGACGGGGGCGAGGAGACGACTCTCAAGGCGGGCGATTTCCTCGTTCAGAAGGGTGTGAACCACATGTGGCATAACCGGACAGATGAAGTCTGCAAGATCGCGTTCGTCATGGTGGGAGCTGAGAAGATTAAGCTGGCGAACGGAGAGGAGTTGGAAGAGACCGTCTTTAAGAGATAGGGCATTGATCAGAACACGTTTGAATATTTAAGAGTAAAAGCGGTCAATATAATTGGGATTTATATGATGCTTAAAGGACCGAGGTGCGATTTCATTCCTGTATACTCCCGGATCCGTTCAAACACCGCCTGACTGCTCTGCTTCTGTTCGGGCGTCGTTGAAACTTGTACCCCTTTAATGACCTTGATGGGCCAGAGCAGTAGGTATCCTCCTATACCTCGACACCGCGGGGGTTCGGTGCTGTGGTCATGTAAGCGACCTAAGCGATCGATGTCACCGAGAGTTTGAGGCACGGTCGAAAGGACTTCGTCAGCGAGTATATGGATTGTCTCTGTATACTGTTCGATTAAAATACGTAACGTCTCTCTATTTGGATCACTCGAGTCGAGGGAAGGCATCACGACCACTAGACAGTCTAAGAGCTGTTGATAGGCAATCATCCGTGCTGTACGGTGGTAGTTCCATTCGTAGGCCATCCAGAGGTCGGGGTGAAGTTGAACCGTTTTAGTCAAAGGTCGTACTGAATGACTAAACTCAGGCAGGTCGGCGACATTCAACACCTTGTAAGACCACTCGGGCTTTTCGCGCCAACTTAACACTTCTCGGTCTAGATCAGACAATCCATGCACCATCGCGAGGACTTCGGCTACCGACGAGCTGCCACTAGCCAAAGCTTCCTGCAAGTTTCTCGCTCGTTCACATGTTTGGCTAATTCGAAGGGCGCTTTTCTCCAAGCGAATAAACGGCGGTTCGTCGTTTAACTGGCTTAGCCACTCCTCTGACACGTCGAGCGACTTAAGGTGGTAGGCCAATTTCTCTTTTTGCTACAAATTGTTGGTATACGAAGACAACGCGGTGGATAATTAACTTACAATCCTATGATGGGCAAGTCTAAAGAGACTCCAGCCACGAGAATCGTATATCTGATCCAGACCTCGAAGCCTCAGTATTTGAGCCATCCCTTGAGCATGAGCTCCCCTCATCGTAGGGTCTTCAATGAAAAAGGTCTACTGGTTCAGCACGTGGGAGTTTACTAAACAACTTCGAGACATACCTCAAAGATATCCAACATGACCGCAGTCATGAGGTCGTAATCATCGGGAACTTTTCCTTTTGCCGATAAAGATTCTCCCAATGCCGAAAGGGACATTCCATAGCAGTGGAATGCCTTCTTGGCCAGAAAATCACTATCCTGGGCCTTCGATAGATCCGCGTAGGCTGCGGCTCGGACAGCCCAGCGTAACGCGAAGCGACCTTCGACGTTCACATCTTTGAATAGGCTTGGAAGATGCTCGAGAAAACCAGGCGAGGACGTCTCGTTGCATGGGTATAGAACATACTTACCCATGAAATGATTGACAGCCTCATCTTCGAGAGAAGGACGTAGGTGGGACGGAGTTGCCTTTGCCCAGGGGTGCATGCCTGGTAGGTTAAGGCCAGCAGCTTCTTCTTCTGTGAGGTCTGAGGGGTCGGCTAATGCAGTAGATGATCGAGCCCGACCTGACTCGTTACCAGTAGACCAGCTCTTTCGTCTAGACCTACGAGAAGAGTTGCTAGATGACGACGCTATCGCAGCCGCCGTATCAACACGTTCGATTACCTTCTCGGTCTCGTATCGAAACACGATACTTGCTTCATCGCGATAGCCTTCGCAGATCTCATTGCGCTTGATACATCGTTGGCAAGAAGGCTTTCCTTCGTCGCATTTGACGCGTCGTTGGCGACACCTCAGGCATCCACGGCTAAGACGTGACATCTCTCGTTTCCCAATAGCCGTATCAGAGATGGATTTTATAATCTAACTCTTGGCGACATGTAGCCCTTCAGAGTCAATATTACAGCATGATGCTTCAATTCGACATTCTTCAGCTGAGACCGGGATACTACGCGTCTCATCAGCTGACACGGAAATAGACGGAGATAGAGGATTATTAACACGTGATGGTTCATGTTTGAAGTATTACGGTTCTAAATGTAGTCCTAGATGATGAGTAGATAAATCTTAGTATGTGTCTACGTACATACCGTAGTCGCGTGCCTCAACGATGTTTTGACGGCGAATGAAGCGAGGAAGAATTTTGTTAGTCATTCGACAAACTAGAAAATTCTAGGGGCATTTCCGTTTGACGCCAAGCGCCAAGACTCAGGGGCCGTAAAACATGGCGATGATTTCCACATGTGCAAAGTTATCTTAATTGATAGCACCGTGTCGACCGTCATATCGTTGGTCTTGACTCTTTAGAGTTTATTAATGCTACATATGATGCGGATCGGCTGTTTAATCTAACGCTCGCAATCGAACCGTTCGTAGATCTAACGTTGCGGTCGATGATGACAGCGGGATTGGGGTTTAGCTCTCTCCCCTCCTCCGCATTTACCCCAGACGAACGAGGGTGGATCGACAGCATATGACGTTCCCATGAACAAAGAATCGAAGCTTCGAGCGAATGGACCTCGAGCATTGTTAATGAGATGCTAGAATCGCTAACATAGCGTCGTACTACTGACATAGAACATGAAGTCATTTGTCACGAGATATCACCAGATGAATGGCATGTCAGAGGAGCTAACGAAGTTATATAGATGGCAAGGTTTCTGTCGAGTCTCCAAGATCATGACTCGAATTCCTGTTGATATACATACAACATCTGCTAAAGAATTATCGCACATATCAAATCAATAACCATATTTCAACCTCAAGAAACAACCACAATCATGTCGGCAGACGGCCACGGACTACCTGACAACGCCATCGTCGGCGCGCACGACATGATCCATCATGCCGAGCAAGAAGAGCATGAGTATGAAGCCGCCATGAAGCGAGGAATCACAGATGAGGCTGCAGAGGCCGAATATGACCTAATGCACGGTGCCGAAGAGCGCGCCGCTCGAACTGAGGTAATGTCGCCCAGAGCTATGTGTCCGTTGTTGTACGCCCTAACCATCAGCAGAGGAGACGCAGCTCTCTCAGTAAGGTCAAGAGGACCTTAGAAAAGCTCATCCCCGGAAAACATTGAGGCTTTTCCCTCATGAAGTTTACGGGTACGCAGTGGCGCTAAATTGGGCATTGTACAACACGTATCGCGAGTCATTTTCATGATATCCTGTGTTTCCGAGGAGCAAAAGAACCTCCAAGAGCACTGTAAAATATAACTCATATTGATCTTTTCCTAATATCAAATATCATGTTGTTGATGCTTCGACTCTGTCTCAGTGCATGCCCTTCCCATCCTCTAAGAATAATATTACGCTGCGATCTCGTGACTGTTATCGCGTACCATGTCGTCTCATACGAAAAGTCCTAGGAACTTCCAGCCTTTCTTAAGGCTAATCGCGTATATACAAGAAGGTAGAAGGTCGTGGGTAGAGAAGCCTGTAAATTTATACGATCGAGGCCGCTGTTAAAACCTAACCGTGCATCTACCCGTTGAAGCTAAACTCGGCGTAGGCGTAAGTAAATAAACATCTACTCAGTGTGCCGCTACTGATTGGATTAGAACTAGTAATAATTCCGATAGTTGATTTCCAAGGAAAAAGAATAGGGGACGAATCGAATAGGTGTCTTGCGATAGCCGAAGTGGTCATACACCACCTCCACGTAAGCGCGACATCTGAGGATGAAGTTATTCGTGCTTCGTGATGATATAATGATGGGCTTACCAATGATTAGTCACGGTGAAGTACACGAACCATTCGATCTAGTTCCTATGTGCACTTAGTTGACATGCAAGACTCAGGGGATGTAACAAAACTTAGAGATGGTAACTATACTCGTGAAACAAGCTCTCTTAAACTGGAATGGAAAGCTCCAGCTCCGAATGAGTATATACTACCTTGGAACCAAGCCTTCCAAGACGTAGTGTCGAATCCCGTGGTTTAGGCTATATAACACGATATACCACCACATCACGAGTGTGCAAACAGGCCTCACCCAATCAGCACTGGTAACCCCGCACACTCGGGATTGATTCACGACTAGTAGGGGAAATGCTACCCCATTGATATGGCATCATGCGCATTGCTGTCTGTGACCGAAGCTTGCACCTATCGGAGTGTTCTACTGTGAGAAGATACAGGCCAAGTTGCTAAGCTCCAGTGTCATTCATTCTAATACCTATCGAGGGACAAGCAAGCACCATGGCCACAGCCGTCGCAACACCTCAAGCTCCCATCTCATTCCAGGACTTGACGGAGGCGTCTACTCAAACAAGTGCGGCCCCGAGGCGCCATGATGTGACGACGAATATCAACTACTGGAAGGACCCTGGCGATGGCTCGCTGCCGATGCCAATCGTAATTGCCAAGTGAGCAACAATTGACACTTCCCTGCCCCAAGTTCTCCATAGTATTCTAACGAATCCCATAGTAATACGGTAAAGAACGAGCGTCCCCACGTACCACAGCAACTCGTAGTCCACGACGTGACGGGCGAAGAGGACAAGTACTCGCTGGATAACCACGGGTTCCAATTCCTGCGACACGCGAGCAAGGTGACTTCGCTGCAGGACTTCCAGGATGAGGAGCTGGTCAAGGCCGAGTACTACCCGGAGTCGGTAGAACTCCTGAAATCTGTGTAAGTCCCTGAGAATTCCTTAGCTCCTTAATAAACCTCAGTCTTAGCGGTACCGGACTAACGTTGGAGCAAATGGAAAGCACGGGAGCGTCCCGCATCTTCATCTTCGACCATAAGACGCGGTGCGGACCGTCCAACTGGCACAAGCTAGGCAAGGGCAACCGGTCGTCGCGCGGGCCTCTCCTCCGTGCCCACGTAGATCAATCCTACGACGGCGCCGAGTTGGTCCTACGGAGATGGTTCAAGGGGGAGGCGGATGAGTTGGTTAAGAAGCGATATCAGATCATCAACGCAGGTTTCTCTCATTTCGCACAGTTGTCCAAACCAGCCAACTTACTTTTTTAGATCTGGCGCCCTATCCGTACAATCTTCAAAGACCCCCTAGGTGTCGCAGACGCGACTTCGATTCCAGATACAGACCTAGTAGGGGCAGCAATCATCTATCCGGCGGACCGGGACGAAACGTGGACGATCCGGCCACGCGCGACGCATCGGTGGTACTTCAAGTATGCGCAGCAGCCAGATGAAGTACTGCTTATTAAGTGCTTCGACTCTGACGAGTCCGCACCCGCACGCCGCTCGCCACACAGCGCATTTGATAACCCCGAGGAGCGGGACCGGGAGTCGAGGGAGAGCATTGAAACGCGAGCATTGGTTTTCTATGATTGAGGACGTAAATATCGACTGTCGGGGCTGTGCTTAGAACCTGTAAATACGGTAGCATGTAGACAATATAAAGTGAAAGACGTCAATTACGAAACCACATTAGATAACTCATTGGGTGGGGGATATCAATTTGGTATCATATTCCTGTTCTAACAACGTAAGCTAAACGTCATCACATATACCTCATCTCATTACATCTCATTTCACTCCTCCCTCCACATCTTACTCGGGCTAGGTAGGGGACTCGTCTGGACACGCGGTCGACTCTTGAATATGGCTTCGTAATCTTCCTGGCCGGCTTCCATAAGCTCTTCGGCGATAGATGTATCGTGTATGTCCTCTTCCTCCAGTCTCGGGAAATGGCTATCCTTCCTCTGAGGTGCCTTGCTCTTCCTCTGGGATCGCCTCCTTTCGAGCTGAGCTTTCTGGCGAGCCGCCTCGAAACCAGCCATAGAACGCCTCGTTCGGGCTACTAGGTCTTCGTATTCTTCGCCTTGCTCCGGTATAGGATTTGTTACGTCCTCGGCGCTGCTTTGTGCGTGAGTGGATTTTATTGGCGATAGTGGAGCTACCTCGTCATCCTTCTCATACGATCTTGTTCGGGACATAGATATACGGGTTCTGTCGGCTAGTGACAGAGTGTGGCGTTGCTTCTTCATTGGCGATGGTGATGCATTTGACATGGATGCCAATATCTCGTCGGCCATAGCCTGTGTGGGCGAAACGGTCCGTGGTGGGGCAATCGGTTCGATTGCTTTACGTGGATGTAACAACTCAGAAGGTGATATGTCACGGGAAGCAACACCATGCGAAGTTGAGACTGGAGCAGTCTTCTCGGGCTCGGTAATTTCATGCCTTTGAAGAGATTCCGACGAAGTTGATGGGTGAGATAATGGTTCTTGGGCCGCAGTTTCAATCTTCGGCGGTACGCTTGAAGACGCTTTGTGAGTTCGGCCATATGATCTCGAGGTAGAACTTGCTTTTGGTATTCGTCCTGTCGATTCAATACCGCTAGCTTTAGGAGGTGCGAGGAAACGACGCCCGACGGGGGCTTGCGTGGGTACTGGAATTGGACGTAGTTCCTCCTCGAGTTCATCTTCCCATTCGCTAATATCGGAAATTGAGTCGACGGCTTGGTGCGGCTTTACAAGGGATGAAACGGCTTCGACCATCGAATCCCTCTTCGAACCGCCGAGTAGGTTAGCAAAATTGGGGATTTTTGGCCGACCAATAGCATCAAGTTCAGCGTTCATGGTGTTGATTATCCTGGCGTATTGTGGGGGTGGCACACTAGAAGAGACTTGATCTTTAGTGTCTATGTGGTCGATATTAAGTTGTTGATGAGCTGTGAAACCGAAGTCAACAACCTTCGGCTTGCTTGCTGCCCTTGCCTTCCTGGGAGACTCCTGTGGCATGTTTCCGAACATTTTCTTGCGGAAATCGTCCCATTTCTCCAATCTTGCTTTTTGTAATCGGACTCGATTGTCGAGCTGCTCTAAGAGACCCGTATGCTGGTCCTCGAGGTCGGAAATTCTCCCTTCGCATACACCGGTCCAGACATCGTCGAAATGACTACCAAGGAGTCCCCCGGTGCGTGGGTTGGTGTCGTTGAATAATAGACTATCAATCCATTGATCATTTCCAGTCCAATTAGTTCGGACAACCCTATAAATCTCCGTTTTCGCTCGCTCTGATGTCTCGGCTATACTCTGCTCGGTTTCCACTTTGACCTGCTCCTTTCGACGGGTAATACCTCGCTCCTTCAATGCTAGCAACTCTTCGAAATCACGATACCTAGCTCGGGCAGCACTCTTTTTGACCAATAAAGAACATAGAGACGCCTTGTGTGCTAGCAATAGTGCGTTAAGCTCGGTGCGGTCTCCCGAATATCCCCAGTTTTCTAACGATATGTTCTCGGAGATCGTAGGTCGGTACTCAGGCCCAGAATTAAGGGCACGTTCGGCCACTAGCTTCTTCAACACCGCCGAGGAAAAGACGGCCAGAACTTCTTCTAGTCGTTCACCCTTACATTCGTCCAGCATCGTCTTCCGTATTACGGCGTCTCGGCCGAGGACGCCATTTTTCTTGGCTTGTTCTAGTCCGCGGAGGAGGGCAGCTCGTAGGTTGATCGATTGAACTTGGTCGAGAGGTGGGTAGAAAGGACGCAGCTTCTGTAGAATGTCAATACATTTCGCCCGAGGGTAGATATAGTATACGTACATTTTGGGCGTCATCGTAATCCCAAAGTGTAAATAGCTGGTATAGAGCCCATTCGACGCATTGTATTCGCTTCTTCTGACCGCCAGCAGCATCCTTCGCAGAGAAGGTCGCAAGAGTTATGCCAGGCCAATCCTGCTCATGGTCAAGGTCTAATAGACGAAGATTGGTAAGAAACAAGGCGAGGTTGGAAGTAGAGCACGGGATATGGACCGACGCAGCGGTAGCTGGAGCATGCTGGGGAGCGGTCAATGGTTTGGCGGGGACGCGTAACGATCGTGAGCGTGCCGCCGATGTGTTAGCTTGCTGAAGCGACATTGCGGCATGGTTTACTGTCTTTAACGAGGGTATCTCTACTGGTCCATGTGTATTAATTGGGTTCGGTAGGTAGCACAAGGCATTGGCATTTACAAGTTGCTGTACACTATTTCTCAACGACGAATCGTTTGGGGAACAGAAGATGGTGGATTGTTGATTTTCAAGGCGAGTTGATGCATCAATACGTTGTATTGCGCTTATCGATAAGAGCTAGCGTCCCTTTTCCCTTATCAATAGTGGACTTAGTGGGGTTTGTTCTTAGGTACCCAACCTTCGCTAAACACGAACCTACACCTCGGTGTGTCTGCCATTCTATCGACATCATCTGAAGGTAAAACCTCGTTGGCCTTTACCTCTTTCTTATCCTAATATCGAGCTAAATAATCAGGATTATACGCTGTAATTTCCAAATTCAAATCTTTAGCAACAACTACGCCTCTTAGAGTTTGGTTACTTCACTTACGTCCATGATTCATGTTGGCAATTAGGCTAGAATTGACGCGCTACGCCGAGAAAACAATATTGGAGGGACTAGTCTATGTATTCCTAAGCTTGAATCCCTCCCTCACTAGTTGACTTTGATCGTCAATCCATAAATCCATAAACCGGCGCCTTAAACCCAATATTAGCCCTTTAGAAAAAGAGTTTGCTAGAAACAATTGTACCAGCTTAGAGTAAACGTCTTTCCCCCTTTAAAGTGTGGATTCCTCGGCGGCATGGCAGAGCGGTCCAAGATGCCTGCCGTGCCTAAAACTCTAGCCACGTTCCTTCTCGCCGAATATCAGCGTTCCTTCCCAGCCAGTCCCTTTCCTCTCTCGAAGGGGCCTTCCTTTATAATGGTATGAACCATATAAACTAGCATAGACGCATCACTCCTTCCCGCAACCTCGCGAGCAAGAGTCTCCGGTGACACATCGACATGCCGAGCACGTGCCAGCCAGAATGATTGTTAACTCGCCGGATACGGGGTCGCAGTGCGCACCGCTGTTGGTTGCCGAGCATAGCGCCGTCGTGCCGGGAGAGCCGCAGTCCAGCCGCCATGATGCCGGTGCGCCTCCCTGACCGTCGCCCGCCGCTACGTTGGTGTCGATGCTGGTCATCGCCGGAGCCGGCGCTGCGAGAACGGCCGCGGCGGAGATTAGGAGGAAAGTAAAGACCTGAGGATTTACATGTTAGCTTCATGTCGTATTCAAGGTGTTCGTATAAGCCTGAGTATCAAGCCTTATCCCAATTGATGAGCAAGGTATTTTTCATTGATTAAGCAGCTTACCTTCATTTTGGTAGTTGGATATTAGGGCGCTGGTTCTATATCTGTAACGTTTCTGGTGCCGGCGAGGAGGGTTCTATCGAAAGGTCGTATAACGAACGCGAGGAAGTCTACCGAGTCGCTCGAAAGTCTAGATGATCGGCCACAGCGTTGACTTATCTAGTAGAGATTTACGGGGCAAGCATTCAGCATGACACCTCACCGTACCACCTCGAATAGTTTGCCACAGCAAGGGATTTATATTCCAGCCGTACCCGCGAGCCCGGTCTCGATTCTCGTCTCGAACTTCCCGACTCCTGGTCCGATTACTTACCACTCGCGGCGGATCCCCCTTTTCCACCCTGCTGCGTGAAATCTCCCCGGGTACAACCCTGCCCGCAGGACGTCAAGGCGTACCGAGTGGTTGGCTAAGTTTGGCCCCGTTCAGAGTTGCTCTGATTTTATTAATGATTATCCGGCGAGCCATGAATACGTGACATATGATAGGTCGTTGGATATGGACAAGACCGCCTAACCTGCGATCAGCTACATTAATTGCTAGGCGACAGCTAGATTCAGCACCGGGAGATTTAAATAGCTTAGTAAGTGCTTGCTTGCCTGTTATGCGCCGACAAGACAACCATGGCTCGCTACTATAAACGCCGGGACAAGCCCTGCGAGACCATCCGGGAGACCTGAAAAGGGGGCAAGTCTCTTCAACAGAAATTTTCAATGGTACACTCCAATTCCATTTGGCGTTGGATATTCCTCATGCGGTAAACATAGACGGGCGAGCTCAAAAACAGCAGCCTTGGAAATTCTAAAAATACGTAAAAGGCTGTCCTCAATTGATTATCCGGGACGTGGCAGGCCGGCATCTAGAAAGGCGGACTGATTTATCCATATTGCGCCCGACAGGGGTTGCGGGAATCGACTACATGGAACTCCAAATCCCCGGACGCCCGCCAGACACGAACAAATATACCACTCCCAGTTCCTAGAGACCGATTCCCGTAGTGGTGGCTGGTCTAGCGATCGATCGGGACTCGGCATCGAGCCCGTCGCCCCAGTGGTCCGCAGCAACAGCTGATTTAATATCGACATTCCCCAAAAGCATCACAGTTTAATATAATCATGTATGAGAGGGCCATGCGGCTCTCGCACCTATCTATTAATATTCTACAAGCAATGTACATGCTCACCGTGGCGAAACAACCTTCATAAAACATGCAGACTAACTCCCTGCTTCCCGTGGTGTATATTGTACAATCCATGACCAGAATAGCATCAAAGCGTCAATGAAACAAGCATGCCAACGCCGACAGAACCCCCTATTTCTAATACGCAGCCAATGAGAAGTATCCGAGAGCGATACCCAAGGCCCCGCGGGCGATAGGAGACCGGGCTTTGCTCATCTATGTAGTCGTAGATATCCCGTGCCGACAGCCAAGACAAAGCCAAGGGAAACTTGGAAAACAGCCACCGAACTCCTCGTAATTCATCCGTGCTAAGGCCGAAAAGACGACCTCAACGAAGTCCGAATAAACCTCTCAACTCCGCAACGCTCAGCCGGCTAACACCTCGGGCACCCTCCTCGCTGAGGGCCTCGTTGACAAGCTCGCGTTTTCGAGACTGCAGGTCGCGAATACGGTCCTCGACCGTCCCCTCGATCAACACGTGGTGGACTGTAACTTCTTTCTTCTGGCCGATACGGTGGGTTCGGTCAATAGCCTGATCCTCGATGAACGGGTTCCAGAACGGCTCCAGCATGATAACGTGCGAAGCCGCCATGAGGTTAAGTCCAGCGTTTCCAGCCGACAGACTAACCAGCATGATCTTAGTCTCAGGATCCTCCATAAACTTCTTGACGGCGGCAACTCGATCTTCAGGCCGCATGGATCCATCGTAGCGTAGGTACTTGAATCCGTGGTCTTCCATAGGGATCTCCAGCAAGTCGAGGAACGACGTCCACAAGCTAAACACTAGCGTCTTCTCGCCGGGACTCTTCTCCTCAATCGCGTGCAGTAGCTCTATCGTCTTATCGGACTTGGCGCTCGGCACCCAGTCCTCTCGTAGGCGCTTCAGGTACTTGGCTTTCGCGGCCGGGTTAGTGGCGCTCTTCGCTTTCAGGGCGGCCATCGATAAGAACGTGTTCTTTTTCTTCTCTCGCTTCTCGCCCGTCGCCGTCTTTCTCTTCTTCTTCGAGGTAGGGGAGCTCTTGTTGCTATCCCTCTTTCTCTTGCCCTTAGAGAGCGACTCCTTCTTGACCCGCGCCTTATCATCTGACGTCGAGTCGGGCGTCGTCTCACGCTTCTTAGTCTTAATTGCGATTTTAGGCGAGTTGATATCCAGCAACTCCATGCGGTTCCTCCATAGGTGACTCACAGACGGTAGAGAGTCATTATCCGAGTCTTCTGCATTGACCAATTCCTTTTTCGCGGAGACTTCTGCCCAAAAGCTATCATTGCCAGGCTCTGGAAGTAGCCCCGCCTCCTCTTTGACGGGGGTAGGTTTGCTATCGGTATCCGTAGAACCAGGATCGTCTTTCTCGTCCTCGTCATCGGATACGACGAAACCCTTGAGGTTTCCGCGTTCATCCGCGTCGTCGTCGGGTATGCTTTCGTAGCCATCCGATTCGTCATCTGTATCCTCCTGCTCGCTCTCCTCCTTAAACTGACCGAGCTTATGAGCCTCCAGGAAGAAGCAATAGCAAATGATCTGCTCAGGATCTATCATTGACTGGCAGCCATTGTATTGGCAGGGGCATTGAGCATCGGGATTCGAAGACGTCTTGAGCTCTAGAGTGGCAGCGAAACAAAGACCGCATATAGGGTGACCGCATGGAAACAAGATCAGCGGGCTTTCAGTTGATTCTTGGCACATTGTACACTCGAATTCAGTTTGCGCCTTGAGTTTTTCGACGATTTCGTCATCGAGTTCCCCGGCCAGATCAAGCATGTCCTTCGGTGAAAGTGATACACCTTCGGGAATACCGAAGTCCCTGATAAGGTGCGGGTGACAACAAGCCTGGCGCAGGCGGAGAAGTAACGTTAGAATATAGGTGTACTTCTTCATTGGCATGCCAGGCTTAAGAAACTGGTTGACCTTAAGCTGCTGTTTTGTCTCGAGAGCATCGTAGAACGCTCGCTGGTCGTCATTCAACTTGGTTATGGTCTGGTATTTAGTCAGCGGCGGCAACTTGACAATTGGCTCGCCGTCAATTGTGCTCATCTTCGTCCGTCGTAGGGTTATGCTTCTAAACAGGGCCTGGAGTTGCCTCATAGCAGGGCCAGACCCGTTGCTTCTCTGGCTAATGGGCTTGTTGATGTGCCGATGGAAGTGGTGCCAATCGTCGTAGGGCTTTATCCGAAGAAAGTGGATGAGTGGGTATATTTCTTCGATCCTATTCATAAACGGCGTCCCCGTCATGCAGAGCCTGTAAGTCGCCCTAATTCTAGCAGCCGCTATCGAACACTGAGCCGTTCTAGTCTTGATATTGTGGGCCTCATCAAGGATAACTCGATAGAACAAGGCATTGGGATCCAGGATAACAGGCGGCTTCTTGTCCTTATTTTTATACTCTGATGCAATTGTCCTATATGTGGTTAGGACGATATCGTACTTGAGGAGATCGGCTGAGGTCTTTTTCTTCATGTTCTTCCCATGATACATATACGTCTTCAGCTTATGGCTCGGTTTCACTTTCGTGTTGATTTCCTGCTCCCACTGATACATCAGGGCAAGCGGGGCAATGATGAGCGTCGTCTTTTGGGTGCTATTTCTTGGTGGGCGTGCCAATATTAGGGCGAGTGCTTGAATAGTCTTGCCTAAGCCCATAGTATCTAAACGTATGGTCAGTGATCTCGGTCATGGTCGGTAGCCGTACGAGTGTAACTGGTACTTGCCTGCTAGAATCCCCCCATTCTTGTGGGCATCTTCTTCCTGTTGCATTAACCAAGTCAGGCCGACTTTTTGATGTTCCATCAAAGTACAGGACAAACCACCCGGCGTCTTCTTTCGCTGTTCCGGGGCGATATCTATTTCCGGTAGGGACAGGAGGTGCTGTACTTCCTGAGACTGTATATCCTCGGATATAACACGGCCATAAGAGGCACGGTCATCTTCATCATCATAACCGTAACCAACAACTCCGCCCGGATGAAATGGTGGACGAGGGGGGAGTTGTTGATAAGGCTGGTGCTGATGCCGGGGATCCTGAGGCTGGGGAGCCTGGGGCGGTTGCTGCTGAAGTTGCTGGAACCGCCCAAATCGGTCTCGATCTAGGGCATCTGTAGATGCATGGAAGTCTGCAACAATTTCACGTGCAGTTCTAAACATCGCAGCAAACTCGTGATCCAGATCACGAGTAGGTGTCTGCGAGTTCATCATGGCTACGAATTGTTGGACAAGCTGAGGTCTGCCTGGGAAGCGGTCCTGTGAGTTGGTCAGCATATCAGATAAACCCCAAATTCCGCCCCTCCGGCGTAGGTAAATTAGTGTCTCACCCTGATTCTATCTATAAACTGGGCAACAATGCCAGTCCGGGGTGATACCTCCTTTTTCACTTCCGGGCTTTGTTGTTGGTGCAGCTGCTCTTGTTGTCTATGCTGTAATTGCTCCCGGCGAAGTGCTTCAACTGGTGTCATCGCTTTCTGGGTGGAGTTTCCTTCAACATATCGAGACCACGCATCGGGACGAGGTACAAAAGTAGGTACGGGTCCTAGCATCTGCCGATTTGCACGCTCTCGGTTGAATTGTTGGCTCTGGAGCGCTCTTCTAGCCTGTTCTGCTTGGATGGCTTGTTGCTGTTGCTGTTGCTGATACTCCTCTCGAAGACGCCTCTCCTCAGCAATCGAATCAGTATGAAGTGGGTTGTACATATACTGTGGTTGATTATTTTCTTGATCGAATGACGCAAACGCGTTGTGGGTGCCTTGTTTAATGTATTCGGGGTTTGTGTGTTGTTGATTCAACAGGTTATTCGGTGGAGATACTGGAGTGTAAAAGTGATTCGGCGCCATTGTGTACATGTCGGTCCACGGGTACGTGCACACTCGCGCGGGCGATATTCAATCGTAAATTTCTTTTAGTTTGTCTACTGTGAATAACAAAGATAGGCCGCGCGTTGTTGCAAATCGCAAATCGCAAATCTATAATTACACAGTGGATAGACTCGAATCTGAACTTTAGAATATTCGTACCTGGGCAGCATCCATGCTCTTTCTCGTCCTAAAAGGGGAACCGTAGGGGAACTTTGTAGATGCTGAAAAAAAGTCTTTGATGGTTCGGACAATGTGGGTAGACGCGTTTGTAGAAACGTACAAACGGATTGTTCGACTTCAATCCGATCGTAGTCTTGTTCAAGGTCTACTTCGTATGTGTAGGTTGAACACTGAATTACACAGTATCCTAGTCGAGCCCTTGAATGATCGATCTACGACTAGGTATGGAATGAATTATCCATGGACCACGAATGTTGGAGGGACCCAGAGCCTTGGGAGTCAGCCCAATACCCCCGTTTGACGCGCATTAATACGACCGCACGTGCTGATTGGAAAAAGCACGGTACTTATTATGGCTTAGGCGCCCTCAGCCGCCCCAGGCGTTTTCTAATTACGCCGCTTACCCGATTCAACCCAAGCCTCATCAATAGACGTAAATACTTAGGTACCTAGGTAGTAATATTTATCCTTATAAGTGGCGAAATCATGGAGCCTTATCATCGTCGATGGCCTTGTCTACGTATACGAATTCTTCACCGAAAATAAAGCCTGCTGGAATATACTATGTACATAAAACCCTTTAAGGGAATTATCTTAGAAGCAAGATCATCAATCATATTATGTCACTCATATACGCTAAGGTTAAGCTTGTTCTAGCGTACCAGGAAAATCCCCAGATTGATTCGCATCACACTAATTTTAGAACGAACCTGGGAAGCTCTGCCGGCATTTCAACCCCTATCCGTCCAGGTACCTACATACGTAATACAGGGGGGTGCTAGGCTAATAAGTTCAATGTTGTTATCGCAAGGAATGATTGCACGCGTTCACTTTTTATACAAATAAAAGGTAAACAAATGAAATGAGTGATAAACTTCCAAAGAGTTTTATCAATTTATCTAATCCAGATCTAGAAAATCAGCCCGGATTGAAATCAAGTTTCCAAACCCAGCAAATCGCTCCAATTCCAGTCATTGCGATCTCGTGATCGACATTCCGCCACCAGTTCGATCTCATTTCGTAGTCCAACCCCTTTACCATTCTAACATACTTACATGTACCTATGTACATACCTCACACCCTTTAAGCCCCATCCCTTTTAAAAGCACTTGAGCTCCACGTCACCGTTAGTAATCCAGATACGTCCTGAGACCACTTTCTTGATGATAGCTTCCTAGACGACTTTTACGAACCATATGGCCCCAGTTCCGTTCCATCATTATCGATTTCGATACATAAACAGAGTCAATATACTAAATACACCCATAACCTTAACGTAATGCTTTGATGCACGTCTGGTTTGACTCTCGATATGTGCAACTCTCCCAATCTCTAATAATTCTCTGGCCCCAGTTATAGTCGGCCGGAGGATAGCATTTTTCCCATACAAGACCGAAGTCCATAGACCAGCCAGCTATAAACATGCGAATTAGTAGTTACTACTTTTCGTAAAACAAGAGGCCAAGGATATCTCGCTCAGGGGAAGGTGCTTTATGGACAGGACGGTTCATAGTAGCTGGTCCATGAGAAACAGGAAAGCGACTGAAGGCTACGTACGTAAACTGTTGGCTCTTCCCTTCGTGTCGGCTTGGATGCTGAATTCTATTTTGGTAGTATTGGACCCATAGCCACCGAAACATGTAGACCACTTGGACAGAACCAGTCAGCCTTAACTCATACACATATATGATGTGTATAGCAAATTATATCATATATCACAACTCCGGATGATAGATATCAACATTGACGTAATCACCCTTGTGGATGTAATATAGGAGCTTGGACAGTTACTTACTACCGGCTTAGGGTTGGTCTCCGTGTGTTCAAATTCACCCAGGTATCCTTCGGTACCGATGCCTGGATTCACATTCAAGTCAACCTATATTGATTTCGAAACCAGTCAGTTTCCCAATTTAATTTATACCAATGGCTAGTGGAATGGTATCAAAGGCTGAGGGGGATAATCGACGTACCAAAACGGCAGAACTGAAGTCCTTGACCAACGGACATTTGAGCGGATAGTAATTCTGCAAGCGCTTGACGCTGAACTCGACCTTGGACTTCAGAGAATAGAAATTCGCATTTTTCGTTACATTGAGATGCCCATTGCGCCAGGTCACATTCGAGATCGCGAACCGAACATTAGTCAAAAAATCCGTGAACTCCACGGCTGCAGTACATCCTACGGTGCCGTCGCCGCCAGGGTTTCCGTGAGCCGGTACTGTCTCTTGCATCCTAATGGTAGGAAAGTTTGCATGGATGCTAGGGTGGAGGCTTTCTTCGCTGGGTGCAAATGAGATGTCGACGCCGTCGATCGCATTGCAGGTATATGGTGTTGTTGAGAACACTGAGACCGGTATTACCGCGTTGGCTGTGCGCAAGAGCGCTGCAACGAAAAGAACACCCTTCATTATTCAGTTGTCCCCAAGTGTTGGCGGATTTGATCGATTGATGTGATAAAGTGGGTTGGAGTCAGACGTACACGGATCCTGGGGCAGGTTACCTATCACGCCTTCTTATATCTTACGAGAAATCGTAGACAAATATAGAAAACCCGGTATACTATTTATTCGAAGCGATTATTATGGAGCTTCATTCCGAATGAGTTGACTCTGGGCGCAGACCTGCATGTTTTCATCGCAGCATATGCCCTAAAATTGACCGGTTAAGTTGGTGATTTCTGCCGATTCTGTGCGATATAGTTATGCTGACAACGCCATAGGGTCACACTGCTTGCGGTTCAATACGCGAGATTGCGGTTGATATGTACGATACAGAGGAGAGCTGTTACGTCGATACGACGATGACTACAGAATATCTCATCAATACTCCCTCGCTCACAGAAGCTGGATTTGACTATATGGTAATGTGTAAGAGTAGATTTAATCACCCTAATTTAATCCACTTTCAAAGAAAACAGGAGAATATTCTCGTAGAGATAGTCGCTAGAACTGATTTGTTCTACTCATGATCTCAGGAAGGTCATTGATACTCTCTACAACGGCAGAGTGACAGGCTTTAGATAGCATATGATCACTCACAACTTTTACCACCAAAGTAAGGCAAACCTCTTAAAGTAAGGATATATAGCTCTTAATACGCGTACTACGCCAATAAATCACATTATGAACAGCTAAATTGGCGATCAACATATGTTTGATGGTTTCATAGACTGCTCAATTGCTACTCTAAAACTTGTTGGCCTTGGTCATTCACTTGCCCGTACGAACGTATAATAACACATTATAGTCTCAATGAGTTTCACGCCGACGTCGATAAGATTTCACAGCCATAGTCATATGTACATGTACATATGTAGGCTATAGTGGTACTGTCATAGTTTTAGTGATACGTATTACCAAGGGTTGCCCCCTATATCCGAGAGCCTCTTGCATTGATCCAGCTCCTACGATTAAACCAGTATTTCAACACCCAGAGACTACTTGTGAAGCATGTCGGTTGTCGTATGGTTAGCCCCAGGATAACTGATATCACATGATTGACTCCGTACCTAGATGGTGAGAAGTCTTTAAGCGTGTGCTGACTTGAGGACGGGTTCGTTTACGTCTCTGTGCTACTACCTCCCCGGATCTGGAATGGTATGATGTGCCAGAATCCTTAGTCATATCCTATCATGAGATGCTATATATATCTTTCGCGAACATAGTACCCGTGGTTGGTTTATCAATATATTACGACAACAATAGGACGGCTTAGTATTGGAGTCGCCAGCACAGGAGGAGCTATAGATTAATCTACCCCTTTTTATGGGAGCCAATGATTATCTACTTCGGATAAAGTTCTTTATAGAGGCCAAGACTATGAGTCTCTTCAGATTAAGAGGCTAAAGCTTTTCAAGTAGACTGAGGGCCACATGGTTAAACGTATCCTACGAAGCTCCTTGACTTCAATAACCATAGCTGTGTGCCAACAGATTTATCGTATATGGGAGGAAATGATAGAATAGATGTCTGGATGATATTGTTATATTATTTAATTACTAACGTCATTACAATAACGGTGGTGTCTCGAGCTAAGCAGACGGCTAGATTGGAAACGCCATCTCCGCTAGTGGTTTAGTCGTATGCAAGGGAGATTTGGACTACGGCAACCCCTTTACGCGTCGATGTACTTGTGGCTCTGGTTGTAGTCAATATAATAGCTTAGGAAAATATCGTGACGAAGTGATGACCTTGGATTCCGAATGCGCTGCTTGAGGCCCCTTGGATATTCATTCCTTGGCAGAAAGGATTGATCTGCATGTTGGAGCGGACGCGGAGTTGTAAGAGGCTCTTAATTACCCTTGCTTGGATGCGGTGCATAGCCGCGCGCCAAGATGACCTCGGGTATGAGTGAACATAGTCATCTGAAACGTAGTTAACATGCGAAATACGCCTAAGTCTACGTGGCCATTCGTGTCGCCAAGTCGTTGTTATCATAGACTTCAGTACGTCGCCGAGTCATCGTGTATTCTCTATTCCCCTTTCTTCTCTCAAGAATAATTAGGCCATTTACTAATACGAGTCCTTTCATAGACGGTTGTCAGTGCCGAGAACAAAATTAAGCTCACACTATTATTAGAACCAGATATAATCTTACTCAAGCTACAGCACGCTTGAGCTACACCATGAAATGACCAGCAACAATCCGCGAACCTAGCCCTAATGGTTATAGGAGTATGAAGCATAAGGTTAATATTCTTGTCGGATCTGCCAAGGAGTGTTTGTTCCGGTCGGTTAAGATGATGTATTCCCGAGTTGGTGTCTTGGTAATTGTATTCTACTGTCATATTCATGCGGCAGTCGATGCGCACCCGAAGATGAGACTTGCATCAATCGCCCCGGACCTCGGTTGGGGCTGTATCACGTACCACCCGAAAATACGAGGGTTCACGGTATAATCTCAAATTCGGCGATTTATTGCAATTATCGGAGAATTTGTTCCAAATATCAATTAGTCTAGATGTTCAGTCCGACTCGTTGGGACTTATTTGGTTACATGTAAGTGTCACTTGGATCTAGACCTAGGGTTTGACAACCCCCGCCTTCAGGTTGACATACGGGCACTACTAGGAATAAGACAGATAATGCGGGCCATCCGCACCTGGGGTAACGACACAAGCAGAAGTGGTCTTCAAAGCTCGTCTCTTCGTAGAGTTCCAGTACCTAAAATAATCACTTAGCCACGACGGAAACATAACTCCGGGTGCGGATTCTTCTCGGATTTCGTTGTTCGCATTTCTGTCTTCGGACAGGTATATCAAATGAGGGGATATAAAAATTCTAAAAAAAATCAAGCTCAAATGAGGTTGTATTTTGTGGGGGTCAGCTGGCTTGGAACAAGCTTGGAGGTTGTGTCCCGGGGCGACGGTCACCAGATCTCGCTTGCATGCACTGACGGGTGCTACATTATGCTGCATGTGTCTGCTAAAACTTGCTACGTGGACTGCGGCGGTTAGGGTTATGACGACAGCAGTCAGGGAGCGTTACGGGGATATTATGGGGTCATTATGGGGGATGCCGCATAAGTGCCAGCAATGTCAGAGCGCTAAGACGAATCATCGGATGCTATCTCCGTCACGGCATTAGCGTCACCCGGTTCAAACCTCGTCACTGTTCACTATGCCAATGTGTTCTAAGGGTTTTAAGCCTGCTTCCAGACATTATTGGTGATCGATCTACTCACATGTGCGTATATCCATATGGATACCCAAAAGCTGTTAAGGATCCGGAAGGGATTATGTAGGTAGGTAGATGGGTTTCGTGCCAGGACCCGTATACCAAGCCACTTCCCTTACCCAAGCCCTTCAACCCTTACACCGATACCCTCAACTGCCTTGCAGTGACCCAACACTTTCAAGTTACCTCACCGCCACGAAAATAGACCGCCAACGCTTATAAACATTAAAATATGGAAATCCCCCCCTTCGTATTTTCTTCGGGATCTGTCTCTCCTCCTTCATTACCCTGTTACCATATCACCCTACTTTAAGTTTACCTTACTCAGGGAAATCGAACCACTCAGGATCCCAGATCGGCATGTGCTACTATTAATTGCCTTCATTACTGCATCTCGACGTCTCCCAGCTTTCATACATATGCTGTCTCTCCTACCGGCCTAGCTTCGCGATTACCGCCTCATTCCCGGAAGAATCACTGGCATCGTTACGTTCTTCTGGTCCTTCGGAGTGTCTGTGCGGCACACTTTACTAGTTTTAGATCTGCCACCTTACCATAATGTGCATGAGTTGCACCCTAGAGGGGTATGCTTTCATACAGCCTGGCGCATATTTGTGGTGTGGACGTGAACTTTCCTCCGGCTTGTTGCCTTCTGTCCTTGGGAGGAGGGAGCTCTAAAGAATTCTAGCTTCTTATCCATATAGAAAGAACAGCTCGTTCTATTTCATATCTACGCCACTAGAGCGATCCGTAGTTGCAGCTATATTTTTCTCTTAACGGCTTCTACCTCTCCGCCATCGATCAGGCCATACGATAGCCTGTCAGTATGAAATTCGGTATTCGATACAGATGAGCTGTTTAATATGAAGCATGCCAGATCATCAATACCATATCTGTATCCCGAGCCGTGATCTTGGCTAAACCCCCAAAGATGGCTCCCCTAGCATGGTCGCTAGGCACAGCAAACCCCTCCGAATACCTCGCGTCCCACAATGTCATAATCGCGAGACAAGACGATGTCTCTCAATTCTCCTTACACTCCTCAGACTCATTTGACCAGCAGCTCATGATTCTCATGTCTATATCCCTCTCTACGGCCTCGGTCAGCGTACTTGCCGCATTATGTGCTTTCTACTGGTTCGTCAAAATGAGGAGGAGTTTCCGCCACGAGTAAGTTGGCCAATTCCAGCGAGCCACCGACAATAATACAGCCGAAAAACTGACCATTTTCCAGTTTAATCATGCTCCTGATTCAAAGTGACATGATGAAGGCTTTATGGCTCGTCATCTGCCCGCTTGCCTTCTTTGCTAGAGTGCCCATCGACTCGGCCTCGGCCTTCTGCCAAATCTCGGGATTTTTCTTGGCCGTTAGCATAGAGGCTTCGGACATCGCCGTGCTTCTTATCGCCATACACACAGCTCTATTCATCCTAAAGCCTAGGGGTACGAGAGGTGCTTCTGGCCTCTACCCATACAGACGTATCGCGTATACCTTTTGGGGTATCATGCCCATCGCGCTGGCGGCCACCGTGCCAATTACCGGGGGCCGCTTCCAGAACAATGGCACTCATTGCTATCTACCTGTTCACCCAAGCTGGTATCTTAGAGCTCTCAGCTGGGTCCCACGGTACATTATTTTTGCCTTCATCATCGTCACCTACACAATTCTTTACCTATACATCGCCATTCGAATGCAGCGATTTGGGAAAGATCAACGACGTGCCAGCATTCTACATGCTGCTCATCTCGACCATCATAGAGATCATCACAGGGACCACGGGGACCACAGTGAAGAGGCTCCACCCACACCGCCTATTGCTGACCATGGCTTGTTGGACTCGGCACGGCAAAGCCTAGCGAAGGACGATGAAGCCAGATGCCGCCAAATATCAGTTACTTCAACCACCAGTACGCTCAACTCCGGCAACGGTACACCTACTCGAATCGGGCCAGCATCAAGAAGCTCGATCAAGTGGAATGTTGTAGACTTCGCTAACGACAGCACCACAGAGTCACGACCAAGGCAAGAGAGCCAAGCCCTTCTCCTAAATCAGGTCTCATCGGGGTCGAGTTCGGGGAAGGAGATCGCCATCCGCGCCCCAGAGCCTGCCCACGTTAACTTGCCACGCCTTTCGCAACAATCGACCCAAAGCTATTTTTTCTGGAAACCGCCCTCGTCGGTCGGCTCACGGGATTTGATGGGGTCGGTCTCTAACATGGTCAACTACACCCTACATCGCAAGCCACCACACAGCACGAAGTCAAGGGGCAGCACATCGATGAGCAGCTCTTCTCACGACGAAACCGAGGAGGTCATGCGCCGGTCCCGGGAGAAGCAGCAACGACAGCTTCGCCTGCTGTTCGTATACCCCCTCATCTATATGCTAACGTGGATATCGCCCTTCGTGTGCCATGTGCTCCGCTTTGACGCCTATAACGGCAGCGGCTACCAGTCAGCGAATGATCCTCTGGCCCTACAGATCGTCAGTCTGACCAGCCTGTGCATTGGCGCCGCGGTCGATTGCGGGTTCTTCACCGCCTGGGAGAAGCCATGGCTACATCTGCGCGGGGGTTTCTGGGAGGGCCTGGCGCTGAGACTGCGGATTAAGAGGCCCATTCGGCGGAGGCGGAGAGGCGTCGGCCGGAATAGCGAGGAAAGGTTTCTGGATGCGAGGACGGCGCGCGTGAGGCGGGAGCAGGAGGAGAACCTCGAAAATCAAAATAACGAAGCTGCCGCGGCGGCTGGGAGAACCTCCCGACTAGGACCACGGATGAGCGCTTCGACACAGCGGCAGTGGTGGGATGTGTTGGACGAAGAGATGTCCGAAGCGAGTCCCCGCCGGTCCAGCTGGCCGCGAGAAGGAGCGGCGTATAAATAATTTACAACATAACAGCAAACAACATCATGAGCATGAACAGGAGCATGGGAAATGGATATCAGCATTGGGTACCAGGCATGAAGAAATGGATGGAAACGACATGAGCATTATATTAGTGGTGCATTTACATTTACGGCAGGCCAGTTTGGGTCTACGACGGGTTATGACAGTTACGATAAGATTCATCTGCATTTTTATATGCATGCTACGGTACCCGGATACCTATTTCATTGGGGTTTGGAGGAGTGTGGGGGTCGGTGTTGTTGACATTTGCTTTTTCATCCATACCAAGGAACAGGAACGGGTTAGGATCCATCCACACAGGAGGGGGGGAAAGCATTTATTGGAAAAAAAGGGGTAATTGGGGCATAGGGCGGCGTTCATATAAGCACTGCGTTACATTAGCCATTGCAACAGCCAGCAAGCAGGTAAGGCTGGCCAACCTATCCGAGCACATATAGTAATACAATAGTATCGAGGGTCACAGTGAGTCAGTCAGTCACACCGGTGAAAGCAACAAGCGAGTGGGCATTGGGTGCCGAAGAGATAATCCAACACGTGATGTTGTCTTACACACATTTAATAAATCCATTTCTCGTGCAACTCGCAGATTAATAGTTTTTCTCTTGGTACTATTCATCTACTCATAGTAGTAAACTCGTCAGAGCGTGCTATAATAGAGCAGCTTTTCGCAGCAGCGTAGGAGAAAAAACGACTATGCTAATGCTTGTTGCGTCCTACCCGAATTTCGACTAAGGAGTTAAAAAAGTTGGGTTATTATCATAACTCTTCGCTTTGTCATTCTTCATTCAAAAGCTCGTGGGTATCACATCGTTAAGGGGATGATGCCCAAGGAAATCATCAAGTCCCGATATTTCGGGTAACCGACTGACTTCGGCGACCGACCAAAAAGGTAGTAACCGACCCGTGTAACCATCTCCATCGGACGTCTTCTACATCTTAATGCAATTTCGTGGCTGAGTCCCTGTCTCACTTCATCCATTTCCTTGTTCCGAGTATGTATCTTACTGTTCCGTTCTTTCAGCTTGCTTACTCGCGTAGGAACCGCAGGAACGCTCGAGCAACGGCAACTCCGTCGTGCTTATTACCGACCCGACGCATGCCGTCTTCGAAGATGTCTTCGCCAAGGATCCCACCGTAGCGCCGCATCTCGAGAATTTCGCGGACCATGTCCTCGGTAAATTCGGGATGACCTTGCACTGTGATCAATCGCTTCGGAATATGCATGGCTTGCACAGCGCAGACGTTGGTGCTGGCTAGTGGCACTGCGCCCGGTGGCAGGTCGTACACGACATCCCGATGCATTTGGTGGATTGACTGCGTGGGCGAATGGGTTAGCTGGGATGTACTACAATGTGCCACAGCCAAGGTCTACATATAACTAAGGGTGCCACGAGGGAAATACGGTAGGAAGATGCGAGATAAGGGATGAAGGAAGGGAAAAGATACGGGAGGGGTAAAGGGAAGAAGCGAAGCATACCAGTTTCTCAACACCAAACAGCTTCTTGCCTTCGGGTGTGAGCTCGTGCTCTGTGACACTGAGCTCCCAACCACGGTCATTCTTGCCGACCTGCGAGCCCATGGCCCGACCAACGATTTGGTGGCCGAAGCAGGTTCCGACTACGCGGACACGACCGCCCTCAAGACAGCGGCGTGTGTATTGTGTAAGGCGGACAATCCATTCGTCGTTCTCATACGCGGAGTATTTGGATCCACTAATGAGGATGGCGTCGATGGTCTCGGGATCGGGGTACGCATTAAGGTCATTTACGATGTCGTGCGACGACAACTCGAGTACGGATGAGAGGGGTACTGGTGGATCGAGTGACGCGCATGCTCGCTCAAACAGGTATCGGAATACACCACCGTACGAGCCGTATTTGGCCTTGATGCCGGGTACGGGGGTATCGGCCTCAAGAATCGCAAGCCGGACCGGGGGAATGTATATGGAACCCATGGTTGTCGATATTCAAGACACGGGCCGGATGGTTGGTTGAGAGTAACGAAATCGGAGGAGCGGGGTAGAATGGGGTCTCTTGATATTGAAAGAGTTCAAGGGACGTCCGAGGGAACAATGAATGTGGACAAAGGCCTTATTCCGAACTAGGCGATCGACCGGGAAGGCTATACTAGGCTAGGGTCTAGGGTCTATGGAGAAGGAGTTGGAGTTGGATAGGCAAGTTCGGGTAGCGTTTGAGACTTGGTCCTGGCCCCTTATATATTCGTCTGGGGCAGGTATACCAGAGGCAACCAGCTCATACGTTGACGGAGAAATCAGTACGAGTTGGAAGGAGAACAACGCACAAAAACGCACCGTCCCCTATTCAGGAGCGGCCCACAAGGCCGTTGCGATACCGTTGAGGGAGAAGTGAAATGGCGAATGCAGGATACCCCCCCTTGTGCCCCTCATGGCCGGCATGTCTTCCCCCATAAATTGATCTGATGAATAATATTAAATCAATTTTTGAGCTTCTTTCCTTAGCGCATTTGCATGCGTGCGCCAAGAAAACGTTCAGTCGGATTCGGAGATAGAAATGTAGACGGCGCATGTGGCGGGGGGAAGAAAAGAGAAACACGTTCACCGATAGGACAATCCAGGACAATGGCATCAACTATCAAAGGTGTCGATAGGCAAAATCTGGGGGCGGTGAACTCTTCCGTCATAGCACGGAAATTCGTGAGAGCTAAATAATCTAAATAAGCTAAATTCAGCTAAGTAAGCTAGACTTCAGGTGGTGTATGCCACCGCAATATCGAAGGTCGTGGTGGGATTATCTGGGATGGGTGTGTGTGGTGGGAGCAGATGTGGATCGACATCCAGTACCGAAATGTACTCTCGTACTACGGTCAGGTACAGTTAATATGCGCCTCAATGAAACGGCAAACGCATCTTTGCGGCTCAGCGGTCATAGCGTGGCTAAGGAATTATCTGATTCGTTATATCCATACTTAGGTCTCACGTCTATGAAGCAGCAGAGGGAGCCCTTCTCTCACAATACCAAGCTGATACTTACAGATTCATAAGGGGCTTAGGGTCCTAGGAGAGAGTGAGAGAACCCGTTTTTTTCCCAGGCTTACTTTTACCAATCCTAGTCAGAATCGAATCATCGGAAATAAGACAGCTGCATTCTCGTCTTCTTTTCTCTAGCTTCCATTCACCTCATCATCTTTGCCTTGCCTTTCTCCTATCTCTCCCCACACACCACCGGCGAAGCCTGGCATTCAATACCCACTCGGACCGTGTCTTGGCTGCTGAAAGCATTGCATCGGGCCTGATTCCTCTGGTTATGACAAATGGATATTGCTGTGTGAGATATCTATACCGAAGTTCTTCTTAAAAGTTTCGCTACATATCAGACCTTTGTCGGGATTGCGACAGCTGCACGGTCTTGGCGGCCACCCGGTAAAGGACGTTGCCTTTTCGTACCACATATCTCTTTATATTCGCAACTGTAAGCTGTAGCTAACATAATACCGAATAGTATTAGTAAATACTTATAATCCTTAATTTCCTGTGAATATAATGAGATTATATCATCTATATTATATGATGATCAAGTATCAATTATGATGAGACAAAATGTGGTGTTAAAGAGATGCATATAGAGGTATGACAACAGCTGCCCCCGTCTCTGGCCGGCGCATGCCGGGACTGACAAGGCGACAGGGGTCCGAATATGGGGACAAACTTTTGAAATGGTCTTATGTACCGCAAATCAATCAATAAGCATGCTAGGAGGCATGGTAAATCTCCAATTCGTCCAACAGCCCGTGTTGTTGTCTCGGCTGCTCGGAAGCGGCCAAGGTCAAGGCTAGTAGAGGCTTTCTTTTGCAAGGGTTATCTTTTGAAGTTGGCAACTTTCCGCGAACATGGGAATCTCTTCCTAGTACGTATCCGCACTAGAATACTCCCTAGTTGCGTATGTTTTCCCTGCAATGCGACGCCCCTCTGGGGAAGACGTGCCTCGGCCTCGGGGTCTGCCTGTTGCGGCGTTTGCTCTAGATGTGGGGGCTGCTACTAGATGTGTTATGTACGTCCTATTGCGAAGCTCGATATGCAGTAAGCAGCCATTAATTGCAGCACCGGGGTAGTGCCACGTCGTATGGGGGGCACATATAGGTTTCGAGACCTGGTTTTGGAAGAGAATTAGACGCCTCTCCCGAGCTGAAGCTAGATAACGCAAGGCTTTGACACCACCAGAGCGACAATATTGGCTTGGACCATATCAAGGAGGCATCTGATGTTAGGCAGCATCTGAGCTCGAAAATGCAATTCATCGGCCGTATCTACACGGCAGAAAAACCCCCGGCAGTGCCAGGAAGCTCGTTCGTTTGGGGAATCGGCGCTATATGCATGCTACATGTACATCACGGCGGAATACCACGCCGGGCGTTAGGGAAACTGATATATCGAGCCTTACCTTTGAGAGAATTCCATGCAGCACGGTGCCGTCTGACGGCTCCGGCGAGAACATCCGTGGTTAGCGCACTGTCCGCTTCCCCTGCTACAATATCCGTCGGGAGATTTGGATCCCATTTTATGAGATGCTTCGGAGGGAGATATGCTGTATTGGGCACCTACTATACTATTCTTCCCTTGCGAACAGGGTAAAAGCCATCGTTAAAATAGGAGATTAGAATGAAAGGATGTTGGCGTGGCTTTCCTATGTACCGCGTAACATTCCGAGCCAGCGAACTTCGGTAGAAAGTAACGAGCAATGATTATCCCAACAAATCTCGATGCCCGGCAGATTTGATATTCTCAATTTTAGGCGACGTAGCCGCGTCAATGGCGAGGTCATAGCTTATTGCAAGGTATAGAAGGAATAACTCCACACCATGGATAGGTTATGAGATAGATGGGTGGAATAGAAAGAGCCGAACCACACCATCCAAGTGCGTATTGGAGTGAAGGAAGGCTCCTTGGGTTGTTAAAACTGGCAAGTTAGGCCGAGACGAGTTTAAGAGGGTGGTTGTGAAGTCGACGATGGGCCAATCTAGAATCAATCGATCAACAGCACTTCTAATAGAATGATCCCTAGCGGAAGGGCTTGGTCATGTCTATCACGTCTGCATTGTCCCCATCACGGAGTGACCAAATGACGTTGCTAATGAGAGCATAACTGGCTCGCAAATTGTAGTTAAATGTAGTAATATGAGATCCTTCATTCCAGTCATATTTCAAGTTCGGTTTGCCTCGTATGCTGTGACGAATGCATTAGAATAGGGTATTCTCCCCAATTTTGACAAAATCATAGGCAGTTAGAACTCAGAAATAGGGGTGACATATGATTGATATGATAAACATGGACGATTACAGTACAGTGACTGTACGATCACTCAAGATTGTGTAAATCGTGAAATAATTCCGAATGTAGAATTCAGGAGGTGAAGCAACTGCCCAGTGCGTCGTGTCATCACTAAGCGACACCTATTAACGCAAGCCCCTAACAACCCAACACACCAAGGCCTATAAAACTCGCGCATTCCAAGGAGGTTGCAAGTTTCCTTACCACCATATCTTCCTCACCGACCAACCCGAATGATCCTTCAACGAGGTTTCAGTCACATCAGCTGTTTCTGGGCATGTACGATGGTGTTTATAGAAGTCTTCACTTCCATTTTGGTTCTTTAGCTTACGACCTAGGCTTGAGATATACTACTCGAAAAAGAAGATAGTGTCCTACCAATGATACTAGCAACCGATCTGATGATGTATGGGACTATGGGACGCCTGTAAGTCGGAAACAGCCAACTTTGTATTAGTTCTACTTTAGTTCAACATATTAAGTAGGGATGTTGCTTATGTATGGTATCATAGTAGTGACTATTTCGGAATAGGCCTGACTAGTACACCGAGGGGCGCGGAAGATAGCAAGATAAGTTGAGGCTAATATGTAGAACTTATTATAAGGAGGAGAAATAGCATGGAACATAAAACCGGATAGCTGCAAGTGATCATGATATTCGAAGACGAATTAAACAAGTTGCAGCAGAGATGTGTTTACGTCCAATTAAGCTCAAGCGTACCTGACCGGTCTCAAACCTGGAACAAATTCCATTCTCGAACACATCGACGCCCTTGGCGCCTCCGGGTAATTCCGTTTCATTGGGATATAGCAGAGTTTCCCCAGTAATGCATAGTATCTCCAAAAGCTATCTAGTTATCGATTTTAAAGAAAAGGGATAACCAATCATATTCGAAATAGGAGGCTATGCTGTTGCTCTAAAGACGGTGTAGTTGCATGATGGGAATCATGAGTATGTAAAAAACGAGGACTCGTCATGATTCTATAGGATGAATTATATATGAACAGGGACTATCAACAAACGAGACAACCGGGTGGACGGGGAATTAGATAAGCGGTGAGGGTGAAGATATCGAGTATACAGTAGATATAGTGCTATTAACACGAATATACTGTACCGACGGAGATAACGAAAGATAAAGGTGCCGTTTCTATCTTCTGGAAATGTGGCAAAAGACAGTTTGTTGTCATCACCATCTCTCTTCAAGAAACTCATAATTATCGTACTAGTAAACCCATGATGCATTCCATGTAGCAACACCATAGAAAAATCTCTACTCACACCGCGATATCGAAATCCTTACCGCTCAATTACGTAGTCGGTCTCCTCGGAGCAAACCGGAGGTGCCTGGGAGTTTCGCGTAGTAGGCTATCGGCTGATCTGGCGTGTTCCGTAACAGCTGAGCCCGCCGTGTCATCGGCCTTCACTCGGGAAGACCGTGGACCCAAACATCTGATTGAGCTAAGATCTCCGATCGGCACAGTCAGAGCCTCATAGTTAGCTGATGATACGAGCAAGGCAAGCTATTGATTGCTCTCCAGCTGATTGCATTGGTCGTGGCGACTCCTGGGTTGTAGTTGGTATCTGGCATCTGATCCACTTCAACCCGAAAGATCCTAACCAACACATCGCGAACAACCTGATATATAAACTTGATAGCCCCCTTCGGTGCGCGCTCGGGTTCTTCTAAATCCTCGACAACGTGCCTTGCTTTTCTGTTGACCCGTTCTCTATCTCTTTGCTACTGTCCATGTCACACGTCATGGCTGACTCTCAACTTTCGATCGACTCGCTCCCAAACGAGGTACGATACCCCTTACCCCTATTTATGTAAACTCGACTTTCGTTTTATTGACATTCATACGAAAGATTATCCTCCAAGTCCTCAGTTCCTTCCCGACTCGCTCGCTGCTACCCCTTGCTACTGTCTGCCGCCGCTTCTACGGACTTGTGGGTCGCGTACATTATCTCCGCCTTGTGGAGACCTCCAGACTCCGCGATCACCAAGTAATTCTCGAATGCTTTCATCCGAGTGAGAAGCTTTCAACGCCATCACTCTCATGCGAATATCTAGGGACGCAGGGGCTCACCGAGGCTGGCGACGACGCTAACCTCGGAGAGCTTAATAACCTGTATGCACGATTCCGCCCCTATTCCGGGGATGAGAGTTACGGACCTCGAAGCTCTCAAATAGGAAGCGCCCAAGCACCTTCACATGAGGTTCTTCTAGATTCTGGTGAACTCTTCTCACAACTATGCACCGTGACCAATTTGGTCAAGGTAGGACCAAGACGAGGTCTGTTTTCTAGCTTCGTCACCGTTACAGATAGCGTGATTCGGGTATGGCGTGACTGGCTTGCACGCGAAGCAGCCAATACAGCAGCGGCAAAGCAGCGAGCGAGTTCAAATGCGGACGACTCCTCCATTTTATGGACGGATTCTTCGAAGACCGTCGGCTTGAAGTTCCGAGTCCTTGAGGATCAAAGTACCCCAGCGCCTATCCTCTTTGGACGAGATGACGAGCCCTCAGTCTCGTATTCATTGGAATACCAAGGTACGTAAACTTAGACAATTAATTCCGCTATAACTAGACATATGCTTACGCGCTTGTCATAGAATTGCTCGTAAGAGCGAATTGGTTGCTGTTCAGTTTCGAAACATCCGATGCTCAGCAGGACACTCATGCAGGTAAAGCAGTCGTAATTGCATCCTTGTGAAAAGAAGGCCTACGAACATTGCGAGTCTTCAAATGAAGCACTCGAGTTCGATTACTATCTTAGATCTTCCGCGTTCCACGCCGAAAGAGTCAATGTTGCTATCAACCCCACCAGGATAGCCAACCCACCTACGGCCAAGCCACGAGACATGAGAGTTGCATCCGCGGCTCACACCGTGAAGCGACGAGACCAACAAAGCTGTTGAACATGCTCCATGGGTGCGGAGGACGTATTCTGGCCCAGTGGACCGAGACCGAATTGGAAAGAACCCAACGCGAGCTGCCTTGGCTAATTCCAGCCACACTCTTAATTCCGACTATCACCGGTCGGAATACAATACACTTAAGGAGAATATTGACTCACATAGCTTTGATGTTTAGGAGCCGTTTACTTTTCAGGTAGTGGCACAGTTCACCAACCGTGCAATACCTTCCTGCAATGCTTCGTTCCATCGGCGGGACAATTCCGATCGATGGCTACCACGTATGTCATGTAGCTGTTGTGGTACAGCGTATGATGAAGGACTTGGCGAGATAACTATTAATAATGCTGGCGTCGCTGTGATCATGGTGGAGACGGGACGGTTCGTTCATACGACCTCAGATGGTGCCCCTCACCCACGCGCTTCTATCTTCGAACGATTTAATATTTTTATAATTACATTTTGATGAGCTGGACAGTATAGCGTCCCTTCTTCTAAGACAGATATTTTTAGAACTAGAAATTGATTATAGTATAATAGAATCTAGAGTATTTCTAACGATATCTTTGATCTACTGATTTTCGACACAATGAAACGGCTATCCAACAAAAATCGTAGAGGTGCCAAATCTAAAGTAACTCTCGCCCTCTTCATGCGGATGATTCATACTATTAGTCATTGGTATTTAAAGAACACCGAACTTCTGCGATGTGTGTGATCCACGGTTGTTTTCGACAGTGGCACCACCCATTTCGAAACCTCACCACTAGCTCGCAGTCTGTGACAAGTTCGAGACGATCTAATAGCCGATCCATTGCCGGGCCAAACGCCACGGCAGATCCGATATAGATAGCCCACCTATCGGGGCCTCACCGTTGTTAACCTTTTCCTTTGACCCGGTTCTGTCCGGCTCGGTCCCGGGCTGACTGCGTCGTTCCTGCATTGACTATGGCCTGGATATGCATATCAAGTCTCTGGTGAGCTTGTTTCCACTAGTCATGTGGCTATCTACATATTGTACATATGTTTAAAACCTCCGATCTTACGCGGCGATTATATGCAACCAGGAGGAGCTGGCCGATCTAAACGAAATCGAGGTCCTCCCCCCCACGGCTCGGGGTCGCGATCATAGATTGCCTCTAAACGCGATCATGCAGCATTTTGTGCAGAAATATCCCCACTTCGTCGTTAATTGATGCGATTATCAATTGGTTAAAACAGCTACGGATTACTGAGACATATACGACGAATGATTCCCCAAATATAATAAATCCGAGCCTGACCTGGAGGCAGTAGGGAATGATTTATTCCATTACCGAGGCTCCCGGTTGGCCGGTATTGGAGCATTCATGTATCTAACCAGGTATCTAACTTCCACGGTGCAACGCGGGATGATCCGCGACGCATCCCCTGCGTCAAGCGAGTTTCAGTAATCTGGTCCGAGCGTAAAGTCGGTACGTGCCGAGTTTTCTCTCTGCCGTCGACATTGAAAATCATTAACTTACGCGATGCTGTATCTAGTATTCCGTAGACTAAACGTCCTCTATAGTTGGCGTATTATACGATGAAAGGCGATGGCTTCACTCATCGTTGGAAACACAACGAAACCTTACACGGGAAGACAGAGCCCAGACGTCTCCAAAAATAACGCCCGTACAGCCCCTCACGTTACCGGCACGGTTGGGTAGCATTCATCTCATAAACTATGAGAATCTGAAGGCTCAGATATCGATGATGGCTCCGAAGAGATTTTACTTGTTCGATTCACCGCTTATCGAGCTGCTACCTACCCAGGTAACCTTGGGTTGTTTCGTGAGCTTACCGGGCTCATCAATCCCGGACCACGTTGTGAGATACAACAAATAGCATCCTTGTTCACATTCACTAGCGTCTGTGATATCCATGAAGCCATGACGATCCCACGCAGGTTGCCGTCCGTGCCAACCTGTCGTAGCGAGACCGGGGAATCGAGCTCGATCCTACGGTAGTTGCGGCAGTCTCTTTCTTTTCGCGATTGATTGATTATTGATTCTTCTCATCTGCAATTCTGTTCGCAATCTTCATTATCACTATCATATCAGTTTCCTTCGCGCTTTCGTTTCTTCGAAGTTGATCTTCGTGGGCCTGGCTGCCCATTCTTTAGCATACTTACTTGATGTTCTAGTTACATTCATTTAATTTCATTAATTCTCATTCTCTTCTGAACGATACGAGTGACGGCCGTAATATACGAATCTGAAATACTGGTCGAGGCTTAATAGGTGGTGAGGAGGACATCATATGAGAGTTGGCGCAATGTTACGACCCGAGTCATTGGAGTCGAAAATCGAGATATCAGAGATAGAAAAGAGTTTCCCGACGCCGCCAAAGCCGACAGTCAACTACCGCAAAACACTTCCGCCGCTACCACCGCCGTCGCCTTTACCCCAGTCCTCGGGTCCCAAGGAGCAGCATGTTAGCGTGAAAAGCAGCCGGCTCTCATCAGTTACGAGTACCCTCGAGTCCCTGCTAACGACATTGGGTGGTAATGGAAAGGATGTAAGGCTATCGTTAAGGGCGCCAGAAATGGAAGAGCGGCCGCCGAGACCGATAACGAAGGACTGGCCTAGGCCAGCAACTGCAGCCACTACCGCCACCGCAGTGTCCGCCAGATCATATTCGAGCACGGGATCGCAACGGACAATTAAGTTCGCGACGGGTAAATACGCAAACGTCGAGCTTTCCCCGCAACCTAGCGAAGATCCCGAGGATCCCCTAAACTGGCCGTTATGGAAGAAACATCTCAATCTAGGGGCGCTACTTTCCATGGTCGCATTAATAGGAGCGATGAAGACGGCGTATATCAGCGTGAACAGCGTAATTGCGATTGAAGAGGGGGTGTCTTATACAGCAGCAGTCGTATTGACTGCCGCTCCACTAATGGTTTCTTCGATAACTGGGTTGGCTTCCTTAATAATAGCGAGGATATGGGGCAAAAGACCGGTATATCTAGTTTCAATGGTAATGATATTGGTAGGTGTCGCGTGGAACACACGTGTGAGGGGAAGTCTGGCGCAGAATACGGCTGCGAGAATATTCCAGGGGTTAGGATGGGGAGCATTCGATACCTTGGTCCTAGGGTCAATTCAGGACACTTATTTCGTTAGTACCTCATTTCGACTTGATATCAAGGGTTCATTGCTAATTCCCGTAGGAGCACGAACGGCAGTCAAAGATTATAATCCATTACGCTGTCTCGGCTGCGACTATGTTAGGCTCTCCCCTCCTTGGTGGTGTTGCTTCAGCTGGCTCTCAAGCCTTCGAGGTACAATTCGAGATTATGAGCGCCTTTCTAGGAGTTACAATTCTATTACTAGTGTTCGGGGCTCCAGAAACAGCTTATGATCGTGTCATATTAGACACTCTACCCCCAACTCTCGAGCGCTCTCAATCACTCTGGCCAACTGTGATATACACGAAGGAGGCTGCCCTGAAATACGTTACCAAGATGAAGCCTTGGTCATATCAGGTGAATGAAA
Source organism: Hypomontagnella monticulosa (assembly GCA_902825475.1). NCBI lineage: Eukaryota > Fungi > Ascomycota > Sordariomycetes > Xylariales > Hypoxylaceae > Hypomontagnella > Hypomontagnella monticulosa. The sequence continues at coordinate 4,627,047 of CADEBF010000003.1, read as the reverse complement.
TCAACTTACCTCTAATCCTACAAGCACCCCGAGCGATGCTTGCTCCAACAACTGGGCTCCTTTTTGCTGTTACCCTTCTGCCGTATGCAGGTCTCTGGAGCTTAGCGAGTTCGCTATCAATGCTCTTTTCACCCCTTCCTTTCATGTTATCTTCAGCATCCCTAGGTGCTTTAATGACGGCCCCTTTTCTTCTCGCTACCCCAATAACTATCGCACTTGGCTTCCCACTATTCCTAAGGCGCTTCCGGCCAACTATCCATCTAATGACACTCATCGTCGGCACCGCCGTCGCTTCAATTGGCATGCTAGGGTTTGGACTCTATCTTGCAGGCGCAATGGAAATGCCAAAGGACGGCTCAACGGATCCTTTTAGTACACCCTGGGATCTGGGCATAGACCGTGTCAGCCTTCCTGTGGCGTCGTTCCTCCTCGGTCTCCTGGCGGCTGGATCCCTGACTCTCGACGCTACTATCCGACCGACCATCCAGCGATCCACAGCTTTCACTTCAGCGAATCTAGCCGTCGGCTTACGCAACACCGCGGATATGCATGGGGGTCTTATGTGTCTGCGCAATCTTGTCGCGGGCGCCTTCATTGTAGGCCTACCCGATGCTATCATAATGTGGGACGGGCTTAAGATGACTACGCTGGGAATGGGTATCGCGCAGATCATCGTCACGATTGGAGTCTGCGGCGTATACTGGTATTGGGATGAAAACGTGAGACGCCTTGACGGGCGTGTGATGTGCCTTATTGACTTGTCTATCCTGAAGAGGTCAGCTAGTTTCTTCGATACGGACTAGGCAATTCATGGTATGGCTATAGTTTAGCAGTAAGAACAATGCAGAGGTTTTCAATATGATGCAATGTGTATCCCGTGATATGACCCAACCCAATATCGACATAACAACGGGGGTTCGTGAGAGACCGACGCCTGAATCGCCGCAATTTTGAACCTCATAAGTGCAACCAAGGTGGCGAGGTATTGCCGTTGAAGCAGCGGTCGAATAGCTCAGGTATTTATGAGGGCAGAGAAATTCCTAAATGGCCACCGTTCGATTCCCGGAGGGATCTCCTGGCTTCTCTGCTGTCCCCTAGATATGACCCGTCCCCTACCGCGATAGTAGACCCTTCTACTTAGCGAGGACGACTAGGTCACATAGAAATACCCCGCGAATCGAAAATAGGGGCGCGTAGTGCCTAGTTGCGGTTTGATACAACTGGACGGACCTTGAGGAGGGCTAAGCTATTATGCCTTCTTAATCCTTCCTTCTCTGTATAAGTGAGTTATGTCCTATTACGGGAGAGAAATATCTTACTGCTATATCACTATGGGGAGACGTTGCGGATACTTAGATAGCCACTATCCAGGCTTAGAGTTAACCGGGTTTGGTACAACTCGCGTAAATATAATGACTCTTATTGGCGAGAATTTCCTTGGGTCAGCGCTTGCTCCAGCCGTCTAGAATATGAGATGTCATCACCAGATCTCGGTACCGCCTAGCACCGGTTACACGAATGATACTGTAGGCTTCAATGTTACCCCTGATCTATGAGCCAGAGAGCTTTATGAAAAGTGATATGCGACTGTACGGGATTATCCGTTAAGTGCATATATCACCATTTCGTCTAATTGGCTAATTTTCTCCGCTCCAACTCCTTCGCCAGGGGGGCTTGGGTATCACTAGCACGACGCTTACCTACATGTGTATTTTTAACCAGGATAATATCAAGGCTGTACAATACGGAGGAGTTCATCAAGAAATTACTGGAGTTTCAAGTTTCATCATGGACTTCTATGATCTAGCCAGCTTGGTTTCCAATTTAGATGTTTACCACTACAAATCGCGACGGGACGATCGATACAAATGTAATTCCCCTCATTCTCAGCGAAGTCTCAACTTATTCCTCCCATCGTACATATTTTCCCAACGCACATTCTATATCAACTTCGTCCCGAACACCTAACCCGATCGCAAGGTAGCATTTAGCTTGTCGCTACTAGAGTTCAACCAAGAATCATGTCTACGAAGGCGTTTCTCATAACCGCTTTAATCGCGGTAACAACAGCAATCCAATTGCCTGAACTCATGGAGCGCGACACAATTGAGGGTCGTCAGAAGCTACCTGGGATCACCGATCCGCAGTGTCAGAATGCTGTCGCGTCGGCGCAGTCTGTCTACGAAAGCCTGCCTACGCCACCTCCCGCGCTATTGTCTATGAGCTTGCCGTCGGATCCCTGTGCTACCTCGATTGCCTTCAGCGGTGATACCGCCGCCGCCTCCAAGTTCAGTTCTTACACTTCGAAGGTCATGGATTGGTATACGTCACATAGCGCCCAACTACAGAGCGCGCTCGCCCCGTGCTCTTCTCTCGCTTCGGTTGTGGCTCAGCAAATCCCCGTTTGCACGTCATCTATGAACCTCAGTTCGACAGCGGAATCGGATGCCACCCCAGCACCTACTAGCGCCACTAATTCTCCAACGTCAACTACCACGGACAGTTCATCAACGGCAACACCCAACGCCGCTGCCCGCGAGACTGGATCCATCAGTCATGCCGCCATTGCCGCTATGGGATTCATAGGGGCTATTGCGGTGTTGTAAGTTATTAAGACAGGGACCGGGATCTTGCTCTTGTTGGCGTTGGAACATGCGATCCACATTACAATAGCCCATGAAAACATATTGCTCGGTTAAAAAGCATTGGTATAGGTGTTGGGGCGTTCTTATGTATAGAACTACGACTCACTTTATGACAGGATAGGATGGGGTTCACAGCACCAACGTAGCACACGTCGGGATATATACGGGTCTCTTTGTCACAGCTTTCCGGGAGCGCTAGTCAAAGACCGTTGTCGTTCACGCTAAGGTCAAACGTACCCATACGCAAGCGCTAAATTAGAATCTCCAGGGAGGATATTTTGGGTCCCTTGCATCCATCTCATATGGCTTCTCGACCCATTTAATCAGGGCCGAGTTGAGTCACTCACTTATCCCGTTTTCTACTCACCCCGAGAGATTTACCACCAAGCGAAGCAAATCAACTTATAACGAGTTGCACAAAACGGCTACACCATGACTCAACTTGACGCAACCGGCAGCAAAGTGCTCTCAGGACCGGCCACTATCTCAACTCTGATAGTACCTCCGACCATCGCCAATACCGTACCGCCAGAGCCACCAACTAAGGAATACAATGTGACGATCAATTTTCCTCCAGCCTCAGTCGCAGATGAGGAAGCTTTCACTACAGAACTCGCAGACATAATCAATGTCGCATACAGCGAGGCCGAGGCTGGGATCTTTAAGCCGGGATACTTACGCACGTCACCGAGCGACGTCGCGACACAGCTGCGGGCCGGAAACTTAGTCGTAGCAACCAAACCTGCTCCAGTTTCGGACGGAGCCGCTGGATCGAGACCGAAATCCATTCCCCTAGGTTGTATGTCAATCCGGAAACTCAGCGAGACACGCGCCGAGCTAGGCATGTTCGCCGTCGCCATGTCACAACGCGGCACCGGGATCGGACGGGATCTGATTACGTGGGCGGAACGGTGGTGCCGCGATGAACTCGGCGGACCAGGGGTAGCTGTCGCGCAACTGGATCTTCTCGTGCCGACCCATTTCGAGCACGCGTTTAAAGTGCGCCTAGGCGAGTGGTATGCGAGATTGGGGTATCAGATCGTAGGGCGCCGCGACTTCGCGCTCGACTACCCGCATTTAGCACCACTGTTGGCGGGGCCGACCGAATATCGTGTTCTCGAGAAGACTCTCGTGTAGATAACGGCAGGAATAGGCGATGCCACTTGTTAGATACGGTTCGTTTCCGTGTCACTAGATGCAGTTGGGTATTGACGGTTCAGCTCTAGAATAGGGGTATGAGGTCTATCATTCTTAGCCCGTCAGTTACTCCCCCTAAGGACACCAATTAACCCGAATCCCGGCCATTTCATAGCGCGAATGAACCGGTACGGCCGCAAGCGACGTGAACTGGTGTTTGCATCTAATCAATTTGGTATGGTTGTGTTCGGAGTATGTAGTAAGGCCCTATAAATACGATATATCATTCGGCAACAGATGCTCATTTGAAACCAAGCTTCGGCTATGATATCGCTAAATAGTGTTACACGGTTCCTATGTGTGGTTATTGTTGCTATTCCAGGGCCTACAGACATTTTGAGGCGTAACAACATCGCCCAATCCTGGAGCCTAGGGGCGGGACGAGTGTGAGAAGAAGCTGCCAAGCCCGGCTAAACTTACCCGCGATTCGAAGCTCCGTTATCTGTCACCTACCGTAACTCGGAAGGATTACATTCTCTTTTCCTTGCCTATTCCGAGCTAATGAGTTCTACTAAACACGATCATTTTAGGAGTAATTGTGTGTTGGCTACCTTGTTAGGATCAACGAGTGGGAGGGGCTAAGAGTATTACGTACCGAGTCTCGGCTAGACTTACTCACCGTCAGAGCTGCGCCTTGGATTGCCCCGACTTCATGCGAGCCTTCAACCCCAAGCGATTATCGGTGATGCTCTTATTCTTTCCCACCCGTTTCTTTCATTGTGGGTGAAGTAGCGTGTCAGGTTTTAGGACTCTCTTGTCTTAGCCAAGACCACAACCATAGATACTGCCGCGTAAACCTCTTCGGTTAGAATCTCCAAGTGCTCGCACTCGCTTTGGTAAATGTGGCTAAGCCTCATCTCGCATCCGAGGGAGAATATTGTAGGCAATCGTGGTATCAAACAGTGACAGGACAGTAGTATAAGAGATGTCCGTCCAAGAGATAGAAAACTTCAAGATGGAGAGTTTAGACTCATCAAACACAACACAATACACAAGACGTCAAAGGAATCGCTATGGCCTTCAGAAGGAATTTTGCTCTTGTTCTATTAGCTAGCCAGCTCACGAGGTCACTGGCTGACTCCGGTGGCCAACTACCTCCGCCGGGCTCCAATCCCCTAACTTGGGGGTTCTACTCTTCCCCTGAATTTCAACAGCCCACTGAACTCGATATCGAGGGCACTATTCCCGCCTGGCTAACTGGTTCGCTCTATCGTGGAGGCTCCGGTACTTGGGATGTTGGTAACTTCACCGCCGAGCACTGGTTTGACGGATTTAGTCGTAACCACCGCTTTGAGATCGCCAACGGAAGAGTCACTTACAGAAGTCGCAATGCGTCCGATGAACTGATAGACTTCATTAGCGAAACAGGGCTTTACCCTGGCGGGTCTTTTGGTATGGACCCTTGCAAAGTCATATTTGGCGCATTCGAGACGAAATTCAGGGACGGCAACAATACACGAGGTGATAAGAGTTCGGAAAATGTCAACGTTGCTTGGATTCCAAACTACCCAGGTCTTGGGCGCAATACAACCAGTGAAGGGGCACCGTTTTTGAGTCTTGCCATGACAACTGAAGGCAACCCTTTGCAACAAATAGATCCAGTCACTCTTGAGCCTATCGAGCTTTTCACTTACTCTGCCTCTGACTCGCCCCTGGGAGGAATGTTGAGTGGCGATAGTGGCCGCATGGCGGCTCACCCGGCTCACGGTTCCGATGGGTCGATCTACAACTATCTACTTAACACCACAGCACATCCTCCCACATATCAAATCCTCGGTGTTGATCCAACAGGAGAAGTCACCATCCTCGCCACGATCACAGATGCCCCAGCCGCCTACATCCACACCTTGTTCAGTACTGAGAACTACCTTATCTTAGTAGTCTGGCAAGCCGACATCAACCAGCCAAGTCAGGGCAACCTTGTAAGTACCATAGGGCCCTGGGACCCTGACCGCAAAACGCTCTTCTACGTAGTACCTAAGACCGGGGGCGGAGAGGTCTCCAAGTACATATCAGACGACGCGTTCTTCGGCTTCCACCAAATCAATAGCTTTGAGGACGAATCAGGGGCTATTAACATCGACCTACCACGCATGGACAACCTAGACTTTCTAACAGCTGCCAAACTCGCGAACCTGCGAGCCAATCTAGGGAACAAGGCAAATCTATCCTCAAAAAATGACATCCCTGGCATTTTCACGCGATACCGATTACCTGCTCATCGTAGTTGTTCCAACTCTACCAATGGGACTTCGCTACTGAAGACCTACCGCGCGGAGAAAGTGTTTAAGCTTCCTTACGCTGAAGCCAACATCGAGCTCGCGAGGATTAATCAGGAATATTCCGGGAAGCCATATAGATACGCGTGGGGCGTTCACGTCGAAAAGACGGGATACTTCATGGACTCGTTGATCAAGATCGATGCGGAGACCCAGAGCTGGAAGGTGTGGTCTCCAAGCACGAACCAGCTGCCATCCGAGCCGATTTTCGTAGCCGCTCCAGATGCCAAGTCTGAGGATGACGGCGTATTGCTTCTCGTTGCTATGGACTCGGCTGTGAGGAAGAGCTCCCTCGTCGTGGTCAATGCTACCACGATGGAAGAGATGGGGAGAGCAAGGATGCCTATTGTGATGGGTTATGGATTCCATGGTATCTGGGGAAGTAACGAGTAGAAGAACACGGCGCTTATGCTGTCCTATCCTACAAGAGATTTCTCTTGTCCTTTACTTTCATATACGAGGGATTTTTGAGGATAAATTTGTCTCAGATAAGCCCTTCATTTATACTATTTATGTTTAGCGGAATAGTAGTTTACACTTCTATATTGAAAATTTACACACCTAGTTGGTAAGAGCGCACGGCAAATCGTTTACTTGTTTGCGTGTATTGGTCTACAGTCACGTTTGGATAGCTTTAAGTTTAATTCTCAGTATTTCCAATCATCTGAATCGAAAGAGCCGTAGATTCTCATTGCATCTTGTGACTATTATTAAACATTGTATTATTTATCAAACGCAAAACTTGGCTTCCCCCTTTAAGAGCTTTAACGAGTGCTAATGTAGAAAGACTGGCGTTTTGGATTAAGAGGGGATTGGCGAATGACCAACGTGTCTTTGGGTGGCCTTTTAGAATGCCTTTGGTACAGTGTCCTGTTGATTTTATCGGATTACCTTTCATCGTGTCACATGGGATCATGGGACGAGGATGTTTGATTTCATAGGTAGCTTTTGGTATATAATCTTGGTGACCGGTATTTCTAGTATACGGCGCATATCTTAATACCTAGCAACCATGGTACATTTAACCATGCCCTCAAAGCCATCGTATAAGTCCCTTTGTAAGACTAAACGGTACACTTGTTTATGCGGCTTCAGCCAAAGCATCAAAGCGACTGCCTCGGCCTGTGAGATAATCGAACTCGCGTTTCTTTGAGTCGGTGTCGTTTCCTGACTCCTTTTCTCCTAGGACATCTTGGATTGACCAGGCGATTCTCTCCGCTCCGATCCTAGCGCCAATAAGGTTGGGAGCACCCGGTCCAAGCTGTAATGCTGCAAGTCTACCGGCGATGAAGAGGGGAACATCGTCTCTCCACTATAGGGTATAGAGTTAGTAATGTGACATTGGAAGTTTGAGAAGGATGTTGAATTTGCAGCGTTCGAATATAAATCGTGCGGGTAACGATCTTATTGGGGAATTTCAGGGGTAGGTCGGGGCAGGGGAGGGGGGAATGGAGGATACTTACAGCCATATTCTCCGTGATGCAAGGTAGTCCTCCGCAACTCTCAACCGGATAGTCGGAACATATTGACTGTAAGAATGGGAGGCACTCGAAGTTACTCTGGACGCCGGTAGCGAAGTAGATATGGTCGATGCGGGGGAGGGTCTGGCTCTCATCGGATAGCGACACTGTCCAAGTTTTAGATATCGGGTCCCACTGCTTTTCTTTGATGGTAGTATTCTGAAGTAAGCATAGTCGGCCTGTCGAGATATGCCGGTCCATGATTTTCTTGTACGGCGGTGTGACGCTTCCTCCGTTTCGCGCGGTCTTGATCTTCTCCCATCTCTCTTCAACAGAGTCGGCGGTCCAGAAGGCGGCTTGCTCAAAGTTGCGGAACTTGCCTACCCATTCGAGACCTACGTCGAAGGGTTTGACTTTGAGGGGCCCACGCATCAATAGCCATACTTTGGTTACTCCTCGACGTATTGCCAAGTCTGCTAGCTGCGCCGAGGTCAATCCACCTCCGACAATCACAATGTTTGTTGGGACTCTAGCATTAATCTTCGCTCGAACGTAAGAGGGCGGCATCTCTTTGATGTGCATGGCGTGAGTCATTCCTTCCAATCCCTCCGTTGGCGCGTCGGGGATTTGGGGCGGGTTGCCACCTACGGCTAGCACGACAACCTTGGCATGATGAACCCCTTTATCCGTTCGAACGGTGAAAATCTTGTCGACTTCGGAGTAATTCTCGAGGTAATCGAAGCGAATATCCTCGACCTTTTCGTGAGATACCATATTGCGATGTAAGTCATATCGGTCTACCAAGCATCCGCAGTGGGAAGCAAAGAGGGGCGTCGACGGGACGAAGTAGTCGTTTCGATCGCGCTCGTCGACTGTGGGTTCTGTTCGGGGCCTTGAAATCGTAAGCATACAATTATCGCCTACAATATTGATAGTCACACTTACTGTCGTCCTGATCTCTCTCTCTTCTTCCTTTGATGTTTACTTAGTTCTTTTCCGACGCATCCTCGAATCTCCGTCAACTCATTGCCTCGATCATTTCTGTACGTGTAAGCCAATAGGCCATCTCGCTCGGCAGGATCGAAGTGGAAAAACATAGGACTTCGAAGGTGGGAGATATCGAAAGTCTTGAATAGAGTGTCCCATCGTGCCATCCAACGGTTGTCTGTAGCATCGAGTACTAGAAGATCAAGTCCTGCACCGCCCCGTATTGAGGTGGACGACTTGGGACGGGTTTCATGGCCGGTCTTGTAGTTTTTGATGCTAGTTTGGTTCCTATGCTTTCGTATCCAGTGGTATCTTTGATGCTCATCATCGGAAAAATTGGCTGCGGGCATACGTTCCGATAATCGTGCTGCGACGGCAAGGCCGCACGGCCCGGCACCAACGATTAGGACATCGTGGACTCGAATATCACTACCAATCTGCTCTTGAGCCATGGCGTATCTTGGGAGTATGATGATAGAGTGGTAGGGAGTCTCTGGATGAATTCTCGGGTTAAGGTAGAGAGTGAGGGGACCTTGATGACCTTGATGGTGAGCGAGCACCCTGATGGCACTCTCCTCTTTGGTGACTGGACCCTTTGGAACCTTGAGGTCGCAACTACTAAATGCGATTCATTGGATGAACGCATGGCTTGACTGTACTTTCTTGCCATCATGAAAATATTAAATGCGATTGCCCTCTGACGTGGCTGTTAATCAAAGAGAGCGCGCAAACACTGACTCGAAAGCTCATCATGCGAATGAACCAGGAAATCCTAGGATGCTGAGATACATCGGTTCCATTGAGACAATAAAGTCTTCTACAGCATTCTTTGACTAGTCATCAGCTTATTTATTTAATTAACTCATTGTATTAATTACCTACCAAGTACTTAGGCTGTTGCAAAGCTTGTGGAACGCTTAGTTCACTCAAAATGACCGGCAACATGATGAGCGACGGCAGTCTCGTCTCCTTCGAATGCCTCGCATACTGGACAAGTCGCTGTGGTTGTGGCTACATCAATGTTGGAATTGGAATTGATGTCACTGCTCCTTGCAGTCTCGTCGCCTTGGGCTGAGCTATCCGGCTCATTAACGCTCTTCTGGTTACGTTTCTTTTTGCCTTGGCGCGTCGCAGGTACGATGTATGCGCTTAAGTCTGCCTGCTCAGGCGGAGCTTCAAGTGGCTCTTCAAAACGCGCCTCTCGATAACGGGAACGGCGTCCATGCGCGCGTGGCGTGGCTCTGTTCACTGGATCGGTTGTCTCATCTGCAGCCGTAGGGCTGTCTGCTGATGCGGCATAACTAGGTCCGGAAGATGAGGCGGAGGAAAGAGACGCAATGCTCTGGACGCGTCCAATGCGACCGTCGGCAAGGCGGACCTTAATGCCCCTCGGATGATTGCCCTTTGTGAGGACATCGCGGACTGTTCCGCTCACTTCCCGGCCTGTGCGCTGGTCCGCCTTGAGAACGATGTTCACAGGCGCGCCAGGAATTACCTCATTTGTCGTCGGTACAGAACGATGTGTCATATTGATATGCGTAATGGCGTTTGGGGGATGGATGTGGCGTTCAGATCGGTAAGATGATACGATCGGATCTGTTTTGCTTTTTCTGAGAAATCATTAAATGTGACCAGTCCGAAAGCTTTCTCCGATAGATAAATTAGTACCTTTACATGCAAACCTTGCTTTAGTGCAATTCCGCTTAGATCGTTGCGTTCTAGATGGATTCCATGGTCCCGGATTTCCTCTTGCAGGTTCGAACTCTGCAATATAGGATCTAAATAAGGGATATTGGTTCATGGAATATTGCAGCTTGCATACTGCATGCATACAGATCACGTCACGGGACCTCCTTTGGACGGATTACTTCTATATATGACCTGTGTTGGTGCCATGGACTTTCTCTCACTATCTTTCTTCCATGCTGGGGTTACAGTACAATTCCGACCAGTCACCATGCAGATGATCAGTCGCTTGGAGAATAGGATATGGCCGTTTCTCCGACTCCAGATTTGTGGGATGGATCTCCAAGTTACCTCTTCTCGACCCTCACCGACTGCCGAGATTTTCTGGCTGTGCTTCATGCGATTGGTTACGGGATCTCCAGTTGGCTCTATATCCCTTGCAGAGGTCGCACTAGGCTAGCCTGTCGCCATCGACTAGCCCCTGTGCCTCCAAACCTCCCGACATAAATGTCGACCGTCTCCTCCTGATAGCTTGCGTGCCGCACACCTCCCCCCGAGGACCTTGTGGCACGACATCGAATCTCTTCTATTTCCGCTACTCTAAGTTTCTAGACAACGTACGCGAATTGCGGTTCACTCAGGATGCGCAAAGTTGTGGCGGGGCCAGCTAATCGCTTGCCAAGACCGCCATACGATAATGCGATAGAAGTCCTACTCAAGGCGTTAGGTGGCTCGGCTGTATTACCCGAATTATACGAAGTCGAGAAGCTTAGGAAGGAGGCGGCGGCAAGAACCCAGCCTCTTACAGATGCCCTATTCGCTGACAAGAGCATTACCGTTGAAGATATCTCAATTCCGGGGCCCCGACGGGACCTGACGCTCTCGGTTGTACGGCCGGTGGTGACGACGGGTGATCTACACCCATGCATCTTCTACGTCCATGGCGGTGCCTTGGTTGCAGCAGATCGCTTTGCCGGCCTGGATACTAGTGTCCTGTGGGCAAGGGAGTTCAACGCCATCACTATAAGTGTGGAGTATGGACGTGCGCCGGAGAATATTGGTACGCAACCTGCAGAAGACTGCTACGCAGCACTCCTTTGGGTTGGTGTCCACCTCTTGGACCTAGGTATCGATCCCGAGCGACTGCTACTCCATGGTACTTCTGCCGGGGGTGGACTGGCAGCGGCAACTGCCTTGATGGTACGCGACAGAGGCGGGCCGAAACTTTGCGGCCTAGTCCTAGAATGCGCCATGCTCGACGACAGAAACGAGAAAGTTTCGTCTGAACAATTCTCCACTGGCCCCTTTTATAATTCGACTCTAAACAAGTTTGCCTGGCGATGTCTTTTAGGCGAGCGTGCCGGGGGCAGCTCTGTGACACCATACGAATCACCCGCCCGGGAACAGGACCTCTCGGGTATGCCCTCGACATTCCTCGACTGCGCTTCGGCTGAGCCCTTCCGAGACGAGATTGTTGCTTTCGCTTCTAAATTATGGGAGGGCGGAGTTCAAGCCGAACTCCATGTCTGGCCGGGCGGGCCGCATGGATATGACCGGCTTGTGCCTAATGCACCCTTTGCTATATTGGCGAGACAGACTAGACTGGCCTGGATTCGCAGGGCCTTCCTTCAAACCACTTGAAGTCTTGGCCATGAAGCAGCCAACCGGCGCCATTGGATCTGGTGTAGCCTCTACGTAGTGGCATTGCACGATTCCGCAATCAAACAACTTAGTTGATTTTGAGGTTGGGGGCTAAATGGAACCGTTCTAGGTATGTATCGGGGGACTGATGCCTCTCACCTACCCGCGTGTATAGGTACTTTGTTATATGGTGTGTGTATTCAAGGAAAAGGGAGGCTGTCTGATTTGTAGCGGTTATTAGCTTACACGCTGAAAGGGTGCGGAACTATTTCCGAGCTTCACTGGATGAACTCGATGGCATATTGTTCCAAGAGTTGGTCAACAGTGTTTCACTAGTCTGCCATTCAATAGAATCTTGAATTGGGAATGTCCAATCCGTTCCCCTATTTCCCGGAAATGTCATCCGAAGATATTTCAGCCAACGACGTCCACACTCAGCATTCAGCACCGGATGTATTAGCCTTTCACAGGCGCCGATTTAAGGCGAACATCAACTTATGAGCAAGTAAGTTTTCTGAGAGGCCGACGATGTCGAGAAAAACTCGACACTCATTTCTTCCGCCTCACTTTCACTAATGGCGTCGTTTCAACATCCCTGTCGCCACGCGAAAACCAGCAGAGAGATAATAGAGCTAAAAAGCAGCATCAGTTAGCGGTGGAAGCTCAGACCAACATCATTCCATCCCACAACCAACAGCAGTCTGCTCCGTTAAAAGTCAAGTATTGGTACGGGACAAGATTCCTCAATCAGTGACCACCTAGATCTCTCTCGCGATAGGGAAGAGCAAGGGTCTAACACATTACATTTCCCCACGAATCATACATGTAATAACATATCTGTGCTCTAGAGTAATTACAAGAATACAGATTCGGTTTCCGTCTACCATTTCAGTGGTGTTGTAGACGTGCTCAGCTCTGGCATTGCCATTACACGCTAGAGAGACTACGAAGTCCCCATATTAACTGTCAGAGAGTGCCGGCGACTTGTCAGAAAAGCGATGTAGCCCTCTCAGGAGATAGCATCAATTTAGCGCTCTAATTACCGCTGATACCCTGCTTCTAACGTATGTCTACTTCTCGCTCGCACGTCCGGGTGACGCGTTTTCACACCTATAGTTAGTGAGCTATACTTAGTCATAGAACTCGGTGAAGTTCACTGCGAGAGTAAGCAAGGACGCACCGGTGTGGTAGGTTGCTTTCCACGCGACACGAAACGTACAGGTAAACATCAACCCAATATCTTTTCATCTTCACGTACCACCGGTGACACGTTATTCGGAAATTTTACATTCGGCTCCGGCTAAATATCGCGACATCGTCCAACCTCGTTAGGCTCGTTGGGCTCCTGTATCGTCAATTACGTCAAGCTTGGCTCTGAACTCGAAATTCTTCCGGCCGTAATACGTCATGCATTGCCAGCCGAGTCGGATATTCTTTCGAATCGGAATGAAGTTTTACTTCATCGTGGTGATCTCCCAACTTCATGTCTGGTTCAATCCTCACTTATCATCTACCAAGTAATTCCGCACCACCTCGACCGAAGCTAATACCATAGACCGACGCATCCGAACCGCGTAACCCCCCGGAAACCCCTCATCACATACGACAACTTGGACCATACCAGCTCTCACACCAATGTTGGATAGGCCGAGGACAGCACAGGCCCTTCCATCTTCAATCAGGCGATAATGGGTTTGGGTTGCACCCGACGACTCAAGCCAAAGAATGTACTCCTTACCGAAGTTAAATCAATAGGTCCGGACGGCCGGTTCGATCTAAATCGTAGTCAACTTCATCCTCGAAACGGATTGGATACAATCGAACACCATCCCGACAACTCGCGGACCACATCCATAAGCAAGAAGTGTTCTAGAAAGTTGGCTGCGATGATACACGCTTCACATTTGTAGCCAATCGCTATTATATCCAAATAGTCATCTTGCCTCGTCCGCTTTTCAGTGACAGATAGCATAACATCGCAACTATGGCTCTTGTAAGAGCGTAGTCCGGTTGAACCCCCCAAACTATTGGTTATACACGGCCTTTACTATTAGAACAGGGGGAGTTGCACCCTCCAGCTATGAGTCCATGTTCGTAACCGAAGGGTCAGGCGGTACACATCGTGGAAGCAAGTGATTCTGCTTGCGACTGGCTTTTCTTTCGCCCGTCCTATCTCTCCTTGTTCTTACGGGCCGAATAAAAGCATCTATCTAGAACCTCTTAATCACCGACAATAGAGAAGCGTCAGTTCCATTGCATAAGGGGGTAAAGTGTACCGTTTAGTCCATCGCCCCTTTTGCAGTTTCCGAATATATGCAACAAGTTAATATTTTACATCTCTCACCGGCCCCATAATTTTTCTCAGCCTTCGTTTCTATGTCGTATCAGGGTACAGAGCCAGTAAGTGCTCATCGTCATTCGGAATTTACCAAAGCGCAATTACTTTGCGAACGGCGTCTCGGCCAAGACAATGGGGACATGCCGTCTCAAACAATGTCTATGTGCTCTCGGATATCACACTTACAAGGACCTTTACTAGCCACCGTAGCCTATTCCTATTTGATACGAAACTCCGTACGTATTGGTCTACTAACCAGAACGACGACTATTGGCCTTCGAAGTTTTGTTAGCAAAACCAATCGGAAACTAAACTGTAGAGGCTGGGTTGTGCTAAACCTGCGGCTAAATCTTGCGACAGCGACCTCCTATCCCATACTGAACCTTCAGCTTGGAAAAGGGGCACCGGCCGACAGTGGGCTGATCAGCGCTGGTAGATTCTCTTTGTAATCAGCTCGCTCCCCACGGAATCACCACGGCATAAATACCAGAAAAGGAAGCTCGAGAAAATGACGTATCGAAAGAACATCTACGGATAATGTATAGGGTCCCTAGAAAAGAAGGATTCCAAAATGAAGACCTTCCTGTTACGTTACCTAACGTATACGTATCACCTCATATATTGGCTTTTATCGATCTGTAAAATAACGTGTCACAAAAAGCTAGCAGAATCCCCGGGGTTTACTCTATGTTGTGAGACGCTTTGTCCGAGCTGGTGGATCCTGCTGACCCTTCTGCAATATGGCCTTGATCCCTTGATCCCTATCGCAGCCCACCCTACACCTGTGGCTCTCCAATCATACAGACGAATTCAGCATATTCACCCAGATATTACATGTTATTAGGGATATTAAGTTTAGAAAGTTAATCGAGCCCGGGGTAAACCGCTGTTGGAAGGGGGTTGGGTAGACGTCTCAAGAAAGATCTGACTTCTAATTCCCTACTATGTACCAACATACATACATACACGTACACGTGTACATACCAACTTCTCATGCAGAACAATGAAGCAAACATAGTACGACGAGTAGAGCGTTCGCGTATCAAGCCTTTGAGAATACGGCGACCGCATAACTGCCTACTAGGTAGGTAGGTAGGGGATGTACGACACATACACGTGGAATGGCTACGCTTGACACAAACAATGGTAACCTTTATTAACAATTAGCTATATGGGGTATCACTAAAGTGAGTACTATTTCTTTGTCGATGATTTTAGAGATAGGTGAGATTCGAATTTTGTAGCCATGCCCTCGCGGCGTTGACCTATGGATCCAGGGGGATATGCATATAGGAGGTACTCTACCCGACCTGTGAGGCTTTGAAGCTTCTTGACCCTGTTGCCTCTTAATTATGGCGAAACACAAACTCACGAAAAGTTTCAATTGCCGTATTTCGAGTCCCGTATCTTCTATGTTTTTTTATACAACTCCCGGATCCCACCATAACGATACAGCCCGAATACTTTCCCTCGTAATCTTCAAGAAGACTCGGGCCTCCTTTCATTCCAAACAATGAGAACGAGGTTTCCATTTTACTTCTTGACCCCCAGTCTTTGAGATGTTCCTCGTGGTCTACCTGTTGGTGTCCTGATCGCCACTGCTCTGACGCCTCTGCCTTTATCTGATTTCTTTGCAGCTTGAGCCTATACGGTAAATGTTAGCAATTTGAAATAACCACAAACGCTGCCAAAAGATTTCGTCTAACTTACATCTTTCGCAAGAGCCAGCGTATGTTTCGTGGCTGTCCAGTATTTCCTCAAGGGGCTGATCATGACGAACATGAGCGTCATGCAATCCCTGCCACTAAGAGACCGCTCGAGGAACTCTGTGAGGATATTCCCTCTGAATGTCGGTATATCGCCGTTAGCGAGCTGGACGAATACCGTTCCCAATTGCGTCAGCGAGGAGTTGATGTTTCTCCCCTCATCGAAACTTGCCCCTGAAGTCCCAGCTAGGTTTGTTGACTCGGCGCCCGCGAGGTCTACTAGATTGAGTAGACCTTCTCGGACTATCTCTGTAGTATCGTTCAGCTTAACGGCTGTCTCGAGGCTAATGATGAAATGAGAACGGGACGAATGTCTATTGATCTCCGTCGCTCCGAAGTGGCGCTTCTTCATGCCCCCTTCAACCAAGGCATCGAAATCCTCCGGCGAATTCAAATCCCTAAAGTGAGAGTCCTCGGTTTTTGGAATGGGTCCATCTTTACCCTTGCCTTCCTTTAGTAGCCACAGCTTATTATCGTAGATCTCGTAGCAGCATCCCCTAGCACTCATTTCCATGCCGATCTCATGAAGTCTTCGCTTTTCGCTGAATATCATTGTTTTCACCCTTGGTATGATGCCATCGTTCTTGTAATGAGTTCCTTCCTGTCGAGTTTCAATCTTGTCTAGGTTGCTCATTGTGTAGGTCTTGCCTGTGCCCGACTGCCCGTAACAGAAGATGCAGGCTTTCTTACCATCAACGACAGACTGAACGAAATCGCTAATTTCACTAAATACGTCGCTGTTCGTCTCGCTAGGTAGGAAGATTCGCTCGAACTCGTACGGATCTGACAATTCTATCCGTTTTTCTCCCCACACCTTCTTCACCTCTTCTCTTACTCTAAACGTGACTGGGTGGTCGTGATATTCTCCAATCTCTGTCTCGTAATCTAGAGGTTGGTCAGAGGCGTCCGGTCGTATGCGGCATATGACACGAATAGTCCCCCGGAGCATTTGAACTTGTTCAAAAAGCTTCCGTCGTCTATTCTCTTCCACACGCAGCTTATCCATCAGATCTCGAATCTCTCTATCCAACATCTTCCTAGCGTCGAGTAGCCTTAGATCAAACGTCTTCTCTTGATTATCAGCCCGTTCCCTTTCCAACTCTAGAGCCTTCTGGTATGTTGTTTCCCGTACTCTAAACTCTTCTAGCTCTCGAGTTAAGCTGTGGAACTCGGCCTCCTTTCCGTTTCTTTCACTATCCAACTCTTTCTTCAACAATGCCGCTCCCCTCTTCTCCGCTACTAGAGTCATTTCTAACTCCTTGTTTGTGACGGTGTAACTGTTCAACCTATTTCTCGCCCCACGTAAGTCTTCACCCATGACCGCAGAGGCTCCATTCAGACGTGCAATTTCGGCATCCTTTTCTTGTAGTGTCTTAGCCATGTCTGCCACAGACTCGCTCTCGTGCCCTCTAGCATCATCTAATGTCTCACGTAGTACGGCGGACTCTGCTTTTTCCAAACGTAATTCGCGTTCGGATTCTTCTAAAGCGTTCTTGAGGGATTGCTTCTCTTGCTCTTGCTCTCTATGGTGTCCATCGTAACGGGATTTCTCGCTTTCTAATGCTTGCTCGACTTGTCTATGTTTCAACTCTAGGTCTTGGGTTAGTTGATGCTGTTCCTGAAGCTTCGTCGTATATTCTTGTAAGGTAACTAGTAGACTTCGCGTCTCTTCTTCATGCTTCGTCGTCAGGGACGAAAGTTTGGCGGTGAACGCATCTTGTTTTCTACTCAGCTCCTCCCCGTTCGTCACCTTAAGCCGTTCGAGTTGGGTTTCGTGTTGACTCCGTAAGTCGGCTAATTCCCTGAGATTATCATCTCCCAGTACTCTTCGACTTTCTTCTCCTTTGGTTTCAGATTCGACCTGTATCTTTCGTATTTCACTGAGCGCTCGCGCCTTAATCGTCTCGACCGTTTGACTTAAAGTAGCCTTTTCAACTTCCAATTTACGGACGCTTCGACGATATCTCCCCTCTAGTTTGCGTTGTTGTTTACGGCTTTGCTTTCTGCGTGCCTGCTTCAAACGTACAATTCGACCGTAGAATTCTTTACTCGCTGCAAGAATATTGGCTTCGGATTCTGCCCGAACTTTGCGTAATTCGGCAGATCGGGTTTCCTCGTTCTTCCAATGTATCCTGGCGATTTCGGTCTCTAATTTTGTACGCATTTCCCGTAACTCTGCTTCATAGTCTTCGTGTATCTTCCGCGCTTCATCCGACTTTTGTTCGCCCGTCTCTTTATGCCTTTCTACTTCAGATTGCAGGGATCTGCGCAGCTCCTCGATGTCGCGACTATGTTGAATCTTAAGATCCTGAATCTCCTCCTTTGAATGGATAACTAGCTCCTTTATTTCAAGGTCTTTGCTACCCCCTACCTCCTTTAGCTCTTCACGTAGTTTCTGCCATTTCTCTTTGTGCGAATCTCGTTCAGTTCGGTAGCCTTCTGAAACAGCTTCATGCGTTCTCTCCAACTCTTTCAGTTGTCTTTGAAGTTCTGATACTTTTTCTTCCCATTCTTCCCGGCGTTCTTGATACAACTTTCCTTGCCATTTGACTTGAGTGTCCAGCAAAGCTTGGGCGTTCTTGCGAACCTCATCTAGAACCAGTTCATGTTTACTGGTTGTAGATTCAAGGTTAGCCCGATACTTTTCAAGGAGCTCCCCCCTTTCTTCGAGTTGAATATCCCGAATGGTAATATTTCTTTTCTGCTCTTTAGCTAGTTTCGTCTCCATTTCAGAGAGCTTGTTTATTAAAACTGCCCGAGAATCGCCTCCTGGAGGCGTCGCACTTCTGGCTTGGTTGGCTGCTAGCTCTCGAATCTGCTTTTGCACAATATCGAGTTCGTCGCGCAGCTTTAGAGCTTCTGAGCGCCATCTGGCTCCACCTAATTCCCCAGATCGAGTTTCTGATAGTTCTATGATCTTCCTCTGTGCTTCCTCTAATTCTGTGTGGAGCTCGAGTACTTTTTTCCCCTGGGCTCGGCTATCTGCGAGGTTCAGGAGATCGAACCTTGCCTTCTCTAACTCGTTGCGATATCTTGAGATCTTAGAGTCTAGGATTTTACGGTGCTTTTCCGAGTCTATCCTCTCGCTACGATGCGCTTCTAATAGACTCCCGAGCTTATCCTGTACCTCTTTTAGTGCGTTTTGTAGGCTTTTATTCTCCGATTCGACCCTATGGCTGAGGTCCTTGGACTGTTGCGCTGTACAAAGAATTTAGTCTCACGATTTTATACAGGCACACTCTTGGAATCTCACCTGTATTGCTGGATGACTGGAATTTGTCTTTAAGGGTTGCTTGGCCATTCAACATGTTGCTAATCATATTTCGTATTGTTATGAGCTGCTCAATAAGACCATCGACTCTTTTCTCGAATCCACCCATTCGTTTACCTGTATTAGCCGCCACTAGTGGAAAACAAAATTAGATCTCATGATTGCTGGAATTTGATAATAGCGCTGGTTAATTCTCTCACTTTTGATATCGTCATTTCGCCGAGCAAATGATTCCTTACGTGACAGACCCGATGACCCCGGAGTTGCTGAGGCTATCGTTGAGTGGCTCCTAGCTTGTGCTTGCCACAAAGGGGCAGGTTGCTGTTTAATTCCTCCCCTTGAGACATGATGGGTGGCTGAAGACACTGGCTTACGAGGTAAGGATGAGTCTCGTCTAACTACGGCCGCGACCTGAGAGGGGCCTTCCTGTACGGATTCGCTCTCTGACTCGTGAGCATAATTGAAAGCGAAGTACATTATAACGAAACGGTGGTCAATACTGAAGGATTCGCGGCATAGTGCATGGTTTGTGATAAGTGAACCTGAAGTCATTGCGAAGGTCGCTGGAATTCTTGTCTTTGTCTCACTGACTGACCCAGCCGATTGACTCGCTTGATTGGCTAGGTCAGCTTGGTCGAAACGGAGAACAAAGGCTCCCGATTTACGAATGGCTCAAAGGCATTCCAGCCTCCAGAATAAAACGACAATGAATCCCTTGAGATACGCGCCTGGAAGCCGATTTACGGCTAGGAGTTATAATCTGTTTCGTCTAATTTGACAATGTGGATGGCAGTTGCAAATGCCGTCAAGTAATATACATACAACAGCGTAACCGCATCTATACAACCAGGCAACGGACGCTGCTCCGTTTAGGTCGACCTGGGGATTGTATGGGATCTGAGCCTCACCAACCCTGCTTCGTTAACTCCCTAACCCTACTGACGCAAGCCTTAAATCCCTTCCTGAATCGCGACCGCCACCGCTCGGACTTTAGTCTCTTTCTCTTGAGCCCAGGTCGCTCGTGGAATTTCTGGCGTCGGACATCAGCTCTCACATTATTTTGCTTTAGCTGGATACTAAGAAGTTTGAATGCCCTCGCGACGTCGACGGTTTTTCCGACATTGACAGTACGGCCAGTTTGTGGGACTAGGCGTATAGGAGGCGTTGTGGGAGCCGGGCGGTCTTCTACAATTTTACTCTTCTTCAGTTCGCCGGATGTAAAGTCAATTTCTGTAAGCAAGTCGTCCTCGTATGCAGACGCATCGGGCTTGATGATATCTTCGGGGGCTTCTTGGGCTGGGGTTGTTTCTCGAAAGGGGCTGACCCAGCCAGTGGAAGAGTAATTCTGGTGTGATATTTGTGAAGTAGGCGATTTCGAAGAGGGAGATGAATCTTTGGGGCCCCTGCTAGATTGAATTGATCGAAGAAATGGCGTTGTCGACATTGGCCTTGAACCTGCAATTGAGACGGAATATAAAGGCCATCTTGATGCGGAACTTCGTAGCGACGATGATCGAATAGCGGCTTGCGCTACTCGACAGAAGTCGGCCCTACAAAGGTAAGTTAGTCAAACAGATACTAATATGTATATAATAACGTGCTTACATCTTGAAGATTAGCTGATTGGCGAGCGACGCTCGGAATTGAGAGTCTTGGGATCTAGGCCCTATTGTGAAGCTCTACCAACCGCGATTTTCTGGAAGATTGGACTGGAAAAGGTCCGAGGCGGAATTGATAAGATAACGATCTATCGCAATACTTACCTTTATCCGATAATTATCCGGCGGGACGATCCGAGCATTAGATAATTGTGGAGCGCCTAGTGTTCATATTCATCAGCCACAATACTTTAAGTAGCTGTGAATTAATCCATCATAGTTGATTTCAGTGCCTCGAGTCTGATCCATTGATGCTGGATTGATTAATTACCCAGTGATCCATCAGTCAATCAATTGATCTGTGGCTGTGCAGTATGTACCTAAACGGTACCAACAAAGCTTGTCGTGAACTTATCCATCTACATCTACAATCTACAATACCCAAACATTTTCTTTCTCGTGTTTAGAGGCCCTGCGATTAACGCATCCCTCTGAACACAACACGTTTTATCCGAGCTCTTAATTCCCCAAGTATACGTCTATCAGAAACTAGTGGTACTTAATATTCGGATTATGGCATACAATCCTTACGGTGGAGGTAAGTACTCGCTTCAGATGTCTACAACCTCAAATATCTAGAGACAGAGATATCTCCAGCTACCACTAGAGCTATGCTGACGAACCTACTCACTTTGAAGTGCCTGGCTTCGGCCCGCCTCCATCCTATAACTCATATCCTGGAGCTAGTGGCGCTCCAGGTGTACCGTCTGCTCCTGGTCTAGGTAAGTAGCTTCATCGTCCGGCATGGTATCTTTCTGGGTATACGCGCTGTATACTGATGATTTCTTAGGACCTCCCCCAGGCATGTCTGCCCCAGGAACGGCGCCACCTCCTGGCGTTCAGCAGCACAACATCAATCAAGCTAATCGACCCAGCGGTCTGCCATCCAACTTCCAAGCTCCTCCGAATATGCCCAATATCAACTTCAACGCCCCCGTGATCCGTCTCGGTACCACTTCGTCGAAACCCCCAACCCCCGGAATGCCAGGTCGGAAAGATAGCGAAACCCCAAACTCCACCGGACCTAGACCAGGCATAGGCATGGACCGTGGTTTAGACCAGACACGACAAGCCATCAGAGAGAACATGCAAGCTTTGGTTCCGCCGACTAAGGAAGAGATCGTACGAACCGTGTTCGTTAGTGGTATTACGGACGGCATTAGCGGTAATGAGGGTATTGAGAAGATACTCGGTGCCGCGGGCAAAGTACGACGCTGGGACCGAGCTACTGACGCTGGTGGAAAAGAGATGACCTTTGGTTTCGCTCAATTCGAAGACGCCGAGTCACTCTGGATCGCCTCCGAAATCCTGAAGGACATCGAGGTCCCCGTGAAAAAGCAGGCGCCGTCCGATGATTCGCCAGCCGACGACGATACCTACACTAAATTCGAGAAAGCAACGCTTCAAATCCGACTCGACGAGAATTCCTCCAAGTATTTAGAGGCGTATAAGGAAAGCAGACCTGACGACTCAGGTGCAGAAGCAAGACGTGAAGCTGCCAGAGGTGCGTTGAAGCAGACCATCAAAAATCTCTTTTATCCTACGTCGCGATCTGGAGCAGACGCAGATGGGGACGTCGCTATGGGCGATAATTCGGGGCAAAATGGAGAGAATGTTGAGGTGGTTAATATCCCCTTGGCACAGGAGGACGAATTAGCCGATATCCCCGCTGAGATGCGAGAAACTGTTGCTGCCGAGATTGCAGCCTTCAGGGAGCGAAGTATCAAGCGTGATATGGAACGTCTGAAGAGAGAGGAGGAACTCGAGGCGATGGAACGTCAACGGAACGGTGCGCAAAGACCCTCTCGACTAGCATCTCCGCCACCTTCGAGCGCGAATACTATCCCACTCGGACCCCGTGGAGTACCTAATGCGCCTTCTGGGCCCAAGGGCCAGAAATCCGACATGGGTAAAGACTACAACAGGTCAGTTAGTTTTGTGAATGGCGGCACAACAAACGGTGGCCTCGCTTATAATCGCGACGATGACGACGACTCGGCTAGCGATGAGGAACTAGAGCGCCGCCGAGTTGCCAAGCAGAACGCCGAAACCGAGAAGCTGTATCTGGATGCTGAACGACGATGGTTAAACCGAGAAAAGTCTCGTACAGCAGCCCTCGAGCGTGAGAAAGAGCGTGACGAGTCAGACGCCAAAGACTTTGCTAAAAACAGAGATAAAATGCTACAACGACTTAAGCACTTCGATGACGACGCAGAGGCCTCCCGGAAAACTGAGGAGTACTACAAGGACCGCAGCGCCTGGATCAGGAACCGCACTGCGTTTAGGGCTAGGGAGATTGCCGCCGACGAAACCGACCGGCAAGCAGAGGAACAAGAACGACTTAAGGAAGAGGCTGAGCGCGAACAGGCTAGGGGCATGGCCGATTCATTCCTTGAAAGACAAGCTGAAGAGATGGAGCAGCGGCAAGCTAGCAGAGTTGGCGTTGCTGCGCCACAACCCTTCAAGCTCTCTCTTGGTGCAGCCGCGCAGAAGGCGCAGGCCCAACGCGCCGCTCCGCAAAGAAAGACAATTGCCGAAGTCGAAGGTCTACTCGAGGATGAGGATGAAGATGCCACTTCTAGACGTCAACTTATCCCTATCCAGTTTGAGCCTGCTGCTGCGGCGGCTATGTCCGACGAAGAGCGTGACCAAGCGGTGCGTGCGCTGGCCCAAGAAATTCCTAATGAAAAAGAAGGGCTCTGGGAGTGGGACATCAAATGGGACTTCCTGGACGAAAGCGTTATCCGAGAAAAGCTCAGACCATTCGTCGAAAAGAAATTGGTCGAGTATCTCGGTGTCCAAGAACAATTGCTCATCGAAGTCGTCGAAGAACATCTTAGGAAACATGCCAAGCCCGCCGAGCTGGTTGAAGAGCTGGCAGAGGTACGTGATACGCTACAGCACAATCTATCTAAACATTGTTCACTGATCATTCTCTAGGCATTGGATGATGAGGCTGAGGCTCTTGTCAAGAAACTTTGGCGGATGGTTATCTTCTTTACGGAAAGCGAGAAGCGTGGTCTTTCCGCATAGAGTGGGAAAGCAAGCTAGCTTTTCAGCGCCTTGCGCCGCCACTTCCCACCTTCAAAATGAGTGTACAATACATGGCAGGTATCGGGGAGCCGCTTGAAGGCGTCGAGGTGAGCAGGGGTTTGTCTCCGACAACGGGGGATTGAGATATCTTACATGCGTATGGGGGCATAAAATGAACGGGAGATAGGTCTCGAAATATCCATATTAATGCAAATGGGCAAAGCCGAAGGGGATCGGCTTCTACAAGCTACATCCCAGCTGCTCGAATTAAAATGACTCAAGAGTTGTTCTATGCATATGTGACTACAGCCGGGTTATAGCCACGGCGTGTGAACAATGAATATTCTCGTCTAATGCCTTATATCCTTTGATTGTTTACTATACTATGACATGGCTGCTTAGGTAGCATTTTCCGCTGGAGTGGGACAGCGTGCCGAGTCTGACGTTCAGGGGTAGCACCACATCCGGGGATTGCGGAGTCCAGTGGGTCCCGCGGAGTGCCGAGGCAATCCCCCACAATGAACCCCAAATCTTTGTTCAATTGTAATCATGAAACTCAAGGTGAAAGCCGAGATTCGTAAATAAGACACCGAACTGACCTGGTTTCTTAGATGCCCATTGCCCCATAAACTTACTCTCCGTCTATACACATTCTTAGTTGTCTCATTTCGACCTACATGGGCTAAGCAATTCCCTCCACAACTCTGGTCGTTCGCGATATTAGTCAGCGCAACCCCTTTGTACATAACGTCTTTCATCCTACATAGTAGTACCTCGTCTATAGAGACATCTTCATTTTCCCGCCAAGCACTATTTCTCAATAGAAACCATGTCGTCCCCCACTCAACTGCCCCCTTCCATCACAACGCCGCCCCCACCTGTCCTACACACCCAGATCTCCTTTCCACGGCCACACATCCTGTTGGTGACACTAAACCGACCTCAACAACTCAACGCCATTCCACGACCACAGCACTTCGCTCTCGAGCGTCTATGGGAATGGTTCGACAGCGAGACCTCCCTCCGCGTGGCCGTCCTCACGGGATCCGGCCGCGCCTTCTGCGCCGGCGCCGACCTGAAGGAATGGGACGGCATTAACTCCGCCCCTTCCGCGGATAAGGCTAAGCCCATCGACGCAGAAGAGCAGCGCCAACGCGCCAAGCGCTTCCCCGCCGGCGGCTTCGGCGGCATGAGCAACCGCGGGGGCCTGAAACCCATCATCGGCGCCGTCAACGGCGTGTGCTTTGGGGGTGGCATGGAGATGGCGATTAACTGCGACCTGGTGATCGCGGCGGCTACCGCGAACTTCGGACTCCCTGAGGTCACCATCGGTGTCATTGCGCTCGCTGGCGCGCTGCCCCGGCTCGTGCGTAGCGTGGGCCGTCAGCGGGCCGCGGAGATGGCGCTTTCGGGCAAGAAGTACACCGCAAGGGAGATGTTAGCGTGGGGGTTGGTTAATGAGGTTGTGGAGGGTGGCAGTGAGGCGGTGGTAGAGGCGGCGCTGAAGTGGGCTGAGCGCATTGCAGGGAATAGTCCCGATTCGGTGATTGTGAGCCGGGAGGGCTTGAAGTTGGGCTGGGAGGGTGTCGGCCCGGAGCAGGGCACGGATATGTTGTTAAAGGGGTGGTACAGGCAGATTGAAAAGGGGGAGAATGCCGTCGAGGGTGTGCGCAGCTTTGTTGAGAGACGGAAGCCGGTGTGGAAGGATAGTAAGCTGTAGATAAATAGCCGTGTCGAGTGAGGGTAGGTGTGTTTGGTACCTATCCCAGGTTCAAGGCACCCAAGAGCATTCCAATTATCGTGGTATATAATAGGGATAAAGTTCTCCTGGGTCTACTACGGTACTCGGTGGTACGTCACCTATGAAGCTAGGACCTGGAGTTGAAGGGGAGACAAGACGTGGCAGGTGCAGAATATTTATATAACCAATTAAACCTAGCTCTATGATTAGTGTAATGATCGTATTCATACGTTGACCTGGCCCCTATGTTCGTGTCTGCCTTCCCATATATACCTAGGTACTCGCATGTTGACGTGGGTTTAATGAATCCTATCCTCAAGCCCTTGCCCAGGACGCCGATTCCTATAATCAATCCGAAGAAAACGCCTTGTCCCGCTCGCCGAGGGTATCAATATCTTGCTACATAGCACGATCAGACTATAGCGCGGCATGTCTCATCTATTTGCGCCCCAATATATCTACAATCCAACTCTCTAATCACCAACCATATATACATCTCCATGATATGCAAAAGTTTGAACCTCATCGATAGTATAAGAAGTGGTGAAGACAGATTATCTGAAAAATCTGTTCTTGAACGACCTGGAAGACCAGGTCGTGTCTCGTCTCGTTACTGGTCCGAATGTTGGCGGTGAAGCTTCCATCGTAAAAGGCGGCGCGAGGTGAGATGGCGACATGGGCGATGCTGGTGATGCCGGTGACAACTCCGTTGCATCAATCTTACTGACAAGGCTGCCCAGGATCATCTTGTATACATCCCCAGATACGTGTTCGACGTCAACCACATCCCTATATAGTTCATATTAGTGGTCATGCTTCTGGTTAAAGCTCATAAAGCAAATTTATAGTGATATTACTCACGGGATATGGTATTCCTCTTCAATACCGTCGTCAAGGTGCTTCAGTATATTAGGGATCTCGTGCCCGAAGGGGATGAATTGAATGGTAAACCATCGCTTCTCCAATCTATGAGCAAGGGCTGGTTTCTTCAGGAACTCGGCAATGGCTCTTTCGACTCCCTTGCTCTCGAAAGTTCCTTTCCAAATTCCGTCGGTGAGGATAATTAGTGTCATCCCTCGCCTTGTATCGTGTAGGTACTTATCGAATATACGGTTTAATGTCTTCACCATGTCGGTTCCTATATCATATCGTCGTGATAATGCTCCCTGTTTAGCTGATTCGAATTTGGATAGAAGCCTATTCTTTCGGACTCCAGATGCATTATGCTCCTCTCCTATTGTAAATTCGAGGTCTAGTCCGTCTTTGTCTAACGCATCGACCATGTAAACTAGCGTCTCGAGGACTACTGTCATTGCATCCCAATACGGACTCATCGTTGTATCGTTATCTACTAGAAACATCTAAGGTACACACAGATGGTTAGTTCTAAGTCCCCTATAACGTGCTAGATTGATAACTTACGATGTCTCGGTCGACCAGGAAGTTCTTCAAGTAGTCGTCGACGTTTTTCCTAAAGATTGCTCTGATCCCTTTCCCTTTGCTCTTTTGAATCTGATGTTCCTTGCATATCGGCCATGCAGGGTTAGGATTGTATTGGCTCAGGGGTCGAGATGTCGGCAACCTTTCGCTCGGAAGTACCGGATTTCCTCCCATTGGACTTGTAGTAGGTAGCCAGATCGGGTCTGGAGTAATTACTTCTTTTTCAGGGATCGTTATATGGTGAGGATGAAATCCAGGCGGTTGTGTTGGCCCAAGTAAAGGGCCTAGTGAGCCTGGATCCCCCGAAGATTCCGCATATGGATTCGACTCCGAAGAATCCCCTATGCTGGATTTTGGCTCCAACGGACGGCCATTCAACTGCTTCGCATCTAATTGAAGAGCTTCTTGGCGATGAGCGACCTTCCCCGGAACCACCTTGTCCATCTTTTCCTTTTTGCCAGCCCGGCCAGATATGACCTGGTGGCCTTGTACAGGTATATCAAGTAGATCTTCAGCCTCAATAGCCACTATCTCTGTCTCCTGAACATTATAAAAGGAATTCTCCTCTTCGCTCTCGACGCTGAGTAAAGCTTCCTTCACGGATTCAGGGGTCGGCTTCACAGAGCAGTTATCAAGTAATATACGGTAGTCGTCTTCTGCAAGTCGTAGTTGGTCTTGTATAGCTTCATATATACCCTTAACTTTTGATTGGCGGGCTGATTCGGTCACCAGCATATTTTCGTCTATAAGGTCGAGGATTCGGCCTGTACTTGTGTCTGATTTCCTCAGCGAATCTCGTAGAAACTCATGCCATTCCCTGACTTCTGGTAAGACTTCGACTCCGTTATGGAATGCATCATCAGCTGCCGGCACACTAATGTTCTTGTCTCTCGCCCTTCTGTCTTTTAGCTTTCTTATCGCAATCCGTCTATGCCGATGGTAAGCTCGGACTCCTTGATATCCTAGAACTACCCATGTTGCAGAGACAGATAAGACGCATCCAAGAGACCAAGTGTCAATGGCTTGAGAGACTTGTCTTGATGGGTCTTTGCGCGCAAGGTCACACTCAGGGGCACCTGGAAATATCAGTATTTATCCCCATGTGTACGGAAGTGTTGGACTACCATATGTCTCGGTCCCGCCAGCGATTCGCCTTCTTAGGGGAAAGCTTCTTGAGTTTGTTGGCTGAAATGTTGCAAATCCGAAGTCGGCTAGTTTGAATTCGCCGTCAACCCTAAGGATGTTATCGGGCTTTAGATCGGAATGCCATCTACATTATACGGGTTAGCCCTCGCCTCACAAAATCCGATTGGTGCATTTTACCCAGAGAATGAATCCTGGTGGCCATCTTCACGTTCGAGTTTCAAGTTGTGTAGTCTGTCTAGCGCTTTCGCCACATTCGCGAGCGAGTTCCAAAAGCGAGCCGTCTCTAGGTTCAAGGTCGGCGGGTGATTTTCCGGCGCCGCGAAGAATTCCTCTAGGTCCGCTTCGCCATACTCAAGGAGTATATTCCACGTCCGGACAACACTGCCATCGTCGATTTGCTGATCGATCTCGTACTCTCCAAGGTATCGAACCATGCCAGGTAATTGCAATTCGGGTTTCGCTTGCATCGCAAGGTACGCTTTCCTTTCCCACTCAAATACCTTCTTCGATTCCCGAGTAAAGGTCTTTAAAGCAAATGTATAACACTGAGACGTTAGCAATCTTGAATATATAAAAGATAAAGACGAAACGCACCGTTTTGTATGTGTTATCTGTATACTTCGACGATTCAACGAGCTTCGCCAACTCAGGGCAAACCAGAAACTCCTGGATAGCCACCTCACATACCTGCGCTGTTGCGCCTTTCATATTAATACTTTGGCGCCGACAGAACGGCATTATCCACCTCCCATAACACGGGTCCAGGAATGCCTTGCGCATATCAAGTTCCAGGGCACATGGGCGGTACATCCACATCTTTTCCTCGAAACGGTCCCAGAGTTCCTTTGAATTTTGCACCTGCTTATTATTCAGGTGACTAATGAGTTGTTCGATGCTGGAACTGGTCGGTTCGGGGAGCCTGTTGTCGATGATATTGTATCGCTGAAAGTCTTCGACTAAGTAGCCATGATCTAATTCTAGGAGAATAGCGAACACAATTAAGCATTGTGATTCTCCTGACATTATTTTCTCCGACGAGTAATGATGTACCGAGTGTTCAGCATATGCGCTGGCAAGAAGTAAACCAGCGTTGGGGTTGGGCTGATTAGTGTCTGTATCACGCATCCAGGCCACTATGTCGTTCGTGCGATAGTATTTGCGACCGCAGTATGCTTCCATTGTCCACTCGTTTCTCAATTTGCCGTGGAATGTTTCTAGGATACGAGCGCCCGCGCCCGCTGACGTAGCACCGATGGCGTTGGCCATCTTTGACAGTCGCTCATGAAGGAGTTGGGCCGCCGGCGGTCGAAGAGAAGGTACCTATTCTTGGTCTCACGCGAATGTAAATGAACGACGTACAAAGTTACACCATTATAAGGATGGCAAGATGAAAGGTAGGGCACGGAACTCGAGATTCCTCTTTATTTTAGACTCTTCCTCCCCGCCCCTAATTATGTAAAATCTTGCTGAATCAACTCGGTTCGCGCTCCTCGAACTCCACCTCAGAATGATTCCGCCAGCCTGCTTCTCGGGGAGCACAGCACTCCGCCCCTTGGCGAAGCTTACTTGTAAGTACCTAAGACAGTATGCCATGTCGAATGCCTTGTACACAGTATGCCTAGTTCAGATTTACTCCCAGGGATTTCTCATCTGCAAGCCACATCTGCATGAGCTAATTAGTTCTTACCTGCGAACCCGTCCGATGTAGCAGGACTAGGTAGGCTGAGTACCCAAGGTAGTTTTCAATAGCTTCCGTTCCGTAACGTATAAATGAGTGCAACAACAAGGGCAGTAGGGCTAATGCTAGCCGTACAGCCTTTATAGCAAGCCTATACTAACAACGTATCAATACCTACCTAATATCATATGTATTTATTATTACAACATTTACATATATGGCCTACTTAGCATATTTACTAATATAAACCTAGTAAGCACTGTTAATGCCAACCTTCCTAAGAAGTGTAGATGCAATTGTGAAGAGGCATTTTCTGGGTTGGTGAGGGGAAGGTTTAAAAATGCCACCTTCCAAGCGTACATGATGTATGTACGCATATTAATATGCACATTGCCTTATGAGGGTCGGACGACAAGAGCCATCCGGTACATACCACAAATCCTTATCTATCAGTACCTAGTACTTAGTCAAGTACTTCAGCGGTGTTCTCATGCGTCATGTATCGCCAGAGCGCTTCTAGACGTTGGGAATCCGGGGGTTATGGTTCCTCGACAGCAAGTTTGAAATATAGGAGTAGCTACTAAGCTCAGGACAAGATGTAGATTATTTTTATGAACTTGACGTCGTCCTCTATTAATGAAATCCCGGCCAATACGCACTCCCCTAGCGATCTATGCATCTGTCATATCCTCCTGTAACATCAGCATTTGACATCGAATTGTGACTTACTATGGTATGGTAAAATACCAATCGAAGATGGCCAATTATCCTTATTTAGTTGCCATGGTCTCCAATACCACTTTATGCCGGTTCCGCTTCTTTCTCGCTTTGCTATTGCCCACCACCTGGCTACCACCGCAATAACGACGGTTATGAGTGTTAATGGTATGGTGACTTCAAACCATCGTGCTAATGCGGTCGCAGAGAATTCCCCACTTGGACTGTCTGTATCTTGATATTTGATTATGTCGGTACTAAAGAAAGTCTACTGAATGGTTAGTACAATATTATCTCCTAAATTCCAGCATACTTACAGAGACGAACGTTGCTGGGAGGTAAATGAGCGTTACAATCGTTATGGTAAGCATGAAAGCTTGTTCTTTCTCCATACTACGGCTTAGATCTTCAGCCCGGCCAGCTGCCTGACTTTGCAGATGCTGAATTACCTAGACGCTGTTAGCTAGATACTTATGTACGAAAAGCGGCGATTTCGATGGTTTGATGTGAGACTAACAAGTTGTCGGCGATCCGAGACAGTCCTTACAAGGAATTCAGCTCTTTTGATCTGCATTTTGAGTTCTGTGACGATATTTCTGAGTTCCGTGGCGAAGACACTGATATCAACTGAACACGCTTTTCCCAATGGGAAATCCCTGTGCTGAGCTAACCGTCGGTAGAAAGATACCAAAGCTAGCATTACATCTACATTACCCTCGAGAGCTATGATGGCCTTTCTAGCCCTCTCTTCCCAGATTTGTAAATCTTGAATGTCGCGGGGGGTGTAAGTTTTGTGAGAGTAACCCGCCTCTGACGGGCCAAGCAGAGCCATGATATGCTACGAATTTTAGCCATTGCAAAAACCATAATGAAAGCTAACTGGGGGCATACCTCTTGGTCAACAGCCGTCTCAAGCCATTTGATATACCACCTCCAGTCTTCCGTAGCCCAGTAACAATACATCAAATGGGCCGATAAGCTCGAACGGAAGCATTCCTCTGGAGTACTAAACGACCTGTCTTGAGGCCTGGCATTTTTATCAGTTAATGCCTTGAAGCGCTGTTGGATTTCAAGGTTTCCTTTCACGACTATCCAAAGGGTATTTCCAGTAACGACATCAAATTGGTGATGGAAGACTGCCTGGCGAATGGACCATTCATTTAACACTATATTCCCCTTGTATTCGTTGGCGAGTGCGACGGACTTCAGATTGTAACACGTTTGATATTGTCTTCCACTTCTCCCTAAATTTGGGATCGTTACACTGCCAGGTGTGTTGCTCAAGTTGACTTGCTCTTGGAATCTGCTGAACTGGATATCGCTGGGTTCACTCGTCTGGCCAAACAGGTACAGGAAATCGAGGAAAGCTGGCATGACTTGATGATATGTTAGAATATCCATCAGCATAGCTTTGGTTAACTTGAGCTTTGATCTTGAATGCATCCCGTAGATGTAGCTTCACTGTAATTAATCCACTGGTCGTATGTTTAGAAGCCTTTTACTTACAGAAAACGGCACTTAGGATCTTTCTTAGTTGCTTTGATCGTCTTGATGTTATCATGGGATACTTCAGTGACGAGACCGAGCCAATCCGTCAACGTGGTGTGATTCTGGATATTATATTTATCAACATCTGGATATAGTTCAGCTGGAAATTTCATGTATATGACCTCTTGCCAACCTACCCTTTCCACAATCCGTCCCTAAGTCCCGAATTGGTATCTCCCATTTGTTCTTATTATCTTCGAACAAGTCATACTCCTTCTCGCAGAGACGGCTCTGGGCCCTCTTCAGAGATTGTGGGTATGTATTGATAGTCCTATGGATGTTGTTCTCGGGATAGAGATGTGAATTGAGCAGGGCATATTCAAATGAATTCGGTATATCAATGGAGTTCATAGTAGCGAATTGCTAAAAATCTTATAATAGATATATCATTCACGAATTTCAAGTGGTGTCGTTATAGAAGCATTGGATAACAATACATACAATTGTGAGGATTAAATATCGAGAACTAAAAAGCTCGGTGATCCCTTTTACCTATATCCGATACTTGGGAAGTTTATGAACCCAATAAGAACGCCTCTCTGAATGGTCACCGAAACAATTGCGGCTAGGCGTTCCGTTTTGGCCGACGTGGTTACTGCACTGTGTGACACAGCCTGCACATGTGTGCATGTGTACACCTCCAGCCGCATTCTGCATGAGACCTCCGCCCCCCCTAGGAACCCCTGTTAGGTTGACCAAATAGCCTGGTGTGCCTCGCAATCTCCTCCAATTCCTGCCATTACATCCTTCTCGAGGCCATTTCTTGGGGCTTAGTAGCTCCCCTTCAAGGCTCTGGCGTCACGACCTCTCGCTGGTCCCGTTGATCATTAGTCGCTGTTCTGTCCCTAAGCTTTTCGACGGCGGCCTTGTCTTCCTGCAATGGCTTCTGTTACCTAATGCTTCGGTTTTAATCACCCATGCAACTCACATCAGTAAAAGGCTCTGGGGTTACGAAGATCCAATTGTCATCTCTCTGTGAAGTGTAAGATAGTGATTAGTTGCATCCTGGCCAAGACATAGCAGTTCAACTGGGACTTACTTTTTCCTCCCTGAAGTCCTCCTCTGGCCACTTCTGGCGCAGGTAATCACGAAGTGCCTCCCACGTCAACCCTCTATAGGTAGGATATTTGTTTTGGAACCTTCGAGGCATCGCATCGTTTCTCTCTCTCTCGGCGCGAGTTGAGAATGAATCCTGGCGGCGGGAATGCTGTGTGTTACTGCGTAATGACTGATTGGTATTCTGTCTCCTGAACGACAAAAATCCAGTTCCAGACCTCGAAAATGTTCGGAAACGACTCTGGCGATCGTTGGACTGCATGTTGTGAGGCGAGGCTATCTGATCACGGCCACAATAGCTAGCTTATTCTGATGAAGGTAACGGATGAATTTTAACATATCACAGGAGCATACCGCCGACATTCATACAAGACTTAAGGCTCTCTTTAGGTATTGCTACACACGGTTGCCTTACTTCTGCCTACCGTCCTATGTAGATTCGGTGCAAGTGTGGCTTGCTCGAGTGACCTTTTGGCCGTTTTACAGAAGAGGAATGATCTGCTGCTCATATGCAGCCGCCCTGCAAGATCAAAAGATACGCACACCGCCACAAGGTGGAGGGCACTTCTTAAGCGCAGAATAATATGGCGTTGGCGACTCTCCTAATCCAGTTCCCTGCACTATCTTCTACTCGTAAGTTAGCGCGTTGATGATAGAGAAATTTGTTAACCAACTATATATCCTACATATAGTACAGGCACATACACATAATAGTACTTGTGGATTTGGAACAGGTATTAACACTATTCGTTCTCCTCGTAACGTATTGGGAGATGATTGTCATAATAAAATTCGGCGAGAGACATTTGATATATCGAGGCAGCTCCTATCATTCCTGGTCTATACGGCGTACAGGTTTGGCGAACTCGCGCCGTCGAGAACCCTTTAATTGTATAATTGTATCTATGTGGGTAAATGGTCACCATTAATCGCAGGAATCGCAGAAATCGCAGTCAAGAAGTTTAACTCCAAAATGCCTTTAACCATTACAAACAGCCTCAGCTGCCTACCAGTTATGCATCAATAAGGTATCAACTATGTATCAATATTAACATGGTCGCGCGCCTGAACGATCGCATTTGCATACATCCATGGATAGTATTGCTGCGCATTCAAACTTCAAATAGTTGGGTTCGGGTCTAGTCCTATATTAGGTACGTGGTACCCAATACAAAGGATCATACGTCGTACGAAGACGTTCAAACGTTGCTGTAATAGACTGACGCCTGTAAGTTAGAACTGGTTGTATGAATTAGCTTCAGTTCTATGTCGCTAGGTAATTATCGATATAATATTATTCTGACCGATTCCACGTACTCCTAACAGAATATAGTAATATAACTGCTGAAATGAGTGGTCAAGGGACTGCTTCCAGGTACAGTACATGGGATCTTGGCTGGAACATGTATATAAGACAGCCTTGTGCGTTCCCCCTCTACTCATGTAGCTAGAAGACTAAGTCAATACACCAGACATCAGCTCATATACCGTATCTTTTAGCAATACCAGGTCAGTTCTGTCCAATAAATGAATCGCTCGAAGCGCGATCCAATCATACTCGGCTGATCGGCGCCTAATTAAACCAAGCTTGCGGGCCGAGAGGTCGGCTCGGTTATGTAGCATTCCACGGAGTCAATCAGGGGCTGATGGAAACATGTTTAAACGATGTTGGTTCTTTGAGGAATACGGAGCCTATGAAATTGAGGCTATGAGGAATTGATGGGTATATCTCTAACCAAAAGTTAACCCCCGGGGTATAAACCTTGCGTACTATAGGTACCTACTGGGTATGCTGCAGATTCTGTCTGCTTGTCTCTCAGCTCTCCCGATTTAGAATAGGAACATAGCCACCACTGTGATAATTATAAAACCTTCGTACTGCGCCTTAAATAAAAAGCATATTGAGACCGTACAGTAAATAAGACATAGTTACTATCTTTATTCATTCATTCATATAAATCTACACCATATCAGGTCTGAACTTCTCATCCACGTCCATCCGTTCTACAACAAGACACCTACCGAGGATGGATAGCATATCTCTTGACCCACTGGCCTTAGACCAGCTCCATGGAGAGCAAAAGGCTCTTCTTGATGCAATTGACGACCTACGAAAACACGGAATCGGTCGCTTCGTTGACCTCCCCCAGATTATCGTGGTCGGCGACCAGTCCTCTGGGAAAAGCTCCGTCCTCGAAGCTATCTCGAGGGTACGGTTTCCCGTCAAGGATGGGTTATGCACGAGATTCGCAACGGAACTTGTTCTTCGCACTGACAAGCATACGAAAGTCGACGTGCGCGTTCAACCATCCCCAAATTCCATCCATGAAGGTCATTCATTTGGCGAAACATCATTCAATAAAGACGACCTACCCCGTATCATCGAGGATGCTAAGAGGGTAATGCTGAAGAACGATGCTAGTTTCTCGGAAGATGTTCTGAGAATAGAGATCAGCAGTCCCGATGTACCCCATCTAACAATGGTGGACCTCCCTGGCTTCTATCACTCTGAGGACGAGAATCAATCTGCCGCTGGTCGGGAGATTGTGGACCGCTTGGTGGAGCGGTATATGGAGAAGAAGAACAGTATCATCCTAGCCATCATCTCAGCACGCAACCAAGTTATATTGCAGAAGGTGTTATCCAAAGTCAAACATCATGATAAACACAAGGAGCGAACTCTGGGCATTATCACCAAGCCAGACATTCTTACAGCTGGGTCCCAAGACGAAGAGAATTTTATTCGACTGGCCAAAAATATCGATAGATCACACGAATTGTCTTTGGGTTGGCACGTACTGCGCAATCGAGGCGAGGCAGATACCTTGGATACCGACGAACAGCGAGATGAGAGAGAACAGAAGTTCTTTGAATCGAGCGCCTGGTCTAGTGTGCCTTCGAAAAATCGGGGAGTAGCGGCGCTTCGCAAGAAGCTCAGTGGTATCCTCTTAACACATATCAGAAGCAATCTCCAGGGCCTAGTGGAGAGTATCGAAGAAAACATCAACGATCGTAAAACTCGCCTAAGTCGCCTTGGACAGCCGAGGTCCACCCCACGAGAGCTTCAAATGCATCTAGATAGAATCGCCTCCCAGTTCCATATCTTGTCCCTGCAAGCAGTGGAGGGGAATTACGCAAACGACTTCTTCGGCGGTTTGTACCCCGGAGACGAAGTAACCGCAATCAGCGACAGTAGGATTAAGAAAATCCGAGCGCTTGTACGGGACTTGAATAGAACATTTGCCCATATTCTAGCAACTAAAGGTGCGAGGCGCGTCATCATCCCAAGGGACTCGGATGTCACCGAACAAGAAAACCATATTCCAACCCTACCGAAATTTCTCGTACCTTTGGCCAGCCAATACAACTTCAAGGATCCTGAGGAAGTTATATTCGACGACATTGCATCAGAGCTTGAATCGCTTTCATCAGCGAACCAAGGCAACGAGTTTCCTGGGACCTCAAACGATCGATTAGCTGTGAAGCTTTTCCAAGATCAATCTCAACCCTGGGAAGAGATTGCACGTCACCATCTTCAAGTAGTCCTCCATGCGACTAAAGCGTTCGCCGAGAAACTTATTGGCCATATCGTGAATCCAGATAAGAGGACCTGCTCGGCGATCCTCACGGAGATAGTCGACCCATTTTTTGAAGACAAGTCTACCGCCCTCGAATCCAAATTGCAGGAGCTTCTCTATCATTACAAAAGTGGCTACCCGCAACCTCTTGATAATGAGTTTAGGACTCTTCTAGGGCAAAGAAGTGAGAAGAAATCAAGAAATCATATGATTCAGGATTTAATTTCACGTGAACCTGAACTTTTTACAGAGACGGCACGCACGGAGCTGATAAGAATGGCATCATCGAAAAGCGCAAGCGAATTTGGCGTGGAAGGGCTGATTGACAAGTCGGAAACTTATTATGAGGTAAAGTAATCTCTCTAGAGTTAGATCGTCACTGACACTTTTTGCAGATGTCGCTTCAGACCTTCACCGATAATGTGATAGTTCTTGCTGTCGAGAACTGCCTTATCAGAGACCTTCCCTCTGTATTCACTACTGATAGGGTGAACCAAATGGAGGATGACGAACTTAAACGGCTTGCATCGGAGTCACCAGAAATCCAGGCTGAGCGTGAGGAGCTACAAGCAGAACATGATGCCCTCAAGAAAGGATTACAGATCTGTAACAAGTTCAAGGAGCGAAAGACGATGTGTAAGACTACCTTCTTATCGCATAAATACACTATACTAACGTCTAGACGCTAAGCTTTTCAATCTGTCTTGGCTGAGCCGGAGAGTGCTTCGATGAATGGGAGCTCCGGAGACAAGGGCGCAAAACCGAAGCCTCACGCAACTCCTTCGGTCTCCATCCCGCCAGAAACACGAGAAGAAAATAGGAAAGAGAACCCTATATTAAATGCCATCAACAAAGGATCCCAGGGCTCGCTCTTCTCATTTCCTACCAATACGGCGTTTGGGTCTTCAAGCAACCCGGCAACTCCTCACAGATCCGAGTTCGATGGTCTATTCAAGCCATCCCCGTCGCCTTCGAATATCTTTGGGTCTTCATCATTCAAATCCACCAATTCGGCCCTCCCTACCTTCGAAACTCCGCTCCTTGGTAGCCAAAGTAAGCCGTCGGTATCGCCCTCGACGTTCAATTTCTCCACTCCGGTATCTCAAAGCAATTCATCAAAACCATTCGGTTTCACCACTGAAGGAGCCTCGTCAATGCCATCTAAGTCTAGGCCATCTCCATTCGGAGCAACCTAGTCATAGCTGATTATGTCCAATGTCTAGAATTAGACTATTGTACGGTTGGATTGCTAGGGACGAAAGATTCTATATGTGCGCTTAAACCTACGGTGTTCTAGGAATCATGCGATCTAAAGTCTGGTCAGGAAGATCGAAAGATATCAAATACGCTCATTTCACGAAGAAGGGTTTAATTAGAACAGGAGTCTCGGCGATTGAGGTAGTCTATAGATATATGCAGTATGAAATATAGTGTTCTGCTACATCATCGAGTAAAGAGCGGGCCGTATTCAGTGCTTCTCCGTAACATCAAGCTTGCTTTTGTCGCTTCACCGTTTTGCAATGACCCAAAGAAATGATGCATCAACAACATCCTTACTCACTTCACCTACAACAGTTTGCAGACCCGCACTCTCGACTATCTTCAGCGTCTTATCCTTGCCCCAGGCACTCCAAAACATCCAATCCTTCTCATCTAGCCATTTTTCCATCACGATGGCTTCCTGTTCATCCTCGGCGAAGTTAGCGAGTAGGTATCCGCCAGGTTTCAGCCACCGCGCAATCCTCTCGATCATTTCTGTCTGCTCCGTGCGCGGGAGGTGGATCAAACTGTAGAACCCAAACACGGCATCGAAGGATTGGTCGGGGAACGACAATTTCATCATATCTCCTTCAACAAGAGTCAAACGCCCTGCATTCACGGCATTTCCCTCTGTTTCTCCAAGCAGATTGCTTTTCGCGAGCTCGATCTGTGTGGTGGATATATCGTTGGCGGTGACATGAGCTCCCGGATAGGACAGCAATTTTCGCGTGACGGGGTCCCCGGCGCCGCACCCAAGTTCTAGGAAGTGGGGTTGTTGCGAAGGTCCGGGCGCAGGTAAGAGTTTGAAGAGCTTTTCTAGATAATCCAATCGCAACTCGGAGTGTTGTGCTGTCCATGCGTTGTATTTTGGTGCGATGGCATCGTAAGATGACTTGAGCCGCTCTTTGACGTTTTCAGGGGTCCAAGAGGGGTTATGATTGTCAGCCGCTGAACTCATCCTTGTATTATTGGGTTAATCGGGTGCTTGACACTGAGGGAATATGCGACTTAACCCTAGAAGTCGATGTAAAATGATCAATTCGAAGCTATGTTGTGATATTGATATAATTCTTATGGAGAGAGGTTACAGCTCTAGATCCGCGTTACAACAATGAGTTGGCTGCGAGATAGGATCCGCTTAGTAATAGGGGCATAACGTCGGATTTGACTCATTCGCCGTCTCGCTAGTACAAACCAGATTCAAGATGCATGTAGCAAGACACAAGTCGGAGGTGCGTTCCTATTGCGAATCCTACTACCGGTATGTGTTTCCTTCGGATTATATTCGAACTCATCCATGCATCGGCGACGAGTTGAAACACCGTTATCGCGATATGGTCTTTAATTATATAACTCAACACCTTCGTCGCTCGCCCTCATAGATCGGGTGGATCTTGTCTTGGCATAATTACCCCTATCTTCAGCGTCATCGCACTACTGGTATCTAGCGTCACTTTGCAGATCACCAAATTAGATTATAAAAACCCGAGTTCTACTATTAACATCTAAGCCCGGCGTATCACCATTACCAAATCACTATATCAATCAAAATGAGCGACAATACATGGAGACACCGAACGGTTGAAGTAGAACCTTCGTTGAATATTGCGTACATCGATTGCCCGTCAAAAACCAAAAGATCACAACGAGGCGTGATCTTGCTTATCCATGGCTTTCCTCAAACTTCATACCAATTCCGCCATGTTATCAACCCTTTTGCGGAGGCAGGGTATCGCGTGATAGCCCCTGACTACCGAGGCGCAGGGGCCTCCACCAAGCCAACCACTGGGTTTACCAAATCCGTCATGGCAAGAGATTTCGTCCGCTTGCTCAATGTCCTTGAAATTCATGAGCCAGTCCATGTTATCGGCCATGATATCGGCGGCATGATTGCATTTGCCATGGCGGCCAAGCATCCGTCGCGTGTGGCAAGTGTCAATTGGGGAGAATGCCCTCTACCCGGAACATCGGTGTATACAGAAGAGTAAGTAATGAAAGAAGGTATCTGCTTTGGGGATACCCATTTCGCGTTCTGACGTCCCCTTAGTCGTACCACACATGCAGTTCAGCAGTTTCATTTCGTCTTCCACAATGTGCCAGACCTAGCTTTAGCACTAGTAGGAGGTCGCGAGCGCATCTACTTATCGCATTTCTTTCAAAAGCTCGCATATAATACCGCAGCTATAAAACGCGAAGACCTCGATCACTACGCGGAATGTTATGAGCAGCCTGGTGCAATGAGATGCGCCTTTGAAGTCTACCGTGCTTTCGAACAGGACGCCAAGGAGTGTGAAGAATGGATAACATCATACGGGAAGCTCAGCCTTCCGGCTCTATGTCTAAGCGGAGTTAGGAGCAGACATCTGAGTGATGCCGAGAGAATGTTTGCGGAAGTTCACCAAAGAGGAACTTACGAAATCATAGCTGTTCCCGATTCGGGACACTACATCGCAGAAGAGAATCCAGACGGCTTTGTCAAGGAGTGCCTAAGATTCATCGAGAAGGTGTCGATAGGGCCAAAATAACCAAAGATTGATCGAGGCATGCCAGGAAACCTATATATGTATGATTATATGGATATATTAATGATTTAGCTACGCCATAGTGTAATAGCGAAAGGCTATTCCTTGGAACATACATTGATTCTATACGCACCAGCCGATAAATGCCATGATATATCAGCATATAATCCCCTCGTTTCCTACTTATAAGACCGCGTTATCAACCATAATTGTCTGCATAGTATCGGGCCCCTTTTATACTTAGAGTGAGTTCCTAGTACCACGCTTCTCCTCGGCTATCTTTTGGTGAAGGCGGAGTAGACCACTTGGCTGCAACCTCAACTAGACAATTTCCCATGTTATATCTTAGTCCATTGAAACTTGAACCGAAACAAATCTACCATATATCTCATATTTAAGAGTAATACTGGTGAACTCGTACCATTCCGTTCACATTCAATGCTAGCGGTTCCATATCTCTCTCGCGGTTGGAAGCTTATCCGTCGGTGTAAGCATAAATGCATGTCTCGTAGAAGCGAAATGCGCAGCTATCCCGATTCACCGCACTGCAGTGTACGCTACCAGTGGGAACCCACCGGCGGAGAGCTGAGCGCCTCAGCGCCTATTCTCCTGCCTTTCATGGATATTCGTCCCTTGCATCACAGGAAGTTTGCGATCAATTGGCGCCCTTCTATACAATATTGGCCATGAAAGGCCCAAGCGAATGCAGCACCTAAGTCTATATATTAATATGGATGGTCTCGACGTTAAGTGTCACCTAGCTGAGAAGAATATTATTAGTAATAGTAGCCAATGGCAATCGCTGTATCCTTATGGATCTGGAGAGAGTTGTCTAGGGCTGGCTGATGTCATTAACCTGTTGGTTCGTGAGGAGTCACGCATATCACCTTGCTTGCTGCAAGTAAGCTCCGTCGGAAGTCTAGCCCCAATACTGCTACGGAGCAGCATAGTCGGTAATACTACCTTCCTACCGCGATAACATGCACAACCTCGTATAAATCCTTGGCATGCGCCAATGGCACCGCGTTCAACTTCAGCTTAGTTACTGACGTCTTTGAACTAATTGTATATAATTCCGTCTACGGCTTCGCAAGAAAAGAAGAAAAGGGATATCAGCATCGAACGCTGATATTTGATTTCCGACAGACTACTTAAGATGCATATGAGTTTTGCTCTAGGCCTCGCCTCTGCTGCCATCGTGGCAGCATGCGACATTCCCGGAGACACGCTATCGAACAACATTGCTGAGGGCTTCGCACTTCAAGTACAGAATGCTTCGTTCCCAGAAATTCACAACCACTTCTTAAACATCTGGGACTGGGGCGGTGGTGACCAACACCTTTTCGTCAGCCCCGCTGGCAACTCTACGAGTGAGCTGACACTCGTCGACGGCGTTATCACTTTGCCTTGGGATCCCCCTCGTCGTGCAGTTATCAACGGAGAGGTAAGCCCAACCACCCTAGCCCGCGGAATTTGGCTGATGATGTGAAACGCGTAGTATGAAGTGAAGGACAACACGACGAAAATGTTCATGACGGAACGTGGCGATCCGCGAGCTATTTGGGACGTAGTGTACGGTTGCAATCCCGACACGGACGCGGTCCAAATCCAACTCGCCTTCAAGTCCCGCGGTGACTTAGAGGTAGGAGGAAACATTGGTGTTCGCCCGTTCAACGGCAATTATGACTTCAGATGGACACCAGCGGGAAATACCGGTGAGTTCCAAACTAGTAACACTGGTGCGAATAGTTATACTAATAGGTGCCAAGCATACGACCCCGACAGGCCATGGACGAAAGTTACACTCGCCCTGGTTCGCCCCTGAAAACCACCTCACTGCCGAGCGAGTAGCTAGGAGAATTTTACTTCGTGACCTTCGTTAACTAGCTTGATCATGTGTATGTACTCAGCCAAATAATAAGAGGGCTTCGTTAGGAATATGAGGTTATACATGAGAAGTTAAAGTTATCCAAATTAACGATCTTTACATATCATAATAATTGTACCACCGTCGCTCAGACCTATATCCCGTATAGTAACTGAACTAAATCATAGACTGCGTCGATATTTCATAACATCGCTAATGCCCCATACCAAGTCATGAATCCTAGAAAATACAGTCTAGATAAAACTTCAGTGAGCCAAACTCCACGAATGACATTACAATTATCTTATACCCATTGGCGCTGCCTGGAGAGATATTTCGGGTGCTTCCCCTTTGAGTAGTCCACATTCGTAAGAGACGCCGTAGCAAGAGGATCAATAAACCCAAAGGCACTCCGTGATCGAAAGCTGTTCTAGTTAGCTAATGTTACCTTTTCAGGGGCTTAGGCGATTTACTTACCTTTGGAGACTTGCTAGTTCGTGGTCACCTATTAAGTGATGCAAGGACTTATGATTCTTGCAAAACGGCGTGCCCCCTACACTCTTCAGCCTACAGTTTGGCCTATTGCACTTGTGCTCAATACAATAATCACTTCCAACTTCTGCCTGTCCTGTACAGGACTTAGATGCCTGACAGGAATGGTCAGAGCAGTATGATCCGTCGGGCATTCGGGAAAATCCACAGCCCATTTCTCCACATGTGTGATCCTCGCAGTAACTGCTCCGCTTCCAGCGCGGTTTGAGGCAGATTGACATGTCCCACGAGCAGGCATGTCGACTACACAGACTCTCCTCAACGACACTCGCCCTAGCACATCCATCTTTGGTACAGGTGTGGCGCTGGCAAAATTCGCCAGAGTTAACGGGTACACTCGTACACATCTGGCTCCAATGGCATGCATGGATGGCACAGAGACCACAGGGCCCTTTACACCTGTTGTAGCAACCTCGCTGCGTACAGGTATGAGACTCGCAATAGAGATGGTCCGAGCTAGCCCGCCCGTTGAGACATCCCGCCTCCCAGGCGCAGACATGGTCTTTACAGAAACCGCCGTCGCCGGCGCGCTCCACACAACCACGTCGAGTGCAAGAGTGCCTGACGCAGAAGCGACCCCCTTCCACTGGAGCTTCAGTACATCCTCCTCTTCGCGCACAGACATGGCTCGCGCAGAATAGGCTCTTCGGGATACACGGTTCTTGACATGATTCCTGGTAACACTTATGTCCCTCGCAACATCCGAGATTAGGGGCTCTAGGGGACATACAACCTTCAGCGAATGGACACATGTGATTTTCGCAAAAAGTCCTGTTGCGGGCAGCAGGAGCATAGCACGCCTCCTGGTTACATGTGTGGTGCTTGCAGCACTGGTGTTCCTTCCCACCATGCTCATCAGCCCAGAACCGTGATTCTGGGCATGTGCGTCGCTGACACTGAT
Organism: Hypomontagnella monticulosa; assembly: GCA_902825475.1. Lineage (NCBI taxonomy): Eukaryota > Fungi > Ascomycota > Sordariomycetes > Xylariales > Hypoxylaceae > Hypomontagnella > Hypomontagnella monticulosa. The sequence goes on along the minus strand of CADEBF010000003.1, from coordinate 4,583,080 downwards.
GTTCGGAACAGTATGCGACCTTTGCAATGCTCTGGAGACATCCCTCCTCGGCACATGTGTGACTACGGCAGTAGTCGCCGGCGACGCCCTCAATTTGAATGACCTTCTCGAGGCATTCGCCAGAAGAACAAGTATGATCACCACAGAACCCATCACGTCGGAGTGCAGGCTCAACACACCCGGTCCACTGGCATACATGCCGTGGGCACCACGTTGAGCCGATAGCTCGTGCTTGCGGACATCTGGTCTCGCGACACTTATGCCGCCGACAGAAACCACTCTCGGGAATGCACGGTCTTTCGCACGACCGGCACTTATGCTGCGTGCAGTGGCGGAAACCCTCGATTTGCGGGTCTGCGCACCCCTTATTAACACATTTATGGGCACCGCAGTACTGACTTTTATCGAACCGCCGCCCGCCGCAGCCCTCAATCGAGCATACGTGACGAGCACATAGGTTGCTGCCGTCACGTCTCGCAGCCCGGCACCGGTCTACCTCGCACTTGTGGACTCCACAGAACTCGCTTGATTTCAGGAGCGCGCGACCACAGCCCGTGGCCCGACACCTGTGCTTCGAGCAGTACTTCGACGGGGACTCGCGCTGGCTGGGACAGCGCTGCACGCGGCACGTGTGGCCATCGCAGTAATCGTACCCGTCCTCCGGACTCGGTGCATGGCAGCCGTCGAGGATACAAGTATGTTTAGCGCAATAGCTCGAAGGGCCAGCCTTAAATCCGTCGCATCCCCGCCAGCGACACTCGTGCGTCGTACAGTAGCGCTTCCCACGCCCCTTCCCTCTTCGATCAATGCATCCCCCGACGCTGCACTCGTGCTTCCGGCAGTACTGGCTCGCCCCTATGACGGACCGGTAGCAGAACGTCGATTGGCATCGGGGCCCACCCGTGAAAGTCGTTTGTGGAGGCGCGTCCGGCGCGCCGTGGTCTGCTGCCATACCCCTGACTGGATGGGGCACCGCTTGGGCCGCTTCGTGCACGTCGTACTCTGTGTAGGCCGGGGGTGGGGTTTCGGCCCGCCGCACGCGTCGCCGCGAGGGCACCCGTATGAGCCGGGGCGTAGACATTTGGAGCGTTTGCAATTGCTGTTTCTCGGGGAGGGATTCTATCCCAAGATTACACGCACATATAAAAAATTCCTCGTGATGAACTGTGTACGCTTGAGCCTTGGTTGCTAGTTAGATATTACAGCCCGACCGACCGTGAGCCCAGAGTCGTGAGGTTTGATCTCCCTCCCCTCACCAAAGTAGCATTCGGCCGTGAGAGCCCATCTTTTGGAGAGAGCACAGCTATCCATTCGCTCGCTGCGATGAGGCGCTTCTTGATAGGCTGGCTGCAGCCCCCTTTCCGTCGTGGGGTGCGTCGAGAAATCCCGAAGCGGGTTGGCTCGTGGTGTTTATTGAGATTGTGAGGCGCGTGCATGCCGTCCTATCAGATATCTTTATTTATCAAAAGCAATTGAGATCTCGATTCCGGAATGATGCATGTTATTTCCTATATTGAATATCGTGTTATGAGTTCTTACCTTGTAAACGGAGTCGCGCGCCCAACGCATAGGGGAGCAATTCTGGCTTCTTCTTTCTAATACACCACTGAATAGGGGTGATATTATGTAGTGGTCCGTATTTCCATGCCCTATCGACAGCATTGATCTCGGTAGCCCTTCCCATGCTCATATTCACTCTCCAGCAGGTTTAACCTACTCGTAGCAAGCTGACATCGGCGGAGTACGTCATGTTCGAGATGTGTGTGGTTATGGGGTCACAGCGCATGCAGTCTTGGAGAATAATGTCGTTTAACTATATACGTGCTATCCAACTTGCCCCGACATACCTAACGCCATAAAAATACCAGCGTATCCAGTTTCTACCACTATATACAGGAAAACTTGCGGTGCGGACGCACGAAGCTAAACAGGAGAGCGTATTTGGGTTGTGTATTCAAGCATCCTGAAGATGACGTTCGAATCGTCGCCTACGGCCCCGGATTAGCGCTCAACGAAGATGACAATACGAACCGCGACATCTTACCAAGGGGAACCGCGATCATTGGCATCCTCCTTCTTGATATAAGTGCCGACCTGCCTGCACTTATCGTAGCGCGAGGCGCCGGAAACGGTAGCGCAGTTGAGGAGGCACTTGATGCGCTTGCCATAGGTATTATCGAGATTGTGCTCCTCGCCGTCCAGGTTCCCCAGGACGTCGCCGTAGCAGAGACCCCCGTTCTTCGTCTTCTCCGAGTATGCCTGCCACGTACGGGTCTTCCAATCCGATTGCGCGAGATACACGCAGTGCGACGAGTCGTCCATGGTCACCCAGTAGAGCCCGTTTGCGGCGTGCCCGTAGTTCAGGTCTCCCGAGCAGTCGGCGGACTTGTACTCGTTGGCTTTGGGGTTCGTGGCGGATACGGAGGCGATGAGGGAGAGGAATAAGAGGGCTAGCCCTGTGATCGACATGTTGGGTGATGTATTACCGGTATGCATGGTGTCTAATATAGGATTCTGTTTGAAGAGAGGCTAGAAGGAGAGATAGAGTTTGATTCATATTGTACGCATTGAGCTCTAGAATCATGTCGTCTTTTATATACTAGATTTGATTCTATTTACGATGGGTGTTTTCTAGTATGTTTCTAAAGATAGAATGGTTGTGCTAGGTGCGTATAATTTAGAGCTTGGACTGGGCAATTGAGGTTCGCCGATGTGATCATCGATGCCTATTGTGCCCTGAGCTGAACTTCCGCGATGGTCTTCTCGGGCAAGATTTTACTTCTACTTACAATGATAGTGATGTCATATAGGATTGAAATCATTCCAATAATAAGAATTATCATTGCGATTATCTATGTGCTGCAGATGTCGTATATTCCAGAAAATTAAGCGACGCCGATCGTAAGCAGAGCAGAACCCCAAATGCCCTAAACGTCAGCCACCAACTCACTGAAGGCGTAGCCTATTAGGCAGACGTAGATCTTATAGCTGATGGGTGGTCAACGTCGTCGATCATAGTAGGATGAAACGGCTTCACCATGATTGGAATTGAGTTATCTAGCATTGCAGAGATAAACATACGTGCCCAACGATCAACGCCGAACTTTGGTACCGCTACCTATTGGCGCCGTCAAGTTCTCAGGGTCAAACCGAGTCTCATCATAGTAATAGGCATCGCCCTCCTTGGTCCGGACCCTACGAAACGGCTTCCGAAAACACCGATCAACCGCCTCGCACAGGTACATGGAGTAATTATCATCAACCGTCACATCCGTCCCCTCACCTACATGCTCCCCCACAAAACTTAAGACGGTTTCCAACTGCGCAACCCACACCGGCCAGCCGCTATGGTGGCCCCAGACGGGGATCTTTAGTATAAGCTCCAGCGTCACCAGCTTGTCTAGCAGCGCACTCCACTGCGCGGCGTGGTCTGCCGCCGGGACGAAGAACCGCCACTACGGCTCCCCCGGGGGTGATATGCGGTACGCGTAGTACTCGGTGGACGCGACGATCTGCAAATGCCGTACCCGGCGTAAGTTCGCCTCGCCTACTGTCCAAAACCTTTGGAAAAACCCGCGTCGCTCGAGGTCCACGCGGAACACGTTACGCCCATAAATGACATCGAGAGCCTCATTGCAGAGTTGGCGGTTCGCGCGGAGTAGAGCGGTGCGCGGCCGCAGGCGCGCGTCGTAGTGCGCGCACCCGTAGGCCTTCCCGCAGCAGTCTGGCGCCTTTTCCTTTGCGAGGCGCCGTTGATGTCGCCCTGCAGTTGTGAACCACACGCGTAGACAGTCTATGGGGTGGGGTTGGACGAAGAGGTAGGCGTATACCTCGTTGCGTAGCTCCAGGGGCAAGTCGAAGAATCTGAAAGGTGTGGTGCTGGAATGGTCACTGGAAGCAGGTTGGGGTGGTGGACTGTCTTGAATGGACATTTTGACCATGTTGGCTTCCATCATTTCCGGGTCACTATTGAACGTCATGATGAGGAAGTCAATATGATGTAGATAACAATGTGTAATGAGATTTATGTATTTTATATACGAATTGAAATATAGATAACGAGACGTATGACATCTGCATGGTTGACTCACTGTCCGTGATAATAAGTTAGTGGCTTGGGCTTGGCCCTGGTCTCAAGCTGGGTAAATACGAGTTTCCCCTTGCCAGATTGTCTAGTGATATGAAGGCTTTAGCATGCATCAAATCTTCATCTGGGATAAGATACTGGGACATTAGCTAATAATGATGCTTCGTATACGATATTATTATTACTTCAAGGGTATCGTTAACAGTCTCGTCCAATCTTAACCATTTGACTATTGCTTCCTCATCTGCTCCACAGCTTCGTCTCCGAATAGCTCTCGGACGTCTTTGATATGATCTCTAGCTAGTCGGGACGGCTTCAAATCTTCAAAAGCCATACTCCATACACGCTTCGCTTCGTCATTACTCGTATCAATCGCGCTCACTCTGCCGGCATGTTGCGCCAGCATCGGATACGCGCTAATCCTTGCCAAGCCGTGGTCCCATGCGAACTGTTTGGGGAGCATATCACTTCTCCCCGGCGAGTCGCGTCTAGAAGCGGTCGCCATGTACTCTGACAACGCGCTCGCGTGCGCACGATTGTAAATCAGCGCCTGATTGCAACATCCGAAGAATTCCTCACGGACGCCTGGTGGTGCACCAATGAGAGCCGCTTTTCCGGAGGCGAAGAAGAGCCATGTAAAAAGCGGCACCGCAATACCGCAGATTACCAGTAGGGTCCATCCGTCTAAATGCCGGGCTAGGTGACGCGGTAACTGTCTTCGGCCGAGAAGTAGAATGAGCAGGAGTGGAATAGCCACTACGACTGAGATGATATGAACGTTGTTGGTTTTAAATCCTGTCCCGCCTGACCACCCGAAACTTCGCTCCTGATTGAATAGGCGTAGATAGAGCCATGTATTCGGTGTCCCTGGTTCGACCTGGCCTTTTCGGGGATCACGTCTCCTGGGGTCCTTCATCATGTGCTCAATTCTCCTCAGATTCTTTAGTGTCTTTGCCGCCCACCCATCGGCGAGGAGAATATCACCCTCAAGAAGAGCGATGTAAGGAGCATCCGTAGTTTGTATACACCGATCCATAGCATACGCGTAATCGAATACTGTCTTCCTCTCCAACGCGTGCTTGTTCTGACGATCCTTAGAGAATTCCACTAGTTCCTTGATTTTACGGTCCTTTTGCTGCGAGGGTAGCGTCGAGTCGTAAGTGAATACTTCGTCCGCGATATCAGCAGCTACCATTTTTGCGTAACTCTTGTGCTGTGTATTCGGGTCCGGCACGTCGGCGAAGAACAATTTCAAGTGCATAGCCTCCCTTTCAACCCGTGACATGTTGGCTAGGAATGATCCCACGGCGCTTTCGATGTAATGCCGTCCCTCCATAACCCTTCCTACAGTTATGAAAACAGCGCAGATCTGGGGGTCGGGACCGGCTTTGCCAATATTCGCTCGCGCCCAGTCGGGGCTCGCTATCGCTGCATCGAGGAATTCGTCTGCCTCGGCTTGGCGCGTGGCCGAATAGAAACGGTCGAAGCCATGCTCCTCGGAGAAGAAGATGGAGAGCGGATCGCGGTAGAAGTAGAGGGAACCGTAGAGGGAGTACAACGAGACGAGTGTCACAAGCAGTAGCAAGGCGCGAATGCCCGGCTGACTGAGAGCTTCGCCCGCGCTGCGAGGACGGTAGATCATTGAGCGAGTTATTTTGCACGTTCAATCATTATTATTCCACTTGAAGTTCGAGGTCGTGGTTGATTTAGAATTGGTGGTCGCCGGAGCTTGTGAGTCAGCATGTCAGTCAGGCATTTTTGGAGTTTGACAGTCATTTCGGTGACAGTTTCACTGTTTCGATGATCCAGAGATTGTTTGTATTAATAGAAACGGGGGTGGAGCACGGACCCTGTCATGTACTTTTAAGCTTAACTTCAAGTTCATGTCCCAACCCAATAACATGTGATAACTGCAATACCCTCATAACATCATCAGGTAATATTTCCACTATCGAGGTTTATACACTACCTTAAGATGTCACTTTACTCGTGGCCGTCGTACAGTCATGTCTCTGCTCTACATAGTAGGACTTGACCGGTTGGGGATATGTAGGCACATTCGGGACACTTAGAAGGCTGTGAGGGATTGAATCCATCCTACCGCTAACAAGGTAGATAATAGGGCTGACAAGTGGGCTTGACTTTTTGTATATTGTGTTGTGGCATACTGCCTAGGGTAGATACATCGCAGTCTTCCCTGCGCGACCATATATGCACCATTTTGTCTATGTATCATACATTAATCGATCGATGCCGGCCGTCTAACGCCTTGCCCGCCCTAACCCAAGGCTGCCAACTCAGAGTGGTGTGGTGAGACCGCCTGCTACGGTCTAAATTCCGTCGTCGTCACTTTTATAGTGTACAGTATTATAACACGGATATAGTCATAATGTCATGGTGAATGGGTGACCGCATTGGTGTCCTTTCATATGTAGTCCCTTCCGCTCTTTTGCATCTCAATCAACCTCCAACCTCTGGTCTCTGGGTTGCTCACCTCTTCCGGTGTTCGAGTGATGCCAATAGCATATGTGACAAGTTGGACCTTGTCTTCCATACCGGCAGCAAGCTCATTTGTCTTAGCGTTCCGGTATACATGAACCTCCTGTGTCCGACAGGTGATGATAAAGACCGGGATCTCACCCGGTTCAAGCATGCGGGCTTTTAAGATATCCACATGCCGGATATCTAGAATTCGACCGTCCGACTTCAAGCCGGCTTGAAGATACTGCTTGGTCAAAGCTTCATACACCGAATACTGGGCGGCCGAGAGCCAAATCTTCAGTGTTTCGGTGTCGCCCTTGACGTAGGCGTCAAGCACTTCCGGTAGGATGTACTCTCTTAGCTCTTGTAGGAAAGGCTCGATTTGGAAATTAGGGTCCATGGAGCGGAACTTCTTGATTACCATTGCCGTCTCGTTCTCTGCGAAGAATCCGGCAACTCGGTCGGTGATGCTCCGCGCAGTCGTAATCAGGGGGTTTTCCGATTCGTTATATACGCTTTTCATGTTGAATAACCCCTGGACAAACTTGTTCTGATCTCGGAAGTCTCGCCATGCCTCCTTCCAAGCAGCATCTTTATGTAATGTGATATTTGTGCCAGCGCTAGGTGTTGTTAGAGTCTGTTGCGATTCGCCATCTTATTCGCTGAACTTACTTAGGATCCTCGACCAACTCTTCGGCCTTCCCGTGAATGGAACGGGCTTGCTTCTCTCGTAATTCCCTAGCCTTCCTTCGCTCTTCCTTTTCAACCCAACCACCATATCTGGAGCTGCTCCCGTCGTCGATGACATCCTTCACGTTTTTGTACGCTTCGGTTTCTCGTATCGGTTTGGTTGCTTTATCGAGTATGTCGCCAGTTAGATTTGCTCCTTTCCGGACGCCTTTCATAACTGGTGTTTCCCACGTCCATGCCGCACCCTTTCCAACGGCGGTAGCCGAAGTCTTCAACACCTTTCCTGCTGTTGACGAAACTGCGCCGGTAGTGCTCTCATAGGCCTGCCTGGCGCGCCGGACGGATTCACTTTCGGTGAAGGAGTGAGCGGAGTCGGCTAGCTGCTTAGTCGATTCGTTCCATTCCTTCGAGGCCTTGAATTCGCTCTGCATCGTCTCCATAAACACCTGCCATGGTGTTTTATCGCCGTGAGGCGGGGGAGGGGGTAGGTCTTCTTTTTTCTCCTCTTTTTTACCCTCCTCTTGCTGCTTAGCCTCTTCCTCTGAGCCCGTTTTTGCTTCGGATTCCGTGTCTGAGGCTGTCTGCTCCGCAGTTTGCTCGGGCTTCTCTTTCGGGTCCGTAGGTTTTGGATCCATGGGCTTCGGATCTGGCTTGGCGGACTGCGCGGGTTGTTGAGGTTGTTCCTGGTACCATCGTGACGTTTGGTGGAAGGTTCGGGATTGTATGGTAGCTATGGCCTCAGGGACGAAAGGCGATCGGAGAGAAGACAGAGGTGATAGAGGAAGTTGTAAAGAAGTGAGCGGCGCAATGCTACCGGTTGTAGACTTCAAGGAGTTAGCGCTCGATAGTAACCGTTGATACGCTGGAAGACCGCCGGGATGGTAGGTGGCAAGCGAGGGGTTCCTCAGGAAGGCCGACGGAGGTGCGCTCCTTGCGACTTGTCTTAGGGAGGCCATTTCGCAATGTGAGGAAGCGGCCCCAAGAAGACCTTGAAGCTTTTGAGAAATAGAAGTCTCCAAGAGTCGGCGAGGAGGGAGGAATTTCTTCTCAGCCAGACTGATGTAGGAAGGCGGGCGAAATCGGCAAATAGAAATTTACCTTCAACTAAGCGGCGAAAGGTACCCTGTAAAAGAGAAGTGGTCTAACCCAAATTAGCGGTATCTGCAGTATTAGGCCAATCATACTACATAATAAAGCATAGGTCCCATAATTCTAGATTTCGCTCAATCCCAGATCAATTGATACAACCTTCACGCCCCATTAAATTTTCGACGTTTTCGAGTTTAAGTTATATATCATATCGGCGATTGGGCAAGGCGACCTCCCAACTTACCATTGAGACTTAATCCGAGCGTGTAGACAAGCTTTGAATACACGGTCAGCATTCCAATCATAGTGAAAAGGACCTCGGGAGTCATCCAACCCTCATGCTGCTGCGATGAGCCGACCATCAAGTCGCCTACTGGCGGTCACCCGCACTCGCATATCCTCCCAATCTACTCCCCAATGTGTCCGCCAATTCTCCCACACACCGCGACAAGCGGAACCTCCTCGGCAAACCTCACTCCTCGATGGGTTAAATAATAAACGACGAACAGCCCAACCAGCGGCACCCCCGCAGCCGAGCGACGGAGACAATAGTGGCATACAACAACTACACCGAATTTTACTAAATGATACCCTCGGAAGAGCGCGGAACCTACCAACAATAAACGATATTCTAAGGGACGAGAACGGCAAGGAGAGGGAAGATTGGGGTCCGGCGACCGAACCCTTCCATTTTCACATATACTCGCATAAGCACAACGCGCATATCACGGTCACAAAACCGAACCGCGGTGCCATCATTTCGAAGTCAACCGGCGATATTGGTTTCAAGAAGGCCAAGCGCGGCTCCTATGATGCCGCGTACCAGTTAACAGCCTATGTCATAGACAAGCTACACCAGGGAAACTGGCACAAGAACATCACGCAAATGGAGGTTGTGTTGCGAGGTTTTGGAAACGGGCGGGAGGCCGCGACTAAGGTTCTATTAGGTACGGAGGGTCGCATGTTGAGAGACAAAATCGTGAAGGTATCAGACGCCTCAAGACTCAAGTTCGGCGGTACTAGGAGCCCTAAGCCAAGGAGACTCGGTTAGAGAACTAGAACAGGAACAGAGGGGATGTTCACAAGACAGCCAATGTATATCATATATCATCACATGCCGCGGCCATGTACATTTATGTGCCATATCATACTTAGTACACACTATAGCGGGACAGGGTTCGTTGAAAACAACTCGCATCAACAGAAACAAACTTACCCCTACAAACGACGGAGTACATAAATTGGTATCAATCAAACAAACCCCAGTGACGCCGACCAGTCCGATTCCATCGTAATCGTTGCCAACGCCTCGTAATGCACACTGTTAAATCAAAATCCCATCCTGTTTAAGACATACTGCCTCTGCCAGCGGAGGGTGCTCTCTCCGCAGGTGGTAGTACGCGTCCGCTGGTATCCCTTGCCGGACCCTTTCCTTTGCTGTTCCTGCTGTATTGGCGTGATTCTTCGTTATTCCAACCCGAATCCTCGTCTTCTTCGTCGCTGTCTAGAGTTGCCAGTCTCCTTGCGCTATCCTGCCGCAACATCCTTGTTCCCTCGTGATCGTCTAGACCTTCGTCGTCGTCATCTAGCAATTCGCCATCCGCTGTCTCGAAGTCCGGCGGTTCGATCCAGTCTCGGGGGACGATACAAGGGAGAGTAACACCGATACTAGCAGCACGGTTGAGCCAGCCGGGACCGGGCCGGCCGGTAAGCTTCTGGCAGAGATAGCTAGTGAAATGGTTGCAGTTCTTCGTGAGCAGGTTGTACGCGGTGCCCAGGAACTCGTCAGAAGCGTGGCGGATCGTAGAGTCGATCTCGGCCTGCGTCGCGAACGTAAAGCCATGTAAGATTTCGGTTCTGAACGTGCCACCGGGCGGCTCTGTCTTCGGTTGCGTCCAATACACCCCCGTCAACCCGCGCTTATTGTGCCCGCCATAAGCATATTCTTTTCCGTTTATCACTACACCCGAGTGTAACAAAGAGGCTCCGACGGTCCATAGAACGGAGGATAGTCGGCCGGCCTGTTCGGGAGAAGTAGTTAGTAAATACCCACTACCGAAGACTACTATATATAGTTACTCACGGGTAAAAGATCATAGACGTTGATCACAATCTCTGTTCTTGATAGCGATAATGTGGAACGATGCGACTGCCGTGATGTCCGACTTGACGTTGACTTTTTGGAGGACATCATGGAAACCTAGCTGAAGCGCTGATGTATGTGAAGCCAAGCAAGAATATCCAGGATTGCCAACAAATGTAGTGGCGAGGACTAATCGTCTACTTTCGTTGAAAGTCCTAGTATGTCTCTCTTGCAAGGTATAGACACGGCTGACTAAGGGAACTCTTATGCTGGGACTAATATATAACGGAAGTTTCGGTAGTCATCATGGAAGGTGAAAGAGGATGAATAACTACCGAATTGAATCGAAAACGGTAGTTAAGGCAAACTACAACGACAATAATGATAATACAGCACTGAGTTGACCTAACGTCAGGAAGGATCAAGCGGTCTTAACATAAGCCACAGCAGCTGACGCATCGGCCAATGATAGGACGAATCCGGCATCCTGGTTGGCGGTTGGGGGGTTATTGAAAATCATTGGCCCATTTCTCCACTATCGAGAGACTGGCAAGGCAGACGGAGCAGACCTGAGACAAGCTGACCGGGGGTGAGGTATGGGTAGCTCTTGGCAGCTGCCGAACAGCCGGCAGCCTTGATGATATTTCATAGTTCTCCACCTGCGACCTCGAGACAGCGAGAGCAAACATTTGAACCTTGGAATCTTACAACCCCGCAGTAAGCCATTTAAGGTTAGTTAGAAACCGGCGTAATAGGACAGCCGGATTCCGTCGTAATTCCATTCCCTGAGCTCAATTTTAATTGGAACTCCACCATAAGCGCAGAGCTTTTTTTCTCTTTTTCTCCCCAACTTGCAACCTGCCCCTCCAAAAAAGAGAGGTCAGGAAAAGGACAAGACAGCTGTACCAAACCACGCAACACACCGACTTGACGAGGACAGCAGTCAAGATCCGAAAGTTCATATAATAGATGGTCATTAAGAATTAGACAGATATCTATCTAGTAGTATTTGTCTTATCTTAATATCGAGGCTGCTATTCAGCCGAGATCCATCACCGTGTCTTCCTCCTCCCTCTCCTCCACACTTCCCTTCGTTTCTCTCTTCCACATCTTTCGACCCTCAGCAGCTAGCTCTGCCTTTCTCTCCCGCCGTGTGCCTAGTTGCACTACAGTCTATATCTCCACTCGTACCTACGCCAAGCGACGAACAATGCCTCCCAAGAAGCAAGTCGTCGAGGAGAAGATCCTCCTCGGCCGACCAGGAAACAACTTGAAGAGTGGTATCGTTGGTCTGGCCAACGTCGGCAAGTCGACACTGTTCCAAGCCATCACCAAGTGCAGTCTTGGTAACCCTGCCGTAAGTTCGGTATTCTCTCTCTTGACACGCGTTTCAAGCTAATCAAGCATGAGTAGAACTTCCCCTATGCCACTATTGACCCGGAAGAGTCCCGTGTCATTGTCCCTGATGAGCGCTATGACTGGCTGTGCAAGAAGTACAACCCCAAGTCGCGAGTGCCCGCCCACTTGACCATTTATGATATTGCTGGTCTAACGAGAGGTGCATCAACTGGTGCCGGTCTTGGTAACGCCTTTTTATCACACATTCGAGCCGTCGACGCTATCTTCCAGGTCGTTCGATGCTTCGATGATGCTGAGATTATCCATGTCGAGGGTGACGTCAACCCTGTCAGAGATCTGGATATTATTGCAGAAGAGCTGCGTCTGAAGGATATTGAGTTCGTCGAAAAGGCCATCGAGAACTCTAAGAAGAAGACCCGTGTGGGTGGTCAGAGCCTTGAGTTGAAGAAAGCTAAGGAGGAAGAGGCGACAATAGAAAAAGTACTCGCGTGGCTTAAGGACGGCAAAGACGTCCGAAAAGGCGCATGGGCACCGAAGGAGGTAAGCTCGCCATTTTTTTCTTAAACTCCACTCAGCATGATGAACAAGGGCCATAGCGCCTGATCTAATCCCAGCTCTTCGAATGCCTCAATAATACAACGCAGAGCGCATACTGTGATAAAAGAATCCTCTGACAGCCTGATCAATTCTATATTTTACTATTGCATCTTGAAAAGAATGCAGCTGACATAAGTCAATAGGTCGAAGTTATCAACACACTTCTGCTCCTGTCGGCGAAGCCCGTTGTGTACTTAGTCAATCTATCAGAGAAGGACTACACCCGCAAGAAGAACAAGCATCTTGCGAAGATTGCGGAGTGGATGAAGGAACACGCTGCCGGCGATCCCATCCTGCCCATCTCAGTATCTTTTGAGGAACGACTCACCCAGTTCGCTACCGACGAGGAAGCTGCTGAAGAGTGCAAGAATCTCGGTATCGAGTCGGCATTACCTAAGATCATCACAACGATGCGAAAGGCATTGCACCTAGGCAGTTTCTTCACCACTGGCACTGACGAGGTAAGACAATGGACCATCCGTCTTGGAACGAAGGCACCACAGGCCGCTGGTGTTATCCATACAGATTTCGAGAAGACTTTCATTCAGGCCGTAGTCTACAACTTCAACACACTAAAGGAGTTGGGCGACGAAGCCGAAGTGAAGGCTAAGGGTAAGGTCATGACCAAGGGCAAGGACTACGTGGTCGAGGACGGCGATATCTTGTTGATCAAGGCCGGCGCTGCCAAAGGTTAAAGAGCGAATTTAGACCAATCTGAGTTTAGAAGCCAACGGCATTGCACAGGATGAAAAAAAGAAATCAGTTAAAATTATGAGAGCTCGGCTACTATTCATGATCAAAACGCCGCAAACACGTAATGAAGGCGAAGCAATCTTTTAGGCGCGCCAATCTAGTTGATACCCACGAAACAACAATACATGAGCTTCTCACACCCCCTTCCGTAAGACTTTCAGTGAATCTTAACTTCAGTCGATCCGGATAGAAACATAACAATGTTCCCTACCCCCGCCGAACGACTTCTCAGACCACACTAACTCAACTTAAACATCTCAACGCATAATCCGAATACCCTGCTCATCAAGGTCCTCCTTATACGAAACAACGTCGTGGGACAAGCGCACGAAATCCCGCACCGACATATCGAGCAGTTTCTCCACCATCGCCTCGGCGTTCTTCCCCGCCTTCCTCGCCGGCGTGTCCCAGTCCACGTCCCCGCCATCCCCGACATCGTCCAGCTTCTCATTCAGCGCGCTCCGCACCGCTGACGCGTCGGCTGGGTCGATGGCTTTGCCTCGCACGTTGATTAGGAAGTTGAGTGTTGTGCCGCTTGTTGAGAGTAGGTCCATGAGACTGAGGCGTGAGATCGGCGTTGATCGCCATGGGGAGTACGGCTCTGGTGTCGGTGTGCGAACATGTGCTTCGGGGGAGGCGGGCGCGGGTGGGTTGGTGTCCACGGTTAGAGCTGGAGCCGGTGCCGGAACGGGAGTCGGGACTGGAGCCGGCGGCTGCTCTTCGCTGGGCTGCGGTTCCGAGACGACGTTGATGCTGGACTCGAGCTTGGCTTTCTTCTCCGGGACGCCGGACTCCTCTGCCTCACCATCGTCACCGTCACCGGTGCTTATGTCGTCTATTTTCCGCTTTGTGCTGGTGGCTGGTTCGGTCTGCTCTTCTTGTTGCGTCTCCGGCTCCGGTTGCAGCTCTGGTTCTGGTTCAGGCTCCTGCTTCTGCTCTTCCTGCTGCTGTTGCTCCTGTGCTTGCTCTGGTTCTTGCTCCTTCTCCTGCTGCTGCTCTTGTTGCCGATCTGGCTCCTCTGGGGAATCCCCCATAACCGAATCCTCTGATCCCCCTGGTGCCAGTGCTATTGCACGCCCATCAGTGACGCCTACGTCTCCCGAATCCGCTAGCGCTCGCCCGTCGGTGGCATCCATGTCCTCGGGCCCGGCATTATTAATATTGGAAGAACTGGGGCCAGATGCAGGGGAGTTTGCCGCGCTGAAAGGCTCGTAGTCCTCTCCTTGAGGTGAGAAGAGCTCGTCGTGAGACGACATAGCGAATTACGATCGTTGGGGATAAATTGCGTTTGCTTCTTGAATATTATGGATAATTCGGAAACAGTAGGTGAAAATAGGAGCTGGTGGAATTCTCTAGAGGTTCTTTGTCTTCGTTTGCATTGACACCCTTCTATGGGACACCCTTCTATGGGGAGCGGACATTTGCGGTATACGCTATTATATAGCCCTTATGCCGCTTTATCTGAAAACGGACTGTTTTCCCTTGTTTTCACTAGTCTAAGGGCCTGTTATTGGAACTCATCATGTCACCGTCTCTTTACGCCTCTTTCGGTACGACCGCATATTCGGCTCCTTCTACAGTACCTGAGACATCTCCTGGCCCCAGGCTCAGTAGTGTGGGAGACGCATTCGAAAAATACTTTTGGATCTTTGCTCAGGAATGCTAAACGTCTAGTCACTCACCACTCAGACTACGAGCTTCAATCAGAACCATCCTTCGCTAAAAATATAGCGGCATTCATTTAATTACATATTTCAATTCTTCTTTTTCCTCTTTTTCTATTTCGCAATATCCGCATAATCTTCTTACAGTTTTCACGCTACATAAAGATAACATGTATATCAACCACAAATCCTACAAAGAAGTCCACCAAGGTACCAACACTCCGTTGCAAATTCGGCGGTCTCGTTTTAATTCAAATCCAAAAGAAGATTGATAAACATGAAATCTCATTCATAGGTATAATCTGATCTAGTACGACTCCTAGTGGTCCCACCGTCATCCACTGCTAGTAGCCAACCCCCCTCTCCTTAACTAGAGCTATTATCCTTTGGCCAAAATGGCCAAAAGCCAATTAGACTTATTACGATTACATACCAGCGACCATACCACCAGGCAGAGTCTCGACCCCTAGGGGAGAGATTAGCTAAGGCACATAAGGAAATTTCACTTGGTGTACTTGTACTTACAGCCGTCAATGTCATCCTCGGTAACAACTCTCTGCATGCTACACTTGTTCATCGCCTGCGTGTTCTGGGTCTTGAGCGTCGGGCAGTTAATGTAGCAGGGTGAGTCCATAGCACGCTGAAGAGAATCGTCCTTCCAGCCGAAGACGTAGTCGCCGTGGTTGCCGTAGCCGGTCCTATTCGTGAATATGGCGTTAGAATAATTCTCAGTCTTTCTATATGAGGGTTGGCTTACACGTCACCGAAGGACCAGACGAATGGCTGGGATCCATCCTCAGGCCAGTCGGCCTTGTTATTAAACTTCCGGGTGTCCCAGTTGACCTCATAGAACAACTGGCCCATACGGACAGGGTGAGAAGCTGGGCAGGGGCCGCCAGTCTCGAAGGTACCGCTCTCGGGATAAGCCATGTGTGACATATGATCGGCAGAGTCGAGGTTCTTGCCATCCCAGCATGTTGGGAATCTATATAATTATATAAGTCAGTCACGTGGAACTAAGCATCTTCCGGGGAATAACTATACCTTAGAGCTGTCATGATACCATATGGGCAGGGCTGCTGAGGGAAATCAAGGATTTGAGGGTCACGAGTATTGATGTCTTGGAGGCAAGTGTAGGTGAGCTGACGGAAACGCTGCATATCCTCCTTGCTACGGGCGTTGACATCGCCGATGTACATACGGAAGCCCTACTTAAGTTAGCAAGCCGATAAACTTTCAGAATATAGTTACTTACAGGCTTGAATGCCGTAACCTTTGAGTTCTGCTGGAAGTTGTAGAGGCCATCTTGCATGTAATAGACGGTCATACCGCCATTAACGCCGTCGAAGCCTGAGTTAGGCATCTGAGGAACACGCTTATAGGTCCCATTTCGTGCCTTGAAGTACAGGACGGCCGTCCAGTAGTTGGAGAAATCCTCGCTGAACTGACATGTAGTACAGGTAGACTCGCCAGGCATATCCTTGGCTGGGTCCATGGTGGCATTGAAAGAGTTCTATCGAAAGAGTTAGCCTTTCCACTACTATAACATGCCGAACCAAAGTAGCTTATGAATACTAGGCACTTACGCCTCCGACGATCTGGTGTAGATGCGGCGAGGGAATCAAGCCAGGGTTGACTAAGGGGTCAAGACGGTCAACCACCAGCTGTGCGCAAGGAAATCGGATGAGAGCATGGCTAGGCGCAAAGAGCGCAAACGCAGTCAGAGAGTTCCACTTCATCTTGATGGTTCAACGCTACCAGGTAGAATCTCAGGTAAACCTTTGACGATTTTGACAGAGAGCCATTAGTACCGCGCCGGGGCTGGCGGCCATATTGTATCTTTTATACGGGCCGGACGAAGCTTGGAGCCAAGACTGGATAATTGCCGGGGCCCGTATCTCCATCTTGGGCTCTTGACAGCCAGGGAGTCGATACGTGGCGATTAGAAGTGTCCTCTGCGGGACAAGACTTGCTATTATCAGGATGTAAGCGCCATGATATTTGTCATCGACGGCCCGACTACCTATCTATGATTGAGAGCGAATTACGAGATAGTAGGAGTTCAAGATAGCCTCTTGCCTCAGCCGCGTAGTATATCTCTACCAGGTTCTTGGTCTAGGCAATATCAGTCGATCATCAGTTTAGGTTCTATGGATTTCGATTTTCTCTCCTATTCTAAACCATGTGAAGATGGTGACACATCTTTACCCGATGTAGAAAGTCAAGTCCTATTAATCTCGCATTGCGGCTTGTTGAATGCAGGAGGTCGTGGTAGAGTCGTAATTATAAGGTCGTGTACTCTAATAATAGGGTTAGCTGGGTCCTTGGCCCTATATACGCCGGATATATGACGGCAAAAGTCGAGATTATAACCTGACCAATGAGAGCTCTTCTTCACAACTAGCATCGCATCCTGATTGGCTCATTCGAGTGTCGAGTTTCCTAAAGGGGCTATCCTGCACCAACCCCGGGTGTAGCCCGACGGTTGCCACGAGGTGTCAAGGTCAAGCCGGTATCAAGCCGGCAACATCAACATTTTTCTTGGGAGTGGGACAATCGATGCATCGCGACCCCCATTTCAACCAACGGAATCATCCGTCCAACGTGGCCAATTCGACCATGGAAAATCATTGTCTTGGAACAGGTCGATCACATAATAAGAGAGGCATGTCAGCTCTGTCACGGCGCCGTAATGCCCCCGTTGAACCGCAGAGCAATATATCCCTTCAACAGACTTTAACAGGTTCGGGCGTAGACACATTACACACATATTTGCCTTCTTAAATTCACGTCAAATTATCAAAATGAGACTGTTTACCTCTAGCGCTCTCCTTGCGAGTCTATTTGTCCCCGCTACTCTCGCAGCATTCGACCAGAATCGTGGAGGTGCAGTCCTCAAAGTCCCTGAGGGCGACTCCTTCACTTCCGTCACTGGGACTTTCACCGTCCCTAATCTAAGTGGAGCGAACAAGCTCTCAATATGGGTTGCCATTGGGGACACCCTCGAGCAGGATGTGGTGCTAAAGGGTGGCATCACCTACTCTAACGGCCTCACCTCTTTCGCCGCTTGGTATCCCGGCAATGAGACGGACATCACAAAGGAGGTACCCATTCGTGCTGGGGATTCTATCACTGTTACTGCCTCCCTATCCGCCACAGACAAGTCCACGGGCACTATTGTCGTCGAAAATACAACTCAAAACAAGAAGTCAACACAGACAGTACCTGTCCCCGCCAACGTGGACCCAGCAACGTTGACGGCGAAAGCTGCCGACTGGTTTGTCCAGGCGTACCAGAAGGCCGGCGAGCTCGTCCAGGTGCCACGCTTCAACACCGTAACCTTCACTAAATGCAGCGCAACGCTGGCAAGTGGGAAGACGGTTGGGCCGAATGGTGCCGGGACTTTCGAAATTCAGGGCACCAGCGGTCAGATTTACTCGAGGACTACAGTTACTTCAAACAGCGTCACAGTGCGCCAGCAGTAAAAGGAATGTGTTCTGAGGAGGAGAATGTTTAATCGGGGATCTTAGATCAAATTCAGCTAGCAATAGACTGTACCCTATTAATTACCCTTCTAGCTTGAAGTAACTGTGGTAGCTAAGTTCTTGGAGTTATTTAATCCTTCTAAGATATTACAGGCGGATCCTCGGTGTGATAGTTGGAGTGGTAAGACATGTGCTCTTGACATCCACTGCAAGAAAAATACAACGTATTGGATATAGAAGGAGTCTAGACCCTAATAGGCTTGCGGCTATTTCAGAAATACCTGCTACCGGGCTTGGTGTCGATGATGTTACATGCAGGTTCCAACAACAGGGTTAATCTTCAGGGATATATAGTGGTGTGCCAAGCCGCTCAACAGGATGAAAAGGGGGGTCGGGGGGGAGAGCATAGAAACGTCATACTACCCCAAATTCTGGTGATTAATTGCGAACTCGGATGAATGGTGCCGAAATAAATGCGTGAAGTTAAACAGGAGGAATTCGTAGCTCGCGTAAATAGACGCCGAGATGCTGGGCAATATAGTGTGTAAAGCAACGATGCAGTGTAGGATGTAAACATTCCCCTGATGTGGATATGTCGGTGGTCAAGCAAGAAACCATTCCATTTCAACTAATATAGCTATATACACCAAATGGATCCCTGGATGTTTCTAGATTATATAATGTAAGTAGTTCCGGGGGTCAATGTTACAACGAAGTAGAGCCTCCGAGTATGGGGGTTAAAATGGTATTTTACGCAACTAAACTAGGAGGCTGGCATGCCTTATGTTTACAGCTACCTGGGTGCTATGTACCTGTAGGTAGGCACCTTCCAAGTGAAAGCATAAGTAGAGGTATGTCGTCCAATTAAAAAGAATACTAAGCTCCCATTGGCTGCCGGCTGTTACTCGGGTGTTGCCCGTACAATTGCTAAGGAAGGTGCAGAACAACGCCAATAAGACTTATATATCCTATTAAGCTTGCAGTTACCATCCCGTAACCGAAGCTGCTGGGTCAACATGGCCGTGGCTCAGTGGTTAGGACGTAGGGTCAGAAAAATCTCGGGGTTTTTCGTAGTTCCCGGACTCAGACTTAGGCATGGCGGCGGGAAGGTCAACTGTTCGGGTCAATTGCCGACGGTTCGATCCACCCCGGGGACGAGCTTTTTTGATATTTTAATTCAATGATCAACATAGATGCAATAATAACTCTCAATTGCATTCATTTTCTTTCTTACTTTCACTTTTGTTCCCTTCGTTTACAATCCCGCCTACCATTGCATAGGCCCCTTCCCCTTGATAAAATGAATGAAGCCTATGTCAGAAACACCTATACCACCAGACCACACACTATCTTCCTATCATCTCCGCACCAATATCGTCTATAAATATAGACTTTTAGTGACAAACGAAGAATCTTGGGTCGCTATCACTGTCACCACCACGATGGGTCATAGCCAGGCACGGTGTTAGATCCCACGGCTGGCCTTGTCCGCCGTTCTTTCCGATCGACACGACTCTATCGGGCCCCTGGCTTCGCTCGTCCCCTCCAGTGAATACGGTGGGTGTAAGCGGGAATTCGAAGTATTTCATGCCTTGTTGACCGGTCTTGCAAGCAGGAATGGCATCCAAAGCAGCCACAACCTCGGCATCTGACGGAGTGGGGCGTCCGTATTGCTGAGGATATGCGCGGGTACCGGCTTTGGCTAATATCCATGGCCGATATATCAGTCATCTAGAGTCCGACGGAGCTAAAGGAGTGTAACTTACGCCTTTGGTCTTTGGGTTTGTTTTGATTTTGGTTAAGCGCATCGTAGGCAGCTTTAACAATATCGGATGTGTAGATTTCGGCGTTGCCTGCCGCTGTAGTAGGGTCAACACAAGAACGGATTTATGCTTTGTGTGTATAATATATCGACATCTGCGTAAGTAGAAGGGAGCTCTTACGTCCACATGTGATTGGTGGGTCTCTTCTCAATGTCTGGTTTGCTAGTGGCGATGCAGCTCCCATGGTGGCCGCTACCAAAAAGCACATGAGAATTTTCAGCTCCATTGTATATAGAGGGACTGGTAAATGGGACTATGTAATTTGATAAGTGGTGTGTAAGATCTTCGTAGTTCTTAGCTATTTTCCCTGTTGTGTCTGGCTATTTCAGTGAAGACTACGTAGACCAGGGACGCTTCTTATACTTGAAGTCACGGCCTCAGAGAGGCGACTTTGCTGAATCAATAATAGCTACCAAGACGATCGTCATAGAGGGAACCAAGCCTTGTAGGACGAAGGAGGAATAATCATATCATGGTGGTAAGAAAAGCGAAGATCAAAATGCTCTGCCATGTGAGCGTAATATCCTGATGATTTTCATAGACTATTACTCCTCCGACATAACACTATTCATAGCCATAGATGTTACCCTCGGATCTATGTCGTTATTACTTCCGATATTGGCGCCTATCATGGGAATGATTTGTACGTCATTCAGGGGGCCAGACGGAAATCCCGAGCTGCAGGCCGAGAAGCTGAAGGTCTGGGGCGTTGACATCGCCGATTATTCCTACCTATTATTAGTCTTAGATTTTGGAAGTTATTAGCTAAATCTTGTGGCGGTGGCATAGCCCTCTCCTTTAGTTATACACGAAACGCTCGATAACAACCTCTAGACTGTAGATCAATGGCCATGGTGACACAATCAGAACTCCCTCTCTATTGATCATTCGTCTTCTAAAATAGCACTCTATGTACTCGTTTGAAAATGTATCTACGAAGGTTGGTTGTTAGATTATCATCCCTTCGAGGTTGTTATGAACAAAAGCCCTCAAATCTTCGTATGAGCTCAATCTAGATGATACGACAGAACCTAACTAGTTACTGGTTCTGCTCGTTTCTAATGGCTATCATTTTATCCTTCGTCTGAAGAGCAGTTTCCTGTATCTCAGGCTCGACCTGGTTATCTACCGCGATTTCGCCTAGACTACGCTCCCATAACTCCCACTTGTCTAAACTGAGACTCCATTCCATTTTCTTACATAATTCGTATATCTTTTGTCCCGATATGGAAATCCACGTAGCAGCCGCAGGCACAAACAAGGCCGAACGGTAGCGCATCTCAGGGGTAATCTCAGGATCACTTTGAAGTTCTCCCATGCAGCCTGACACGTAGAATGCCATGCCAGACATATTTGGACTGTTTGCGAGACACAATGCTGCGAATGAAGTGGCGTTTAGGAAAGGAGATTTCTGCGTTAGCCATTCGCCGATTTCCATATCTAGATCTGACTCTACGTCTGTTTTCGTGAGTAACCGGACTTTTCCGTATAGATATAGGAAGCGTCATCACGCCGTGGGGACTTACCGATGCCATACTCTCTGAAGTGTAGAGCGAAGGTGGGCAGATTAGTCCAATAAGTGCCACCCCATTCATGTTTCAGAACACCTCCATGTTCATCTTTGACCTCAATTTGGCGCAAGGCGTCTAAGAGATCGATAAGACGCCGACTGATGTCTAGGTCACTTCCTAGTTCTCGGATCGCATCGCAAAGCACGCTCCAAACGGTAGCGTGTTGGACATCCGATGCGTCCTTTTGAATGATAGGCTCCAATGTAGAGGCAATATTATTCGCAGCATCTCCTGCGGTTGATTTATTGATCAGAAAGGACTCAAAGGCGTCGATTAGACGCCGGCTCTCGGGGCTCTGGAGTAGCTCTGATGACCGCGTCTTAGATGTCCAGGCTTGAATACTCATGGTGTAGAGAGGAATGCGTTCATGTAGCTTAACTTTCTTCGCATTTGGTTTCCGTCGTTCTTGTATGTGGGTATCGCTGAGCTTTGTCTATAGCTCAAGTAGATGGAAGAAGTAAGGTTGAGGATGTCATAAGCGAATGATACTTTGGAATATATCTGAAGACTATGACCAATGAACTTTTACGAGTGACGTCACTCGCAAATTTATCCCCTCAGTGACGTGCCTAGGAAGATCATGTAAGCTATATTAGTCTTTGTGCGACCATACTTCTGCAGAATAGGGGTTGCACTCGAAACCTCAAGTAACATTCTCCCGCGGCGTAAAAACGCCAAAACGCCCCAACACTTCCGTCCGGTTCAGCTGAATCAGCCACGAAGAGTCTATTGAACTCCTATAGGAAGATCATAACCCGATGGAAGAATTTTAGGCACAAGTTCAACATACATCATCAGATTACCCCTCGCTGATGTGGGAGGAGAGTTACTATCGGTGATGACTTAACATAGTGCCTGCGTGTAGATCCAGTGAGAAGTAATTAATATGGCACAGTCAAATATCAGATCATGTTACCATATTTCTATCAGAAGATACAGTATAAATGTGGCCTTGCTAACTGCGATTACTATATACGTATTTGTAGCAATTGTCGATACTATATATATCTCAGCAGCCACCTATTCACAGTAGAACCATTATTAGAAATAGACAAATCCTCACTCTGTCGATCAATAACGATCTTCGAGCGGCCTACTTGATTTTACAAATTGTCTTATACACTTAACGGTGATTACAACTCCTGCAGGCTTTTCGGTGAAGTAGACAACCTACGTTCTTTAATGCAGTAAGCATAATTGAACCGACGGCTCCGAACGATGCTCGAGTACCCACCGAGCAGTTCAGCTTGTGGCCAGCGGTCGGCCTCCTATGATGTCAAGTTAAGCTTTAGAATGTTGTATTACCAACAAGGCTTCATGGCTATAGATAGTGAGACTAAGTTGCCGATACTAACTACATGGGCGCCAAATAGGCCCCGCCAGTACGTAGAGGAGAATTCTCTATGTGTATGATACTCTTGGTAGTAGAGGGGCCCCGATAACACAACTGTGTCCTCGCTGAGGCGTCAGAATATTTAGGATGAGAACATATTGAGAATTATGTACTATGCTAAGAGCACTAGAAGATCTAGAAATATATAAAGTCCTCCCAAGTCAACCCGAAACTTTTTAAACTGCTTCATCAACAGCAGCACTAAGCACTACATTCTCATCGTATTTAAACTGAACATTATACCCCACCACATTAACTTCGACGAAACCAATATCTTCCAATACCACATCCAACATGTATTTCTCCAAAGCAGCCATTGCCACACTTCTCGCAGCCTTCACCCTCGCATTGGCGAGCCCCATGCTCGAGGACCGCCAGAACGGCGCCACCTGCCAAACCTCCGACGGCTCGCCCGACACGGGCGACGTCACAGACGTGATAAATGAACTCAAGGGGCGGGACTCGAGCGAGAAGTGTCCTAACACTAACGGGCACGCGTCTGGTACCTTCCCCCCTACCATCCTTTCCCTATCCCCCTAATCTTACCACCCGCTCTTCCAATTGACCAACCGATTTCGATATCGCTAACTAATATGGACATCGTAGACTGCACGACCCTCGTATCCCACAATAGCGGTGCGATCGGGGTCTGCGGCGAGGAAGATGACGACAACTCGGCTCTCACCTGCCAGCAGGTCGCGCAGTACGCGAATGAGGTGCAGCAGGATTGCTTGAGCAATGGGAAAGCTGGGGGGACTTACACTGTAAACGCGGGCAAAAGAGTCATTGTTTTTCATTCGGAGTAATTTGCCTACATAAATGTATTATCTAGGTGGTTGGGTGATTAAAGTAGGGGAAGGGGGCGATGGAAAAGGGGGCGATGGAAAAGGGGGCGATGGAAAAGGGGGGAGATTTGGTTAGGATTCACTGAGTTAGATATGTTGCGCGTACAGCGAGATAGAAAACAGGACTTTCGTTAAATATTTTACTAAGTTAATGTGTTTAAGTCATAAAACTAATTGCTCTTCCTATCTTTACTTGTGGTACGTACTTTTGAAGCGCGAAATCTAATTAGGAGTCATCCTCTAACTCCAACCAGATTTCTATACGAGTAGTAAGTTACAAGTCACAAAACCTTAGACCTCAGAATAACATAGTAGTTTTAACGTTCTTATTTCATTAAAAGTAACTTAATAATATGTCGGCCAGCTAGATATCAATATCCAGCACTAGCGACCATCCTCTCACCACCACCACCAATCAGTAGCTAATAATCACCAATCCCCCAGCGTCCCCATGGAAAAACCGCATGTCTTTCATCACTCATGCCTCGTCTCTCATCACGCCATCACACCAACTAACTATCCCCGAGTCTGGAACCAGCCAGCCTCGGGTCCTATTTGTCCGCCTCCAAAAAAGGGACTACTAAGACTAAGTTAAGTAATAATTGATTATAAACCCCCGTACCGCACGCCCCTCTTGCCGAGCTCCTTGCGTCCCACGGCATCTTCAGGCATGACCCAGCCGCGTGCGCGCTTCGCCTCGCGTTTCTCCGCGAGTTGCGGCTGGGGCATCCAGTCGTCGCGGGGGAGCGCCTTTCTCCGTGTACCCTCGGCGGGGGCGCCGATCTCGGCCCTCCAGGTAATGTGGCCGTTGCTCATGTCTAGGCCATGTCCATTGACGCCGTCGTCGCTGGCCATGACGCACAGGCCCCAGAGGGCGAGGCAGGCGGTCAGCGGGATCTCGTCGCTTTCTGATAAGTCTGCGGTGGCGGCGAGCTGGACGCTGCTGACTTCGAGGTATCCGAAGTGCGGGGTACCTTCGGCGCCGTTGCGGCAGACAACGAGCTCAATCTCAGTGAGGATGAAGCCGTAGCGTGTGCCATGTTCGCGCATCATGTGGTGAAGATGTGCGAGTCCGCGGAGGTACTCGACACGCTTGATGTTGCCCTCGACGCGCATGCCCGTGTTGAAGCGGTCGAAGGACTTGACTAGTCCGACAACGCGAGCGGTAGGCTTGCCACCGAAGATGGCAGCGGCGGTTGCTGACTCGCCAGCAATGTTGGCCACGAATAGGTGGTCATTAGGCGACGTAGTCTTGCTTGTGGGAACTGAGAGTTGGACGGGGCGTTGTGATGAGAGCGCGAGAGCAGAGTTGAGCTTAGGGACGTAGTAAGAGGCGTAGATGCCGTGAAGGGCAGCTTCCGTCTCAGGGTGGCGGGCGCTAGTGGCTGGTTGTTGGAGGAGCGGCTGGGGAACTGGGCAGTTGAGAAGTCCGGACGCCCCTGGGAGTGAGAGGATTGTGTTCAAATTGAAGTTGGTCCAAGGCCGGATCTGGCGGACGTCCCACCAAAAGTGCTTGGTGTGGGGGTCGCGCAGCGGAAATGAGATAGTGCGCACCAGAGACGGGGCGGGGTTTGAGGTTGTGAGATAGTTCATGAGAGTAGTTGAAGGGGTTGGGTCAGGAGTAGGTGTGGGTGTGGATGAGAGGCTCAATGGAGAAGGAGCACGAGGAGTGTAACCATAAAAGAACTGGTCATTTTGAGGTTGAGAAACAGCTGGAACGTATGATGGCATCTGGCGATAAGTGGGAAAGCCATATTTCTCAAGCGCGGTTCCATCCAGACTGACGGACGAGGCACGACGAACATTGCTCATGTTATCTTGAGGGAACGTGATGGGAGAACATAATAGTGATTGAGATAGTGAGTTTTGGTCATCTGAGGGAGTGAAGAATGAGCCAGTGAAGTGGTTTAGAGTCTCTGGGTTGGTGAAGCTCCGGGTGTGTGTAGGGCGGAAGCCTGCGCGGCGGGTAGGCTTCGGAGCAGGAACGGGAGACATCTTGACACGCTTGGGGGGCGAGTCGATAGCCTGATCTTGAGAGCGGATCTTAGGCAATAAGATGGGCCCATGTTGGCGGATTGGTGGTGGTGAGCGCGAAGGCGTGGTAACCCGCGTGCTGACCGAGTCGGAGGGCGACGTCTCGGTGGTTGAGTAGATAGAACCATACGAGCTTGAGCGAGCGTGTCCAGGGTTAAAAGTGAACTCTAGTAGAGACGTGTCAAAAGTGAAGCTCGGCGGCGTGACGGGCTCGCATGATGGGAATGTGGAGAAGTCAAAGGGCATGTCTGCTGCCAGACTGTGGGAGCATCTATTAGTTACGTGGTCTCTCGTATGAGAAGAGAGGCCGTCCAGCGGAACTCACGTAGCCATGTCTAGGTCTAGATAGGTGTTCTTGTCTGACTAGACAAGAACTGAACGATTATGGATTATAAAGTGAGAGTGGATAGGAGAACCGGCTCCGTTGGGTTTGGTATATTGCAAGAAATGGTATGATAACGATGATGCTGACGACGACGCTGTGAAGCAAAGAGGAAATTCAGGTCGTATGACTGGCGGCCTGCCTCAGGAGAGATCTAATAAATATGAAAGAAAAATGGAAGCTGATCCTATGAGATCAGAGTGTTGATACTGAAGAACTGGAACATAAGAGAACGGAGGGAGGAGGAGGACCGGTCCTCTTATCCTCGAGCTGGATGGCCGTGATCAGGACGGGCCGGGATGCCAATCAGCTGGGCGGAACTCGCCTTGGACTAAACGATGATGTATTCCCAAATGCAGGTATGGTCAACCTGAAACATGGAGAAGAAGAGAAGAATTCGGATGTACTGAGGTATCATTTTCATGTAGGTAGTGCAGTAATGTGGAAAGCCGAGTTTTGGTTGATCTGGTCAACTCGAGACGACCCATGTATGTTGCGTGTAAGTGGGTGTAAGTGAGAGTGGGTTTGGGTCTAGATGAGAGGTGAGGTCAAAAGTCGGTTATGAACGGTACGTACCGAAAAAATAAGGGAAGAGTAAGAGAAAATAGAGTGTAGTGGGGCGATGTAGGCCACTGAAGTTGGCCGTCGGGGTCTCTAGGGACCCCTGGCCGCCCTGCGGCTAGCACCCAGAAGCTCTAAACTAGCGCAGGGTAGCAGGGTAGCAATTAGCAGTTATACCGTAAGCGGGAAGGAAAATTACACGCTGCGATCTGCGTAGAATGGGCGCCTATAGCACAGTACAATTCTTCGGCTTTCAACTCAACGACCCCCCCTTGCTATAAAAGCTCGATGTGGGTATTACAACCCAACCTATCAAGACCTGACAGCCCGGGGTCTCTCTTTTAGCAGTAGATTCTCTTCGGTGATAGGATAGTTGGTATGATAGCCACATTTTCCTTCGCTACTCCATACCTAGTCGCTTCAACGTACCACGTTCCTCGTTCCACGTTCGATCTTCTCATGTCCCCATACAGACAGAGGGGACCATCAGAATGCGGGAATTCCTCTGCGCTTCTGCGTTCCTCGTGCTTGTGCTCGCAGCTCGACACAAGCATATCGAAGCGAACTAGTCCAGATCCCGCCAGTGTGAGTCATATCAGAAATAGACACATGTCGCATGGTGCATTAGCTCGGCTTGTCGCCCGTGGATTTGTGTGGACCGAGAGATGCGTCCCCGGGACGGTGCTGCATGTAGTGCATGTATACTGGAGATGGTCCACCACAACGCGCCGGCTGCTGTCATTCGACGCGCGACGGGGTGCCGTGATCGTGAATGGACGCGGTCGCACGTCTGGTGCTACAATACTACCGCGTATTCTACTACTGGCACGTTGCCGCGGCGAACGGGATCGCGACACACAGCCACTTGCTCTACGCCCTGAGACTGAATGAACGAACGAACGAATTCTCTTCTTATTTCCAGAACATCGATTGATCCTCGTGATGCCATGAGGGCCGGTTACGGCTAGATAGATTAAGCGTCTCAGTGCGCTACGGCGAACGAGGCGGCGCTGCATTCATTCTACCCATTCTACTACTCTCTACTACCCTCTACTACCCAACCTCTCCTCGCAGCCGCGTACTCCGCCACAGGAATGTCCAAAAGCCGGGATCCTTCGTTCTCATATCGGCGGTAGTCGCAAATAGTCGCCAAAAAGCTAACCATAGTACATACCTAGTAGGTAGCAATATAGATCTGGTTTGGTCAGGCGGATATCGATATTCCTGATCGGCATGGGGTCTATTCCGATGCGATCTGTCTGCACTGCGCTTGATTCAATTGACGAGATGCATTTCCATCCATGCTGGGGTTTTGCTTCATTCATTTCAGTAGCCGCTCGCCAAGTTTAATTACGGTAGCGACAAAAATAGCAGACGGTGTTATTAAGAAAGCCCGATTAACGATAAGATAGGGCAGAGCAGCAAGCCACCGGCTTGTCGGTCGGTCTCTTTTTGCCCGTGCGTATAGCGGAAAATGGCGGTATCATTCTCACTTTACCGCGCGTCTATGAGTGGAACCTGGGGAAGATCAAATCCCATAATTCAATGCTGTATGGGTCGAAGCCAGAAATTACCACGGACTTTTCACTCAAGGTGACCTGAAATAGTGCTCGGTGAAAATAGTAGTAGTAGCATTGTAATTACGCATTATTTTGGCCTCCTTATAATAGAGGACGGCGTGAAATGAGGCAAAACAGCCGCCGAAGATGAAGATGATTAAAATTGCGGCGCTCATCGAAACGGCGGCCTCAAGCCATGTTCTAGAGCCTCCCAAGTTCATTGAACTAATTAACCCTTACTGTAGCACAAGACCTACGTAATATCATTTGAATATTTGATCACTTGGATTAAAGTAGGCGCCGTGAAGCCATAGTATGGCGTTCATCGTATAGTCTTACGCGGACAGCCAAAAATCGGCGGTGTCCCGTATTTCTTCAGCGGCAAGAGTCCTGGAGAAAGCCGCCCGGGGCCGGATGCGTAAGCCCCCAAACGTCTGATAATCCTCCTTTACTCATGCCTAAGGCTATAGGATATCTATATGGATTACATCATTGATTCATAGTTGCTTACTTCTTCAGAGAAATATTCTTATCGATCCTTCAGTTAGAGACATGAGATCAATTGATATGGGTATCCCCAGAGTTACCCGTCCGAGCGCAGCCATAACCGCAACCGCCCAATCTAAGCGACGCGCGCCTAATGAACCCAAACGTCCGATATCGTAAGTCTGTCGGTCTGTCAGGTCAGTCAGTCAGCAGAAAACAGAAAACAGAAAAAGGTTGTCGGTCGCACGGGTTGCACAGCCGCCTCCGTGGGCGCGTAACAAGCAAAGGGCGTCTTCGCAAATCCGGACGCGCCCCGCCACCCCCCAACCTCGCTCCTCATTCGCGGGTGAGCACGCGCTGAGCCCCGCAGCACTAAGCTCGTGACAGACACGCCATCGCATCGGGTTCGGGAAGTACGTACCTTTCTTTTGACCGCGTCGACGCACCTAGGTGGAGGCAGACGTGGAGGCCGAGAACGAAAGAGCGGAGAGAAAGAGAGAGAAGAAGATGTTTCGTTTCATGTCCTTCCCTTTCGGGCTTGCGTTTCAGATCGCCAGTGCCGGGTCTGCTCTCGTTCGCTCACACGTCCCTTCTCGGATCCCCGCATGCCGTTTAGTCTACAGTAGCTCCGAATCTTTCTCTGCCCAGGTGCAACCTGCGTACTCGAGTGAGTCATCTTTCCCAGCACTCGCATGCAGACATGCAGATGGAAGGATGGACATCTGGAATCATTGATGATGATGATATGTCACTCTCTTGTTTATCTTCTGCAGATAATACTAGGTAGACACGGACGGCAATCGCGATCGGTGTGCGATACCTAGGTAAATGATGCTGACGGGATGGCGATCCGTCTAGAATCGAATATTATCCGAATATCAAGTGGCTGGGAATGACTCCTCATTGTGACCGCTAAGAACCGAGGTGTTGTTGATACCTACATATGGTGTTTGCAAAATTTGTCTTAGATCTCGGGTCTAGGCCATCTCACATATTCATCCTACTGTACCATCCCACTCTTGGGTTCTTGTCAGAGAAAGAGACAAAACCGTATATACAGATGAGTCTCGTCTATAAGATACTCCTTTTGGTTGATGTTGATTGGCTGCCCGGCACAAAGTGCCGAGTGCTACAACGTAGGCAAAATCCGCCGACCCCAACAACTGTCATGATCCCGATATGTAGGTCACGTAGTATGTAAAAACGCCAAGCTTTTTGTTTGCGCGGTCATTTCTCTGCAGCCGGGTCTTTCTTGTCCCTTGTTTATCGCTATCTGTGCCCTTGCCTACGCCTCACATGTACGTATGGGATGGATGTGAGCTGGTAGGTCGGCTAACATGGCCGCCGAAGCCAAGCGCTCGTCGACGACCGAGGCCTGTTTCAAGATAGCACGGCCACATTCGAGCAGCGGAACCGGGTTGTAGGTCGTCGCAAGCTTTGTATAATATGGCCGTGGGCTGCCTCTCGTTTTCTCGTGCTATGGGCTTCCACGTTCTATGATGTGTGATGTGATCCGATCTTCCAGTGTCGAATTGAAGCTGTCAAGACGGGTGGCCGAAGGTCCGGACGGCACGCGTGTGGCTATTGTGGCTATGCCGGTTCCAATCAAGAAGTATGGTTCATTATTCAACGGTCATCGATCGAGGCGTCATTAATTATCACCCTCAAACCGTCACCGAGATTCTAGTCTAAGTAATCTATCCCACAAACGCCTCGCTCGTCGTACTAGATTCGCCGTCCCCATCTGCAGGATCCTTGCCAACACCATTTTCCATTACCGCATCTTCATTGATACGAACATCCGAGTCTTGGGGTCCATTACCAAAACTCGAATCCAGATCCTGCAGCCTTCGTTGCGCCCTGCGAAGACCCTGCAGCCGCTCGCGCTCTAGGATAAGCATGCCCTTGGCAAACTCCCTGATGGCCCTGCGACCCATCCGTTCATGCATCTCCTCCCACCCCGCCAGCTCGCTTGCCACTGTCTGTTGCGTGTACCGAAGCTCCTTGCTTAGGGTATCTACCTCTGTTTGAGCGCGCCTCGCCTTTTCCTCCCTCTCCTCGTTTAGTCGTTGACGAGTTTCATCCAGTAGCCCCAGTGGCCATCTTGTTGAGCGTGAAACTGAGTTGTAGTTACGTTCTATCGCCTTACGAGAAGATAGAATTTGGGCCACGAGCTGGGGTGGCCGAGTCAATGATGAAAGCATGGCCTGGATGGTAGATTGGATGGCTAAGAAAGAGTGATGAAACAATCCCAACGGATTGGCTTGCGGAGGAACAAGCGTATGGACGTAAGCTTCGAATGCCGAAATATGAGTTTGTGGTAGGAAGGCGAGGTTAGAGACACCTCGCGATACTAGATTCGCCGCATCGGAGAGATCTGTAGATGTGTTAGTATCGAATAGTAAGCCAAAGTAAGAACGGCGTGTATACCATTTACAACAACGCCGATAGCGTTGGTCCGCCGCGCAACACTTTTAGTGGCATAATTGACACTACGGACCATATCTCGGGCGTGGTCTACGAACTGTTCCACTTCGCGAATATCTTCTAGAGGCTCCAGTTCGTCTCGTACTTTCTCGGCTCTCGTATCGGCTTTTAGTTGGCTGCGTTGCTCCATCATCTCCGCCTGCAGGTCAGGTACTAGAAAGAACTCCCATAGCATCTCATGCGTCGCAAAGGTAGGGTGGGCGAGAAGTATTTTCAGGAACGAATCCGTTCGTATCTGAATATCTTTAAGGACTGCTCTTGAAGGCTTTGATGGGATTTGAAAAGGCGATCGTTGGCTTGTAACCTTCGGTATCCATGACGCCGGGTTTTCGATAGACAGTAAATTAGCTAGGCGCTCGAAGTCCGTCGAGGAACGTCGACATGTGGTGACCGTGTAACTCTCGCTATCCGCCGGGGCGCCAGATTTAATCACTAGCCGGATGGTAGCGTCTTCGACGAAAAATGATCTGACCACACCAGTGATACGACCATCGTCGGCTGGCAGCATTGTGAACAGCGTCAAGTCGTCGATCCTATTACGCACATCGTCATCCTTGGCCAATTCCACCGCGGTGAGTCCGCGTCCCTCCTTCGCTGCCAAGTCCATTCTCGGGTCCGAGTACATGACTCTAACCATCTCGAAGCGACCATATTTGCTCGCTACCATTAGCGCGGTAAATTTCTTGTCGTTCGTGGCATTGACATCGACATCGCACTGCAGAAGGATCTTCACCGCCAATTGATGATCGTTGATGATGTGTAAGAGGGTGTTTCCCCTCGCGTCCACATGGTCATCCAGGTGAAGCGGCTGGCCGTCGCCTTGTGCATCTTTCGCCGCCTCGAGGCCGGCCTCGACCATGTCGTGGTAATTTTGGTGGTCGTACGATCGACAGAGCGCAAACAGTGGCGTTTGGCCATTTTTATCTTTTTGCCGCCAGGGGAGTAGCCTACCGATGCGCGCGATTAGAGCCGGCGCGTGGAACAAGTAGTGTGCGACACTCCGGCCCCGACTATCCTGCAGGGATAAGTAATTCCGAATTTGCGGCTCGGGAACCGACGTCGTGATGAAATCCAGGATAATATTAATTAGTTCAGTGTGGCCTAGCTGAACAGCAGCGCTGAGCAGACTAGTACCTTCGTTATTAGAATCTTCTAAAATTGTTTTGGCCGGGAAGTATTCTTCGAGTGAGAGGAGGTATGTAAGTACTTTAGGTCGTTCGTTTTGAACCGCCATCATCAAAATAGATTCTCCGAATGAATCTTCTGTTTGACATAACCGTTCAATTGAAGTATCGCCTTCGAGGCCGCTCCCAAGCGTTACAACACTTCCCGCTCTAGAACGATAAGAGTATTCAGAGCCACTTGACATACTCCTAGTATCCATAGAAACCCTCTTAATTTTCTTACTTAAGAGCGTCGTAGAGTTGCCCGCTGTCTGACTCTGAAATGGAAACACATGGCTCAATCCCGATCCCTGAGAGTAAGATTCTGACGGCGTAAATACGGTTGAAGATCTCCTAGAGGAGCCGTTGACCATGCTCCAACTAACGGATGGTGCCCGACTCGAAATTGGAGAAGTAATAAATTCTTCCTCATCAGTAGCATCGGCGTCTGGATCCATCATCCTCCTGAGTTCATCCATATCACCCTTCGCAGTAGCATCCCAAAGAGCTTTATTCCTACGACTCGCTCTTCTGAGACTACTTGAATCTGTGGATAGGTAAGAAAGCACTGCTTCAAACGTGCTGAGAGCATACCCTAACTCGCCACTATCCACGTCGTCAATAAAGACAAAGTGTTTTATGTAGAGAAGTCGGGCTTGAAGGTGCTTGACACCAGCTCGGATCACGACGAAGAGGAGCAGAGACACTAGAGTATCGGCATTGATAGTAAGAGCAGGTTTCTCCGAAGCCGGCATAGCTTCGGTGCCTGCCTTCGGCTGCTCCGTTGATTGCGTAGTGACTTTCATCGTAGAAAGCAAGATTTCCATCATTTCTTGTGGGCACATTGCCGTACTCATTCTACGAAACTCCTCGACCGCATGACCAAGTCTTGCAGTAAGCTCGTGTTTTCCTCTAGGGCCGCCTTCAATGAATATTCCTAGCTGTGAAATGTCGATGAATTCCATTTGTCGTATCTTCGCCTCCAGCTCGAGATCGTCTGGCCGTCGCATCGCAGCTAGTCGAGGCCATATAAGATTATGCACATTTTCAGTCACGTAGCGTTCGATGAGTCGCTCAACCACCGGCCCAGTAAGCTCAGTGGTTGCACCAAGCATAGAAAGTTGTTGCTTGTCGACACTCTGAAATAGATCAATAGCATTCGTGACAGCCGTCTCCAACGATACTCTCATAACATCTTCGTCGTCTTCCGCGTAGAAATTCTCAGTCGTACGATTGCTACCCTGTCCGTCTAAACTAGCTCTTCGCGTAGATAAGCTGTTTGAGCGAACCTTTTTCATAGCAGTCGCGATAGGTCCGTCCGGAAGAGGATCTGGAATATGCGCGGCGGACGGCGGGGGAGGTAATGGTCGCTCGAAAATTGTTGTGAATTCACGGTAGAGCTTCTCGAGGCCTGGTTGCATCTGCCTTGCAATCATAGGGAAGTGATTGAGAAGGTCGTGGAAACTCTTAATTTCCTTTTTCCGCGGTAGACTCGGCTCGCCATTCTCGATCGCTGCCGCTCGCTTGTCCTCGGCGAGTTTCCTCTTAGCCATACCCTCGACGAAAATAGCGCGCGGAACCTCCTTATCAACCCAGACGCCAACTAAAGGCCTCGATATGTAATATATTAGCCATTGTTTTAGTTCAATGTTATCGGCGTACCAGACGGAGTCATTTAGCAATTGCGCTTGGGTTTGGATCTTGAAGCCTGTCGCGATTACAGTTAGACATGCTACAAGATATTGGTCTCATTATGTGACACTTTCACCTACCTTTATTACTAAAGATAGCATTATCCTTGATTATTACGCTCCGCCCGTTCAGTGTAGAGTATGATCTCGCCTTGCCCCTCTGCTCGCGCAGATTTCCGACAGCGTCCTTCCCTCCCGCAGCGGTGGCCGGACCAGGAATGCGAAGTACATGGCTTCCCAGAAAGTCCTCGGACCCAACGATATCTGATAGAGATAGGCCACTTTCCGTTTCGCGGGAGGTAAGGAAGAACTCGGTTGTCGGGACTAGAAGGATGTGATGATGGACGGGGGCACACTGGGCGACGATAGGGCTGCCAGGTCGGAAGAAGGCGGCGAGGAAGGGATTCAGGGGTTGCATTCAAGCAGCTGTCTGCCAGAATCTCTCAACCATGCCTTCTTCCCAGCCTCGCGCCAGGACTTGGGTAGCTCAGTTAGGCGAAATGGAAACGGAGGTTCCGGAATTGGCCAGAGCCTCGGAAGCTCCAAAGATCTAGATCACGGATCGCCGATAGCTCTAAGCACCCGAGGGACCTAGTTTGAGGTAGACCTCTCGTAATTACGAACGCGTCGCTAGGCGTGAAATTGTCTTGTATTGAACTAACGCGTCGGGTTTTGGTGGACGATATCGCGCAGGCTAGAAAGATGTTGGTTGAAGTCAGAAGAAGTCAGACAAGAACGTCGCAAATGGAAATGGAAAGGGATGACGACAAGTCCAGGTAGCTGCCAATCCCTGACAGCTTGGTTGCGACTTACAGGAACTGCGAAGATCGCCGGCGATTAACCGCATTCAGAGTCCGTGCGCTATCTTTAGCTGAATAAGGGGCTCTCCTGATAAGCGCATTCATTTACTAAGTAAGTCGATCTCCGCCCGGTAAGTCAATTAATATTAAAGTAAGCCATGTTAGATAAGATCAACTTATACAGCGGTTAATCAAATATTGATATTAGTATGAATTATTTCGCGTCACTATCAAAAGATGGACATCTTGTTCTCGATATCTTAAGCCGTATGAGCCTTTGTTGCCCCCATCAATAAGAATGTCGGTCTTATAATCTCCCTAGGATATCTTCGATGATCCTCTTCTTCAGTTGGACACCACTCGATATAATCTGTGAGCTGAAGACCACTGCTTAGCAGGGTGTTGATATAAGTTCCCGCAGTTCGATGCTGCTTTTGAACGCCCGCCACAAACCAAGTAGTGGTTCTCAGTCCTTCCTTTTGATAATCATCCAACGGCCAAAACGGATTGCCCGTCTCCTGATCCACTTGAAATGCTGGTTTTGATGGCGCGGTATTTATCGGATGTTCGATAGAGAATACCAGTCGTCCCGATGGCTTCAAACTTCCGCTGATTTCCCTGATTAAAGCCGGAAGATTGGCCACATAGTGGAAGGCAAGTGAACTGAACACTACATCGTACTGATTCTCTGCCAGTCTCAGCTCCTCGAGGGTCGCTCTTTCGTATTCAATCTTGTCGTCATCGGTCATCTCCCGCGCCCTTTCTAGCATTTTCTCGGAGAGATCAATTGCGCGGACTGAGAGTGCTGCATTTTCTCTGGCGAATCTAGAAAACCAGCCGAATCCACAACCTAGGTCAAGTACGGCAAGACCGTTGAGATCAGGGAGCATTGCTTTGAGTTGTGGCCATTCCGGTGCTCCCTCGAGCCCCCGAACTTGGCGATCAAGCTTGATGTAGCTCTCGAAGAACTCATCTTGGTCATAAATGTTTTGCGACATCCTTAATAGCCAATAACTATACGCACCGCGAACCTTTTTTTCCTAGGGCTCTCAGAAGCGCATCCCAAGTGACACTGATAATAAATATGACCTACCAACTTATCGCTACTCCTTGGGTCTTGAAGCTTTATACGTGCCGCGGTTCACAAATCTCATAATAAGGCCAGTGCCCCCGCATTATGTATTTGACTCATCGCCGACAAGATAATTCCAATAAGACGCAGCCATTTTCTATCACGCAATAGAGCAACATAGGTGGTATTCAGCCCTGTGCCCGGGTGACTATGTCGGCGTAGCTAAATTAGATTAGCTAGTTTTCCCCAACCAATTATCACACGACCCCGTCGCCACACGAAATACGATGTGAGTACGTTGAGCACCAATGCTACACTATCTTCTTGACTATACAGCTTCCATCTAGCATCCTTCTAAATCGATCTCTTCCTAAATAACCCTCCAAACCAGCATGTAACACCAACCCACTTCCTGCTCCTTGGCCCTAAGATCTCAACCATGTCCTCATCGACCGCTCTCTCTTGGATCCCGGCTTCCTCTCCTTCCCCGCGTCCTTCAACTTCTAAGCCCCACCTTTCCGCCTCGGCCAAAACATCCGGAACAGTGTGGGCGTAGCTCGTCGGACGGATCTTCTCACCCGTATCTGTATCCACAAATCCCGCTTGACTAATCCCACCCATATGCGCGTGCATGTTTGTCAGAAGGAGCACGCCACCCGGCTTCAGCATCTGCGATACCTGCGAGAAGAAGGCCGGTAGCGGGACATGCTCAACGACTAGAGTCGATATCACGCCGTCTACCTGCTGCGCTATTGCGGGGATAGGAGTTGATTGAAGCAAGTCGAAGACTTCGAGGTGCACCTTCGGCGCTATTTGCGCAGTGCCTAGATTTGATAGACTGACCCTGTCACCTTGCTGCAAACGCGACCTCGCCACTTCAAGCATGCCCTTGCTAGAATCCAGCGCGATGACTTCTTCGATATCTGAGGCCTCGAGAAGGAGCGCGGTGTTGCGGCCAGTGCCGCAGCCTAGGTCCACGATACGCCATGGTTTAGGCGATGTGATTGACCGTAAAAATTTAGGGAACAATGTCTTCAGCTCGATGGTGTCCAGTGCCTGTAAGAAATTCCCATCCGTGTCGTAGACCGCTGCCCATCGGTCGTAGGCTTCGTTCGTGGGCAGGTAACGAATTGACGAGAAAGTTAGATTGGCAGTAGTAGACATGATTGTTAGAGTGTCTGGGCGGTACCTGAATCAAAAAGGCGGTATGCAACATTTAAACAGACATCCCCATCCGATTTATAGAATTGTAAATCTTGATATGAGTCACCGGCATCGTCAACTAAAGGGCGCGTCGGCACGAAATAGTAACAAGCTATATCACATCGCGATTATCCACCAGATCCCTAATATCAATTAATTATGGTTATTGTGGTAACTTTTCTCGGATGAGCATTCATAGAATCTTATTTTGGCATTCACATCAGCTGCGAGCCAGCTGGCTTCTTAGCTCCTACGTTTCGCCCCTTTAAGCCCCTTTCTATGAGAGGCCATATGCTCCTAGCAATAGATACTTGAAGTAGTAGAGACCAAGCACCCGTTGCCTGCTTCGTAGTCTCTTTGGCTGCCTTTAACCGTCAATTTTCGCCTTTAGATTTAAGATGAGTGCTGATGGCTCTGGGTGAAAGGAGAAGGAGAAGATATCAGTCTAGGGGAAACCCCGAAGAATACTCGCTCGCTATTCCAAGAAAAGTCTGTGGCCATTATCAGGAAATTTCTATTCTAGCTAAGTCTCTAAGAGATGTCGACACTTGACAGTTATAGGCTATCTCATCCACAACCCAGTTAGTTCCATCACTCCAGCAGCGGCAGGGCCTCGTGAAACTTGAACTGCCTCGCAACTTCAGCCGCTGTCCTCCCCCTGCCATCTTTAATACTCTGATCGATATTTCTTCCAATCAGATATTTCATACTCTCCAGATTGTTGCTCCAAAGAGCGCTGTGAAGCGCAGTTCCAATCCGGAAGCTTCCATGCATTACAGAAAGCCTTTGGTCGTAGTCAAAAGCCATGGCATTCAGTGGTACGCCGGCTTCGTCCAACAAGAAGTCCATGATCTCAATGCGGCCCTTTACTTTCGATGCCGCGGCATCGTGGAGTGCGTTGGATTTGGAAAAGTCAACGCCTTTATCCTTAAGTAATCGAAGCACTGTAAGTGACGCGCCTTTTGCTGCCTGTCCTGGTATGGTCTTGTGGTGTGAGATACTTCCAGCCATGGGGTTCGCGCCATGGTCTAGAAGCCATTGAATATGAGGTATACTCGTGATTAATTCGCTAAATTCCCAACCTTTATGGTTAGCCATGTAATTCTTCACAATGGTCGCAACGAAAAGAACCGATGATAGGGGCTAGAGAACGATTCGAGAAGTGAGGACAGCACCCATCGAGCAAGACGTACCTCAGTATTGGCATAGTATTTCCACCCTCCACTGGGCGATTGATATCCCATCCGTGGTCAAGGTAAAGCTGAGCCATATTCCAGTCCGCTTTTACACACGCATTTCTAACGGCAGGCGGCGAAATGACACAGTGACCTCGGCTGAGGAGATATGAGGCGATATCAACGTGGTGCCCTTTGACGGCAGTGATGAAGACGCGCTGCAAGGCCACGGCTTTATTGGAAGAAAGTTCGCCACGTGTTTTGTGACACATTTCCATCAAATTGGGCTGCACCCAGGACATATCCGTTTCTTCCTCCAGTTCCCATCGACTCTCCACAATCTCTTTTAGGCTTTCTAGATCACCACAAGCTGCATAATTGTGCAGCTCTCGCAGTAAAACCTCGAGAGTAGTCTCGTGCGGTTCTAGGTGAGGCATAGTGACAATATGATTTCGTTTTAGAGCGCAAGTCCTAAATTATGAGTGAGGCTGCACTGCCTTAAGGACCGGCTATGAAGGTTATGCCCATGTGGTCATGTACAACGGATAAGTATGTAGTCTAGAAGGAATGGGTGACTGGTCAGGACATTTATATATGTACATCTTAAATCTAGATCCCCGCTTATACTTTCCTATTATATTCTTTGTCGCAAGGGATATTAAGTCGCCAGGGATCAACCCAATAACCGACACATACCAGCATTCGTCTTATATGGGAAGAAATTCATACAACTAGCTACTACTACACGTACTATGTATATACCAATCCCCTAGAAGGTACGTAGATACACACTATATATCGTCACACCACCACCGCCCCCTCCTAGCTCTCCTCATCCAGGAAACATAAGTATGTCGAAAATGCGTGGCCGCACATGGTCTTGAACGGGGATGATACCAGCCATAACGCTCAGAGATCAATTGGCTCACCGCTCTTCTTGATCATCCTGATACTGGCGTAGATCAACTTTGAGTTGGAGCTACCGCCACCAGGGTTCTCGATTAAGAACCCACCACTCCTCATATTATCCACGTCCGGTTCCCCGTAAATAGGTTCAGCGTTCGCGTCGTACCACCAGTCCACAGCAACAATGTACTTCTTGATCTGAGGTTCCATACCCGTGATGCTCCTGAGGCCGTCGATGAACAGGGGCGCCATCTGCTCTTCCACAAACTGCTCCTCATTTCTAGCGTGCACGTTAACATACACCCAAGCCTTTCCCCTTCGAAGATCTTCCTTGTGTGTTTCATATAGGCCCTTGAAGTTGGTCATAAGCTGATTGAGGCCCCAGTCAGTCATGGTGTAGTGACCAATTAAGGCCCCCTTTTTGCTGGCAACAGCGAGACCAATGCAGCCGTCGAAACCATCGGTCGCGAAGGACTTCTCGCCAGCTGACTTGAAGTCCATGTAGCCCTGCTCATTGGTGAAGATATGTCTCTGAGCATTCGCCATCTTTCGGTTGAACTCGGCCAGCTCCGGGAACATCTTCCTCGACTGCAAGATGGACGTAGAGTTGGCATCGTGATCCCTGAATGTCACATTGTTAGCTTAAACCAGAGATCCTAGAGACAGTCGGAGAGGCATTACCCGGAGCTCAGATCAGCATAGCAAAAGGTAAACGTAGATAGGAGCGACACCAGAAGGGCCAAAAGGCTGGCGCTGCCTTTGGCTGTGAATAGCTTCATGGTGGTTTAGCGTAAACTGGATAGTCGATAAGTGAAGTAATAGATAGCTTTGTGACTTGTGAGATGATGTACTGCATGTTCTCTCGACATGATAGCATCGGAATAGCTGGTTATTTAACCTCAACAGAGAAGTAGGTTGAAGAGAGCAAGAACACACTCAAGGGACACATCGACAGTATTAGAAACAACATCATCTCCCGTATCCCCTGTTCAAACTATCTAACTGAGAAGCAGACATAATCTAACGTGGATAATACGGAACAATACAATATAATGGCATTAAGATAATACAGATCTGACAATGGCTACAAAATTCAAGGGCAATATACCAGAGACAGAGAGGCAGAATCGCCGAACAGCAAGGTCCCTACATAGTTGAATAGACTCGACACTCATATCCTCGCATCGAAGCCAAACACGGTTACGAAACTTGAGTAATGGCCATGTAGGGAGGCTCATGTATAGAGTAGATGAAGGGTATTCCTCATCTACTTGGTTGAAATAGCGATGAGTATAGACACAGAACCAGGACACTGTCATTTACAGCTACTTAATATCGCGTAGTATCTAATAGATGATATCTTTCTCGTCTATAATATAAGCGAGGAGTTGAACTTCTATCAATTTAGATGGGTGTTATATGAGCATAAAGTTGGGTGTGAATCCATGGATGTGGAACGCCGACATGATAAAGTAGTATCGGCAACAACGTCATACACTATAGAAGCGCAATATATACTTATATTAAGACTCAATATTGGGACTAATTGGCTTATACACGTGCTTATGTGAGGGTCAGTAGGGTCCACCATCCCCCCTTGCTTGATCCAACGCGCGGGTCACCACCCGTAGAGCCTCATCCTAGAAATAAAGTACCCGGATAGAGACACTGGCTTCTGTACAGGATCGTAAGCCCAGTATATGTGAATACACAATGAATTCATCTAATTAGACTCCAAGGTCGGTGTCTGAAATAAACTAGCTGTTATCCTATTTAGTCAAGCTGATTCCGTCGATCAGCGTTCCCCCCTGCTGCTGAACGGTCATGCTCAATTCTTAACGTGCTACACTTTATCTGAAAGACACTCGTGGTTCTAATATATCTATTCGTCTAAAGGTTGGAGACGAAAGCTTCTCGATGTTAGTTGTGGGGCGATAGTATCGGCCATCAAATTAACTGCAGCGTGGTCAAGCAAACACTGACTTTCATTGCTTAATCCGATCCACCAATTTACCTGGGGTGAATGTTGGGAATCAATTTTCGGATCTGATAATGTTCGTCTGCTGTGTTTAATGATTTCGAATGCCTCCATTTCAGGGGTTATCAGTTGGGGTTCTCGGATTGTTGTACAGAGTAAATACCAGGACCCAGATATCCCACTTACTGGCCTCGCGATGCGAAAGAGATACGGTAGCAGTTCTTAAGGGGATGAAATCTGTTGGAATCTCTAAGGCTCATGAGGAGATGTGGCGAGTCTTCATGTATATAAGAATAGTAGCCGCCTTCCTCTACCAGCTCAAAAATCATTCCAACCATCTTCACTTCTATCTTCATTCATTTCTACATTCGTTCACTAGACCATTTCAGCCGCTACAATGCATTTCGTATACTTTCTTTTACCGCTTCCCGTATTTTGTGGCCACGCACACAAGCGGCCAATCTACTCAAGCCACTTCCGGAATGCGACGGCAGTGCCTCAGCCCTCATACATAGGCTCCGCTCCCTCGGACGCTCCCTTGTTCCCGTCACTCACTAGCAAGCACCACCATTCCAAGACGAAGCACCCGAAGCATTTCGTCCGCGCTGAGCCTACTTCGTCGGTCTTACCATCCGTGGAGGTCCCTCCCTCTGCGGTCCCGATGACTGTCGATTTTCAGATCCTGACTATCACTATTGGAGACGAATCTTCCTCGAGCCAAGCATCGAGCACTGGGACCTCATCGGCTTCGGCTTCATCGACGAAATCGCTCGCCTCTGCCTCTACAGCGAGTTCCGCGGTTACATCTAAGCCAACCGCGTCTACGGCTACCACTATGTCCAAGGTCACGTCCAAGAGCACCCAGGCATCGTCCTCTTCGTCCGCGTCTAAGTCCCAATCCAAGGCCACAGCCAAGCCCAAGGCTACGTCTAAGCCTAAGGGAAAGGGCTCCTGGTTTTGAGCTCCAAGGACGCCATCGTTAGGAATCTGCGAAGAGTCTCGCTTCCTTGTGTAATCTCGTTTCGACACAGGGGTTTTGCAGAGGGTTACGTCGTGATATAGAAGGGGGACTAGTCAGCTAACGAGCCTGGGCTCGTATTGGATATGTATTGTAAAGTTGTTAACAAGTTCAAGGGGGGTAATACCTGTGCGCCAATCAGCCTGGATGTTGGATCGGTTGCTCATCAGGCTGGTCGTGTTCTAGGGGCGGATACGTTCATGTGTACTATTTAGAAAGTTTTGGTTAGTGTATTCATTTCCTATTGTCTCCTCGACTGTTTGGAGCTTTTATAGCCGTATGCGAATAGTATGGTACGATAATTGTAATGTTTGTGAACTATTATAGCATTGGTCTGAGCAGTACGAGGTAATATATGGGTAATTAGAAGTAATTATCATATCCCCAATACCCTACGATAGAACCCGATTTTATGTTAGCTGTTTCCCCTGATCTGTCTTGATTATATAATCACACGTCACTTATGCTTCGAAAAGTCTTGAAGGTCCCGTACTGTGCCCAATGAACAGTGCAAACTGTCTCAGGCAACAATCCTGAATACTTTAAAACCAAAGCCAGCATTGTTGCTCAAGCATCTAGTAGAGACCAATATTGGAAGCTTCTTGGTTAATAAAACACGCCAAATATTAGCAGAAATCGCGATTGAGGGCCTTATTCGTTATCCGGCGGTAAAGAATTGAACCCGAGACTGCTCAGACAGCCATGGCAACCAACGACGCATTGGTGTGGATTGATTGCGAGGTAATCAACCCATGTCCATGCACAATGATGAAACTGACGCAACATAATTATAGATGACGGGTCTTGATCCTGATCGCGAGGAGATCATTGAAATTTTCTGCATTATCACCACGGGCACACTGGACATCGTGGACGAAAATGGCTGGGGCACCGTGATCCATCAATCACAGGAGCGAATGGATATGATGGACGAATGGTGTACGCGAACGCATGCGAAGACCGGCCTGACCGCCGCCGTGGTGGCTTCTACTGTGACCCCCGAGCAGGCGGCAGACGAACTTTTCGCATACATCAAGAAATACGTGCCCGAGCGCGGGGCATTGCTGGCTGGAAATACCGTGCATGCGGATAAGGCATTCCTTCGGAAAGAGCCGTACAAGAAGATAATCGACTACCTCCATCATCGAATTCTGGATGTTAGCACTTTGAAGGAGGCTACTCGTCGATGGTGTCCGAAGGAGGTACTGAAAGGCGCGCCGACGAAGCAGGCATTGCATCAGGCCAAGCAAGATATTCTGGAGAGCATTGCTGAGGCTCGATATTACAAGGACGTGATCTTCAACCGCAACTCAGCCGCAGGATCATGAGAAAACAAATATCAGGACGGGAAACCGGCAGGGGTCATAATTAAGGCTAGTAGGGTGTCTCAATATGATAGAAAGGGGACGAATATTGATTATTCCTAATGGTC
This sequence comes from Hypomontagnella monticulosa, assembly GCA_902825475.1. Classification (NCBI taxonomy): domain Eukaryota; kingdom Fungi; phylum Ascomycota; class Sordariomycetes; order Xylariales; family Hypoxylaceae; genus Hypomontagnella; species Hypomontagnella monticulosa. Next base: position 4,539,213 of record CADEBF010000003.1, on the reverse strand, counting down.
TAGACCAAGCTGAGTGTGCCAGTGGCTCTAACATTAGTTGAGCTGATAGGCAATGAAAATACGTCTATTTTTCATGGCAGCATTCGTGATACCCACGCGATGGTGGCTGGCGCGATATCGGATATAGTGCGACGCAACGAGTAATGGATTCGACAATTCATATCAATGTCAAGCTAGCGTATTGGATAGATGTTTCGCGTGGCGGATTGTTTGGCTACCATTGACAAGTTCCAGCCCTGTCTAGACCATGGAGATGCATGGTGACAAAAGATGATTGATTGATTGACTGATGGTTTCCAATGATGAGAAGCGGGTTCTGCTAGGCACATATAGTAAATAAAAAGGGGGAGGGGTACTGGCATAGATAGCATGATATTGGACGTGTAGAATGATAGCTGTAAGCACTGTATGTGCCGTATAGATTCGTATGAAATAGCCTTAGAAGCTACCCTCGAGCACCGTGCTAGCTGAGTATACAGACTGTCATCGCCTCTGTGGTAACACCCCACACGAAGAAATGAGGTCACCTTGCGCTATTAGATCGGACCAGTTTGCTGTAGCTCTCGATAGCTTGTTTGCAACCTTCAGCGGCCGTTGACCCTTAGCCCCCTAACCCCGCCAACGTCGTCATATGTTTTTTTGTTAGTTCCCCTCATCCCCTGTCACCTAGCAAGACTTCTATTTTATACTTCACCAGCTCTTTTTTCTGGAGTTGATAGACGACTGTCGTTTCACTTTTGCTTCGCATATTCTCCATAGCTGTAATTGAAACCGGCATCATGAGCGTCAAGACTGTCGAGTTCAAGTCCTTTACAGACCAGAAGCCCGGAACGTAAGTAAACGGCTCCATTCGAGCTACCCCGCCGTCCTTATTATGACCACCCTCGTCGCCTTCACCTTAATACCTTACCCATCTCTTGGATATATCACTTCAACCGGATGGAATTAATTCTCAAGGCAAGGTCAATTGCTAATGTTCTTCTAGTTCAGGTCTCCGAAAGAAGGTCAAGGTCTTCCAGCAGCCCCACTATAGCGAGTCTTTCATCACTAGCATCCTCCTCTCCATTCCCGAAGGTGCTGAGGGTATGTACCATGAAACGATGTAGAATACTCCTGGAGGAATCCACTAAAGACGTGAATCGTAGGTGCTTTCCTAGTCATTGGAGGTGATGGCCGATACTGGAATCCCGAAGTAATTCAGTTGATTGCGAAGATTGGTGCTGCGTACGGAGTCAAGAAGCTATTAATCGGTCAGAATGGCATTCTCTCCACCCCTGCGGCTAGCCACGTCATCCGAAAGCGAAAAGCTACTGGAGGCATTCTTTTGACTGCTAGCCATAACCCTGGTGGTGAGCACAGAATTTGGACCTGATTACTTGTACGTCTCTAATTACGGATACGGATAGGTCCTGACCAAGATTTTGGCATCAAGTACAACTTGGCCAACGGCGGTCCCGCTCCCGAGGGGGTGACGAACGAGATCTTCGAAGCCTCGAAGACCCTAACGACCTACAAGCTCGCCGATATCCCCGACATAGACATCACGACTATCGGAACCAAGACCTACGGCAGCCTGGAAGTCGAAATCGTCGACAGCACCGCCGACTATATGCAGATGCTCAAGGATATCTTTGACTTCCCCCTGATTAAGAAGTTCTTCAGCGCCAACCCTGACTTCAAGGTGCTCTTCGACGGCCTACACGGTGTTACGGGTCCGTACGGAAAGGCGATCTTCGAACAAGAACTAGGGCTTGCGGGCTCTACCCAGAACTGCGTCCCGAAGCCCGACTTCGGTGGCGGGCATCCAGACCCCAATCTCACCTATGCTCATTCGCTGGTAGAGGTTGTCGACAAGAATTCTATCCCCTTTGGCGCGGCATCCGACGGAGATGGTGACCGAAATATGATCTACGGCGCTGGAGCTTTTGTGTCACCTGGTGACAGTCTTGCTATCATTGCTCATCACGCACAGCTCATCCCCTACTTTAAGAAACAGGGTGTCTATGGTCTAGCACGCAGTATGCCAACATCTGGAGCCGTTGATCTCGTAGCAAAGGCTCAGGGGCTGAACTGTTACGAGGTCCCCACGGGCTGGAAATTCTTCTGCGCACTGTTCGACGCCAACAAATTGAGCATCTGCGGCGAGGAGAGTTTCGGTACCGGCAGTAACCACGTTCGCGAGAAGGACGGTCTTTGGGCTGTTGTAGCCTGGCTCAATATCATTGCTGGTCTGGGAGAGGCCCACCCCGAGACCAAGCCGAGTATTAAGCAGATCCAGCAAGACTTCTGGAAGACCTACGGTCGGGTGTTCTTCACTCGTTACGACTACGAGAACGTGGATTCGGACGGCGCTAACAAGGTTGTCGGAACACTGAAGGATCTAGTTGCTAACCCTAGCTTCAAGGGCAGCAAGATTGGAGGTACGTAGACAATTCGGGTCTCTATAGAAGGGGTGTTGCGCTAACAAGCTTCCGCAGAACGAACAGTAGTTGATGCTGGTAACTTCTCTTACACCGATCTGGACGGTTCCGTTGCTTCCAACCAAGGCCTATATGCTCGCTTCGATAGCGGAAGCCGTATTGTGGTCCGCCTATCCGGTACCGGCTCGTCCGGTGCGACGATCCGTCTCTACATTGAACAGTACAGCAATGATCCCTCGACTTATAGCCAAGACGCGCAAGTCTTCCTCAAGGATGAAATCAAGTTCGCTACAGATCTACTAAAATTCAAGGAATACGTGGGACGGGACGAGCCAGACGTGAAGACGTAGATAAGCAATTGGAAGGCTCAGATTTGCAAGTAAGCATGGAATCGGTAACAGAATTAGGAACGGAAGAAGGAATCAAATGTATGGCACTAGAATAGCATGTAGCGAAGCCATACGATTTAAAAGAAATGAATAAGTTTATATCATCCGGGTAGTTATAGTGACTGGATACGGTTTGAAGATGATATTCAATGCTGTTACACCTGTATCGGTCTAAAGCATATTTAAGAGAAATACATAGCGACCTACTTCGTAGCCCTAAAGGTTTCTTGTCGTTGATGTTAACTAGCCAATCTAGATATATCTCCATATAGGTATGTAGAAGGGATACGTGTGATGTTATTTGTAGATTGACTTTGAGATATAAATCCTAGCCTACTCTATACCTAGAGTCTTAGATAGCACAAGAAGGAAATAGATAACCTTGAACACAATTTCCCGATTAAAATCAAATATCCAACACAATAAGCTATATATGTGAGCCCCTAACAAACCCTCAAATTTGATACGAGATGTCAGAAGTCTATCCTAATGGCCTATAAGGAGGTATTCGTCCCTTATACCCATTAATTAGCGCCTTAGACCTATATCAGAGGGCCTTAGCCCCTGGGATAGGGGTGTCTATGTGGGATAAAGAGCTTTCAGGATATAGAGACCTGGTGTTCTAGCAAGATAGGGCTTAAGGCTCTGACCCCTTTGAATGTTACGTTATAATTCTTCGTAAAGTAACTTTCCTTAAGAAGGGGTGTATGGTTCCTAGAGTAGTTTTCAAATTGCATGTGGTTTTGGCTAGGTCCAGAATTCAATGTGATTCCTAGATTCCTAATGCCGAGATTGGGACGCAGGTGCATTTCAAGTAATCCTCAAACTGTATGTCCTTCCCCCTTTATATATATGTATATCTTATATTCCAAAGAGTTTATGCTACCACGATGAAAACCGAGAAGGTTAGGAGCAACTATCCTACTGGGCGAAAGGTCTCATCTCTTGTTATAGTAGTGTTGCCGGATATCACTAACTTCCAAGCTTCAGGGTTATATATCTTAGAGGTCATTTGTTTATTACTACTACCCTTGTATAAAGAGAAGCACAGGGTGCAGTACTCGTACCTAACACAGCTGGCGCCGAGAGCTTACTCCCTCGTATAGGAGGTGTCAAGTTAATCGTTCTAGTTCATACGGCCAGCTCGGCGTATAACATCGTCGAAGTAGATGAATAGAGTAATTTTGAGCAAGGGCCATGGTGGGGATGCCCGCAGGACTATCCTGCTGTCGCCTCGAATAGAATTCTTTGGATGGTACTCGCATTCGAGAAGATATATTAGGCTGTGTGGTTTCCATACACCACCCCTATGGACCAGTGAAACTGCGGTTGCAATCAGGAATGAAAAGTTTTAGTATGGCCACAGGTACAAACGGTAGCTAAATCAAGCTGTGAATAGAAACACCCTTTCAGGTCTTCTTCGGTACTACTTCAAATCAATACATTAATGTAACTTCTAAACAAGGAAGGAATAACATTTCTCTGGCTCCCGCCAGATACCTTGTATTTGCAAGCAAGCCATCTGTAATGTACCACAAGACTTAGGTACTTATGATATTGCGTATACTCCTACAGCACCTACCACTGACCTCATAGGCATACCTTATATTCACAAACATTCTGTTACGGGTGATCGTATGTAGTTAATCCTCCTACTAAGTTGACCTCATACTGGTGGAGTGCCTGTTCCGCCCCACAAAGTGGCAGGTGTCATGACCTGACACCCCCGTAACGACGACGAGGTTCACGATCAGATGAAAGCCTATCATAGGAGGCGGGTCCCCACGACACAGAGCATTCAATTAGCAACCTTTCTTCTCCTTCCTTCTATTTATTTACTTATCCTTCCAACCTACACACAAACCAATTCCCAAGATCATTACCACCTTTGAACTCTTACATAGAATCCCCCACATTGTTTAGCCCTCGGTAATTTCTTACAATCGTCTACAATGGAGCCTATGTATTCGGCCGTGGGTTACCTACCCCGGGATTACCCTAATGGTAAGTACTCTCTATCCGTTTACGATGATATGCCTCTCCCTTCCCCGACTTCACCATCTCGCCACTACATATCATTGGAGGTTATATCACGATCTCCGCCATCTCGTGACCCCTACGCTTACGATCACATTGATGTGTCTTATCCCCCCTTCCCCTTTCTCGTGTTTCAGGGTATGCATTAGATATGCGCCCTGAATAGAGACACAACTATATATACGGACGATAGATCGTGCATCGCACAAGCCTTACATCACAACTTGCCCATTAAGCCCCTTTAAGCTATTAACTAACTCCATTAGACATAAGCACCTTGGTTGCAATTATGCGTGCTCCTCAGCACGCTGGGGGAATACTTCCACTGGCGACAATACCGACGCATGGGGCACTTACCGGAGTCACGCCACGCGAGCAAGAGATATTCCATCAACTACAGCTTCTACACAGCCAAGCCGAAACATCCTTCCTTAACCTGAATATCAATCTTCTCCGCGACTTCTGTAGAATTATCGACAGACCCCTACGTTGGCACAAGGACCGATATCTCAGCTCGGTCGAGAAAATGACCTCTGAACCTTTTTTCAAGGGTCTCGAAATTGATGACTTCGTCAAACTTATGAGAGTCGAGATAGCCGCAGGGGTTTACAACATCTGTAAAGACGCGTCCGTAGATGTTTCTCTTCAACTCAACACCAACGAACTCATCACTCTGTATGCCTACTATAAAGCCTCCACAGAAATATTAAAAGGCATACATGAGGGGTTTGGTCTGAACAACGACGACATGGTAATGCGATTCCTCAATAAACCGCATCCACAGACCACGCCCATACCCCAGGGCACATTCCCCTATTTCAACTCGCTTCCCGCCGAAGTAAGACTTATGATTTGGAAGGAGGCAGTGCGAGGCCAAGATCGAGTCGTATGGATAGACCGCTTCCGCAAGATCACTAAAGCCCCCTGTCCAACCTTGTTCCTCGTCTGCTCTGAGTCTTTGATAGCGGCACAAGAGGTCTACAAGAAAGTTCGTGGTGGGGATATACTCACGGGGCGAATCATGCCGTCGTACTATGCTTGGGAGGGTCCGATTATCTCCTTCGAACACGACATTCTCATGATTGAGAACTGGCATCGTTGGCGACGCAACCGTAAGTCGATGACCTCCAGGAACGCGCGAAACCGACTCCTAGCTGGCCGGCCTCTCAGACCTATGCAGAAGCGTATCGCGGAAATGGGCAAGCTCGGTATAAGCCGCGTCGCCTTCTGTGAGACCGAACTAGAACACAGAATGCCCGGGATGGTATTCTACAAGAACGCGCGCAAGTACTATACCCAAGTTGATCGAGCGACGGACGAGCGTGACGAGTGGGCCTGGGCATGGACGGAACATGTCAAGGAGGTCTTGATTCTTTACCGCACGAATATCCAGGGCCGAACCGAAAAGAGAGAGCACCTATGTCGCATGTTCCCCCCGCGCCCGAACAGCGACTGTGCTTGTAGTGTCTGCACTACATGGCTCACCGAGAAAAATCCGTTCTATCAGAGGCCAGACCCACAAGACGTTGCGAGCCATGAACGTTTATTCGACGCATACAATATGGGACCACGGTTGCCCTTCAACGTCCCAACACCGCAACTCGCATACCAACCCAACCCCTTTAACTACATGCCCGTACTTTGGTATTGGTGAAGGGAGTACGTTCGTCGCTTGGCATCTGGGTGTTCGTTATTCCTTCACGCGACTGGTGTTTCCACTACGAGTCTACGACACATTATTGGCGATGGGGGCATGGTTTCTTTTACGATAGGCGGGTTACTCTTTCTGCATTAGGCAGACTTTCCACATTCAAGAATGTGGTGATAGGCGTTCTATTAGGGTCGTAGTGCAAAAATCGGATGCTTTCTATTAAATGTTTCTTCCTTGGCCCCCACATGATAGTAGTGTTATGATTCGTGAAACCCCTGATGACGACGGTACCATCACTTGTCTTTAGGTATCTCTTCGGAAGTTAGTATACATCGCTCGCCAATTTGCAATAAAGCAAGGCTCCTTCCCAGCAACAAAACTATGCCTTGGACGCGCATATACCGAAGTAATTTTCCCATTGGCTGACGCGACGCAACGAGCCCCGATCGCATGCATAGCGGGCTGAGCATATTAGAGGCTTGTGGATAACTTAGGCTCTCCAGGCATTCTAAACCCTTCGAGCTTTGAAGGGACTGAATCAATTATATATACTAATGCTACCAACGTGTATACTTATCTATCCGGTCTGTCCTTTGAGCTGCTCTTCCCATACCAAGATATCACCGAGTTACGTCAAGGTCTTGAAATGAGCTCGATCCGCCCCCTAACCCGAGCCTTGGTCAGGCCCGAAAGAGGTAGTGGCCCTGAGGAATACCCTCACAACTATTTACCATTGTATACTACGCTTAGAACAGCCCGATACGAACCGCATGTGGACAGCCAGTTACTAAAAGCGCTACACTATCTCGGTGCATTACTCCGGCAACCATTGATTGTGGCATCTCCCCTACCAGATCTTGGCGCTCAGCATTATATACAGCAAACTAAGCTTTCTCAAAGCCGCTACCTCCAATCTTTAGAAAAGCCGCGGGATTCAATTCGTCCGACGCTGCCGCCATCACGCAACGTCCGGACTACGAGCGATAAGACTAAGCCAATAGTTAAACCAAGCAACAACCAAAATAATAGCCCAGGTGAATGCTACGCCCACTCAAGACACAATAGGAGGATAGAGGAGCTTTCTAAATGCCTGGATTCCATACTGCCGACTGATGGCTCTGATACGTGCACCATACTTATGTGCTGGGGCAAATCTACGTCCTGTACGGCTTTTCCAGTACGGGTTCCCACGACCGCTAGCGACGTAGAACACTGGACGAGAATTCAACAGTCTTGGTACCAACATAGGGGCTTTTGGAGAAAGTACATACCCATGCTCTGCGTGAAGGGGGTTGAAGAAGTAAAGGTCAGATCCCAGCGATCCGTTAAGATAGCTACTTAGCGCTGATATAAATACAAGCTTTCAATCCTACAGAGACTCGAGGTTCGCCGTGGACGGAAGCCTTTCAGCGAATACTCGGGCGTTTATGATTTTCTAGATGACACAGAAGAGAAAAGCCTCGCGAGGATTGTTAATAACTATGAACCATTTCACTACCACTATTCCGATGGGCATGTGGAGGTGGATGATTGCTACTACAGAGTAATTGATGAGAAGATATTTCATTGCATCAAATGCATACAGAGCAACAGAGATCGGGATAACTACAATTGCGGATTTGACGATTTTAACAAAGCCCAGAGACGACTTCCACGCGTCAGACTACAGTCATCACTCTTCCTAAACGCTTTTCTTGACCCAAATATTACAGGATTAAACGCCATCGACTTAGGCGAGCAGCTTATCATAAGTCATGCGTAAGGTTTCCGGGCATCTTTAAAAAGGAATTCGCACAAACCAGACTAATATGATTTGCAGTGATGTCATGAGGAAGCTCAAGAAGTGGCATAACCCCTCGCTTTACGAACTAGAGTTTCATGCGCTTCTAATCCGTGAAGGTTGGGCTCTCGACTCTCAGCGCGGAGTTATATTCCTACTGTACGCAGTCGTATTGTGTACTTTTATAATAAGTGCATACCTGCTCTACGGTGATTGGGGCACGGCTTGGACGGCCGGAGGTGTTCTTGTGTCCTGTATTGCGTTCGCCCAAGCATGGACTCGCGTTAAATCTAAATAAGATCTAGTTGCCGCTGATAAGTATAATGTCTATAGATTACATGGGGTCTGAATAGACATAGTATTTTATCAAAGCAGACCTTGAAGCTACACTCATAGGCATTTCAAGAATAACAACAGACTTCGAGTTATGATACACGTCACTTAGAAGGTTCCATAGGTAGTAGAGTCACACCCCCTTTGTATTCACCCCCTTCTAGCTATTTATAAGTCTCCATGTCGAGAATCTAGGCACCATGGCCATATAATTCGGAGACGTGGATTACTTGCAATTCTCCTTACAATATTTGCAGATTCCGGTAGCTGCCTCGGCGCCAGAGCCGCATCCGTTCGGATTACACTTGGTACAAGGGCAAGGCTTAGGGTATCCCTCACCCTTACAGTCTACGAGGGCTGCTTTATTTAGGTAATGAGTTGATTGAGCCATTGTGATAGGTGTTGGTTTGACTACGGGTACTATGCAAGTTGATGAATTGGCCAAATAGAGATAAAGTCGTGATGATATCTAACACTGACGATATAAAGTCGATGGTTTACGATGTAAAAAATATTTTATATAACTGAAGAAGACGCGGGCTTAAATACTGAGGCTGGTTATTGTGTCGTTTTCCTCAAGCTTGACGTTGTTCCGCTCTTACTCACCATGTTCTTACGATGTTCTTGCTCATGATGTTCGTCAATCATGAATGTTTATTCTCATGAGTTGTATTAGAAAATTTTGACGAAACCTTCTAAAATGCCTTTACCTTCATAGTGGTAATGTATGCGTTGGAACTTCTGGTCTTCTACTCTATTTGCACTTGGGGACGAGAGGTCCGGCCCTAGCCCCTGAATATCACCATCTAAAAAGCCTACCGGTATGGCGTGCTGCCTCATATATGTAAATGCAAAATTCATTCTTTGGAGGACTATTATAGATAAGGCAGCTTGTGTTTTGAACTCCTGATTCCTAATGAGCCTCCCGCTCGGGTCCTGGGTTGGTCATGGGAAGGGGATTCCCTACCTTCTTCTCTAAGAAAGGGGCTAGATTGAGATGATTTTGGAGATTAATCTATATAATTTCTGGACCTATAGCTATCTAAGATAATCCATAGGAGACCCCATGACTTCTGGTCACCAGGTAGTATCTGATAGAGCCTTATTCTCGCTTTGTGCATATAGCAATTCCTTTGTCAACGCTGAGGGGAAATAAGCGCCTGTTCCAGGCCCATTACAAGGAACGAACCCTCTCCGGTAGCACAATGAGCTATATCCCTTCGCTTGTAGAAGGTGGAAACAGAAGGGAGGCCTGACCCTAGGCCCGTTCATGATCTCTCTATTGCCAAGCTCGAAGCAGTAGGTAACATCGGCGCCTAACCCTATATGCTCCCTTATAAAGAGCTTGTTCAGACCAACGTCTCAATGAAATCCAATGAAGGTGGCAACTAATTGGTGGTCCGATTGCGACGGATCTATCCGGTTCCGTTATCTTGCGACCGTCGAATCTCATTACATCGTTTCACATAATCGCAATGACAGGTCGAACAAGCCCAACCGTGAAGCCTCGTCGGGTTACCAAGCACTTTGTCCGCACATGTGATGGATACACGAAATTGATTGCATGTCAGTATAACTGGTGCGTTCATAGCGTATGGCTCTAATACGATACGTGACACTGGCCCTTCTGCTGGTCCTTTTCACACCGAAGAATGCATGACAGATTATTTCACCTTGTTCAATTGGCTGTGCTGAGGTTGATGCTTCCACCGGGGTGGCAATGCAATTGGGTGACGCGCCCTGCTAGACTCGGTAGTTGAAGATGTACCGCGATTTAAGGGACTTTTGGCGCAAGGTAACGATATTCCTTTAAATGCGAAAAGCCGCTTGGAATCCACGCAGCATGTTTGCTTCTAGAATGGCTTCTAGATGCATGAGGATCTTGGCGGCATATTATTAGATGGGGGTAGCTTCTCAACAAAATCACTCATCTTGGTCTGTCATTTCAAATTGGACTTCTGGGGAATGTTTCAGGGTGTTCTTGGAGAAATCTCGACCTTTTTGATTGGTACATCTGTAGGGAATATGCAATCTGTAAGCACTTGGGAAATGTGTGGACTATCATTGCCGTTTTCGCGACGATTCTTTATTGCCATTAGCCTTATCAGAAGTCCTACCGTAAGGAAATTTTACTTTTTGCTAAGATTGGGAATGTAGCTCGGGCCGGCCACTGGTGCTCATGCTGACGGAAGCATGGCGTCGTTTACTGGCTCAGCTTGTCGATCATAAGCACTTGCAGCCCACGTGTATTAGTCGGCTGAAATAAGAAGGAATGGAACCGCTGTAGCGGTAAAGTTTGCGCGGATAGGGGTGTGATACTAGGTAGGTAAAATGGGATGGGATGAGATGAGACGATATAACTGAGCCCTTGCGGCGAGCAGCGCGTATTAATACGCTTGGGCGCAGGGGAAACGGATTGTAGGAGCAGCCGCCGTATTCCAACGTAGTGGACTACCTGCGAGATGCCGCAGTCGGCTATCTTCTAAAAGTCCGGAGGCCAACCAGCGTCCGCCGATATTGGCCCAGCCTGTTGGTTCCCGTGGTGTGGCTTACAGGAGGGGCGGTGTTCACTGGAAGGGAGGAGACCCGAGGGCATGCTGTTAGTGTTGGTACGTACTATAGTAGGTAGACTAAGAATAGCCCTGTAGACTTCATGAAAGAAGCTGGGGGCTAAAAATGAAACTGCAGGAAAACTGGTGTCGCCCACGGTTCTCTCAAATACCTTGGTAGTGTGGTGTAACTACTACTGTAGTGTTGCAGCGCATTAAGCGGAGGTGCCGTTCGAGTCCAAATTGGCTAGGTATCACTGGTGTGCTGACGCCGAGCAAAACCACCTTGTCAGGCTCAGTACATATTGTACGAGCGCAAATCCCCCAGCCTATCGCTTTCGCATAGCAATCCCTTGGTCATTATGCGGTCGGCTGAGCAGGCTTACGTGTAAAAAATACGTGAGGGAGACAACTCTTCGACCTTTAACTTCATCCCTTCCTTTTATCATCCGAAGTCAAGTCCCTGAAGATCCAAAAAGCAGACCTTGACCCCTACCACCCAGCTTTGCCCGCAATGGTGCTCAAAAAGAAAGAAGTGTACACGGTAATAACGCCAATCCCGACCTTCATACCCCGCCAGCTAGCAATCGACATTCTCCACAGTCACGGTGAGGTCATAAAGGTGAACCCTCTCGTCCTCGACTACAAGCAGATTGAAGCGCCTCGTGATGCCGCCGCCGACGAGTATTATTCGACATGGTACGAGATCAATGAGCGCATTCAATATATCCCTGGTATGGGAAGGTTGGGTTCGGGCAAGATAAGTTTCAACGGCTGCTTTCACGATCTTCCATGGGGCCTGCAAACACACATCTACGCGCCGATGGGCGTTGACCTGCGAAACAAATATCGCATCGGGGGGAATCAACCGGGTATCGAACCTCCGGAACAGCAAGAAATTGGCCTGGCTGCGCTTGGCGCGCCGAAAGACGGACTTTACCTGAGAGAGGATATCGAGATTCGATGCAATATCACTATGATGAGCATGGTGAAGGCGCAGATGAAAACGGCCAGTAAAGATATGGTGCAAAGAATCATCAAGAAGGCCGAACTGCTTGATGCCGGAATATTGCAAGCCATGATTGAAGATGGAAAGATTAAAACATTTAATCCTAACGACGTTCCGTTCACTGGTGGGTTAAGCGCGGGAATGAAATCGCCGCCGTTGTCGCCAGCGAGTCCTTTCCACCCTCCTATGTCGCCATCCATACCGTACCAAGTGCCACGGCCAATGTCGCTACAGCAAGGAAGCAGACCTGGAACCGCAACCTCGATGAGCTATCCGGCGCATTGGCAGGCTCAATTTCAACAGCCCAATTCATTCGATCAGAACAAGATGCACCAGCAATACGCCGAGCTGCCCAATTCTCAGGTAGCAACGTCCAGTAACCAAGGCGTCATAATGGAACTCCCCGGTGATTTCCATCACCCCCAATCCTCACCACACTTACAGCCGCCATATCCGTCGCCGACGTATCCGCACCAAGGGCGGAACTCACCATCATCATTACAATCTCATTCACCCGAACTAAAGTCGTGGGGATGGTCCCAGGGCCAGCCAAGCCCCTCACTAATGAGTTCGCGCCCCACCTCATACTCTTCGGATGCTGGCAGTGCCGGTTTTGCGTCTCCTGGACTTGACCACAAGGGATTCGCGGCTGAATTACCTACACATCAGGAGACAACCGAGGAATATCATCACCCAGGCACATATAGGCACGAGTCGCATGGTGGCCGGGGATATGCGTACAACCCGCGAGATTACGCGCAAGTTCGCCGTTGATAAGAGCGAACAGGGAGAAAAATAAAAGAGGGAAATAGATGGATAGACGGGTTTTCTTGGGTAATGTTTGGATGCTGGGTCCGGCGATATCACGAACTCATTTCATATGTCTACGAAAGTGCGAGGCCCTTTTCATATACCAGGACCGGTCGTTAGGCGTTGTTGTATGAGGGGGCTCCGTGAACACAAGGATCCTGCTTCGAGTTGGTGTTGTAGGACTGATTGGTGCGGAAACATGTTCGTGCTGAGACATTTCTGATGTTTATACCCTAAAACCAATATTGTGTGATACCTCAAGCTTAACTATTTAGAAGGCTTCTTACTATACTTCATCCATCGCGTCTAAATCTATCTCTTAGATAGCCATTAATGGATTAGGGTGGTGTATGTAGTTGTAGTTTGCTAGGTGCACATTTTGGGTACTATATAAAAGCGATTTATGAATAATATGTAGTGATGTCAATGTGTAGAGTATGCTGGATTCCAAATCTCTTTAACTAAGAACTGTAGGCAGCATATGAATGTGAATATCTTCGTCTATCATCGCGCTGCCCAAGTATCTAACGTGTGTAATTGCAACAAATGGATTATTCGCTTATCAGGTAAACCAATGTTCTCCGCCTTTTTTTATCTGTGCAGCTACCGCCCGGCAGAACAGTCTTACCGCCTGGCAGAATAATGTTTCCCTGTAACTTTTTTCTTGCGCCAACTGAAGATATTCGCTATTAATCTTCGAGTGTAGCAATTTTCGGCGTTGAGAGTCGCATGAGCGCAGGACGGCAAAATGGTGCGAAAAGCGGTGTAAGGAACATTTCAATGTCTAGATTTAAGCTATAACTCTTGTATAACTCAACTAACTCTACTATCACCAGTGACTCGCGCATTCCTACTCTCATCCGAAATGGCCTCTCCGAGCATAAGCGAAGCTTCTTCATCGTGGTCGGCGACCGCTCGAAAGATGTTATCGTCCAATTACACTTCATAATGTCCAGCATGGATTTGCGCCAGAACAAATCCGTACTTTGGGCCTATAAAAATAAGCTCCTCGGCTTCAGCAGTCACCGAAAGAAGCGAGAGGCTAAGATCAAGAAGGAGATCAAGCGCGGAATCAGGGAGGCTAATACGGAAGACCCGTTCGAACTTTTTGTCTCGCTACACGATGTCAGATATGTCTACTATAAGGAGACGGACAAGATCTTGGGAAGGACATTTGGCATGGTAAGATGCCGGAACCAGAATTGAAGAGCAGAATTGCTGCGTACGATGACATACTAATTCTTCCTCATCAGTGCATTCTACAAGACTTCGAGGCGCTTACTCCGAATACTCTAGCACGAACCATCGAAACTGTCGAAGGAGGAGGTCTAGTAGTCCTTTTGCTAAAAGGAATGGATAGTCTGCGGCAACTCTACACACTTTCTATGGACGTACATTCACGATATCGAACCGAGGCTCACCACGATGTTATCGCGAGATTCAACGAACGTTTTATATTGTCCTTAGGTAAATGCGAGTCGTGTCTTGTTGTTGACGACGAATTAAATGTCCTGCCAATATCCGGTGGAAGGGGGGTGAAGCCACTACCGCCTAAGGAAGAATCCAAGTCCGCCGAGGAGTTAGAACTAGAGAGAATAAAGGAGTCACTTCGAGATACGCAGCCGATAGGATCTCTAGTCCAACTAGCGCGAACGAAGGACCAGGCCGAGGCCCTAGTTACCTTCGTTGATGCCATATCCGCTAAAACGCTTCGAAATACCGTCTCCTTGACTGCGGCGCGTGGTCGTGGTAAATCAGCAGCATGTATGTGAACGAGTCCCACTCATCGAAGGGAAGTGCTAACTGAAATAGTGGGTGTTGCTATTGCGGCCGCCGTGTCATATGGTTATAGCAATATCTTCGTCACATCCCCTTCTCCAGAAAATTTGGGTACTCTGTTTGAGTTCGTATTTAAGGCATTTGATGCTTTGAACTACCAAGACCATACCGACTATTCCATCATCCAGTCCACAAATCCCGAGTTCAAAAAAGCCATCGTGAGGGTGAATATTTTCCGAAATCATCGCCAGACTATCCAGTATATACGACCGCAAGATGCCCACGTTCTAGGTCAGGCAGAGCTCGTCATTATCGATGAGGCGGCTGCAATTCCACTACGTAAGTTATACTCATGCAACCATTTCACACCCGCTAATACTTGACAGCACTGGTGCGAAAGCTTCTGGGACCTTATACGGTCTTTATGGCTTCCACAATCAGCGGTTACGAAGGTACCGGACGTTCGCTATCGCTGAAGTTGATCAAGCAATTAAAAGAGCAAGCCGCGACAAGCGTAGCTCAGGACGGCGAAACCAGAAGTCCAAGATCCCTAAAAGAAGTGACACTTGCTGAGCCGATTCGTTACGCAAAAGGAGACGCAGTTGAGAAGTGGTTAAACTCAGTTCTTTGCCTAGATGTGACACCTTCTAAGCCCAAAGGCAACTTCCCGGACCCTTCAGAATGCCAACTCCTCCATGTTAACCGTGACACCCTTTTCTCCTTTCATCCAGTCCCAGAAAGGCTTCTACGACAAATGGTGGCTCTCTTCGTAACCAGTCATTATAAAAATTCTCCGGACGATATCCAACTCATGAGTGATGCCCCAGCTCATGAGCTTTTCGTTCTCACAGCTTCCACGATTCAAGAAAATGGCTTGCCAGAACCTCTGTGCGTTATTCAAATAGCGCTCGAAGGAAACATCAGCAAGCAGAGTGTGATGGCCGGTTTAGAGCGAGGTCAGCGAGCCGCCGGCGATTTAATTCCTTGGCTAGTCAGCCAACAATTCCAAGACGACTTCGCGTCTCTTTCTGGCGCCCGCGTCGTTCGAATAGCTACTCATCCGGATTGCGTCAAGATGGGCTACGGCTCCAAGGCACTAGAGCTTCTTATCGATTACTACGAAGGCAAGTTTATCAGTTTGCGAGAGGATAAAGACGCCTCAGCCAAGGATACCACCGACGATATGGCTATAGATACTATACAAGGCGAAGGCAGCGGTCTTCTCCATGAAGACATTAAGGTTCGAGATATCGAAAAAATGCAACCTTTATTCTCAAGGCTAGCAGAGCGCAAGCCAGAGGATCTGGAGTACTGTGGTGTGAGCTACGGTTTAACTCAACCCCTGCACAAGTTTTGGTCGCGTGCCATGTTCGTTCCTGTATATCTGGTAAGATTTGATCCCGAACATCGATTTCATATAACGAAAGGATTAGGACTAACCAAATTGCAGAGGCAAACTGCCAATGATCTAACCGGCGAGCACACGTGTGTCATGCTTAGGCCTCTAAAGGATGACCGAGAATGGCTCGGAGCTTTCGCTATTGACTTCCATCGCCGATTCCTCACTCTACTTTCCTATAAATTCAGCGACTTCCCATGTGTCCTCGCTCTAAGTATAGACCAATCAGCCATGGCCGGTGCCCAGCTAGATCCCTCACACCAGCTACCCGAATTAACCAAATCAGAATTGGACAGGGTTCTTACACCCTTCGATTGCAAACGATTGGAGTCATACTCTCGGGGTGTGCTAGATCACCACGCCATTCTTGATCTTGTTCCTAAACTAGCAGATCTCTATTTCACAGGCCCCTTAAAACCAAGTATCAGTCTCACAGGTGTACAGCGGGCCCTACTGCTTGGAATCGGCTTGCAGCGGAAAGATATAGGGGCGATATGCACAGAGCTATCCATGGAGTCATCGCAAGGATTGGCCATGTTCATGAAGATCATACGAAAGATCACGGCACATTTCTCATCATTGATCTCATCAGCCGTCGAGGCCGGTATGCCGAGATCGGACAAGATCGGGGTCAGCCGGGAAAACGCGTCTGGAGTCCATGAAGACGAAGTTGTTGATGACAAATATGCGCCGTTAGAAACGACTTTAGAAGAAGAACTAGATGAGGCCGGAGATGAGGCATTGCAAGAGCTGCGGGCGAAGCAGAGGGAGCTCATTGATTCTCTCCCTCTTGATCAGTAAGATAACCCTTACCAAGTCCAACAGTATTCATACTAACCCCTTACCTCAGATACGAGATCGAAGGCGACGCACCCGGCTGGGAAGAAGCTGAGGAGCAAGTCCGAAGAGCGACCCAAAAGGGGCAGTCCAACCCCGTCGTCAGTGTGAAGTCCAAGCAGGCTAAGCGGAAAGCCGGAATGACAGCCGCGGAAGTGTACGAGGAAGCGTTCGGAGAAAAGAAGCATAAGAAGGCCAAGAAGTCGAAGAAGGGCGCGGATAACTGATCACCCATACATTAATGGGTTGACGGCGTAAAGGCACTTAGACGTTGACGAGCTCTGACTTATGAGTTCGTATGTATATATTGACGTCATGGAATGATACCAGGTCTTAAGCAATCGAGTTGGCTGTGTTCCGTGAACTGATGTTTGGAACGGCTGCTCACGTATAAGGTGAGCGCCATTTGCATGAATGCGATCCCACCAAAGGATTGGAGCTCATTAAATCATTCGGTCCAGACCAAAAAGTCCATTAGGCGCGCCTTAACAACAAATCTACGCCTTTACATTTAAGGCACTCCAGGTTACCATTTATGGGACTTTGATCCTTTCCAAGAATCCGACAGTGCAATGCTTAAAGCGCCTTGGACACATTGGCAATTGCGGGTTCCCCGGATGCCCAGACCTGCAGCCCAAAGGAATCCACAGTACTGGGATATCGCAATCTCCGACGCAAGACATCATAGAATGCCAAACCGTAGAAAATGTTCAGCCACCCACTGCTCATCCGACCATGTTAGCCTCAAGTATAATAATTAATACTAGGAGGTCTGACTTCGTAGTTGGATTTAAGTATCAAGGTTCCCGAGCTACGTCATTGTGTGACGACAAGATGTAGATGGACCAATGAGAAGTCCCCATTTGTACTAACAGGGCAAGTATGGCACGGAGGCTGAACCCTACCCATTCTCCTGGTATCGATTGATCCCAGCACTTGAGGTATGTGTAAGTGAACAAGATCTGGCGAAGACGCCGTATGTACAATTTGACAGCTGTATGCATCTTCCCGGCAGTTCAGGGAATGAAGGTTGGTATTTGATCAACTGATTTCACAGACCACATCACCGCATCCAATACTCGTTCCTTAGCAAGCACGGGCTAATCAGAAGAGTATCCATGGATGCTATATGCAATAGCCACAGGTATACCCACAGGCGATAATTATTAAATACTAGCTGCCAAAATAAATATTACGCTTATCCAACAGATGCATGACACATTAAATAAGTGATTGCTTCGCCAGCAGCAATGCGGACCTGCCCTGCTTTATGGCTTGAAGGCTTCTACCGTCGCATAATATTCCGTCGTATCCTTTTGTCTGCTGCCTGAGGCGCTTTCTATGTCGTCCATTTCTATCTTCACAGTTCTCTCCATCTTGATGCCTCCTATGCTACCGAAGCCGTTACTAGCTAGTATGCTGTCGGTACTGCTCTGTCGCTGGAAGCCCGCTTCCTTCGCATGAATATTTCCGGTACCCATGTTCGTTCCGGGGCGGCGATTATAGACGTTCAATTCGTCGAATAGCAGTGCTCGTCGCGTCATAGTATAGAGAACGGTGTCGACCCAGCCGGAGCACGTGAAGAGGGCTCCAGCAAATAGGTAGTATTCATCGGATAGCTGGTTGTTAGACATGCTTGCCATACGACCAGCACTAAGCACCGTATGAGCATCTAATTATAGAGTGATAGTCAGGTATAACTTACGCTAGAGGGAGACTGAGGACGGTATATATGATCGCATAGGCAAGCATTGCGGTACGGGCTCTACGAAGGTTTTCAATGCTGCGTCCCGGGATAATGACGTCCGAGTTTTTAGCACGGTACAAGTAATAGAAACCGGTGGCGTAAACTAGGATGGAGCCGAATTCGACGATGAAGATCCAGATATAATGAAGTGAAAGGCGTAGGCCTTCCTGGTCGACGGAGATCCAGCACTAGTCCACATGTTAGAGGTTTGATCTCGTGAAGAGTCTTCTGATGAGTACTCTTGCTTACCCATACGCCAGCCCTCTGGAACACGAAGCGACCTCCAATTATCGGTGCAAGAGACGTTAGGAGTAGAGATATTCCCCAAATGCCCAGTATACCACAAATAAAGGTCTTGTAGCCTAGACTTCGTCCTAGAACTACCTGATACGTGGTATGGATTGCAATTGCGAGAACGAAGAAGGCGCTCGCAACGTCTCCGAGTTGAATAAACCAGCCTTGTACGAAACACGCTCCATTGGGCCCAATAATTTGACGCTCCGCCACCCAGTGGAATGATATCAAGAAACCAAGGGATTGTATGCAGTCGGCGAGAATAAGTTGATAAATGATGACAACAGACTGATTTCGACCAATATCGCTCGAATAATATGACTTCCAAGACACCATACGCCACGTTATGAAACTTAATAGAGCAGTCGTGAAGAGCAGAGATATCGTAGCGAGGGAGCCTACGGCCAAGAGCCCACTATGAATCTTGTCATTCATAGACAGCAGGCTATTAGGTTCTTCGTAGTAATACGATGGGATCCCATCGTTTGTCGCCATATTTACTGATCATCGGCGAAAGATGGTTATGGTGGGTACCCTCGTGGTTACCTGCGCCATAGAAAAGTTAGAACACCGGCAAAGAAGAGGGATAGGGCGACGAACCATCAAGAAGTTAATAATATAGCCACGGAAAATCTGAAAACCACTAATGTGGATAATAGCAGTCAATACCTATATAGACTAATTCACTTAAATCCCTTTAGAAAATGAAAACGAATAAGCCCCAAGACTAACGCCTAGGTATAGACACTTGGGGAATGGTTCAATATTCTAACTAATATGGGTTCATTGGCTTTCACCCCGGACCTTACACCGCGGAGAAGAACTAGAATACGGTACCAGTCACGCGGAATTCATGTAGTATTAGGGGGTCAAGCAATACATAGTCACTAAGTGGCAAAGTGAGGAAATCCGGGGGCTTATCCGGCTACACAACATTGGACGTTACTTGAGGTTCAGCTCCACAGCATATCCCATTTAGTGACCGAAGATTTTTCAATAATTATACGTCCATATGTACAGTCACTCGTTGTGGACAGGCCTTCAACATAGATGTTTGGACTAATGCATTGTGTGCAGGCCCAAGATCGTAGTATTGGGCTCAGGTTACATAGTATTTTTGACATTAAATCAGACATCTAGTTTCATATTTTCTTCTTATCACCTAAGAAAATCCACATTGCCCCTTGGCCTCTTATGTGAAATGCCGCTAGTGGGGATTAGCACGACATAGCTCGAAAAGCTCCTCGGCATCTAGCTTCGGGATACGACCTTAAGCCTCCCAGCTCTGTACATCATCACTTAAGAAATGTAACATAAATCTGTTGCTTATTTACCTCTGAAGTTTTTGATATGTGGTTGAACTAGTATAAAAGTGTGCTGAAGATGTAACACAGTTAAGATAATGTGCATAATAATAAGGTGATACCAATCTGCAATGGTCCGAACAATCGTCATTGTGATGTATGCGCTCAGAAGCATTATTCAGGGAGTATGAGACTAATATTGCTCGCCAAAACCTCGGAAGTCTATAGTTACAGGTGATTGGGCAATATAATCCGAGAAGCATACTACTATGGTATGATCTTGAAAAAAGTGTGATGTAGGGGCGCCCTGTGCTTTCATTGGTGTCATCCATCTGACCGAGTCATCTCCGCCACTGCCATTGCCAAAGCTTAATATTCGATTCAAGCTCAAAGGATATTACCTACCATTACCAAAAGTGAAAATTTTAGTAGCTATATGCGTATTATTTATTACCTAAGGGAGGCCGCACAATTATAACAACGTTGGGGTGAGGACGCCCTGTGTCCTATCCAACCCCAGTGTTGCCTTAGGTACAGCTCTTATGCTTGAAAGGATCAACATAAACATAGACCTTCCTAGATGAAGAAGAGGCGAGACCGTGGCGTTTTATCTCGATAGATTTCAAACATGTAGTAGCGGTCTAGCCATCCTCGTATCATATTTCCATGGGCACCCGGAGTTTCTATACAGATTGGTATAGCTCAGATAGCTTCCATTAACCCGCGCCCCACATTTATCAGAGCTGTCGGTCAGTACTTAGGTAGGTAGTTGGGTAAGCTTAAGTAATAGGCCCTACCCAGCTTCCTCCAGACTTCAGCAGTATATCTCGTAGGCCGGAGCTGGAGCTGGAGCTGATAAATAAAGTATGCGCGCAACATCGTAGTAGAGGGAGCTTCTTGCCTCCTTTTTCGGAACTCCTCGTGCTTACCCACTGGCTCTCTACTGCCTAGATCAGCTCTATGTGCGGCTCAAACTTACCAAGCTCAAAAGACGGCTGCAAGAAAAGTGGAGAGTAGCAATGGCTAGATTATGGAAGAGAGATTTTATTAATCCGCTATCGAAGCTCTAAACTAGAGCTCTATTGGTCTACATTTTAGTACATCAATCTAAGAGCTGTCACAGTATACTACATAATCCCATTTGCAAGCGGTTACTCTGCTGCTCTTCATATCTTACTACAGCATGCGATAAGTTCACCGAATACACCACATAGGAGCGTCTGTGCTGTTATGACCTCATTGAGAAGCGGTAGCACTGGTTTCAATTTGATCTTGCGACACTTTTACGGAACATGTTCCGCAGTTAAAAATGCATAGACTCGCCATACCCCATCATTGGAGCGGTAGTCGAAAAGAATGGAGAATACCCCTGATTCTAGACTTTTTCTTAAGCCCATATGAGTTAGAGCAACCGACATAGCACCGCAACTATGCCATGCGACTTTGAAGCCAACTCTTAGTCATAACAGAGGCCTAGAAGGCCAAGAAATTCTCGTGACATCTGTCAAAAGTCTTAGTACGATCTTGTGATCTAACGTAGTAGTAGCTATTTTAGCAGACACTAATAACTCTGTCGATAAATAGCTGTTTATACATGGAATAGTGAGTCTAACAACTTTTCGGACGATTTGCCCCGGAGCATAGAATCACGATGTCACGTGCTACATCTATGAAGTGTGCGAATAGGGGTAAAAGGATTTCCTTCTCGCATGCTACCGACAATCATTACAAGTCAATTAACTATGATTCTGTTGTAGACTTTCATGATACAAGAATAAGTATATCCCTACTGCAATGCCGTAACTATTACTATAATTGTGAAGGTTTATACTTGGGAATCTAGGGGACATAGGATCCGAATCCCCGATGAGAGGTAGAGAACCCAGCCCCTATTCATCACAACACGGGAGTGTACAAGAGATATCAAAAATATATCTAATACATAAGTCTACAAGTTTAGTTCCTAAAGATAAAGCTACCTGTATGGTGATGCGGTTGTCGAAGCAATTCCTAGGTTGTGTCACGGCGATCAGTCGTCGACGACGAGTGAGTGTGTGTAATGATGTTTGATATTTGGAAATCGTATTATTCTACGAACAGTAGCGATATTAGAGAATATCTTATTACCAGAATCGTAACTAGGTATACATTTTACGCAAACTTCGGTCGAATAAAATTATTGTAGGCACCAGTAGAGGCGAGTATAGGTTATTAAAGGAGCTGCTAGCTTCTGACGCGCAGGTGAACGAGCTTTATGGTGATTAAGTCAGCTCTAGGCTCTTCACAAAAGGCGATTTAGATATTAAGGTTAGGTAAACTAGTTACTATATGGTTCGATTCATCTAAGCAGGCAGGTTGATTGCGAAACTAGGATTATTAGGCATGATACGTCAACAAACCGATAAAATTCCTCTGCATGTAGAGATATCCAGGTCGTTCAATACACTTATCAAACCATTGGTGGTGCAACATCAGGCCAGCTCGAATAACAACTCCAGAGAAATAACCGAGTATCATTGGATCATAGAAACCTTAACCTTCATTACGACATCGATGGATAAGATCGATATGCTGTTAACAGTGTGTTGAGTAGATGCGCGTGTTTTTTTGTCCACAGGACAACGCGCAATCCACGTGTAAAGGTTCCATTGCAAGTGCAAACCCAACGCAACACAAAAGGGCAGAACATTATCAATCTAAGCAACTAGACTTTTGCATTATCTTGTCAAGGAAGAGGGATCCGAGATACTAAGCGCCTTCCATCGTCTTGCCGACCCAGACGCGGTAATCCAACTCAAGCAACAGCCACGTGTTGTCGGTTCTATTTACAACTGTGCCCAGTCTGCTACGTCGCAATCATACATCCAACAAGCTCCTGGATTGCTAAAAAGTCCTCTATTCGCCATAATGGCAACTCAGGTCATGGCAAGCGCCCTCGAGTGCCTACCACCCGAGATTATCGTCAAGATATACACCTCCACTGAGAGCTCTAGCGATGTTAAGTCGCTATTTCTCACATCAAAGAGGTTATATCAGGTATACGAGGTAAACTGCCACCTTATTGCCAAGGCACATATTTTCCGAGTATTGCGCCCGGATGACTACAAGCTTGCGATTATGGCCGTCGAATCGCGCAAGGTCAATCCTCATGACGAAGCCTCCCTCAAGAGATTCTTCCACGATTACGTCCATCGCAATGAATGGGATATCAAGCTATTCCGGATGTATACCGCATTCAACATAGCCGAGCTCGCGCGCGCAACCGAGGAACTAGTGGTATATGGTACTATCCCCCGCAGCAATGGTGGACGCATTTCGCAGACTTGCCCTCCTGGCCCCCTTCCCTATTACGAACCACCGGAAGTGCGAGCCCGGAAGCGACGCGCCTACTATATCCAAGAGACTGTGATAAACCTATTCCACCGCATGCCGGGACCTCGCCAACTGCCCCTGTTGGAAACGCCACATGAAAGATGGGCAGAGAAGTTCTGGGCGATTTTCTCACCAGTAGAGATCGATCGAGTCAGGACAATTCGGCTCTATTACTGGAGGTACCATCTACGCAATGACGGTACGTAATGTAATCCCTTTAATTACCTCTACAATCGTATGTGTACCAAGGAGCTAACTTAGTGTCACTTATAGTGAGAAGTCGGATTCATTCTAGCCACGGCGAAGGCTGTACATGTCTTGATGGCGAGGATATTGTCACAGACGACTGGTACATCCTTAGCGATCCCATGAATCCCGGAAATCCCAGAAATTCTCTCCCTCAGTACCGAGATGTATTCGCAGAACTGGCCGGAATACGAAGCCTTTACCTCTGGCGTTGCAGAACCGCGAACGCTAGCTCGCTTCTCAATGAATGGGAAGAATTCAGAGACCGAGACGAGTTCTCGTGGCGTAATTTGGGGTGTGGCTGTCATGGCTACATCAACCAAATCGACAGGCTTCTCTCTCATGCTGAGGCTGCTAGCAGCTTTTCTTCCCCCTTTCACCCCGACCCGCAGGCAATATCGAACAGGTGCCTGAATATGAGCATCACTGAATGGTGGGAGGCTATGCGCCCACATTCTCGAATCACGAAAAATACATTCATATATATTGACCGGGTGTTCTACGATAGGGACGCCATGAGATTACTCCTAAACGATGCTGAGAGTCCTTAAGTATGGATCCCTATACCCCGGTCTCCACGCCCCGATTGCAAGGCGGCAGGCAGATAAACAATCCCACTCGGAATCTGGCCGTACAATATTCCACATAAGCAGTTGAAGTATTTGGAACCGGAGTTGATGCGGTGATGATTCCATGGTTAACGAGTGCGAAATTGTCTAGCCCTAGGGAAAGGAGGCGGTTATATATGTCCGCGGCGGATCTAGACGCATCTGTTCATACTGATCCTCTGTTAATATCCTGATTCAGGGGACGGGGCATCGAGGAAGACTCCAATGGAGTAGTGTAAAGGGTTTATAAGTAAGCGGAAAGCTTTTACGTGGGTAGATACGCTTCAGAAAGACCTAAGTAACAAGGCAACAATCTCCCCGAGTCATACACAAATGTGCTTCCCACCTACGGTGACCAAGCGGGTATCCCCTCCGGATTAAAATAAAGGGGGCTCCGCTCCCGTCCAAACCAGACCCACCCATTAGCTCCGGGAATCCGATGGGTATCACCGTGAACCCACTCTGCCTCCAATCCACCGGCTACCATAGAAACACCGTCGACGTAGCTGTCCATTATCAATATCATATCATGTATCCACTCATCAACCAAAAGCGAGTTGAGAAACGAAGCAGCAAAGGAACTAAAATATCAAAATTTCGCTAATGCTAGGACATAAGAACAAAACGACAAGAAAAGGGGTATCATCGGACAATCTGCCTCTCAACATGTTCGCTAGTTGGTCATCAATCTCGTTAATGTAATAAGCCGTGGCGTGACGTGACATGGTAGTAAAGAAAAAATATCGTACGCGTCGTTAAACTTCGTGGGTTTGCGTCAGGGTCGCGTGTCTGTCGTGCTCTCGTTAAATACCTGGGGCTCATATGCACCTCTATCCAGGTTTTCCTCCTTTTAGACATATTCGTGGTGCGTATGCACTACTTGTGGTCCCTGCCTCCTTGACTGGGAGGGTATAGGATGGGTTTCCTTCGGGTTTTGGTTTTGTGACTTCGTTAAATATGGGACATTCGAAAAAACAAAGAAGAGGAGTTGGTAAGTCTCGAGAGTTGCGTATCGAGTACGGCGTTGGTAACCGGTGCGTCGGTATTAATAGTGAAATTAATGTTGGGCTAGGAGCGCCCTATTAATCGGGTATCGTCTCCTATTTATGTATGTGGTTTCGTGTTGTGCCAAGTTGGCACTAACGTAGGTATTGGTGTGGTATGTATGATGTTCTCATCTAGGAGCCACTCGCATCCTATTCTCGACCATGTGGGATAACCGATCAAGAAGTCGGTGTAGAGACTTCATCGTTCTCGGCTGAGTCCTGGGCAGCTGACGCGGCGGATGCACCCGGCGACGATGCGAACAGCTCTTGGAACCGAGATGCGGCCTCGCTATGGGCGAAAGAAAGCTCGAAGAACGAGCCGGAGCGGCCCTTGCGCTGGTGGGTCGGTCGGTACTGCTCGCAGAAGACGTATGGCTGGATCTCGCGCAGCCAGATGCGGCGTTTGGTTTTGCGGACGAGCCAGGATGATGATACATTAGGAGGGACTAAATAGGTAAAACTACTTGTTAGCTAATAATTGTATGGTGGCGAGGAAGTGACAGAAGAGCGCAATGAGATCAGGTCGCGTATGTTAGGGGGTCGTCACGTACTGAACGCTGTCCACACGGGACATGCCCGCAGTTTACCCTCCCATACGGCAGCGTGGAGACGGCAGCCCCCTGTGATCGCGTCCTCGAATACCATGAGGACATGCTGATACCCGTCGTCGTGGATTTGACTAGTCACGTATTAGGAGACTTGATTCATAGCACAGGTAGGTTAGGTCTATAGCTTACGCTTGGAACAGGCGCCTTTCTTTCCGAAGGTGGAATTCCTGCGGGTTGATATTGATAGTGAGCTGGCTACGAACTCGCAAGCACAGGAATGTGCAGTAGAAGAGCACCATTTCTGGTTTCCGTTAGTTTTACCCGTCATCGCCACTATACTTGAATGGTTAGTTATACTGACCTTCCCAAGTCAAAAAAGATAGGTTCGCCCAGGGTCTAACCCGCTGCTCCGAACGACTCCATCGAGACAAATGTAGAACCGAATCGCTCTCTCGCTTTATCGACAGCTCGTGTACGCCAAGCACGGAAACCCAGTTCTGGCTGTACACTTTCGACCGGATCAAGAGGGACGGCGCCTGGTTTCTCAGCTGTAAGAAGAAAATGACCGAGATGCGATCGCTATCGAATGACCTGGGGCGATCATTAGTACGGTAGAAAGGGCAGTGTAGATAAAAGCTCGCAATGGGGGAGAGAGGGGGGTTGTTACCTTTTGACTAATATCTTCACATCCCGTGAGAGTGGCGGGAGGTGGCCTAGTTTCTGTAGGGGCCCATATGCATCCGAGCTACATGCCGTCAATTAGGGGTAAATCGCAAGATACTTGTCAGTCAGATGACTTACCGGCCCTGAGACTTGAATTCCCTTCGAGATGGTAGCGGTTGAGTGAAAATCGCCTCGGCCCAGTGCGAATTCTGCCCCTTTTCAATGTTATGACCTGATGAAAAGGAGGGTTGAGTGACCTACTGTCTCTTGGCTCCAGAACTCCAATGCCTCGTCTCGTCTGATGAGATCCGTTCTAATAGGATTGGGTGGGGCTGGAGGAAGCGTTTAGTTATGAGTCGCAGTTCAGGGGGTAGGGCTACTGACGTATTTTCCTGGCTTCACGTAGTTGGAGAATGCGTATCCGCAGGGACTCCATCGCATTCAGATCAAAATTCGGAGACCTATGTAGATAGATATGATGAGCATAAAAATACTATCGAAGAAGATATGCTAGGTAATTCCCCCTTACCTTGTTAAAAGATCTTGAAGTAGCCTCAGGAACTGGTTATACATGATGAACCTAGCCGGAAGCGTCGTTCCAGGAAGCTCATTACCCATCTTATGATACATAGTTCTCCACCTGTGCTCCTTATTCATTGACTTGTCCTCGTAGAACGCCATGATATCCCGAAGGGTCTTGCAGAGGCATGGTAGGACGACGTTGAGGTAGTCAAAGACGGCGGGCAATTGGGAGATATGTATCTGGGCTTGTTCCGCAAGATCTCGTAATAACCGACTCGTGTTGTAGATTTCCTCAATGATCCCATTCAGATGGGGGTGGAACGAATCTGGGAGGGCATTTCGTAACCCTTGAAGGTTGAAACCAACGATATCGGCGCGATCAGCCTCATGAAAACAGCCATTGAGCAATTGCGGACTGAGCTGCTGGGTAGCCATCCCGGCGTTAGGCGTTCTGGTACGACGTACAATCGGATCCATGGTTGATATTGCACCTATGATCCCATGATGGCAAGTGATTTGTGGTATCTCACTTCGGACAAAAAACCGCCTATTCCACTACTCCTCCACAGCCAACGCGGATCGACGCTTTGTTGAACACCAAAGAAGGCTCCAGTTGAACTACAACAGCTACTAGTAAGCACGGTTAATTTCGGAGGGCGGAGAAAAACAAAGAAAAATCAATGGCGAGGTGATGATAGTATAATATCGTTTGGAATCGTGTATATAGGCTTTCTCAATCGCTAGATTTGGGTGATTGCAGTCTCCGCGAATGATAAACCGGTTGGTAGTGGGGGGGAGGGGGAAGCTTGGGAATGAACTCAGCGGCGAAGGATAAAAAAGGAGAGCCTATCTTATACCTATTGAGGCTTAAAATAACGAGAATCTTCTCCGCGAAGGGGGTTTATGGCTCTACCAATGTCATATAACGTGAGTCTAGAGCCCAACCACAGTGGGGTGACGTGTTAGGTATGCATTCCCCAACAGGAGAAGAGGACTCGATCCGAAGCGCGCCGAGCTTGTGGAGTTCGTCCCGCCGAAGAGGGTAACGGAGGAGAATTATACGACGATGAGATTGGGTTAGAAAGGCGTAAGACCGGCAAAATTTTTTAAAATTGATTATTTAAATACGAAGGTGACCGCATATGAGTGCACGCGAATCGTTCCGTTAAGACGCTCTACCACCGGTTTCAAAAGTGTGAAAAAAGGAGCGAAGATCAATGTAAGAAAAAAAAAATGGCGACGATAATCCTTTGCTCCGAAGGGTATCCGTAGAATTGATAGCAATCAAAACCCAGCGAAGGAATCAGCCGACGCATCCATACATAAATGAGTAAAAGAGGGCAATCAAGATAGGAAAAGGGAAAAAAAGAAAAGTGAAGAAATAAAAAGTGTCAATTGGTCCGGCCGGCCGCTCGGGAGTTTGCCGTAGTGGGCAGCAGCTCAGAAATTGGCTTCTCAGGCATATTTTCTAACTCAAGTGAGAGACTGCCACGAAGCCCGGCAGAGAGACCTCAGGCAGGTGTATGCATCAGGGATTGGTGGAGCGCTTGGCCGCAAGGCCGGATCAGGCGTAGAGCGGTCATGGTGCTACCATGTTCACGGCGCGGAGTAGGGAGAGCTTGCATAAAATAATATGCAGGGAAGAGCGCGGACTGGATGAGGGCATGGAATATGAGGGGGGAAGAGCCATGATGACGATGATCCCGAGCCGCTTGTTTGTCTGCGACCTGGCGCGAGCTGGGACGACGGATGACGGAGGGAAGATGCAAGACAATCTTCTGACTCGTCGTGTGCATTTTTAACAATTGTCGCCGTTTGCCTCGTAGGCGCCGATACGTATCAGCGCTTGGCTATGATACATATGAATATGTTTCAGTTCGGACAATATGTACCTGCTGGCGCTTATAGAGCGGTAGAATGATCATCACCAACGAAGACCCCTGAAATGATATTGAGATGATACACATGAAGATGAAATGGGCGTCGCCAAATACCTTAATAGACGACTGTGAAATGATTACTATGTCGCTAGCCGGGCTGTCGGCTGTTGTAACATAGACCCAATGCTGTGCATTCTCTAGTATGCAGGGCGTTGGACTACGCATCTATAAGAGGGTAGTAGCATCATCTCCAGCGCTGACCGAGGGACCGCTGCACTGCTCCGATCCAAGCTCCGATTGCGTGCGATCGAGCCGATGTTTTGTTGCGTTGCTTGGAACCGTTTGCATGCATTTTGAATCCTAGACCGGGTTAAGGAGCTAGCACGGGTGTTAGATTAGCCAGATCTGGGCTGTGCAAGAGAGATCGATATGTACAGAGATATATGGGTATGTACGTTGTATGACGGATATCTTGGTGAGTATACCGTCCGCATATTGGTGCTGAAGGAGACATGCCTGGTACGGTGATTGTAACTTAAGTCTAGAACATCCATCCCACTTATTGTAGATGTAAAGGTTGAGCGGATCGATGATTGGACTGATTAAATCAAGTACTTTCCATAGGTTATTATTGAGATCGGTCCATCCCGGATTGGGCTAACAACTAGGTAAGATTTTCGGATAGAATTTGTAGGTAGAATAGTAATTGGAAATTCGGAACGCAAGTCACTTTGACCGATTAGTAATGATTATTTTCAGGGGCTATAGGCAATTCGTGGTAACGTAGGTTGATTCATATTCATATTAGTACTCCTCCAGCCTTGTGTCTTGCGCGTTGACGTGAATAGGATAGGACAGGATGGAAAAGGTGTATGACATGGGTATCAGCCACGTCTGCTCCCACGCCTCCTCGGTCGTATCCCTGACCATCGGCCCAGATCTTCGGAACGATCCTCGCATGCATCTGTCTACTTAGGTACCGGGCACAGTTCGGGCTGGGCTGGGTCTAGCCACGTGGGATGGTACTCAACTTATTTCACTTCGCCATTAGTGACCCATATTAGGATAAGCTGGTGGGTTGGTAGGCTAGCAACAACGACTATGGCGACACGGCATACTGATAACTCTCTTCGATTGTAAGAGCGGACTATTTTACATCGTGTTGTCGAGAAGCATCGACTTGATAGTCGTGAGCCTAGTGCTTCGAGCCGGGGTAGCTAAGATCGGCTGCGACAACGCCACTGGATCAGGGTACTCTCCCCGAACACTGGTCCAGTAGCCATAGTGAAAACAAAGTTAAAGAAAAGCAAAGCACAATGTCCCTTTCCCTGTGCATCAACACCGACCGATCCCGTACGCATTAGACTCGAAAGGAAACTTGTGCCTTCTACTGCTAGTCATGTTGAAGGCGCTCTAAGCCGCACGACCATCCAGAGTCATCTCGTCGTGAAACCTCATGACCGATAAGCGGGATAAACTTTGATTTGCTTTACTCGCTTTCATCGTCACCGCCAGCCTAATCGGATTCGGCCTATCAGCTACGTTCAGCATTTGGTTGACGGGGGGGATAACGCTCTCAAAGCGACTTACCTGGTAGGCTTGCTTCTCGTCTTCGTACCGCTTCTTGTCGGCGGCGGCCTTGGCCTCGTAGGGAGCGCGTTGCTTGTCGTTAAGAGCCTTCCATCGCTCACCGAGGATCTTGCCGACTTGACCGAAGGAGATACCAGGGTTCTCGTCGCGCACGTTCTCTCGTTGCTCGTTGGCGAAGAACATGTAAGCTGAAAGACCACGCTTGGGTGCGTTGGGGTCTATTTGGATTTGTTAGTGGATACGCGCCATAGCAATTAGGGGTGGGTCGACGGCGAGCTTGCGGCGCTCCGTGGTTGGTATCTCATTGATTCTCCCAAAGGAAGCCTCTAGGAGCGTGTCGCATACACGTAATATGTACTGCGACCGATACCAACGTTGGATACACTGCGCGCGAAACATGCGACGGCGACCTTAGGTATAGCAACTCACCCTTCTTGCCCTTGCGCTTCTCGACCTTGCCGGCCTTGCCTCGCTTGGTTGCTTCCTTAGGCATTGTGATTAAAGTCTAAACGTAAAATGTTAGCCCTTGTGTTGATTGGACGAAGTGCTGTTGAATGTGTGTAGAAGGCGACGGTGTTGGGTGGGAGCGACAAAGACTTGGGTAATGGTATGGCTGTTGGTACGGGTGTGCGATAGCTTGGAAAGTTGTGAATTGAGGGGCAATTGGCAATGGAGATGCGCGACCGTTCGATGGTGAAGTGATGTTGTCGCAAATGCGATTGAGGGCGCCAACGCGTGAAAACCGCGTCTTGAAGCTCAAAATAGAGCAAAGTAGACCAATCCGCATACCTTGGATAATTTCTAGATAATTTCGACGATAGCGTTGTGGTTGATGGAGCTGTTGCGCGTTATCGTGGTCAGCGTGCTTGTCCAGTCTAAAATATAGGGTGGGTTTAAGATGATGACAAGCTTGCAAGTAGCCAGCGCAATAGACCAAACTCAATAGAAGCTATATAACAGCTTCAAAACTCGATCGAAAACAATGCAAAAACTTGGAAAAAGTATTGCAATTGTATATCGAAGAATTGATTTGAATTCGGCGACATGCGCATAGCAAAAATAAAAGTGGTTGAGGTGACTTGGTGTTTGCAGTGGATTGCCATATAAATCGAGGTACTCACAAAATTGTATGCGCGGGCGCAGGTATTGAGGTTGAGTGTAGTAGGCGTTTGTATGGGAGACGATTTTGGTGGGAGATTTGTATGAGAGAGAAGAGAGGGAAATTTGTATGGGGGGAGCGTTGGCCTCCTGCCTTTTTACTGCGTGTGGGTGATTGTGTGGTGCGTGTGGTGCAGGCGTGCAGAGCAAGACTTTCGACTGCCCCAATTCCCCAATTTCTAAGGGAGGGTGCAAAAGAGGGAGGGGGTATGGTTTGGCCTGGTCTGGGTATGGACCATTGACTGTATGGATGGATGTATGTATGTAGGTATGTATGGTACATTGAATACTTTACTACTATGGTATGTATGGGTACTATATGTATGGATGTACTACTTTACAGTACAAGCAACATTTGATCAATACTACAGATACTACAGACAACTGCTGGCTCCTGGCTCCTGGCTGGTACAATGCTAATACTAAAAAGCGGGCGGGCTGCCGGGCGACAACGCCGTAAGGAGGTAGGGAACTTGGAAGTACTGTAGGGAGCACTCGGTACTAAAGAGGAACATCCATGGATGGAAACAGTACTATGTAATTAGTGACCGACTGATTATTATTTTGGACCTTTGGACCTGTTTTGGCTGGTCAACTGGTAGCCCGGGGCTGGGGGCTGGCTCTTTTTTTTTTTTCTTACTAGGGGTTACTTAGGTACTAGGGGTGAAGGGGGTGAGCAAGTAGCAAGTCAAGAGAGGAAGGGGTGGTAGGTAGCTGGAGGTCACCAAGCGAAGTCTGGTCTCCGTTCTCCAAGCAACATTGAACCACTCACTCTGCGTACTCAGGTAGTCACCCTTTCTCCGCCAACTTTTTTTTTCTATGGTGTGGACTCTTCCTACCTACAACCTACAGCGCTGAGTGGTGTTAGTGGTCAGTGGCTGGTTTTAGCATTGCCCAGGTGTACAATCAAAGTACCGATCACACCCAATTCAGCTAGGAGGGTACTTAGCGCCCTGTTAGTCTGGGACATGGACGTTGCAATCAGCAACATTACAAGGAAGGAGGTGAGGAGGAGGTGACTTTAATGATGACCTTTGGTGACTTCGTGACTTGTTTGGTGACCTCAATCTCATCAATCTCAATTGCTTAGCCAGTGCCTGGCTCATTCTCAAAAGTGCTTGGTCGGATCCACAGTGTCCTTGTTACTGTATCAACCACCACCAATTACCTTTCCTACCTTTCCAACCTTTCCAACCTTGCCTACTTTACTACAGTCAAATGTTAGTAGGATGGCATTATTGATGGCAGGAAGGCGTGTTATGCCCACGTCTATGCCCATCCCATGCCGGCTTTGTTATTACTGTATCACTCTTTTTGCTTCCTTTCGTTTATTATTATTATCATCGTTATTTTTTTTTTCATTGATACATTCATTCATTCGTCACTTTGGACGGCAATCAGCATAGTCGGTTAGTCCTAGCTGGCTACTAATATGGGATGTCTATTATGAAGTATACTACTTTCATCCTTACGTGGGGATGTACAATAATATGACTTTACCTGATGTAATCATTCGTAGCCTCTTTTTTTTTCCTCTTATTACTGTCCAGGCTTCTCAGACCAATAATCAATGAAAATAGCAGAACCAAAATAGTTACATGTATAGTTTCTCCGGTATGATCGGAATGGTAATGATGATACTTGAGTAGCACTTGAGGTAATACATCCATAGTAGTGGTGGAAAATAATAAGTAATGGCTTCCAGAGCTTAGACGAAATGAGACGATTATTGTACTTAGCAACAATTTTCCTCTCATTTTTGGTTAGTTTTTGATACTGTATACCTTGGGAGTCGGTGGCTTTTGTCTTCACTCTAGTTAGTGCTCTTCTTCTGATCTTCCCCTTTTTGTCAATGCTTTGGAAAATCAACATTTATTCAACTCCATTCCTAAAACGACCATAAACACAAGAACTCCCGTTCCACCCACGCTTCCATGATTCAATTATTCCACTGTCTATCTGCTACTACTTTCGCTTCCTGGAACCTTAGCTGTCCTCTCCTATCTTCTCTTGATAGAAAAGATCAGCATGCAGATACAACTAACCGAAGAGTCTGCAGGAACTTTGGAAGAAGGGGTCGTAAAAAGGAGACTACAAAAAAGCAGCAAAGTTCTAGTAGTAGATGTACACCTACGTACAGGCTGTACGTACAGCCCGGATGTATGCGTAAGTACCTTACAGTCCCTTGTTAGCGCAAATGTACATCCCCGTGCTATCAAGGCTTGGACTCCCTGGTGGATGATTTTTTTTGTCTTTACCTGGTCTGGTTCTTTGCAGCTGATTACAACCACACGAAAATTTGGCTGTGCTTCTGGGAGTCTGGCACTCCCCCTCTCCC
Organism: Hypomontagnella monticulosa; assembly: GCA_902825475.1. Taxonomy (NCBI): domain Eukaryota; kingdom Fungi; phylum Ascomycota; class Sordariomycetes; order Xylariales; family Hypoxylaceae; genus Hypomontagnella; species Hypomontagnella monticulosa. The sequence goes on along the minus strand of CADEBF010000003.1, from coordinate 4,504,904 downwards.
TTTGCTACGCCCAGTTTCTCTGTCTCTCTCCTTTCTTTCGCATCCACGAACCTTACCTATCTCGCCTGTGGTTGGTCCATCACTCTCATCACATACAACAACCCACCCATTTTGTCCATTTTGTCGGCCTTAACTAAGGTTTACTATAGTGCAATTTGGTCATACGCTTTGAATTCATTTTTTATAGAACTTTACCTGCTATGTTATGCTCTTGCTATGTTTCCTATTTGATGATTCTTCCTCAGTGCTCAACTCCATATGATATGACTTTGATCCTTTTTTGAACGTGCCAGGTAATAACCTGTGCCCTAATTGTCCGTGTCTTGTTACTCTTTCATTTACGACATGATATATGGGTAGCCCGGTCTATTGGATTTGTCTGGGATGGCAATCATCGTTAGATGGAGGCGGACCGCGTAGGCCATACATGCATTACGCACACGATATTACCTGAGGAGAGGTAAATAGGGGCTATCCCAAACAAGTGTGTCTACACAGGCAAAATATCAAAGCAGCTACGCTGTCGACCAATAACCTCGAGATACTGCATTCGCAGCTATCCTGGCTGTTGCACTGGCGTAACATCCCTCCGCAGAGTCCCGTAGCGCAGCCAGCCTGCTCAGGCTTGCGCATCCTCCAAAGTCTCCATCCCCCCTATATTGTAGCAATTTGAACAATGCAAGCCTGTCGTGCGGATTTGGGGTCGTACAACTATATTATCGAGGCGCAGATGGACTGATGTTTGCAATACCATACCGCACAAAACCTGTTACAAGGAAGCATAATAAGGCTTCCGCAGAGCAGTCAAGAAAGGAGAATGTGTAGCCACAAGGTGACTAGCTACAGAATAGTAACGAACGCTTCTTTCCTTTCTCTTGGCGATTTGTGGTACTATGACACATGACACGGCTCAATCATCCATCGAGGAGTGTTGATGTAATTTGTATAGTACACACAATACTAGGTGATGGGCGCTTGTGGAGTGCGCGGCCTAGCTGGTAGGTTCCGCGCAGGATTGTGTACGGTCCTCCAGCATATGGAACATTTGGTCATGCCTAGATCCGTCTACCACGCTGCTTTATCGGCGACAAGCCGGAACGTTGTCTCTCATTCCTAGTTGTGAGGCATCGGATGTCTTGCTAAGCCAAAATCATCGAAGCGGGAAATCAGCCAGGTACGGTACCACATGTTTAGATTGGTACATCCCATTGCACAGGACCACACGCTACACCAAGAACAGAGAACTGCTTATAGCAATTGGGAATGGGTCCATGTGTATGATACACTGTGCTCCCTTTTTCCCACTTTCTACTTGTACCTACCTCCTTCCTACCCGCTTTCTACATTGATTGCAGTGTCTTCGCTAGCGTAACGATGATAACGATGACCTTTTCCTGCTCGAGTCTTCTCCACAATCGACGACACCATGGCAAAACAAGCCTTTGATTCCGGTAAAGGCAAAATTCCTTAGCTGGCTCTAGCCCCCTTAGACTCTACAGAATCAGTCTGAACACCACAGCCGAGTGATGCGACGCGCTATTTTGTTTACCTCACGTGTGATAAACCGGGCGTACCTCCAGCAGCTTAATATCTATTTAAAGCATGGCTTGTTTCGTAGAATCGTTACCGCAGGTATTCCACCATGATACAGAGAAACCTTCATGCAACAATAGCTTGGCCTCAGAACTTGATGTCCTACCAGAACGAAGAACCCCTCCACACCCATATCAATGCATGAGACCTGCAACCACTGCTCTTAGTCACTATGTAGAATCTCTCAAAATAGCCATATTTCACGTGACGATTACCAGCTTCGGCCAAGACTGGTCACGCTAAGCCCTATCAATCAGGAACGAATGCAGCTTATTGCAAGTCTCCTTCGTCACTACTGGGCAGTTTCGATTCTCGATAAGGAATGGGGCGGGAACTGATAGGGGCTATTTTAGGTGCTCTCGGTAGTAAACTATGTGCATAGCTCCATCATACACTACGGATGAGCTTACGCTCTACATGCGACATTATAGCGTAATGGTACGAGACGTGAAGGTGAGAATGGTAGTGAAAATCGTGCCATTACTGCTTCAAGTTCCCGTAATCAAGCACTACTCCGGTCCTGCCATGACGACTCAGCTCTCCCAATTATACTTCATCCTCATTTTCAGGATCAAGTACGATGTCTCTAAGCTGAGCATCTCTAGACCAGTCAACCCCGCTCCCAGCAACCACCGCACTAGCGGTGCCTTTCAGGACTCGCCATCTCTGCCTACTTAACTTGACTTCGGTCTCTAGTCGCGATATTTTAGCTGCTTGTTCCGAGTCTGCATTGATAGCGTCTGTCTTGGTCCGATTCGTCTGCTCGGCAAGATCTAGTAGTTCGGACGCGAGATCTACATTCTCTCGGCCGATGCGTAGGCTCTGGCTCTCTATCTCCGTTATCTCACTCAGTGCCGCACGCAGTTCTATAGACTGATGCGCAAGCGTCGAAGATGACTCGTCACGCTGTTCGAGAACTGGAAGCAAATCTCTACGCGAGTGAGAATACGTGTTAGAGGCAACCAAGCAGAATGAATTACATGGTAAATCCTACCTTTCTATGGGAGATGCTTTCGTCCCGTTGTGTACCGCCTGTAGAATCGGGTTGGTTGCTACGACGCTCTCTACTACTTGATTCCGGAGAACGTATTTAGATCTCGAATCTAGAAGTGCCTTTCGGGCTGCTTCTATGCTTCCGTCTCCTTCGGGATGACTCGTGTCTAATAGCATTGTTAGACTATACATATAATTACTGGCTTCCAAGGTTGACGCCGAAACTACTAACCTGGGTCATAGTCTCTCTGGGCAGTGAGTAAAGCGATTTCTAATTGGAGTTGTTGAAGGCGATCGTGTAGTTCCAAAACTCGTCTCTCATCATCCGAGAGGAGGAGGGGTGTTGGGTAGTCTGAAGTTCCGCCTAACATCGCTTACACGGATGGAAAAATCGAACGAAGAAGGTCTAATAGAAACAAGTAGTAGACGTGCAAAATAGTAAGAGACTCAAATACTTTCTCTTTACTATTCTGTTCTTGTCTTTCGTTAACACTGTCTTAAAAGCGCGTTTCGTGATTTGGTATATCGCGATCAATCAATCTAATCGATTGAACGTGGCTGGCCACTAGACGTAGTGTGGCTTAACCCATTTGTGGCGCTATCAATTGTTCAATGTTCTAGAGAGTGTGTACTGACTTTGTTTAATGGGTGTGCCATCACACTATTTCACCTGTAAAACACGGATAGTTACCTAGATATACGTTCATATCAATTGATGTCCAATCCAACCTTCGAAATTCTATGAAGCCTTTTCTCAATAGGCACCTAACTTAGATACCCAACGTGCCTGTCTCGTTGAATCTAATGGAAATCTGAGGATTATTAAGCCTACATTGATTAGGTCAGAAGTGGTCCGGGCGTAAACTCTTTATTCTGACCGGTGGGTCGGCCGTGACGAATGCATTGGACTAAATCTCACAGTAGGAAGGAGGCCTTGTGTTGATGAGTGGCGCCTGACCGACCGACAGCCAGCTGACATCAAGCTCCGATAGGGAAGTCAGAGCTTCGCTTCCCAACTCGCCGTCTTTCTCTCTTTACTTCTGGCAGCTTCACTCATCATCCAGAGAAGCCCACCGTTTACGGCACTGCTCACCTGTAACAACACATCCGTCGTCTCATAGTCCTCTTTTATTTCTTTTAGGGGATGGACTGTAATATACACCATGGCGACGCAGACGCAGGTGTTGATCGCCCCCACGGGCCAGCGCCTGCAGGTCGATATTTCTCAATTTGCATCGTATGTATTCTACTACGCCGCATCGCTTGTGTTTACCTAGCATATACCGTCTACCGAGTCTATTCGACGTAGCTAATTACTGTTATCTCTCTACGTAGCCTAGATGACTTCAAAGGATGGGTCTCCCGACAGAGCTCCATACCCGTCCAGAACATCGTTGCTCTCACCTCCCAAGGAAAGACTGTTAAGATACAGACCATACAATCCGAGGTTCGTCTATCGCTCAGCTATGTACGATACGTAGTTTAACATATTCTCCAGAAAGAGGTATACGTATATGATATCCGAATAACTCAAGCTTCTTCGCCCGGTGCCTCGAGCACTCTTATCTCCGAATTATCCCTACCTAAGCGATATGTCGTATCTGCCGCTCCGAACTCGATCGAGAATACACATTCGCTACAAGCATGGCAGGACCTATTCAAGAGGCGTCGGGACTGGGTTCTGAAGGTGGTAGAGGATTGTAGTATTATGGCGGATGCCGCGCAATCACGGTATGACGAAATCGATGTCATGCTAAAATGTCTCGACGCCGCCGTAGCAAATCTGGACACCGCTGTGAAACCTATATATCCGAGACACTCGGAGCTCAAAAAGTGGGCGAATCCTACCCAGGCAGAATATGCTAACTTGGCGTCCAACTGGGAGAAATACGTAGAGCTAGCAAGAAGTATTGCCATTTCACCTACTATGGTACGCTTCATGACGGGCCAGGACGTTCGAAAATCTCGCCAGGCAACTCTGGAGGACCTTATTGACCCCGAACCGACGCGGAAGGCCGGCAAGCTCGCTGCCACGTCCTTGCGGAAGTTTGACGGCAAGATCGCTGAATTAGACAAGAATGTCGACAAGATGTTCAGCGGCTGCGAAGAGTTGTTCCAGGACTTCAATAAGCTAATGGACCGTTCGATAATGCAGCATAGTAAGGACTGCGGCCAACTGCTCGAAGACATCGAAGCTGTCGCAAGCAAGGTCGATACGGACTACCAGGCCACCCTTTCATATAGTAATCAAGCAAAGGATGTCCCGCAGGCTTCGAAAACCGCCGTGAACCATACCAAACAGCTATTGCCTAGTATTCAGAACCGAGCCTCCGAGATGAGCGAGATGCTTCGGTATGCCACGCAAGCACGCAACGAAATTGCTGTCAATTCACTCTCCTTCATGCGAAAAATCGCGGAGATAACAAGCTTACATCTTAGCGTAAAGAATCAGATTAATGCTATCAACCAAGGAGAAGAGGAAATGACAACATTTGACTACTTGCGGCTAATTCAACAGCTTCCCTACATGTATGCGTCCTTCGTCGCCGAGGCCATAAGACGGAGAGAGTGGTCGGACAAAGTGAAAGTCGACTCGTCGACGCTGCTTAATGAGATGGCTGTTTTCCAAGACGAGGAACTGAAGAGGCGTCGGAAATGGCATAAAATGGTCGGTAGTACTTACGGTCCCGAAAAGACCGAGAACAGCGTACTTGGCTTCGAGGTCAACCTTCGCGGTGACGATGAGTCTTGGCCCCAGACAACGAAGCAAGAGCTTGATGAATTCTTGTCAGTCCTGAAGCGTCACGATGCGGACCCAGGGGTTGTAGGTGACATCACGAAGCTCATAAGCGATCTCAACAATCCAACGAAGCAACAATCAAAACGGCTGAAGGCTTTCAAAAATGGCAGTGTGCACGAAGCGGCGCTTGGAAGAAGTGGTTTGCTAATCCGCGGAGATGATGATCTCCTTAGGAGCTTACAGGGCGATAAATCCAAGCTAGAAAGCAAACTCAGGACCGCGGAAAGTCGAGTCCGTCGGTTAGAAGACCTCCTTCATCGCCAAACTCAAGCATCACGACCGTCACCTCTAGGCAACCTTTTCCAGCCGCAACAGAATGACTCCACCGGTTCGGTTAAGACACCACGTCCCTCGGATGACCGACGTCGATCATCGGCGTCGGAAAGCAACGAGGCTTTGTATCACCGCATTACGCAGCTAGAAGGCGATCTAAATGCGCAGAAAGAACGGTCCGCCATACTAGAGAAAGAAGCTAACGCACGTGCCGAGGATATGAAGGGTCGTATGGAAGAAGCCAATTCGACGAAGCAAGATCTCTTGGGAAATATGGAGGCCTTAAAGAGAGAATTTATGGAAGAGCGGAAGTCACTCGAGGATGAAATCAAAGGTCTGAAAGCTCGCCTCGAGGAGACCGAAGACGAAATCGAGCACTTTGGGGAATCCAGAGAACATGAGAAGCTAACATACGACGACAAGCTCCATTCCCTCCAGGCAGAAATCGAGCGCCTCACAAAAGAGAAGAGGGATGATACCCTCAAGACCCAAGGCCAAGTCGAATTCCTGCGAAACGAGGCTCGAGTTCAGAGGGAGCGTAATGTGTCTCTTGAGAGGGAATTGAAGGAGGCACGGGAGAAGATTAAGGAGCTAAATAAACGGGCCGATACCTTCAATGAATGTACCGAGACGCACACCCAATCGCTTAAGGAGCTCCACGGCCAGTTATCACCGACGGAGGACCCCCCTGAGGATTTCACTGACCTCTTGGATGCTATTGCAACTAAATCTATTGATATCCTAGCGAGGTCCAAATCTCTCGAGCAGGACCTGTCTCTGAAGAAAGCTGATTTAGATGTTCTCCGGGGAACTGTCAAGGAAGTGAAGTCCGAGCTACACATTGTTAAGGAAAAGCTTTCTAGCGAAGAAATAAACGTAGTTCACTTGCGTGAGACTCTGGATAAGGAGAAGAGCAGATGCGCTACACTCGAAATGGAGGTGAATGATGGGCGGGAACAACTCAACCAACTCAGGATGAAGATGACCGAGGGCGAGACGGGATCAGAGACTCTACGAAAGAAATTAGAAGACGAGGAGAAGCGGGTTGCGGAACTAACCGAGCAAATGGCATCAAAGCAGTCCCAAGTAGGCAGCCTTGAGGAAGAGGTCAGGATGTTTCAGGAGAAGCTGCAGTCCTCGGATGCCATGTTGGAGGCCCTGAATAGTCGATCCGAGATGCGCAACAGCCGCACTAAAGACCTTACCCAGCGGCTTTATACCCAGAACGAAAGGCTATGCAGGCTCCTTGAGCGCCTCGGCTACTCAACAACGCGAAAGGACGGGTCGATGGTTATCCAGAAAATTCCGCGATCGGAACGTACATCTCAAAATCCCAATGATTCATCCGACCCTGGAACATCTATCCGACGGTCTGTCTCGTTAACAAGCAACCCTCTGGCCGATAGTGCGGATCTCAGGCTGCTGTACTGGATGAACGCCGAGGATTCCAATACGGAGGATGAACAGTACCAAGCTTTTATAGCAGGTCCGGGCAATTTCGACATTGACGCCTTCTCTGATGCCATGTATCGCCGGGTCAAAGAGGTCGAGCATACTGCGCGAAAGATGACGCGAGATGCCCGCAACTATCGGGAGCGGGCGCACGATCTTGCCAAAGAAGCCCGTGATAAGATTGCCTTCCGACAATTTAAGGAGGGTGACTTAGCCCTATTTCTTCCTACCCGTAATCAGAGGACGGGCGCTTGGGCGGCTTTCAATGTTGGGTGTCCCCATTTCTTCCTCCGGGAGCAGGAGGGCCATCGTTTACGTAGCCGCGAATGGCTCGTGGCCCGCATCACCCGTATCCAGGAGCGCGTAGTTGACTTGTCCAAAAGCCTACAATCCACCGCCCCGCCGTCAGAAGGCGAAACAGACTCTATGAACACTAGTGATGAAAATGACAATCCGTTCGATCTATCAGACGGTCTACGCTGGTGGCTTATTGAAGCGCACGAGGATAAGCCTGGCGCCCCTTCCACACCGGGATTGGGGAAGTCAACGGTCGCTGCGAACAATGTCGCGGCTGTTGCTGACATACATGCACATGGACGCTCATCTAAGGGCAAATCTAAGCTCGGTCCTAATGGTGGAATCGAAGGTGTGAGCAGAACCCTTAGCAAAAGCCTCGAGAGCAGACGCAGCAGTTCGGGTTCTAAGAAAGCCCTTCCGTTTGCTGCCGGTAGCGGGGCTGCTGGAAAGGGTAGTGCTCTAGCCAGCGAAACAAACAGCATCGCGAGCCCAACGGTTGGGCAAGGAGCCGCAGGGCCGAGCGGAACGCAGCACGAATCGGCAGCGGATAAGCAGACTGCTACAGACAAGGGCGAGCAAAACGAGGTGCGGCCTGACCATTGATACTCTCCTTGGTCCTTAAGACATCGTCGCTGATGGGTTCTAGCACCGGCAGGCAGACGACAATACCCCCCATTCACCTACGCGGCCACAACAAAGGCCGCCCGGTCCGCCCCGAACACATTCGCACCAACGACAGCAGCAGCATTCCCAACTCCGCCGAGAAGTGAGTTCCACATCCGTCGAGAGCCCTGCGAGACGTAGTATCGTGTGGGACTCGCTGTGGAATTTAGATGTGAGCTATCCTGGCAAGTGATAATATCATACTCACTGTTACCCGCATTGTCCATAAGCATAGACACCTAGTCTATCGTCTATACGAAGCCAGTTGAGGGGTAGAGCGGAGGACCCGTGTCACGATACGGTATGGATTGCATAACATGGATTATACCCCATGGCGTATGTTATAGTCAGTACCAAGACGCACAGCGATGGCGTAAGGAGGGTTAAGTTGCGTGCTGGGTTTTCTGTTTTTGCGTTTTATTGCAGTGATAGATTCCCCGGTTCGCTTTGATTAGCGATTTTTAGCACAGGAGAATCGGGATGGGATGGGATGATGGGTGAGATTGATTGCATTAGAGGGATAGGGATAGGGATAGGGATGAAAATACAATACCCATTAGCAACGTGGTTACCTACTACCCCTTTTCTAGTGATTGACTGCGTCGTGGCAAGAATCCGCCAAGTCCCGATAGAACATTTACACCACGAAAAGTTGGTAAGTTGGCGCGTGGCTAATTCACGAAACGTTTATACGACATTTAGAGGCTTGGAAGTTGGTAGAGTACATATTGATTTGAGAACCTGAATGTCGTATGTACACACGTGTAATACTATGTGGTCACATATCATACACACATCACGCCAATCCTTGTGTGGCCGATATAACTTAGCGCCATGTAGACTTCGCGTCTCGCGGGCTAAAAGTCGATGTCCTCGACTTGCCCTTCGGACTCAGGAACAGCACAGCATAGTAATTCTTAACTCTTTCCCCTCGTCATCTCGCGACTCATTGACCTATCACAGACCTACCTACTCCTCAGCAACAACCTCCACAGTCCGCGTCACGGGCTTCAAGTCCTTGCCCGCCGTGATCGAGACTTCGAACGTGCCCAGATGCTTGATCCGATCCTCGCCCTCGTCTAGCCCTAGAATCTCTATGCTCTCGGCCTCCAGCGCCACGCGTCCGCCCTGTGACGGGTCTGCTTCCAGCAGCCGCTCGCGGATCAGAGAGAGGATGTCGGTCGTAGATACAGAGCCGAAGATGGCAACTGCGGCTGGTTGCTCCGGGGTAGGGGTAGGGGTGTCTGGGGGTAAGTCGGTGGAGGTTGCGGCGCGCGCGGCGAGGGATGGCGAGCGTGGTGTTGACGGTGTGGGAGGGGGCGCGGAGACGGCCGGGATGGGCTTCCGTGCGAATGTGAGGGTTGCTGGGAGGAGTGTTTGCAGGAGGGTTAGGGTTTCCTCGGGCTGTTTGGTTGGATGCAATGTTAGCTTATATCGCATACTTTGCGTACGTCTCACGTCTCAAACCACTTAGACACACTCCATCTTAGAAGAAACCAAATCGGCTAGAACTCACCGGCAGTGTCAAGGTATCTTTCTTGCTCTTCTTCGCAGCTGGAGCGTCGTCGGCGAGCACAGGCTTAGTGTCCTGGTCGAGGAGCGACCTGTTGCCGAAAGTGCGGTCGCGGACACCGATAGCGTCTTCCGTCAGGCCTAGCTCCTGGAAGCGCTGGCGCGTCATATATTCGGCCTGCGCCCGTGGGAACCAGTAGTTGCGCATGCGGCCGGGCTTCACGCGAATGATAGCATCTATCCCCCAATCCTCCGTAAGTATCTGCCTCGTTTGTGTATGAGAGGAAGAGGGGAGAGCGTACGTTTACGACCAAACCCTTGCATATCCCGTAGTAGCCGCACCGGAATTCCCTGCAGATCTTCCTCTTCGGCCTTCGTCGTCTTGACGCCTCGGGTTTGCTGCTGTGCAAGTGGCAGCGTTAAGAAGGGCGACGGCGAAGAAGGTTGGGCGAGCCGTCGTAGGCAGGAGAGACATGTTGGCGGTCTGGCTAGGCGTGTTGGAGCCATCGTGGACAGGGATTGGAGGCGAATTGGCGATGCACTTAAGGCGTTATATACCGTAGGAGCTTTTGAAGCTTTGGCGAGTTGAAATTTTGGTGGTCCTAGACTCCTAGTTCAGTGGCTCGGCACTTGCCGTCGGAGATTTCTGACCAATCAGAGAGGAGTGATGCAGTTAGGTAAGACCATCGATTCTCCCCATGGACTTGAACTTTTCAAGTACTCTCGATCTAACTACATGCATGTGCGTAGATATCCAGATAGATAACTGGATGTCATACCAATAGTAAGTCGTGCGCATAAACCAATTAATATTCGCCAGTGAGGCTCTTCTATACATAATATCAATTGATGTGTTTTAGGTCTTAAAGTAGCGAATCAAGTATGAATCTAGATGGGTACACGGCATATTAGGTCTAACCACCCCCTAAACCCTGGAGTGTAAAGTACTAATCCGAAGGCCAGCAGTTCCAAAGTTGCCTTTGAATTCGTTACAAAGATAACCAATGGAAAAGCCAAAAGCCCATTGAATGGAGGACGTCGGAAATAACAACAGGGCACATTTGTTAATTTCAACGTACATGTAGCTGAGCAAATATGGCGACAACTAGGAGGCCCTCCATTCAATCCGCCAGAGCGACACCAAAACAACATACCTACCTAGTAGGTACATACGTAACAGATAGAAATTCATGAGACCAGTAGAAATGAAGTTGATGGAATCTAATTGATAAACAGTTTGTCTCATGTAAGCCATCGTCTTGTGATTTTGCTGGCGACCAACGCTCAGGCACAAGTCAGTGTAACACAAGCACGAAACCAAGACCCGGGTACAACTTTAGAACCGCCGACAAACCCAGCACCACCACAGACAAAAGTACCAGCGAAATAGTGGCGGCGCAACCTTAGAAACCACCCCAACACGCAGCCAAGTCAGCGTGCGACACACGAACAGACCAAGCTGATCCTACTCTTCTCCCCAGTCCTTGTGCGCAACACTCGTCTGTGTCGGCCATTGAATTTGACTACGGCGGTCAATTAGTACCAGAATCAAATCATAGAACGGTATTTGCTTACTCGGCGGCCGTTGCATGGGGGGGGAGTGGGAGCTAGACGCATAACCGATTAGCACTGGCAGAGCAAATGGATATGGTATGTAACATCAACATACTTTTCTTCATCTCGTTCGGGAGGTTCTCGTGCCCGACACAGACTGACAAGTGCCGTTACCACCGGTTTCAGTCTAAAAGACGGTATCAGCAGCATTTCAGAACGCAAACATATCATAGAATCGGCGTACTCTAGTAGTGACTGGGTTAAGCGAATGAGTAAGTAAACAAAAGCGACGATGATTATAGTGATGGGAAGTGCGGATGGTGGGCATGACTGTAATACAGAAGTATTGAAATCCATTTTGTCATATGATAAGTGTCGATATTGTCGGCGAGAAAAAGAGAAAAAGAAAAGAGAAATTTTCGGCGGGCTCGCGAGGAGTCCCTCTTGCCGCGGGAAGTGTTAGCTAAACCGAACCCGCTTACTGGAAGTTCTTGGGGGTATAGCTTGCGCAGTGCCGGATAGATGAGACGGCATCGGCGGAATTTCCTGTGAATCCATCTTGTTGGCGTATTTAAGGGGTTCCTTTGCTTCGAGGCTTGACATAGTTGTCTCCTAGGCTTCTTCGTAACGATAGATCTCATTGAGTAGAATTAAGTGAATAGGTAGGATTTATACTCTAATTTGCTCAAACGTGTAGGGGCCAGAGCTCCTTTTTATACACGTAGCTAGATATGTCTTCATTGATGGATAGCGCTCAGAACATGTAAACCCCTGGTACAGTTTAACTCAACCCGCCACCCAAGAACTCAAATTTGGACCTATTGCCTGATTGTAAGTTCACTATATTCTAATATGATTTCTAATGATCATACTATAACTACATATTTAAGTTCGGGTTGAAGTATCTTGTGGATACAGTTCACGAAAAAAAAGTCAAAACGCTCAATATGGTGGGTTCAAGTCTATAACAAGTCGCAACTACTATATCGAAATACAACTTCAGGCCGATTATTGTTTATAGCATAGCTAAACCAAGTGTGATGATATGCTTCTTCTAGTTCAGTTCAGTCAACTAGAACAGAGAAAGCTACGTCAAACCTGTATTAACTGGTTCATACCTACAGTAGCTTTAGCTAGTACGTGAGCCTTAGATCCTACTAACTACCTAGTAGATAGCAGAATTGAACACATCAGATGCAATATGCAGTAGGGTGGGGCATTGTCGCCAACAAGCTGTTCCTTTCAAGGGAGAGCTGAGTGTTACACGGGGCATAGCCAGTAATCGAATCTTTCGACGTAAGGGATGTATCCTAATCTTATAGAGGATGCATTCGAGTGCAAGTAGGTAATACCATCATATGAATTGCTTAGAAGCATTGTGTTGCTAAAAAGGAGCCTCAGCCTTTCCTAAGACTGCCGGCTTTCAAATAACAGGGATTCTGCGGATACCCCTATTTCAACACCTATTTAAAGTGGATCCGATCTCTTCCACCCATAACACAAGAAATTAGAGCGGCTAATCCCCCTTATTCAAGGGAAAAGACCTATCCTTCTGGCATCGTATAGAACTATTAAGCTCTAATAGCTTTCCAAGCTTCAATATACTCTTCGACATCGGCGAGTAGCTCATGTGGCCTCTCCATCGCCTATAGTTACGGTGTCAGCAAGAAGATGATGAACCAGGTGAGTTGGGTTCAATAACGTACCGCAAAATGGCCGCCTCTCTCATGCTGGTTATACGACACCAAGTTGCAGGACTTTTCCGCCCAGCTCTTCGGGGCAGGAACAATCTCGTGTGCGAATAACGAGTATCCACAAGGTTTCTCGACGCGCGGAAGTTTCAGCGCCGCCAGCTTCGTGACCTTAATAGAATTTTGTTAGCCTCTTTCCTATTCCTTCATGCAAAGTCGTCTGGGTTCAGAGGAGAAACATTGAGGAACGTACCACACTAGTCCTAGCGATCTTTGGTTTCTCTTCTGGGTTTCCGGCCTGTAGTTGAACGTTTAGTCGTGTATCCGTATATAACCACGAGATGATGTTTTAACTTACTCCTCGACTGTGACACATAGCTCGAGGTACAGTATCTGTTAGCCAATATAGTGTCACGCTTTCGAGAATTTTCTCGAGCGGAGGATCTTCATCAGTCCACTCCAGTATTTTCTCCCCTATCCTAATCCACTGTTAGCGAGTTGTGCGAAGATGTTCTCTTGAATCTTATATCTTACCAGCTGAGCATCGCTAGTGGACTAGCACTCAATGCAAGTCCTATAGTGGCCGACCGAGTGCCTTGCTCTAAGGCGAAGGCGTATCCCGTATCCAGAAACTCCGTGGCTTTGGCTAGTGCCTTCTTCTCTAGCTCATCGGCTGGGGCCTCATCTACCGTACTTGGTGGTGGCATACCCATCATATTCACGTGCATACCTTTGCAAGCCTCGTAGCCCAATGCGAGGATCCTGCTCACGAAACTACCGAGGTCGCCACCTTGGACCAGATATCCGGACCCAAACCCTAGGCCGATCATCAGATTGTTCATCGCCCCGGCGGCTACATCGACTCCGTAATCCACTCCCACCGGAGGGCTGGATGAATATGCGTAGCCAGGGAGCGAGGGGACGATGACGTGATAGGGTAGGTCTTCTGGGGTGTATTTCTTTTTGAGAATGTCCAGGATATCCAGGAACTCGCATATAGACCCCGGCCAGCCATGGAAGAAAGCGATCGGGATGGCGTCTGGTTTCTCAGAGAACAGGGCCAGGAACTGGACCTCAATCGTGTTGCCTCCGGCATCCTCCACAGCGGCCTTGAAGTTTGGGAACGAGTTGATTCGGTCTTCGTGCTGTCGCCAGTCAAAAGAGTTCAGCCACTGCTCTTTAGCATTTGCAAGCCATTCTCTCTGCATCCCATACCTTCGACCAGCGCTTGTATTTTCGAACACAGCAGGCCCTATTGGCGACAACTCCAGCAGCTTCCGGAAATGCTGTAGCTTCTCCTCGGAGACGTGGGCCTTAAATGGCTTAACGTCAAGTGTGACCCCTGGTGGGAGCTTTGCGTAGCTAGCCATGTTGTCTTAATGGGTGCAATGAAATGAACGGGATGAGGGCGGATGAATAAATCGACATCGATAATAAACGGAAGCCATGAGGATATTTCCTATTTGTATACAACATCCTGCCACCTAAATGCCACATTTCATTATATCATGGAATAGTCGAGAATATTCTTTGATTGAGGTGGTTGAAGGTAAGCAAGTGTAGGTCGTTGCCTAAAGGATCGACATCCCTAACCCCCACTACGGCGTTGAAGTATGACTCTACGCAGATAACTCGACGATAGCTGCGAAAAAATCAAAGATATTATGATACTCACAATATCATATGATATTTCTCTTTGAATGATTCATATTTTCTTGATACTATCAATATCTCTTCGAATTTCGCCAAGTAGGATTACCCCTTTATCGGGAACTTTTCAGTGACCTGTCATACCGATATCGGGCTTTACCACTGTATAGGCCAGATATTTTAAAAATATGGTTGTACGACGTGTATTTGATTCAAAGCTATTTCCTGGTTTCTTTAGAGTCTCTATTATCCCATTCAATTGGCCGCAATCGTCTTCGGAGAGGGAAGCGCCAATATCTTCTTGGCCGCATGCTCGGCGGCGGCGACGATCATCGCAGAGGGATTACCCGTCATCATGCCGGGGAAAATAGATGCGTCAACCACGAACATGTTGTCCATGCCGTAGACCTTCGTGTTCGTGTCAACGACGGATGTGCCGTTATTGACTCGGCCATCGTCAAGTCCCATCTTGGCGGTGCCGACCCAGTGGTTGGAGCAGCGGAGTGCTGGCGTCGTAGGGATCTATCGCAAGTACACGGTTAGCACTTCCTTCGTACTTTCAAGGTTACTCGGAATATGGTTGTATCTTCGGCGGGACCCGGCCATAGTTCATAAAGGGGTATATAGGAAAAGGGGTAAATGAGTGGGTACTTACCGAGTCAACAAATTGCGCCGAGGTCTGGTTGGAAGCGGGTCGAACCCAGGTCAGGTTCGAAATTGGCTGGAAGTACTTGCGAACCCTCTCGAGACCCTCTATGACGGCTGCCCTATCGTTGGCATCGCGGAGGTAAGGAGGGATGGATACGCGGGTGTTGAGCGTAGGCATGATAACCATACGTCCTCGTGAAGTCGATCCCGTTCCGAGATATTGGGTGATGGTCATAGAAGCTGAGTGATGATGAGTGAAATGACCAGAGTGAGTGACTCTTTAAATCGCGGACGCCGACTTACTATTCTTAGAACCCTCGACTCTGGCTTGCCAATGCAAGTGTCGGTCGGCGCCATCCCCACCAGGAACAATTTCCCAAAACTAATTTCATGTTAACGCATACCATCTAATTATTGCTGAATGACTCACGATAGGTCCTAGGTTGGGCGCGGCTTGTGCGAGAATTCCAGTTCTGTTTTCTATGGAGATGTTAGCACTGGGCTTCACACGGATGTCTGGATTAGTGCTTACGCAAGTATATCTCTGTGTCGCTCACAATGGGCTTGGTGTATGCGGCGTAGAAATCATAGAAGACCACATCGGGGTGGGAGATCTCGATATCGGTCTAATATCCATACGATGAGAAGAATGTCTCGGGTAGTGTGGATGCCTCAATTACTTACGCCGACGTGATCAATTAGGTTATATCCTACGGGGAGATTGATCCAGGATTCCTCGGGGATCATCGTGGCACCATCCGACGTCGAGTTCTTCACGATATTCAACTGGTCCTTCGGCCCAATTCCACCTGTTTCGTGTTAATATGCAAATTTAGCAAGCAGGGAAATAGGGGCGCGATCATACTTCGGAAGAGGAGCTTCGCTGAGCCAAACGCGCCCGCGGACAGGATCACACGGCCGGTTCCAGGGGTAACCGAGACCACACCAGCATGGCCGGCAGCATTCTTGCTGCACTCGATCTCGACACCCGTCGCGTGGCCACCCTCACGAATAACCCTCCTCGCAGTGGTGTTCATCCAGAGGGTGAACTCCTTGCGCTTGCTCGCATCGACCAGGTACGTCGCTAGCGGTCCGCCTCGCTCACCGTTGGAGAACATGTGTGTGCTGTGTCCATAGGTACGGTTCTTGCGGTCGGGGTGCTCATTCGGAACAAGATACTCCCAACCGCTTGCGTTAAGACCGCTTGTCAGCACGTCGAACCCTTGCTGTAGGTACAGCTTGCCATCCATGCTGGGATGTGTCGTTCCTGGGATCCGCTCGAACAGCTTCGCTGTCGCGTCAGCTACATCGGAGCTCCGCCAACCTTCCGGCCAGCTGTGGTCCCAGTCATCCGGGTGCGGTTTCCACCATAGGCCGGAGTTAACGGCAACGCCGCCACCTAGTACGCAACCAGCCATTTGGTCCACGTCGGTGCAGACGACACCGCTCGGGTTGTGCCAGATCTCGTTAGCCAATCCGGGTACGTCGAAGCGCGTAAGAGTTGCGTTCTCGAGCCATTTCGGCTTCATAACACCACCCCAGATTCCGGTGGACGGCGGGCCTTTCTCCAACATGAGAACCGAATGCCCGGCCTCCGAAAGCCTGTCCGCAAGTGGGATACCTCCGGCCCCTGAGCCGACAATAATGTAGTCCCATGTTTGCTGGGAGGTGACATTAGAGCAGACCGGCGGCGCCAGAGCTATGTTAGCCCGGGCTGTGCATGATCGGACTGTTGCGATCGGGTTAGAACTATAGTCGGCGCATCTATGGGACTCCAGGTGCATGCTTACAAAGCAAAGCCGCCGTCGCAGCGGCGCTTAGGTATAAATTGCCGTGCATGTCTGCTAAGGGGAATCTCGCGTGACGGACTGAGTGTTAAAGAAGTGGCACTTCGGATCTCAGGGGGAAGACCATGTCTTTAAACGAGCAAAAGGACTGATATGCATCCCGCGCATCGTATATAGCTTTTTAGATGGAACGCCTATACCACCATAGCCAAGACCGACGGACATACCCAAGTCTCGCAGCCCGAAGCGCCGCTTCAAAGTGCTATAGTCGGTGCATTGGAGTAGCAAGCGCGCGTTGGAACAGGTCACTGGCTCACGATAGTAGGGATCTGCAATCCTTCTTCATTTGTGCGCAATTAGCCGAATGCAATGTCGTGGAGGCACCCTATGAGACAGGGCTCACGCACTTAGCCGCGAGATGAAAAACCTGGGGCGACATACCCCGGACTGGGGTAGCGCAGGGGCATGCGGCTGGCCCGGGTTGCTGGGGACGCTGTGCTCGTGGTCGTAAACATATTTGCCGGCGGAAGGGGAAAGCGGCGGTGCCACGATGGTGTGTCGGGTCTTACACACAAGGGCCTCGAATATAGCCCCCCCCGTGAGGCTACGGACTTACGGCGACTAGCAAAGCGGGGGATGACGTCCAGAGGCTTCAAACCTGAATATCCGGCTGAGCCGCTCAAAGTTGTAACGCGCTAAGCTCCTTGCGGAGATAGCCGCCAATACGGCTGACAACAGTACCTTGGAAGACACACGGAGAGAGACGTAGGATCAAGCTTTATAATAATGAGAGCATATCCGCCTGGGCGTTCTAGCCCTAGCTTATAAAGGGTGGGCTGATACACGTTTATATTATTTGAGGCATAAAGATCGGGTTCAGGGGGTTAATAAGAAAGCAGATGTACGAGGGGACCGTGGGCTTGGCATCGCCCAGCCCCTGAATTCTGCTATCTGGCGAATACTCACCCAAAACAGTTGTGCATCTCAAGTACAGGTCTAGCCCAGGAAGACATCGCTATACATAATGATCCTAGAAGGATTCTTTTATAAATCAACGTGCTTCGCAACTATTAATACGTCAAGAGGCGATATCAGGTTTTAGTGACTAACTTGTTCACGGGTTAAATGAGAAGTGTCAATAACACTATCTTGTCTGGAATTTCAAACTATTTCCGCACACGATCTATAATTCATATACAGTGAATATGCCATTGATACTTGTAATTGGAGGCCAGTGGTGTAAAAAGTGATCTGTAAATAATATCACCCAAAACGAAAAACGACCCATGAGATAGGAAACCCACACACAGCCCATATAAATATCATAATGAGCCTACTTCCTATCGTACTTCCGACTATTTTTGCAAATATAACTCCAAAAAAAAGGAAACTCGAGAACGGCATCCAGAAAAACAAGGAAAAATACACATCTGGGATTGTAAAGAAAAAGATGAGGTCCACTATTAGAATGGATAGCAACATCACGCACAATCGCCACTCTCTCCGTAACCACTGCTTCGCTCCGCGACTGAAGCTATATTGACTCCTCTTAAGTGGAGTGTCAAATGAAATCGACCCGCCTTGGAGTCGCCTTTCGATCTCCCTTTTAAGCTGTTGGTCAGTCAACACGTGAGGATCGATTCCGGCAACTTGTAGCTGTCCGTTTATCTTTTGGGCCAATATGAGAACTGATCTCCAGCCTTTGGGTACCTCTACCTGACCCTGTAGAGGTAATAGGAATTGGGCTTTGAGCCACATGATATATGTTCCAATCATCCAAAGTAGGAGTAAGACGACAGCTATGAACAGCTGTATGAACGAAAATCCCCATTTGAAACGCTTTAGGCTATAGGTTAGTGATATTTCTTCGATGGCTAGGGGTACTTACATCTTCTACTGGTTGACAGCGACCCTTCTCCCTAATATCGGTAAGAGAATATGTCTGGTTAGAGTAGGTGAAAGCTAAATTTGTAAGATCTGAGAACGGCTTTTTCCCCATTCCTAGGCGATCGTCGTACCAATCACGCCCATACAAGTTGATCCATCTATCGAAATAAAATGCCGATATATTTAGGGCCGGGCTGAGTGTAACATTATTTACGCCGCCACTCCAGATGGATACCGTGTCATTGAGGCCAAAGAATCCATATGAAGAAACGTCTGTTATACGATAACTCTCTGGTCAACCCTTATGCTGCGCTAAGAATAAAGGAGCAGGTACGTACAGCTGGACACTGCATTTTGCAAAGCGAAGAGGGTATTGCTGGTTTGCGTATATGCGGAGTAGCTCATTTCACTGTTGATTATAACAACTTCTGAAGATTTCTAAGTAATGCCGTAGTAGAACAACTGTCTAGGGGCCTTACCCTTAATATTAGAATCCGTAAATGGAACAGGATAGTTTCCAGTCAGATTTACCCTCCAACCGTCGTGGATCATGTATGCGATAGGCCGAAAGTCTGAGTATGATATATAACTATTGTTTCGATCCAAGACGAAGGCTCTACCAAGTGTAGTATATCCAGTCATTGCACCAGCAATAGTTGGCCATGATATGAGGAAAAACATACTGAGAACCATGAATATCATAGATAACATTGATTTCAGTCCTCGGCCGTGAATGAAGGTTCGTATAATGCGGAAAGATGAAAAGATTGATGGTTCATCCTGGAGGAATATGTTGAAATATACTGCGTATGTTACGGGTGCAAATTCCATCGAGGTTGTCACGTAGTCCGTAAATGAGCGCCAAGATAAGAGTGCCATGAGTGTTTGGCCTCCACGACCTATTATCTAGAAGGCAGCATTAGTCGTTAGCCCGCATGAAAAGGGATGCTTTCGGTTCTGACTATATCCCATGATATATCGACGACTTTTGCCTCCGTAAATGATAAGTTCCCAAACCCCAAGTTTATTTCAAAGAATGTTGACCCTGCCCAAGCGCTATACTCATCTAAGTTAGGGTTAAACGAGCCATCTGGTCTACAAGCCGTGGATCCAGACAGGCTCGAGTCAACGCCATATATGACGAGGAAAACGAAGGCGCCTAACATGATCATACACCATAATACGAAAGGCGTCCAGCGGCCCACGCGAGTCCATCTGATGGATCGAAAGTCTAGCGAGGCTTGTTGTGAAGCACTGGTCCATTGCCTCGATATGGCTCGAAGTATTCGTTCTGGTGAGGGCCGTTCCTTCTTTTGCCGCGGAGTCTCTAGGAGGAGAGAATCCAGCGATACTCCTGATAGGGACGCCCTTGAACCATCTATTTGCGTAGTCATTTTTCGTGGTTGCGAGTTGATATCTTGAGCAGCGCAATTAGTGAGATGGCTATGGCTGGATTTATTTTGCGATCGACGGCTGGTAAATGGGTGTTAATGCACCAGTTTGTCCTACACAGATCCGAAATGTGACACTGCCTTCTAGGCTACGTCAACGGGCGTCTTCCAGCCACTGCCAAGAGCACATGTAGTGTAACAGTAATACTGTAATCTTTGCAGTCCGGCATGACAATTGACACCTATGTCCATATCTAGGTGAATATGGAGGTATGTAGGTACCTAGATACTGCATCTATTTAATTATATACTTCACTCCTGATTAATCTAGGTATACACTCAGGTACGTGGGTATCAAAAGGGATACACCCGCCCGTATCACGTTATCAATGGCCGAGACATCCACGTATGAGATTAAACCAAATCCCAATAATGTTCAAGATCGCCACCGCCCTTCGATTATTGCTTTTTGCTCGTATTTATTATAACATACAGTACATTTATCAAACGGTCTCTGGGTGATGGCTGTTGAAGATGGGGGTTTACGCGATCCTTGTTACCGGTACCCAAAGCCAGTCGCAATTATATAATAACTATGAAGCAAGTGTATGCTTGTCGGTTGAAGTAGCCGTGTTGAAGTCCTGTGGTTTCAATCTGATAGGGCTAAAAGTACGATGCGTTGAATCGTAGGGCGATGTCTATCTAGCATTACATCGGCCACGGCTGGTCACAGGTCGTTCCGTCATAGCACTATGTGGGGTGGCTCAGGGGCTTCTCTGCCACGCTATTGACCGGATTCGGCGGAAGACGCACTGCAATTGGCTGGGTGTGCGGAGAGCCAAGATACTATCTCGGGTACCCGAAGGCTTCGGGGTGATACATACCTGGTATGGTGCGGGGGTCCTTTTGGTGACGATTTTGTGTAATTGTAATTTTGTCTCGGGACATAAGAATATCGAAGACTAACCCGCCGATGCCAGGAAAAAAGTAAGGTTAGCCATCAATATCAAATATAATAGCCAGCAAGCATTCGGGGTAACTTTTAAAATGGCCGAAGCCAACTCACCTATCAAGGTAAGTTGCCACTCTAAAAAGGACGGCATAGGACTAAGAGAGATAAATGTACAGCTCAATTTGAAGCACCCGGAGCTCTTCCGGGACCAGGCCTATGTCGATGGCAAATGGGTTGAAGCAAAGACCGGAAAGCGGTTTGACATCATTGGTGCGTACTGACGCCAATAGCAAAGATTGCGGTATCTCACTCACACCCTACGCGAGCAGATCCGGGCTCAAACCAGAAGTTCGCTTCATGCCCAGACATGGCCGCCGAAGATGTTGATAACGCGGTACAAGCAGCACAGAACGCGTTCCAGGTCTTCCGTACCTTTACGCCCCGCGTGCGCGCTGACTTGCTAGCCAAGTTCGACGCGTTGATTCGTGAGCATAAGGATGACCTCGCAACGATCCTTGTGTACGAGACGGGGAAACCGTTGGTTGAAGCTTATGGCGAAATTGAGTACGCGGCCTCTTTCACTCGTTGGTTTGTCGGCGAGGCAGAGCGGGTTCAGGGGACGACCTTCCCCGCCGCTATGCCTGGCAGGCGTATTTTCACCATCAAACAACCACTTGGTGTAACCGCGGCATTGGTGCCCTGGAACTTTCCAATCGCGTGAGTTGGTGGCTACTTATCTCATGTACGGGTGAGACAGGGGCTAAATTTGGGGTCTAGAATGGTATTACGAAAAGCCAGCGCTGCCTTGGCGGCGGGCTGTACGATGGTCGCGAAGCCATCGCCTGAAACCCCGTTGTCAGCGTTAGCGCTGGCGTACTTAGCTGAAAAAGCTGGGTATCCAAAGGGTGTGTTCAATGTGCTGCCGACCACCTTGGCGAATACCCCTGCGCTTAGTGAGGCTCTCTGCAAGCACCCGCTGGTGAAGAAAGTGACTTTCACCGGTTCCGTGAGTAACCCCGCGAAATTATTAGCACTTGGTACAGCGGTACAGTGGACGGTTAGCTAACGTGCCACTAGACTCGAGTTGGAAAAATCCTCTCAGCTCATTGCGCAGACGGCCTCAAAAAGCTCACGCTTGAGTTAGGAGGCAACTGCCCCTTCGTTGTATTCGACGATGCGAACCTGGACCAGGCTTGCGATGGTAATAATACCCCGTGTTGAGTTACGCGATCCATTAGGTAGCTAACCGGAGTGCTCATTACAGCACTAATACCGCTGAAATTCCGACACGCCGGCCAAGCCTGTATCACAGCAAACAGAGTGTATGTCCAAAGAGGAATATACGAAAAATTCGCCAACCTCTTAGCGGAGAAGACGCGACAGATCAAGGTCGGCCATGGCACCGACAAGACCACGACGATGGGACCCCTCACGGTCCCTACAGGCGTAGACAAGACCGCCGCACAGGTCGAAGATGCGAAGAAGCACGGCGGTACCATCCTGACAGGAGGCAACCGCATGAACTTGAACAATGGGTACTTCTTCGAGCCTACAATCATCACGAATGCGACGCCGGCTATGAAGATCGCGGAAGAGGAGACCTTTGGTCCTCTCCTTGCGCTGTTCCCGTTCGATACAGAGGAGGAAGCCGTGAAAGCAGCCAACAACACGAGCGTACGTGTTCATCTGATAACTCGTAGAGGCCGTATATACTGACCGCTTCCTACCTTATATAGATGGGCCTAGCTTCATACTGCTTCACTAAGAATGTGGACAGGATGTGGCGTATGTTCGAGAATCTCGAGGCGGGCATGATCGGCTTAAACAGCGGTAAGTCTTCAGTCTTCGTCATCACTAAGAGGGGTTTGGGAAATTTCCCTTCTACGGGAATAAGATACTAATCGGCCCTTGCATCACTAGGTAATTCGTCTGCAGCCGAGGCACCGTTCGGAGGCATCAAGGAATCGGGTTTCGGGAAGGAATCCGGCAAGGACGTCGCTATTAACGAGTACCTCGTCACTAAGACCGGAACCCTGACTTTGGAGGGGCAATATTGAAAAGGATAAGTATGCACAGGGCATTCATCAGGGTACCAAGGCGGTTTAATTGGAAATGGTAACGGATCATGAGACATGTAATACCTCAAACCCAAAAGTCAGCACGAACCATTAGGCCTTTATTTTGCTACATACAGAATGCAATATCCTATGCCGATGCGTAATCTCTAATTTTATGTACTGTGCGTAATTCGATGCCCGCGCCTGTGCCCGTATGTAATATCTGGCCTCGCTCTTTGTTATTGCTATTGCGCTTGGTAAGTCTCTAAACCGAACGAAATATCCATGACCGTGCCCAACCTTTTTACAGCGAGTGGTGTGGCCTCAAACAGCATAAAATCAATAATTCTTACGATGCCGGTAGACCCGAAATGCAATGTAATAAGAAAACCTTCATCCGTGAACCTTCAAACGCCGCCCATGATGTGTTGCTCCATGCAGTTCCCGCTCGGAAAACATCACTGGTCGAATCCGAACTGTATCTGTTCCCGTCGCTTTTCGTCTTATCTTGCCTTCTCTCGTCCGTTCCGTATATCAGCCGTCGAGGCGTCGAGATCAAAGCGACGAATCGAAAAACCCTTGGGTCTCAACCCATCTATTCGTGCATCCCCAGTGTGGATGGTGTTCACCCCAAAAGGCCTGTCTCCAGCTGAAGTCGGGATCACGGCCATCAACAACGTAGTACCCCATATAGCAATCCCACATATACTTGATGACACTTTTTAGCCACCGCAAGGCTTTCTTTAGGAACAGTCCAAATTTCAAGAGGGCTACCTCGACCCGTCCGGTAATACCCTGCCGGATTCGAAACTTGAAGTAAGGATCCTCCCTCTTGTCTTCAGCTGGGTCGTAGGCGGCTGCCTGCCTCAACTTCCCCAAGAGCCAGCGTGGACCGCCCTACGATTCCGCCAAGCTCTCGCGTTCTAGTTCGTAGAATAGCAGGTAGACTTCCCGCTGCATCCCCAGTACCTCGCTTGTCTTGGCCTCCTTGATCTTCTCGTCGCTGATTCGCCACCATCGATCATGTTGCTTTCGCCGCTTCGGTTTAGTCCCGTTCGCCTTCGTCGCAACTGCTTTTCCGTTCGCTGTGGATGGCGGAATAGGTGTTTTACCACCGCTTGGGCTACCCGGTCTGCTATTCCGAGCGGACCGGGATATCTTAGACATAGTTGACCGAGCGGATGCCGTCACCGATTTAAGGCTAATGGTGTCCGACTCGCGGTCTCTTGTATAAGAGAAGGTAGGACTGCGACGAGACGACGGTCGGCTATTAGATGTCGTGGAGGCCCGAGGCATCGAGTCTGCTGAGAGCCGGGTGAAAGCATCAACTGACTGATTAGGTGAGCTGGTCCCTGATGAAGATGAGACTAGGTCAGGAGTGGAGGCCACCGGACTTGGTTCTCCTGATTTCTGCGTGGGTGCAACCCTAGGAGTCGAAGCCGGGCTCGGCGTAGCAGACTTAGTGAAAACGCCGGAGGCCTGGAATGCATTCGGTGTAGAGAATGGAAGGGATACATTCTGTCGGCGGAAAGACTCGTAATGGCCACTATGGTGGCTACCTTTGTGTGTAACTGTGCCGAGTAGCTTATATCTTTTGCGACTTAATAAGCTGCCCATTAGTAATTGCTCAGGAAATGTGACTTTAGCCGAGTTCTTTTGGGAGATGCTATTGTATATCGATCTAGAAAGGTGGATAGCCATGATCTTGGGAAATCCCGTTAGTCGTGTGTGTTTTGCGATCCTACATGTGGGCGCATCCCGCATGGGTGGTAGTTCGACATCCGGTGGAGGGTGTTCGGGGTCGGTGTCAATGGCATCTTGTAGCTTCTTAATCGTCTCTCTTGTTCTGGAGATGAAGCTTTCGGAGTGGGATCTCGACAATTGCGCCTCTAGCAGATCCCTTGCATGGACGAGACGACATTTGTCACACTTGAAGTCGTCCACATACTCAGTCTTAAAGAAGCCGTCCAAACAGGTGTTAAGTGAGGTCGAGCTTGATTGTGGCACATTTAGCGTGAGAGTGCAGAACGTGCTCTCTGTTGGTTTCGATTTGAAGCCGCATTTTTGGCACTCAATCTGGCTTTCATACTTGCCTTCCATGGGGAAGCCATCCTCATCTTCGTTTTTAGATGCGAGTGGTTCTGCTTCGGCCCTGCGTGTTTTGCTGCTCGACTCGGTAGTGTCGGCATTTCCATTTCCATTGACCGCCAGTTCCGCTAGACGCTCTTCAACTGCGTCGCCATCTATCGGTTCCGCCTTATTTGTTGATATCCCAATATCGCCCTTGCTCCTCGCTGCCTGTCGTGCCCTCCGTCCAGCATGGTATTCGTCGCATAACCGCTCGGCCACGACCTGGAGAAACTCCTGCGCATCCTGTTGTTGCCTACTGATACGCTGCTTAAAAGCTGTCTCTAGGACCCTGATAAAAGGGGCGGCGGATATGGTCTTCCTGTAAATAGGTCGTTCGTTTAGAGCGTCGAGAATATCCTTCAGACCCTTCGTGACGAGACCAGCTTGTAGACCTTGGGTTTTCCATTCTGGAGTATTTTTATATGCAGGATCTTGAACTATTTCCTGATAAACCCATGGTTCGTCTATCTTTCTTCGGTGATTTTCTCGGATTAGGTAGATTCGGAGGTCGGTAAGGCCGGCTAGGGCTTGGAGGACGGAGTTGATGAAACAATCGTTCGCGGGGTTCGAAAGACCTACTACGCCCTTCTTGCGCGCCGAGTTGGAGTCGCTGTCTAGGAAATAATTGGGGGCAAAGACGTAGAATAGGGTGATTGCGGCAAGAGAAGCACCCGCCGCATAGGTAGCAACCGTAAGAGGTTTCTCAGGCATGGTCGCGTTCCTCCACTTAAGTCGCCGCCTCGGTTTCTACCTCTCATGCCCCTATAGGGCTCGGCTACTTCGTCTTTGTTATCTTCCCTTCCCACGCTACAGGCCGTCGTGTTACAATTGGCAGTATCGATACTAGGCGTGGATGGTAGACGCAGACAGGGAACTCATCGAAAGCCCGGTTTAGTATTTGACATATGTCTTGGAGTCATAACTAGGTACGGTATACCTCCCGGGAAGGGATGGAGGATACGGTAGAAGAACGAGGGAGGCTGCAGTCTTGGTGGGAAGTTTTGGTGGAGCGCAAGGAGATTGCAGGGATCAAGTTGCCGGTATCGAAAGCAGAGATGCCAATGAGAAGAAGTGCAGGAAGAATTATTATGAGCAGGGATGATGATTGCTCGTGCTCGTGCTCGCTATTTCGGGGTTAAACTACATAATGGGTCAAAGTGGTGGTACTGTATTCCGTACATAAGGCTACAAGTTGTACACAGATGTGTCCTAGCGGCTTTGGGAACACATGTACCTTATGTATAGGTATTGTATAAGAAAAGGATATGCCACCAGTGAATAAAGCATTGAATGGCATTTACGTCACATATTACATCTAGAGCCACAGAAACATGATGATATAAACAAAGAAAACGCCGTGAAAAGATAATCTAAAGACCCCTATTCATCATGATACATCATCCAAGGAGGTAAACATTTGAATATGTACAGTTTTATGCAAGTCAGGAATTAAAGCTACGGTACCTAGCCTACCCGAATCCACCGATCCTCCGCAAACCGGCTTGGTACCAGATCCGTCGGTCTGGGTGTTGGCAGAAGCGATAAGACTATAGTATATACCTAACAGCCTACTACCCATATTCCTAACTAATATCTTAGTGCAATACTTCGTAGAGAACGGATCTATCTTCATATACCTGTATCAAACGAGTCTACTATGGTACATATCCGAAGACTCAGATCAACATTGGCAAGCACATTATAGCAAATAGAAGCTTCTACTATTATTTTCACAATCGGAAGAGTAAGGAAGCAGATCAGATAGTGTCGCATTCGTTGCTGTTACATTACATCGAGACCAGAATTCTGGTGCCTGGCCAGTTTCCCCTCCATTACCCCCATCTTCCAGACGCCTATCCATCCACCCTGCTTTCCCACGTGCCAATGAATAGACCTTAACCGGCTATTATTCTACCGGGGATGGACGAGATACCGCGATTGGGATTATCCTGTCGATGCAAAGATTTGGCCGATGAAAATGCGAAGAACGAGTGTAGCGACTCGCACATACGAAAAACCGGTACGCCGGCTTCAGAACATCTCCGACGAAAGTGCAAGTTCTTGATTTAGTAATGAAAATGAGGGATTCTAGACGTAACGTAACCCTGCTGCCCTGCTCTAACGCCGCAGATGCTTCCAGAGATCAAGATCCCCCCTCAGGATCTCCTCGCGGGATTTTTGACGTGCGGGGATGGATACCCCATATATACCAGGTACTTAAGTCTGACAGCTCACTGGGTTACCTAGCCTGTCGCTCATTTCTTTCCCCGGAAGCCGAGAGACCCTGTCTCACCCAGATCCACGGATGCATGGAATGAAACCAAGCACGCCGTTGGGATATCACGGGACTTGCGCGATGTATCCGGTAGTAAGTCTATATTATGTAGGAAAGTCGAAGTCGAATGCCAAGGAAAAGCCGAAGTTTAATGCGATGAATTGTGGTTGATCGGATCCCAACGCCTAACGCCTCATAAAGACCGAATCTCATTCGTAATCGTCCCGACCGACGATCAACATGCTCGTATGTCCCGAGACGCGGGCTTACGTTCGTGGGTGAACTCAAAGCCCTCACCCATCGTCCAGATTTTGCCGTCTGGAGCAGTCTGAAACCAGAAATGGGGAACTAGGCTACCATCGCTGGAGTAGCGTCCCTCGGGATATACTACCGTGTGCGACCACTGTTCTGCGTAGTCACACTCCACAAACTGGACGTCACTCGGCTGTATACCGATGTAGCGGGAGAGTGGCCAGCAACTGGACCACCAGTAGTCCCCTTGGGCTAACACGACCGTGAGAGGCCCCTTGTCAGACTCACGGCGGTGGTCATTGCACTCGTATACGACCGCGGGATCTGCATTTCGGCGGCGGCGGCGGCGGTTAGACATCCGGCGCCTCAGGTTCAAGGAGACGCACGTGTCGAGTAGAATAATTCGGTCAAGCTCTCGGGAGTTCTCGAAGAGCCACAAGAAGTCATTGACCACGAACGGCATGTTTCCCGCAACCGCCAGCCGCTTGAGGTTCGGCCAGGGATTTACCCTGGTGTCGACGTTCCCATCCACCCCTTGTTGGAAGGCCGCCACTTCAAGATCTGCCGAAGAGCAGACTAGCTCTTCCAACTGCACTAGGCTGTTGAAGTTCGGGGGAGCGCCAGTGCCCTTCAAATTGACGACGAGCCGCCGCAGAGACCACATAACATGGAGAAAGAGCTCGTCGACCTTGGAATCATCGAAGCGATCCAGCGAATCCATGGGGTTTCGGGGTATGAGACACAGCTTGTCAATATCGTCGAAGATATTCGGGAGTCCCGCGGCGGACTCTCGCGATGCCTGTAAGCAGCGGAGGAACCGGATGAGACGGTCATTGCTATCGATGTACATGCAATGTCGTCTCATCAAAGTAATCGCTTCTTTATGTACGCCTTTAGATACGGAGGAGAAGGCCAAAAGCAACTGGGTCGTGCCGTGATCTGGGGGAATGAACGTATCGTCATCATCGGGGAGAAGGGAAGACATGACTTGATACACCAGCTCCAACGGGAAAGCCATCTTATCAAGCGCCGAGGATTTGCTTCGTGTCTTAGTACTAGATGAGGTATGAGGTGTCCCGACTGCGTAGGTATGCTTACTGCGTTGGCAAGGCTGTTGTTACCGGAAGTGGTATTACTAGAAGTGGTGCTGTCAGAAGTGGTGCTGGTAGAAGTAGTGTTGACAGAGAAAAGTACGCATATGGTGTGACTCGCATATCCTGATGAATTGCTAAGAGCTGGGAAGAATTTCTTGGGCAATCGTTTCAGTATGGCTCGCTCTATGCAGAGTCGGGGGTCAGGTTCTGCAATGCCTTAGGTACTAGGGTACCAAAGATCCGCTTCGCGTCACGATGAATGAATGAGCTTTGACTCTGCAAACGCATCGTGGACTTTCCCGTTCTGTTGAGGGCACGAAAGGCTGACCCGCCATATTGCTATACTATCGCCGACAACTACGGGGAACATTGATCCTCAGGTGACTAAGTTCGCAACTACCATAAAAGGAAAGAAGGCTAGTACTCAGCATGTCATAACGAATCTGCCCGGAAGCAAGTGCCGCTGACAGCATCCAGGGGCAATTTAGGTCTTCCTCAGACTATCGGGATTCACCCGCTTCTGTCCTATTCACTTATTCATACGGGGGGCTTCACTTAGAGGTGACGGCTCACCAAGAGCATAGATATATCATATTCCTTTGTTTCGCATACCAAGCGACGAGAGGTCATATACTTCAAGGTTGAACCTGGCCGTTCGCCGTGCTCACATAGATCTGCAGAGTGCGGAGGAGAAACGTGTCAAGGGCTAGCGGTCACAATAACGCATTGGAATGTTTGTTATCTGCCAACACTACACGTACTCCGCCACTTACAGCAACACCAAACTTCGTACGAATAGGTATCTACCTACCTAGTCATAAAGACACTCACCTCTATTCAAACAATACGAAAAGACAGATCCCACCACATTCTTCCCGTTTATAAACGCCGCTCCCCACAAGGCTAGCAGGAGGGCCTTTTTCTTTTTTCTCCATACCAGATACCAGCCACTACTGACACAATGGCGCTCCTTCAAACAATACCAAAGCGACTCGCAGTGGACGAGATCCAACACCTAAACACCCAATTTCCCCTCGGAAGCAACAACGGCTGGCAGTCCTTCGCATGGGAGACCATAGACCAGAACACCGGGGTCCAAGTTACCTTGTTCGTTGCAGTACCAGGCACCTACATTTGTATCCACATCGACACCCAGGTAATTCATCACAGGGTAAAAGCCCGTGACATCCTACGTGACAATTACAGGAAGCTTTACGGCGACCTGAGAGGCTTGCATGTCGTTGGATATTGCGATGTTAAACACCGAGAGGCTTACGATGCCATGCGCAACGCGTTCACTGTCATGGACAAGGCCAGGACCTTAGGAGAGTGGACCAATATCGCGCCAGGAGAAAAGGGGTGGGAGGAAGCCAAGCATCGCAACCCATTCATCATCGGGATGGAAAAATTATTGGACGAGAATGCGGCAGAGATAGGCCACGCGTTCATCAGTAAGGTGTGGTTCATTTTTGAGGCGGGAACTAAGGGCTCTGGCGGCTCAGTCGACCACGACCTACACATGAAGATTGAACTTATGCGTTAGCTCAGGGTGGAGGATTTTATAGAGGATGCAGCAGAGAGGCCGGATACACCTACGCTTCTAGTGTTCTAGGAACTTTTAGGCCGAACTCGGGGTACTACATGTAGCTAACGGCTTGGTTCAGTATTGCATTCATCAATTTGTGTTTAAGTAATAAGTTCTATGGATATCGTGATGTAAATCTTATAGTCACCCGCGAAACTAGAGCAGCCATGAACGTTCTATCCCCATTTTAAAATGTATGCGATCAACCCCATGGTGAAGACTAGGAGTGCTGTAGGGAGAAAAAACCACCAAAGCTACTTATATACTTCTTGAAAATATCACTAGTAGGCTTAGCCGGTAGAAGGATCCGGGAAAATTCCGTTTATATTTCGCAATGAACTAGGTACTATCTGTGTTCCCGGCGTAACTTATTAAACCTCCCCTGATGATTTCCCTTTCCAGATACCAGTTATCAACCAATCTACATATCTCGAACAACCACGATTAAAGGGGGCCTCAAGGAATACAGAATGTATTCGATATTGGCCTAAATGTCAAGGAGCATTTATTCGCCAGAAGGCTCAAAATAAAGGCTTACTCTCAGCTTATTCGCGTGGCTAACGGAGATGTGCCCCTTTACGATCCGCTGAAATGTCGAACTCACGCACGGAACATCACAGGTGTAGGCACGACGGGGCTAACCTTTAGAGTAGTCGTAGGACTGTAAGTTCGTGAATGTTCAACCGTGTTGATCGTTGACATTATAGCCTGTCCCTTATTGCTAGCAGTATCTGTCGTAACGCTATGCGCACTCGTCGTCGAGGGTGGAGACTGGGTGCTCGACGACGACTGACTTGTTGAAACAGATGTCTCGCCAGTTTTGCTGATAGAAGAGGGCGACACCGTCGAGGATATCGGAAGTGAGGTAGTATTCATGGTGCTTTGGGTGGGACTCTCGGTAACAAATGCTGTCACTGAGTATAAGGCACTGGTCGATGTCCCAGTGCTCGCGATGGGACTATTAGTAATAAACGTCGTCAACGTCCCAGTAGAACTATTGGCAGAGAACGTCGTGAACGTGTATAAGGCACTAGTTGACATCTCAGAAGACACCGACGGCGCTGGAGTATCGGAAGCTCCAGTCCCCGGCCAGATAGTCGTGGTATTGGCGCTGTTCGGATGATCATCGACAGGGCTCGGTCCCACGGTGGTATTCGTCATATATAAGCTGGTGTCCTGAACTGCTGAATCCGGGCCACCGCTTCCGCAGTGTAGATCTGCTGTGCTGGTCGAGGAGAACTCCGTTGCGATAGAGGCCAATTGCGTAGCACTTGTTGCTGGATATTTAGCGGCGGCGGCTGACACTGGAGGCACAAGGGACGTGGCTGCCGGCACAGAACTGGTATGGTTACTAAACGTCGGGACTGGTTGAGTCGAATATATCGGCCCATCTAAGGATAAAGTCTGGTTCCTCGGGACGGAGCCATTTTTCACGGAGTATGGTATGAAAGTACCCAACGCCCCCACAAACAGAGAAGCTATAATCAGGGGAGACATCTTCCGCATTGCCCTTATCATCATTAGCGAAGATATTGTATGCTTATAGATCCGTCCGGTAACGTATCGATGTCCTCGATGCGCGCAGGAATTACGAAGCAAAAGAGATACAAGTTTAACAGGACAGCAGCTCGGGATACATTTATATACATGGAAATAAAAAATTTCGTGGAGATCTGTATAAGTGGCTTCGATGATAGGAGTTGACTGACGTGACTTTATTCTTAGTCATTGTAATGTGGGTGACTAGGCCACTACTAGACGAAATTACTGGTTAGGTAGTCGACTTCTAATAAAAATACTGCGAACTGCAGATACTTAGATTTAATATATGTCATGGCACATTTAGCCATTCCCTCTTCCTCGACGCCCTTCATGTCCTGCTAAGGCCGTAGGAGTAATTCAAATAGTAGATGTAGATACAGACTGAGCCTATTCCGGGTGGTGCCATACGAGAACTAGATCAAGAGTTTTCCTCAGCTATTTCGTAGGCAGTCGATATAAATGTAGTTTACATATTATCATGAGTCACTATCTTCAATAATATCGATGCCAAAAAAAAAGTTATCACCCCTTAGTCATTTCGATGTGCTGTCTTAAGAGTTATCTCTAAAAATAGGAAAAGGAGACGTAGCAACTGCTTTCTATCTAGCTATGAAGATAGAAATCCCGAGTGTGGGTTACTAATTTGACGCTCACGTCAGTCATATACAACCTTTTTGACTCATTGTGAGAATTACGTGGCTTAGTCCAGCCAAATACCGTTGCGTTTAAAGCTACGTGACAGTCAGAAGAAGTAGAATTAGGTTACCTGTTAGCTATCCATACGATTTCCATTGTCTTGGCTACCATGCCCGTAAGTTACTAAAACCTGTTCTAGGGCAGTTCTACTATAAATGAGATGACTTGCCATTTCTGAAGAATCCGTTTCCCGTCTCAAGCTTAATATTCTACGCTTAGTCTATGAGGTGTGATAATCTAGAGATTACCCCAGGAGTGAAGTAAGATTAGCCGCAAGGGAATTCCCGTAAAACTCCAAAATTGTGTAAGTATACGTATCGCATCTCTCAAGCGCTGTTGTGAGAATATCAGGCGAATTTTCAAAATACCAGGTAGTAAGAGCGGATGCCAGCTCCGAATTTTCATCGCCGAGGTAGAAGTTCTGACCTTCCTCTTCCGGATCTTCGGGTTTACCAAAGAGCCGCTGGGATATGCATAGATCCTGGAGTGTCAATGTTTCCCTCATCTGCCGCAAGAGTTTCGTGCATGACGTGGTGCGGAGCGAGAAATTGCGCATGTGGACGGTCCTCAACGTAGAACGGTGTAATTTGAAGAACTCAAAGAGCTCTGTTCGCTCACTTTCAAGGAAACTTAGCCGGACATCGCGCAGATTCTTCCACCTAAATCCGGGGGGGATAATACCGCGGAGGTCTCCCCTAACTAAATGCCACCGTGAAAAGATAGGGAAGTCAAGAGATAGGTATTCAAGCTCGGTTAAGCTTGTGAGTAAGGTTCGCATTGCCCCGGATCGAATTCGCTCGTCAAGGTCTGCCCTTGAAGGACCATCATTGCCATCAAAATGAAGAGAGAGAGACTTCAATTCACCACACGTGGCAGCAATTCGGTGAAGGGGTATATGGTGAAGCTGGCTCAGATCTAGATTGAAACCTTTAAGATCGGTTATTTTGATCGTAGAGTGTTCCAGCCCCTCCGTAATGGCGTGGAGCTGGTGTCCTGAGGGAAACACCTTGATGAGACCATCACCATATTCGTTCCTCACTGTGATCTGTTTGAGGCCCGTGAACTTCCGAAGGACCTCTTTAAAGAGCATGATGTCCAACTTCGATTCTACGCACCCTTTAGTTTCGCGGATGGAGTCTATCGAGCTTCGGTAAGTGGTGTCACCCATCGAGGACACGTCGCTATCTAGGTCAAACTCCCAGTTGGGGAAATCTAGAGAGCCGGGTTCGTAGATAAGTTCCCTGACCATTTTGCTAAGGACGGGATGATGAGCAATTGCCCGCAATTTGGCGATTCCGGAGTGGCTGAGATAAAAGCTAATCGTTTTGAATGCTTGGAAGGCACCTATAATTGCGAATGACTTGCAACAAAGTCGCAAAGATCTTGCTTCCGAAGGTGATAGGTGCGAGCACACCATATGAATCATCTCGGGTGGCAAATACAATTCTCGACGTTGAGACTTCATTTTCATAGTAGTCGATACAGGATTCTACTATATCGAATGATGTAGGTTAAGCCTTGACTCGTGGTGGGTGTATATGGATTAGTTTTCAGGTGAAGATTGGTCGTATTGAGGATGCACGTCTGTATTGAAGAATACCAACAATCAAGTCGAGTCGAACGGATATATCGAGCGAGCTCAATTATATAGAGTTTTAGAAGCTATCTAGTGCCTGATATTGAATATCCTAGTATTATTATATAAAACAATGCTATTGTACGAAGACAATGCATACGATGTTTGTTTTTACCTACTTGTACCCACAATGGATACAGTGAGTCTTCTACTTATCATCAAGGCCCGACCTAATGCTATATGTTCGGATAGATACATCACCAGCGAGAGAATCAACATCGTAGTTGTCTATATAGAATGAGAATATGATACCTTCAAATTAAGTCCTACCCTCGGCTTAGGAGCACTAACACATTAATTAATTGATTGATGTGTATTAAGCCTAGAATATTGAATGTGGCGGTGTCCACGGGTAGTGATGATAGTTGCGCCACTTCTGTAACTTCAAAATGTTCTAGGCTGTCGCGATTGTAGTGATCCACTAGGTAATTTTTTTTTCCGATCTTTTTCTGTCAATTCAATCTTGAGTACATCTATGGATGTATGTACCTAGATTTCTATATACTATGTATTCCATCGATGGATATCAATACAATTCTATGAAATATTTGTATTTCCATCGTTTACTACCTGTTAGGTACCTACCTACCTAAAACATTAGTTTGAACTTGCTGGTCGCCCTCCCCTAACCGCGACAGTAGCGTGCCCGAGTAACATGATACAAAACGCAGCCAGGAGCAAATACTCCTTGCGGAAAAGCGATCTTACCTGTTGCTGTAGTATCTAGTTTTCAGATCGACCTGATCTTGGGGTGTGTCGTCATAGCCAAGTGACCCCTGATACGCCTCAGCCAATCACTTCTCCTGAATCCATCGGTTCCTGGCCAGAAAGGGTAATGACCAGTCACACACTAACCGACTTCTAGTAGGCGAGCTGCCAAGTTTCCTGCTTCGACTCGGTCTTCTCTTATTTCTTATAGGAACGTTACTGGTTGATGCAATTATGGCATTCAACCTCCATATCCATGATGTAGTGGACCAAGGGCCGTTGGCTCGCCGTTACATCCAGCTCCAGAAGTCCCTTGGCTATTATGTTAAATACCGATGGTACTGTATCTATACCCAAGTAACCTGGGGGTTCTGATGCCGGTATTGGCCCCCCTGTAGCCATTATGCGCCTTGACTGCTCCTAGGAACCTCTAACAGATGCTCCGTGACCTCATATCCATATATCAAGATGCCATTCCCCCTCCCATAATCATCACTGTGCATGGTGTGGCGATACCCTTCTATACCGAGTGCCCGACCGTAGACCACCTACATATCCAAATCCCTCGCGATACCCGAACTTCTTTTCGCCATGACCTTCACCAAAATCTCCCATAACTGTTCCGAGCATAGAACACAACAAAACGCGACCGGACGCCCTAGATTTAACTCACAAGTAACATCGGATCGTCTAAGAGAAGGTTCAAGGCTTCCAACGTTCCCGATGGTTAGCAACATTCGAAGGGGCCGGCAGTCGATATTCAAAGAGGTAGGGTTGAGCGAGGAGGAACAAGACGAACAACAAGACGTGACATCCGAGACGTACGAAGAAAGTACTACTGGCGAAAGGATGGGATCGGTCTCAGAAGCGACTTCGCCAGTAGAAGGGAAAGCGCCGGAGGGTGAAAATACATCGAAGACGAAACCGGGGTGGTTATCGAAATTGGCGCCGACGAGGCGCCCGAGGATTAAAACTGCTTCTAGTGCGCCACCTCCCACCACCGCAGGGCTGCATAGGCTCTCAATGATCGCTCTGCTCATAGCAATTGTTCTTCCCACCATTAGTTATAATAACGGCCGCAAGAAGGTTGAGATTAGCGGCGCAGACGCAGGCGTAATTCGATCGACCTCCGACCCTATCATCGAAACCCGACAGAATAGCCCAACCGATGTCTGCACGAGATGGGCTGGCCAAAGTGAGTTTTCGAATCCGTATCGCTATTAAGAAGTATGGAACTAACCCGATAGGCGCTTTAATTAACGGGACGGTTTATTTTTACGGTGGCCGATCTAAGACGCAGGGGGATCAGGAGGCAGACACGTGGAGTATGTGGGACAGTGCAAAACAAGTACAATTCTGCTAACTTCCACCTAGACAACGACTTCATTACCCTTGATCTCACCAAATCGTGGGATATCAGCTCACCAGCTCTAAATGGCCTTCCCCGACCATCTGGCCCCCCTGCCGTGTCTCTTGGCTACCTCTGGAATGATCTCGATCGTCTATACCTCTACGGTGGTGAATTTTCCGATAACCCTGTTACACAGCCAGCACCTATCTCGACGTGGATGTATGATGTCGGTTCATCGACTTGGTCCGAACTCCAGAACCCCAAGACTTCAGCTGGAAATTTCTCAGACCCTGAAGGCGTCCCAATACAGCGAGCTGCAGAGGGCGCTGGTATTTCCGTCCCGGAATTAGGCGTCAGCTGGTATTTTGGAGGTCATCTCGACTGGGCCACTACACCGGGATGGTCGAATCAAGTCGACCGAGTCTACTTGAAGAGTCTACTTGAGTTCACGCATCCCGGTTACGCCAACTCAGGCGTCGACTCGCTCCGCTCTTCTGGCGCTCCATCGCAAGGCGCCTACCGTAATATCACGTGGGGCGGCATTCAAAACCAAGAGGGCTTCACAGAACGAGCCGATGGTGTTCTTGTCTACGTCCCCGGTTGGGGACCGAACGGCATTTTACTCGGTCTCGGCGGAGGAGTGGTTGGAGAACACGAGACCACGGACGCATTCTCTTCTATGAGCACCATTGATGTTTACGATATCAAAACAAGTACCTGGTATCATCAGCAGACATCCGGCGAAGCACCGCAAGTACGGGTCAATCCATGCGCGGTCATTTTCTCGGCTCCCGATGCTAGCTCTTTTAACATCTACATGTACGGCGGGCAGAACCTGCTCCCGTACGGGAACCAAACCCAGTACACAGACATCTGGATCCTAACTGTGCCTTCATTCACATGGATTAAAGTCGACACCACGACCAGCAACGAGCCGCGCGCGCGCGCAGGCCACCAGTGCGCGGCGCGCGACGGCCAAATGGTCGTGATCGGCGGGTACGTGGGGACGCAGATCCCGTGCGACCGCCCGGGGATCTACAACTTCGACGCCTCAAAGCTGCAATGGAAGAGCTCCTTCGACGCGGCCGACCACCCCGCCGACGCGCACTCCGACAACAGCATCCTCGCCGGCAGCTTCGGGTACCAGGTCCCGGGCGTCGTGCAGTCCGTCATTGGCGGGTCGTCCGACGGTGGGGCGACCGCGACGCAACCCGCTTCGGGGCCCGCGACGGATGGGCCGTTTAAGACTGGCACGCCCCCCGTTTTTACAGTTACACAGGCTGGTAGTACGGCGACTATAACTAACGGGCCGATGGCCAGCGGCCCGACTACTCCCGGCAACGCGCCTGCGCAGGCCGCGAGCGCAAGCGGTGGCCTCATCGCCGCGGGTGTGATCGCCGGGTTCGCGGGTCTAGCCGCTTTATATCTCGGGTTCTGCGCGTGGTTGTACCGCCGGCAGGTATCCGCGTATAAGCGACACATGGCGGTTGCGAACCGGTACTCAGGGGCCATGGAAGAAGGCGGAGGAGACTCTGGCAATTACGGCGCCGCGGCTGCCGCGGCAGGTATGCGCGAGAAACTACGCAAGCACCGGCGCGGCTCGTCGAGCGGGGAGAGCGAACACTTCGGCTGGGTGGGGCATCTCAGCGAGCCGAAGTGGGCGGCGGCGGGTCCTGGGGGCGATGAGCCGAGCCCCGGCACTTCAGGGACGGGGTCGGGCTCGGGGCGGCTGAGACCGAGCGAGGATCGGAGCCCCTGGGGCTATGATAGCTATATTGGGGGTGGTGGCGGCGCGGGCGTTGGACGGTCGAAGAGCGGTGCGAGTCGGAGTACGGCGAGTGGAGGGTCTGCGGAAGCATTGCTGGATGGGCGGCAGCCAAACTTTATCAGTGTGGTGCTGGGTCCGCGACGGGCGTTGCGGGTTGTGAATGGGATGGAGGATCAATGATTCGTTCTTCTCTTGCCTCTTCGCCGGTTATTGGTTGGCGAGTGTAATACGTAATACGAGGATATAAAACGGGACGACGAAAGATCTTATGAACTGGATGGACACGATGTATGAGAAACGATATATGCGGGTCCTGGGCATTCGCTTGATTCTGTGGGATTATTGTACGATACCCGATTCTGTCCGCGCGAGTTAGGCAGATATTATGAAATAGCTCCAGGAGCCTCTGAAATATGTTATGATATCATCAAAATAGTATATACAATTTCCGGCATATTCGTCCCCTGATGGATGGTATATGTTCTAACAAGTCGTAAAGGTATCCGCCTATGTACCCAAAACGCCAACCCAAATTGAATGTTTTCCACCATACCGCAAGCATGCCCGATTCCGTAGCCATAATCACGTCTCGATTCGCATAAACTATTCCATACGGTATATGGGTATCTCTGATGCCAGCAAGTCCCGCTCCGCCAGGTTAAAAATGTCGAGGTTAAGGTCGTTGCTTATCCTCGCCATGAAACGTTCAACCCAAGAAGCTTCGTCAATGTCTCCAATCTCCTTTAGTCGATTGACCGTGTCCAAGGCAAGACAAACGAGACGTCTTCGAAATATTGAGTCGAGGTCGGTTGAACGGTTGCTAACACGATGCATAAGCTGAACGGCGGCGGAATGATTTGGCGTCAGAGGATGATGTAGTTCTAGGTGCGCCACATCTAGCGGCTTACCGAGTGGACGTCCGATATCGACGAATGCTTCAAAAAGAGGTGCGGAAGGTTTCGGTCGCTCTGAAGCAAACACCGTTGAAGACCAGGATATATTCGTCCAAACATTCTTGAAGCTATTTAGCGCTGTTCCATTTTGTTTAGGAAACACGTCATTTGCACGTATTATGACTTTATAAGCGCCATCCAGGTGCGTCTTCTTGCCCCAATATGTGGCGTTGGCGTTTTTCACGATAGCATACAGCAAGTTCTTCAGAGCTTGGGATTGGGCGCTCGCGGCTTCTCTATCCTTGCTATGGTAAGTAGCAAAGCGCTCAACCCACGTCCAGGCGACCTCGTCTAGACCTTCGGCGTACAAGAAGGGTATGAGGTGTGAAACCAAAGCCCCTTTGAGAGAACGTGGGTCGTTTTCAAGGCCAGACGCACGAAGCCATTGGATTACGCGGAACCCGGCGCCGGACTCAGCCATGGCTTGTCGAATATCGTCGGGAGATTCGGCTTGGAACTGGGATCGCAACTTGACGAGAAAGCCTGCAGCACGGGACGGGGTCATCAGACCTCTCGACACGGCCGAATCGAATACATGGACTTCATTTATCGGCTTCTTGTTTTCTGGATGCGCGAATAAGGGATTCGAGAGAATTTCACGTAGGTGACGATCGGTTGGTCGTTGACGACTCGGGGTATCTAACGTAAGAGAGGAAGATGATGTAGGTGTCGGCGTGGAGAGGAGGGGTTTGCTGTTCCGGTGAGCTGATTTTTGCGGTATCGATTCATCATTATGTTCCCATGGATGTTCTTTATCGAGGTTCTTCCGGAATGAGGTCGTGATGGAATCGAGCAACTGCTGGGACTCACGGCGACTTAACGGTAAGGGTTGGTGTATCTTGGGGAGGAAACTCTTAAGCGAGTTGCGTGAAACGGACCCAACCACCATCTTGAATCTCTGGCGATTGCGAAGAAAGACGATCCAAGTATGGTGTTAAGAGGGAATCTGGGCTTGGGTGTGTTTAACCCATCCGCGATCTCGTCGGCGTCACCAGTGAAGTGTTGAGATAGAGACGTTGTGATTAATTCAATGGGTCGATTCCAAGATTGTCGATTGCGGGGCGAGCGATCCAATTAATGCAACATTACATAATCTATACACCTTACAGGTTATTGGCTTCCTATCCGATATATGATCTTAATGAGATGGTTACATAGCTCTCACTGTACTAAGCCGTTTGAGGAACCTGGCTTTCAATTCCGAAAATGAACCATCCGCCATTGCCGTGGGCCCTTACATATGGATTCAACCCATGGATGTTTTCATTAGCGCTACTAACTTCCCGAGGTCAGGTTGCCGATATTAAGATGATGTAATATCTATGGTTTCTAACTTACGCGCTCATAGTAAGCATCTCAGCTTTTCAAGTTCAAGTTTTCCTACGTGTATAAGGGAAGCAACATTTAAATAAAATCAAATTCGATGGTTCTTGGTGACATCACAGTGCCTAGTATTGCAAAGTTCGAAAACGACCGGGCCCCGAGTCTACATGTAGCTATGCGAGATAAGATAGTGATATGTATCCCCTAATGATCCTAGGGCACTGTCCAGGTGAGCAGTGAATCAAATGATAAGCCAAACTTACGACTGAGTCAGATGGTGGTCGTACCTAGAGTTAAGCGCGCGGCGGGAATGGGACCATCACCAGGTACCTGGATATATCATATTTGCGATATAGGCACAACCAGGTACCTTAAATACGGTTAACGTGAATGAAGCTTCAAGTTCTAATGAATCGATCTAAGAGGTCTCCGAAGTAGGTAGTCAATGTTTCCCAGCCTTACGGCGAGGAGGGAGCGAGCGAATGAATTGGTTTCAACTGGAATGGAGCAACAAGCACAGTTTAAGGGAGAGTATTTGGCATGGATCTTTACCAAACTGAATAGCAGTGATTCGTCTATTTATGCCCTGATATATTGACTATTTTGTGGCAATAGATAACCTAGAAGTATACATATCTAGTCTACTTATGTAGTATTATCTACCAATTAAGGATTCTCTGATAGATGTCTAGGTAAATACTAATTAGCTGGATACTAGATTTGATTGACACGTGAGCGCTACTTATGCTATATTAGGCGTTGTACTCATCAGAGAGCCTGTGTAAACTATACTGTGATGATATGTTTGCTAAGCAAGCCGGAAAAGTCAACTTTCACCATAAAGGTGAAGGCATAAGTGGACAGACGATATATGGAGTATGTACACCTGGCATACCTATATGTAGGTTATCTTATAGGCGTCCCAATGAAAAGGGAGAAAACATTATGACCGGTCATACCTTAAGAGTTACAGAGTTACACTGGACAACACTGAAAACATTCCACAATATGATCCAATATTTATAATACGAAAGGTAGGTACCCAATCCCTAATTCCATAGTACGTAGTGCTAGAATCGTGGATGCCGTTTTAAGACATACAGGCTCGAATATGTCGAATGTGTCGAATATGGAGCTTGGCAATTCAATGTTCCTTCTAACACCGTGCCGGAGCCAAGCAAAGATCAAGCTTCCCCATAGATTTCTGTACTGTATTTACGTAGATACTGACTCGCACGTGCCATTATGTAGTCCCACCCGAATGGTTGGCGAATCAAAACAGTAGATATACCTAGAATTATGGGACAGTAATCCCTACCCAAGTCAGGTCAGGCGAGTTCAGGGAAGGCACAGATGCACCAATCCAGACTGAGTGCTGAGGTCCTCCCTTAGTACCTACCATGTACTGTATATACATGCCTGCCAGTTCTAAGCACTTGAGGTTAACCCAAAATGTTTAAGGTTCAGTGCTAGGCAAGTACATATCATAGGTACCTGGCTGAGTACAGTAGGTACCTATCTGAGTACCTAGACAGTACCTTCCTCAAGGACTATCTAATAATCCAACAGCCGAAAAAGCCTTCAGATAGATGGATCCACCATCCATCCAAAATCCACTTCCCTTTTTCGCTGCAAGCTCTCTGGATTGCCTTCTCCCACACTTAGGTACAACAAAAACACAAAAGCACAATAATCTCAATCATACTGCTGCACTGAAGCCTCTCCTCCTTCATCCACCGATTGCCATTGTCTGGAGACAATTGGCCAATTCGCCTGTCGTCGCGTTATTGACACGTCGCAGCCTTTGTCAGCCTCACCTGCGTCCACTTCCACATCCACATCGCATACAGTGTACAGTGCCACGCGCGCCCCCAACTTTCTTCCTCTTTCCTCATACCACATAACCACATAACCACATTCCACATTCCCAAATCAATCCTGACATCTTCACATCCTCACATCCTGACACTTAACCTTCCACCTCTCTCGCTATCTCGACAACACCCGATACCTTGATTTCATCGTCGATTCTCCCTTCTAAGAAGGGTTTCATTAACACAATTCATCACTGCCTAACTTAGCTGTTAGAAATGGCTGAGGTTCAGGCTCGATCACAGGCACCCTCCTCTCGTGGCCGAGGTAGTGGCCGAGGCGGCAGAGGAGGTTTCGCCACCCGCGGCTCATCCAACAGACGATCAAATGGCGACAAATTAACCCTTGCAGACGCGATGCCCTCTGACGATGATGGGGATGTTAGTCAGCTCAGAAAGCAGTATGGGAACAGCAAGCTAGATGCTATCAAAGAGCTCTTCCCGACTTGGTCTGATGCCGATATTCTCTACGCTCTTAAGGAAACTGATGGCGACGTTGAGGTCGCCGTTAATCGAATTGCCGAAGGTACACTGAAAACATTTCTATCACCCTCAACCTCCTTCTTTTCGCTTTCTCCCTTGACACCCTGTTTCACCATATTAATAACATCTCACTTATAGGTACGATTTCCCAATGGGGCGAAGTCTCGAAGCCGAAGAAGACTACTGCGCGTCCCAAGGCGAAGGAAAATTCAACCTCAACTGGCATCAATGAATCGTCTGGTAACACTAGACCCGCTCGTGGTGGTCGATCAGACGGCGCACGAGGTGGACGCGCTCGGGGCGGCGAGCGAGGTCGAGGAGGTGGCCGAGGCCGAGCGACTTCTCACCTCGCTACTAACGGCCATCGATCTAAGGAAAACCAACAGTTCTCTGTTCCGACTGAAGATTCTCCCAGCTGGGGGGCCCCTACTATTACGAATGACGAAGCGATTACCAACGATGTCGGCGCCTCAGCCTGGGGCCCAACCGAAACTACCACCGAAGCTGTCACCGCTCCGAAACCTGCCACTGCGACCACAACTACTACGACTGAATCTACGCCCGCGAAACCTGCCGTTATCCCGCAAGGCACACAGAAGACTTGGGCTAGCATGCTACGACAATCGACCGCTCCGAAACCTGTACCGAAGCCGAAAGAGACACCTGCGCCGAAGCCCGCCGAAGTTCCTGAGCTTCCATCCGTCGAACCTACAGTTTCCGAACCCGAACCTCAGCCTACAACTGAGGAGCCGCCTAAGGAAGTCGTCGAGCCGCCCGCTCCTGCGGAACCCCCTAAGGTCGTCGAACCCGAAGTCGCTCTCCCCCCTCCCGAAGATGACTTAACCCGAGTCAACTTGGAGCAGCTACCCGATGAGTCGAAGCCCCCGGCGACTGCTACAGCGGCCAGTACGACAGCCGATTCGTGGGATCCCCGACAGCACCCTCAAAGCGCCGCAGTTACTCCGCTCTCAGCCTCGCAGGCGCAACATCAGGCCGCACGTCCCACTGCTAGTGGTTACGCAGCAACAGCTATCAAAGCTACCGAACGCCCTACACCTCGTATGCCAAGCTACCAAAAGCGTATCCTTGAGCAGGAAGAGGCCGTTCGAATGCCTGGGAACCGTGAGGTTGACCGTGCTGCCGTGCAATTTGGTGCTTTCAGCCTTAACGGAATCGAAGACGATATTGATGGCGATCGCGAAGACCCTGAGACACGAACTCAGCCTCCCCCCGAATCCCCCGTTGCCGTTCCTCGTGCTTCGTTGCCCCCAGTTTCTCAACCTGCGGCGGTTCCCGATGCATTCCCACAGGCTCAGAAGCCGGCTACTTCTCTGCCTTCAGCACCCGGCACAGCTGGTAGAATCCCCACTCAGAAACATCGAAAGAGACGTCGTACTAACCGTCAATTAGCAACACCAGTAGCCCCACCTACCGGTCCCGCTGCTACTACAGTCCAGCGTACGTCACTCTATCCACAGACCAAACACCCTACTAATACTTGCACAGCGCCTCAAGCGCCTTCAAGCACCCAGCAATTCGGACGTTATGGCCAGACGAACGCACAGGAAGCGGCAGGCTTTTCACAGAAGCCATACGAGTCTTTCGGTCAGCAGAC
Source organism: Hypomontagnella monticulosa (assembly GCA_902825475.1). Taxonomy (NCBI): domain Eukaryota; kingdom Fungi; phylum Ascomycota; class Sordariomycetes; order Xylariales; family Hypoxylaceae; genus Hypomontagnella; species Hypomontagnella monticulosa. Next base: position 4,460,422 of record CADEBF010000003.1, on the reverse strand, counting down.
AGCCACTAGCTCGGCCAGTCTCGACAGCTTCCCGGCACCGACAACTCAAGCGCCCGGCCCGCAAACCGGAGGCGCATTCAGCTCGGCGCCGAGTGAATATTCCTCCTATTACACCGCTGATCCGCAGAGTCGAAATGCGTATAATAACAGCAACTATTACGGCGGGCAATACGGACAACAGCACGGTGGTCAAGGTCACCACGAGACCTCGAATGCCCCGAACCGTGGATTCGGTGGCTACAATGCCACGCAAACTGACAATCTTAGCCAGTACCCCCAGAGCGGTGCCCAACAGACTAGATATGGAGCTGCCGCTTCCGCTGAATCCCATAACAGCGGCCACAACACACCTAATCCTATTGGCCAAGGTGGTCAGCAGACTTCTGCCACTCAAACTAATCAGTCGCAGTCCAATATCCATCAGCAACAGCCGCACGCCAACCAGTACCCTTATTCGCACCCTTACTATTCGAGCCCCTACTATGCTCAGTACATGAGCCAGTACAGTGGTGGTTACGGACAAGGTGGATACGGCGGTGGTCCCTACGGCAAAGGGCTTTACGGTCAGCCTCACCAGTACCAGATGTCCCATCAGGGCCCTTATGACCCCAGCTCTTCTCCTGCTACTGGTGGCTTCGGCCAATCTTCTCTCGGTGGTCGCGACAGTGGAGTCGGCTCCAGTGTCGACAACTACGGCCGAGCAGGCTCCGCCCAGTCGGGTCCTCCCGGTGGTCTTGGCAGTAGCGGATTTGGGGGTATGCACGATACGTTCGGACGTGGTTCGGGCTATCCTTCCCAGACTGGCCAGTCTTTCAACGCCCCGAATGCACCCGCTTCGAACACCGGCTCAGGTAACGATGACCTGAAGCCGTACGGCGATTCCAAAGCTACCGGAGGACCTAGTCCGTCACTCGGCGCCGCTGCCCGACCCGGATCCGCCACGAACACCACACCCGCGGGATCCGGCCTTCCTCCTCCGCAGTCAGCCCAACAGGGTATGGGCGGATATAGTGGATATCCAAGCCACCTAAGCCACGGTCTTCACGGCAATCAGTCCGCTGGTAGCGCATACGGTCTGGGTGGCAACGCCGGTCAAGGTCACAACAACGGCCAGTATGGAGGATACGGAGGTAACCAGGGCTTCGGGACTTACTACGGTCGTCAGGGACAAGGATGGGGCGGAAACTACCATTAAGCATTGCAGATCGGAAACCCCACAGGACCCGAATTGACAGTGTGGGTTGGGTTTAGGTAGTAGTACTGAAAAGGTATTCAAGTACTACTAATATTAGTGACAGCAATGCCATACCAACTTTTTTCCCCGGAAAGTTTAACATCTGAGGAGACTTTCTCTGCCTTAATGGATTGAGGGTGTCATTCGCTCTCGTTTTTCCCGGCGGGGGCAGGCATGGAAAGGGCCAAAAAGTTATTGTTAAGGCACCATAAGGGGGGGTCCGAGGTTTGCATGTACGATTGTTTTTCCTTACAAAGGGTTCAGTCTCTGGCATCGAGGCTACGGTGCCTACACTAGGATTAGGATGATACCGCTAACAAAAGAACCTTTCATATTCGATTGAGCAAACCGGCTGCGGTAATTACTGGTGAAGGTCGACGAGGGTGACACGTGAATTTGCTATTGTACAAAGAAGTAATCTATTGGTATGGGTTGGTGGTTTTTTGTCTCGAAGATGGACTGCTGGGCTGGCGGAATGGCGAGTTGAGACTATGAATTCAGAGTCATGCGGATTGATTCGACTCATCACACCGCAACCCAATATCGTATCATGTATGATGTGGGGTAAAATGCAGTGGGCATGTATTGATTGACAGGGTCTGAGGCTTCTCCTTCTAGACCCTTGCATTCTTTGCGCCTGTAGTCATTCAGTGTATGAATCCTATGAAATGATTTCACTACAGAGCTTCTTCGGGCACGTCCAAGTAGGGGTCATCATTCCGATTACCACCGTCGTATAAGTTGCGCACCTCTTTGATTCGGTCTCCTTACTCCTAACAGTAATCGTCGACCATATCGGTTCGATAGAATTGATGTAACAACGGGAATGTCACCAAGAGGTGAGGTAGTAGGCAGATATAGGTCGGCAAGTCTAGCGACCTGCATATCAGGGTCCCATGTAACTGGCTTCCGTGACCGCTGAACTCGGGGCTACCAGGGGTAGGGGATATGATGCCAGCCACCCACATTGCAACATCAGCTATCAAATACTTATACTATCAGATCATGGTTGAGGCTGTCGTGTTGATTCATTGGTCGGCGACTGTGTAACCCCGCACCAAACCATGGGGGCATCGCAGGACCTGACTGGGAACAATTGTCAGGCACTAGAACGCCTAAATTTGTAGATTGCCTCAAGGCATATTCGGGGATTCGGGGTTGAGCCGCATGGGATGCGATTCCAGAAGATAACGGGCACACATACTCCCCTTGTTTATAGTCCAAGGTCCTCTCCCCTATGTAGACCAAATCGACCCATATTAATAGAGCCTCATGTATTAGAAGCCCAGAATTTCTTCCATGGAACTTCGATTTCTGCACTTGTGTTGTGATATGCTTCTCGTTTAGTTATCGGATTAATCTTGCGACAGGGTCCTCAAACCGTCGAAGATATATGGAAAAAGCATGCCTTAACCTATAAGCTTCCTACGACGCACGACTTGGATATCTCTTGTACGACTACCTCATTTCATATTACTCGACAGATCGTAACACCCCTGTGTGCAAATGGATCCGTCGTGGCCCTATAATAACTATCAGTTGGCAACTGAGAATAAACCACAGCCGACTGTTGGGGTTCGAGATGGCGATGGCTTGCTTAATCAATATTCACCTTACCAATATCAGCAGCCTTACGTAGACACTTCTGAAAGCATCAAACCAGGGAAGAAAGACCGATTCCTTCAATGGGCCGGAGACCTATGGCTATTTGAAGCTCTGGCTTCTATCATCAGTCTTATCTCGCTTGCGGGTATTGTTATTACCCTCGTGCTACACGCCGATCGTCCATTGCCCCGATGGCCATTCAGTATAACAATCAACGCCTTGGTCTCTACCCTGGCAACTATCTCGAGGTCGTCCCTTTTGGTCTCGGTTACGGCAGCATTAGGCCAGCGGACATGGGCAAGACTGAGTAAGGGCCAGAATCCTCTGTCCGACTTGGAGACGTATGGAGGTGCGGGCAGGGGCCCTTGGGGTTCATTAGTGTTGCTATGGTCAACCAAGATGGGGTAGGTTAAGAGACAAGATCGCTGTCTATGTGTGTAACTTGCTGACTTAAGAATCAAAGTGATTTTGCGTCACTTGGGGCGGTGGTTATTATTCTCAGCTTGGCCATGGATCCGTTCATACAACAGATCACGAGTTTCGAATCCGCTCCCCAGCCGATGGGACAGTCCAACGTATCCGCACGAGTAATCTTCGAGACGGGTGTGAACCCGCTGGGATCGATTTCACCGAAAGCGTTTAGCCAGACACCCGCGGCCTTTATCTCTCTCCTGACACAGGGGCTCTACTTCGACGGCAATCTCTCCGACGCCTTTAGTCGCAACGCGCTACAATTGCATCCGACGTCATCCGGGGGCAACGTTTCCTTTGACACGGCCGAGACGCTCGCGGTCTGCTCAGAGTGTGCTAACCTGACGAGTTACCTACCACCACCCGAGCACTACGATGGTCCGCCGAAGAAGGGATACTCAAATAACTCCTGGCGGTGGATGCTCCCAAATGAAGTAACGACCCACTGGACGATGTTCGGGGATAGGAGCACTTTGGTCATCGCGATGAATACTTCGTTTAACCCGATGGTGTTGGACAACAGCGGCCGCCTCGTCATCATGAACGTGTCGGCGATCATACCGGGCTGGACGATAGACAACTCGAAGAAGCCACCAGTGGGGACCGGACACCCCGGCGCCGCTCAGGAGTGTTCGCTATATTGGTGTGTGAACAAGTATGACAGCAAGATGACCGGTGGTGTCTTGACCGAGACTTTGAATTCGTCTTTCTCGGAAGCTACCAAGGAGCCTAGTGTTCCGTTCTACTCGCTGAAGCCGCCGGGTTCAAACGCATCATTCTATAAGGAAAACAGCCAGCTATACGGCGACTACCCTACCGGCTGGATCAATGTAAGCGGCTCTCAAGCTTTTATGTTATACTTCTTAGCCTACCCCTTTTTTTATCTCATGATGCAATCACCCCGCTGAGATACAGTATACTGACCTTTGCCTGTCCCACAGGGCACGTTTCTGATAAACACAGAATCCCACAAACTCATTTCGAATTATGTCGCAGGCCGCCTGAACGTCGCGGCTGTTTCCCTGAACTACTACCAACAGGGGGCCGCGCTAACAGACAACGACGTCGCGCTGCGATTCTACTCCAAGGCTTCGTGGGAGGGGGATAACCCCACGCCTAAGTTCGACATGCAGGGCATCATCGACGCGGTCGCACAGGGTATGACGACTGTAGTGCGCACGGCCGACGGTACCGCGAACTCCACGGCTGTGGATGCCATCGTACCTGTGCCGGGCATAGAAACGGCGCTGGAGGTCTTTGTACGCGTTAGATGGGTCTGGATTATCTTGCCCGTCGTCTTGCAGGTCGCCTCGATTGTTTTCGTCTGGACAACGGTTGCGAGCAGCAAGAGCCAGGGCCTGCCTGATTGGAAGTCATCTCCGATAGCGATATTGTTCTTTGGGATGAGATTGTCGAATCACGTTCGACATGAGGGTATAGAGAAATGGAGTGAGATGGTCACTCTTGCTAAGGACTATTGGCCTGAGATCCAAGTGAAACGGAGACGATGAAAGTACGATATTGGAGATGTTATGTACCTAGTAAATTCAGGAGAAATGAGTCGTCGATATCTGGGGTTGGAATTAATTATAATTTTATCTATAATATAATGTTATTTCATAAGATGTGTACGTGGTTATGGCTAAAGAGCATGAACAGAAAGAGGCCGGTTCGGTATGTGAGAAAAGCAGTCTCTGTGTTACAGAGGTTTAACACCTTGTAAGCAAGATCTCAGAGAAATACTAGGTAATGTAGGTCAACATTCATTGACAGCCTCTTAACTACGTGGCGTAGCGGCGTGGCGTTTATTCGCAATATCCCCCAAATGCTAACGTACATTATTACGCAACTCCGCTATAAGCCAGCAAATTTGGACTACCACTACCAGCATTAACAACCACGCCTGCGATCGCGAGCTCCTTAATACGGTTCACAGTATCCGCCGGCGAATCTAAGCCCGTCTCCACACTCTTCAGATACAACGCTAGGCCTGCAGCATGCGGCGACGACATCGAGGTGCCGGAATTCACGGACTCGACGCCCTCCTTATTCCACAGTGATGCTACATCGACTCCCGGCGCGAACACATCCACGCTCGTCCCGAAGTTACTGAATTCGGCCCGCGTTCGATTCCAGTACACGGCGCCGACGGTCAAAGCCGTCTCTGCAGAGGCTGGGGAACGCGTCGATGCGTCGGCGTTGTCGTTACCAGCGCCAACCACGGAGAGCACGCCCAGCGCGGAGGCGGCGTCGACGGCGCTATTGAGCATCGGGGTGGTTGGAAATGCTGGGGTTTTGTTAGATGCGAATCAAGGGCCAAGGGTTTCGTCGGGGGCGGGGGAATGGGGTAAGTTTAGGTACCTAGACTCATGTTGATGATAGACTTGGCAGCTCGTCCGGGGGTTGCGGTCATGTTGTTCACGGCCCAGTCAATACCATCGATGACGTGAGCCACTGTCGAGTAGCCCTAGATTGAGGGTTCATGTCAACGATACGCGCTTGGCTAACTAGAGTTCTGAACGTCCAACTTACAAGCCCCCTGACAACCTTCACGTCAACGATGGTCGCCTTCTTCGCCACGCCATACGTGTTGGAGGCAATAGTGCCGGCAACGTGGGTACCATGGCCGAAATAGTCGTCGAAGGATTCGGTGCCATCCCACGCGTTGTAACCCTTGATGGCACGGCCGCCGAACTCGCTGTTGTTGGTCAGAACCCCCGTATCCAATATGTATGCGTAGGTCTCGGCTCCGCCTTCGCTATCATAGGTGTATGTATGACCCCGTATATTTCCATCAGTAAGCGGAGTTCGCGACGATAAAGCCTCAAGACCCCACGGCGCGTTCGTCTGCTTTGTTAAGGATGTCAGATATGCCACCCTATCGGGCTCAACAGCTAGGACCTGGACGAATTAGCGGCTGCGAGTCTTGGCGAATCTGACGTGATTTGGCATTACATTTTCATGACCCCGGATCTGGGCAACGGTGTCTTCGTCAAATTCGCCCGCGTACCCGTTGAAACTCCCAAAGCCGTACGTCTTCTCGAGACCGGTGGTGTCGCGGCGCGAAAGGCTCCGTCGGTGCACGCCTTGGACCCAGGACAAGTGAGCCTGGGCATCTACGCCCGGCTTGAGACTCACGATATATTTGCCCGGGATAAGATCGCCGTCTTGTAAAGCAGAAATATCGACCGGTGCAGTGAGCGCTGGAACGGCCAGTCCGAAGACAGCTAAGACTACCTTTGCGAAGTGCTGCATCTTGTCAAGCCCTGTTGTCCTAACCGTTGAAGACCCGGATCGAAAGAAGACATTCTAACTAGGGGCCTGGTACAAGCTTATATTTCCTTCCGGGACGGCCCCTTTCTTCTAGAAAGAGTAAAGAATCCATTTCCTCGTATTCATACCTGCGGTAAACCCCCTCACGTCCCCAGATATCATCCGACTCGTCCAGAAGGAGGCGCTAAAAAACGGCTATTGCCTGCATGGATGCCGGTCGAGAATGTCGTGAACGGACCCGCGAACCTGACCTGGAAGGTGTCTGGAAATTGCCGTTTCATTGCCAAGCCGTAAGCCGGGTAAGATGTTAAGAGTGGGTACGGAGGCATGATCCTGTCTACACCCCTGTTCAGAGATTAAGTAAGATCTAGGACTTCATGATATCTACTTAGAGTACGTATTCAACTAGTAATAAAGATAGTTCATATGACAATAGCTCTAGTCCCTAGCAACATTGTTCCCTAGAAGGATAGAAGAAAATAAACGAAGATGGAGCAGAGAATCCTGGGCCACCGTGGTGAGCTACCTACCGTACCTTGGTAAGTGTTTTCGGCCCTGAGGGGGAGGGAGGCGATCCTACATAGACCACAATAACTTTGCTCTACCTAAGAGTGCTAAAGAAATAATAACATAGAGAAGGTGTCTATTATGTCAGATATGGCTCAGATAGAACCTCGCTTTCTTTCCTTTTTAAAGGAATATGATAAGTAGGTACCAAGGGAATAAATGAAAAATAAGTGTGAGATAACCAGTAAATCCTCACCGAAATCACCTTGCCTTCCATAACCACCAAATAACACCAAGCAGCTAAACTATTCCCCACAAGAATAGTTTGCTCACTACCCAGGCGTCATTGACTGGAGAATAGGTTCCTCAGCTGTGACCCACGGTGGCTTATGGCCTCGATGATCCCGTACATAATCTCTTGTCGTTGAGGATAGTTGACCATGACAGAGTTACCATCGGCGGTATTCCCTTCGATAATCACGTCATCCCCCTTCCAATTGTCGACCGCTTCTTCTGGTGCATTGAACATAGTTGCTCTTTTTTTACTTTTGTTGTTCCTGACGATCTTCTTTGCCGAAGCAAGAGATAACGGCTTGGAGGTTTGCGATGGAACTTCTGTTGCAGTCTCAACGGCTCGGTCTTCCGGCGAAGGTGTGTTATCAGCAGAAGTAGGATTCATCTTATCTGTCGCTTCGTAGAACACTTCTATTGCTGTCAAAACCCAATAATCAGCATATCTAAGTCGAATATGAGTATAGAAACATACCGTCTTCTCCCCTATTATCAAATAGATTGTTGGTTTGGAACGTTCCTCGCGTGCCCAGTCCCTCGATCGCACGATCCAATCTGCTGATCGACGTTGCTTGGGATTTAATGCAGTTGTTGATATTCTGGCTCAAGCCAACGTTGTATAAAAGGATGTAGTAGTTGAGGTTGTCTTTGGCAAGTTCAAGCTCCTTGAATTCGGCTTGCAATATCTTCTCTTCCTCCGGATTAGGGAACAACGCGCTGCCAACGAGCCTTATATTTGATTTTTTCACGTTTTCCTTCGCAGTACTGAGTCGGTCGTTGAGCTTCTTTCCAGCTTCATCAACGCCCTGGAGAGCGCGAATTATAGGTAGCGTATGCAAGGCCTCTTCGTCTTTCACTATGTTAATCAGTCTGCTCGTTCGTATGACTTCTCTCTCGTGTTCGCGGATGGAATTGCAGAGGTTCTTTCGGCTATTTATTGCACCTCGAATAGACTGGGAGAGGTTGATGCACTGTTGGATTGTAGCCGCAACCCCTGTTAGAATAGCAAAGACGTCGGCCTGTGACTAGTTAACAGCTTTGTCATGGTTCAGCCTGGGTACGAGTACTAGCCATTATTCTCAGAGGCAGATCGACAGGATATTTATAGAGGGAGGCCGTTCGGAAAGTCAAATAGCGGTATAGGGGATTCTCTCCTGTGGCATCTAACACTGCGGCTATCGATTGTCACCCTTACGGTGATTCCGCGTAGAGCCTGCTCGTCGCCCGCATGTAACAAGACAACCTCTTCATTGCCCAGATTATCAGGGTATCCTGGCTTTTGCTATTACGGTGTGAGATCCTTTATCCCGCTGCGATGGTTGGGTAACATTCCCCACTAGAACGCTGCGACTCGCTGCTAAGGGTCTGGAGCTGATTGTTTTCATTTGTTCGCTTCAGCTGGTAATTATTGGATGGCCATACCGCCTATCAAAGGGTACGCTTTCTACACCCATTCATACAGTGCGTTACGATACCGGTTCCACAGATTGAAGCTGTAGTATACAGAGTTATGTGACTTTACGCAGTCTTCCCAGCCTGCCTCGATTTGCAGTGAGTGTACAGACATATATCGGCGCCTCCTATTGGAGACCCGTCGAGTTCGGGATTTGCTTTGGGTTAGTCAGGCCTACTATTCGAGTAGTCGAATCCCTACCAAGCAATGTGATGCTCGCGTTAGCCCAATGGCCTGGCGTATTATTACTGGTACTTATGACATCCTTCGCATTATGCTTGCAAGGTTACAATACAGCATCCAAGAGCATGGACAGCGGTGGAATATATGACGATTCACCCTCAAGGGAGTGGCTATCGAATTAGGTTAGAGGCACTAATGATCTGTTAACGAGCATTCCAAGCATATTAAATCACAGCGAGAAGCTCCCTACCATTCTAGGCAAACCCCGGGGTGCCACCCCAGGATTCTCATGAAATTACTACCTGTTGTGACTGGCGCGGCTAGCTTTGAGACGCCGTGGATATACTAGAGACATATCGTTATATAGGATGGGTAATATAGCTATCGACTCTTGATACTCTCTAAGGTCTTGCGAAGTTGCGGATTCAAGCACCCCTACATACATGTACGCACTCTTTTTAGGGGGGGACCTGGCGAACAGTAGTCTGATCTCTCTATTATCTCCTTAAAGCTATAGGGTGTTGAAAACAGTAGTAAAACATATATATAACTATTGGTTCAAAAAGGTACACACTATTTCCTGCTCTCCACGAAGCCCCTGAACCACAACTGAATAAAAATAAGTAAGGAGCGCCAAAAGCCCAGAAGAACTATCTTGACAAGTACTAAATAAATTCGCTGGACCCACCGAACAAGATATCCCCCTTCAGATCTATTCTTCATGCCAGGGAAAGGAAATAGAACCTATACCGGGACGGTGGTTCCACTATAAGTCCATTCGTAACCTGCTAGAATCGTTGATAGAATAGCTAGGGAAAGATTGTATAGTGAAATATATACACTAAGAAGGTGAAGAGGCTGATACTTGGAATTATCCAAAGCCATACCCTCAGGGAGAGCAAAGTTCGAACAATCCCTTTCATGGATGCCTGCTCAACGACATTATTAGTCAGAGGATTTCAGATGGATGAATCATACTTACTCGGTATACCTTCTCCACACGTTCCTTAATTTCCGAAGGGTACTGTTGAATAGAGTCGAGGAGCTCTAATATCTGGCCCAGCTTATCATGGGCTTCGGTATAGTAGTCATAGTCATTGTATAAGCTGTGCACATGCAAACGATCTAGGTCTTGTTGATTGAGTGGTGAGAAAGTCTCCCGTCGCCGCAGACATTGCATGATATCGTATATCTCTTTTTTGTATGTTCCGGGACGGTCTTTACACCTCTCCAGGCGACCTGGCGCTTTCTTTCGGTTAGAAATACCCACATCCAGATTCCTATTGATGCTCATATTGGAAGGAATTCCCATTGTTGGATCTCCCGTAGTAACCCCGGCCCGTGCAATACACAGATTTTCTCTATACCGTTCTACCGGGCAACCGAAGTGAGGGAGATATTGGGATTTAATTTCTGGTGTATATTGTAGACTAGCATCCAACCCAGTTCCCTCGTTAACTAACGAGGGACTTTTTGAATTCGGCCGGGATATAAATTTGTCGTCGTCCGGATTTGTAGTGTTGTGAGTATTAGCGACACAAGTAGTGGTATGTGATGCCAAGCTGGCCTGGAATTCACAAACCACTCCAAAAGGCATCGATTCTGGCAGGAGAATTAGAATACCAAGGGCTTTAGATGTAACCAAACGAATAACAGTCTTACCAGACAAATGCTGAAGACCATTTCCCTCCACAATCAAATTGATTATCTTTGCACTCAATTTGTTGTTAGTGGTGTATCTACAATTTGAGCCTTTCTTATCATGAATAGGGCCGTTCCACATGAAGCTGCCCCCTTTAGAAGCATTGCCCTTGATTTTATGCCTTGTGGTGTTAGACTTGGGTACTTGTGTCCCAGGGGATGTCCTCCACGAGCCTCGCATGTCCTGATTGGCATAAGGTCTTGCCTTAAGTGGTCCGCGAGACGCAGTGTGTCTTGTCGTAGTCATTGTCGAATATATTTCTGAGGGTCGAACTTCTGCGTTACCTATCTTCACCGATTCATTCTGTGGGGAATTGGAATCATGGTGAATATAAAATAATTTGCCCAAGAAATGTATCTACCAGACTGTCGGGTAGACCTTGTTCGACTCATAGGCTCGGTAACCAATCCTATAAGAGGTGGGATCACACAGTGTGTATCTAGTAATGTGCCCACCACGTTACTTGGGGGCTACTCTATCCGCATATGCACTTGATATCTCATTGTGGTATACAGCCCCGTCCCTAAATGAAGGATATTTTCCCCTTTCGGCTTCAGATCCATTATCAAGCCCCGTCAGCTTACATAACCTGCCTTTCCAGGTGGTCGAGGGTAATTAGGGGGAGCCGTGTCATGGCCTACGTGTAGAGCCTCAGTAGGTATAGATACAAGCTTCTGACAGCCAAAAGTAACCGACACCCCGCCTTTTAATTCTTTTGTCCAGTATCTTAAGTACCGGCCGCAGCCCCTTTCCTGGGTTCTACAAACAGCACTGCCCATCTCACTGAACACGAGCATTCATCTTCAGCAGAAACCCAGACCTATCGAAGCAATCCCAGCATAATATACCATATGCTCAGAAATGGAAGTATCAAATCAACAGAGACAAGCCTCCCCAGCTCTTATATTCATCTCACTTGTTTGTATTTCGGTAGCCAGCTGATTAATACGTAACGCCAGAGAAGAACCGAAGCGCATGGTGGCGATGATATTCAGTGACACACACGGAGATGGTGGTCTCGGGAAATACATCAAAGTTTTCTCCCAGGAGAATGCACTCGTATAACAGGCCAAGCAGATTATGGTGTGACAAGCCTCTCTTCTCTTCTCCCTTATCAAATACGAGGAGCTCCGGCTCTAGGTGTCAGCTGTAAGATACACCGCAAATATCCCATGACGTTGCATATGGTTGCATAGCTTTCTATTCTAGAGCAATTCTTTTCCTTACAGTGGTTAATACTAACTCATATATTCCGTATTCACCGATATCGGCGCTCTCCATAAAGTCCTAAGCCCACTCATACTCTCCCTCGACGGAATACAACTCTTATTTGCGTCCGACTCTTAGCCTAAGCTCATTTCAGCTCTAAAGATCAACCTACTTCTGCCCCTTAATAACGTATGAATCGTTACGCGACATCCTCCCGTCATCATATACATGTATGTAACCAACGAGGCCACGGCCCCCTTCACCAGATCAACAACAATAATATCAACCTTGATAGCCTGTGCCAACTATCTGTGCATAGAATACATTATATTCACCTGTAAGGAGGGAAACCAAGAAGCCTCAGTTGCTCACTGGCTAAGAATATTGTCCTGTATGTGATAGAGGTCTTGTTCCCTTGCGAGCACCCCCATCCGGGAAGAGAGGCCTCCGGCACGGATCCAAGAGGCTGAACGGAAACAACCTCTCTACCAGGGATACAGGATCTAGTCGGCAGATTGTTACTTTATAAAGCACTTGGTAACTGCCACAGAGGGCTAGGGGGACTTGGCGTAGAGAATAAAAAAGTGTATGATAGTTACCGTAAGGCTCAAATGCAAGCGTGACGATGTCACACCACCGAAAGGCTAGAGCCTGAGGCGTAGGCGCCCCCATATCTCATGTCTCCGAAACACCTCTCGACAACTTGCACCCTTCCTTACTACCTAGAAGATCCAATATACAGTGTACTCTATATTATATAGAATAGAATTGATATACTCTAAAATACTGTCGATAACTAATTATTCTATATGACTCTAGTAATTAGCTAAGGGTGGGCATAACGTAGGTAAGTTACCCATGCTGCCGAGATCCATATAGATACCGCCGATCTGGGTTTATCTACGAATTTAGGTGTAAATAGATAGGTAGGTAGGTGGGAAGAAACGTAGGTAGGCACCGAATAGATCAATGTCAGGTAGTAAGGAAGTACCTATGGGTCTGTGATCCGGGAGTGACGGGGGGTTTGGGGAAAGGGGGTTGAAAAAAGTAGCAAAAAACTAGGTGATCTGTTGAAGCCATCTCTCGAACCATGCTCTTTCGCCAATGTGTTTAAGTCCATGAGCTTCAACTTCGCGAAGGGACCACTGCACCACCCGGCCGTTAAAAACCCGCTGTCTATTAGATCCTATAACCTCCCATTCGATCCGGATTTGCACCGAAGATGCACATAAGGTATGAGGATATGCATCTATTCGCGGTGGCTGCCTCAGGGGGCTGCAACTTTTGCAGTTCGTACCTTCCCAGGACCAAACCCACTTCCCCTATTGGGTGAAACCGTGAACGACGACGGTTATTCGGCTAGGTGCATAGGCCAACGAGGTGTATATGCAGATACCTGATATATGTACTGCTTAGTGCGTGTTTCCCTTAGTATTTCCTAGTTCCCTAGATGGTAGAATACACCCTACGGTAGAATATGGTGGGCCGAACTTCGTCCACTGATCACACACATGGAAAGGAAACTGGACCAGATATTGGTAGATGAAACCAAGTTCGCAAGGTCTATTTTATGCTCCATCCAAAATGCAATGCAACGCAATACGCTAACTGGGACAAGTCTAAGCCAAGCCCAATACCTAGCACCTATCAAGTACCCCTATTCCTGACCCCTTATCACCTACCCCTTAAACCACCGGATACTTCGGCTGACCATTTCTCAACCACCCGCCGATATTGTCTATCAACGCTTTATTGTACTTCGCATTCGTATGCGTTGCACACCACGCCACATGCGGCGTTGTAATCAAGTTGAGGCCCGCGGTCTCGGGACCCACCAGGCAGCTGTTCTCCAGAAACGCCGGCTCCTGCTCGTAGACATCGGTAGCATAACCAGCGATCCTCCTCGACTTAAGCGCTGCCAGGAGGGCCTTCTCGTCGACGATTCCTCCCCGCGAGACATTGAGGAGGACTGCGTATGGCTTCATGACGTTCAACTCGGCTTCCGATATCAGGTTCATGGTCGCCGGAGATCGGGGCAGACATAGCACGATGACGGAACTCTCACGGATCAGGGTATCAAACGGCGTGCGCCCTTCAGGGGCTGTTGAGACACCTTTGCGCCCCGAGATCAAAACCTTCATACCCAGACTCTTGGCAACAGACTCAATCGCCTTCCCAACAGAGCCATACCCCACAATCCCGAGCGTTTCTTCGCGACACGTCTTCGGGGGGTTGCCATCAGGAGCATCGAGCACCTTCTGCATGGCGCCCTTCTTCCACTCATTGACCTGGACGAGGTTATGCGCTAGCACGACGCTGCGGCGCGCAGCAAAGTACAACGCGGTGGTGTGTTCGGCAACAGAGACAGCATTGCAATGGGGGGTGTTCGTAACGACAATCCCACGGGCCTTGCAAGCGTCTAGATCCACGCAATCGGTCCCGGAAGCCACGACGGCGACCATCTTTAGGTGTGGGGACACTTCGACCGACAGGTCCGAGGCGCTCACGGTAGCGACTGTCACGATGATGATGTCCGCGTCTTTTATCCGCTCCGCGACCTGGCCCGGCCACGTCCGCGAGTACTCCCGTAGCTCGTATGTGTGGCCCGGCGGGAGGTCGAGCGGCGGCACCGGAACGAAGTAGGTCTCGAGTGCGACGACGACGTGGTGTGTGAGTGTGGGTGTTCCGGAGTCCATAGTGGGGATCAATAATTTCGATTTCTTCTGGATGGAATTATTGAAATAGTGGGTGCCAATTACTTTGGTCTTAGAGCGATCTTCTTGGAGGCCGGAATGTATGTTACGCTGGGAAAGACGAGTGAAGAGAGTGTGTGATGCAAGGGAGGACGACAATGGGCAGAGTCCGGGCCGTAATATACGCGTTGCCGGGACCGGATGTCGTTGTGTAGTCGGTAGGGCGCGTGCGATTGTCAGTCTTAGCGCGCTGGAATTCGCCGTTAGGGACGCCATCCCTGTATATCGGGTATTACTCAGGCGCTTGGTCCGGACCGCGGCGGAAATATACTCAGTTTATTGATGTGTAAAAAATGACTGTAAATGTACTCTGGGTGGGATGAATTGGTGTGAAGGAATAGGATATATCTAGAAGGTCGTTAACCTCCTGCTCATGGATACATGGAGCAAAGGTCGGTCTCTATACCAAGTGTGTAGCAATTGCCTTACTTCTCGTTACATCGCCCAAGGAAGTGCTACTATGCCATGCCATGCGAAAAGTGCAGGTGGACCCATTGGGTTGGGCCAAGGATGGAAATGGAAATATCGAATGGCAATCGCGAATTCGGGTTTCTTCAAGGGCGGCGTAATTGCGTATGTCATTGCTCACCTAATACAAACACACTCCCCAAGTAGGCAATTATTGATATATAATCGGCACATGCAGAAGCTTAGTCACGGAATAATCGTATGCGATCTAGGAAGGGAAACTCTCGGTTACGAAATCGTCTTTTATTTGTTGGACTAGCTATCTGCTATTGTCTTTTGGTCGGGTTCTTCCACCTCGGAACTGTGATACGAGGAATACACAAAACATTGATGTATCTCCTGCCAGTTTCTTCTTGAGCATTTGGTTCTGGATGTTGCTCGCCCCTTAAAAGTTGAGAGTTTGATGCTTATCGATAGCGTAACAGACTTTGGTGTAACCGAGTATGATGGCGTCAACTAGCCCAAGCCACGTTTATTATGGATTCTCGTGTCCATTCAGTGACGAGTTCACGCCTTGGTGCGGGTCTCGCAGAGGACCAACTCGCCAAAAGCCTTGAATTCGGGCATCGCGGTTAGTCTTTGCATCCAAGCAACGACATTGGGAACCTCCTTGCGCATCTCCGCGTCGATGAGGAACTTCGAACCGAATACTAGCGGACCCGCGACCATGACATCAGCTAGGGTGATCTGGTCACCGACTAGGTACTGCTTGCCCTGGAGAGCAACCTCGATACGCTTCAGCGCTCGCTCGGTGTTTGCAGCGCAGTAGTTGTAGCGGCCCTCGTCCCAAGGCATAACCTTGAAGACAACCATACCCGCAGGCGGGAGGATGTTTTGGCTAAGATCGGTTTCGGCAAGGAAGACCCACTGCTGGATTTGCGCTGCGGTCTTGGCATCACTACCGAGTAATTGTTCTGCCTTGGATCCGGCGCGTGCAAGGTAGTAGCAGATGGCGCCGCCTTCGGCAATGCAGAAGCCGTCGGTGCACTCGAGGGCCGGCACCTTGCCCATGGGGAACTTGGCCAAGAACTCGGGTGTCTTGTTAGTCACGCCCATCTTGAAGTCATCGTCCATCGACACTTCGAGGCCGCCAAGCTCAGCTACGGCTAAAGCCTATGATGATAGTTAGGCTTATTAATCCAGAAAATAGTATTATCATAGGGTCTTACCCGCATGACACGGAAGTTTCCTGGGTAGGAAGAAATCTTGCCGAAAGGAGCCATTTTGGTAAGGTTCGAAGAAAATGAAGTTTAATTGTTGGCTATGTTGATCGGTGAAAAGACTATTTGCGATGTTGCAATTGAGGGACTTGATGTTGTGATCGAGATGGAGATAGAAAGAAGACTGTCTGCCCCTCAAATTATTCTAGTCCAGTCTAGACATAAACTCAAATATTTATACGGATAGAAGATTCAGGAAGTAGTACCTCCGGGCTAGACTTCGATCGATTTTTTGAATTAGTCATCTTGACTTAGACTGGATAACTTGGTTCCAAGGTTCCGCCTATTCTTGACAATTCCATGCCGTCCTACAGAAGGGGCGGTGGATACAACCTCGCGGCTCTGAAACGTGTCACTGTGTCTTCCCAGGTTGGACTATCGATACCAAGGTTAAAGCAACTGCAACGCTAACTTAGCGGGAGCTTAGGCGCATCGAAGGCCGAAGCAGCGGTGACAAGGCGCACTTCTTACCGATTTGGGCATTAATTCTGCAATTATATGCGCAGATAATCCCGATGCTTGTCGTCGTCCGTATTATTCTATCCTACCACACCCTAAGTATTCACATTACCAATGTAGGTACCATCGGGTTCCAGCCTCGCATTCAGTCATACTTCGGGTCCCACCATCTACCACGGTGAGTGATTACTTATTGGTAGACCTATCATCGTACGAGCCTACCCGTTCAGCCACGCAAGCAACCGCCGGTCAGCTACGGAGTTATACGGCATTGAACCAGGAAGTTGAATGCCGTGCGAGGGAATTAAGCGATCGTCCGACGATTGATGCTTATAGATCACTAATATTAACTATAATTACATTTACCATACCCTATCAAATATCCAGATCTTCACCGTAATCTCGCTATGCAAGATACAATTGGCTTGAGACCTTTGGATACAGCTATGTTACAAAAGTCCTTAGTTGTTTAGAAATAGGGTTACTCTCGGTAATCGGGTCAACCCCAACCACGAAATATGGATTTATCATCAACCATTAGTAAACAGCCCAAAGTCGGCTGTGAACTGTCCTCAGCGAATCCCGCAAGGCTACCTGAAAGCCTTTCGAAATATACCTTGCCGTCCGCCTCGCAGTTCTCACCGGTATACGTATTTCTCATTCTAATTTCAACTAGCGCGAAGTTGTCGCGGATGGGTGATTTGCGGTGAGATCGGGTCCAAAGCCAACTGCGATAGACTAGTTTAGGCACCAGTGAGCTCTCCATATTCTCATTCCATCAATGCATTATACTGAATTCGTCTTCGCAGGTTTCGAAATGCAGTTGCGGCTGAAACGTCAAAGGTTAAGACTATGCCGGGATTATATGGCCTAGTCATAATAGCCTGAGAAGATGAAGTTCTGGATTGGGCCTTGCCACGGGAGCAGCCGCTGCTTGGTTTGACTACCGGCGATCCAGCTAACCTCGGCCGGTTTAACTGATGTAAAGCGATTCGGAGGACCACCTCGCACATATAATATAGCAGCCTGATGTGCTTCCTTGCCCGAGTCGACTAGATCTCTGTCGTCGGGAATGAAACATTCGTACTCGGACAGCACATCGAAGCTCCGTAATCGCCGTCCGACTATCAACTCCCAGCTCCCCGTCTCTCGACCGAACGTTGCCTTGTCGGAAAGCAGAACCTCGTAGAAGAGGCCCATAGTCATGCCAGATGGTGGTAGATCCACTTGATAATAGTAAACCGAGTCGCCCTCAGCAGCCGAATAGCTCTTCACCACGTCAAGATGAGTGATGGGAGCTTGGCCAAATGTGAGACTGATGTCGCGCCAGCTCGCTTCGGGTCGGAAATATGCATCGCACTTGCTTTCCACCTGGGCCCATGGAAGCCTGCGAAAAGGAAGTGTGTAGTCGCCATTAAGGGTAAGGAATGCCTGCTTCCGCTTTTCGGCCTTCGTGAAACAGTCTGTGGTATTGAACAGGCCGTTGAACTTGGTCTTCCAGAGGGGATTAATCTTCACTTCTCCAGTATCGGCTTCAGGATGGACGGCTAAGATGTTTTGGGTATGATATAATACATCCTGAACTAATGCGAATAGCCGTCGGTTTGTGCGCTGTGCGGTGAGGAGCGATTGGAGGTCGACGGCAGCAAGGACCTCAAGAATCGCGAGGAGAATCTCGTTAGGTAGTTTCAATAAGTCAGCCATTGCGAGAGAAGTACTTTAGTTGTAAATGCTATTAATTTCGATAGTGTATATTAACCTCCGTTGTCGCGGCTGTTCAAGTAAATGAGAAGCGGAGTTATTGACATGAATTGATCGGGATAGGGATGTAGGGTTAAGGGCCGCGTTTGCGCGTCATTCACCCCTAAGAAGGAATTGATCTCCACTCTGATATCATAAATGTGACCTACCACCCATGGGCACGTATCTGAGCCCGCGCCAAGGAAATACTTAACTGAAGATTTATTATTTCATCACATGATCATTTAACCACAAAAAGAGGTTTGTGGTGGCAGTGTGGGCGCCTCGGGCGGTCAACGCACATATTCATCTCGAAATCTCCGACGAAGAATGGCCGGCTACATATACTGCTGGAACAGTACTTCTATCCCTAGACATAAATGAAAGAATGAGAAGGTAACTTCTGACTTGCTTGGCAGGTTACCTTAGATATATACACAGAAGCCACAGCTATGCCACCTGAACTTATTAATGCGGGGTAGATACAACCTCCGGAAAGGAAAGGGGCACGGTTCGGGACTTGATTGAACAGGAACGATTCAGACGCACGCCATAATGCAATCCGTAATGCAATCTTACCTAACATTTGCGCCGGATAGTTTCAGATAGGCTTATCGGAATCTCAGTAATCTCAGCCTCTGACCTCAATATTACGCTCGCCGTATATTCCACCGTTGATCAATTCACGTGTTCACCTCCAAAAACGCATCCCGCTAGCGTAATGATTTACATTTACAATGCCAGCACTTACCGATTTACCCACCGAGCTACTTCAGCTCATTGCCGGGGGATGTCCTGCTCCGGACATTTTAGCCCTCGGCCGGACATGTCGGCGTCTCAACAAGGCGTGCGACAGCGCCGCCGTCTTCCGACTGTCCTTCAAAATTCATGTAGAACTCCAACCCGCCACGAGACCTTGCCTTGGGGCCTGGAAGCTGACTTGAGGGGACTAGCTACCTGATCTCACCTCTACAGCTTTTGAAAGTAAGAGCAAGTTGGTGCGCTTTATGGACAACTATGTTGATGGCCCGAAGAAGCCCTGCCAGCGTAACGAAGGTCCGAAATTGACCTGGCTCTGTCTTGCCGTGGCTGTATCCAGGCTTCCGGATACTTTGCCGGAATTAGAACGCCTGACGGAGCCGTTGACTTCGAGCGTCAAGATTCGTGGTGGCCTGAGGCTACTTATGCGAAAACCACAACAACTAGATGCCGATTCAAAGGGATCGCTCCAAGGATTGATAGCTTTTCTATCAACTTTACCAGTTTGGGGGTGTAAGTGCTCTATTGCCTTGGAATCCCCGCGGTTGAGAGGTGTCTTTGTTAACATTGCCGCGAATAGACACGATAGCGTGCAATTCCAGTATTGCTGCTATACTAGACGATTTATGCCCAGTTCTTTTTTCTCAATTGCCAGAACTCAAATCTCTGAGGATCGATCAGTTTATTGGCGACGAGAATCCCCTCCAGTTCGCCTTCTGCTTGACTATGAGCAATCTTGAGACGTGGCGGGAGTCCGAGGATCTGAGGGACCCCAAAAGACCAGTTCACCATATCCTTGTCAAGGAGAACTATGACAGCAATACACGGGATCCAGAATATGAAAAGTTCCAAGGATCCTGGATAGGCAAGCAGACCCACGCGCTTCTTCTCGCAGACCTTATTGCGCGAAATATCCATTACGTATCAAAGGGTGGGAAAGCAAGTATCTATGTGTCGTTCCTGAATTTCGAGTCGGGGATCGTAGTCTCAGACGTCCCGACCGGCCTCCCGAATCCGAAGAAGATCGAATTCCTCAGTTCCTGGTACTTCACGGGCGACCAAGGCAAGGACGTCGAGCACGGGGCTTGGGCGGGAGCTGCTACAATACGCCCACGGTTCCCCCTCCTTACCCCTAATTTGATTTCTCCACTAGGCAAGAAGGGTCGATTCTTCTACCCGTTTGCTGGCGATGGGTGGTGGTCCTGGTATACCACACGGGTCCGCGACCTAGCGAGGAGGCTAGACGAAGGAGAGTGGTACGGCACTTACATGCATACACTACTATTGGGGAGTCGCTTCGGCCAACCGATGGAAGGAATACGCTTCCGCAAGACCAGTGAAGATGGCGATATCTACTCGATTGAAGCACCCAGCGGAGTAGATGGTGGTGGAGCATTCACATTACGTGGCATAGTGAATTCCTCTGCTGCGGCGTGTACCGTCGATCTACAGAAGAAATATGACTCGATTACAATCGAATGCCAGGGTCTAGTCACCCCACTGGGTATTTGCGGTGCTTGCTATATACCTGGACCTCGATCCTCGCGTGCTGTTGGATATTTCTGGTTATGGAAACGAGAGTGGATGGACGATATGATTGATTAGATTTCTGAAGGGTTTCCCATTTCATCTCCAATTTTTATCTCAAGATTACCCTGACTAGAATCACGTCGGCGCAATTAGACTGTGCCATAATAGTATAGTATAGTAATTACATTCCTCTTCCATACAGAAATGTATCTACCTAAAGTACAAGTGAAGTCGACACATTAGATTAAAATACTCAGCTTCAGATAGCTCATACTCTCGGGATTTGGGGATAGGGGTGGCCACGATATTCTGTAATCGGGAACTTAAACACCAATGTGTGTTGTGGCTAGGTTAGCTACGATGGAATTCAGGCTCCCCTAATGACCTACCTGGCCACCAAGAAACTTAGTTGAATTAATTATCGTAATATTAAGCCTGAGGATATCTTGTAAATCCAAGTCTACCTAGGTAGACCTACTACGCAGCTCTAGACGACCACGGTGTAAACCAGACAGTGTATACTTTTCTACACTGTACGTTTGCACTGTAGTTAACCCACAGCAGCACCAGAATGCAAACATTTCGTACTTCCGTGAAGAACTAGAAACTTGATATATGCATCTACTAGACACGCGTGCGAACCAGAGTGGATGAAAGATAGTGAATTCAAGTAAGTATATTTCTAGACAAAATAAAGTCCTGCCTATGAAGCTCTCCTCAACACTAGAGGAGGCCCATTCATAATTCATCCTGGGTATTAACAACCTTTCGTCAATAAACCTGTGCATTTTGGTATCCCATATAATCATCCTCGCACCAGAGCCAATAACTAGCTCCCTCTATACCCCTGTCAGACATCGCCGTCATATCGGTCTTGCTGTCAATATGAAGCATTGCCAACCATTAACACTTCGTCGAAACCGATGAATCCGGCATCCGAAGGAATAATCATCGTCCTAGTTACTGGTGCGGTTGGTAGGCGGGCGCCGGCATTTGCATTCCCGGGTGCGACTGGTAGCCCTGGGCGATAGGTTGGGCCTTTTGCTGGCGAAGCTTGACTTCGTTGTCCTGCTGGATAAGCGCGCAGCACGAGCACCAGAAGGAGACGCAGCAGTCGCTGCAGCCGCCGCCTTCGATGTTGTAGCGCTCACGGATCTCGTTTCGCTTCATCATGGCGTAGCTAGGGTAGGACGTTAGCTTAGGTATTACAGGACATATTGGAGAATACATACATCCATCCACAACCAGTGAAGCAGGTGATGAGACCGTGGATCATACAATCGCTGTTCATCATATCGGCAGTCTGCATAGAGGGATCCCTGATACGCTCGGAGGTTTGGCCAAGCACTAATGACGAAACAGATCGCGTTAGTCTATCAACAGATATCAGCTCGCCAAGACCAAAAGAACTTACAGATACAAGGCAGACACCAAGCTAGCAGACAGCTCGTGCATGGCGAGCAATCGCAGAGGCTCGCCTGCCATTTTCCACCTTGCTCTCCATAAGCCGTTGGTCCAGGGAATGCGCGTGTTCCTACGGGCGGTTGCGGTTGTTCTAGCATCATCGGCTGCTGCTGGTATGTCTGTTGCTGGTACTGCGGTTCGCTCCCATAAGGATACTGAGGTCCGCTGTGGACGAATTTTTCTTGTGTATCCATTATGGCAAATGGAACCTGGCTTGTACGACGGTTGTCGATGCTAGGCAGTGTTCTGTCTATTATATATCTCGCGGCGATACGGGCGTCTGGTCTAATGATGAGGTCGTGCGTGCTACGTGAGAAGGCCAAGGAAATATGAGAGAAAGCAAAAGCCCAAACTCTGCCCAACTTTCGAGGGAACGACTCGATGTAAATAAATAATCATCATGACAGGGTCTGTACGTGGATAGACCCAATCCATAATAAAGGATTCACTTCCTAACACATGTCACCTCACATCAGATCCACACCCCAATAAGGATATAAGCTGTACAGATAGCAGGGCTGAGTTTCATTTCCTTTGTTCATGATCATTTGTCCGTCTAGCTGCTGTCTAACAATGGAAAGCCACGCTTGGCACGACTCGAGTGAGCACTATAATTGTAGACGAGACCGATCGTCGGGACCTGGGCGAATCAGAGTACCGGTAAGAATTGTGTTGCCTGACCGCTCTGACCTGCGCCCGCCGCGATGTTACGATCGAATCTGTTGGTTAGACGAACGGCACTCAGCCCTAGACCGGGGTTAAATTAGGGGCTCTTGGGGCTCAAGGCAAAACTCCCAGGACCCTGGGGGCTGCATTCCAGGCATACCAACGCGCTAATCCTTACTCCGCAGCGCTGGTAGATCTGACGATCTTGGCGCGAATTTCGCATTCGCTACATCATCAATTTGAAGCATGTGTTCGCAGATCGAACTTTTGGGAAGGATAAAGGGAATAAGAGGTATCATAATTCCTCGAAAAAGAATAAAGCGCATCTGGTCGCCCCTGCAATTGTCTATTGAGCCTCAAAAGAGACAATTCTTTAACAGTTAACGAAAATTTCTAATGTAGACCAGAGTTACAACAGGAGCTAAGTAAGCTAACCAATATTGACGTAGGTGGAGCTATATTTAGCAAATGATCAGGAACACATCGCTATAAACAGTTCCACATAAAACCTCCCATGTACATGTAAAACACCCCGTCTCCTACTGGTTATCCGGTCGCGCTGTTTGTCTCATGGGAAAGCCTCTCAGCAGGAGCTGAAAGGTAGCGTTTCCCTTATGGCCTGCCGCTTTGCGATCGGTGCATTGAGATGTTTCAACGCCAATCTGATCAGATGCCATATCTATTGTAACTGGAGTCGTATTTCGCGCCAACAAACAACCCTACTCAGCTTACTCATAAATTCCACATTTCAATGTTTGCAATCGCTGGTAAGTGCAACGCTATCTGCACGATTCGTTTTTATACCGAGAAGTTGCATATATTCTGTTATAATACCTACCAATTTCTACCATAACTCGAAAAGTCTCTTATATCAGCTGGAATTGTTCATGTATGTCAGCTACGTCATATTCGTAAAAGGTTGAACACACAACCTTGGAAGAAAGGCACTATCATTCAGCTCATAGTCTAGTAACCAGAGGTGCAGCGCCATAAGTCAGTTAGCCCGTACTAGCCCAGGATTTGCCTTATCCAATATGCCCATACCCCTATTACCCCTATTCTTTAGCCAGAAGAGGTCTCATGCGGCGAAAACAGGCAATCATCCCCTTAAGTCTACCACCCCGAGGAAATTACAAGGACAGTAATTACTCATGCCTCATTTTTGTATGGCGTTTTATATTGAACGACTTGGGTATTCTCATAGAAATGCCCCTCACCGATTAGGCACAGTGTAACTCGTTCATCATCATCGTAGAACTTCCCTAAAGCTTCATATACGGTCAAAACACCGAGCAACGCAAATAGCCGCAGCGTTGCCTCGTCTCGCCGACGGTGGCTGCTAGAATATACCCAAGCGAGACAGGGGAGCATCGAATGAGAAGCTGCACAAAGGGTCTTCAGAATTCACTACCTGTAGGCTATATGAGCTTAGGTAGCACTGAAAAGTTGTGTGCTCAATGATCTCTTCCGATCTTAGTTCCGTGACGAAATCTCGATGCTATGTAAGCTCCCTCGTACGGAGAGCTAGGAGAGTTAGCATAGGAATTTGCAAATTTGATCTTGAGTCTCCTACGTCGATATTCTTCAGGATAAGGAGAAATCCCTCAATTCCCTTTACTAACGGAGATGTTGATAGTTATATGTAGGTACATGTAGTTTCCAAGAATTTTCAGAACATCCAAACATACCCCGAACCCTTGATTCCAAATTCATATTGATCATTCCATCGTCACCCATAATCCTCATATCCATTTTCAATGTTTCCTTCAACATATTTATCATATTCTCCAGTAATTTTCCCTATTTCTGGAAATACCCGGTGATATCATTGTCCTCGCCACACTTGCGACACTTATGCAACACACGATCGCCTTTCTCCAATGGCATAGCCGCAGCGGCTGCCATACCGGCGGCCGTCGCTGCTGTAGTATCTGTGACCTTCTTTGATGAGGAACTGGTGCTAGTACCTGCAGAAGCCGGGTGCACGGCTTTGGCATTGTCCTTAGCCAGGATATTGCTCTTCTCAGACTGATGGTGATGTTCGTGCTCCCCAATGTTAATGCCTGACGGTGTCCCGGACGAGAGGACGTTGTATTGGCCGCCGTGGCTGGAGTCGGTTGATGCGCGATTGCGTGTAGTGGTAGTGGGGCTGTGCTGTGTGCCGCTCGACACGGAAGAGGTGCCAGTGATAGGGGCCTGTCGGCTTTGGGTGGCGGAAGACGGGACAGGTTTGATGTGGCTGGTGTCCGCTTTATCATGGTGGTGTTTAGCTGCGGCACCGGCTCCGACTACCCCAGTAGTGGCGGCTGCAGCCTTGGCGCCGTTGTGGTGGCTCTCCTTCTCCTTGGTAAGGTCACGGGTAGTGCTGGTGGGCGACGACGACGTAGTGCTTGACTTATTCTGGCGCTGGCTTTCGTCGACGTTAACACCAGACAGTGTTCCCGTAGAAAGTACATTGTATGTGTCGTTACGGCTTGAAGCAGTAGGAGCACGGCTCTTGACACCGCCCGCAACCATATGTGGCTCATGGACTTCTTTCGAAGCAGAAGATACTCCGTGGTGCATATCGGTAGGCGAAGTCTTGTCACTTTCTCGCTTGCCGGCGTAGTGTGCGGCAGCGCCGACACCAGCTACACCAGCACCGGCGGCGGCGACCTTAGTACCAGTGTGGTTATCTTTGGCCATGATGTTGCGTGTGGTGCTTGGCGACGAAGTCTCGATATTCTTCCTGTCATCAAAGCGGCTTCCAGTATTAATACCGGATGGAGTACCATCCGCTGAGATATCATACTGGCCTTGTTGGTTGGGGCCGGCTGAAGGGTGTTTCATAGCAGAGGATGTCTGCGGAAGAGTCTGTTTCTGAGAGGGGACCGCGGTATTTGTGGAACTCGAAAACACGCCCAGTTGAGGCTCACCTATGGTGTAAGTCTCATCCATTGGGTGCGTAACTGCCGTGGATGTTGCTGTTGTCTGCTTGGTGTTCGTGGGCTGAGTGATACTCTCCTTGTGCTTGTCATCACCCCTGTGAGCGTATTCGTGAGCAGCATAGCCTGCGCCAGCCCCTGCACCAGCGGCCGCAAAGCCGTAGCCATTCTTGGAGTCTTTCTTTTCGGTGGGCTTCTCCGTGGTCTGAGAGGTCAACGGACGGCCTCTAGTGGCTACATCTCCGGAGGTTGGACTGGTCTGGCTCGTGGTCTTTGCGGCATGCTGGGTGCTTGATGGGTTATAGCCGGCGGCAATGAAAGGGTCCTTCGACTCTCGTGGCTGGACTGACGTTCCCTTACTCGGTACCTCGACCTTCTCGTTCGGGTGCTGGTACAATACGTTCGCTTTGTCCTCTGTAGATCTCGACTCAGATAATTTGGAGCTCTTGTCGTGCTTGTTCTCATTACCCTTTGCACCAGACGCCATGGAAGCGGCAGCTAGAGCTACACCAGCGTCCCTGCTAGCGAGAGGACTACCGTCCTTGCTAGGGGTTTGTTCTTTCAGTTTCTTCTCCTCTTTAGTTTCGTGTTTCTTCTCATGCTTCTTCTCGTGCTTAGTTGCTTGGTCATCCTTGTGATCTCGATGGAACAAACTAGCTATTTTACTCTCTTTCTTGGGGGATGTCTCCTCGTGCTTGTGAGATTTGGGTTCTTTCAACTCCTTTTCTCGCTGGTCATCTCGTCGCTTCTGAGAAAGCTCCGAAGTGGCAAGACCTGCGCCAACACCCGCGCCGGATACGGCGAGGCCTTCCTTTAGCCGCGAGTCATCACGGCGGCCGGCTTCACTTTGGGTAGCCTTTTCAGAGGTAGAAAGAGGGAATGCACGCTGTTGCTCATGGCTCAACGCAGGACCATGGGTATGAAGCGATCCATCAGCAGGTGTCTCGGTGCTGCCGTGCCCAGTAACGGTATTGTAAACACCAGTCCCATAGGGAACATCACCCCAGTATGGGTCTTCGTGGTCGAGGTTGCTGGTCTGTCTTAGGCCGCTACGGATAATATTTCGATCATCGCCTCCTCGCTCATTTTCTACGTTGCTGGACGTAGCCGTGGTAGCCGTACCAGTTGAGGGACCGACAGCACCAATCCCGGTTGTACCAGTGTGGCTCTTAGTTGGGTCTTGTGTGGTTGATTTGGGATAATCGTTATTCTTGTTATCAACGCGGCTGAAAGCGCCAGCCATGACTGTGGGTTGACTTTCGCTGCTACGGGAGTTAGAAGCTTTAGCTGTTGTAGCTCCGGTGCTAGCTAGTCCTACATCCCGGATTGGTAAAGTAGTGGTGTTTGAGCGAAATGATCCATCATTAACCTTCTCGTGACCCTGAGAGGCTGGGGCGTAGGTTGATTCTGTAAGGCCGACGCCGGAGTCTGTGTACTGGTGTCCGCGAGTAGGCTTCTCATCGCCACTCCAGCCTCTTGGGTCCTCGCGTTTGTGTAGTTTATTGTGTTGGTGATGGGATCCCGATGAAGTAAGACTCGTGTCTTGCGTGGTAGACGCCATATTGTCTATCGGGAACGACCCCGGAGGGTGAGGGATGGATTCCTGGGAGGCGCTGTATGAAGTCATTGTGATAGATGTCTGATGTATAGAGGGGTATCTCAATTTGGGTGAGTTGTTTTATATTACTATGGTCTCAAGTAAGGACTAATATAACATGAGAGGGGTGCTCGGCATTAAATATCCTTTACGCAGCTCGGCTCGGGGCATACGGTTGGTATCAACTGCATTTGAACTTATGTGCTCTCTACAGCTATCGAAGGTATGTAGGTATGCTTCAGCTCACCATGTCTCATACAAAGACGACGACACTAGTCATGACATCAGATACTGGCAGCGATCAAGCTAGATGTCTCATCAGCTTTGTCCCAATCCGTTTTCATTACCCAATCAGGAATTGAGCCTTGGTGAGCTAAAGGTGCTGGTGTCGAACCGTCATAGACTAATTGTCTCAATTTCGTCATTAAGGTCCCGATCACCTGGTCCCGAACTCATCGGCGCATTTAGTACTATGGATATATCTTGATCGCTCTTATTTCGTGAGCTCCCTTGCGTAAGAGGTTGTGTTCGATGTGAAATTCGGCAAGGCTTGATACTAGCAAACATCCGGGTTACGGTGAAGAGTTGACGTCGCAGTTGAGGCAAAAGCGGAGATCTTGGCGTAGCGATCGACGTTAAGTAGTACAACCAAGGGCACGGGAACCCGGCACGTTCTTCACTACCCAAATTAATGTACATTTATGTGGTAAACTAGACTGATGCACAGCTACCTAGGTACTAAAGTCTCACATCGGATGGTCAAGTATGTTGTTTCATTGTTATAGACGTAGCCTACGTAATTTTTTGAGGGTATCAGCATCGAATACATTTTGAGAAAAGACTGTAAAGCTGAAGCTAGTGAACGCCCGAGTCCGCCTCTTGCCAATGCAAAATCACATCCTATACAGCCTGCGCATTATTGACCGGTGAGAACGTCAATATTTCGGCGTAATGTGCTATATAGGGTGGTGGTTACTAGTAAATATGTTCGTCACCAGGGTTCAACGAGCTGTCATAATTTGACAGCTCATGAGCTCACCTAACCATCTCATCTGCGCCCATCGTCTCATCTTCCGTTTCATATTCATCCTCTTGGGCTTCCATGGCTAACTGTGCGGCCCTCCATGCCGCGAATCTGGGTTTGTAATCCGGAGGGGCCACCCATTTTGGAATTAGCCCGTGCTTCGCGAGTCGTCTCCTGTGTCTCTTACGCTCCCAAACGTCCATAAACCTCTCATCCAACTGGGTTAGTTCCGTATTTGTAATCCAGTCGAAAGCATCAGCTAGGGCATCTCCTATCTCATCGTTGATATGCCATACTAATGCTCTCCCTTTGCCGCCAGTTGCCCACTCATCTAGCATGAAAGGCATTGCGTATGGGAAATAGGGTTCGTTCGGTGACCAGGTACATGGCAATGTAGGCGTACAATCATAATGAGGGGTATACAGAAAGCAGAACGTCGACTCAAGCACATACCATATGAATGTTACGAGTGCTAATAGCCCAAACTTTGTAAGTCTTGGCTTTGGGGATTTTCGGTACAGGGCGGGAATTGAGATAAAGGTGGGAGCGGAGTCAACGATTGCCTTGATGGGTGCGTGTGTTTCTTCGACCTTCGGGGTGGTGGTGTTCAGGTCAGTGGGAGCCTGATCTACCTTGTGCTCGGCATGGGTAAACTTGTCTTCTAGACGTTCGATCCCTTTTTTTGCGGACCGAATCCCCAGTAGGCCAGTCCTTAGCGACTTGCTCATCCTATCATAAACCTGGAGTTCCCGATCCCGGTCCGAGAGGCCTGGTATCTCAAGATCATGGTCAACTTGGTTTATAGTATCATTAACCATTTGCTGAAGCTCCTCATCATCGATCTCTTGGTCAGCAAGGATTGAATCAAAGTCGTCAAGCGTTGAATCATCGATCTCATTCATGCGTAGAATAGTACGAATATCATCTTTGACTGACGGAGGCTTAGCAGTGTTGATTACGGGGCGGAGAGGCCGACGCCGGCGCGAAGTAGATCTGGTACGACGTGAGATTGTGGGTACTGATGAAGATCGCGGTCTTCTCGGAGACTTATGTGCGTCGCCCTCCTTTTCTTCTGTATAAGTTTCTTTTGACGGCTCACTAGAACTCCTGTTGTGAAGCTCAGGTCTTACGATCGGAGTTTGATCGGGGTTGTCCATCGCCTTTTTATCGTCTGAAAGGTCCTCTTGTTTGACTTTGATGGTGGCCGGTGTTTCAACATATGCACCAGTAACACGTGGGGTCGGTTGCGTCAACGGGTCGATCTTGGTTGGTCGGGGTGTTTCCTCCTCAATTGGCTCGGACGGAACCGGCGACGGCGCGCGGACGGAACCTTTCTCAGAGTAGTTATCAAGCGGAGCGAAAAGCTTCATCTCAGCTTCGATACGGTCCGTAGGGTCTTCTGAGCCAGGCATGCTGCTCCGTTTTTCACGGATAGAATCACTAGATATAATTCGGCGCAGGCCCGCAAACCCCACTGTTGGTCTTTCCCTGGAGCTCTTAACCTCCAGGCTCTTAACCTCAAGGTTTCTGGGCCGCCTCTCTTCCCGTGCCAAGCGGGATCTACTGCCCTCTCGGCTCTCCGACCTTTCCTTAATCGGGGGATCATCCGAGACAGCATGCTGATCGGTCTTCTCCGCAGGTGGGCTAGCGCTGGTTGCTCGTGCGAGCCGTCGAAGTAAGTCCTGCGAATCATTTCGCGGTGAAGGGGCCCGTTCTCCATTGCCTTCCACCGGAGTGCCATCAACCGCTTTCTTAGACACCTCATCAAGTTTCTCTTCACTCATGCCTCGAGCGGTAGTAATAGGATTATCTAGAACTAGCTTCTCCTTCACCTCCGATTCTATTTTTGGTTCTACTTTGTTCTCGGGCACCATTGTTGGTTCATTCTCGATCTGAAGTGAACTTCCCCGTAAGTCGCCTTTGCTCGAATTTCTTCCGTTCTCTGGCGATTCTGAACGGGCCTCGGAATTTCGAATCCTTATCTCATCGAGCCTGCTCGTAGCAACTGCCCGTCTGGATAATGCTTCCATTTCTCGCGCCCTCAATTCATCAAGTCGACTAGTAGTTCGCCCAGACGAGGATATGTCCTCTTCCGGCAGGACTACATTCGCTGCCTCAACTTCCTTCTGCCTAATTTGTTCAATGCGGTTATTGCTGCGACGGCGATTTGGTGTGTCACCGAGCGAAGAACTTGTAGGGTTTGATTGTCGTCGGGAGGATTCTCCATTCGACTGAGCTGTCCGGATACGTGGGCTGTCGGAAACCTGGAGGTCCCCGGCTGTGAAATCGGCGTCCAAATGCCAATTGTAACTCTTTTCGGGTGATATATTGACAGGTTTGTTGATGGGGGAAGCCCGATCGTCACTCGCAAATTCATACTCGATGGAGGGAACAGGAACAAGCGCGCCGGCATGCACATTATTCCTTGCGTCAGCTTCCCGTTGGCTATCTCTACGACGTATCGGGGAACCTTGAAGACCACCGTCGCTCGCCTTCCTAGCGAAAACATTGGCAGCTTCCGAAACTTTAGATCCGACTCGAGCTTTACCGAACAAACCATCGAGCGATCCATTGCCTGTACCAAGCTTATTCCTTTGGTCAAATTGCTTCAGATGATTCCCAAGATCGTTATTTGCGCTGGTTGACGATACCATCTGTGGAATCGCGCTGTTTGACTGACGTCTCGGGCGGGAGGATCGCGGTGCGGGACTAGGAGAACCGTCGATAGGCATATTCCTTTGAGCTTCGGCTTCAGCTTTCCATAGAGCACGTCGGATCGAGGGGGTATCAATGAGTCGGTCATCCGCCTCTTGCTTCGCCTGTTCCTCTTCTTCGAGCTTCTTAGCTCGCATAAAGGCTGACCTGAATGTCTGAGCTTCCCGCATGTTGGGATCCCGTTCTTGTAAATGGTCGTGATTAACGCGCCGGTTACTCAACGGACTATTCGGCTCGACAGGTGAGGTTCTGGAAGAGGCAGAGCTCTTAGGGCGAGGGATTTTCGTCTCGCGTGGCGATTCGGAATTTCTTCGTGTCGGTGCGCCTAAGCTATTACTCTTGGGAATATGCGTTGGCGTCGGGAATGAATGATGTCGGGGACTAGGAGTGATTTTGATGTCTATATCGGATGCAATATTCTCTTTTGATTCTGGTTTCGCATTGTTTCTCGTCGGTGGCCGTCGACTGCCAAAGGGATGCGCAGAGTTCTTGCTACCACGACCGATGCTGTTACCGTTGCTGTTGATATTTCCGTTGGGTTTTGTAGCCAGGACCCCCTGTGAGTTGGACAAATTTCGATCCATTATCTTGGGGGACAATGATGGCAACAAGTTGGGAGTCAAGCAGGTAGGCGCATGATTGTGGAATTGGAATATGCATACACGTCGCGAAAGAGGTCATACCAGAAATAAATACGAGGTAGAGAGGAAAAGAGTAGAGAAAATTACAAAAATGGGGCATCAGACTGGGTATCACTTAAATATTTCTTGAAGAGTCATATCAACCCGAGAAAGTTGGGAGAGGGGTTTTGGGGGATCTCGTGCTGTGAATATAATAAGAATTAAAAGAGAGTTATGCTATCACGGTTTCGAGGACTCTGCGGCCGAGTTTGGCGTCGCGACTTCCAGTGGATCATCCATGTTGATTCCGACTG
The DNA here is from genome assembly GCA_902825475.1 of Hypomontagnella monticulosa. NCBI lineage: Eukaryota > Fungi > Ascomycota > Sordariomycetes > Xylariales > Hypoxylaceae > Hypomontagnella > Hypomontagnella monticulosa. Next base: position 4,428,241 of record CADEBF010000003.1, on the reverse strand, counting down.
CCCTAATTGGAAGGCGGTGACCACGTATAGCTATCTCGCGGAGCTTCCCTCCAATCCGAACCTTCGCTGAAACCTTGTAGGACTATTATGTGGACCGTGCTTTTCGCGAGTAACCACCACTCGCAAGTACTCTTCGGTACGTACCCCAACACGTTTCTCAGAGAATTGTTAGCCAACACAGCAAGCTCATCACAACTCATAACATCCATCTTTTTATCTTTCTCTCAATATGAGTAGTCACTTTTCTATGATGCCGTACGTAATCTCACCCGTATCGCCGAAATCCTAAAATAGAACCACCAGTATAATTTTCTACTAGCTTTGATAGGCACTTACGTCTATATCTACTGGTTCCATCTGTATGATTTGCCCCCTGAACTACATCACCAACCCAAGTAGCTCTATCCTATGTACTTATATCAATTGATGAGCAACAGTTACCTACTAGGTACTGCTGAGTTTTCACGGCACCTAATATCTATTTGGCGGGCTTATAGGTGGATGACATTCAATCTGTTAGTCTATCACTCAGGTATCAACCCAATTTTTATCTAACAATGAATTTACTATATGTATTCAATGTTAGATTTAGTAACATCAACCACACTATACATTAGCAATGGAGACTACACCAACTCTTACATGTAGAGCTTCTATGTGACTAGGCATCCACCGTAGCGGCAGATTTCCCTAGAACCTGACAAATATAATAGGAGGACGGTTGGCAGAGACACTGTAAATTGCCGATGCGGGGAACCCTACTGGTAGTACGTCGTACTAGGCACCACGACTACCGTCCATGAGCCTCTGTAGTCCTTGAAACGGTTGATTTCTTGTACAAGATTGAAATATCCGCTGATTCTAGGATCGTATCTGGATCATGCCAACTTCTAAAGTAGCGATTATTACCGGCGGCGCATCAGGCATAGGACTAGCCGTCGCCGATGTGTTTTCTCAGAAGGGTTGGCGAGTGCACATTTTCGACTTGAACGAACCGAACCGAACTGCCGAAGAGAGCCATTCGAGCGACTTCACTTTTCATAAGGTCGATGTCGCGTCATGGGACTCACTGTCGTCATCTTTTGATACTGTCTTCAAAGCAGAAGGAAAGCTAGACTTCGTGTTCGCGAACGCCGGCACCATGGAAAACGGGAAGTTCTTCGAAAGACATGAGAAGTCCCTGCCGCCACCAGAACCGGAAGAGCTAAGCATCGACGTCAATCTGAGAGGAGTGATCAAGACGAGCTACCTCGCGCAGCACTACTTCAGGGCGAATGAGAACGGTGGTAAGGACTGTACTCTCATTATGACGTCGAGTATCGCCGGCATAGTAAGTTTACCCCTTTAAGTGGTGGCTATAAACATACCTCCACCTCATATGCATCTAGTATCCTCAAGCGATCACGCCTCTATACTCCGCCGCTAAAGCCGGCATATTGAACTTCATGCGCTCGGTAGCCCCTATCTTCTACGGAGAAGACGGGGTAAGAACATACGCCATATGTCCCGGATCTGTCCGGACGAATCTACTCGCAAAAGAGTTATGGGATGCGTATCCGCAGGAATACCTAACCCAGATGGAAAAGGTGACATCTACCGTTGAGTCATTGGTTGAAGGCACACCGTTTGAGGACTCCGGGGGCCAGAAATTTGAGAAATCAAGTACCGGTATCGCAGTCGAGATATTTGTTGATGACGTGTACTTCCGGGGTCCTCCCGATGCGTGTAATGATGGCATGAGGTATGTATTAGATCTCATGCGTCCATGGAAGAAGGAAAACACTGAGGATAAGGAAGTGTGATTGTCTCATTGTCATCAATTCATCTAATAGTTATATCAATATATCGGCCTCCCTGCTGCATAGTCGCATTCGTATATCCATCGTATTACTTCGTAGATACATAGGTACGCACTGTATGTATCTTATACGTATTCTATCGTTGTGCTTGATTCGCTACTTTACTATCAACTACTAGTATTAAGAAGGTATAGGGTTTTATCGAACCCCCTTTATCCATTCAATCCCACCATGCCTCCTTGTCTATAAGGCTTTCACCTCTCGAAACTTGGGATCCATTATATCCAAGGATGTCGAAAGACTCGAACGGGCCCCTTTCTAACGATCCCATTATCGCAGTGAGTTCATCTTCTGCGCAGCTTCTAGAATCTGCTGGAGACATTAACGCCTCAAAGCTCGAAGCTGAAAGGTTTGTGACGTCTTGATTGCTATCATGTACCCTTATAGGTGTGCGGTCCGCATTGTTGCTATTATAGACTGCACCTGAGGGAGGGCTATATGGAGAGATGCGACGTGTATGTCCTGGTGGGGTTGACGACGAGGGAAAAGTTAATGAAGGGGAGGGCGTGTGCTGTATTTTTCGTCGCTTATGCTGGGTCCCGATAGCAGCTATCACGTCCGTAAGGATGTTGGATACCTCACTTAAACGTCCGTTATACGAATCGCCATCCCGCAGGTTAGTGATACCCTGAAGCATCTCTGTGAACGCTTGAAATAGCTCAAGGCTCGCCTCCCGCTCCTCTTCTTCGCGAAGAGCATATGCGAATATCTCATAGAGATAGAGTGGTGGCTGCGACGCGACAATACTATGAATAATTAGCTACTATTTAGGGAAAAGGGGTAGAGGTATGAGTAGAAAAGCACTGATGTCGAGAAATACTAACCGTGGAAATACTCCTAAGTGTCCCAGTTCTGCTGAAGACTGCCATAAACGCAAGAAGAGTTTCGTACACCTTCTACTAACTTCCGTACATTGATGCATCATATCCGGATGCTCCCTAAAAGGCCACATATATAATAATTGGGTAAAGGTGAATGCAATGAATAGTTCGATCTTCGAGGGGGAGTCTGGGTTGGATATGTTGTCGATATCTTCTATATCGATACCCGAGTTGAGTAGCCAGTCCTGGAGTTTTTGGTCCAATCTAGATGTCAGTTGTCTTACTTGACTGTCAGTTCTTCCTGGAGCTCGACGAGCATATATTTCAAAGTAGATTCCCTCCTGGATCTCGGCTAACCTTGCCTTCGCAGCTATGTCACCAATGAGCGTGTTTTCGACTGCGTTGGGGATGGTATTGATGTGTACATCCGTTGCTAGGATGCAAGGAGATGTGCCAACGGTCCAACAAGCCACTTTGTCAAGGATATATAGGCAGTATGATACACACTGCCTTTCTCGACCGTCTTCAGCCCCTGTCTGGCCACGAATGCTCCATTCCCAATCATGAAGACCAATTGACTTTGCGCATTGAGCAGTCATGCTAAATAATCTCGCAAAGACGCCCGTTGACATATGTTCCTGTGCCACTAGGCACTTCACCCATCATATTAGCGATACTCTCGAGATGGACGTTGATTAAGTGATTACATACTAGAGATAAGAGAGCTTGAACATTGATGAGCCGAGGTGCAAGAAGTAAATCGGCGTGTTCGATCGCCCTCTTCGCGTTTGCTAGGAAGCCCTTGGTCAGATCGAGGTCAATGGATGAACTATTGCGTGTTGACTTCGTTCGCCTCGGCTTGCTTGGATCGGGAGGAGGTTGTAAAGAGTTCGCAGCTAAAGCCATGAGTATTAAGTTGTTCGAACACACGACCTTGCCTAGGTCGTGATCGGAAGCGTCTTGCTCCTCCAAGTCTGCGGTGATCCGCATGAAAGAGTGCTTCGTCCATATGGGGAAATACGGGTTGATGCATGTGAAGTATGGTTCGATCATGGCCTTCAAAATGGAAATAGGGGGCGCCGTAGGAAACGCCCCATTTCGGGCAACGGTTTCCTCCGAGAGCACTAGGATATCAAGTTTTTGCTGTGCTTGGAGAGCGCATTCTCTCAAGCTATGGCTTTGAGAGCTGTTGTTAATGAAAGGCTCCAGGATGCCATCTCTTATGTTATACAATAGGGATTCAAGTGAAGTAGGCTCAAAGTATCTTTCGCTGATTTCTGCATTCTGGCCCCTAATAAAGTGACCAAGAGGTCTCTTAAAAGTCGGCGTTTCGTCAGTTGCGGGACTGCTGCCCTCAGGTGTAGGCCAGTTACGACTGGAATTTAGCGATGCAAGAATCTCTACACCGGTCGATGTCCCTGATACGAGCTGCTTGACTGTGTTTTGTGTCTCGGCTAATGCAGCCTATTGAACGGGAATAAGTCCATATGACCCCAATGAAATTACGGCAAGGATAATTGACTTACTTCTAGAGTTTCGAGGCGTTTGCTTAGACCTTCGATAGTATGACTTCTGCGTAATGTTAGTTATGTGCTAAGATATTCAACTAAGTTGAGTGTTCCCTACAGCAAAACCGTTTGGTTACCCTTTTTACCATTGCCAGACCACTCGCATTTATGGCCGAGGCGTGTGCAGTTAGAGCAGAAGGGCTTCTCTCTTCCACATCGTATCTTCTTGATTCGGCATTGATCACAAACTGCCGGTGCTGATGAGCTCCAATCCACGTCTAGCGTACCTGGGGTTCATGGTCCCCGCTCACCTGCGTAATCCTTCCCGTTCGTCTCCTTGGACATCTGGTGAATTGATTCAGTCCTTTTCAATTGAACTTGTCTTGGATTGTTTGAGATATTACCTCTTCGTATGTTCGAACACTCCCTGCCGAGGGCATGCTCGACCGACAAATCTCCTGATGACTATGAATTTGACATGAGGCGAAGGTCATCCATTTCAATCAATAGCCTAGTTGATTCAATGTTATCGAGAGGATTGGGGTCCAAGCCGAGCAATCTTATTGTTCCCACAAACCAGATCTCCCGCCCCATTTAACATCGTCGAATCAGCACGCTGTAAGATCATAGCTCTTTTCTTGTATCCCGCGCTCTATCTTGAGCCGGCGCAGATCTGGTGCGTCCGTAGCGTATTGTAATCCAATATGCTTACTACTTAGCCTTCTCACTAAAATCCTCAAATGCTACGCAAGCATTCGTTTGCTTCCAGCGCTTCCGTCTGAGGTTCAAGCTCACATACCATGGTGTAAGTGACCCTGGATAGAACCCCTGCTAGCGGCATTCCGAACAGGCCTACACACAGTACGGTATGACCACGTTTCCAGCTCTGAGACCATGCCGTGGAAGCTAGAGCAGCCTTACAATGACCCGCCAAGTTTACGGCGATCCAATAATTACTGAGCTGCACGATACTTGCCTTCCTAGGTCTGTTTACCCGATGTAAGATCGAGGCGCGGAACTCAATTTGAATCTTCAAGGCGGAATCCCGGGATGCTAGGAGCGTACGTATCAGTTGAGACAAATACTGTAACAGCCTTTAGCAAGGTCGGAGATTGATTCACCATTCGGTTAGCTGTCATCCTACGTGGAATAACGGAGTTTACCTAGTTGCGTGTATGACATGTGCCGAGCGGGAGATGCTGTAGCTGTACCTAAGCAGCTAAGTAATCGTTTCCCTTTTCTTTACCAATCCAAAGTCCCCATTGGCCATTACATTCGACGTCCTATTAGGCTCAGCCCACCAGCTGAGTTGTATTAAACCCAAGGATATGATATATATATATGAGCACCCGGCTGGTTCGATGATACCCAATGGTAGCTTGGCCCAGACCAATCTATTTTTACTAGGGATTCGGTGAGCTAGATCGCAAGCCTTCACTGGATCTTCGGCCCTACTTGATGCACGTTCCCGACTACATGTCTTAACTGCTACGACTTGCACCTCCTACGCTGCTACATCCTTCAAAACCCCGCCCCGATTTGGCCAATGGTGGAAGAAATTCCGCAGTGATGTTGCCGGACGATGCCGTAGTGTGGTGGGTAGAGCTACTAGAGTCCTACGGACCTCGATCGACCGATGCGACTTGCTAGACGGGTAATTGGTAGGTAGATACATTGGTCGTACGTTGGCCTATAGTATATAATGAAGCAGCGGTGTGCATATCATTATATTGGACGCCCTGTCTAGTAGTTCGCTGGTTGCCTATTATGGTACAGCCTCTCGTGAGAATAAAAAGATAGTAGATGGCCTACTTTATCTTGCATGATTATATAGTGACAACTTCTAGTATACAACATAACGGCGGCTCTAGGCCCTGAATAGGAGCCTCGGTCCGAAGGATTGGGTCGCCCCCATGTGACATTAATCCTTCTCCATCGTAAACTATAGTCAATAGCCACCTTGCTCATTGCTGCAGGCAAGCTATAGCTGAGCCACTTTCAAGCAAACAAGGTATGAATAAGAAGCCAATCATAACCCTCACTTAAAACAAGTGCCGTGATGACCCCCGACAACTTGCTGTCATCATGGATTATATCTGGCATTAATACCAACTATCTTTCCGATCAAACCGATCCGCACGGGCCGCAGCCGAGATAGAGGCTAACCTGTATTATATCCAAGCAAGCTAGCTAGGATTGGGGATCCGCCGTATCGGGTCGTTAATACGTCTATTTCACCTGAAAAAGGGTTGCATATGTTGTTTTCACCTTACCACGTGCTAGCTGAGTTCAAGTCCAATAAGAATCCAAGTGTATCCACGAAGGTGACATTCTTCAACATTGTGTTAACTACCAATGTGACATGATAGGAGGGGAAATATATATAATTTGATTTGGGTAACATCGATAGTCACGTTGCACCAACGCAGCGTCGGTGGCGCCGTTGCTGTTTGTTATTGGGTGCCGCGCCATGGGGTCCGGGGTATCTTGATAGCTTACTCAGGCGACACGAGTTACGGACAGTTCAATATCATAGGGGAGGACTTAATGTTCAAGACGTGCGAAGTAAGGGGTAACATCTTAGGTGGTTTTGTGGCTGATCCTGCGGATGCAAGATGAAGACCAAATAATTGAGCAGTAACCTATATCGGTAAAGATCGTCACTCAAAACGGATGGCGTTAAAATAGCAGTGTCCGTTTGCTGTATTATTAGAAGAGAAAACATTCATGAGAAATAAGATAGAGGACTCCAATATGGATGGATTCATAAATCACAATAGTCAACTATGTAGAAGAATCCTGTCGGGGCATCACTCAGACCCCTTCTGCTCACTGCCCTCTGTCATAACCCTCATTAATCCTTCCGCTGCGTGCTGCCCAAGTGCGTCAAGAGAGCCCATGCCAAGCATCTCAAGTACACTAATATCGAAAGAGAAAACCTGTTTCCACCAAGTTCGCAGTTCCAGTGCTACTAATGAGTCGAGACCCAAGTCTACCAACGGCCAGGACGTATTCAAGTCCTCCTGCGGTTTGAGTAATAGGTCGAACAACTTCTTTCCAATCTCGAGGGCAAGTAACTTCACAGATTCCCCTGTTTTCAGGAGAGAGGGGTCGGCCTTGGCGCTGGCTAAAAAGGTCTTCAGAGTCTCGTTTGAAGTGGCGGCGTCCGTGCTGCCGCCCGACATGTTATGGTACGCAGCCATCCGGCGATCTTTCCTCCATATGGCGCGATTATTTGGGCTGCTAAGCGGTATCGACGAGCCAAGCCCAAGGACGAACGTGTTGCCGTCAACGAACCGTGTATCTTCAGCTGTAATCTCTCTGCTTGCTTGAGGAGCCATAGCCACCGCCATAGCGTCTAGAAGTTCTTGTTCAGTGACCCCCTTAAACCCTGTAGATTTCATCTTATTCATCAGCCCATGGTGCTGCGAAATGAAGCCAATATCCTCAACGGCACCAATGTCGACAACCGAAGCCGCAAGCCCTAGACCCTTGCGATACTGTGCAAACGCGTCTAGGAAGGTATTGCCGCTGGCGTAATTTGCTTGGCCCGGCTGCCCGATTATGCCCGATAAAGAGCTGAAAAGCACGAAAAAGTCGAGATTGGCTCCAGCAGCTGCAGTGGCGTCATGTAGATTCCAAGTTCCCTGGACCTTCGGCGCCACCACCGCATTCCACTCTTCAATTGTCATGGTCTCGAAGTTCTGGTCACGAAGGACCATAGACATTTGGATCAATCCTTTCAGGGGATATGTCGTTGACGCAACCGCTTTAGCGACGTCATCGAGATTTGTCACGTCTCCTTTTACAAGCTTGACATCGCAGCCCATACTCTTTAGTTCCTTGACAAACGCCTCATCTTGCGAGCCCGTCCCGGCGCTTCGTGATAGATAGATGAGCTCGCGGGCACCATGATCGACCATCCATGTCGAGATCGCACGACCTAGGCCTCCAAGTCCACCAACAAGCAGATACGACGCGGAACTATTGAAGTTTATTGGTCGGGTTCTCTTCGTGGTGCTGAAATGGATTTCGCGATCCTCTATAGAATTCCGTATAGAAATACCGATTCTGCCAATATGCTGGCCTTTCTGCATATATCGGAACGCGTCCGCTGTTTCAGAAGCGGGGAAAATCTTCAGAGGTTTAATAGAAGTCGTAAGTCCCTTTTCATAGTACCCCAGAGTGGATAGAATCAATCTATAGATATTGTCAGCCCAATTAATTCAACGAAGATTATTCGTATCATGAAACCTACTTCCTCATCAGGGTCGGCTTCTTCCACAGTTGATCGATATCGACGCAAGAATAGCTGCGATTAGCTAAAAAGGGGTTCATGTCAAGTTTCCCATTGCCGATCAGATCTCTCTTCCCGATCTCAACCATGGTGCCAAATTCCGCAACACATGTCCACGTCGCGTGTAATAGTTCGCCGGAGAGGGAGTTAAGTACCAGGTCTGCTCCTTGACCCCCGGTTTCGCGCATGATGCCCTCCACGAACGAGTCATTTCGAGAGTTGAATATCTTGTTCCTAGGGATTTGATAATTATCCATCAGGAATTTCACCTTCTCTTCATTACTGACTGTGGCGTAAATATCGGCCCCCAACATCTGGCATATCTGAATAGCCGCTAGTCCGACACCGCCACAGGCACTATGTATCAGAACGGACTACCAATTGTTAGCAAAAGAATGAAAGTAGTGAGTATTTCTTACCTGTCCTTCCTCAAGACGTCCAACATTTACTAAGGAGTGGATCGCAGTGACATACGGCATCAACATAGATGCAGCCTCATCGAAACTCAGGCGATCGGGGATCTTCGTACAGAAAATATCTGGAGTAACAAGATAGGTGGAATAGGCATGCTTCTTCAGACAGCAAACACGGTCGCCGACTTTGATATCCTTTACGTCAGCGCCTACACGAGTGACAATACCGGCTGCTTCGAGTCCGAATTGACGAATAGGCAGTTCGACTATGCCCATTGCTACCAAGATATCCTAGACACACCTGTTAGCAGGCCACCCCACAACATGAAAGATCATCTTACCCTGAAATTCAAGCCAGCGGAATGCACCTCTAGTTCTACTTCGTTACTAAGAACGGCTTCACGCGGTTGTTGAATCCAGTGTAGAGTGTTTAGACGCCCTGGCGTATCAACATCGAGAATCGCTTTACCGTCCGGCTCTGCCATTAATAGTTCATCCCTTAGTGCAAAGGGGTACAGCCTCCCGACTTGAATCTTCCCATCCTGGATCGCATACTCGAAATCTGGCTTGAGGACATCATCCCCTTCTCGTTTTTGGAATTTGGCTAGAACTCGTATTATCCCGTCAGCCGCCGAGACGAAATCATCAACTTCGCACGTCGCGAAGTCAATCAGCATCTCCGAGCGGATCGTTCTCGCAAGTCCGATAACTTGCGCATATCTCGGATCTTGACAGCCGATCTGGCAAAGGGGTGTGATCCATAAGATCCCGGCGTCGCGAAGGTTGGAGAGGAATTTTCTGAAAGACTCGAAGCGAGCAGAGTCCATCCCCTCGAAATATGGCGCGGCCATGTCGAGAGTAGAAATCACATCCTGCCCAGGCGGCGGGATTTCGTCTATCGTACACTTGGTGATCTCGTATCCCTCCTTCTCGAGTTGTCCTACGAAGAGATTGGCAACATCATCTTCTCCTTCACATAGGACTGTCACTCGTTTCGGCAGTGCTTGGCCGGACTGGGAAGACCTCGCGACTATGGTAGCGGTAAATTGGTGCGGCTCGTCCGAGTCGAGGACGATTCCCTCGATACTGTCAAAGCCTGCAGCCAGGAGCTGGGACTTCCACCCATTTACATCAAAATAAGGCTCATTTAGCCTCCCATCGGCGCTACCATACCACCAGCTTGGCAGCAGGCCAAATATAGTGTTGATCCATTTCGAAGAGGGGCAGAGTTCCTGCAATAGCAATCGGCCCCCTGGGTGGAGAAGCTTCTTGATATTCTTCAGACTCTCTTGAATGTTCTTCGTTACATGTACAGCGTTCGAGGCGATGATAAGATCGTACTGACGGCCCTCGAATTCTTGTTCCTCGAGGTCTTTGCTGATATCTAAGGTAGCATACTCCATATTTGGAAACGGCTTTTGCTGGTCCTTCCCGGAGATAAATCCTGTCGATGTGAAGGTGTACTTCGAGCAGAGGACTTGGCCATCAGATCGAGTCAGATTCTTGAGAACATTGGTTACCGATGAGCCTATTCCGGTTCCTAATTCTAGAATTTGTAGATTTGGCTTGGAGTGGCTCAGGGATTGGATGAGCTGAGACGTATCAGACTGACCCATGAACTCGTATAGCGCTGCAAGTGTCTCATCCGACAGAACATCCGATAGAGCTTGACCTGAGATCAGTAGGTCAATTTTTGTTAATATTTGGTGAAGGGCGGTGGCCGCGCTAGCTGCTGGAGTTCCAGAGAGTCGGTTCACATGCTTCTCAACCAGGGCACGTATCGAAATATCGTCTAGCTTGGTAAGCTCTTCCGGTTGAGTTTGTGACGCGACCCACGCCACATATTTTTGTATATGGCTCGCGTGTGCTTGCGCTCCGGAAAGCGCTCGTTGTAAAGATATTAAGCAAAGGCGGCCAAGTTCCTCCAGAAGAACTATATGTGGTACGCGATCGTGGGGTTGACGAATGAGTTCCTTCACGTCTAGGAAGTCAATATCAGGACACCATTCATATCGAGCTGCCGCGTGAGTGTCGGCCACATCACTCGAAAGGGCTCCATCCGCAAGAGACATACGAATTCCATTAGCTTCAAGAACAGTAAGCCCTTCCGAAGTGCATCGTCCGTGGCCAAGTATTGAGTGGTTGCTTGTTGCCCTTGCCGAAACACTCGTAATCATGTCAGAGGAGCATCGAACAATGCTCAACTTATCAATACTGGTAGGAAGCCAGTTCTTAACCTTGCGCGCATAACCATTCACGGTGGCAGCACTCAGAATCTGTAGTGATCCGTCGATAACCGTGGGATGGATGTGGTAGTTCGCCTCGTCCCCCTGTCTACCATTGACCACCCTACCAATGGCTCGGTTCTCGGAATCGGTTGAAGTCTCTATGGTTTCAAGAGACTGAAAACTTGTCCCAAGGTCTAACCCCGACTTTCGCATTGTCTCATACCATTTTCGCGCGTTTACCTTCCGTGGAAGGTCGATTGGTGCTGATTCAGGGGCTGCGCCAAGACCCGATGACAATGCCGTTACCTCTCCTGTGCAATGCTTGGTCCAGACATGGCCATTAAAGGAGGAGACAGTAAATTCCCACCATGAACTATTCAGCGATGTAGTCAATCGATGTGGACGAAATGTGGTCATCATTTCCGTGGGCTTGCCATCATTCAGGACCAGCGCCATGCTAACAAGGATATTCCGAATGCTGAATCCCTCGTTAATTTCGCTGATCTGTCTTACAGCTTCCCCCGCAATAGCGATGTAGCCAGCAAATGGGAACACGACGTCCTCTCCGACTTTATGGTCACGGATCCACGGCGCATTAGAAAGATGAAACATATTTCGCCAAGCAGGCTCAATATCCGTACTTTCAGGAGATCGAGCCCCTAATAAATCATGATACGCGTGTTTTCGTAGGCGCCAGTCCCTACATATTCGAGGCTCGTACCAGAAGCTGTCTTCATGGTTCCAGGGGTATCGAGGTAGGTCGGGGAGGCAAGAGCCAGTTGGAAATACCGCCTCAAGATCGATAGGCACGTTAAGCGAGTGGAGTTTGCCAACCGCCGTAAGAAGCGATGAGATACAATTCTGATTTCGCGTCATCGCGGCCACGTAAGGAGCGGGCGAGGAAACCTCAGTGAATATTTGTCTGAGGGGACCCGCGAGAGCAGAGTGTGGCCCAACTTCGAGGAAGACAGCATTTTGCCCGACTTCATGCTTTAAGAGGCTAGTGACAGCTTCCCTGAATCGAACTGGAGACTCCAGATTATCCTTCCAGTAACGGGACCCGAGACCACGTTCCCCATCCAACAGTTTACCTATCACGCTAGAGAAGAAGGGGATCGCAGGATCGTTCCCAGTTACTTGTTGGCCGATCAATGACAAGTAATCCTCTCCAATTTCGGTCATGTGGTACGAATGGTAGGCCTTATCAACCTGAAGCAGCCTAGCCAATACATCTGGACGCTCTTTTTTGATAGCCGCGACTACAGCCTTGACGTCTTTGGTGTCGCCCGAGATGGTAACGCTTTTGGGTGAGTTGTCGCAAGCAATGGTAACATTAGGCATCAGGTATTTCTCAGTGTCTCCCCAGCTCATTCCCACAGCCGCCATAGATCCCGCCTTCTTCTGTTTGGCTGTTACAGCACCACGATGATGAGCAGCGATGATGGCCTCGCCGGCTGTCAGAGCCCCAGCGGCATATGCCCCCGCGATCTCGCCGCTTGAATGACCAACAACAGCCCTAGGAGTAACCCCATATGCCTTCAGAGTATCGACGAGCGCAATTTGGACAGCGGTGCAGAGTGGCTGGGAAAGCTCGGCCGCGTTCAACCTGCTCTTCCTAGCTGGCTTCAAGAGCTCTTCTTCAATCGAGTATGTTGTTGATTCTCCTAATACAGTTTTTAAGTGTCCGTCAAGTGATTGAATAGTCGATCTAAAGATGTCGTTGGATTGTAGTAATTCCTTCCCCATGAGCGGCCACTGTGCGCCTTGACCGGTGAATACCATCACAACATTCAGTTTCGTGCTGGCTTTCGTAGGTGGTGCAGCGCTCTCAACTACGCCATTGTTGACAATTGTATATGTACGGTGTGGTAGGTGTTCTCTCCTAAGCGCTAACGTATAAGCTAAATCTGCAATTTTGTCGGGATGCTTTTCTATCCACTGCTTATAATTATCTATCATTCTAGTAAGTGATTTTGCTGTATTCGCAGAATATAGTAGCAATTGTGGTGTTGCAGGTAGGGATTGTTGTATAGCAGAGGCGCTGAAGCTGGCGGCGGAATCCAGAATTACGTGGGCATTCGCACCACCTACGCCGAAAGAATTGACGCTCACACGTTCAAGTCGAGATGCAGGCCAAGGAGTGGGTTCCACAGGAACGGTGAGTTTTGCCTCCTTGAATGGGATCTTCGGATTGGGGGTTGTGAACCGGATATTTGGTGGTATGGTGCGGTTTTCGAGAGCCATTACCATTTTGATTATTGAAACAAGCCCTGATGCCCCTTCAGAGTGACCTAAATTCGGCTTCACAGATCCGATATATACGCCCGAGTCCCCAAATACTCGCGCTACGGCTTTGACTTCGATAGGATCTCCAGTTGGTGTACCAGTACCATGGCATTCTACCATAGCTGTTTGTGAGAAATCAGTTATTCCGGCAACCTTGTACGCCCTTCTCATTAGTGCTTCTTGCGCATCGGTACTCGGCTGTGACATGCCAGGGGTTTTCCCATCGACGTTATGCGATGTAGCTCTTATGACTGCTCTAATCGGGTTACCGTCTCTGATAGCGTCACTCAATGGCTTGACGTAAATAGCGGTAACGGCTTCACCACGAGCATATCCATTCGCTTCAGCCGAGAAGGTCTTGCAGGAACCGTCTTTTGAGATAATACCCTGCTCTGTTAATGCGGAAGTCATACTTGGACCTAATATGAGATTGACACCCCCGATAAGTGCTGACTCGCAATCGCCCCTCGAAATGGCCATACAGGCTTCATTTAACCCTACGAGTGCCGCCGAGCAGCCCGTTCTTATAGTCATACTAAACCTCATTAGAATAAATAGAGATAGACTGCGAAGCGTGGGCTTACCTCGGTCCACGTAAATCCATTTCATACGATATTCTGTTCGACAGTACGAAATCGCCGGTACCGACCACTCGGTGCATTCCCCATGGTTGGGACTCTTTAGCGAACATTTCAAGCCAATCTTCGCCGAAGTTTCCTATATAGCAACCTATCGTCTTCCCCCTCCAGTTAGTAACACCAGCATCTTCGAAACATTCTCTCGCAACTTCTAGCAGCAGTCGTTGCTGTGGGTCAGCGCGCTCTACTTCTGTTCTCGGCATCGTGAAGAACGAAGTGTCTAGAGCTCCTAAGTCGACGGTCTCGTTGAGGAAGCATCCATACTCTGTTGAGACGGTCCCTGGCTTTCCGGTAGGGGAATAGAAAGCAGAGAGGTTATATCGAGTCTTAGGGACTGGGCCACGCGCATCGCCTTTGGCAAGGAGGAAATTCCATAAGTCCTGCGGTGTTGTCAGCCCACCCGGGAGGCGAAGGGCCATGCCGCATATTGCGATGGGCATGGTGCCGCCAGTAGTGGCGTCCAACTCATGTGTTTCAGCGACATGATGATGGTTTGTGTGGTGGCTATTCTTTAACCACCTATTCGCCTGTAATCCGTTGCCGAGGCCCCCATTCTCTATCGCGCCGTTGGAATAATTCTCAGCAGTTTTGATTCCGTTGGCTGTCAACCCGTTAACGATTCCGCCATTTGGCTCCCCGTTCACGACATGTCCGTTGACGCCCGCGCCGTTCAAAAGTGCCGTGCTTGGGATTGACATAGTCATAGGGTACCGACCAGCAGAGACGTATGGATACCCACAGCAGCTATATTCAACGCCGGATGATTTGCCAAATGCTCATGGCCTACTGCTCAGCATTAGCTGGAACCTGGAATTATACTGTATCATGCAGTAATCGGGATTACTACTCCTTTTGCTAATAACGGGGCAAATGCTCATTGTACGGGTTCCGTTTCCGAAAGTCCTTCGGCAAGTAAATAAGGTAGAGTAGGTAAGTAATTAGACACGAACTTATAGCTTATTATTGCATATCGAGTCATGTAGCCACTTTTCCTGTCGTCGCATAACACTATCATCCTGATGCCTGATCGCTGCTACCATACTACATTCTCTTTATATTGTCGTACCTGGCATCCTTTTAATCCCATTCTCGTCCCTAAAAATCACCTTCCGCATTGTATGTAGGTAATTAGCGTTAGGTGCCGACCAATGTCCGTCACTTTTTCTTCCCCTTACTCTTCCTCCATTGCCTATCGTCTTTGTCTTGATCTATATACACCCTATTGGAATGCTCTTGCATGATCCTCCTTTCTGCTGGTACATGACTAGGGGGAAGAACGGGCCTCAATTGTGTGCGGGAGCTTGGTAATTCGGTATATCTTGCGGCGGTATAAGCCGAATCTGTTATCAGTCCATGGCGGCGTAAATGCTCAATCATATGGTAATCAGGACGTATATCATGAACAGTTTTGCCGTCCATGATATGATCGCGTATATGGTGCATTCTAAGTTGGAAGGCTAGTAAGCGGTCATTTTGGAATTCTTGTACTTTCGAATCAAAGGCGAAATCGTCGCAAAACCAGCAGATAGACTTCGAGGGAAGTTTCTCTCGGAAGTGCTCGGTGTATATATGCTCAATCCAACCATCAGCGTCATCGACATGAAACGTCGCGTCGCAGCTTTGATATCTAGCAAATTCGCAAGGCAAGATATTCGCCATCAGCGGCGAAAAGGAGAAATGAGAGCTATGGCTGGATGGATCGCGTAGTGAAGGGATATCAGTACCACGATATTCTATCAGAGGTGAGAACGACATGAGAGTGTCGTGGGGCACCGAAGTGCCGCTATCGGCAGACCCCAAATAGTCTGTAGATTTCTTCGAAGTAGGCTTCGAGAAATGACTCTGAAATGCCCCTGTCCCACCCGTATTCTGTTTTGTGATTTCCGTAGATGGCGGAGAAGAGCGAGATTGAAACCCGTCGCCCTCGATCTGTTCCGTGCCCTTCGTACAAAGCCCAACTCCTCGGCTTATCAGTTCCTGTGAAGATTTATCGTAATCTTCAATGAGGATCAATGACTCCAATATTTGCCTAAGATGCTGAGATACATGCATAAGGTATCCCATGAGCGAGTAGTTGGTTGCACCACAGATCTGGCATGGCCCGTCTGGTGATTTTGAACGACGGTGAGAACGTTCATGCTGGAGCCACTCTCGGAAATCGTTGAAGCAAATATCCTCGGGGTTATTTCCAGCATTACATTCCCGAAATGTACATACAAATAGGCGCAGGTCCGCTAAGATATGTTCTCTATGTTATTAGTATTCCTACTACACTGTGTTTTTGAAATTAGAACTTACTTCCATTCATCGGGTCCTTTTATGTCCCACAAAGCGCTAGAGCATATTGCACAAGTTATTGGCTCGTTAGTCGACACAACCTTGGGAAACTTCGGAATCCTAAGTCTTCCTGGTTCAGTCGAAATTGTCGATTTGACGGGAGTTAAGGTAGCGCGTTTCCCAGCGATTTTCACTTCTGCTGATGCGTATTCCGAGTCGGCTTCGAGATATCTCTTTGAGTTCGCCGAATACGCTGCACCAAATCTCTCGGCAAGCCAGTGTGGTATTAATGGAAATCCTTCCTGGATTCTTTGACAATACATTAAGGCGTTCTGTGAAGGTGTGTTGAGTGTGTTTGTAGCGGCTTGTTCAAGGTTCTTGTTCTCGTCACCGCATTCTGACGAGCAATCATCAATTGCTAGGGATAAGTCCATAAGACAGTCAATGAGGACTCGGATCTCTTCCAATGTATCGAATATATCGAACTCGTCAACTTCCGCACCAGGAAGGAAGTCGTCGGTAAGCTCTTGGTCTTCTTCTCTCAGCACTGCTTGCATTCTTTTCAAGTTAGATTCGAGATTTTCGATTTGGCTTTTCGCCGTGTCCTGGATACCAGTGTAAGGAACCAGCTGCTTCGTAACAATGGTACCGAGCTCGAGAAGCCTAGCCAGGACCGTAAGTTGAAGCCCTACTGAATCCGAGATACGTGACTTCGACTTTCTGGTCCTGGTGGTGTATTCGCGATCCCACAGATAATAGCGTTCAGCTTCGTGATGAATCCTACTTATCGGAACCGAGTTTGAGTCTTCTTCCATTGTAGTGCATCCGGCGCCTGATAAAAGCGAGAGTATTGATTTGGAACAGCTGAATATCACTTCATCTTCTGGCATCCGAGTCGTACCATATGGCTGAGTTTGTGAGCCTTCCATGACGGAGCAAAAATCATTCACCAGATGATCTTGAATTAGTTTGTGTAAGTTCAAGTGCTACTTAGTAAATGTGAACAGCAGAGGTGATGATATTTTACTTTGTATAGGCCCAAGTACTTGCAATTTTGTTGGGTTACATTCACCCACCATCACTCACCGAAATATATATGATCACAACGTCGTAGAATGGCTGAAATAATTGGGTTAGGTTTCGCCAACGAATATTGTAGCGCTGTACCTGATTGATGCTAAGTACTGATAGCTCCGTGTTTCCCGGTTCTCTGCATTAATCAAGGCTGTGAGGAGGGTAGAAAATTAAGTCCTCTAGGTGAGGTCCTGCGCGAGCTCTAGTCTAATTATTTTATTTCGTACGACTCTTTCTAATGGTCCTCTACACACCACTGATAATCCAGGCCCCGAGAGCGCCAATATGAGCGGCCTCGAAATAGTTGGTGTGATATTAGGCGCCATACCATTTGTCGTCAAAGCATATGACAACTCCGACACCGTAGTCAGAAAACTTCTAAACCTCTCGAAGCAGAATTTCACTAGAGAGCTAGCTAGCATACAACGCATATTTAACACTCAAAAGGTTATATTCCGAGCTCAGGCGTCTCGCGTTCGTGATGCTATCGAAAGGGATGGGGGCGAAGTCGTTAGGTGCCATTCTTTCAGTGTATCATCGGAGGCTGGCCGCCCAGACGATGTCGCCGATAGCTACGAGGGAAATGAAGAGTTGGACTTGCTTAATGATCTATTTAAAAATTGCCAGATGATACTCCAAGAACTCCTTCAGGAGCTTGCATCGACCACGATGGTCCTAGAGAAATTTGAGAGTGGCCAATCAAACATCCACCAGGTGCGCGGGAGCAATTCATTAAATTCAGTTCTTTTTCCATCAACGACATGCATGTAATAGTCTGAAAATTATAAGATGTATGATTCTTTGGCTAATCGACTATGGTTTATAGGTTGCGGGGCCTGATTTCCACAGGAGGCTCAAACTTTCTTGGCAGCAATCGGGTATCGACCAACACATTGCAAAGCTGCGGCAACTGAACGGTGATTTCTCGATATTGGGGAGCGAGATCATCAGACTGCTTAATGAAAGCGATTCATCACTTAATCCAGTTCAAGAACAAGCCCAGTATACGTCGTCAAAAATATATACGTATCAGCATATTCAGCATGCCTCATCAAGATTATACAAAACCTTCAGTGAGAAGTGGCAGTGTGGAAGTCATGAGAAGCATACTGTGTATCTTTGTAGTGCTTACGGACTAGGTGGATGCGCAGCTACAGGCCAGACGAGTTTCATGGTCGTAATCACCTCGAACGACGATAGCACCGAACATCTACATAATCTCAAGTTTGAGGTTCAACATTGCCAATGCGAAGCTACTAGAGATACAATGGGTCTGAAGCTAGCAGACAGCCAAGATCATAATGGCAAGGCCACGAGCGGTGGCCCGATCGTCTCCGGAGTGGAACTATCTGTGGAAAGCCGTGTTGTTGATGACTTCGAATCATTGTTACAGAAGGGATCACAGGGCTGGGTACCCGATCAACCGCCAACTGATACAGCGAAACTTAAGAGAAAACCTAAATTCAAATACCTCCAAAGCAACATACCATTGCCGGGCTTAACGTCAGATAGTACTTCCACGGAATACGACGATGTGTGTAACACTCCAGGACACACATCGGATCATCAAAGCGACCTACAATGCGTGTCTGACCACTGCAACTATTTCAGAGAACGGCGTAAAGATTGCGCGGGGAGAACATGTTTGGGGTATCTCGCTGACCAATGTACCGAACGGTTCTATTTACAGCCTCCGGAGCAAGATATCAACGCCCACTCCGTATCTTTAGCTGATCTTATCCATAAGACCTCAAAAGACCCCTTTATTCCGACTCTCCCACGTTCGTTGGTAATGAACCTGGCACATTCGATCGCGGATACTGTACTGCAACTGTACTCAAGTCCATGGTTACCGGAGCGATGGGATAGCAACCACATTAACTTTCTTGGGATTCAGGCATTGGACACCATAGAGGAGCTCCTTAAGCCCTACTCGCTTTATGTCACATTAAAATTTGGTAGCGAATCTAAAGGCAAACAGGCGATGGGAATAAACCAAAAGCCCCTTGGCGTACACACCATTGACGCATCTCAGCCCCACGTACCTGACTGGGGAGTTCGAAATGAACGGTTATTCTGTCTGGGAGTAGTTCTTCTGGAGCTCGGATATGCGAGGCCATGGGAGGTTCTCCGGGAAAGTGTAATAAGAGAACTGCATACAAGCCAGAAGTCCGACTACTTGGTAGCAGAGACCTTGGCACGGAAGCTTGTACATCATATGGGGATGGATTACGTCCGCATTATACGAAAATGCCTAGCATGCGATTTTGGGCTTGGCGAGACTGACCTTGGTGATGAAGAGCTAGGAAAGAAATTCGTCGAAGATGTTATCGAGGTTTTACACGCCGTGGAGAGGGGGCTAACAATCTGAGCGAGGTATATCAAGGTTCATCACGAAGAACTGCCATAAGTACCTATACAAAAAGTATCTGCATACATGCGTCTATTACGAACTCAAGTACTTCGCTTATTAAGTATAGTATCACTCTACCTTGACTGGAAAATGCTGCTTAAATCTTCGTGGTTAACTTACTACAAGGTAGTCTAAAGCATTTGACCATCCAATTCACAACATCAATGAAGCCGATACTGCTTTCTATTATGTCTGTTTTCTGAACTCCTCACTGTCTTGTCTACACATCGCCTCCCACCTCCGCCTCAATACCGGCCAGACAACCCATCCCACTAATAGCCCCATGAAAGAGTCAATAATACCAAAACCTCTCTTAGGGGATGGTCCAGTCATGTTGGTGAAAAGCGCCGAAGCCGCGAAGGAGTCCTCGCAGATGATGAAATCGCCCCTGTCTACCGCAGCGATGATAAGCGACGCGACCTTCTCGCTGGAAGGGAAACGGGACTTGAGCTCCTCGAAAGGACGGTCTAGGCCTTGGATGCGTTTGGTGAGTGGTGTTTTGGTCTTCTGCTCTAGGACGAATCCCGGTGAGACGAAGTCGGCTGGGAAAGCACAGTGGATGCTGTATGTTGACGCCGGGCAGTTATAGCGCAGAACTTCCATCCTCAGGGTATCCGCTAAGGCACGAGTGGCACATTTCGCAGCTATCAGGAACATGAGTCAGTTCCCCTTTTCTGACAATTATAGGGGGTGAGGGGCGTACGTGTATAGGCAATTGAGCCTGGAATACCGAGAAACGCGGCGGCGCTGTTGATGAAGATTATTTGGCGAAGTCGCGGTTGAGAACCTTGGGATGCCCCCTTTTTATCGTCTTCCGTCCACATATCGAGCATCGACTTGGCGGGAAAGGCGGCTGCGAAATAATTGTTCCTCATGCAATTCTCGAGAGCATTGGCTCCAATATCCACTATGAATCCATTCTCAGCATGGTTGCCACCGGCTGTGCAGTATAAGATATCCGCGATCCGCGGCTGGGCTCTGAATGCCTCCTCAACCTGTTGACTCAGTCAGTGACTTATCTCCTATTTCTAGAGCAGCCGAAAATGGTGAGTGAAACCTTAGAAGCGTCGCCCAGGTCCAATGATACCACATTAACTTCTTGGTCCTCGCTCAGGCGGGAGGCAAGGATCTCTTTCTTAGCTTCATCAAGCGGACCTTGCTTACGAGCAAATATCGTGATGTGAGCACCTGTCCGAGTCAGTATGAAGAAAAAGGGACTATTCTGAATAGAGTAATAACCTCGTGAAGCCAACTCCTTAGATATCGCTTTACCTAGCCCGCCGGAACCCCCTGCTACGAAAACTGTCTGTAGTCATCATTAGTATGATCACGGCCCACATATCTTATCATCCTAGGACTATATCAAGGAAGCATCGTCACCTTTCCTTGAAGATTCTTCGGCGTCTTCATTATGTCGACTAGATTCTCTGGCGAATGCAATGCCGGGGCGTCGTGATTATCGTAAGCAGCGCGTCTAGATTCATGAGGTTCTTACTTCTGAAGTGGACATCAACCACAGCCAATCGCGTCAACATCTTGCGGTAAACCCGGGCGGGTTCCGCACCCGAATGTAACGGGGATGAAATCGGACTAGAACGCCTCGATATGATGCATTCATATTCATCATAGCGGGGTCAATTGGTAGATTCGACTTTAGGTAGATCTCTCTGGGTTCTCAATTCGTTTTTCCCATTGCGTCTCGCAAGGCTCGAGCCGTCAAGGGGACATACATGTATTACACTTCCCACGCGTACCCTAGTTGGATCTGACCACTCAAGATGGCTGCTCCAACATTCCTAGCTACTTGGATCAAGGCCCAGAGGCTGAAGGCCCCTCGGATGAAAGATGCCCCCACTTTCGAGCGAAACCTCGAGGAGGCTCTTGATGTGCGACGAACAGATCATGCCATGGTCACACGGGCGCAGAGCACATGGAAGACGGGAGAAGCCGTCGATTTCTGCTCTAATGACCTATTGTCCCTGGGTTCAAGTGGCCGGCTGCGCACTGAGTTCCTGGAAGAACTTGCGCGCAACCCCAACTTCCCCCTATATGCGGGAGGTTCCCGTTTAATGGATGGGAACTACGACTACATTGAGCAAGTTGAACAGGAGATTGCGGACTTTCATGGCGCAGAAAGTGCTCTCATATTGAATTCAGGGTATGAAGCAAACGGCGCCATCTTCGCTGCTATTCCGAGACCTGGAGATGCAATTGTCTACGATGAGCTCGTCCATGCCAGTACGCATGACGGGATGGCGCACAGCTTGGCACTCTGCAAAATGTCCTTCCGCCACAATGACGTTGATTCGTTTAGGGACACGCTAGCGTCTGTCGTGGACTCACAGCCCCTAATTCGGGACGGGTCGCGTTCTGTACTAGTGTCTGTCGAATCGATATACAGTATGGACGGGGATGTCTGCCCTATAGAAGAGCTTATTGAGATTGCTAAGGAAGTCTGTCCAAAGGGGAATGCAGTGTTTATAGTAGACGAAGCCCACGCGACTGGAATAATAGGTCCTAATGGCGCTGGTCTTATATGTGAACTGGGACTTCAGAAAGAGATTGCAGTCCGACTCCATACGTTCGGAAAGGCACTAGCATCTACAGGGGGTGGGTTCTCCCTCCAATCTCCAATTTTATAGGGCTAACTGACTGCCGTTAGCGGTTATACTTGGAAGTCAGAGCGTAAGATTAGCGCTGATGAATTTTGCGCGGTCTGTCATTTACACAACTGCGCCCTCGTTTCCGGCTGTGGCAGCAATCCGAGCTGCTTATAATCTATTAAAGTCTGGCGCAACACAAGAGGTAAGAGATTTTAATCTTTTCTTCTGCTTCGACTCGCTTTCTTTCCAACGGCGAAGCGAGAAACATCAAATGGTAACACTAGGTAAATCCAGTCTCAAGACAAGATCCAGCACCTCGTCAAGCACTTCTTAACGACGATAACGTCCAATGAGATATGGGATGAGGCCAATGATATGGGGATCCTTTCAATCCCTGTTAGCGATAACTGGGAGTTCCGCGATTTTGTAACACATATTGTTCCTGTTTGGACGCGACAGCGTTACAACTTTTGGCTCGTATTCCACCTACAACTAGCCAAGATCTCTGCTTTCCCTATCGACTATCCTGTGGTCCCCAAAGGTCAAAGCAGGATCAGACTCATGTTCCATGCCGCGAATACTGAGGTTGAGGTAGAGCTGTTAGCAAATTCAATCTGCGAGTGGGCTAAGGAGATGATCGATATTGAAAAAGCAGGCGAGGGCAAATCGAAGATACCAAAGGCCGCGCAACAGATATATGCTATGATGGCTGATGTATGAAGTTACCGACCAGTTCATATTGTGGCGTAACCGTTGTTGCAGGTAACAATCGTCTATTCAGCCAAGACATATACATAGGATTCTAGAAGTTAGATAACTACGTATGTACATATTGTTGCGATAGTATATAATTGGTTTCATTTTACGCTTAATATGCATCATGGGGAACTATACTCGTATAAACGACTTACCGTTTACTGCACCGAATCAGCTGGGTGTATTTCCGGCCACGGAACCCGTTTGTGTTACACGGAATCCGGACCAAAATGAGGGGTCGCTTATTCCTAGTGAGCAGCAAGCTCTACGGAACCCAGCGGCTAGCAGGAGCTAATGCAGGGACCCGGGCGCCGTGTTTATTTTAGGTAGGTACGGCAATTGTAGTACTCTTACCTACCGACGTATACGTAGTGAGACCTTTGAGGGTTACTTCTAGCTACTAGAATCTGTCTCTACGGAAATATAAACTTAGTTCATATTATACATATGATATATCCTCATTCGTTTCTGAACTTCCAGAGATCCCTAGGAGTGTTTTCGTATATCGAATGAACATGTAAGCCTATTGCGTACATTCCGGGGTAGAGAGGAGCGCAGATGCGCAAGAGAGTGGGGTGATCCAGAAGAAGAATGTGCATGGGTTGATCAACGCACATCGTCCACCGATACCATGATCGCAATTGTCAGCCCAATGATCTCTCTTATAATGGTAGAAATATAGTGAAAATTCAGAACTTTTGAAAAGAGCGTGAGATTATGTCTTCCTGTTTGAAGTCGCTACCTACCTAGTAGACAGAGCCTACTCGCTGAATGCCAACATAATAATGGCCACGTCCATATTAAGCCTACGAGGCGCCACTGTCTTTACTGGAATCGAGTCAGCGGTTATCTTCAAGGCATTGCCAAATTACCTTGATGATACTTCCACTCAAGGATTTATCAAGTTGGTAGCGTTTATCCTCACCATCAACTATGGACTACTATTCATATACTCCACGATCATATACCCTGATTTTATAAGCCCTCTACGGAATTTCCCGAGGCCCAAGGTCCGTCTATTCAGCTTTGCATATAGTCGAGGCGCCTCCCATATTAACGTGTTCACGATAGCGGTGGTTGCCTCGAATGATCTACGGCCGGTTGGCCACGAAGACAACACAGGCCGCCCTTTTGCTTGATATAATTCAAAGTGTCCCGAACGATGGCATTGTGGCGTTGAGAGAGGTTACCGATAGTCGTCTATTGATCACTGGACCGTCTGTGCTAGCAGACCTCCTAGTACATCGTTCTTATGACTTTGAGAAACCTCAAAATATGAGAAAGTTCCTTAGCAGCATCATCGGTAAAGGGCTGGTCACCACGGAGGGGGATGACCACAAGTTCCTCAGGAAAAACAGTCTTAATGCTTTTAGCTTCCGTCGCGTGAAGGACCTGTATCCCATGATATGGAAGAATTCTCTTGCCTTTACAGAGGCTTTGGAGGAGAATGTTAGGCAACAGAGTTCTGAGTCCGATGCGGGTGGTAAGCGTCCTACGGGAAAGGCTGAAATATCTCGCTGGGCTAGTAAAGTCACTCTTAATATCATGGGCATCGCTGGGCTGGGGCGCGACTTTAACGTGCTGGAGAATTCAGACGACCCTCTAGTAGAGAACTATGAGACGATTTTTAACCCGAGTAAAGAAATGCTTCTGTATTTCATCTTGGCTGCGTGGTTCTCGGTTCGGCTCGTTCGAATGCTTCCCTGGAAGATGAACCAGGCTTTCGAACAGGCAGGATCGGCACTAAGGAGTATATGTAGCCAGCTCGTTCAGGATAAGCGAGAGGCCATACGGAAGAACGAGGGCGATAATGTCGATATCCTATCCCTTCTCATCCAATCCGAGAACTTCTCGGACAGTGACCTGTGTGACCAGCTCCTCACCTATTTAGCAGCAGGGTGAGTGTTACGACGACCTAGAAGTCAATCCAGATAAGTATAATCGAAACTAACTCACTGTCATAGGCACGATACGTCAGCACTTTCTTTGACCTGGGCATGTTATCTGCTTGCCCTTGACCCGGCTCGGCAAGATACTCTGCGTAAAGAAGTTCGGGAGGCACTCAACCCTACAGATGTCTCTGCAGACGAGCTAGATCTTTCGAGCGTTTTAGAGCGCCTCCCATTTCTTAACGGAGTAATCAATGAGACACTTCGCCTATACCCAAGCATCCCAGTCACGATCCGTGTCGCAGCTCGAGACACATCTTTAGCTGGGCAGCCAATCCCAAAGGGTACCGAGGTTCTGATATCGCCATGGCTAATCAATAGGTCTCACACATGTTGGGGACCAAGTGCGGCTGAGTTCAAGCCTGAGAGATGGATAGAGAACGACGGGAGAGCGAACAATACTGGTGGTGCCACATCCAACTACGAATTTATGAGCTTTCTACACGGCCCACGGGCGTGCATTGGACAAAACTTTGCAAGAGCCGAGCTGAGATGTCTCCTCGCGGCCCTAGTCGCCCGCTTCGAGTGGCAACTGGACATGGATGAGAAGGATGTGGTTCCGGGTGGTGCGATCACTCTTTCGCCTGTGTATGGCCTACATGTGAGACTTCAATTAATTGACGACAAACAGTCGTAACCAGGGTCGTTATGGTATTGCTTGCTGCCTAGAAGACATGCAGTATAATAGCCATACCATACTCAGAACAAATTACCCGATAGATGTCCTAGAGAACCTTAGAAGTTGCTGGGTTTGTTTCAAAACAGGGCGCGTCGCGTTTGGTCGTCGTCGTCATCCGCGTTCGAACGAAGTTGGGTTGCTGTTATGAGCAGAATTAACCGAACCACCCTACTATTCGGCGTCGGTTTTGGAGGCCTCTTAAAGTCGACCCTCATATATATCACATGACATGTAGATTAAGAATAAGAACTGCGGCACAAATGAAGATTAAGTGGAACAGTTGAAGCTAATAAGCGCAATTCAACGCTGAAAATGTTGGTGAACGCGTCACGGAACGCTCGGAAAACATAGGCCCCGGTCATCAATTAATCTCGCTAAGCGCATCGCTAACATTTAGCGCGATATAAGGCTGAAGACCGCCTTAAATAAGGTCCACAGGTTTCGGCAGATCCACTGTTTCATGCTTAAGCCGTTTCCTTAGGTCCACGGGTAAGGGGTATTATCGCGAGTAGGTGCTTCTAAGCCGACGGCCCGTTGGACAATTCTATCCTCCGGCTCTAAACTCCGCCAATTCTTTTCCTCCTAACACAAATCGAACCTCATTTTGAAGCCAGTATGCATAATACTTCTTTGACTACGTAAAGAACCATTCAACTTATCATCACGATCCAATGCTTTCATTCTCGACTCCCAGGCCGTAGTAATCAGCCGTTATCCCCGCTCCGCCCAGCCCTCAGCGGCTGGTTGCTTGCAGCTCTACCCCTCGCATAGCTTACAGGCAGCTATTGAACGGATTCTGGTTATCTAGTACACAATCAATCATGACGCACACTGTCGCAGACCCTAATATGAGGGAATCTTTCGGTACAGAGCCCAAAGCGTCAGGCACCGACACGGAACAAACAGAGACTCGCCTAAGTGAGATCGATGGACCCGAAGCAGTTGAGTTCGATGCGGAGGCAGAGGCGGCGGGTGATGGAGCAACCCCAAAGAAGCCCCTAGGCTTCTACCTCTCATTTTTTGCCATCAACATCGAAGTTTTTCTCTTCTCACTAGATGCCACAACTCTTGCCGTGGCTCTCCCTGTAAGCAAATATTTAGCCCCTTTTTTCCAGTTACACCAACCCCCAGCCAACTTACATGAGAACGGAGTAAATACATATAAGCATATGTTGACGTTTCTTAGGCCATCGCATCTGAACTCCATGGAACTACTCTAGAGTCCTTCTGGGCAGGAATTGCCTACTTTCTTGGCCTTGTCGTCAGCCAGGTCCTGTTCGCGAGCATTTCCGATATTTTCGGCCGTAAGCCCCCTCTCTACGTCGCATTCTTACTTTTTGCCGTCGGGGCTCTCACGTTCTCTCTCGCCCAGAATATGTCGGCAATTATCGCCGGGCGTGTAATTCAGGGTATGGGTGGTGGTGGCCTCGACGTTATTAGCGAGATCATCGTCTCCGACATGACTACCCTAAGAGAGCGCCCTCTGTACCTCGGGATTATGGCCTTGCCCATTGCCATCGGGAGTATCCTAGGACCGACCATCGGTGCGCTATTCAGCGACTTCGTCACGTGGCGATGGATAGGCTGGATTAACTTACCGTTACTGGGTATTGCCTTCCCCCTGATCTTTTTCTTCCTCCGCCTACGGCCGATCGACTCGTCATTCCAGGAGAAACTGAAACGCCTAGATTTGGGTGGGATGGGGCTGTTTGCAGTTGGGTGTACTTTATTCGTCCTACCCCTGAGCTGGGCCGACGCCCTATACCCCTGGAAATCGTACCAAACAATTCTCCCTTTGCTACTAGGCGTTGCTTTCCTCGTTGTCTTCGCGGTATATGAAGCTAAGCCCGAAGCACCTGTCATACCACATAAAATCTTACGCTCACGGACGGCAAAAATCACGGTCTGCGGCGCTTTCGTGCATGGCATGACATTATACACACTCCTCCAATACCTGCCGTTATTCTACGAGTCTGTTATGTTGGATACCCGTATCGGATCGGCGGTGTCGCTACTGCCGACCAGCGTCATCAGTGTTGTATCTGCCATTGCCTCTGTCGTCGCAATTGGAAAGGCTGGGATCGGGTATAAACAGAGGATATGGCTATCGTGGGTCTTCGCGACACTAGGGACAGGTGTGCTCATTCTACTACACCCGTCTTCGCCCTCCGGCATGCGCTACGGAATACCCGTCATCTGGGGTTCGGGGATTGGCGCCTTGCTCCGCCTCCTGCATCTTCCCATGCAGGCGAGCGTGCCAAGTGTCGACGACACGGGCCATGCGATCGCTCTATTACTGACATTCCGGTGTTTCGGGGGCTTGGTCGGACTCGCGATCGGCTCAACGGTGTTCAACAGCGTCTTTGGGCAAGCGATTGCCGCTGCCGGTGAGCTACCCGACGCCCTGGCGGTCCTAAGGGACGCGCATAATGCCGTTGCCTTCATCCCCATGCTGCGAACTGTAGACCTCCCCCCCGAAGCCATCGCTCCCGTTCTAGGGGCGTATCTAACGTCTATGCGTGCCGTTTTCTACACCATCATGGGCTTCTCTGGTTTCGGTCTCGTGACGTCTCTGTTCACCGAGGAATTGAGTCTGCAGAGGACAGACCGTGGGCGGCAGCAGTTTGAAGGGTGATGCTATGATACACTCAAACGGCAACTAGTTAGAAATAGGGACTTTATATAATACAATACGATACATAATGAATAATAGTAATAGCAAAATAATAGAGCATAAATCATAATAAAATAGACATATACTACCACGGCACATGTTGTAGAAAGTCGTCATAACACTCCCGTGACGCTATACGACCCCCCTCCCCCCTTCTTTCCCCGAAGAACACACCACAACAGAAAACATCATACCTCGACAAGTTCCGTGTATATATGTACGTACTTTGGTTATCCGGTGTACGCCGCCCTAATACCCCTTTAACGCCCCTCAAGCCGCTCGTTATCATTCGCCAAGATATATAAGAGACCGAAAGCCCGTAATTTCGCGACCAGAGATCCCTTTGCGGTTGCTCAATGCACCCAGAGGGAGACTAATAGGCTATGAGGCTTAAGGCTCGGAAATATTAAGTATGCGACGGCCATCTAGGTCACCTACGACAGACGACGTGACGGCGTCGTGTGCAAGCCTAAGACCGCGCTGGAGTGACGTATCCTGTCGCGAAAAGGACGATCTTAGCGGCTTTAAAAGCTTCGCTCGAGAAACCAGGTCGGATAATCTCTGAGACACCTTCGAACCAATGTGGCGTATCCTATGGGTAATAGGAAGAATTGGTCTGGGCTCCAGTAGTTCAAGAAGTTTCGTCGTCTGTTCTTCCCACCAACTCTCACAGCCATCCATCCCCTTTTCCATCTTTGAATATATTTGCTGTTGTGCCCAGTCTATCATATTTCGTACTTTCGCTGCATCATTATCAACCTCAAAACGTAGTTCTGCGTACCAGAAAGCTTTCCCTACGAAATACATCAGCTCATCCTCATCTAAATCCGTTGCTATCTCGAATGCTGTATAAGCGAGTCGGAATGCTTCCTCTGCGGCGTCTATGTACCCCATATCCAACAGCTGCTCTGATAACCTGGCCAATAACTCAAATCCGTACCAGATACCAATTATTTCTATGAGCGCTCTACAGACCGCTTCATCTTCCTCCTGTCCTTGTAGGGATCGTTTCCTCTCTAGGTGTACCGTGACACTGGTCTCTTTCACACATTTTCGTCGGGTGCTGCTTTCACAATACATAAATTTGATACCGTATACTTCAAGACCGCCGAGAAGAAGTTCAAGAGCATCTTGCGTAGCTTCTCGAGTCCCAATTCTGTTCTTTAGCCTGACAATTTTCATGATGAATGCGGTGACAAGTTCCCAGTTCTCAGTGTCCACCAAGTGTGATATGGCAAAGCCGGTATAGATATCAGCAAACTCAGCGTTACGTTCCTCAGCAACCTCTGCACACTGAATCAAACCAATTCTTACGGCTTCTTCTGGAAGACTGAAGTAAAAATCCAGTAAGGTCGAAAGATACACGTCGTAGGCTTCCTCGTATCTTTTCTGTCCCATGAGAATGCACCACAGAACGACGGAGGCCGCGGCGCGCGCGTGAGGGACCTCCTGAATATCCTCTGAAATCATACCTCGTAGTACAGTTTCTGCCTTAGAAAACGTCCCATACGTTGCGAGAACGCGCGCCCTCTGGATTTGGATAAGATGCATGCACGTGTGACCGGTATCCACAGCCCATTCAAGCGCCGCCTGACTGAGCTGATCTCGGTGATTAGAGCAACGATCTAAAGACCAAATTACGACAGTGTTCCAGCAGTCGAAAGACCATACTCTCTTACGGTACTTATTGCCACCGCATCTTTCCGTTTCATCCATCATACTTTCAAAAGCTTTGTCACCAATATCGTAGCTGTCGAGTCTTACAGCCAAATAGATAACAATAGCTAAATATTCATGGCGTCTCGGTAGGTTCTGTTCTGTTTTCTCCAATCTCCCTAATTCGCTTCTGCAGAAATCGATACCCTCTAGTAGGACCTTCGTACTAGTTGTGAAGCGAAACAACGACGCGAGCGTAAAGCGACATGTTTGAAGTATATCATCCTTATATTCATTGGTATCGCTAAGGGCCGATTCCCAATATTGCAGCGCTTCTCGAGCCGTGCGTACCGCCTCATTGTATAAACCCTGAAAAAGGAGGAAATAGGATCTATAAATACCGGCACGTAACTTGGCTTGCAACATTCGGCTACCCCATATCTCGCAGCAAGATTCCCAAAGCCACTGTATAACTTCGAGTATCATGTCGCCTTCGCTATTTCGAAAAGAACTTCCGTAACCAATCATTAAAAAGCCTTCAGCAGTCGTCGTTACTAAATGCCCATTTCGCTTCAGTGTGATAAGCGTGGGATTCATATCGGGTTTGTGACGCTTGAATGCCCACATCCACGACTCTGTGTGTCCGGATAGTCGAAAGCGGATTTCGGGAGAAGGGATGTTGAAATTGATAAGCATAGAGCTTAAATCTTCATCGCAGTATGGCAAATGGGTCGTCACCAAAAGTTGAGTAAACGTTGCAAAGTTCTGCCTGTGGGCGTCATTCTCCTGACGCAAGTGAATCCAGTCTCTTACTAGAGGATGGAGAGATACGGAAGCGAAATCGGTGTTTTCCCTCTCTGTTTCGAGTGAAGTAATCAATGACAGTCGCAGGAACTCTCGCATGACGCTGTCGAACTTTCTACTTGACCATTCCCCTTCCTCGCTAGTGAATAGACGCATCCATTGGGGATGCTGGCTAGGATTATTTGAAGAGCAATGATTCTCGAAATATTGCTCTGAGATATCATTCCCGTCAAAAAATGCCAACAGTGAGAGTATTGTAACTTTCAAGGCCCCGGTGGGAGTGCTTGGCCCTAGGGATGTGAGTGACAGGTTCCAGGTTGTAAATACTGTTTTGGCCACAGTGTCTTGTCCCTTATCATCTTCACTGGGTAGATACTCGTTATATTCCCATAGACTTGGGACAGACTCAAGTACTTCCTTCGCGGATTTTTCGTAGTGGGCAAGGAAGTGTTCTAGAGGAAGACCTTCTGCTTTCATATATGCGGCGGCTTGATCTACAGCAAGGGGTAAATACCCCAGTCGCCTGACGATTTCAGCAGCAACGGTCTGGTTTATAGCGTCCTCTACACTATCGGTTTGTTTGAACAGCAAACCCATTGCTTCGCCCTCCGTCATCCCAGAAACGTTTATCATTGGTCCGATTCTCCCGACATCTGTGCTCCGACTAGTGATGAGTACGTGGCCAAGAGGGCCTTTCGGTATATAGTCTCGGAGATCGAACGCAGTGGGGTCATCGTAGTTATCAAATACTAACAGCCATGACGGTTTTTCAGCCGTCAGTTTGCGTTTCACAAACGTGATCCGGGCATCAGTGTCCGGACAGACCTGATTGTTGTCGTTAAGCTCCTCCGAGATCATCTCCAGACCTCGCACCGTAGATGCTTTAGTAGAAGCATCTACCCAAAATGTGTAGTTATATTTCCTCCGGGAACGAGCGTCTCCGCAATGTCTAAGCGCTAACTGGGTCTTCCCTTGACCTCCCATGCCTTGAAGTATCGCAACCCGAGGCGATTGTGAGGACTTGTCGTCGAAGATGCGGTCGATCTCTGCGAGTAATGCCGGCCTGTTGACGAAGTGCCGAACTTCATGGCGAGACACACGGTAAATCGCACTAGGCGCGTCATGTGCCTGGCCAGGCTGCCCGCCGATCGTGGAACCATGAAGGCTACCGGTAAGAAGACCGGCCTTGAAGACCGTCGAGGTAAGAAGGAATGTTGTCAATAGTGGAAGTAGCTCGTTAATACTGCTTAATGCAGATTTGATCTTGATGTCGGCAGCGATGCTCTTTAGGGCTGCTACTAGCCTCGCGGGCGTTGAAGCACCATCTTTCGGGAGACACCCATCGAGTAGACCGTCTAATTCTTTGCCATTGCGATTGAGATCCGATATGTATTTACTAAGCTGCACAAGTTCATTGGTTTGGAAAGCCTCAGTATGGTTCGTGAGCCCTTCCTCGATACGATTGATGGTGCTCTTAATGAGGCCAAGCTGATTGCGTAGGCGCTCAACAAAGGCTTTCGGTTCCTCAGCGTGTTTCGGAATGTCCCGTAATACTGTGAAGACGGCGATTCTTTTTGTGATTTTGAAGGTAATTTCGCCAAATTGAAGTGCGGCGGCTGCCACTCCAACCGCGCTCACCGGATCCATCATGGGATTGTATTGCTTTCTCTGTCAAGCTCGTGGTTCTCCCGAGAGTCAGACTTGATGCAGAACATCCCCGCATATAACAGTAGGTACTTACCTCCTCTTGATAGGTATATTTACATGTACCTAAGTAGACAAGGCAGCCCGGTGTGCCTAGAGGGAGGCCTCCTCTATCGGTGTAACATGACCTGTCATGAAATACGCCTAAACTATGACTAGGTAGTTGAGGAACTATCTAAGCAGAGACTGCCGACGGTAAATTTCCTTCCCTTCGTCTAGCACCGTGAAGACTAATGAGCGTCGAAGGATAACACACCGTAATACCTTCATAGCCCTGCTAGATTACCTACATATACTTAGAGGTATACACCGCTATATGTACTTATATGTGTGCATGAAGGATAAGCTGATCTCCGAAGTACTCACCGAGAAGGCTATGTACATGTGCTTAGAGGTACGTATGTATGGTAGGTACATACCTAGGTATGTAAGCGATACAATATACGCGAAATTGCATGGTAGTTGTGCTAGACTATACACTAATAATATCAGGTATTACTAATTCACCCTCCTGAGTAATTGGCCGATAATGGCTTTCGATACTTCCCCTGACTCTAGAACATCTTGAAAATAGACGTTCGACCAGAGCTCCTCAATATTACACGCCGTATACGTTGCTAGTAGGCTCCTTAACCTATCCTGCTCGCCATCCCTACTTACCGTGTTCCTATACGCGTAGTCAATCAACTGAGCCACATCAGTTACTCTCACACCGTTGTGAAGGTCGAACAATTTCAGAGTTCGGTGCAGCTTGCGGACGCAGAGCCCCATCAGCGCCTCGATATTGTAGTAATCGGCAAGAGCGTACAGGCGTGCGTGGGAGAGAAGGACCTCTGAGTAGTTGGCTAGAGGGTCTGTGTTTGGTTCTTCTTTCGGTCTCGTATCCGGCTCATTTCCAATTGCATCCTGGAATTGCTGCCACATGATATCTTTCTTTGATGGCGGCGGCGGCGATGGCGGTGTTTCAAAGACTGAGCGTTTCTTTCCCTTTTTCCTAGTGCCCCAGGGGTCGTATGGCTCTGGTTCCGCTATTGGTTCTTCATAGTCTGCAGGCATCGCTTCCTCGACCTGTGGCATGTCCTGCACATCTGCTATCACTGGTGGTGACACTGGTGCCGGCTCTGGTGCGCGGAGGGATTTCTGTGTTAGCTTGTCCCAAAACTTCATTCGTGTCAGAGAAACCTTGGCCACGTACCTTCTTCCTCTGGTGTAGGTATATCTTCGAACGATTTTGCGGCCTTATAATCTCCCGTATACGCAAACTCGCAGAAGCGAACGAAGGTGCCTTCGTCAATTTCGGGCCATTCGACGACGCCATTCTTGCCCTCTTCCCATTCGCCCTTGACCAGGGTCCCGAGAGGCTTCGACATCCGGGCCACTAGCTCAGAGTGCATCTGGAACTCCTTCCTGTCCGGGCCAACAAGGAACCGAAACGGCTTAGAAGCCGCGATTCTATCAAATTACGTCAGTTAATAGCCATAGGGTTGATCGAGTTAATATTCGTGTGGATGCCGCCTCACATTTCATACGGAACGCTGGCCATTTTCACGAGTAAAGCTAAATTTCCGTAATGAACACCTCTAGAGAGCTCCCCAAATCGGTCGTTTGGGAAAAGTACCTAAAAAGAGTAATTGAAAGTGATACTTACCTACGTCTTGGGCTCTACTGTCTGCGGGGTTCTCAGTAGGCTGACAGCTCAGCCTGCAGGAGGCCATGCAACGACCCGAGGGCGATAGGCCAACCAGGCGTTACGACTTGAGCCAACAGGCAAACGGCTTCACTGCGTAGGGTGCTGATGTGAAATATACATGGTTGGTGCTTCGGTCTGTGATGGATCATGATTCGTAAGCTGACGTCCCCGGCTTGGCAATGCTGCCCGCCAGCTCACAAAGCCGTATCTAGCGGTTGCATCTACCTTCGCAATAATGTAGCATAAATCAGGAACAGCAGAGACCGAAGCAGGCAGCCGTGGGAAGACTGAATGGTGTACAATCAGCCAATGAAAGTTCGTAGTAAGGCGGCCTCCAAAGACGGAGGACGTAAATTAATGAGGCGGATGAAAAATGATAGATCACCTACAGGCTGCTTAGGTGCATAGGAAAAAATGATACCGTACCTAAATCGAAGAGGCATTTAACCTCGGAATATATTCCATCTACATTTTTACATGTTCACTTTAGTTAACAAATGCGTATCGGTGTAATATATGCAACATATTAAGAATAGTATTTAGAAGGGCTCTCGGAGCGCACCGGTCACTCCCCTTAGCGCGCAAATTATATAAGAACGAGTAACCGTCATAAACGGGTCGGGGTTGGAGGCCCGTCTGTCTAACCGAGAACCAGTTCGTGATCATGTGTCCCTTCTTCCTCTTCTCTATTACGGCCTGCAGCTTTAGTAATCGGGAAAAGTTCGTCATCGGTCGCCTTGTCACCAAAAAGGCTGACCCTTCTTCATAGCCGGAAACGCCGCAACCCATGTCGCCCAAGTACCTCTCTATGAACAATGAAAGCCATATCTTTTTCTTACGCCAAGTCATGTGTACAGCCGCCTCCGTCGGAAAAGGAATTATATCTACCGCTAGTATCTGCGCGAAGTTCGTGCTTCTCGGAAGTAGTTATATTGCATAGGGTCGTGATCTGGTGCGCCGAACTCTTCTTCCTGTGGCAAGCCGCCGTAACCCCGCGGTCCGCCTCCCAGCATTCCTGCTCCTCCTGGAGCCCTGAGTGGTCGCTCCAGACTGCGTTCCCTAGACCCAGGTGTAGCCATCGGCATGGCTGCTGCGTTGCCCACTAGGTTGGAGCCACTATCATTCCCATGAGCATATAGTGGGCTACGTGACCGGCCGGGACCCATTTCCGGAGCGTAAGGGCTTCCAAGGGGCTGAGAATATCCGGCTGGGTAAGCCGTGCCGATGTTATCAGAACCAGGCGAGAACGCTCTGCTCATCATTGTCGGGCTGTCCATTCGAGGCATGGGCGGGATTGTTGGACTGCCTGACCTGGAAGTCGGTTCGCTGCCATTCCACATGCTTCCAGGTGTGCCCGGGCGGATGATGTCATGATTACGACCAAAGATATCACCTCCACCATGCTCAGATGCAAATTCGGCGCGAGTCTTGTAGTATTCGAAGTCGAGTCTCGATTCGGGCACGATTTCGAATCCCGGTAGACTGGCGGTCTTCCCTGGTTTGCCGGCGTTCATCGGATTCATCACGTACGCATCGGAATAGCCAGAAGTGGATACCGTATCTCCGGAATATGCCTCGCGACCGTCGGAGAGACGCCCCTTGTATATGGAAGCCAGAATATTCTGAGCTTTCGCGTGCACCATTGGAGTGATAAGCGGCTTGTATAGAGCAGGATGTCCAAATCGGTGAGCAAGACCAACAGACCGCAGGGGGTCCTTCTGCATAGCTCCCTCAGGATGCTTCTGAATATTGCGAGTCGAGTAAAAGTGGATCTTAGCATCAAAGGTTCGAGAACAATAGATCTTGAAGATTACCATGATGAACGGCAATGGAACGGACGCAAAAGCCATGGTATGTGGCCCATCGCCATGCACCCAGGCGGTCAGGAAAACGACCAGGTTTGAGAGGATAGTACCAAAAAGGAAGCGATTGAATAGGACTCGCCAGAACATGCCACCAGACTCCGTCTTGGTAACAAAGATGTATAATAGCAAGTACTTCTTCAACCAAACATCAATAGCGAAGTATAGAGCCGCAGCCGGAAGAACAAGCGGCTGAAGACCAGCGAAACATAAGGCAACAGTGGAGTAGAACAAGAAGTAATTGTAGTAACTGGCATAATCGAAGGACGGGGGTGCCGTAAGTTCGATCATCTCTCTGGGCGTAGGGCTTGAAAACTTGCGCATGAAGAAACTGTAGATGAGCGTCCATAATTGAGCCAAGTCGATAGCCGCACCCAGATTCCTCTGCAGCAACCAGGTGACCCAGAACGATGAGATGTCACACAGCGAGATGAACAAGGTGATGCCAAAATTCGAGAGTGTATCCCAAGCTTTCTGCGGGTCTTCAGCCACCGATGAAACCAAGTTCCAGATGGTGCTGAAAAGACAGAAGACGATCAAGTTGTTGAAGACGAAGAAAGCGTACAGCTTGGCAACGACGTGGCGCTCACGACCTGTCTTCGTACGATCACCAGCTCTAATGGACAATCGGCGGAAGATGATAGGGAGGACCAGGTAAACCAAAGATAGGATAGCGGGCGAAGCTACACCCTGAACGATGGACCAGAAACCGGTGTTAGCCGATAGTTGAGTCTGGAAGCCTTCCCACACCAATCCCAGATTACTCAAATTGACCAAGAAGATGGCAATCATAGCACTGGGCGCGATCCAGACGAGCGTTAAGATAGTGATCCAAAAGTTAATGATCATCCTCCTCCAGCTTCGAGTCGCTGGAGTGAGAGGCATATTGTCCCAGATGATGTCGTTCGGTCGGGGTGCTAGAACGACGGTAGCACCGTGCGGCTTCTTCTTACGCAAGGCGTATGCAATGCTGTGAGCCTCGGAGATATCGTCATAACTAGCAAAGCCGTACGACTGAGTACTACGCTTGTCTATGTGTGCACGCGCCTCTTTCACTTCGATCTCAAGTTCCTTGATTCGTTGGGTGAGGTATTCGATGGCATCGACCTTCTGACCTTTTGGATAAGTGCTGTATGAAGGATCCTTCTTAGAAGGGTAGCACAGCGGTCGGGCGGGCGGTAGGTTCTGGGGATCCTTAAGATACTTGGCTAGAACTTTTTCGAGTTTTCGAACAGTGTTATCGTGCTGTCGAATCAAGTCGGGTAAGTCCCTAACGTTACGGGCAGCAGCAGTCCGAGCAAACGAGGCGTGCGGGACGACATCGTCGATAATTCTCGCAATACCCTCATCAGTGGAATACTTCTTTGGTAGATCGTTCAACTATATCAAGGTCAGCAATATTGCCGGTCCACTATAAGAAGAGGACTGACCATCAGCGTCCGAGCAGAGAGACTCTGCTGATATTCTTTGCTTTCGAAGTATACTCGTCTTAGCTGCAAGACTCGCCTATAATTCCACCATAGAAACCCGATGATGGTAAAGTTGAATGCATATGCAGTGACTACGACTGCCCAGATAGGCTGGTCGTTGACATTCGACGGTGTCAATCTCATGAACCATTTCTGGTTACCCGTCTGATCGCTATTGAGGGTATAGTATACGGGTAGGAGAATGCCACATCCGATGATACTGAGCGTGATGAACATGTTCCGGCACATGACGGTAAATCTTAAAAATATAGCAGCGTCCATACCGGCATGAGCGATCATCTCTTTCTCGGTCGTCTTCCATAACGGCGGGATCCACGCAAGATATCCTTTACCGATAGGGGGCGGCGCATGTTCTTCGTCGGCATGTTTGAGTTTGGGTGCGTATACGACGGAGTTGTACGGTCGGACGAACGAGAAAGCGATAGCTATAAAAGCAGTGAAGCCTATTGACGCGCCCAGGGCAGACCAGATAGCACCATCTGTGAGCTAAAAGATTTCAAGAATTAGCTGTTGG
The DNA here is from genome assembly GCA_902825475.1 of Hypomontagnella monticulosa. Lineage (NCBI taxonomy): Eukaryota > Fungi > Ascomycota > Sordariomycetes > Xylariales > Hypoxylaceae > Hypomontagnella > Hypomontagnella monticulosa. The sequence continues at coordinate 4,390,046 of CADEBF010000003.1, read as the reverse complement.
CTCCTTCGTCAAGATCAGTCGGTGGTGACATACTGTCTGTTTAAAAGGATTTCGTAGCAAGTGTAGCAACTCTTCAGCCGGGCTCAGGGGAGCATCATCCCTAGATACCATGCGATACGCATGGCTCCAGACGTCCATCCTATCTTTCAGGCCCGTACAGGGCCAGTGCTCGGAGTTCACTCAAGTGGCAAATGCTTCCCAGCCTAAAGAATATCTTGGGACGACCAATCGTTTATAGATGTTGTTTGAATCAGTAAAGCATCCGCAACGTCGACAGGGTGTATACGAGTGTCGACTACTATGGCTATGTTTCGTTCGTGGAATTCGGTTGTGGAGGACCCCGATGTCTTATTATCCGATTCTCCCAAGTACTCTTTGCAGACGAGGAGACAAGCCCTTATTAACCAACAAAGGCGTTCGTTATGGTCGAGGGTTCGTGAAAGTAGGAGAACACAAAGCAAGCACAAACGAGCGACGCGACCACGGGTAGAGATCGATGGTTGAATCGACGGGTACGCTAGCAAAGGGAGAAAGAATACTACCGGGGATATTACGTAGGTTGGTTTCGAGGAATTGTTGAAGCTGGTAGCATAGGTAGGGGGGCACGAGAAAGAGGAGGGTTGATCACACCTATCAGAGCAGATAGCTGTATGTGGGGATAAAAACAGAGAATAACTATAGTACTTCGTTATTAATATGCACGTGTAAAGTGCATGTGTACAGAAAAGAAGGTATCACCATGTACAAGTGTGGAAGAGGTGTAGAAACGAATGTCGTGTGTGTGTCTATGTATGAGAAAATTCAGAACGACTGGCAACTTGAGTTGGGATCCCTTCTCACCATTCTAGACCCAGGAGTCGCCGATAGGATGACGAAAGGCCGCATTACCGTCCGGGACACGTCGAGCTAACGCCTACACTAAACCGGCTCGGGCTTGAAACTACAAAATTTTAGGGGATCCGATGGTTTGGAATGCGATTAAGGGGCTCGTATCAGTTTTATTGCATTATGAGGTATAGAATCTAGCAGTGAATCGCCTTATATTTCACTAAACCCTCGATTAAAGAATTCACCCAAGTTGATCACTCTTGGCGGCTTATAATAAAATAGCTGTCTCTATTCTTGTGATAGCCTATGCCGACTGCTGGCATGCACGGGACATATCTAATACGAGTATTTAAATCGGTTGCTTATTTCCTGTTGATCTACAGCACGCCAGCCATGTTATCTGATCCCTCCAAACATCGTCAAGCACTTTTCTTATTCAACGAGAGGATTGTTAGGTATTGTTAATGAATATGCTTGGATATTGAACTTCCGTATAAATACATATTGTTCCATTTTTCTTCACCCCAGAGAAGAAGCTCGAGAGTCGAGACAATGCCTTGTACCCAATCATATAGCCAAATCAACTCGATCTCCACTGAGAAATCTATTTTTGACTGGATCATTGTCAGGGGTTAAGACTGCCGCGTAGCCAATGGGGACTGTGGGTTCCGATGGCGACTCAGTGGGGTCATTCCAGAATACGAGCTCGCCAGCAATGCAAGACATTGTTGGCCTCAGGTGGTGTTCAAGTGGTCCAACGAGTAAGTCATTTCCCCATATCATCAGGACATATAAGTATTTATATTTATATACTAATTTAGCATGTATATATTCCAAGATTGGGAAGATAGTTAACTTGTCTTAGTGTCGATATCCAACTTACTCAAGAGATATATCTTGCTGCAGCACTTCGTATACGGGGTGAATTATGTAGAGCTAGCAAGGAATAATGGAAGGGTCGCCGATCCGTAAGCCAGGGTCTCGGGAAGAGGGCAAGATCCCCAAAGAACTTCATCCTTGGCAACGCGTAAATCTCTAACTTTCGAGGCTAACAAATGGCAACCAATGAAGTTGATATTATTGCGTATCATCACGCGTGCACCAGCGATATGGACGTATGTTGCAACTGGCGGCCTCTCCTATTTAACGGAGTTCTCGCATAGACATTAAAGGCCGACGGGATAAGTCATCTATCATTGCATAGTGCACTAAGGATAAGTTTTGGTGATCAGCAGTCTTCGTGGGGCGCCGTCCGACTCGCATTGAAATGGAATCAAAGGATCTACAATTAGGAATCCGATATCCTACCGTAACACCCTGATCTTCGATCCAAATCTATCAGGGCCAACGGTGCGGCGGCACAGGGATCTATAACCGCCATGTTCATTGTGTTAGATAACAATTGGTTCTATTATTATTTATTGTAATGTATTGGAAGAACTTTTGTCTCCAATCGACAAGCGCATCTTGAGAACCTTATGGAGTAGAATTCAACATCTAGGTACTCTCTTAAGTAATGAGAGAACTGAATTCACTTGAATCTTTCTGTCGCAGTCGCGAGATGTGAGATACGATTCAGAGACATCCAACAAACTCACGTCAGATAACTAGCCCACGCGCGCTTCTAATTCACCACCACCACTCAGAAGTCAGATACTAGTTAAGATAAAATGCCACTTGTTCACTACTTGGTTTTTCGAGGTATTCTAATATGAATAATTACGATTACCTATAAGCTTCTCGTTCGGATATAATCCCTCATCGCGGATTCTGGCACAGTGATGCTTGTTACAGGCACGGGGTTTCGAGTCTAGGTTCTCGATGTCAAGAGAGCTCATCGCATCCATCCGGGGCGCGACTTCAACGTTATATATAAGCGTTCCCGGTTCCGCGGAAGAGATCAAACGTGTTAAGCTCCGTACGTTATTCTCAAACCTCGGAATTTTTCCGCTCGATCCCGCGATCCTCTACAGGGTTCGCAGGACGACATTCAGCACACCAGATATTTACGAACTGAGTTTTCATATAAGTATATCTGATAGGTTCCTAACTAATCGCGTGGGTTATATATGAGATCCCCTAAGTAGAAGCAGTATATTTACCCATAGCCAGTTTTGCGGTCCCTTTATTATTCTACTACTACTAACGATAAGCTACATCGACTTGCGGTCGATCGATTTGATATATAAAATAAATGGGTGGAGAACTTCACCTCATTCATGAACCTGGTTCATCGTAGGAGGGGGTTTTAGTATTATACATTGAGGGCATATCATTATGCGTTGTCTCCTAAGGTCATTGGTTTTCATCACATTGGTGGCACACAGAATGGATTAATTTTAATAGATGTATTTTAATTCTTCTCTGTATACACGACACAGAGACTCTGGGCATACCGCGGTATCCTATCATTCGCTGGCCATCGAATACCTCGCCGTATTGCACCCCTTCAACCACATCGCTACATGAGTCTCGGCGTTGTCTATCGTGGATATGACGAACGCAAGAGAACGGAACAGACCCTGTTCTAACCGCAAAACCTCAAATCGCATGAGTTATCGTATGTACAGAAAAGCATAAACCTAAACGAATTTGCCCCTTAAGACCAGAGAGACAACGATTCCCACGCAGCGCCTTCCAAGGATCCCAGACCCATGATTTTACTTAGAATTCAAAACCGACCGTAGAAAGAGGAAAGGATGAAGTAGCATCACTGCTTCGTGTTCCACTGTAAGGTATTCAATCCGCCGCACCCTGGCTACGGGTTTTTCTTGCTGTCCTACCCACAGATGGACGTGCTTTCTTATCCTTCTTCGGTCGGCCAACCTTCTTAGGGGTACCGTTAGTAGCCGTTCCGTTAGTCTTTTGCTTCTTTTCGGCAGGCGAATCTTCCACAGGCTTTTCGGCCGCAGCGTCACCATTAGTCGCTCCAACTTCAGATTCATCTGGCTTGCGTTTCTCTCCGGTGTTGGGTGCTGACTTGTCGGCTTCGGTGGTCGCTGATGTTGGTTCAGCTTTTGGCGTATTTTTCACCGAGTCCTGAACAGGGAGGGCACCAGTCATTTCAACGGGTTGAGATGGAGCTGCAGTGGGTAGGTCCTGATCGCGAACTTCTTCGACCGTGACTGGCTTGGGAGGCTCCTTAGGCTCACCATTTGACAAGGGCGGCGCATCAGCAGCTGCAGTCTCCGTAGCAGCCGGTTGCGAAGGCGCAGAAGCAGAGTCAGTATTGGTTGACTTCTCAGGCTCTGAAGCTGATTTATCGGCTACATCCGTCTTCTCAGCCACATCTTCCTTTGAACTAGCAGCAGTAACATCTTTCTCCGCTACGGGCTCGGAGCTAGGCGCAGCCGCTGTGTCGGTAGTCGTGGCGTTAGTCGCAGTCGATGGTTCCGTGGACACCTCGACCGCGGTCACGGGCTCTTTGGCGGTGGGTACAACAGCGGGCTGCGACTCAGGGACCGTCGGTTCACCACTCGCGCCTAGTTCTGTAGTGTTAGCGCACTGTGCTACTTCAATGTTGCGACCCAGTCGCACGCGCCGAAGAAGGGGGCGAGAGCTCTGGTAACGACTCAATTGAGCTCGGGAAAAGGTTCCGGGTTTATTTAAGACACATGAAACGTGGAAACAAGGAGATTGGTACCTTTTTCGACGTTGTCGGAAGTGTTGTCGGCCATGTTGATGACGTCAGAAAATGTAGCTAGAGGATGCACACAGTATGTATGGGGTACGGTGTTTAAGCGAATACGTGAACTACAAAACTTGACGATGTAAAGATTCGATATGTAATGGTTGTTGAGTGTTGGGATGCTTTTAGATGCTGTTAGAAGCTGACATGAAGAGGAAAGGAAAAAAAGGATAGAAACTGGGAGAAAAGCGAGGTGAGGTCGATCAAGCTTCTTGATCCATCTCACAGTTCAGTAGCACGAACGAATCAGAAGTGACGACGGACCGGGAAAACTTATTAGAGATGAAGCTTCATTCCACATTTCGGTGTTGCTTCCCCATGTCCTTACGCAACCGGGGGAGGGAGGGGGACATACACAGGCATGTACATACATACAGTACATAAGTAGCGGAAAGTTGTCAAGGAGCAGGGAAGCATGAAAGCATGGAAAGCATGGGAAGCTAACCTCCATGTACATAATAGTAGGGAACACCTGCGTCCGACTACCAAGATTACCAATGAGGGGAAGCTCTAGGGCTGCCGGATGGTGGATGGCTGGGAAGCCGTAGGTAGTTAGGGCAGATCTGATCGACCATGCCAGACCTAGAATTTATCGAATTTATCCAAGGAAGCATCAGACCATATACTTGCACTTGTACGGCATCTACAATACACACACATACACATATAAATATACAAATATAGGTATACGTGTAATTATTGTATGGATGCATTGTATTATGTGCGCGTATCAAACCCAACATTGAATACCCTATCCATCAAGATGGATAGGTACTTACCATATAGATAGATGGATGAATCGGTAAGCTCAAATGTTGAAATCGGCTGATGAACGCCATTATCATTTGTCAGCTTCGAAAATGACGTCGGCGTCGGACATATCGCATTGCTCTTACACTATTTAAAATAGCTCGAACCGCTCGCACACACAATTGAGGAAGCTATCATAACAGTTGATAGCCAGACGGTTTCATGAGGAATGAAGAGTCTCAATTATACAAGAAAAATGAAGATGAACTTGGAAGAAATTGTCTTTTGACAAGCCTTATAATAAGCTGTAGCTGAGGACCTGAGGCTCATAATCAAGCAGCATGATAGGTGGAGAGATGGGCTTTTTATGATCCACCTTGTTAGATGGAACGAGTTTTTACTTGTTGGATTGCGTGATCATTATGCGCGCAACATTACGAGTTCTACTTGATCTGCGATGGCGGGGACGACGGGGTTGACCGAGGATGGGTCCTGAATTGAGCGAAGTTCTTCCGTGTCCAAGTGGCGCCGATGAGATTTGAAAAAGCGCACGGTCCATCATTCGATACACGTGCCGACTAGCCGATATTCTGCCGCCAAGAAATATCCGCCAAGAACTAGAGCGAGGGGTCTGCGTATCACGTGGTTCCAACGGCGAGATTTTACATGGTATATCCGATTCTCCTTCAACCTATGAACTCCACTAAGAACCCAAACGGCGCCATTCTCGACTTGATTGCGAGTCGGATACCACTATGGAAGTACCACACAGCCTCGCCAGCCTCTCAGAATGAGGTTGTTCTAGAAGCCAAGTCTTGGTGCTAAGAGGCCAAGGCTTGGGTCTCCTTGGGTCGCCTTGGGGCCAAGACCCGTGATACCATCTGTCAAAGCAATCTCTACCGATCAAGGTCCCAGACCCCGCGGTTATCTCTTATCCTAGGAGCCTCATCCACGGTTCACGCTGTAATCCCTAGCCGTCTCTGACGTTTGGCGTTCTTGGTTCCGGTGCTATACCAAAATTTTCACCCTACGTCAGCCTATCACAGATAATCGTTCGTCCAGAGGCTGGGCTAACTGTCGCCCTAAGTAACCTATCTTGTTCCTACGCGCAGCAAAGTGCATCATTGTGGTGATAAGTATTCTTGGTTCACTTGGCATCTATGATGGAATGTGGGAGAATATGTATCCCAAGCACCGTAGCGTCCCGTAACCGGGATAGAGAGCTCGCCTCCTTTCAAGGTTATAAACAAGAACCATCCCCCCGGGTAAGACCGGATGTGTAGTCAAAAGGCTTAAGATCGAATGTTTTTAGATCCTTCCTTATAAGCTATCTGGACCAACCATTGATCTAGATGTACAAAGCTTGGAATATTTCGGTATAGACGTTCATACACTTATTAATCATACACGCGAATGAAGACCCAAGTTTCGATCCGAGGATACTCGTGTAAATCTCGAAGCCGATTCGATGGCCGGCCAGTTTGAACGCCACCCATTCCTCCTGACTACCCAAGATGTTGCAAAAGCGCTTGACACAGACCTGGAAAGAGGCCTGTCCTCTGCCCAGGTTGCGCAATTACAGGAAAAGTACCCTCCTAACGAATTAGATGTCGGCGGAGCTATCCCCTGGTATAAGATATTTATAAAGCAATTGGTAAATGCTATGATCTTGGTAGGTCTCTCATATTCGGAACTAAATTAACGCCATGGAGCTGACATGAGCTACTAGGTCCTATTCTTTGCCATGGCTTTGAGCTTTGGTGTGAACGATTGGGTCGAAGGAGGCGTCCTCCTAGCTGTCATCATTCTCAATGTTTCAATTGGGTTTTACCAGGAGTATGGCGCGGAGAAGAAGATGGACGCTCTCAGAGCCCTCTCTGCTCCTAGCGCTATGGTGCTTCGCGACGGTAGAACCGAAGTTATTCCCAAGTAAGTCCGCTGTACATACTAAAACCTACGTTAGGTGACTTCAAATTAGTACTTACATATTCACAGTGCCGAAGTCGTACCTGGTGATGTCGTCGTTCTGAAAATGGGCGACACAGTTCCTGCAGACGTTCGCCTCTTCGAAGCCATGAATCTGGCCGCCGATGAACAGTCTCTTACTGGAGAGTCCGTTCCCGTCGAGAAGATCGTTGAGCATCTGGAAGACGAAGAGCTTGGTATTGGCGACCGGATCAATATTGCTTACGGCACAACTACTGTTCGGAAAGGGCGTGGCCGAGGTGTTGTCATCTCTACCGGCATGCAGACCGAAGTTGGTAAGATTGCTGCTTCAACTGCTAAGAAACATCGCAAAGCTGGTCGTTCTATGAACTATAAGAAGTATGGAGCCCGACAGCCAATTATCGGTTTGGCTAGGCGTACCTACGATTTCTTCGGCAAGTTCCTTGGACTGACTGAAGGAACACCCCTTCAGATCAAGCTATCGAAACTTGCTTACATGCTTTTCGGTTGTGCCCTCTTGCTTGCTGTTATCGTCTTTGCTGTCAACAAATTCCACGTTGATAAGGAGGTCGTCATTTATGCCATTAGCACTGGCATTGCTATCATTCCTGAGTCTCTAGTTGCGTAAGTCATCCGTCTACGCTTAGTCTTACTACGATAACGCTAACATTGGTTTTTCTTGCAGAGTTCTGACTATTACTATGGTTGTTGCGGTAACGGTTATGCGGAAGGCCAATGTTGTTGTTCGAGACTTGTCCGCCCTGGAAGCATTGGGCGGTGTCACGAACATTTGCTCCGACAAGACCGGTACATTGACTCAAGGGGCCATGATAGTCCGTAAGGTTTGGATCCCTTCCAAAACCATATATACGGTCAAGGACTCTAAGCACCCAAGCGACCCGACTGAGGGACGCGTTACATTCTCGGAGTCGGATGACCAGAACCAAGAGCCCGAAAAGCGAGACTACGATCAAGAACGTAGTGCCGCAGTCCTGAAGTTTGATGTACCGGAAGAGAAACTCAACCCTTCTAAATACAAAAAGGAAGACGAGAAAGAGGCCACCATGAACCCCGGCTTAGAAGCGTTCCTTCTCTCTGCGGCGCTCTGCAATCTTGCCACCGTAAGACACGAACCGGATCCTTCCGAAGGTCACCCCGAGTGGCAAGTTACTGGCGAGCCGACCGAGATCGCTCTACAAGTATTCGCACACCGCTTCCAGAAAGGGAAGAAGGTTGTGGAGGCAGAAGGCTGGAAGCAAGTTGCCGAGTTTCCCTTCGACAGCAGCATCAAGCGTATGTCTGTCATCTACGATGGCCCGAATATGGAACATAGCATGGTCTTCACTAAGGGCGCTGTCGAACGAGTCCTCGAGCTCTGCTCTACTGTCGGTACAGGAGAGTCTCAAGAACCTATGACTGAAGAGTATAAGGAGCGCATCTTGGAACAGATGGGCTCCTTTGCCAGTCAGGGTCAACGTGTGCTTGCCATCGCCTCGCGACCATGGGATGGGAAGTACAAAGAGAAGACCTCCCCGGAAAATCACGAAGGCGATGAGGCCCTCCGCCAGCTCGTTGAAAGTGATCTCACGCTCCTTGGTCTGGCGGGCATTTATGATCCGCCAAGAAAAGAGACCACGCCAGCTATCGCAGAATGTTCTACGGCCGGTATCAAGGTAAGCTACTCTTGAGCCTGAACTAATTCGTGGGCCAAAACAATACTGACGTATCACGCCATAGGTTCACATGTTAACGGGTGATCATCCGGCGACAGCCGAAGCTATTGCCAAAGAAGTGGGTATCATTCCTAGGAACCTCGGAATCCTTAGCCAAGACGTCGCCAGTGCGATTGTGCAGAAGGCGAGCGATTTCGACAAACTTACGGACGAGGAGATCGATGCGCTACCAGAGTTGCCACTCGTCCTCGCACGCTGCGCTCCCGACACCAAGACTCGTATGATTGAAGCTCTCCGCCGCCGATCAGCTTACATGGCCATGACCGGCGATGGTGTGAACGATGCGCCTTCTTTATCTCGTGCCGATGTCGGTATTGCCATGGGTTCCGGGTCCGATGTTGCCAAGTCCGCTGCGAAAATCGTGTTAACTGACGACAAATTCAATTCTATTGTCGCTGCTATCCGTGAGGGCCGACGCATGTTCGACAATATCCAGAAGTTCATCCTGCACTTGCTTACCTCCAATGTGGGAGAGGTTATCCTGCTTATCTGCGGTCTTGGGTTTCAGGACGAGTCGGGCTTTTCGGTGTTTCCGATCTCCCCTCTCGAAATTCTCTGGATTAACATGTTGACTTCGTCATTCCCCGCCTTCGGTCTCGGTCGCGAGCAAGCGTCACGCGATGTAATGCGCAAGCCTCCACACGACAGGAAACGTGGCGTGTTCACTAATCAGATTCTGGCTGACATGCTTGTGTACGGAATGCTGATGGGCACCTTGTCGCTTATGACTTTCGTCATTATCATCTACGGAGTGAACAACGGGCAGCTAGGCCAAAACTGCAACAGAGTCTTCTCGGAGGAGGCCGGGTGCGGTCCTGTGTTCCGGGCTCGAGCCACCGTGTTCGCCGAATTGACTTGGCTTATTCTTATTAGTGCTTGGGAGTTCAAGGACATTCGGCGATCTATGTTCCGCCTCAAGCCGGACGACACTGCTTCGTTCCCGGTTTTTAAAGACGTCTACGAGAATAGGTTCTTATTCTGGTCCGTGGTCCTGGGTGCCATTAGTGTGTTCCCCGTTGTTCATATTCCTGTGGTCAATGAGAATGTCTTCAAGCACACGAGAATCACCTGGGAGTGGAGCTTGGCTGTCGCTGCTACCATTATCTTCGTTGCTGGCATGGAGCTTTGGAAGTTGACGAAACGTCACTTCAGGCTTCTTGAGGATGCTGCTGTGGTTAGAGGTGCCTTCTCACAAGGTAGCGAGGAGACCGGCCGTAAGTTCCATCATACGATCAGTTTCAGCAGCTTGAAGAGCTGGCGCAGCATCGGCAAGAGCCACACTGTTGATACCCGGGCTAGCACCAAGGAGAAGAAGGATGTTAGCCCAGTATAAGTCTGCTTCGATTACAGTGGATCACCCTGTAAGAGGGTCGGACTAGAGGACTGTGTTATATGGGCTAATGAGGAGGTTCCTTAATGGACTTTTAGAAAGAATGTCGGCTAGGAACTATGCATTCGGATATTCCTATCTAGAACTAGAGGATTCGAAGTGTGCGCAGAGATATAAGTAACGCTTGCATGTTTTTCATAAATATTGCCTTGATATAATGTTAGCTACCTGACAGAATTCAATTGAATATGGCTCCTATCTCGCACCCTCTAAATTTTCTAACTTATTATTCAAACGACCCCTAGCTTCTAGAGCCACATAACGTTTGTATGCCACAGAACAATATTGCCTAGAAGTTGAAACACATCTGGCCTAGAGAAGCTTATCCTGATAAGGCAGTCATTGGATTTATATGTTCCAATAACGTTCTATAAGCACGTTCCTAACCGCCGATGCCATTTGGCTTATTCCTACGTAGTTAGTATTATTGCAACACTTCGATATGGTCAGATGAAAAATAGGGGTAAAAAGGGGCTAGGATCTGCTTAGTCATTTGGTCGTGCACCTGGCCCCACATACCCCCTATCGATTAATCTTTTACAATTAAGCTTTGGGACGGCGTCACGTCGCTTTCGTGTTCAATTGATTTATCCTCCAAGCTACGCGACAACTTCACCTCGCCCAACTCTAATCCGCTCCTTTGATCTATACCCACAGCGCAATTTCGATTTCGACCGATAATAATCTCCGTTTTATCCATTTCGAACTCTTCATCCACACACCGCAGCAATGGCTCCGACGAAAGCCACCGCCACTAAGGACAAGTACTCGGTTATCCTACCGACGTACAACGAACGCCGAAACCTACCTATCATTACCTGGCTGCTTAACCGCACCTTTTCCGAGAAGTATGTTCCGATACCTACATTCTAGCCTAATGCTTGCTCCCCACAGCTACAGCTAGGAGCTAACCATAATGTTTCTATAGCAACCTCGATTGGGAACTCGTAATCGTCGACGACGGCTCGCCGGATGGAACACAAGTAGTAGCGCAACAACTCGTCAAGGCGTACGCGCCGCACGTTGTGCTGAAGCCGCGCGCGGGCAAGCTGGGTCTAGGAACCGCATACGTGCATGGTCTACAATTCGTGACGGGCAACTACGTGATCATCATGGACGCGGACTTCAGCCACCACCCGAAGTTCATCCCGCAGATGATCGCGCGGCAGAAGGCCGGCAACTACGACATCGTCACCGGCACGCGGTACGCCGGCGACGGCGGCGTCTACGGCTGGGACCTCAAGCGCAAGTTCGTCAGCCGCGGCGCCAACCTCTTCGCCGACACCGTTCTCCGCCCTGGCGTCAGCGATCTCACGGGCAGTTTCCGCCTCTACAAGAAGTCTGTCTTGCAGAAGGTCATCGAGAGCACCGAGAGCAAGGGATACACGTTCCAGATGGAGATGATGGTGCGAGCTAAGGCTATGGGCTTTACCGTTGCCGAGGTCCCGATTACCTTTGTCGACCGTTTGTATGGCGAGTCGAAGCTCGGTGGTGACGAGATCGTCGAATATGCGAAGGGTGTGCTGAGCTTGTGGTTGAAGGTTTAAGGGGGGTGCGGTGTATGAAGTGCCTACGATTGCGAATGGATTCAGTTGGTTTGGCGTTAGGTCGGGTGGTCTTGCCCGTGTACCATCGACACTTATAATTAATACAGGCGCAAAATTGTAACGTGTTCCATGCGTTTGTTATATCCTCCACTGACCCCTTTGGTAAACAGTGCCAAGCTCCGCCGACGATATACTATATGCTATTTCTAGGTAAGCCTTGTGCTAAGTATCTATATTTTAGATACGCTACCAGCCCCGAAGTGACACGACAATGTATATACTTACCCATCTCGGTACATCTATGAGTTTCGAGGTATAATTCAAGTCTCCGTGATAGCTCAGTTTACGTTATTGATACCTACTAGGTAGTGTTCCTCCAGTGGTCCTTGCTTATAATGCTATGATCCAGTCAGGGGTAACCAGCCTGAGAGATATAGTACCTGGTTATGAACCTCGTACAAGCGGATTGGTACATATTGTATTATTCTGACCTTCTATTGATTCGGTTTAGGAAGATATTCGTTGCTAGGGTTCGAGAGATGAATTCCGGAGGGCAACTGGTTGCTCACGTGGCCCGCATAGGCAACCCGGCTCCGGCTGGCAGGTGCCCCCCGCCGTACCTTCTAGCTAGATATCCCGAACTCCTCCCGATTAAGTCTTATAATTCCTAATTGCAGCCGGACTTTCAACGAACGGTATCAGTGCAGCGCGTGGCACAATCGTAATGATTGAGCTTCCCTTACGATCCCGGCCACGTGCTGGCACACTGGTGCCGATCGTGGGTTCGATTCTCCCTCGGAACACCATTTCCCTTTGGGCGCCTCGGTCAATCGAACCTGTATTCTAGACACCGCATGAATGTGGATGCAAGAATACAACTGGAAGCTTCTTTTTTTTCGTCACTTTTATCCTTTATTGTACTAACCAATGTAATTAAGTAGTTACCTAGGCCTCCGCTCAGGGAGCATCCGCACACCACAATCATCGCCTATTTCTCCTGACCAAGTAATCGTTGGGAACTCTCGATAATGAAATTTTTTGTAAGTCAACCGTTTCTAGCTTGCATTCATATCTCCCTCGAGGTAACCAACCAATGAAGCTTCATTCGTCCGATACACCTAGCCGGTATCGAACTGGGCAGAGTCGGGCCGCACAAGAGTTCTGTAGCCTATTAGGCACGGCCTATCCGTACCATCGGATCTACTAAGCATTTCTATAGCCTATGCGGGGACTTGCCTCAGGTCTACATCGTTCTTCACTACCCCTTTCCGTCCCCGCCGTCCGAGAAAGGTCTTTCTCATATCTAAAGAACCACCAAAAACGTCTAGCTAAGGGATAGGCGATCGAATTCTCGAAACACCCGCATAGTAACCATATCGTCCAAAGGGACTTCTGATATAGTTCATAACGATTCAGGGTAGAAGCCTGTATCCACGGCTGCCTAGTATATGAATAATATATAATCTAACCCGCTGGTTGACGGTCCTCGTACACAACAACGACCAAGATCGTCTCTTAAGAACCACACAAGATCAATTTATGCCTACAGAACGCCATTTAAGAAGGTTAACACTGAAATCAAATCGTTTACTATCATATCTCTTACGATAAGCCGGCCGCTTCCACGTACGTGACAAAAAGGCATTGACCAACACATCATTCGACATACTGGTCAATAATAGACTCCTACTAGTCTACACTCACGATGGCGGGTACCGGCAGATCAATCAGCATACCGGTCGATATCCCAGTCAACACGGCGCTACACATTGGGGTAACCTTCAACCCAGGCCTAGGGTCAAACAGGCCTACAACTGCCTCATCCGAGCCCTCCTCGTCTCAGCTTTGCAAGCCATACCCCCCAGACCTACAAAGACTACTCGACGGTTTACCGGATGCATCAGAATTTACCGAGAAAGATCGAAAACAAGAAGAAGAAGTAATAGCTCATTTGCGCGAAGAAGTTAAAAAGTTGGCCGAAGAAGTTTTCGAAATCAGACAAGAAGCGCAACAACTTGGGCGGGACATCGAGGAGCATGGAGAAAACATCAGAAGGCTCCGAGAACAGCGAAGGCGAGAAGAAGAAGAGGATGCATGAGGAGAAGTTAGATCAGCACATGAAGTTCTGAGGGACGTTAGAGATGAACTATGTGGTAGAGGATGATTAGTCTAACCTTGGCCAAGTATCATGGTTATAATCTGGGGATAGGAGGATAACTCTAGGGACAAAGACGATAGCATGGATCCCGATAAAGTACATGAAGTACATGACAGTCTAGGGTAACAGTAAGATTGGTGCATAACCTAAGTAGACTGCTGAGAATCCTCGCAATATAACGACCATCAAACACCACTTCTCTAAATCGCACTTCCTACGTGAAGAGATTCAGACCTATAGGAGAAGGCATAGCAAGACGTATTAGGAAAGTGGATCATGAGCAGCACCGCTTAACCCAACATGGTTACGCCTGTCACCCCGCATTATGTAATTCAGATTTTAGGTACCAAGGTATCATTTTATGAAGCTTAGAATCTTAAGTGCTTAGCTTATCATTTTACCATTCATTCTTCCCAAATCTAGTTGTCGCTTGACATGACTTGACAATGCGTGGACGCGGGGGCGCCCGAGGAAGCAGAACACCTTCTGCGCCATGGAGTCGCTTAAAGCCGGTGGACTTGGACCCGTTGGAGGCGATAGGCTTACCCTCCAAGGGAGACAGCAGGTGTGTGGTCAATTCATCCTTCGAAGAAGCGTTCACCGGGTATTAACTATGCGAATAGGTTACTGGACTTCAAGACCCAGGAACGCTACTATACCAAGATCGTCGAGCGATACATGACCTTCTGCTCCGACGCCGGCGAACGTGACGAACTCCTCCGCCGCTTCGCCTCACTGAACCTCTCTTCCAATTCCAACGAAAGCCCCCTCGCTAAATCCGCCACAAACGCCTCTTTTCCTGATCCGAGCGGGGTTTCAATGACGCCAGCATCTATATCAAATAACACAAAAGGCCTATCCGACGTCCTATCAGCGCTTAGAAAGTTACGAGAAGGCATCGTAGCCTCCAAGCGTGTCGACGATTTCGCGATACAAGTATATCTCTTCTGCATCCGCCTTTCCGTCCTAGTCAAGCACCCCGAATCCTACCACCCCGCCATCCTCCACCTGCTGCGCCGAATACACCCGCTACATAGCATGACATCGGTTGAAATGAGTGAAGTCGTTGGCTACCTCATTCTCGACACGGCGTGTAGACGGAATAACCTAGCGGAGGCGTTTACAATACGTCACAAGTATCGCCTACGAGACGCGAAGATCGATGCCGTCCTCGACGCGCTGGCGCATGATAACTATATCGAATTCAACCGGCTGAAGAGGAGGGTCGACGGGCACAAGGCGAAGCTGCTCGAATATGCTGAGGAAGGCATACGGAAGCATCTGCTGAAATGCTTCGGCAGGGCGTACCTGAACGTGGATCTAGACTTCTTGGAGAAATGCGCGGACTCGAAATGGGCGAGCCTCACGGCGGACGACGGTGTTGGGTGGGAATTAGACGGCGCAAAGGTCGTCATCAGGAAGGTCAAGGCTCGCTAGGTGTAGGTATATGGATTTATTGATACCCTTAGGGAAATATTACTTGTCATTGAACACATTTGATATTGCGAACCTCGTGTGAGTATATTTGGCTAACTCCTATTTCTTTGACTAAGCAAGCTATGCTCTTTAATTGCAGTGACATATATACTGGATTTCTCACGGAAGAGCTCATCTTAACAAAGCCAGAGGCTTCGGCTAAGGCCGAATCCCGATATACGATGAATGCAGAGACGAATCCATCGTGTACAGCTAACAGAAACTTACTAAGAGTTTCGAGGGGTGCATATTCCCGACGGAAATATTTCCGATTGATGGGTGGGTAACAGTGAAGCCTGGTTTCTCTGGGGAAGAATGCCAAGCCATGGTGCCTGAATTGGCAAGCTCATCACCCAATCTCGTGGTTCAGGGGCTCTGCATCTTTCAATTAACATCCTAAAAAGCGATTCCGAGGCTTGGCAGACATATCATCAAACCAAAAGGTAGTGGCTGTGTGGTGCTGTGCCGTGCGGCTCATTGGACCGGCTTAATTTCCCATCCTACTAAGGGTCTAGCTGAGCATCGTCAACAGGGCTTATGATCCACTGCTACTCAAGCTGGGCATGGGTTTTCTCCAGGCAATTTCAGCTTTAGCGCATAGAAAAGGATGACCTCGTCCATATCACTGTCGCTCGCGTTACACCATTCTTTTTATTCGTATAATAATCGTATTGTTGAAAGCGGACTAGTGGCAGCTGATATTCATTCGTTGATCGACACTAACTCTCAGCTGTCTAGATTAATATTTGTGTGTTGGAATCTTTTGGATTGTCAAAATGGTGAAGGTCGCGTCTAATCGGCTAGCCCATCTCCTATTAGCCGCGCACGGCGCGTTTGCGGGTCTCACCGTAGATGTCGAAAATGCAGGTTAGTACATCTAACAAGAACAGGATCGATCCTAAAGGATATCTAAGGCTGACATAGAAGCTATCTAGACTCTATCAAGGCTGCCGCAGCCCTTGTTGCAGAGGATCTTATGAGCTTTTATGATGGAGAAGAGCCAGGCAACGTTCCCGGGCTCCTACCCGCCTACCCCGATGACAATAAGCCCACCTACTACTGGTGGACCGGCGGCGCTTTATGGGGTGCCTTGTTGGATTACAGAAGCCGCTCTGAAAACAACAAGTACGACCAGAGTATTTCCAAGGGACTTTTGTTTCAAGTTGGGCCGAATGATAACTACCTCCCCATGAACTGGACCAACCAGATCGGCAACGAGGACCAAGCCATATGGGCTTTATCGGCCCTTACGGCTAACCAGACCGGACTTCAAGAGGGGAGCGATGAACCGTCCTGGGTTGCCGTAGCCGACAATGTGTTTAACGAGCAATCTGCTGTTGAGCGACGGCTAGCGGATGGCGAATGTGCCGGCGCCTTGCGGTGGATGCTCTTCTCCTTCAGCAACGGCTACGACTACATCAACAGTTCGTGATCCTATTATGCTAGCATCATTGTATAGCAATGCTCCAAGAACTTAGATTTCATTACTAATCTCAATTTTAGCTGCATCAAACGGCGCATACATGAACCTTGCTGCACAGCTATATCGCCTAACTGGCAACGAGACATACGGCGATGCAGCCAGCCGAACCTGGGATATACTTACGCGCATCGGTTTCGTCACTGATGATTTCAAGGTCTACGACGGTGCGCACGCGGAGGAATGTACCAGCGATGTCAACAAGAGCCAGTTTTCGTACCCCGCCGCGCTACTCATCCAGAGCACTGCATATATGTATAACAAGGTACGTTCACGTTCAGCTAGCTGTATGAAACGTGCATAGCCATTCTCCAAGATCATATGCGCCCAGCCATCAACATATATTCTAACCAAGACACAGACTGGGGACGATGACTGGAAGGAGCGCTTAGACGGACTTCTCGACCAAACCCTCAAGACATTCTTCCCCGACGGCGTCGCATTCGAAGTTGCATGTGAAGAGAAGAGTCTGTGCACCACCGACATGCACTTCTTCAAGAGCGTGCTTCACAGGTCGCTCGCGTCGACCGCGCAGATCGCGCCGTACACTTCCAGTAAGATCCTCCCCGTCCTCAAGTCGAGCGCCAAGAAGGCCGTGGAGCAGTGCACGGGCGGCGACAACGGCCGCATGTGCGGCTTCGAGTGGAGCACCGGCAAGTTCGTTGGCAAGACTGGACCTGCCCAGCAGATGGGTGTGTTGAGCGCGTTGACTGCTCTTATGCCTGCGCAAGGCTCGGCTGCTGGCAACAGCTCTAGCGGCAATGGCAGCGGAAATGGGAGTGGCAACGGAAACACCGAGGGCAGTACCACCGGCGGTGACAAGCCAGGTAACTCGGGAGCGAGGGCTAGCATTAGTCTTGGTGCCTTGATAGGTTCGCTTCTCCTTGGAAGCTTCCTCCTGTAGTTACACTAGATTGTACGAACCATTTTGTTCTTTTTGTATATTTGATACAAGGTATGTAGATACTAATTCTACTCAATTAATATTTGAACGTTCACCCCTAGACGCCAGCCGTGTGGGCCCCCCTATTTCGACCCTCTCATGCGTGTAAGCTAGCCCGGACAGCAACGCATCGAGACGAAGTTTAGGATGGCTAATTTTGTAGCTCTGCACATTCCTAAAATATTACTCAATTATCCCTTGGATGGCATGGGCTATATGAAATTGGACCTAATATGAAATAAATTCCCCCAACTCTGTACCCAACCCATCATATATCCACAAACGAAGCACTGCGTTTAACACTCACGTACGCATCACGAGAGCACTTGATGTATGTACTATACTAGGTGTACCCAAGCCCTGAAGTACTTTGCTCGTATAGGGGTATGTAGAGCGTGATAAATTCTCAAGCCAAATCACGCAAAAAGTACCTCAACAGTACCTACGGAATATACTTCCTAGCTGCAGATACATACCTCACCAGCTGACAGGCTTGAAACCTTGTACCCGAAGGTTAAGCTTATTGTAACAACAGAAAGGAGCAAGAGCGTTGCAGTGATACAGCGTGATGTGGAAGTCTAACATACTATGTACTATGTAGCTTTCTTATTACAGTTGTGGATGCACCTTCTCTAGCATCAATTAGCAAGCATGGCTCTACTATGTAAGTTTCAATCTTGAGCCTGCACATGTGTATCTTAGCCTTGAGGGTGAGACGCAACCAACTCCAGGTGTCATACTGCTTCCACATCACGTTAGAGTTCGAATGAAGGTGTCAAATCGCTACACCTGCAAAAGTAGAATGCTGTCAGGAGGGGTCGGAGCTCTTATACTACATAGTACCTTACCAAGGATGAGTACCACATCTTGTAGCAGGACCACATAAACTGTGCCCAATGAGTTGCGGGACACGAGATCGAATCGGGGTAATTGCTTCCACACTGCCTCCTAGTTTGCCATCATGCTGGAGCATATAATTATACCGCAACCTACGTGAACGTAGACCGCCTTCTATACACTCAGTTCAGCTGTGGCTATATTAAGTCGGTCCTAGTCATAGTGACTCACGCCGTTGAGCTCCCTCCATCAGCTTATAGGAGTCATGTTACTAGGCCTCCAGACACAAGACCGCCGAGAATATATCATTTTACTATTCTATAATGACACTTAAGGGATCTAGTCTGACGCAGGTTACAGTATATCCGAGCTACGAGAATGTCTCACCCGTGATACTAGACGTACAGAATCTCGTACGTCAATGACAACTTCCCGCAACATCTGTTCGCCGACTACCTAGTATGATTTTAACTTCTATGATAGACGTAGCTCATAAAGTTTCGTCGTGCTTATATTAAATTTGGTGCTAAGATGCCTGAAATAAATCAAAGTGTATGAGGCGCTTTGTTTCTCGTCCATGTCACGCGGATAGGAAGACTATGTCGTTTTCTTTGTCGATATAATTGCTTCACTGACGCATCTACCACCACGTCAGTGGCTTACGTCTCGTCTCAGCCATTTGCGACATACCTGAGCAGATAACTAGATATTTCCTCTCATCTTACCAACCGAAAGCAAACCACCGAATTTAACTCTACCACGCGGCCATCAATATGTGCAAGAAGCACGACCGGTTTTATATGTGCGGATGTCGATTCATCGACGAGGTCACTAGGGAATGGAAGTTCGAGATTGAAATGTGCGAGAGGGCCAAAAAGCGAAGTAAACCATGCAAGAAGATCGAGGTAGCGCTGCCGATCTTTGCCAAAGACACATATTGCGATGACCCGTACTGCCCAGCCTATGATAGCTGATCTAACAAGAAATTGAAAATTCCATCGACCATGTCAGCAGTTGGGTTCGGCGCCCCCGGTATTTATTCCAGTCCAACATACCGCATATCGCATACCTACTAGGTACCTAACCGTATTTCGATACGGCGTGGTCTTAAATACGCGTGGCTGGTGCCCTAATTTGGATCTGGGGAGGGAGATCAATATAGTCAGAGCTACATGTTTTTCTGTCGCACAATGAAGTTTCAGATATCTCAAGAGACATACGACAATGGCGTTCTTGGCAGGTAACTCAGCTGCAAGGCGTTAGGATTGCGGGCGTTTTGATAGACATGAATTTATTCTCCGAAGATGTCAACTGAATCGAACTGGTGTACTTGCCCCTGTCGCTCTAAACTACTAGATCTGGTTGTTACGCTCCTGGAGCATCGTCGAGGCTGGGCATTAGATAGATAGAATATGTACATAAGATCAATAATGGACATTGAATTAAACTTTGGAATCATACAGCATTCTGTGGCTTGTAAGTTGTTTAAGGATTCAAGGGGATATTAGTTCTGACTTAATTAGCACTACTGCCCAAAGAGTAAAAATGTTGCGGCAGATCAATAAGCCAACTTGAGTCTGATTGGACAACGCGTACTCCCCCAATATGAGAACTGACCTACCGCTGATGCCAGCAGTCTGGAACACATGTAACCTCAGTACAGCAGTGGCATATCATGCGTTGGGCCAAGCTCAGCCAAGCTCACTATCAGCCCTATCTTTCCTGGGCATGTTAATAATCTGGCCATGCACATAGTCTTGGCTCGTGTTGGTAGTCAAGAGATGTACGGCCGCACCGCATATGTAGGCGTATGTGGGCGTATGTGGGCGCCAGGATACAGGTACCTGTTGCAGGGGTCCCGGCAGGTCATACGAAGACTTTTCAATGAGGCTCCTGGTTCTGACTGAAGAATGAGGACGACAACGCAGCATAGTACCCACATAGGGTATAAGTTCAAAATTGGATACTCAGCTCTGATGGGCGGGATGCAGACGGAACACTGCCCCGGACGCTGGGCACCAGCGCAGCACATTGGCCACTCGACTTGCAATATAATTCGCGGTGAGCCTCTGGTCTTGGCTTCGATTTCGTTTTCGGTTTTTGTCTTCGCACGACAATCTTCTCTTCTTCTATGATCGACCATCTAGGAAGCGGGACTTTTCAAGACGTCCGTCCCTAATTCTGTGCAATGACTCGCCATGATCTCGACTACGCCGGCCGACGGCTGCAGCTGGTGGGCTCCCGGGTTGTCGAGCCTGAGAAATCCGGATCGGGGTCCCGCGTTCTCCCCACACACCAGCATCATCATCAACACTCTCGTGTCCATTCCCAAGATGAATTCGAAGAGTCCAACTCCGAGAAGGGCTCACGCGATACTCCTAAATTCCTCAAAGTCAGTCGTTGTGAACTCCAAGTTTAGTCAACTAGAACTAACATATGGTAGACCGAAGCTGCCTCTAATTTCGAAGTTCGTCCTGGTCCTTGCGTTACCCACCCGTGTATCCCTCTAGACTAACGATTGGTCCATTAGTTGTTCTATGACCTGTGGTTTGTCGCCAACCTGAATGTCTTCACTAGCGTATGTTCCCTATGATCGTCGAATAACACATTAGCATACGTTAACTTGGTGATTAGATACACGATATCTCCGATTTGGAGAAGTTTAACTCCTTTATTGGGTATATGGTGTAAGTAGATTCGCCAATCGAAGTACGAGTACGCTGCCTAACATCGCGACCAGTCTGTTATGGACGACATGGCTATTAACCACCCTCTACGATGTGCGATTCACGGCCGACAGTGTATGGGAACGCTGCTGCAAGGCCGTCCATCTAGGAGTTATGATTGGATTTGCGGAGATTGGTACCAACTTCGACCCTAACAATCAGCTTGTATCCGTGTTCAGGACCATGTCGCTGTTCCTCGCTGTCTCTCGATTCATCCTTTTTCTGCAATATGGGCTAGTCGCATTTCAAATTCGCAAGTACGCCGACGGCCCGCGCCCGATGTTCTTCACGGCCTTTCTCCATCTATGTGCCTCGGCGATTTACTTCGGAGTTTCATTCCGATACGACCTAGGCAAGAGCAGTCGGGTTTTCCTCGTTTGGTACATAGGGGGTGTTGTCGAGATGTCTTTACACCTCTCCTTATCTCAGCTATCGCATGTCTTGACCTTCGTTGGCACGCATCTGGGCGAACGTTTGAACCTCTTGACGCTTGTCATTCTTGGAGAAGGTAAGTTGGCCCTACATGAAAAGTAGAGTCGATACTGATGGACGAGGCAGGCTGTATCATCTTGGCTAAGAGCATCACTCTCTTGGTAAAAGACACATTTGTTAAGGACGCTAATTATACCATATGGAGTAAGTGGTGTCGCTCTGCGCTCTTCGTATGTCGCTAACGAATTCAGGTGGGACCCTCATCGGTCTTGTCACCGCCGGTACTGCCTTGATCTACATCATTTCCCAGCTCTATTTCGACTGGATGCACGACGAGCATTCAATGTCTAAACGACATCAAGTATGGTGGTGAGTATACGCTATCTATACTCGGGTCGGATAACATCTAACTCTTTGCAACCGATAGGACATCTCTTCACTTGCCTTTCCACATTGCCCTCGTGCTTTTGCTCGAAGGAACAAGCCAATTCGTCGTCTGGGCTCGCATCATCGAATCTACCGATGCAGCTATCGCGAAAGTACTCAGCACTATGTCCAAGATTAACGAAGAGTATACCTCAGAAGATATTGCGGACTTACTTGCTGGCGTTGTGAAGCCGTTCTTAAAGAAATATCCACCGGCCGACGTGCTCGAGACATGGAAATCCGTGAACGAAACCCTAGAGCATATTGCCGATATCCCTGATTCTTTTTGGAACTCAGACCCATCCCCGGACGATTCGACGCTGGTTCACTATAAAAGCGATCTGGTAGAATTGATGAACACGATGATCAATGCGGTATACAACGCCTTTGGAATTGAGCCACCTGAGGACGTGGAAAGCACTACGCAGAGCGAGTATTGGCAATCTGAGGCAGCGATTGCAACTGTCTCGAGATTTATTCTAGTTGTAAGTTATCATCGTTCTCATGAGCGTCAACGTCTCTTAAAGCTGGTAGCTAACACAGGTGGGCAGTACATTTACGCGTTCGCATGTGCTGGCATTGTCTTGCTCTTCTTGACTATTATGCACGTCATTTCGAAGCGAAAGGGATGGTCGCCTTTCAACATCTTCCGAACCGCAATCTGCATCTGCCTTTCCATCGTCTTGGCACTACTTACCATCGTGGCGGCCGACAAGCAGGCGGTGCTCAAACAAGATCCCCATACCGCTTTCTTCGGGAGCTCTTGGATGTTACCAACCATCGCAATCAGCTATTTTATCGTGTTGGTTATGACACATCTCCCGCACCCATCCGGATTCTGCTTGGGGAACTTCAGAAGGGGAACATACAAGGAGGTTGAAGCGGCAAGGGACCCGAAGGAGAGGCACGCTCTGACATCTATGTCGAGGAACAACCAACACATCGCGGATTACGAGGATAGACGCACGGGGTACTCATCAGGGCATCCTGATGCATTATCACCACCTCTCCCCGGATACCACCAGCATGAAGCAATGCCTCTATCTGCTAGTGAAATGAGATCACATGAAAGGCGGAGCCGCAACTCTAGCTCTCGTAGCCAGAGGCATAGATGATAGGTTACAAGAAGAAGTATTGCCACATAAAAACAGCATACCGGGTAGACTGTTTTCATCAGGAGGATCTCATAGGCGATCGAATATTTAAACTTGCATAATATGCTTTCAAACCCTTTATCTTAAGCACGGCGTTATGGCTACGGGGGAATGTACATATGGATAGAATCTGCGGATTACGATCAGGACATCTACTAGGTAATTACCTACTACCCACGTAGGCCTTTTGGTTCTGATTATATACTGTATATAAACATGACTCACTTATTTGAAGTCGTTGCGCACGCGACTTATCTCCACCATTTGAGATGACTCCCGACGCTAGTGATTTACATTTCCCCTAGCGCTCGGCAGTTATCCTCTTGGCTTCAACTAGACTGGTTGCTTATTGATTACTTCAGATATCGAAATTCCTTTACCGTTACCGTCAATATCCCTTAGGATGAGTACCTATGTGTTAAGACAAGGGTGACTGCTTTAGAGGTTGAGCTCGTCATTCACCACACCAACGTGGTTAGAGCCGTTATGGTGCCTACTTCCCGACATACACCGCAATGAGAAGACCCCCTGAATAAGGCGCCGTCGTCATCTTAAATCCGTTGGTCGGATCTTCCAAGTAGGCCATCAGGTCCTTATAACCCTCCGCAGCTACAATGGTGTTGTCGACAACAACCAGGCCACCAATTTTCAGATGCGGGTGCACAAGCCGTAGGGTCGGTAGGGCCAGGGGAGACCAGACTATATCTTGTCAGCTTTCCAATCGTGGACCAGAGGAGTCCGTCTGGCTGCAGGAACCTACTCACTATCAAGCAGTAAAAAGTCAACCTGTTGAGGTAGATCCGTCTTAAGTGTCTCCCGCAAATCTCCCTCCCTCAGTTCAATCCACTTCTCGATCTCATCCCCAGCAGCCTTCCAATGTTCGCGAGCTTTGGCAGCCTTGGTAGGCTCATTTTCGGTCGCGATGACCTTGCCCTGGGAGCCCAGCAAGGTCGCGTTCTGTCCTACAGCTAGGGCAAGATATATCGTACTAAGGCCGAATGATGTTCCAGCCTCGACGACGAAGCGCGCCCCCGTAGACCGAAGGAGGAGATATACCAAGGCACACTTATCAGGATCGAGGGCCACAAATAACTCTAAAGCTCCCGTCGTTGGTCCGGTTGAGCCTAAAAAGGGGGCTTCGGAGAGAGCCTTCGTGTGCAAGTCGCGAAGGACCTGGAGGACCTGCGGGCTGGCCTTCACGGAGGCCAGCGTAGGCTCAATATCAGAGACGTCGGGCATGGTGGGCAATGAATATGTTATGTTTGAATAAAAAAGAAACTAGAAACGGAATGCCTACGAACTTTATATTCCAGGCCAGCGCATCAAATTCATGAGCGGGGATCCTAGCTCTCGGCATTAGTGCCCCCATACCTCGGCAGACCATAGGGCTGAGTGAGTCAGATGAACTCTCCTGTCTCGGCCTTCAATTCGATCACCAAGGAGGAGTAAATGAGGTAACTGTTTGCGAGAATATCGACTCGGACGCGTCACCTACGTGCCGAGCTACGTGTCAAAGTTCTCCCTGCGCGTGGTCAATCGCGTTCTACCAATCAACCATTCTAGCCTCCGCGGAGATACCAGTTTGTGCTAGGCATTCTTGAACGGCGTTGAGAAGATGTTACCAAATTCTTCCGATGGTCACCGACGCTCGGGCATCTATCACAAGGTATAGAGATCGGATATAACTTGCAACGTAGTGTGTTTTAGGAGGAAAAGTCCGTATAGGGGGTGTTTGGTGTATAGTCTCCCATTGAATTCTTGAAATAACAAGCAGAGGGCTGTTTCGTGTGGTTTAAACCATTATCTTATAGTCATATTTACCTATGCAATATACTGTCTATGTTAATTCATTGATCTATATCTTCGGAATACCATTTATGTCGGTTCTACTAGTTGGGGTGTATGTGAAGGGGAGAGGATATTCGTCTAGTATGCATATCCCATTAAAGGTTGTCGCCTCCGGTTATCCCAACTATTAGATCGGGAATAGAACCTTTGGGTTCCGTATCCAAAATTGCGAATAATCTGTAATATGTCGTTATATGGGCTCCACCTCTGAGTCATATATTCTTCAAATTCCGAGTTGAGCCCCTGGAGTTCCTTGCTACAGTCAGGTACGTACTCCATACCGTTTTCGTTAAGGAGATCGATGTGATCCGGAGGCACATAGTCAGGATCCCCTTTCCCTGCGTCCTCAATTTCCCAATCTTCATAGTTTATAGTTAAGGTCTTGAAGAGTTCGTATTCGGCAGCTTCCCTTCGAAGGCGTCTTTCAGACGCAGCTCCCGTCTCAGCCCATTCGAAAAGCTCAAACGTTCTATCATCGCCGTCCGTGATATTACCATTCCGGCGTCTCTGGACATTAGTCATGAATGTTGTTGGAAACCCCCTGTCGTCCACGGCTACGTTTACATGGCCGTGAAGGACGCATACGTCCTCGCTTGTACCTAACCTTAATGTCAGATGAGGGTCGGCATCCACAACGAGATACTGTATCGGATTTCCTTCATCGTCCCACATCGTCGGTATTTTATCTCCGTTCTCATCATAAGCATACTTCTTTTGGTGAACCGGGCAGATAATCCACACCACAGTACACCCGCTCCGAATAGCTACGGTCTTAGCTATGTCTGCGTTAGCATCTATAGCACGGTAAAGATCTGCTTCATGCTCAAACTCGGGGATGGCAAGCTCCCCTCGTTGCTCCTGTGTTAATCTGGCAGCCCATATTACGAGAGGATTTTCGAGTGTCCCTGCGCCATCTCTGGGACACTTCCTAAAATCCTCCGGTCTCATTCGGATTCTAGGCGGGGCTCCGCGTGGTAGGTCCATTCCAGGCTCCCATTTCCGCGTGCCACTTGCGCTTACCATGTTGATATTGGTTAGGTTAGGTTATTTTGAGGGATATTCTAGTTAGTATTCAAGGCTCTAGGCTAATACGAGCTTCAAAAGCCATGGTTACCGGCAACGAACCGAGTATCATATAAACGTTCTATAGAGAAAGAAGACAATAGAAAAGCTTGAGTCGTAATTATAGAAGGGCCCTTTATTAGTTTCTATAACAAGGCTTCCACATTAAGCATTATATTATCTACTTACCCGAAGCTATGAATGCATTGTATCCTTGTGAAAATGGATTTAAAGACCTTTTGTTCACATATGAGTATTTAGGAAGATAGTGAGGGAAATGCCAAAAGCCCTCTAACAAAGGGGTCTCTAGATGGCGGCTACCCGGCTATATTTCCACCTTTCCGAGTGCGGGCCCAACACACAAAGAAACAGTCGTCTTACCATGACAAGCAGCAAACTTCATGTCCTAATGATAAGAACTTGACTTTAATTTCTCTCACAGATATTCGGTCTTTTTGTCGGATACGGTGGGTTGCGAACTGTAATCTAGTGTATGTTCCCTTACCCTGCTGATTATTTTGGCGACATCACCCGATTTTTCATAAAAGTAGGGACCCTTTCTAAGTCCAGCAAATACTACCACTGGTGCTACTTTAACCTACCTAGTTCAATTATCTCGCTGTAGCTACATATCAACATGGCATCCTTTCGGCGTCTATACCGCCGAAGTGTCGAAGACACCGGCGAGGTCGAACATAGGGAGAACTACCGGCCAGGCGGATACCATCCAGTCCATTATGATGACTATCTCGGCCCGAACAATCGGTTCAACGTCATCCACAAACTTGGATGGAGTGCCAACTCAACAACGTGGCTGTGCCTAGATAGGGAGTCTAGATACTATAAGTCGGTTAGGATTATGACGGCGAAACAATCAACCGAAGATTGTCCAGATCTCCAAGTCTTAAGCGTGTTAAGTGACGTGAGCCAAAAGGAGCTTCAAGAGAATTGTGTCGCTATACCCAGTGAGCATTTCTGGATCGAGGGACCGAACGGACGTCACCTCTGTTTCGTCTCGGATCTCCTCGGGCCGAATCTGTCCCTGAACTCGCCAGATGGCACAGGTCTCCATACTCCCGAATTCTTAGTAGATCTGGGTTTCCAGGTAAGCAAGGGATTGCAATATCTGCACAAAAAGGGCATCTGTCACGGAGGTAGGTGAACTGTCCCCAGAAACGGTGAACTGTGGGCTAACTTGATGAGACCTGAGACCGAGTAACGTATATATGCAACTACACCAGTATACTCTGATGGAACTATCAGACGATCGGCTGGATAAGTATCTTGGACCTCGGGAATGCGAGACACTTCATACTATATCTGGAGATAGTCCCGGGCCGCATGGTCCTAGGTATCTAGCGCTACCTGCCTCGCTAGACAAATTAGAGAAGAAATGTCGAACAGGGAGAGTGGCAATTGTCGATTTTAGCCGTAGCTTCTTTCTGTCGAGTCCGCCGGAATCCCAACGGTACAATAGGCAATATGCTGGGCCGGAATTACTCTTCACAAAAGCAGGAGCCGGATCCCCCCAAGATATTTGGGCACTTGCTTGTACTATATACGAAATTCGGATTCAGACGCAACTGTTCAGTGAAATTCAGGATTATCCATCCTTGATACGTCAACTGGAGCTTTGGTTCGGACCTTTACCAATCGAGCATCGACAAGTTGCGAAGACATATTTAGGCAGCGACAGAACGCGGCGAAGTAGTGAGAAAAGACTAGTAGAGTCACCGACGGGGCCGGACGAGGACAACTCTGATCCAAGCAAGCCCTTGTCAATGTCAGCGGAGGAGGAAAATCAGAAGCGAGAAAGGCTTCTACATGTCCTGGGGGCAACCGAGTGGTCGCACCCCTTACATGCATCCCTGGGCGAAACAC
Organism: Hypomontagnella monticulosa; assembly: GCA_902825475.1. Taxonomy (NCBI): domain Eukaryota; kingdom Fungi; phylum Ascomycota; class Sordariomycetes; order Xylariales; family Hypoxylaceae; genus Hypomontagnella; species Hypomontagnella monticulosa. Next base: position 4,361,740 of record CADEBF010000003.1, on the reverse strand, counting down.
GACATTGTTATGTTTATGACCGAAGTAGCGAAGGATATACATTTTCGGATATCACAGATTCCGAATCCGACACTCCAGCTCTCGAGCAGAGTTCAGAGGATGAAAATTCTTATGAGGATTCATATCGAGACTTATATTACCAGTTGGAAGCCCACTTACAGAAAACACAAGGCAAAAGAGATTCGGTTTCGGAACATTCGGGTGATGAAGAGTCAGAAAAATCAGGCTCCCCGGCGTCGGAGGCGCCTATTCTGCCCCTGGATAAACCAGAAGAGCCGAGTGGCGAACAACAGCCTCCTGCGACAGAATCGCCGACTTCGACGACTCCGCCAACCGAACCGAACGTGGCTCCTTCAGATTCAAACCCAGACCGCAGTGGGGCGGGCGAAGTTGTAGGATCACCAACAACTGAAGAGCGAGTAGGAAAAAGAGAAGGTAGTGAGTCTATGGAAAAGGGGGAGGAGAAACGGCAACGCACCACCAAACCTTCATCAGAACAACGTGAGCTGGTAGAACGCACGGTTACCATGCCGAGAGAAGAAGTGCTTCTCCTATCAGATCTTCTGTTAAGCATGTTCAAACACGATCCGAAGGAGCGTATTGATATTGATGCCGTTGTCAATCACGACTATTGGGGTGATAGGAGAGACCATTGGGGTGTCAAACCTGAAGAACTCGAGGAGCCAATTCCGGATCCCATATCCTCTAGAACACGAAGTCGAGCGTCAAGGGTCGAGCAGCCGATAACGCCAGAGTCTCCGTAGGTAGTCTAGGTCGTTTAGCTCCTATCACTCCGACTGGAGACCTTTTGCTGTCAGTATGATCAATTAGTAAATAGCTTGTGGAGGATTCGCCTCGGCTATGACCTAGGATTTCCATCGCCTGGGGCTGTAAGCCTCGGTGTTGGCTTGAAAACTGAGTTTACCTCCGAGGATGCCTACTAGGAATAAAGCTTGATTAAATCCTTGTGAGAAGACATAGCTTATGTGTAACTAGTTTAGGTGGTTGAAAGTCCTATATCACATCTGAAATGTAATGCATTAAGCACTCACATTGTCTAAGAGTATGTCTATGAACTGGAGTTTAGGCTTAAGGCCGAGGACGACTCAAATATGAGTCTTCATTGGCTGTTTGGTTAAGCCATGGCTAATATGTGGCCTATATTTACCTCTATGGTACACTGCCACGGGAACTATACGCCCGCCAAGATAGAAAGCATAGTGCATTTCCGAAGCCACCACAGCATGTCTAAGAGTGCCACTTAGAAATGGAAAAAGAAAAGGAAGTAAATGCAACTCTCGTCTGGAGTCCGGTTATCCTAAGACAACATTGAGCAAGGATAAGCTATAGAATGTTGGTCAACCCTAGTAAATGATAATTATCTGTGGGGTTTCTCGGCATCAGTAACAGCATCAGTAACAACATAAGGAATAGCCTACTGGACAAATATTTAAGGTTGCAACGTATGATCAAGCCAAACTCATCGCATTGCCGTATCTAACACGTTGGATACAGCTTGACTAACTTCGAGGCATCTGATCGTAGAGCTGTACAGCATGGGAATATTAACCACGGCGTCGTACAGAGAGGCCAATCCGTAGGACTGACTTCGTGATGGGGACCCGAAGGATCCCACGTGGGGCAATATAAATAGAGTATGCCAAGCTCTTGGCATCCCCAGCCATGCTGGCGGGACAATAACGGAATAGCTACGGCAGCTGAGTGGGCAAAGCGGCATAGCCACGTAATTTCGGGTTAGGTTAGCTGTACTAGTTGTACTACCCAGCTAGTCCGGACCAGTAGTATTCGCTTAGACATGCAATGTCCCGCTCTCAATAGGTGATTCCTCTCGATCACGATAACAAAGTGCTGTTGGGGCCCGGACCCGTAATCTTACGCCTTTACCTATTCCCTGCCTCTGCTATTATTGACGCTACTCAGGCGTATTGCTATGTGAATATTCTGCTCTGGCTGCGCTCAGCCGCGCTTTGCTGTCAGCAGCCAAGGCCGATATGGCTCCTTCGGTTACTAACCGACCAGCAAGCCTCATGTAGGCTCAACGTGATGAGCTTCAACATCGAGGCTAGGAGATAATTATAAAGGCTCCGACCTGTCGCTGGTTCATGATGATTTACTCTCAGCATCTCCAACACAATCTACAACTTCAACATTTCCTAGATTTCCTAGTCTCATAATCCAATTTCCTTTTTTCCTATACTCTCAAGCACTTTCGCTTATAATCTACTCTAAAAACTCATCCAGCCTTCCTAATCTCTAATATACACAATGTCTGCCATCATCAAGACCGCTGCCTCTTTGGCCTGCCTTGCTAGCGTTGCTCTAGCTGGCCCGATCAACGCCCGCCATGAGTCGGACTGTGCTGCGGGAACCGTCTTCTACTCCTGCGCAAACGGCTATCGGGGCTGCTTCGTGAAGGACCCTTGCGCCCTACCTCCTATTGCCACCACCTCTATCCCGCTGCCTCCGGCTACCACAACCACTCCTCCTTCCGTGACTTCCGTCCCTGCCGGCTGCCCCGCCGGCACCACCAACACCATTTGGCAGCCGACCATGTACAACCTCTACCCCTCGGAGCCGGAGAAGGCACAGGACGCCGTCTCGCACTTGCACATCTCGTACCACAAGGACGCGCCCGCGCTCGAGCAAGTCGCCATCTTCCACCTCCCGGCGAACGCAAAGACGTGTTCGCTGAACTGGGCGCAAGCCGACGAGGCCGAGCGCACCTTCGTGGTCGATGAAAGCGGGCTAGCCTCCATCCTGCCTCTGACCGGGTTCCCCGCCGTTGGGGAGCCCGTGTCGGCAGCTAGCGTGGCGCCCTATGAGCCCGCGACTGGCAGCACCCATGCCGACTTCACGTTCTGGGACAAGCAGGCTAAGGATGCGACGACCCACAGTGTTGGGAGCTTTGTGTGCGCTGAGAATGTGTACTTCAAGCTCTCTATTGACTCGGTCAATGGCGATGGTGAGGTTTTCATGGAGCAGGATAAGAAGAATGGGTTCTTCGTCACTTACACTTGCTAAGTGGGAAGTTGCATGCACCTAGGTATGGGTGGTTTTCTGGCATTACTTGGATATAGAGGGATTTGGATCGGCTGTTCATATTGCATCAGCGTTGGAGTTTTGAATGGGTTTCGCATTTGCACGGCGTTTTTGCTTGGACATTAGATAGAGGGTATTCACTTCGTTGGCTGAGAATAAGGATAACTAATATTATAGTATAAGATAAAAACACTTACATTCCTTTATATCGCTGCTCGAAAAGATATGAATTCCGTAGCATGAGGTATCACGCCTTAAAATGTCAGTTGGTAATGATGAGTCCTAGGCCCCTTCATATCACTACGAGGGGTCGTCAACTAGACTTCAAAGATGTTACTTAGAATCTGGTTGCGACTTCGCTTGAAATGAGAGAATGCAGACGTTCTAGTTCTGATCTGGATATCTGGGGGTTAAAAAGGGGGAAAGGGGGGAAAGGGGGGCGAGGCAGGTGACTTGTGGCTGAAATCTTGTCTATTGTTTCGTAAATACCCTTATATATCCGTGTGACCGAGACTAATATAAGAGTCCATGCATGTTTCATAACCGTTTCCCGTCTAATGCTTTTGTCTATTTCTTATGACTCTGGAGGCTTCTCTTCCTCCTCTTTCTCCTGCTTACTCTGCCGTCGCAAGTCGGTCATCCAACGCTTCTTCTCCACTCGGAGACTATGACGTGTCCACAATATCGTGATGAACGTCCAAATGATAGTAAAGCCTAGAGGTGCACCCCAGCCTATGTCGGTTTAGCATGATAGAGTCAGAGGTTAGGGGTTGTTGCGCCTCACCTATGCCATAGGCTATTTCTTGTTGAGGTATCGTGAATACGACTACTAGGGAGCCGATCCCAATGATCATAGAACCGACACCCCAGAACCAGTTCAATCCCCTAATCAGCGCCCTGAAATGTTTACTGACTTTGAATCTGTTCAACAACCTCTGCCTATATGTTTTTCCTGCACCACCATCAACGGCGACGACATCTTCTATGAAGGTCAATAGCACGGGAGGTATCGGCGAGCCCTTCGGCGTCGAGCTGACCTTACACGTGGCGGGCATATTTCTCGCATCCATAAAGCCCGTAGCAAGGGCGAGGGACCCCACTTCGATAAAGAATAGGGGGAGCGGCATGGCAAGCGGGCGCACTAACGGTTCATGTGGGATGGATGCTCCGATTAGGATCCCAGTCATGACCGTGTAACCGATAGATAGTGTCATGTGTGTGAAATCGAAGCGCCAGCGCTTGCCATCTAACGGACGGTAGGTATCGTCCTTCAATATCAACCGCCATGAGCGGTGGGCGAACTCGAGGCCCGAGACGATACCAAAAAATGAAGTTATAATTGCGAAAACTAGTTGTCACATGTAAGCTAGTGCTTTGACTCGATAATGAAGTTGACGAATGAAGAGGTATGGAAAAGACGTGTGTATAGAGGTACTTACGAATGCCATGTCTCAAGTCGGTTAGGTACCATAGTGGATAGAATAGAACGATAGGTAAGATGCTTCCTTCAAGGACCAATAGACCTCCGACTAGGAAGAGCTTCGTCTTGTGCTCTAGGAGCCGATAGTTCAATCTCGGTAGGCCAGGTAACTCCTCGCTCGGATCCTTGTTCGCGATCGCAGACGAAGTAGTCGAACAGCCGGACTCGTCCGGACCGGACGACGCTGGAGGCGGGTCTAGAACGGCATTCCCATTTTCTAAGTCATCATTCGCCATATCGCGACTCATTCAGTGTCGGGATGTTTCGAGAAAGTAAATAGAAGAAATATTGACACAATCGTGTAATCATTCGCCTATGAGCAAACTCCCAGGTCTATGGAAAATAATTAGACCCATTTCGTGGTAGTGAATAAGAATATGGAGTCTAGAAGTTTAATGGAGACGGATAGAGATACTATGTACAGTATGTGTTATCGATCGATCAAAAATCAATACTAAGACTGACGAAAGCCCAGAGGATGGCGATGACGTTGTGCATCCTGAGCCTCGAAGCAGGGATACCCCCCCTCAGGAGCTTTTGGTCCTGCAGATAAACTCCGATCCGTCCGTTTGCTACCCCTGTGGTCTCGATCAATATGCATTAGTCGAGTACTAGAAGAACCAATTGTGGCGTAGTATGCGAATATCGATTTCCCTTTTCTTGAAGGAGGCGAACGGAGCGAAACAAGAATATAGCCATACCTTAAGTGATCTTCAGTAGTTTAATCTCATAATATAAGCTTAGAGATCTGAATATTGTCACTTTCTTATATCTACTCGCATCTATTCATTCTTAAACGGTAGAAATTGTCAAGAGAATCAGAACGTTGCGAGACCTGCTGTAGAACTGAAAATATAAAGTATATGCAACACAGCTTGTTATGCAGTTAACGTGGTAGCTAGCACTTGTCAGCACTGGCGTTTCCAAAACCCAAGATCTTGGCACGGACCCACAGTGAAAGCTACGGGATGACGTCTACGAGACCCTGGGATTAGGGGTCATTACGACGGCATACAAGATATTCTACCCTTAATCTGATATACTATATCACCCTCTCATGCCGAACTACCGGTTATCTTACTGTGCGTTGTTACAATTGGGGATTATCTATCATATTTAAGTAGTTGAAAAAGGATATATTGATATTACTGAGATGCCATGGTGGGGTCCTGTAGGTGGGGTGGTAAGGAGGATAATTCATTACATTAAGGGTATCTGTCTATGAGTGGGATGAATCCCAGGTACTCTAATTACAGCGCTCAATATTGGACCGACGGTTTTGCTAGAAAATTCTGGCTTAATGCACCTCGCGACCATGCAGAACTATTCAATCTGAGCTGTTCTCGTCCTTGAGCTTGGGATGTAGTAGTGGCGGTAGTTTCATAGGGAAGTGTAGAATCGAATGTGTTTGATCTTCTTCAAAGATAGCTTTGAGCTTCCGGCAACATTCTCCGTATAGTTTCTCGGACTTAGGCGGGGGTTTCATTGGGTTCGGTCCCTTGTCCCAGCCATGTGCCACGCCGGGAATCATAGTGTAATATACGTTTTTAGAGATAGGCGGCTTCTGTAGTCGTTGGGCTAGTTCTTCGCCCTCTCGTAGCAGCATATCCCACTCGCATGTGTAGAAGATTAGGTTGGGAGGTAAACTCTCCATTAGTATCTCGTCCGATGCTCGCGAGGGTGACAGACACGGATGAGCGAGATCTAGTTCCGGTGGGAAAAGGTACGACGCATCAAATAGATTCGTCAAGGTCGGAGGCAGGGTCGCTTCGGGACGAAGTGCAGATGCTCGACGCTCTGCGCGGGTAAGCGTGTAATCGGTGATCGGATACCATGTCGCAACGGCGATGATACGATGTTCGGGAACTTCTGCTGTCTTGCGGTGCTCGTATAGACGGATGGGCGCTGTGAGAGCTATGTTGCCGCCCGCAGAGAAACCCGATGTTGCAATCCTGTTGTTATCCAACCGAAGCTCCGCCGCATTTTTAATAATATAGAGTAGTGCATCCGCCCCATCATCGACAGCAGTGGGAAATGGGCATTCGGGTGCTAGTCGATAATCGACCGAGACGAATACGGCGTGACACTTCTCCAGAATGAAGCGCGCGAACCTTGCATCATCCGATGCGCTACCCAGTGTAAATCCACCACCATGAAAATTCACGACGACAGGCCACTTGTCGCTATTGGGGTCCTTGTTGTAGCCTTCGGGTACATAAAACTGGAGAGTGAATTGACCTTTTGTGGTTGCCAAGGTAGAGGGGATGGATTTGGTGAAGTCTGGATTCGGCGGTCGCGGAGGAGCCAAGAAATGCAAACTCATCCCAATACATTGCAAAGACCTCCACCAGTTTGCTGTCATGCGAAGTGAGAAGCGTGAAGGAGGAGTTCCTGTCTTATCCTTTGCTTTCTTGGGTTTCTTTTCGGGAATGGGCTCTTCTGTCTTGCTCCTCGTGGGAACGGGTATTCCTTCAACAGTCTGCATATCGGAATCGACCATACGTGGTACGTGTGAATCAATGCTAGTGACAAAATAACCAACACTTCGAAGCTCTCAAAATAAAAACAATCGCTTATTTACGGCTTATGCATAGATAGAGGTCTATGAAAATTAGATGATCGGAAGGGTTCGGCAAGCGATTCGTTGCTGTTTTGTGACAAGCGAGTGTTTCATTGCAACCTTAAGAATTGCGGTTGATGATTTGGAAGTCATAGATATAAACGGCATCACGGAATGGCTGCTATTCCAAGTTCTCTGAGATGATCCGTCAAAATATGCATTGGCAAGACTGGGTCGATGCGCAACCAAGTCTTGTTTGGCGATCCAGCACGGCAAGAAAATACAGTAATCGTATCAAGTGAAGATACTGTGCTTTAATATGACGTTAATCGGTCAGGGGATGAGCTGGCTTGAGCTGGCTCGAGCTTCAGCTACTAAGCCTTACCCCAGAATTAGCCGGGATTCGCTAAATTAGCTTGGCGCGTCCATAAGCAATGTGGCGTTGTGGCTCATCTTTGTCTGAATCATTAAAGCACTCAAGTCTGGTGCTATAGGTAGAATTCGGGAGATTGGCGATTTGTGGCAAGTGCCTGTGGCCTAATTGCGAAAATTTGGAAGACGGGACTTGGAACAGCATCGAATTGTTGGATCTCGGTGTTCTACATCATGATGTCATATATTTCCTGGTTCCATAAAAGATGCGGTAGTGTTGTACCCGACCCCTGCGTTTAAATCGCCCACAGACAGCGATTTTGCCATAAATGGATAGACTGCAAGCCAGCACAAAAGCTGATTGGTCTTAAGAAGGTACGCCGGTCCGGTCCATTTGCTCCGGATGGATACTCCGAGGGGCATAATTTCGTCACCAATACATGGACGTAACCAGGAGCTTTCAATATTTTCGATAATATCCAGCCAGTATCATCAAAAAGTCTTGCCGCAGCATGGATGTACCTTGACTCAAGTCCGTAGACCTATCATATGCCAGAAGTACAGCATATGTGCAATTTTATAGACACAAGTACGTGGCTCATCACCCGCATACCATGGTCGCAAAAGCCGAAATTCTGCTAGTAAACCCCAGAAGAATCTATGCCGCCAGTACCTGAATCCGAGACTAGGGGCAATAAACTTGAAGCTATCAACTAGGTTTCCGCCAAGGTTTATTATATCCTTCCTAGTGCATCCACTGCTTCTTAAGACGTAGTTCCTACTGTGTTTTTGCTAGATATCTACATCAATTTACACACCTCTATTTACTCTCACCAATCCTATCGCCGAATCGCTGTCTTTTAGTCCACCACCGCTCGCTGGCGACCGATCGCGATCGCATACATCCGGACAAGATAGCGTCAACAGAAAATATTCAGGCACGGCACCATGCCTTCGCTAAGGCTGAAGAAGCCGCTTCTCCTGCTTAACCGCGTTGTCGGTCACTCGTCTGCCAAAAACCACATTACGAAAATTCATCTCGGCGACACAGATGCATTGAATGAGGAGACGGATAAGAAGCATTTACAGGCCATATACAAGAAACGGGCTAAGAAAGAGCAGCGTCAAGAGGAGCGACGATCGCTACAGGAGAAACGAAAAGAGGAAGAGCAAATTGCGTTATCGACGGAGCCGCCAGAGTTACGGTCGAGCTATGGCACGCTTACCGAAGAGGGTATGCCACCCTCGTTTCTACTGGAGCACTTATCGGCAGACCGCATTGGCGAAACCATCAGCTTCAACGCGCGACTTCACCATGTGCGTTCCGTGAGTTCAAAATTGGCTTTCGTGCTTCTACGCCAACAGGTCGATACCGTACAAGGTGTTCTGCAGGTGCGGGAGGGGGTCGTATCCGAGAAGTTTGTGCGATGGGCGGAGCATCTAAACGCCGAGTGCCTCGTACATGTTCGAGGCACCGTACGGGAGCCGCCGGAACAGATTAAGACGTGCAGTATACATAATCTCGAGATTCTCATCGACAGCATGCATGTCCTAGTTCCGGTGGAAGAGCCACTGGCTATTGATGTCTACAACATGGAGCAAGTGGAAGAGAATGAAGAGAGTCACGAGAATCACCTGGCCGCCTCAAATCGAGTCCGTGCCGCGAATCGGCTCATTTTCCTCCGAACGCCAGTCATGCAAAGCGTTTTCCGCATACGGTCGGTCATCTGCAGCATCTTCCGATCCACGTTAGAAGAACAGGGGTTCATTGAAATCCAGACCCCCAAGCTTCAGCCGGCGGCGACAGAGTCGGGTGCCGAAGTTTTCAGAGTGAATTATTTCGGTAGAACCGCATTCCTAGCACAGAGCCCGCAACTAGCGAAGCAGATGGCAATTTCTTCTGATTTCGGTCGCGTATTCGAGATCGGTCCAGTTTTCCGGGCTGAAGACAGCAACACTCATCGACATCTGACTGAATATACAGGCTTGGATCTTGAGATGGCGATCCAGAAGGACTACCATGAAGCCATGGATGTAATCGATGAAATGCTGAAAGCCATCTTCAAGGGTGTCTACTCGCGGTGTCGCAAGGAGATAGACAATATCAAAACCAAGTTCCCCCATGAGGATCTAGTGTGGCTGGACCAGACTCCTCGTCTTACATTCAAAGAAGGAGTCCAGTTACTAAATTCATCCGGATGGAAAGATGATGACGGAAAGCCAGCTTCTGAGAGCGAGGATCTTGGAACACGAGCAGAAATCCGACTCGGCCAACTAGTCAAGGAGAAGTATGGGACTGATTACTTCATTATGGACAAATTCCCGACATCAGCCCGGCCGTTCTACACGCATTTGGATCCAGACGATGATACCGTCACCAATTCCTTCGACATATTCCTCCGTGGCCAGGAAATTACCACGGGTGGCCAAAGAATCAATAACCCGCGAATCTTAGCTGAAAGGATGAAGAAAGCGGGAGTAGACCCAGAGGGAATGGAAGAATATATGCAGGCTTTCGAATGGGGCGCACCACCACATGCAGGGTGCGGAATTGGCCTCGAGCGTGTACTGTTCTTGTTATTAAATCTAGGGGATGTCCGGAATGCCACCTTGTTCCCAAGAGACCCAAAATCTTTACCCGCGAAAAAGCCCAGCGGATCCGAGAAGCTCCCATTCCCTGAAGCAGATACCATTCGCTACGCGTTCGAAGGAGAACACGACCACGTTCACTTGCCAGACCTCGAAAAGCTCATCGTAAATTACGGCGATGCGACAAACACCTCTTGGCTTGATGAACGATATAAGGTCTGGCGAGACGTGGATACCGGCGCAGCCGTGGGGTATGCTGAAGAGAACGGATACGCCATGATAATGGGGAACCCGCTATGCGACCCCCGCCAATACCCGATCGTTATCAGCGCTTTTCTCAAGCACTTAAAGAAGAACGAGGATCTTCGCCCTATCTGGATTCTAGTATCTTCACAAGTTGAAGAGATCCTGGGCGCGAAACTGGGATGGCGAACCCTGACATGCGTGGCTGAGGAACGCGTGGATGTGGACAGCGCTAATAGAGTGGTCAAGAAGGAACGCCAAGCCAAGGACGCCGGTGTGAAGATTCATGAGACAGCACTCGGTGAGCCAGTTCCCGACGACGTAAGGGAGAAATGTGATAAGCGTATTGAGGATTGGAAGGAGGGTCGTAAAGGCCGAAAACAGGTTCACATCACCGAAGTCCGCCCCTGGATCTCAATGGCGCATCGGCGATACCTGTGGGCTGAGGACAAGAACGGCGAGATTGTCGGGCTTGTCATCCTACACCGTCTCTCCCCTGAGCACGGCTACCAAATCAAGTTCGCACTCGATTTCCCCGGTTCTCCATCCGGTAGTATCGAGGCTCTCATTTCGCGGGCCATTCAAAGCCTGACCGCCTCAGGGGTATCCAGCGTAACCTTCGGCGCCGGCGCTATGGATGAGCTGCTCATTGGCAGCAATCTCAACGGTATCAAGGCCAAACTTCTAAGTCGCACGTATAAGACAGTCGCGCAACAGCTGAGGCTCATTGCGAAGAGCGAGTTCAGAGAGAAGTTTGGTGTGAAGCATGACCCGGTTTATATCTGCTACCCATTCATGGGGCTGGGAGTTTCCGGCGCCAGAACCCTAATCAAGTTCTTCGAGGACGAGATGTAAACCCCCATCCATGTACAAGTTCCGACTGCTTTTCTTATGTTCTTTCATGACTTTGCGTTATAAGCACAGCCAGGCGCGGCCGTTTCGATTCGATAAACCAGGATAGACGAACTGGATGCATTGAATGAGCTTTTAAGTACTTAATGAGAGATACCCGTTGTAGATAATACATTGTCAGATGAGAATATTAAGAGAGAAGAGGTAATCGGAATAAAAATTTATTCTTCCACTGGATTAAGGCCGGCTCTAGTAAATGTATATTACGTCTTGAATCAGACCACCACTCCTTGGCATCTGTCTCGGCTGACGGAATTGATTGTACGCCATGCATATCCCCCAAGCGCTGTCAGATGGGATCTACTTGCCACCATCAGAGCCCCTAATTGGTGGTAGAGAACTTCGTAAAGCAGCTAGAATCTTCCTAGGAGTGGCTCTGAGCGCCGGAGATTCTATAAATGGTACATTGATATATGACAGATACGCCGTACGCCTCTGAGTCGTAAGTCCCTCTATATATCCCACCCAAACCGTTGTAGTAGAACACTTCCCACGCTAATGCTGCCGACGTGAAGGCGTTGAGTCAAACCCAATAGCCAAAGTTGCAGTCAATCGTTATAGCAGTTCCATCGCTCAGCACAGCTGCCTATATGATAGCATCCATCAGGGGACGCGATTACGAGCCTTGCTTGAGAATATTTTCGCGTACGAACTGTTTGATATACTCGTCTGTTTCGTTCATTGCTTCTGATTTCCCGGGGAAGTGCTCTGGCCCCGTTTTCGTCGTTACTGCAACGTGGACTTGATCGAAGAATTCGGTAACGGAAGGCCGTTCGTTTAATTCCTCAGATGCGCATCTGTTCGCAAGGTAATGGAAATCCATGTCTAAGTTAGGGCGAAAGATTCCTATATACGGGGTGTTTAAGAAGCCATAGAGTTGTCGCATCACCTAGATGATCCGTGAGTTAGCCTATGAATTTTGCCCCTCGAACGGAGGTTCCGAACCTGGCCAATCTCGTATATGTTGGCGCTAGAGAGAGTATTCGCTTTTATATTCTGGCCATTTGTATGTGTCCTGACATGTTAGGATGCGTTGGGTTTATATAGGGGTAAGATCACCAACGCCAATTGTGAAATATCATCTATAGCCGCACCAAAATCTATCAGCTTTAATGTAGGTACTAATATGTGCTCATCCGCGTCAAATTCCCCGAATATTACTATGTATGTTGTCAGCAACACATACTAACACTGTTATTTTGCCGAAACTTACAATTCTGATGATTTGACATGTCGCCGTGATATATTTCGTAATCACCAGGCTCACGCCGCAGTTCGGCTGTCGGGAGGGAAGTTGCCTCGTCGGTCTGCCTTCCCAGTGGACTTGCCATACCAAGGGCCATTCTAGCTACTATTTCATACTTGTCGGCTTCAAGAACCTAACTCGTGTGAAAATAGGGACCTCGACCTACAGCATAGCGCGATCATCCATAATACCCGATTAGGGATCGTGACGTTTCTTATCCGCGTTTCGAATAGAAAATCTTCCAGCGATCTATGGGGAACATATTCAGAAATGAGATAGACCGTAGCCCAAGGCGGAGCTTCAGCTGGTATCTGCGGTTTCCATATCCTGCCCCCCCTTACGAAGGGTTGTGCACAATGTACAGCTCCGTATAATGCCTGTGGATACGAAGGTTAGATACCTCTCTAGGGGAGATACAAACTAGTGGGTTTTATCTGACATTCGAAATACGTATCTCCTTCACTATACTGTCAACATGCTGGTCATGGTTGGCGGTTTTAACCACGAACCTTTCCTCTTCGCCATTCTCGTCGATATCCTTAAACAGCCACGCCGTGCCTATTTCGCCCTTACCGAGATAAGTCTCGAATTTGATGTTCCGCGTGTCGTGTTCGAATATCTCTTTGACGAGCTTTTCTCGGTCTAACGGATTCATCAATAGGGATAATAGGGGTCATCGAGTAATCAAAGAGGTTTATAAATGCTATGATTAATACTTGCTTCGACATTAAAATATAACTCCATGTATACGAAGAGAATTATACGGAACATATCTCTGTAACAAATACAAAAGTTACCCCAATGTGAGAATTTGGTTTCCTATTCACTTATACAATGACAAAGGGAAAGACAAATGAAAAGCATGACGAGGGAAAATGGCTACAAAGAGCTTCGTCACTTAATCCGGTCATTCATTCCAGAGAGCTCGGTTTAAACAATGAATGTAAAGTGAGCTGTAATGCATTGAATAATGCCTTGTTACTTTTCATTCCCATGAGATTGCCCTCGACCTCCAATCACAGTATTGTATGGGCCAATACAGTACGCACATCCTGTCGTAGATAGCCTTCACCGTTGTGAGTTGGCTGGTGTTGCTGTAGTCCTTGCTTACTATTATTATAACCCTACATACCTAGTACTATATTATGAGAGCTCCTGTCCCAAGGGGAGCGCTTCTCAAGTTCTGCTTGACACAAGGACCTTGGTAGAAATAAATTTACACCTTCATCGTATAAGAAGAAACCCAGGCTCAGATTCACATAACGGCTCTGCTACTAGTATGATGATGAATAATTAAGTCGTCATTTCTATATCTAAGGGCTCAAGAGGTCTATCCATGTGTATTAAGAGAATCATATACATCAGCCAGATGAAACGCGAAATGATAAAATTAATATCGTATAATTACACTGATATATCCCTATCTAGCTACGTCGTCAAGAAATCCAGCCAGTCTTCACCAATCTAATTAGTCAATGTTAAAGTATTTACGAAATTTTATATATAATTACGCCTTTTATACTTGTCAAGTAAACTATTAACCATGGACACCAAGTAAATTAATGTTGAAGTGGAAGTTATGTAGTAAGGCTGTCATCATGTGACAACACTGTGGCATGGTATAATAGTAAAACTCGCTGAGTAGTCTCTGTATAGGCTAGGAGGGAAGTAGAAGCTTCATAGTATACTGAAAATCGCAGTGGGTCTTCCTATGTAACATGATACACACCAAATGGCCACTCACGGCTCCGGTGGTATAGTCTCCTGGTCTTGTGTAAATAGTGTTCAAGTTTAGGCTAGAGTATGCGGACCCCTGGCTCCTTTGGATGTATGTGATTGAACCCGGTCATTCAACCCAATCTTAACATCTCCAACGTTCCATGGCATGGCGCTAATCCCTGCCTCTGTTTACGACGAGACGGAAAAATTATGAGCGACAAGAACGACGGCTCGGTGCGTCGGGCTAAGTGTTCAAGAAAACACATCTACATGTAGAATCCTTCATATACTGTTTCCTTGTGATGGCTTCCTAGACGACTTCACACCTAGGGTCGTAGACTTCTCTAAAAATTTCACGTCATGAAGTTCTCAGCTGCAGCCTGTCTGGCGACGATCGTCCCAAGTGTTTCGGGGCTCCTCGCCTTCCCCGGGGCTGAAGGGTTCGGTCGGAACGCTGTTGGTGGCAGAACAGGTACCGTTTACCACGTCACAAACTTGAAGTAAGTATAGCCATGTGCCTACGGACAACTGGACAATTTGGTCCTAAAAAGAGTATCTAGCGACTCTGGAGCGGGATCCTTCCGCGATGCTGTGTCGAAGTCGAATCGCATCGTCGTCTTCGACGTTAGCGGGACTATCAAAATCACCACCCGAGTTGTCGTCTCGAAGAACATTTATATTGCTGGACAGACGGCTCCGGGCAGTGTAAGCGACCCTCGGCATATGTCTCCATAAGACTTTCCGCATAGTCTAATAGTATCTTTCATAAGGGAATCACAATCTATGGCAACGGTCTCTCATTCTCCAATGCCAACGAAGCCATCGTGCGCTACATTCGATTTCGCATGGGTAAAGGCGGCGACTCAGGCAAAGGTATTTATCCGTTCTCGTGACGTTGCGGATGCAGTTGGCTTATTGAGATATGCTGGTAGACGGCGTCACCATCGCGGAAGGTAGCACCATGATTTTCGACCACGTCTCCACGACCTGGGGCCGGGACGAGACATTCTCCATCAATGGTGCCGTGCATAACGTTACGATACAGAACACGATTATTGGACAGGGGTTAGAGACTCACTCATGCGGCGGATTGATGCAGTCAGACTACGGTATCAGTCTTTTCAGGAACTTGTACATCGACAACAAGACAAGAAATCCCAAGGTCAAGGGCATGAACGATTTCCAGAACAATGTGAGTATCACCGAATGATGCACTTGTCACCTTATTGTCGCAAAGTGTACTAACTGCTCGTAAGGTTATTTACAACTGGGGAGGGGGCGGTGCTTACATCGCGGGTGACAGCGCGGGCCAAAGTAACGCTAACATCATCAACAATTACTTCATCTCTGGGCCCAGCACGAGCGTAACCGCATTTACACGAGGAAATGCGAACTTCCACGGTTGTAAGTGCATCATTACTAATCCATCGCCTTGTGCAGAGTCTGATTATGTTAGTCGTATCGGAGAACTACTATGACAGCAATAAAGATGGCACACTCAACGGAACCCCCCTCTGTGTGCAGACCTCTTGCTACAGCGACATGGATATCCGGGGGACACGCTTCGATTACCCAGGGCCGGGCCGGCTAATGACAGCCCCTGACGCCGTAACCTATGTCTTGAACAACGTTGGCGCTAGTTTTCCAGCGCGCGACGAAGTCGATAAGAGTCTGGTGGCGGAGGTCAGGAGCTGGGGTAAAAAGGGGGCGTTGATCAGTCAAGAGGATGCAAGCCTCTTGAACGGTAGCGGGGGCGCGAGCGCGCCGGTGGATACGGATGGTGATGGAATTCCGGACGCGTGGGAAGATGCGCATGGATTGAATTCCCGCGATGCGAGTGATGCGATGAAGATCAGTAGTTCTGGGTATGCAAATATTGAGGTGTATATCAACTCTCTCGTTCCGTCTTCATAAGGGAACTGAGATGAGATTTGGTTATCATAGGAATGCGATAAGTTTTCGAACCTCTAATTGCACAGTCGTGCCAACTATGACATGGATTGGATTCATTATATAGCATGACCTAGGATTTATCGTAAAACACTTGACGTAGTGTTTAATGTAATGACTCAATTCTCTCGGGATATAAAATCATCATAGGAGGCGAAGAAGGAAACGTCTAACGTTGAGCAAAGGTAGAAGCCGAAGACGTGAATCAGGCGAAATTGCGTGAATAGATGTACCTCCGTATAAGGGGGTGGCGCTCGGGATTTCCCCGCTTCAATATTACACTACAGCTGGTGGGTATATAGCGGGCAATTTCGAGCGGTTTGGCACCTTACCCTCGCAGGAAGTCCACTTCCTCTAACAAGAGCAAGACTAAAACCTTCCCGCCCCTTGGTGGTCTAGTTGGTTATGGCGTTCGGCTGTAATGGAGAAATCTAATTGTTACCGAAATGTCGCTGGTTCGATTCCGGCCCGAGGGATCTTCTTTTTTGGAGTCTTTAAACTCCAAGTTAATTATTATTTCTTTTTTTTTTTAAAAAAAATAATGAACTACGTGATCCTTCAGGGTCCTTCATCTTGATCGCTTTTCCGTCTACCCCCTTTTTATTCTAAACGGCGTGCATCTCTTGTTCCGTAGACAGGTTTGCCGTGCAGGGGCCTGACCAATATGCACAATATGATACTACGCCAGACGCATTATGGCGATTGAGGCATTCTGTGTGTAGGTACTCAGAGAACGACTCCAATGCTAGACATGTGAATTTAACAATCGATTTTAATTGAATATACATGGTTCTCTGCTTTACGGAGCTCTCATGGGTTACGTTGATGATATCATGCGTATACTCTTATCCAATTTAGGCAATTCAGTATGACTCAACGCTCCTTCGTCAAAAAGCTTGATTGAGCAGCTGTATAGCTTCTATACAAGCTCTACTATACAAATCTCTTATCAGATGATGTTTCAATAAGGAGTTAGATAGGGGCGCAGTTCCGAGTTTATAGAAACGGCGAAGCAATCAAACAAGTTTTATATCTTGGGAGGATAATGTAGAAGGTCTTCTACATGCAGTTACTAGGTGGGAAGGATAGGGAATATTGAAGTAATAGCTATTGGAACCTATCCGAAGAAACGGATAATGTCGGGCTTAAATAGTGTCGATGATATCGTAGAAGTAGCTGCATTGTTAAGCTGAGGTATTAATATGCTATGTGTTTTATACATGTATGAACAGACCAAGGTGATAGTAATGATTGCACTCCTTGGAGCATTCAAATTCTTATTCGCAACAACCAACATAGCACATAATATATCACATAATTCAAGAAATGCCAGGTTGATATTAGAATTAAGTGTCACTGCTTAATATAAACCGCCTTGTTCCCTCTAAGCCAACGCAGCCATGATAATCCCATCCCTACCGAAGATCCGTGTGTCAAAATTGAACTATGTAATCCGAACATAGATGTCATAGGATGATATGCCGACTATATGCTTCATCCTCATACCCTCGCCCGATTTCCAGGAAGGGATCTCGTCGGGGTAGGTGGGGTATACTATAAGACTTGGGCCTTGACAGGCCCAGGCCAGATATCCAGGCCATTCATCGTACCAAAGTTCATATATTCTTCCCCGTATCTACATTATGTCCTACTCAGGGGGTTCGAGCTCATGGGACTATGGTCGACCTTTTGATCTTGTGTCTGTTGGCCCTTCACTCGGTCATCGTACGACCTAGGCGGGCTACCCATGTCTTTGAAGGCATCCTTGACTCGTTGCCGCATCGACCGCTTCTGCTTTGTGTCGTTGTGGCTCTTCTCCTTATCGTAGGAATATGTGGTGGACTCTGAGTAGGTCGAGGCGGATGAGGACTTCATGGCTGCTTGCTGTGGTTGTGACTGTGAAGGAGCTTTCGATGTTGGGTAGAGGCCGGCTCGCTGCTTCTGTTCTTGGTGATGGGACCAGATGAGCTCTGGGTTGGTCATCGCCAATGATGGTGAGAAGGACGCGGCCGTGGTATGGTAGCAGTTTCGACACATTAGATGGTATGTCGGTCTGGTTTCTCTTGGGTTTGTAGGTTTGTAACGCAGTGATATGATAGGTATGGCAGTGAAACAGTTAGACTGAGGTAAGAAACTAGGTAGATAGTTGATAGTTGAAGGATAATTTCTATGTAGTATCTGATATAGTAAAGATGATATTGATGGCAAGAGAGAGTTCCCAACCTGAGAAGAAAGGCATCCTACTTTATACACAGGGCCTATGACTAACATGCACTTTGATTGACGTACGTAGAACGTGGGACTAGAAGCATAGCCCATACTCTTTCAGCTACTTACCTAGGATGACAATGTTGACTATTACAGGGCTGTACGAATGGACTATCCCTACATGAGTAGTAAAATGCGTCCATTTAGTGATGCTTGGCAAGGCAAGGCCGCTTCAATCCGCTATTCGGGCGGGTACGCGACGGTGTGTTTGCATATATGCAATATTCACATGGCGGAATGTGACTCGTATGCAGATGGCGCAACCATGCAGCGGGTGACTAGCGGTCGCAATCAGCCACATATCGAATTGGATGGGTGCCATAAGGCGTAGGGCATAAGGCGTAGGGTATATGGTAGGGCATGAGGCATAAGGCGTCGGTCCTCACATGGATGTCGACGCGTTCAATCGCTCAACCTACTAGGCAGCAGATATTGTTTCTAGTCTAGTATGTCTCAATTGGAATTCCGAGATTCATCAATGGATGCTTACCACGCCCTGCGAAGTCGGATTTGATTTTTCAGCTGCGTAAGAAACTAAATTGACGCGTCGCGCACTATCGAAGCCGTATTAGTAGCTAGCACGAGCTTGCGTCCTTCAAGTCGAAGGGAGGGGAAGCTACCCCGAAACTATCCCCAGGCTTCGTTAGTAACTGCGGATTATGCCCCGTTCCGCCGGGGTGACTCATGTCATATTCCGGTCCGTAGTCACAGCCGAAAATGGACGGGACCGAAGAGATGGTCTGGCAGCTACACAAAAGAATTAATCTAATAGGTTGAAGCTCTTCGTGTCGGGTCTCCCCTTTGCGCCATCTTAGCTACCTCAGCCCACCGTCTTGTTGCCTTGAGGTTTCATTGATGAACGCTGCGTATGACCAGTCGGTTCTGCAAGGATCGCTCCCGAAAGCCAAGGCGGTGTGCAGTACGGTAGTTGCATATGTGCAATATCTAATACTGTTATTGGAATATCATGCTTCAAGCGGATATCTTCTAACTTGGGTACTATTCCGATGGGACATCCTCTCCTTATGTGTCAACCTTTCTACAGCTCTTCTCTACTTCACTTACATTAATACAAATCATAGGTTCATTGATGAGAGATATTAATAATGCTTACGCCGAATTCCGACTTTTACGGGCGGCGTGGTTGGTGGGAATATCCTCACGACATCCAAGCAAATCCGAGGTCAAGATTTACATATGCTAAAACACGAAAACAGGATGCATTTAGTATCGCGCTATATACTAATTTATATCCACTGATTGACTAATTCGCTAACCTTGAAGATAGGTGGTGCTTAATCCCTAGTGTTTCCAGAACGAGCTAACTCTCGTACTCTTCTTCACTGTCGACGCCTAGAATTAAGCGCCTGACGGCCGCGCGCATTGGGAGTATTCCATTACCCTTGGATTCAGGATGCAGTTCGTTGAATCGATGGATGAGCGCTGACTTGAGGCTATACATGACCTCGTCGTCTCCTTCCTCATAACTTCGAAGCTCGGAAAGGCCGACCTTGATGATGTAATTGCTCATCTCGCACCATGCTGTGTTACCGAAAATATGCGCCCACGCGAACCACGACCCGTGCCGAAGCACGCACTCCTCGAACATAACGACAAATTCCGCAAGCGTTGTTCCCGGTGAATGCCAGGTCCCATAAGTGTCGACAAAGCCAGTCCCCATTAGGTCGAGTAGATAATATATCATTGTGACATCTTGTGCCGATAAGCGATCGATGGACCCAAATTGAACTGGTCGGGCGTAGTAGTTGGTATAAGGATCGAAAGATCGCCAAAGAACCGGGGCATCTCCATTTTCCTCTTCCTCCTCTGTTGTGTCGGGCTTGAATTCACCATAATACTGTGTGGTTATCGACTTTTCTGGGACATTCGCTGCTCTGTCGGCGATGTGGTCGCACTGCCACATGGCTCGCTTAAGGAGGACATAGAGGTGCTCCTGCTGTGCGTCGGTCAACCGGCCAAGATGCGACGGCCGTTGAAGGCCGATATATCTAGGGCTCTTCAGTATGTCGCAGATGCGCGACTCGCGCTGCTCGAGTTCGTGTACCATCTCAAAACTGCCATTTCGTAGAATGCGACGCAGGAAAACCTCTGATGAGAGTATTGCGCAGGTCGGCGACGGCGGAATCGTGAAGCCCTCGATGCGAGCCGTCGAGACGGAACGTTCATATAACGTAAGAATCGCATACAGTCTCTATTAACGTTTAGTTAACTCGGTACTCCTTGAACAGACAGGGGGCATCCAAGTCACCCAAGATGGACTTACCTGATTAGATTGCTTGAGCTTCAACAACGACTTGATGTCCATACGCTCGGCGATGGATAGTACTAGATCGGCCGGTAGAATGTCCATTTTGCAGTGACTAATCGACAGCTTCTTGACCTGGAGGTTTTCGAAAAGAGGAGATATTTAATAGCAATGGTAGTATCTTTTCTGCTCTCCTTTTCTCTCTCTCGTTAATATTATTGGTACGTTTGTCCTTTGATTGCGCAAGAAACTGGGTGGTATAAGTATAAGGCGAGTAAGTCCGGTGCAGCGAATGGTATGCACCTTGATGGCAGGCGTCCCTCATCATCGGAGCTTCTTTTCATAGTAAGAGCCATCAAGGTTAACTGTTAATTCTTTCAATATCCATGTGCTATCGGTACTTTCTTGTTTTCCCTTTTACTTCCTCTGGATTAATGACAAACATCATGAACAACTGTCATTGAAACGACTCGAGACGAGATTGCGACAAAGGGCCAATCAAGATTACCTAAGCCTTTGGAGTCAACAGCAAGACAAACTTCAAGATAGCCAGTCCTTAACAGAGGACAGACGACTGAATGACTAGAATCTGAGAAGATCAGTCTTTTTAGGTGAATTTAAAACAATCAAATCCATACCTGCAAACTTTTAGATTAGCAATATTCTTGAGGAGAAAACTGCCATGAGACCGTCTGATACCGAATATTACCCACCCAACCATTAATGTAGTCACAACCAGAGTCAGAACTTGTACCAGCGATGAACGTCACGGCGCATTGACTCATATAAAGATTTCTGTTCTGCTTTTCGATATTTCTGAAGCCATGACTCTGTACTTCCTTCAGCGTAAGAGGCCATTCTTGAAACCGTCGGAGCCTTGTTAGGAATCGTAAATTTGATGCCGGATTTGTCAAATCTGTAATCTTCGAGATGCCGTCTTTTGGCACCCAAGCGCCAGATCTAAATCGACCGCAAGAGCTAGCGCACAACATACCCCCATTGCAAATTCACCCGAGGTCATCTATACATATAGTTCTGGGATTAAGCATCGCAGCTATATGCTGGGTAGCTTTACAATATGGCATGAGGGTAGAACAGAGACCATGCGCACACCCCAATAATTGCTTGTACGATACAACATACTGACATGGAGCGATCTATGGATGAGTACAACACGGAGTAAGATCTCGATCGGATTCCAAGATTACTAGCATCTTATTCTGAAGAATAATTGCCAGTACCTAGGTAGCGATATTACGGTCGGCCAAGAATAGGTAGTCGAAGGCGACATCAGGATATTCGACTGCGTGTGACGGTAGGTAGCCTTATTACCTTATTGTCCGTCTCGTTGCATTTGAAGTCGTACGCGTCCTCCCAACCATCGGAAGCCAATGCAGGAGACCGAGAACAATTACAAGCGGGAGAGCCCAGAGATTATATTGAAAGATGTTGGTAATTTGGAGCTTTTATTGAGAGCTATGTCATGTAAGGAGAAGCTGGGGTTGTTAATGGACAAAGCATTCGCGCAGGGGGAAATTGGAAATTTACCCCAGATCTGCACAGTGATGGCGATGTGCCGGGAAGGCTTATGAAGCCAAAGTTAGACGGACCCCTTTCCCCTTGCAGATCACGCTAGACCTAAAACTGGAATCCACCGAGGGGTTATGCTGGCTTCGCGGGTATAAACTAGACCGTACCGAGGAAATAGCTCAAGAATTTAGAGAATTTATCTTGTCACGTTATCGATTTTCAAGCTTTATGGTAAGCTTGACCAAGAAAAATGCCGATCCAACCGGGATCTCAGGGGCCTAGGCCCACTGAAAGCAACTGGGAAAGCTTGTACAACGAAGTACAAACTGCACAATGAGCTTTTTGGAGGCTTCAAAGTTCCCCAAAGAATCAAATAGGGACAAGGGTTCCAGCACAGGGGAACCCCATTCACCATTAAACATTGAAAGAGAGTCCAGGCCGCCCGACACGAGTTTAAGTTGGAACCATATGTGCCATTGGTGCCATTTGTGCCCATAAGCGAAAACCATCTTCGTCATTCCTTACTACAAGTCTGCAGGTTTATCGCCATTTCATGTTTCAACTACTACTCCAAGCTCCAAGTCCACTCACTCACTCGCTCACTCATTGATTTTTAATCGGTCTTTCCTCGTAGTCGCCCTTGGAAATACCCGACCACCATTTCTTTTCCATCTTTTCTTTTGACTTTTTAGCTCTTGATCCAACAATCAATTAACCATACGATCGGTTCTTCCAACAGAAAGCTATCATTCCTTGCTTTTTTAACCTTGAACTCCATTTATCAGTGAACTCGGAACCAACGAAGAAACGCGTGTGCGCTAAGGGTCGCATTTAGCCGCCTCAATTGAAAAAACACGTCTCGTCGGTATTCTAGTCTTTGCCAGATCGCCATTTCAGCCCTGCCAAATCCTAAATAGTCACGATATCTAGTAGCTGAAGTTACTATTGTTGGTGTCGGATAATCTCTCTACATGCGCCAACTCTAAAACACTCCTTATTCCTAAATAGTTTCACTCAGCTCGACAACCCATTGGCATTGTGGTCCGACTACTACTACCGATCATAAGTACCCTCCGAACGATATAGAGGCATGTTTGCGCCGCCCATCCGATAGACGCTTGCAGACAGTTAGCAGACGTCACAATATAACAATACCTTACCATTAAATTCAATCTTGCCCTTCGCACGTTCGAATCTCCCTCCCATCGTATGCGTACCTCCCAAATTTGAGGTACAGCACTTGGACGGCCTTTTCTATATAGCCTTGTGCTCCTTACATCCGCCATCCGTCCACCATGCCTTCAGCTAGAAGAGTGCGTGTCCTCATGATGGTGGTGCTAGCCGCCGTTATCACTACACTATTCTTCACATCTCAAATGCGATCGGCTATCCCCCACGACAACCGAACGGTGCAAGACTTCTTTGGTAAGACCATGAATGGCTTGGGCCAAGGCCATGGCCAGGTTGTAATGAGTGGTAAGGGCACAACCGTTGATTCGACGGTGAAAGACAAAGATGGAGATGGTTCTGTCGACGAGGATGACGAACAATTAGCAAGGGAGATGGCCGATCGACTACGAGCAGCTGAGCAGAAAGCAAAAGATCTAGCCAATGCGAAAGCGCCCCTAAGACCAGATTCTCCGAGCGATGTTATCGGTATTGGGAGCTCCGCCGGAGGACAGAAGAAAGGCGCCAAAGGGAATACAAAGGAGACTGATAACGAAGGGGAGGAAGAGGAGGAGGAGGATCGCGAGGTCGAAGCCACCTTGAATAATATACTCAAGAAATCCCCAGGTAAGATCAGCATATTCACTATATTCGTCCTATTGCTAACTTCTATTTAGTCGTCATCTTTTCGAAGACGTTCTGCCCATATTCAAAACGGGCGAAGGGCGTCCTTCTCGAAAAATATTCGATCGATCCTGCCCCATACGTTGTCGAGCTCGACGAGCATCCTTTAGGAAAACAATTACAGGCGAGACTAGGTGTTGTGACGGGTCGCAAGACGGTGCCCAATATTATGATCAACGGCAAGAGTGTGGGTGGTAGCGACGAGATTGCCGAGCTAGACACGAGGAAAACTCTCATCGACAAATTCAAGTCAATGGGAGGGAAGCGGTTATCGATGAAAGAGCGATTCGTCGGGACCGCCAAGGAGAAGCAGGAGTAATGACGGACAAACAGGACAATGGTTTCGGCCTCGTGGGATCAAGGGACACCTGGGTATGATATGCGGTAATATGGACACACCGTTGTCATCTGCATGTACGGCGTTGGGGACATATTTCCTTGTTAACCATCACCAAGCTGGATATTTTGGGTCCAGCATACTAGAGCTTGGGGCGTGGGCTTGAATTATTCTAGGCATAGAGCTCTAGGACGATTCTCGAAGTACCGTACCTAAGTACGTATCTCCGTGTATAGCCATATGCGTATTACATACACCTAGCGAGAGCCTGGGTGGTAGAATTACGCAGCTGGCATACAAGACGGCCAACGATATACCTCGAGGTAGCGGTTTAGCCAGCGGTTCTACTTGGGAATACGCTGGCCGAGTAGTAATGATAACTAATTATGCAAGATACGCTTGAAAGCTCGATCCCTCAGCATGTTAGGTTAAACGATGATGATTGTGGTGATGTGGATACAGTCGTAGCGGCGGCTAACTGAAGATGGCTTCGCGCCCCATCCACGGCCAACCCCTGGTCAATAACTAATTTCCCAAATTCGATGCTATTTTCTACTTGAAATCTCCAAACTATCATTCTTTATGATGTTACCTTCAAGTCATTCCTTTCTATAACCGTTCAGCCACCATGAAGGCCCTCATCAAGTCAATCGCCTTCATATTCACTCTTTGGCCTGCGGGGAGCGTCGCAGTCGCCCTTTCGAAGACCGGCAACATCACGCTCTTTTCAGACACCAATTGCCAGGAACCTGTCTACGTCAACAACTTCATCCTCGGGATCGAGACCTGCGGCGGCGACAATGCCGACACGCCGTATCTAGACCCCTTTCGGTCTTATATCCTGAATGAGCGGCCGTGGTGTAAGGATGGCTCGAGACCGTCTTTTGATATCTTCAGCGACGCGACGTGTCTTGATTTGACCGTGTCGAATGAGCCTGGGCCCCGGTTTGAGGAGATTGAGAACCCTATTTGTGTCGCGCCGGGGGACTTTAAGGGCATGGCTTTTAGGTGCGATTCATCTGAGGAGGACGGGGATGAGGGCGGCGCAGACGATGCGTCGACGAGCACCGGCTCAACAACAGATGAGACCACTACTGCTACCGTGCCTCAAGCTACCCCTGCTGAGAGTGGCGCGACAATCTCGGAAAGCTCATCTACACGAACAAGCACTGGTGTCGTTACCTCAACGCTGTCCAGCTCAACTTCATCCTCTGTATCTACTACAGGGTCTTCCAATGCTACTAGCAGCTCACCGGCCGCCCCGGTTCAGACGAATACGGCAATAGGCGGTGTCGATGGAAATGTGATAGTGAAATCAGTAGTATACTTTTTCATATTCGCGGTAACGCTGTGTTAATACCTACTGGTAAGCACCGGGAAACCCCAAGCAAGTTATAAATACATCATTTCAGAACTCCGTTTCATTTTACCTCATCTCATCTCATATGCTCTATTCCTCACGGGAGGTATGGGTGAAAAAATATGAAGCTCAACGCTCACTTGCACCTAATCATATCCGTAAGTCCCTAACGCGAAGCCGAAGTCGACGAAGGTGGACATGGCGCAGTCGAAGTGGCATTACAATTATTCCCGATCCCGGGCCCGCCCTCAAGCTCGCTGCAGGTAGTAAGCTGGAAGCGATACGACTCGGCCCTAGCTTTGCTAGAGATGTTGATGCACCTCGCAGAACCCGCACCGGGGATCTTCGTGCAGTCGGCCTGGCAGCCGCAGTGGTCATCGGGGGAGTGGACCAGGTACGCGCCTAGAAAGCCGGCTCCGTGCATCGCTATCGAACCCCGTCCGGCTTCCCCCGTCAGACACCCCGGGTTGCTTATGTCCACGGACGTGCCGCATTTCTCGGAGCACTTGTCGTCACTGCAGAATTGGGCCCAGGCGGTTCCGGAGGCGAGACGTGCCCCTATCGCGCTGATGAGGAAGAGGGTAAGTTTGGTAACGGAAAGGGGACGACCCATTTCTAGAAAATTGATGATGGTATGGCAGAGGGTAGCTGGATGATATATAATAAAGGGGCTTTTCCGGTCTTATGGCTATTTATGACAGATATGTCGACAGAGTTGCTTAAATTTACGCCCGAGGCAAGTCGTGGCCAGCAGACCAGCGTTATATACCAGACCAGCGGTTGCGCTTTACTTATATGGCCTCCTAGAAAGACTCCTACCAGAGCGACCTCCCGTCGTTTCCTCATCGTATATCCGTGTGACTATATGGTGGTGATACAAGATTGATTGCGCGTCAGGAGACCAAACTCTATGTATACATTCACTAGGAGAAGATTCCCGAAGACGAAACCGGAGCACCATTATGACTGTCGTAGTCTCACGATGAGTTTCTTGCTTGTCGAATGGAGAGACAATTCCTGTTCTGCTTTGACTACTCGCTGTCAACGCTTCTTCTCATTACTTAGATGGTCACTGAGATGGGGATATCTGTTGGGTAATATTAAAGAATCCCCCATAGGTGGAATCCAAATAGTTTTATCACTCGTGTAGTTTCCATCTGCCGTGTGAGGTTTTTATATTTAGAAGAATCCATGTACGTGGAGAGTGCGTCATGGTACCATGATGCCGCGTGGGTATTAGGCTTCTACCGTATCACGAGCCCTCGATACAGATCCAGTTCGTATTCCCAGTATTACCATGACCGTAGCCAACTTGATATCGGCACATCCTTTCTCTTCGAATCATATAGAAGCGACATCACTAACACTTTAGGTTGGCTCGTTATGTACATGTATATCTAGTTCCATCAAAGTCACAATCCAAATACGCCTTAAAACTTGTGTGCAACGATAGATATAATCTCCCCTCGTCATATCTAATTACCGGTATAATTACAAGAATCCATCTGCTTCATAGTAGAGGGGATCCTTCCGCGTATTTATAGTAATTAAAATGGTAGGCGTTATAAGCTGTACCTCCGCCATGAATTGTAAGCAAGAACACCCCTGAGTAGGTGCCTACCCTTCCTAGACTGAGACATTAGGTCTCAACGAAGACTATGTTAGGGAGTTAAATCAAAATTTCACATTCGCTCGGATTGAAACTTAGGTAGATTTAATACGAATCTCGTTCCAGTCCAATATCCTAAGATCAGAAACCTCCCAGCTTCTTAGTGTTCTTTCCTAGCAACCCAACTAGCTCATATAAGTCTGCTCCGCTACCGAGCGACAACACGATTTGCTCGATTCTCTCTCGTGTCTCTATATCAATCATGTCCCGTGTGAGAATCCTCCATTTTTCTTGTATTTCCTCATTTGTCAACAACGGCTCAACACCTCTTGGTGCCTCTACGAGAGCTTCTACCTGTCCCCGTGTTATATCCCTGAACTTGACCGTCATCCGTTGAAACCACATAGACCTCTTATCTTTGTCAAAGTCCCGGTTGTGCACACATCGAACCTTGTCAACCCATTTCCATACTTCATTACGGTTAACGCTGGCAGGTGTGAACTGCTCTACCAGAACGGTTTTATCCACGATCTGGCAAGCCACTGCGTAAGGCGCACTCATCTGCGCACTTGTAATCTCAGCCGGTCGTTGTGGCACCCAACCACCTTTCTTAAAAGCCGGTTCAGACATCTCTACGACGATCTCATCAATCGCTTCCACATCGGTTAAAATATTGGGGTGTTGTTCCTGTATCTTCCTGGCACAGTCAATTGCTCCGTGTGTGGCGGCCATACTTGCATATGGCTTCACATTGATCTTTCGGAGCTCCCAGGTCTTTCCCAGTTTCTCCGTAATCCTATGAGGCGCTGTGGGTGGTCCTCGTGTTCCTCCATTCCCGAATGTGGATATAAAGCCGCCGTACGGGGTTTCGAGAACCTTCTCGATGCCGGTATAACCCTGTGAAGCCATAAGTGCTGAAAAGAGGCCATTGCGGGAAGCAAAGCCATGTTGCATGCGTTTTACCATAGATCCATATTGTGCACTCATAAGACCACAAGCTTGTGTACAAGCAATCCCAAGTGCATGCTCAATCTGCCCGACATCAAGATCTAAGAGCTTCGAAGATGCGGCTGCTGCCGCCGCCGGTCCGAATACAGCCCCCGAGTGCCATCCCCGAGAGAGGATTTCGCCACCCCAAAGGCCGAGGCCTATACGTGGACCTATTTCGTATCCAATCAGTGCCGCAAGGAGGAACTGCGAATCAGATACTGGATATTGTGCGTGTTGCACAAGGGCGCAAAGTGCAGGAAGTACTACGGACGAGGAATGTATCGGAGACTCGGCGTGGAAGTCATCTAACTCGAAGGCTTGGATAAAAGATGAATTGAGAAGCGCCGCCGCCAACGGACCAACCTTCTATGCCCAGTGAGTAACCGAGCCTAGAGCCTAGATCCTAGAGTTAATTTTAGGGAATCCAAAACGCACCTCATCCCATCCCCAAACTGAGCATGAGCCCGCGGCTTCCATAGAGAGAACCGCTCGTGTACCTGTTTCCGACCATGGTAAATGCGAGCCGATAATAGCGCAGGCTAGACCGTCGAGAATTAGATACTTCGTCCTCGTTACCACCTCGTCCGGGATATCTGTGAGCCGCAGTGAATGCACCCACTGACACAACTCAGCCGTAACGGCAGGGGAGTTCTGATTGGAGTTCTCGGTCATTTTTAGCTGTCGAATTTTGAAAGTACTGGTTCCTGACTTTTCTTGGTCGGTCCGGGCGGTAGCCCCTTATTATCGGCGGCAACTTATTCTTCAACACATACGCACGCCACCACCAACACCACAACGTCCCGTAAGTCCTACAATATGAAATATATCAGCTTACTGTTGTTGCAATCCTCTCGTAAAGGGAATCTTGACCGAACTGCATGTCTCGGTTAACCACCGATATCTTCATTAATACCCATCCAGCAACAGTCTGTGTAACAGTATCACTCTTTCTGCATATTCATGCGGCGACTTACAACATATCGTGAACCCACGTTCCCCTCCCCAGCTTGTATGTAATACAACATCTGATCATAGGATTAGCAGGTAGGAGTTGGAAGGCGGTAGGGATTGGTCCTCGCCGTAGAAAATATTACGGGCTGTACGGATAGCAGCTTTATCAGACAGAATCAAGGCGGTACGCAGCATATTATAGTGCAAGACTAATAAAAGCGACCAATAATATTCTCGATAGCATACGCCAGGAAAGGGGGATTTGACCGGTCGAATTTTGATAAGGCTGAGCACCGTAGATCCTTATAGACTTCCAAAACAGCTGAAAGACACGGTAATGCATGTGTACTTAGTCCCTTCGCCTGTTGTCCTACGCTTGTGCGTTGCATATGGAGGTGGAAGATAAGAAGCTTAGGGGTTGTAAAACCAGCTATGCTCAACTATCCTAACTAAACCCACATGGATGGATGACGCCCGAAATGTTGTTAAACAGATATATATCTCGGCCAGCATACCGAGGGACGGAAGGAGAAAGGTGAAGAGTGGGAGAAGAAAGAGAGGTTTTTCACCGGCGATAGAAAGCGAAGGGTCTTTTTCAGAGTAGATGTGATCTGACCCCCTTAACATCATATAATAAAGCGACTACCATCAAGTGTAAGCTACATTTCATATTGAAAGTCAGGTTCGACTTATTATAACATTACCCTCTCCTTAATAGAAGCTTTCAAGCCTTTCCTCTAGGCATCTCCGGCGTCATGCTTTAAAGTGACTGCCGCTCCAACCTTTTGAATTAAAAACGATCATGCCAAGCCTTTTTCACCGAAAGCCAGCGGGCGGGATCCTGCAGCATGTACATGTAAGCCTTGACGGCGCTTTGGCCAGCAGGAATTAGCCCTAAGTATGGTGTCATGTTGCCCCATAATCCGCCTAGGAAAAAGCAACTCTTTTAATTATAGTGCATTTAGATGGCCTACAGTAGTGATACTTTCTTGAGATTATATTCCATAGTACATTCGTCTTTTGTTTCAGGATTCCGAGTTGATGCCCACTGATTTTCGCGTGCTTCCAAGGAGAAGGGAAAAGTCGCAGGCTCTCCGGGACATTCGCTCCGGACGTATCGGCAAGGGGTTCATCGTTAAGACTACGGCAGCCAGACCCCTTACGGTCGTTTCACCCACAAAAATTCTCTAAAACGCGCTACATAATAACCATGCATACATTATCCGATATAGTCTCCACCACCTTCGGCGGTCTCTGCATCACCTCCGCGCTACCTTTCGTTGGGATACCTTTTCCAACAAAAGCCTGGGCGACCTACTAAGCAGACAAGAATCGCAGGATGTCTCAGTTATCCAACGGATACCTCACTCCGAAGCAGGCTGGATATGCCGGAACCTTGCTGCGGGTCGCGGTGGGCTCCCGCTGTATCTATCAACCGACTCGGATTGCTGCTCTGCTAGTTAATGGTGCCGTCGTATGTCGCGGCACTATGGTCGCTTGCCGGGATGGCAGGCTGTCGGGTTGTGCCTATTTTTAGAGATCATGAAGTATTAGGTATGGTAGGAAACATCACATCACAGAGCCGTATTAAACCCGAGCCACGAGAGCCGTAGAGACATGTCTGTAAACCGAGCGTTCTTCTTACCTACCTCAGTCTCAAAGCTTGAGCTGACGGCCGCGACGCGGGTCCGGCGGGAAACGTTCGAATTCCAACGCTTCCGGCCCTTTCCTCGGGATTCTTCTCACCATCGTGGTAGCGAAATGTCGCCTTCACATCAATCCGCAAAATCAAAAAGGAGAGGAAGTCTATAATGAACGAAGAGGTATCTACCATGTAGCTAGCGCAAAACCCAATCTATCCGAGATCACGAACCCAGCTACCGAGACTACCGTAATTCCCTCTCTGTTGTATACGCGGCCGACTTGTACGTGCCCTCCTTCTGCTCCGGAATGCTCATTCCCCGCCACGTATTTCCGTGCTTCGAGAGTGTCATCTTGCGCACGGGACGATCGTCGTCGTCGGAGATAGCCGCCCCTACCGTGCCCAAGCCCATGCCCACATTCATGAGCTCAACATCGCTGTCGCTGCGTTCGCGTCGGGTAGAGGGGAGGTCAGCGGGACCTTCACTGAGTACCGACCATTCCTGCTTAATGCTAATCTTGCCCCGCGATTCGACACCCAATTTATTGCCGGATGAGGGGCCGAAACTGTTGAAAGTCGAGCCAATGGTGGCGCCGCGTGTCGTGCCGAAGAGCTTAGGCATTGCGATGCTGAAAAGTGACCTCACTGCCGGCATGCACGCGCAGATGATGCCTACAGGAACTTCAATCGTTGACCAGTATCCCACCTCGACGTAGTCCTCTGCAGATTGGGTCAGAATTACCTAGGGGGAAAGGAAAAGCTAGCAAGTAAAAGGAACTTACGTGTGAGGTTCTGCGTGGTGCCAAATCGGATAAGCGAGTAAAGGCGGACAATGCTGACGATAGTGATGCTACCTAAGTTAGCATAAGTCCTCTGAGCATAATCGGTGAGATCACCCACAAGAAACCAACAGCAAACATAGCAATAATCTGCAGTCGTTTTCTCAACGACAGGGAAAGCTTGAACAGTTCGGGTAACGGTAGAACGATGACGGCGACATCTAACGCAATGTTGATGGCGGCGGCGGACCAAGCCAACACATTGATACTAATACACTTCGCCTCGAATTCGCCGTCCCAGAACTTCCACGCACCAGGGATTGGATCGCATTGAAAGATTAGAAGGAAGTCGTAGGTTGCCGCGTAGACTAAGTTCATAATAATCAAAGCATAGCAGCAGAGACGGAATGAGCGCTTCGGAAACACCTTGAGATAGAAGAAGAGAATCGAGACCTTGGTCAAGGCTAAGGATGTGATGTATATGAGCTCGTCGTAGAAGTACAACTATTCCCCCTTTAGGTAAGAATGCATCCACGGATATTAAGAACCATTGGGGCCAACTCACTCGAAGAATCTCAGTTATATCATCGTGCGGAACAAACCACATATCCTTCCCAAGCCCCTTCTGGGAAACTAATTGGATATTAGTACAATTACCATCGCATATTGAGGCGAAGCATACTAGGTACGGAGATGCATGTGAAGGCAATCTCGAGGCACTGCATTTTGTGTTAGCGAGGCCTGGAAAGTCACAAGGCGGGGAGAGAATAGCATACCATGACCACACACATAACCGAATCGTCGTGGCCCCAGTCGTGAGGTCCGATGAGTCTTGCCGCGCATCGTAAAATGAAAGCCACCAGTCCAAGAGCACCAAAGGTGATGGCGATAATTCGAATCAGAGAGCCCCTGTCTTCGCCTACTACACCACAACTTTCGGCTGAGAATTTCTTCGTAGCTAACATCACTTAAGTTAGCCGCGGAATCGTACCAAATGCTACAACTTCCCGGCTTTAGCTCACCTAATTGATCCCGAATTGAGCAGCTTGCCATAACGCATTCGGTGATTTCGCCTAGAAGTTTCTCATTGGTGCAGATACACGTGGTATTGGTGGGTGCGCATCCCTCGCTGGCGGCTAACGTGACGATACATTTTAACTATACGCGTCTCAGCCCAGTCTTCCTTGTTGTCTTCTCGCTCAAAGAGTAGTCTGCCTCTTAAGACTTACACCACATCCGGGAACTCCTGTAACGTCGAGAGCGGCCAGCGCCGGCTGCAGTGCGCTCAGGCAGAGCACAAGCAACGAAAGAAGCCGCATCCTGCCGGTCGCAAAGGGTCGATTCGAGGAATAAGGGGGGATAAAAACGAACGACACCGCAGAATCGCCAATCTGCAAGCCACGCGGGAAGTATTAAAAGAGAGAAACCCCAGACTTTCCAAATATTAGGAAAAGAGATCCAATCCCGCACCCACGTTTTTTGAAGGATTCTATGGGCGTAGCGGCGGAAACCAAGCTCGGAAAGGCGCCACCAGGACATCAAAGGACCGCATCGCGCCGATCACTAGCACCGGCTCATCTGACGGTGGCCCTCGTGTTTTGGTACGTGAAAAAAGAATTCTACAATGCAACGCTGCAGACCCAGCCTTGTGGGACGACGACCCCCGGCCCGTACAGAACCGTCGATGTCTTCGGGCTTGGTGTGACAGCTAAATTGACAGCTAGGTGACAGCTAAGCTCAAAATTGGCAATGTCCCGGTGGCGATAATTCCGCAAATTCCAGCCCTGGTATTTTCCCACCTTAGTTCTCACCACGCACGCCTCTGTCCAAGCACAGTTTAGTGCCTCGACCTGCCGAATCAGGAGCTTTCCCGGCCCCCGGATTTGTCACTCTTTACCCAAGATAAGGGGAATCAGCTAACGTATGTTGAATTCGGCGACTCGGTGCTATTGTGCTGCCCATGTCGCCCACGCAGCTTGAAGCTGGGTGTTGCCTGGAACAGTGTGATAGTTTTTCGTGGGGTGACATCGTGGTTACCAGGTCTGTTCGCCCGAGCTTCTGGAAGCCCTGCTTGGCCACGCATCGATTCGATCTTGGCTATATACCGAAGAAATACAGATGGGGCGAGGATCATTAGACATTATGCCAACCGCCTTGGTAGCTTGTCAAATCGGTATTCACTTATTCTAACGTCGTCTATGCGAATATAGCGTGAACGGCCGGTCGAGTTTCTCTTAGTTAGGAGGCATTTGCACAGCACGTTTTACTGCGTAGTAAGTTCTCCCACTTCGCAATCTTATTAGAATGACACATCAAATGAGCTTCTGCTTATTGAGCTTTCGAAATTTGGCATAAACTTATGCGGCTCAAGGCTTGTTCCTGACCAGTGTCACGGTAGAATAGTGTGTGTGGAGCCTAACCGCTGGACGCCGTGCCGGATCTAGTTAATGTCCCCGTGACGGCGTCGTTGCTGTGCCTCCGGTGATTCGCTGGTTGTAAGCCTTTAGCCCGAAGCGATTAGAACCGTTTACCGGCCCTGGGCAATGTAATGAGATGGATTATATGGATTCTTTAGTAAGACCCACTCCGGTAGTTGCATTACGTGTGAATCCTGGAGCCCCAGATAGCCGGGATCCATTGGAAATGCAAGAAACAGGTACCAGGGGAACGTTACCTGCGGTGCAAATTTCTGAAAGCAGCCTGTTTCAGGCCCCTCCAGCACGATACGCCGCCCTACTTCGTCGTATCAGCCGCGTATTAAAGAGAGGTACGTTTGGCCCCCAACCTGGAATCTACCAGATTCACCCCGCCCAATACCAGTTATAAGTGCCTCAGAGATTTCCAGAATAGCTCTTCTCCCGAACATCTCGATTACTCAACTCCCCGTGTGCCAAGTCCGAATATAGACCGTCCAAGTTCATTTCGTCTTAAGCACTAGGCGGGAGACGGCGTAGTAGACCCACGACGGCTCATCAAATTCCCCAAAAAGTGTCGTCGGTGGCGTCCTGTGACATAAGATTAGCAATACAAGAGCATATTAGACAGATTGAAATGAGCTTTGACGATACACCAGTACATATCTTCAACGCGCTTCAGACCTTTATCCAGTAGCGAGGCCGGATTCTAGCAATCGGACCGTAGATCTCCTTTCTAGCGTAGATTCTAAACACCAAATCGAGTTAGGCGCAGTTGCAGCACATTCTAGCACTTGATGAGTGCAATAGCCGCAGTTGTGTTTCCGGCGACCCGGAATTGGGTTTCATGGACAACGTTACAATAGGGGGCAAGGTACCGTAGGTCGGTTAATTATATATCGTTGCCCAACCGCCTCGAGAAATTTCAGTTATAACTTTGGGCGGACCTACTGACGCGCACTTGAACGTATGGGCCAGATCAGCTAGGTCGTAAAGCCTAGCCGGGGGGACTAGAGCTATACCACTACAAGCCCGCATAATCCAAACAGTCTCAAGATATCCGATATATCCGGACACTTCGCCTTGAGAACAGCGCTAGTTTTCAGGGCACAGGCGAGCTTATCGAAGGGAATAATGTTGCCATATCCATGAAGGGGGTACTGACTCGTGATAGGAAGTTAGTACAGATATTTCCTCGGTCGCTGTACCGATGGGCGATCTATGAATTTTCATACCCAGAACATCCACGGGAGTGGCGTATTTCTCGAAAGATCGTGCTGAAAGGGCAATGAGATATAGCAACTTCTAATATTCTAGGCTGAGCAGTAGCCCGCCCTTGAAGAGCTATTAGCATTCCGACGTGATGCTAGAAGGAGAGGTGAGATCAGCTCTCCTAACGAGCCACCGTCATACACGCATCCTAATTCCAGGAAGATCGATAAACAGACCAGAATTAATTTGTGTAGTCGGTCATGGATCTATTGGAGTTCCCCCGTCATCTAGAGGCAGGAGCCCGACCTGCCATCCACCCGATGGATCATATGATCTTCAAACGTAGTAAAGCGACGCCCCACGTGCCAAGGGCCGCCTCCGAAGCAGAATCTAGTATTCCGTATGATAAGAGATCCACTGGCCGTATGGGACCTGGTACATCGGCGAACGTTCGGCTAGCCTCCAGCTTCTTCAGAACTCGATCGTATTCATCGTTCTAGAGATATACAGGCGCTTTCAGTGGCAACAGATAGCTTGTATGGATCTGGGGCCCAGGCTTCGTCTTACGCCTTGGAACATCTTAATAACACCATGCTACCGTATAACGGCGTCCATACTTAGATATAGTAGATCTAGTCGCTTATCAAGTTAAAAGTCAGCACCTCGTACACCCATGCCGTATCCGTTAGCTGGGCGGCTTCTAGTTCCGAGGTCAGACCTGGACTTCCTGCCAGGCGTAATTCAACATATGTAGAGCTTTAAAGCCGTATCATTGCCAAAGTTGCGTTATATATGACAATATATCATATGATATAAATTATTAGGTAGGATGGGAGATGGATACATTACGTTGATCGTCTTGGCTATGACCTCGGACGTGGATCGTTCACGTCACGCGACAACGTAGCAGACTGATTTAACTTATAGACAATAGATAGAACATTAAGATTACGAAGCCATGGCTTCCTCAGATGTGAGGATCAAAGGGCGCCTAGATAATACGCAATAACCATAGTGGCGCAAGTATAATGATTGCCGTAATCCGTGTCCAGACGTCCATCTCGTCTTGTAGTTTGAAAATGTTCTCACGCTTCTATTAACTCTCGCATCAACCAAAATCAGGATATCGAATTCGCATGTAGATTGAGATCAATACGAAAGATAATGAAGGTGCTAGAGAACGTATTCAACAAGTCGTGTAAATAATGATGGAGAGTTTCCCATAATGACCTCAGGTCTACAGTCCCAAAATGTAAGAATACAAACGGATTCCAAAGTTCCTAAGCATAAGATCTGTGGATGGTGAAGGACTGCCAGTTGGCGCCGGCCCGGCGATTACTGAGCAGTATACACCGTGCAGCCCCTGGAGCTATCTACACCACCTACCCCTTCAGCTCTTTTGCTCCACTCAAAAAAGTTCTGCCGTCCTAAAAATTTCCACGGCTCGTCCCCTCCAGCCACAGCCAAAGCGCAACCTGCACGCCAACATCCACCAGATCGCCAAACTTCAATTAATAACACAGGTACAATGTTAAGACAAATGTGCGCAATTCTATCTGTAACTTCCCATTACTTCATAATACTGATATGATATTCTTAGAAAACCCCGAAACGCTCGCTCGAAACGAGCTCTCGAGAAGAAAGCTCCAAAGGTCATTGAAAACCCCAAGACTGCTCTCTTCCTGTAAGTTACAAGAACTATATCCCATATGTTCAAAACTGAAGGCTAATCGAGCTTCCAGCCGTGGGACCTCATGCTCGCAAGTTATACAAGATGCCCTGACCGATCTGTATTCATTGCGACAACCACTTGCCAAAAAGTTCACCAAAAAGAACGCCATCCACCCATTCGAAGATCCCGCTTCCCTCGAGTTCTTCAGCGAGAAGAATGATACTTCACTACTTGTATTCGGAAGCAGCTCTAAGAAGCGCCCACACACATTAACTCTGGCGCGCACATTCGCGAGCAAAATCCTCGATATGCTAGAGTTACACCTTGATCCCGAGAGCTACCGAAAGATTTCGCAATTCAAGGGTCGCAAGTTCGCCGTCGGACTACGGCCTATGATGCTATTTTCGGGGACCGCATTCGAAAGCCCAGTCGCCAACGAGTACACCATGGCCAAGAGCATGTTGATTGACCTATTCAGGGGCGACTCGTCCAGCGACAAGATCGACGTGGAGGGCTTGCAATACATTGTTTCGGTATCAGCTGAAGAACCTGTAGGGGATGCTGTGAAGCCAGCGATCCACTTGCGCATCTACCTCATTTCCACAAAGCGCAGCGGACAACGGCTCCCGCGAGTGGAGGTAGAAGAGATGGGCCCACGTATGGACTTCCGTGTCGGTCGAATGCAAGAACCTGAAGAGGCGGTATTGAAGGAGGCTATGAAGACGGCCAAGGCAGGCGAGGAGAAGACTAAGAAGAACGTAACTACGGATACCATGGGCGACAAGCTTGGTCGCATCCATCTTGGCAGACAAGATCTAAGCGAATTGCAAACGAGAAAGATGAAGGGTCTCAAGAGGAGTCGAGATCTGGAAGACGAAGACATGGTCAACGCGCCTGCCAACGAAGATGCCATGAAGCGTCAAAAGAATTAATTGCCCTCGCGGACAAGTAAGCGCATGGATTGGCGTTCTGGTTTGTCTTGGTATTGATATGATACATTCCCCGTGGAGTTGGGTGTTTCCCTTCATAGTATCTACAGTTGATCCGATATCCGGTGTGTAGCTAAATAAATGCTACTACATGTCTTTCTATCTTACTACGACTTGAATTCTTGATACATCCTGCCTACGGCTTTCCGACCTTCATTGTCTCCCGCGATCCATTCTTCCGGCCGGAAGAGGTCGAACATCCCAACTCGATCTAGAAGCGGAAGCGTTGCGCGCATTGCCTCCTCTAACTGTGCCATCTTAGATTTATCCCCAGCCTTATGTGCTTCATTATAAGATCGTATATTAACAAGCAGAGCGCTACGGCGTCTTAGCTTCGGTAACTGGGTAAAGAGCGTGGGAGTCGTGACTCACCCTACAGTCCCCGTCTGCACCTTGGTGCCGTCTGCTAGTGTTATCTGGGGCATCTCAGCGCCTAACGTGGCCGAGTTGAGGGCCGCAAGTTTACTACCATCGTCCGCCATGATATTCGGTTGCCAAAATGTATTGGTTTAGTAATACTCAATGGTAAATAGCAGTTGTTCGAAGTGTTAGAAGGTTTACCAACTGGAACCACCCAGCTCAAGACATTTACAGATGTTCTTCGTCTTTTATAGACGGCACCGAGCGATCGTTCGCCATTTGCTGCCTAGGCGGGATCCACTACGGGATCGCACCATTTATAGCCGTAAGCGGACCCCTTAATCGGTCGCCGATAGAGCGATTCCGAATTTTCGGGGCCGTGTTCTACTTTCCATACGACAATCGTCCGACTAATGTAATATTTCATTCAGATATCTAATACATCTGCGGATTAAATACGTCATCCTGCCCAGTGGATGTTCTTCAGCTGAGTTAAAGGAAAGCAGTAAATGCTAGCCATGATTCATTAATAGAGAGTGAAGAAGAAGCAGTCCATATTAGATTCAACCGTGGTTGCCTAAGGTTCAAACTAGAAGCTCTAAGCAAAAAGGAATATTTAATGACTTATTCGAGTCTTCTCAAACTATACTAGTATTAGGTTACCATTATTCCTCATGAAGAACCTACTTTGAGACTGAGAAGCTCAACATATGAATAAACAATAGCCTTCATGATCAATATTGAGAAGTACTACACCTTTAGATGAGGAATCCTATTAGTAGTGTTCAATTATTATATACTAGCACGTATTGGTAGAAGGACTTGGCCTTTAACATAATGAAATCATGGGTGTGTGTAAGGGTTCGGATGTAAGTACGAAACCGCTACACTACTAAAAGATAGAACGTTGTTAGGTCAGGCATCTACGCTCTTACATCACTTATAACCCCTGATAGTGTGAAATTAAGTTCATTGATTCTTTGTTAACACACAAGGAGTCTTTTGTAAAATGCCTAGAGTACCGTGGGCGCCTTCTACCTACCAAGGGGCCATATGTCGATACATATGCTGGTTACCAAATGAGATTTTATTTTTCTGTATTGGGGTTTACGAATGCATACATATGCTATCGTATGAGAAGGCAAAAGAAGGGGTAATCCGGCCTGTTACCTGCAGAGTCTTGTTATATCTATCATCTCGTGATATGCAAATCTCTTTCCTCCTATCTCACCTCGGAAGAAGGTAATATATATGATGAAGGCTCTTTCGCTCATTCCTTACTCACTCTAGGAGCTTGGGACACGTAGTATCATCAAATATCCGAACTAGTTTATCCAAAATCACCTCTCAGAACAAGCCGTAGGATACCATGATTATATGGACTCTTAGATCCTGTAACATTAATGAAGAAAACGAGATATTAATACATACAGTTATGTTGTTGTAGAACGTTAGAGGAATCCTTTTCCTTTCATATCACCCCTATTCTAGGAGCAATAGGTGCAAGGTCTCCTATCTAGGCCCTAAGACCCTGGAAGGTCAACTCCCCCCGTCTAGAGTATGGTGCCCGCTACTTAGCAATGCCTTTAAAGTTGAGGTTTGGGCGAGATACTGGCGATGGCCTTATGAACTGGCTAGTGCCTTAATGCCAATTATATGGGTAGACATCGAAGCTTCGCTGCTAATACTATTTTCTCAATGGTTCTTGGTTGTTGACCTATGGACCTTGCATCTACGCGTTTCCAGATGCTGCCCTGACGCTCCGTAATTGTAATCCATGGCATCTTTGTAAGTTTATGACAATGTGCATTTTCGCTTCACGTCTGAGGGAGCAGGTGACAAGACCTCATAAACATAAGAGCTGGATAAAAGCCCCTTGTCAAACAGTTATAGGGAATATGCAACAAACGGTGCATAAATTCTAGATTCGGAATGATACATGATCAAACCCCTGTGCACATCACGTCATACCGGTCTGTGCTTGCTTTACCTTGTTGGAAATCAATGTCTCATCAAAACCCCAAATTTGGATTTTCCTTCCTAATCGATAACATCTTGTCGATACAGTTTGACCTTAACGTTGAAGGCTGGTTGAACTAGAGAAGTTGCTTTCTTTTCTGAGACAGCCGTTAATGGTCTGTACATTAGTCCCGCAAACTTAATCTAATGGGCTTCCCTTAAAACAACAACTCAAAAGGTACTATCCTTGGGTTGGAGCTCAGCTGCCTACCAGTACTGAGGCCTCTCAACAGATGCTGTTATGGTAAAGTCAATAGAAAGAAATACGTATATGATGCTAGCACACATTTGGTAAGTAGCAAGCTTAGGCCGCCATACTGTCAAGTCTCTGTTGTATTAATTGCTTGCGCAACCTGAGCCATCAATGGCATGACGTGACATGGTCATTATACCCACATCGATGTGAATAAGCAGCACTCTGGTAACTGGAAGCCTTAATGTACGGCAAGTCGGCAAGAGAGGCATTCCTCTCAAAATTAACTGGCCTTTATATTTGGGGATATTATTACCTACAAGGATCAGAGCTGACGAGAATTGAATTAGAGAAAAGGGGGAGTGTTAGTTTAGAGCTCGGTGAAATCGGTTTAGTTTAGAATTCAGCCACTGCAACTCCAGTTTTGGATGCATTTAGTTGGCGAATAGTATCAAATACATAAAACTAGCACATGCGTTCATATTGTTTGCAATATCCCATCTACATCCACCAGTTCCAGTTACACCGCAGAAGTAGATATCGTGCCCGAACGGGTGGTCAATTCAGTCTTACCGTGCCGCCCATGTTTCAGCTTGTAGACGTATGTACAAGAATTGCATGGCCCTTTTTAAAAGTTGACCGCGTCTTCTAACGGCCAGGCCAAGCCAAGCAACCTGGAGTTGTTTTTATTTTTCAGCTGTCCTCCCTCCCCGCAAGTTGCGGTCGGCTTGAATTGGGCTCTCGGGTCGTCAAATATTGATTTGCAGCTGCAGCCTACGGGATGTTTACTGCAATATGTTCGCTTTGTCCTACGCTTATTGGACCATCCTGGTTCATCGACCGGCGGGCGTGCCGATCTCTATGAAAGGCATACGTGTATGGAAGGGGTTTACACGTATTTGTGGGTGTGTTTTTAGGAGGCGGGCAAGGAATAAAGCCACTTTGCCAGCATCATCATTACCGAATTGTATGCTCAATTATACTGCCATTCTCAATTGCCATGTAAAAGTTTAAAACATAGAGACGTGGCGATGGTTCCAGTTGGGCGTGGCCAGTGTCCATACATGTAGTAGTAAGTAGTTGATGCTCTTAATGATGAAAAAAGACGGACATTTAAAGAAAAAGCACTAACAACTACTTTATGATCACCTGAATTGTTATGTATGTGCCTGATATGTATATGGCTAGCCGGCGTACAAAGTGGATACGATTTACTTTCAGGGTAGTAAACTTCGTCACAACTACCCTATCGTTGACCTATCTAGGTATCCATCTAGGTAATCTGCGCCTGCGGCAGCAGCAGGAGCAGCGGTGCGCCTCGGCTGAGCCGCCTTATTACCACCATTCATAACCATTCACAACCATTTAACACTAAGACAACACCGTCACTTTCCACTTAGGCGCTAGCCCCACTAGTAGCCTAGTAGTACTGTAGGTACCTGCAGTTTGGGACTGTCTGGTGGGCTAACATTTGAACCTAGGGGGATAATGGCAGCGACATGGCAGGACCTGGCGTGCCTTCAGCTTTGAAACACCAATTAACACCAATTTGTTAGCTGGACCCTCCGTCGTTCTTGGATTTGGACTTGGACTTCTGTTTCTTCTTCACTGATCTTCCATCCACATTCGTTTGTCACTATATTTTTTTTCTACTTCTTTCCGGTCCTGTCTTCATAGTAGTTATCAAGGAAATAAAAGAGAGCATCATCACTCCTGTCCATTTTTCAGTTTCTATTATTCCAGGAGGGGA
The DNA here is from genome assembly GCA_902825475.1 of Hypomontagnella monticulosa. Classification (NCBI taxonomy): domain Eukaryota; kingdom Fungi; phylum Ascomycota; class Sordariomycetes; order Xylariales; family Hypoxylaceae; genus Hypomontagnella; species Hypomontagnella monticulosa. The sequence continues at coordinate 4,319,417 of CADEBF010000003.1, read as the reverse complement.
ATTTCTTTTGCTGCTGCATCGGATAACCTAATGACTTGAGGTGACATCGTTGGATTGCCCAGGTGAACCTTGAGATTGAGAGAGACACACGCTGACCTGACACCCCCCTCTCCTCTATCCAAGCCCATAATACTTATTCCCAAAATCTAAGGACAAGGGACTGCGCGAACCACCCCTTTTGATCGCCAGGACAGACCAGCAATAGATCTACCAGCAGATCTGTCCAAATTACCATTCATTCTAAGCAAAAAGCCTCAGCTGGGGCTGGTCCACCAAGCTGCAAAGACACATGCCATGAAATGAGTGGTCCAACACTGACCGTAACGGCCCTGCAAACCGTCCAACCTGCACAACCGTTTCAGTCTTCCAGTCATTCTCCTTCACATTCCCGTTCCCCAGAAAACTTCCCAACCCAATCGACCCTGGCTGCATCCTCACATAACCGATCTGCGAGCACCAATAGTCTTCCTAGCTTACCTACCTTCGATGTACCCTCCTTCGACTTTGGCACCGATTTCGATACATCCTTTTCCTTCTCGAAGGAACTCCTGAAGCAAAGTACCAATGAGAAACCTACGATCGTTCGACCCGATAACAATATGCCGAGCCCTGAATCCAGGACAGGCAAGGTGGGGAAGAGAAGGGCGACTATGAACCGACCGCAATCATGGATGCCTTCGTCGAGACAATCGTTACAGCTCGCCGAAAACGCCGACGACATTACAGAGAAGGAACCTAGCAATGCCGAGGGTACTGGCAGCCCCAGCTCCAGGTTCCTGAATCCCAATTCGGATACGTATAGAAACGTGTCAGACTCGCTTGCATCGTTAGCTAAACGCTCATGGATACCTGGATCGCGGTCACCCTCACCTGGCGAGAAGAAAGACGAGGGCGATGCTGCGGTTGATGGACGACTAGGTCGTGAACGGTCTGCTAGCAACAGCTCGATCATGAAGCTAAGACGGTCCTCGCGGAAGCGTCCGGTATCTCCCGCCGGTAGTGACAGCAGCAAATCGTCCGAATCTATTAGTAAATTCGGTAGTTATCTTAATAAGATCAAGCAGCGGCAACCAGGTATGCTGGCGAAGAGCAAGGTTCATACTGATCGCGATAGTCCCGCTTCCTCTACGGCCAGTCTCGCTCCTCCATCAACAGAAACCCGTCAATCGCATGCTTCTGAGACGAGCAATAGCACGTTCCCGGAAGATAACATGTTGGCAAAATTGCCACAAGCTCGGGATCCTCTTTGGTCGGCATTTAAGGCTTTGGATTCTGATTCCCACAAGTTTCAGGCTAAGCCCACGGGCTTGAAGATGGGCATGGTACGGGGTACGCTCGTACCGTTTTTGCGAAACCACGCGAATCACCCATCGAATCGGATGTTGCATCACGAAGATCTAGAGCGGAGGGCTATTATTTTGAATAAATGGTGGGGTGGACTCCTCGAGTTGCTCGAAGGGAAAACGCAACAACCTGTTCCGGGAGTGGACAGGCCTATCCTGCTGGAGGCTACGACCGCTCTCATGATGCGGCCGGAATGGCGCCAATGTAGTACCAACTTCTGTCCCCTGGTAGATCGGAACCCCTCCGAACGGTTGCAAGGGGAATCTCCAGCTAGCTGCAACAAGTCCTCTACTTCCCTCGACTCAACTGATTCCGCCTACCTCGCCGAATCCGCGAGGCACAATGTGAAGACAATGTTTATCACGAACCTGGTGGCTCAGATGGCTATTGTGGTGGAGAAATTATCTCTTCGGCATGCTCCTTTGAGTCTTGTCAATTTTGCTGGGAAAGCCTGCGCTTATGCCTTTTTCTTCGCGCCGGGCATTGCGGATGTGCTCGTACGGCTCTGGTCCTTGACTTTAGATCGGATACGCCGGGTGGCTGACGAATTCCACTTACCACGACGTGGTGGAGGAGACCATGACGATCTCGTGACGCTCTTTCCTCCCTATGTTAATAAGCTAGGTTGGACTTCGGCCAAAGCTTTGTCTGATTCGCTCAAGCAAGCTGCGACACTCCCGCTAACTGCTGCTAAAATCTCCTGGCGGGCAGGCCCATGGACCGCCAGATGGACTGGCCGAGACACTGATCTATTCTTCATATTTTGCAAGTATTACTATATACTGGCTGAAGAATTCATGCCTCCAGGGCTGTCGCTCGTAGACAAAGCCCGCGCTCCCGGCTTTGTTCTCGTTAATGCCCAGGTGCTCTCTATTCTAGACTCGACTATACATCGTCAGGCAGCCGTGGAAGCTATGCTTGGACCCCCCTTGGCAGATGCTATCCATGGTGCAGATGCGTCGGCTATGGCTTTACCCGTTGCTCCGAATAATAACATCATGAAGGGAATGAACGAGAATCGTCTTATAATGCTCCTGAGAGATCTACTATCTACTACCTCGATACTGTTTGTGGATGCTCGACACACGTTCGCCGAGTCATTTATGGCCATGATGAAAGCTGCTGCGAAAAAGACTTCGCAATTTGACCACAATGCGTGCTTTACGATTTGCGACTTTTTGGAGGAATCATTAGTCGCCTATGAAACTTATCTTGATGTCGACAAACCTGGAGCAACCTACGTAGACTGGCCTTTCTGGCTGGAAGTTTGCGACAAGATTCTGCAGTCTAACAATACAATGTCAGAGATTCGTGTCCTCTCCCTCATCTTCTCCATCTGGGAAGTTATTGCCCACGACCGATCTCGAAAGGAGACAGTATGTCTAGAGTGGCTCCTGAGAGAGGATATTTTCAACAAGCTATTTAATAATTGGTGTCCTATGGTGAGAGCATATTATATGCGCTTGTTGTGTTGGAGAATATGCAGAGATGCTGGGAGTGCGAATGAATCGGATGCGTAAGAATGTCAACACCCGGTTCCACCTACGGCATTGCTAATACTTCTATAGGAAAATATTCCTCGTAGTTTATTCTCGTCTTAAGACCGTATGGTCGCATTTTCTCTGGCTGAAACAGATGGCTGAACAACAAGATAAATGCCTGCCGTCGACCGCACCTTCATTCCCGACCCCCGGGAAGCGATTCATGATTATCCGCACCGAAATGCCAACCCCGCAACCCGGACTCGTCGTGGGTTTTGATTCTTCTGGGCCGTCGGCATTACAAACTGATTTTGCGTCTGGCCCGGCTACCGACTTCGAATCTATGGACTCTATCGATGCCGAGCCAGTCTTCCAGAAAAGGAGGGGGAGTCTTCTAGGTAAACTCTTCTCGTTCACTGGCACTACTACTATCGCCAACGACCTAGATACTGTGAGGCGTGAAACTGCTGCGTCACGTGCTCGGCCAGCGCTACCGCCGAAAGGCCCAGCTGATATGAGTCCAACCGCCTCCGACTCGGACAGTATAGGTTCATCACCGACCTATGAAGCTCTCCAATATGTTTTTAAATTTACACTGTCATGGAATGCTGCTGGCACTATGTCTCCACCTAACCGCATACTCACTCGACCAAGGCTACCAAGCCCTGCGCAATCTTGGGTCACTGTCAAAGGTCGGAGTGGTAGCCCACCGCCACCTGCGGCGGGTCGTCCAGCTCCTACCCGGGCAGTATCCGGGAGCCCGAATCCCGGACTGGTTGATTCTGCCAAGAACGCCGACCCCTCTGAAGTTCCTACATCACCACATCGCATTTCTATGGCGTTCGACCGCCGGCAGAGCCTTGGTCAAATGAGCCCTATTGACCGGAGCAGCGACGACCTAACACTTGCTAGCCCGATAAGCCCCATCAGAAGTAGAGACGAAGCGACACTTCGCAGCCCAATTTCTCCCATGCAAGAACCTATCATTATGCCAGTTGAACCGAAGGGTGTGTTCGCTAGTGGTGTCAAATATGCTGGTCGAGCGCTAGCTGAATGGAGCCTTGTGGTAGCTGAGTGTAACAGTTTTGTTGATCGGAGGCGAGAAGAAGGTGTATTGGGTTTAAGTGAAGTCGAGGTGCCAGCCCTCGGCGTAGAGGGTTTCAGGAAGTTAGCTTGATTCGCTCCAACACATCGAAGAACGAATTTGAGGAAACTCGGATTGCATATACGGCGTCATACTGCGACATATCGAGTAGTACTGTGAATTATGGACGAAAAGAGCCAGATACCCCACGCGGAGTTTGGAGTTACTGATTTGTGACCCGTGTGGCACATAAAACATTTCGGACGATACTGGGTCGCATACATGACTCAAATATCACAAAAGGACCGGCGGCCATATTTATTCTTATTTCTGCATCATAAGTGTCACTGGCGTACTAAGGGAAAAATACCATTTAAGTGGTTAAGAAAATCGAGTTTTCTTCTGAGGAAATACCCCGTCAAGCTCACGCATACATCGGGTTAGGGTTGAAGAGCGCCGGCTATGGATTTCACTTCGGAAACGCACTAGATTAAGGGGGCATGTATGCCAAAATACTTGTACTATGTTTGCGGCCGTGTACTATGCTTCAAAATACATGTTTACGTAGGGAAGATAAAGATACCCCTCGATGGGAACTTGGAAGAGTTTACAGACTCAAGTATATCGGCTTGTATTATAGTAACTGTATCATATTATCCGTGAGTACGGATTATATATTATGGTCGATAACCACTTCAATTTGACACGTCCCCCCTGCTACCCTGCTTCTTTCGAAGCTGTTTGACGCGCTCTGCTTACTTTTTAATACTTAGATACAATATCCTTCCGCTATCTACATGCCAAGATACCTTCCACTCTGACAAGATTGGGTGGTTAGGACGACTGGGCAAATCTACTTCTGATCCTCAACCTGTCGCCATACAGGTATAGAAAGACCATGCCACAAGAGCAGAGAACGGAGAGGCCACCCAGAAGGCTCACGCCACCGCCTACCCCGAGGGTCTCGTACATAGGTCTGGAAAACAAGATGGATCCGGCGGCAAACATGCTGCGGGCGAAGGTGTTGGCGGCAAACAGGGAGGCCGAATACTTGGGGTAACACCGTGCGATGTAGAAGTTCATGCATTGGAAGGCGATGACGATGGAGACGAAGAGTACCATGAGGCCGATGATAGGCACGATCCAGTGGATATCTGGACGAGAAGTCCATGCTATTTACGAAACAGGGGCTTGTTAGTGATTTTTTTTGATTCGTTTTTAAGAAACTCCCGCAAATGAAGGGGATGGAATGGGTTCCTTACCAAACATGAACAATCCGATCGGCGCAAACGGCCCCGTGGCTACCGCCGGGAGCAGCCTGCTCTCGGGGAACCCATATAGCGGCGGCGGTTCCCTACGCATCATGGGTTCTGCCTTCAGTCGGAACCAGATCGTGTAACCTGGTACTGCGATTAGAAGACCGGGCACGAAGGCTAGGAATGGTAGGCCGGATTGCCCCAGGTTGAAGCCGTGCATGTCGGTGAACACGAGGGGAAAGGCTTCGAAGAAGGAATAGTACGTCCCGTAGAGGACCCTAGTCCCATATTAGCTTTTGATGCCTCTAGCAATTTTTACATTTGTAGGATGCCAAAATAAGGGGTATTCCGCAAGAAGTGCTACTTACTGCCGAGAAAGTTAGTTATCATGAACGGAAAATTGAGGGGGGTTATACGTACCGAGGCGTATACCGTCGTGTACAGGATGACGGGATCAAGCGCGTTGATCTGCCAGGGCTTGATCAGGGCGTCGATGGCGATTTGCCGAGTGGTTGTTAGGTGGGCGCTCTTCAGATCGGTCTCGCATATCAAGTCGGAGCGCCCAGTGCATTTACGCAACCGGGCTGCCCGCCTAAGCAGGATCGTCTCCGGGTTGGTCTCCGGCAGCGTCGCGAACATGAGTAGCCAAATAGGTGCGGCCAACCAGAACAACTCCCAGCCGCTCCAGCGCCAACCCATCTTAGCCACGGCAAATCCTGACACGATGGGTCCAAAGGCTGGCCCCAGGGTTGCCGAACCGGACCATACCGTTAATACATACGGTAGCTTCCACGGCGCGAACATATCATCAAGCGTCGCGCCGGCCGTCGCAAGACAGGGCGATCCGAAGAAACCCAATAGGAATCTCAACACCAGTAGCCCACCGAAGCTATCAACGATAGTAGCGCCCAGCGCTAGCCACACGAAGATGAAAAACGTGACGATGAAGACGCTTGTCCGCCCCACGGCCGGGATCTCGGACAGCGGTGACCAGAGCAGCGGACCAATTCCGTAGCCCACAACATACAACGCGATACCCAGTGCGGCAGCTTCAAAGCTCACGCCGAAAGCCACCATTACCGGACCCTCGCTAGGCGCATATAGCGACGAACCGATGTACACGGCGAACGTGTACAAGCCCATCTGGGTAGTGATGAAGAGTTTCTTGGCGAAGGACCAGTTCCGCGGGTTCATGGGGTCCGAGGGCTCATACCAATCCACAATTACGGGCTCCGAGATAGGCGTTGCTTGGACGGTAACCTCCCCGCCTTTCGAGGGGTCGTGGGCCGCCACCGTCGCCGTCGAACTCTCCCATGTCTGCGACACGGCGGCCTCAACGTCCTTCTCCTCGGAGGGGGTTATCGTCCCCGCGGAGAAGATGGAGGGCTCGGCGTGCGTAGACACCCTCTCCTGGTGCTTGAGCTCATGTTCTTCTTCTAGTTTGCGGCCGAGCTGCACGCTAGAGGGGCAGGTGCTCAGACTGGCCGGGAGCTGGAAGGACGCGAGCTCCTCGGGGTACGGGAACAGGTCAGGGCGGCGGAAGACGAGCCGCGCGATCTGGCCGATGCTGGACTCCCGGATGGCTTCCCACATGCTTCTTGGGCCTGTTTTGCTTGGTGTGCTAGCAAGTCAGACGATGGCAAGGAGAGATGAGAGTGCGGGCTAGCGAGGAGAGCTTGATACGAGGCCATAGCGCCCCCTTTCTATGTATCTGATGCTTTTTTAAATCCTTAAATGCGCGGAGCTAGGGCTTGAGGATGGACTGGAGAATATCACGGCGATATCGCACCCGGGCGTTCTCGGTTTTGCATGCAGGGGACAGCTCACGTCCGTACGGCCATCCGCACACCCACTCATTTTTCACCCACCCCCATTTCGTTCATTCAGCCATCCATTCACCGACGAAGTCTGGTCTGATAACGAAATTCGGTGAGGGCGGTCTGGACAACTCAGCGCGTGGTAGATGCTAGGCTAAGCAGTGCAAAATTTGACTACAATATGTGTACGACACTGAGCGGACGTTCTCGGAGGTCGTTATTAACGGCCGGGTTCGTTAGTAACGAGAACCACATGTCCGACATGATTGGCCAAGCAATCACGATATGTGTGCATGGCGTGAAGGCTGATGCGGGCCTCTTAGATTTATAAGCGGTAGATAAGATCCGAAGGCACTCGGGGTGTGTGCTAATTATGAGTTAATGGGGGGTTTTGGTGAGGCATCAGAGTTCGTAGATAAACGCGAATTATACGTATAAGTTTGGAGTCGTTGGGGCGCGGCCTGAAATCCGAGACCCCGGATGGTAATCTGGGTTCACCCGTGGCACGGTCGTGTCTGGGTCGGCAGAAAGCGAATTTTAAACTATTTAACCAGTCAGATTCTGGAATAGATCGGCTCGTTCAGGGTGGGAACGAGTATAGGGCGTTAAAGAAATGCATCCGTACCCTGCCGCTCCCGAGAACGGTTGATGTACCTCCAGAGGCTCAGGGGTTTTTCAGGAACAACCGATATTCGGTGTAAGTGGACTACCACCCAATCAACGAAATTCCGTCGGAACGTTGGTTACCTCGCACGTTATATCATGCAGCATTATCGGGTCCTCTTATGATCAATGAAGTCGGTCAGCACCAGTTTCTGTTATCAGATTTCGGTTACGGGCCTCCGAAAAGGTTTGGGCTAGAGTCTCACAACCAACGTCTCGATGCTCCAGCGAAGCCTAAAAGCAGCATCACACCTTGGCGTCTATCTTTTTATCTAATGTGGACCTTGCTGTCGTACGCCTTGACGAGGCCAATGGCATGTCTACTATTAGGGAGCCGGTGATTGCGGAATTTGCTCGTAAGATTCCGTGAGCACGTTTCTAATCCATTGGGTTCGTCCGTTATCATCGGACTTGTCTGGCTAACTCCTAACACTGTTCCAACCGCCGCATGGAGTCGGAGGCCTCTTCAAATCCTTCACAGCATCAAACCTCCGTCGAGGCGTCGCCCCTCTTCTTCAAGTCTTTATCCACTACATCATCTAAGATCGCATCATTCCGCTTAGCGGCAGCAATCCTAGCCAACTTAAGCTTCCTCGTGTCTCTCTCCGTCTGACGAGTGACCCACCAAGTGACCAGAGTAGTTGCCATGCAGCAAGCTACGAGTGCCATAGCGACAGCGAACGAGACCTGGTAGCGGGGCGCGTAGGCGCTCCTAAATATTTGGGGACCGATGGCGCCGCCGATCTGGCCGTAGCTGTTGACGAAGCCGATAGAAAATGCGGACCCCGTCGCCCGGCTCGTCGTCTGAACGCGCCACGGCCACATCATGGGAAACCAGGCGCTCGTCACGGCGTTGCCGATCATAGTCGCCGCGTAGACAGCACCGCTGCTCGGGTACGCCACCAACACTCCATAGCACGCGAGGATGATGGTGAGAAAAGTGAGTGGGTAAAGCGGTCTCGGGAGCCGGCCGTTATCGGCGAAGACCCCTGACACACCGATCACTATGAGGCCCAGGATCGTGATAGGAAGGTTGAGAAGCTGGGCCTGGGCGATTGTGCTTTAAAAAAAGACCAGTCAGCATCATCACGGTCTTATTTCCCCGTTGCTTATAAACCAGGATGGTTACTCACGTGAAGCCAAGGTCCGCAATGACCGTCGGTTGATAGAAGCGTACTCCCGAAGTCCCCACCGTGAAGAACGCCCATATAAAGGTGAAGAGCCACAGTCTCTTATCTTTCAGGGAGGACACGATCTCGCTGAGCTTGAAGTCTTGTTCTGCGGCTCTTGGTGCATTCGCGGGTAGACGTGCCTGGATGAAAGCTTTCTCCTTATCTGTAAGCCAGGAAGCGGTCTGAGGAACTGCCGAATTAGGTCAGTATTGATGACGGTTACTATCACTCGGCTATGTTGACTCACAGTCTGGTAAGAGGAACCACACGGCGACTCCCATGATGATCGTCGCTATTGCTTCAACGAGGAACAACCTGACAAAATATTAGTGTGCCGCATTAAGCGTTGAAAAACACCAATGAACCCACCATTGCCATCCTGACAATCCTCCTGCACCAGAGACGTGGTCAAAGGCAAACGCGAGGATACCGCCAAATATTCCGCTCAGGTTTCCGCAGATATCTGTGTCGTAAGTTAGACCCAAGGCGGCGATCACCTAGACTAAGTGCACATACAGAAATAGAGAAGTCTAAGAGACATTTCATCTGGTCGATACCAATAAGTCATTTGCAGAATAATCCCAGGAAACATTCCAGCTTCGGCTGTGAAAAGGATTAGTGGAATTCCATCGATATATACTCAAGTAGCTCATACCTAGGCCTAAGAGAAATCTCGTTGCGTATAACCCTTCTTTATTCTTGACGGCAACATGACACGCCAGCATGATTCCCCATGTAACCATCTAGAACGCTCGTTGTTAGATTTGGTTTAAGATGACCTTCGAGATGTCCGCGTCTTCCATAACGGGCCAAGCGGGAGATATGGTGCACAAGAGAACTTACAATTCTCGACTGCCAGTGTGAAGGAGAGAATCTCTTAAGGAGCAAATTTGAAGGAGCTTCTCCTATGATATATGGTATCTATTTGATGGTGTAAGTCGTCATCGGTGCTTCGGATCTGGTTACCCCTGAGCTCACATAGTACAAGACAGTGACCAATGCGTATTCATCGGATGTCAATCCCAGCTGTGTCATGATATTCTGAGAAGTCCCTCTATTCATAATACGAGCGTTCGAGACCTTTTAGCAAATCAGCAATCCCTAGGGGTAAAGAGAGGGTGTTGTTTTGGAACCAACATTGTCTGAGTCCAGGTTCTTGAACATGAAAATGATGGAACACAACGGCATCAGATGCCAATCAATACGCCGAATGAGCTTCTTCTCTTCCTCCGCGGTCAGCGCCGTCCGTGCTCGCATCCGCTCTGCATCGTAGCCATCAATGGTGTCGTCGCCGGATACATTGTCAGTTATCTCGCCTCTCCGAGCGTGGTGGAATCCGTCGTTGACGCTGCTACTAGAGCTAGAGTCCACAGCCGCCTCAGACGACTTTGTCGCCGGTGTCTTCGAGCTTGACATATTATGATGAGCCAATCGCCTGCAATATAAACTAGTCGGCGAGTTACTCGAGCAATTTGACCATGTCGTCAATTCAACGTGACAACATTACAGACACACGATGACTTTTAAATCGAGAAGTAAGCGAACGAGCAACGGGAGGTATCAGCAAAGACCCGCCAATGAACATGGAATCATTGCCCGCTATAATTACGAATCTCTACATATAATTCTGCCAAGTGACAATACTAAGCCCAATGGATGATACCTACTACCATATTGGCATTATTAAGTGTCCTAGATAAAGCAAGCGTGCTACTACGCAACTATATCATCCCGTACAATATTCTCGCTATCATCAATACCCACGTGGTGAAATTACACCCCGGGAGCCCCTCCGATAATATGACAGAGAGTGGGAATTGGGGTTGTGAGCTCTCGACCGATCAGAGCGCGTCCCCCGAAATTCGTCATCGGCCGGGATGATCACGAATGCGCCTAGCTCGCACCATTGCCCGCGAACTACGCCAAACTGACAGAATCCGGTAGCTTGGAACCGAGAGCCCCTCTCTTTGGCCTCTCGGATCCTAGAATCGATTTGGAATTGATGTTCGTAACTATATCACGCCATCGTGGAGGTGGTCGGCATCGGATCCGATGCTGGCGCGGCTATGTCATGCATAAAGCGAACCGTATTTCCGGGTCGCAGTGATTGTGTAAAGCTACGAGGATATCGATTACGAATTTGGGTTATAGCTAGCTAAATTTGTGATATATACAAGGCATTAAATAAAGATGGCGACCGTTGCTACTAGCGTTATTCAGGGGAAGACGGATCTACCGACTTATCACCAGATCCCAGAAACGAAATATGAGCGTAAGTGGAAACTGCTATGTATAGGTACTTATATATGAAGCTTCATATGCTGATACAATGCTATACAGTTGACTGGGCAGATCTTGTTACGTTGGACCTCTCCCAATTTGACCAGCCAGGTGGGAAGGAGAAGCTAGCAAAGCAGCTGTTTGAAGCCATTCAGAAAATCGGCTTCTTTTATATCATCGGCTTTGGCCTGACTCAGGAGCAAGTTGATCGCCAATTTGCTATCGGCAAGGAAGTATTCCAACTGCCAACCGAGGAAAAACTGAAGTACCGCGCGGATCTTGAGAATGGGGGCTACAACGGCTACAAGCCGCTCGGTCTTCGCGTAAGTACCTCCATTTCGGTATGGCAAGTCGACTTTATAGCTCATATACCAATAGGAAGTAAAACCCGGCGTCTATGACAACACCGAAATATACAACATCCCCAAATGGATTCCCGCGTTTGAGCGACCGCACCCGGAAGTCATCAACAAGAACAAGCAAGAAATCGAGACGTTCGCGCGCCACATCAACGACAACATCGTCGGCAAGCTCCTCGTCCTGTTCGCCATAATTCTAGAACTGCCAGAGGACTACTTCCTACAGAGGCACCGCTATGAAGAGAAAAGCGACTGTCACCTGCGGTACATGAAGTACCACCATCGAACTGAGGAGCAGAACCGCATCCTGGAAAACGTGTGGGTGAAGGGGCACACGGACTTCGGCAGCCTAACCCTGCTATTCCGTCAGCCGGTCAGCGCGCTCCAGGTCCGGACGCCGGAGGGGCAGTGGAAATGGGTCAAGCCATATCCGCAGAGCATCACAGTGAACCTAGCGGACTCGCTGGAGTTTCTGACTAACGGGTTCCTGAAGAGCAGCATCCACCGTGTTGTGGCGCCGCCGCCGGACCAGGCAGATATCGATCGTCTGGGCGTTCTGTATTTCGTGAGACCGGAGGATAGCCTCGAGCTGCGACCTGTGGTGAGCGATGTGTTGAAGCGCCTAGGATACGATAAGACTACCGATAATAGTGCGGTTGGTATCACTGCGGGCGAATGGGTGAAGGCGCGTGTCGCGAAGGGTGTTACTAAGGATAAGCCGAGGAGTGATGTATCTGAGCAGCCGATTATCGGCGGGAAAGCAGCTAAGTATTATGATTAGGTGTACTTGACAGATATCCATGAATAGCAGTACAGTTTTGAATCTATATTGATGTGTCGCGATGAACTCGTTCTGGCTGCTTCCTGGTTACTTCGTGTATAATGGTTCAATTGATCGCTTTACGCATCGTCATTGATATACTGATTGTATACCTCTGGGTAAAACTTCTTTCCGTTTTCGCGATGGCTGCGCACTTTCGTCCGTAACTGTGACTCTCCCCACGTATCGTACTTGCCCTTCAAGAAAGCAGAGTCGATCGCATGTCCCTCCTCAGATTCGTTGCTAATGCCAAGGGCGCTGAAATGCGATTTCAGGGTTCCGGTAGCCTCAGATTTCGTTAGATTTCGCCGAACGCCCTGGAAGAACGGCACACTGTAGCGCTCCTGCGGACCAGAAAGTACTCGGTGCGTTGTCGCTTTGCATATGCCATTGGTCACTACTTCAAAAGCTTGACCTATGTTGACCACGAAGGTGCCGGGAACTACGGGGACATCTACCCAGTCCCCTGTCTTATTAAGAACCTGCAGCCCTTTTACTTCAGGAGGGGAAGCTTGGAGTAGGAACGTCCACCATCCCGAGGAGTCTTTGTGAGGACCAACACCCTGCTGCGAAATGGCTGGATCATCAACGGGCGACGCTGGGTAGTGTACCAGTTTTAAGCGATGTTGGTCCGATAGAAATGGCTGAAAAGTTCCTGGCGAGAGCGATAGAGCCTGGGCGACTAGATCTAAGAACCGCTCTCCTAGCCCCGTGAGCTCCTTTATATAGGCTTCTACTGTAGACCGTAGTTCCGGACGCCCTTGTGGCCACTGGGACTATTAGAGTTGTCTCCTAGTTCAGCCATTGCATTGCGTACTGACCTGGTTGGGACCTCGTAGCCGTTCGTAAAGCGGGAGGCCGGGGTGCCAGGTCGCTGTCAACTCTGTAGCGAACTCAAACTGCTCTCTTCTGTCTGTCTTCCCGCCGGTCTTCTCGTTGCCAACACCACTATAACCAAGAAAATGAGGCGAATTCTCTAGCGCGACGGACTCTTTGATATCATCTCCCAACTCGAAAAGAGCAGGGAGTGCATTTACCAACCCGTCAATGACTGCTTCTGGGACACTGTGATTGGTCACATATAAGAATCCAACTTCGGTTAAAGCATATCGAAGACTTCTCAACAGGTCGGGCTTAGCTGATTCGCTATTCGCCTGCGAGAGGTCTATTATCGGAATCTCGCGAAATGAAGTCGTCATCGTCTGGAGTTTGCGCAGTAAGATGTTCGCGACCCGGAGAATTTGTTCTAGTGTGAAGAACCTGGTATAAGACCTTGAGTCCGATGAAGGAGGTTTAGGTAAATGAGTCTCTTGGCATGTCAACCTAATATGGTCGAAGTCTGAATCACGCCATTCTAACCATCGATCGCAACGTCTCTCCAAGCCAACTTTGGTTTGGTCTTCTCCGCATCTTCAGATCACGTGCCGTAGAACATGAACAATATGAGAAATATATACTGTAGAAATATATAGGGGTATATTAATAAGATAATTGAAGGTTTTCTTGATTAAATATGTCACTTATTTAATCGGGGGGCCCTTTCGGGATCTCTCCAAAAGAGACAGGCCTCGCGGCGAATATCATCCGCCTCAACTTTCGTATCGCCGGGTTGTATGACGAGCTGGAGCGCTGGTTTAGAGTCAAGCCCATATCCCTCAGGCTCATATTTCGGCCACTCGGGAGCACCTGGATACCTGTGTGTATTCGGGTCACCAGTCGTAACGAAACTAGATAGGTAGCCATGGTGAACACGTCCAATTTCTGGGTGTTGCACTTTAGGTTCGGGCCAAGTGTATCTCCCGTCGGCAGCGTGCGGAATGCCTCGCCAAGATGCGAAGCTATTATTAGTGTTGAATCGAGCTTTCCAAGTTGGTATCCCGGCTAGCGACACTCTATATGCTGTCTCTTGCCCAGGACAGATATATCCAAAGTCGCTCCAGGCAGCAGCTAGACGAGCGTACTGTATTCCTCTCGGAGAATCTTTGAACGGCGACATCGCATCTGTCGCTGGGTCTGGATAAAGACTTTCCAGTAGCTTGAGATCTTCGGCGTTTAAGAGCGGGGCGGTGATACGCATATAATTCAAAAACTCGTCGTTTGTCTTCATGTTTCCTGGCACCGTGAACCTTCCCTCATCGGTGACGGTTGTGGTGAGTGTGGGCACGTGGAAGAAAGTCTCGTCGTAACCAGACTGAGAACCAAACTTCTCCAGCATAGGACCTCCTTGCGTCGGTTGAAATGGCCATGTGTTATTATACCCTGAATCAGCGTACAACTTTGCACTAATCTTTCTGATATCGCTGACTGGGGCCGAGCGTAAGCAAGTCAGCGCAGCTGCGTTGTTATCGATGGGACAACGAAGGAATTTCATAAACTCTTCAAATTGTCGGACGTATATAGGGTAGGTGGCATTAGGAAATGCTCGTGCAGTGACGGAACCAGATTGGAGAATGGTTCTAGCAAAATAGGGTGACCCGGCGTCATCGCCATAGTTATGGAAATAATGGATGCCTACGGAATGCGCACCGGCGGAACGGCCGCCAAGAGTGATGGCTTTTGGGTCGCCTCCAAAAGAACTGACATGCTTCTGTACGAAATGCTTCAGAAAGAAGTACTGGTCTCGTATACCAAGATTGAGAAGACCTTCCTGGGCGAAAAGTGCGGACGGGAGAGAGCCGAGGGAATTGAGGCGATAGTGGAAGCTAATGACAACTAGTGGTGCCTTGGATGATGCGACAAATGCGGCTCCGTCTAAACTCTTACCGCTACCAATGTTGAAACTGCCACCATGGATATACACAAATACGGGGAGCTTCTTGCTCAGTGGAACGCCCTGCGTTCGGTATACGTTGAAATTGAGACACGCTTCCCCCTGGGCCTCTATGTTGACAAAATTAGGATCCTGGATACATGCTTTCCCGTATGTCGTGGCCGCCTTCACACCATCGAATGGAACCGGCCAGTTGATGGGTCTGAAGCGGCCTTCACCCACGGGTTGGGTTGCATAATCGATGCCAAGCCAAGCATCCACGGGATTCGGAAGCGCGACACCGCTGAGCGTAGTGTTCACAGCCCTTCCGACGAATTTCCCATAACCTTCGAGTGTGATTGGAGTTTCTTTAACCAAAAAAGCCCTTGACGTATCGGCCTGACAGACCCTCAATACAGAACATATCCGATCTGATAATCTCGTCGTACTGTAAAAAGTCCGGCTCCAGAAGAGCGCAAAACATATTACGACGAACAGGGCCAGCCATACGAGCCTCCTGATGTAGATCGCCATATTATTACGATTAGATATTGTAAGGAATAAAGCACGGCAGCCCCAGACTCTCAGACTCAGGAAACTCTCAAGGTAAGGGATTCATGGCGCTATCTAGATTTCGCGTTTACCCCTGAAGCTTACGTGAGAGCTGAAAGTTGAGAGATAGCGCGCCCCGTACGCGATCAAGGAGTTCCAACGCTTTCTATTCCCAGACAAGGGTAAATTGTACCTGCATATCCGGCTTGTATGATGTAATAGAATTGATGAAAGGTCGATAGCCTGTTAATATGAATGAGGCTGTGCATGTGACTGTACGCAACATAGGGCCGAATGCCTCTGCGGCTCGTACGAGTGGCATCTTAGTCACCCGAACGAGGACATGGTGGGGGAATGCTACCTAAATGAGTAGAGGATTGGGGGACCCGGGGGACTTTACCAGGTCGGTGGAGATGTGGCTTGGGCTCTGACCTGTACGCCAATACGCTTATACGCTGACTTGTACGTATCAGTAGGGGTCCTCAGGGCTAACAGAACTAATAAATGCGTATAGCGCGTAAGAGCTAAACAATTTAACTATGTGTGTCTCTTCACGAGTTTATAGGATGCGGAGAAAAGGGGGAAACTAGGTAACGGAATACGACCTACATACATACCTGTATGTATACTAGGTATATATCTTGTATTATTAATATGTTGATATTTCGATGTTACTTCTTATACCGAACATATACGCGTATAATCGTCGTACTTCGTATATGTACGCTAAAAGTCATCGCAGTGTAGGCGATTGGTCGGGGACCCTAGCGTCCCCGGATCTGCCGCGTCCTTTAACAGTGGCTTAGCACATGCTGAAGATTGCGAAGACTGCGAAGACGACCCTGGCAGCCCTGGGCAAATGTCAAATTGCCATTCCCCCCCACTTCCGTCCTCTAATGCAAGCCAATCCCGTCTAGGCCTTTCTGCAATACTGCGTCGAACCTTTGGACAACTCTTCTGTTCGGAATCCGGGAACCCGACGACTTGATTGGGATTGCCTTTACATCTTTTTCGATGGCTTCATTCATATGCCCTTACAGACGTAATCGTTATACTGTTGGCCGGCGGTTATGATCTTGCGTGTGTAATAATGCCTCCAAGAAGATCCCATAAGAAGTCTCGTGCCGGATGCCGAAGATGTAAAGCCAGAAAGATCAAGGTATGTAATTCCCTACGTAGCCTGACGTAGTCGTAGAAAGAGAGCCGCGCAAACCAATGGGCACTAACCGCGTGTAGTGCGACGAAGTTCATCCTCGTTGCGGGAACTGTACCAAGCATGGCGTCGCTTGCGATTTTGAACACCCTGGCATCGTCGACTCCCTTTCACCAGTCGAGACGGCCACCCCGCGTCCCTCCACATCCAGTAATTGCGATAGCCCGTCAACAGGCACCCTTCCGCCAACGCCTTCCGTAGACCCGGGTACTCCCCTCCCATTATACCGAAATCCAGAGCCTCTTCCCTTGACAGCCAAGTCTACTAGAAGTAGTCGCATGATGGAACTGAAGCTGCTTCACCACTATACGACCATTACCTGTGAAACTCTAGCCATATCTTCGCCGGTGAGCGAAAAGATATGGAGAGATACGGTTCCGAATCTCGCTTTTACCGGTGCCAATTTTCTGGCCGATGCGCTGCTAGCCGTCTCTGCTTTACATCTACGATCTCATGCTCCGCAGGACCAGGAACTAATACGCGCCAGTCACTCATATATGGCTTCTACCTTATCGGAATATGGTGCAAGTTTAAGTAAGGGTATCAATGAGTCGAACGCCGAAGCGCTGTTTCTTACCGCCGCCCTCATCGCCTTCCAATCTACGGCATCTCGCATATTTACTCGGGACGATAGTGGTGATCTCAAGGATCGATCGGACGGGTATGCTCTACCGTTGTCATGGTTCCACTCCTTTCAGGGTGTCAAGGCTGTGGTGGCTTCTAGCTGGCAATGGCTACGGCATAGCGGGATAGTGGTTCCGATAATCGAGTCGCAGCCAGCCCTCAACCTCGACCTCTCAGGGCAAAACGCGAATTTCTTTGGACATCTTTTGAACGGGGTTGAAGAAGAGGCACTCAATATGGACGATGATCCAACTACCCAGATGCTTACGCGCCAGGCATACCAACACGCCGTCGCCGTACTCGACTGGGCTCATAAGATACCCCACACAGGGGCCCCCCTCGTTTTCCTCGCTTCCGTTTCGCGCCGCTTTGTAGAGCTACTTGAAGCCCGCCGCCCTCGTGCTCTTGCTATCCTTGCTAGTTACTTTGGTTTGCTCAAATGTCTCGATGGTGTCTGGTGGCTAAAAGGAGTATCGCGCCGCGAAATAATGGGCATCGTATCCCTATTCGACCCAGACGACGATGAATGGTGGCCGCGTCTGCAGTGGCCCTTGCGGATCGCCTTATATGAAGGAGATATTATCCCGCCGGACGTCTGGGGCGCGGACTGGGCCGCCGAGACGATGCTATTAAACGAGGCCAGCCAAAATGGCACATTCATAAGCCATATCGAACTTCTCAGTCAGATGTTCTCCGCCATGCAGAATTCAACCGTTATGCCGGACGCTGTCGACATTATCACACATCAAACGATTCTACGAAACCAGACACACGGGCCACATGGGCTACTCCAGGGCAACGGACATTCTCCCCACTGAAAATCCAAAAGAGCTACACTTACTTCTATGAAGCACCGTTAATCCGGGCTCAGGCAGCCCGAGTAGTGATACACTCTCCTCTCTAGACCATCATTCGGCTATCGAATACCGCATACTTTCTTCGATTTCTAGGATGTATATCGCAACCGCGGATTCGCTCGCTACGGTGTTTAGGGTATTTATAAGGCTAGCGTATAAAGGCGTCGAGTCTATTCGCTACTTCAAGAGCATATGCTTCTTCGCCGGGATGCCACACCCGAGAGATGTACCATTTGAGGGACACCGACTGTCCCCATCGAGATGAGTTGTTCAGGATTCTAGAAGCTGTTAATAGTGGCTAGAGTCACACCCCACGCGTCATACCAATCTAATCAAATCTATGTGGGGAGGATCAGTCGAACATATTGAGGACACTAGCGTATACATACGCGCCAACGAGGCCGTACGCCATACTAGGGCAGCGGATTAAGTGAGCATAGCCATACAGTTGGCTATTAGCCGTATTCTTATACGACACCTGTAGTTCTAAAATAGCTACTACGAAATATGCGTACCTATACAAAAGATAGAAACGCAAAACCCTTAAAATAAATATAAATAGTAATGTACGATCTTGAAACGAACTGATATTAGGCCGTTGTGTTCTCGCATATATCTCGCTACTAACAGTGCAAGTCTCGACATGATAGATACATATAGATCGAGTGTTACCTAGGCTAAGTAGCCGTACCTACCTAGTAATTATGAAACGACTTATGATAGAGCCTGCAGCCATATGGATTGTACATAACGAGCATTCAAGCCGCTCCCCACTGTGGCATTATCGAAGCTAGTATAAACTATTCAGGACTGATACCCTAATCTTCAATAATAACCTTACTCCGGGCATGGATACACAAAAATCTCGGCAGGCTCTCGGAAGATGCGGGGCACGAGGTTAGGATCCGGTGCGGCGGCACGGCGGGCGCCACAACGTCTAATAGGTCGGTCGTAAACCAATAAGCAGGTCTAGTTAAATTAATTATCTTACGGATATAGAAGTCGTTCATAGAAGGAACGTGGAAAGAGAAATCTCTTAATTTCCAAGGGAAAGCGAAGCTCTAAACAGCGACTAAGGATGTATCACGAAAGGGACTGTCTAGCCTCATGTAAGGTGTTCCCAATGGTCTGTTCGGACCTAAACTGATTACTACTAAGTAGCCTAGACGGGTCTCCGGACAAGCCAATACCCAATGGCGAGAATCCTGTTAAGTCTCAAGCTGCGGGATGCAACTGTGCATAGACGGCTAGTAGTAACCCGAGTAGCCCCAAGGTGGTTAATGGTTACAGAATAATGCCAGAAGCCCCACTATTCTCGTCCTTCATACGGCAGATCCGGACTTAGTGCAACTCTTCCGAATAGTTTATCATAACGTATGATGGATGTTCTAGAAAGATTGTAGAGCTACCCCGCTCTCGGTAGTTTACCGTTACAACGTGGGGGGATTTCCGGTAACCGCAGTTTCTCCTCAATGAATTATAGTAGGATTCAGAGGTTGGAGAAGGTTAGTTTAAGTCCATCACTACCTAACCTCGTTCTAATAGACTTTGTTCTGATTGTACCAATATAGATGCCACTTATAGCTAGAGCTGCTACTTCAGCCAGTCGGGCCTTGTTGTCGAATTCTAAGCATTGCATTCTTCGTTCCCGTTATAGAATCCCAGCTGTCACGAGACCATATTCTACCATGCTGCAAGGGTGCGTGTTGAAGGACGCTTTCCTCAAGAATGAAACCCCTAGCATGGGGGTTTGGCAGACATTGCCTGGCCAGAATGTTTCGAGGATATTGGCACGAGCTGGCGTAGACTGGGTCATGGTTGACTGCGAGCATGGGAACATGGATGGTACGAGCTTTTACCCGTCTAAGCAGAGGAGTTTAGATTGAGTCAAAGTGTTCGTTATAGAATAGGTAATATGGAAACAAGCTAATAGCCATCTTAGACGCCGCGATGCATGAGGCTGTCCCGGCCATCGCTAGTTGTGGAGTCAGTCCCCTCGTGAGAATCCCCGATATGCAGGGTTGGATGATCAAGCGTAAGTCTAGCAGTTGAACGCAATAAGTTAATGTGGCTAACGCCTATAAAAGGAGCGCTTGATGCCGGGGCACATGGAGTAGGTTACCAGTGAAACTTCGCCTCGTCCTTCGACGAGAAGCTGAGAACAAACAACGCTAACGAGATAGATTCTTGTTCCCCTGCTTCGCTCTGTTGACGAGGCGAAGAAAGTCGTCGCCGCAGCCAAGTTTCCTCCCCAGGGTCAACGAGGATTGGGATCCCCATTCAGCATGGAGCGTTTCAACCCAATCCCGACCATGACGGAATACTTGCAACACGCCAACGAGTCGCTTCTGACTATGGTACAAATAGAGACCAAGGAAGCTCTCGACGCGGTTGAGGAAATAGCCGCCGTTCCAGGCATCGATGTCCTCTTCATAGGCCCGTTTGACTTGGGGAACAATATCGGTTACCCCATCTTGAATGGGGTTATGCAGCCCGAGTTAGAACAGGCTATTGATCGGATTCTAGAGGCGACTAACAAGGCGGGTAAGAAATGTGGTTTCTTCGCTACAAGCGGAGAGCAGGCTAAGCAATATGCCGATAGGGGTTTCCATATGATAAGCGCTGCGCTCGACACGACGTTATTGCAAGCTTCTTTGGGCGTGTCGCTGAGTGCTGCTCGAGGACAGCAAGCGCCGAAGGCTGGTGGTCGATACTAATGCCCGGACCCCGGAAGAGACGATAAGGCCTACCATTTCACTACCCTCCTCAGAGTAAATAGAGCTGTGGACATGATATAGCTGATGACCCTGTCCGTAAAATAATACATACATGTATGTAAATAGAAAAGATCATTATAATCTCTATTATATTTCGAGGTTGGTAACTTCAAGCTTTCTCGACGAGATCCATCTTTGCTTCCACTTCGTCGGTGGTGAATCGATGCATGAGTTTAACAGCTTTCGAAGCTGATTGGGGATGTTCCTCAGGGGCTGAAGACTTGCTTATATGGATCTATAATATGGATGGGTAAGTATTCAGCTAAATGGTAGATTTTCCCCATAAGAAATTCCCCTCAGCCCATTTACATACCACAGGGACATCAAATTCATATAAATCCCGCCATCTAGGTTTTGAATCAGATTTAATGATATCAATCTCTTTAAATTGAAAAGGCCGAGTATCCCAGACATCGGAGAGGACTGATCTAGCTTGCGTACAGAGCCCACAGTTTTCACGGGTGAAAAGCGTGATCCTGCAGGTCTGAAGCAATCTGGATGTAACTCGCATACTGACTGACACTTGGTATCTCAGAATGGAGTATAAAATACAACATAAAACGATTCAAAAGGCAGCCCTATGATATATGAGAAGAAGAGATCGTACGATTCAAATATCAAATCGTATGGTCAGCCCTTGCTCGTGTGGCATCACAATGCAATGAGGCGGACGGCCTGCGGGGGGTAGAAATGAAGGCTACGCGCATCCATCACTTTTAATGGATATACCTCTTTATAAGCATATCGTGCTGCTTATGTGGATCAATTAATTTGTGGTGTGCTACCCCGCCAAGTGGGGTGGAATTCTGCCGCAGCCGCAAACGCAGTACAAATTAATGGAATTCTTGCTTCCCCACAGTCTTCTTTTCTTTCCTCTCCTCATACTTACCTTGCTCTGAGAATCATCGCTCAAGAATGGCGATTCTCAAGGGGAGAGGCCTGCATTGCACAGCGTGGAGTCGATCTTCTTCTATTGTCCCTCGTGGATCATAGAGAGTATAATTTTTGCTGGTTCTTTTTCTCTTCGTTTTCGTTATGATCGGCGCCTGGACGCGTCGCCATGAGGAAGATGATTTAAGAATCGTATTGGTATATCCCTGTATACCGTATAAGAACCCAATTAAACAACTGTACGTCATAACCATCCAACCATCAAGAGCTACTGTGTGGGACTTTTGCAAGGGAAAGTACAAAGCTCCTCGAAAGGGAAAGCGGTGAAACAGCTCAAGGCTCTCGCAGCTTCCACCAGCTTCACCTGCAAGACTTAAGGTAATACTTATCTCTTTTAGCTGGGATTTCGCGATTATGATTATTCACTTGTTCCTTGCACCCTCGGATACGTCCTGAAAGAATAACACACACCGCCAGACCAATTGGATATACTCACATAGCACATAGGAGATATCCGAGTCGCATTTCCTTCTAAACAAAGCACGTGTGTAACTTAGGTCCCAGCGCCCAATAATGGCCCAGAAGTGTGTCCACAAAGGTTGTGGCAAGGTCTATAGCGATCCGGATGAAGTCTGTGTCTACCATCCGGGTCCTCCTGTTTTTCATGAAGGCCAAAAAGGTGGGTTATCTAGGTAGTCGAGTTGAATAATAATAACGTATGCGCTAACACGATCTCGGCTACATCCAGGTTGGAAATGCTGCAAGCCAAGGGTCTTGACCTTCGACGAGTTCCTTGAGATCCCGCCTTGTACCGAGGGAAAGCATAGCACTACAGACCTACCTCCTGAGATCGAGAAGAAGCCACCTCAAAACCTTGAAAGCAATTCGACTTCGCAATCTCTAGCTTCAAAGCTAGCCGAGGCTGTATCAGCAACACCCACTCGGGCGCCTCTCACACCCCAACCAGCCCCTACCGCTCCACCTCCACCACCGGAATCCGAAGATGACGAGCCATCCCTCGAGATTCCAGATGGCAAAATATGTCGTCGGAAAGGCTGTAACGCAGCCTACAAGAAGGGTCAAGCAAGATCAGACGATGAGAAATGTGTCCATCATCCAGGTGCCCCGATCTTCCACGAGGGTAGCAAGGGATATAGCTGTTGCAAACGACGTGTGCTGGAATTTGACCAATTCATGAAGATTGAAGGCTGTAGAACATCGCCCAGACACTTGTTCATCGGATCAGGTCAACAGAAGGGCAAGACCCCGGCAGCAAATACTTCTACAACGACGAGCGGCGAGGAACTGCTTGAAACAGTGCGGCACGACTTCTACCAGACGCCATCGTCGGTAATAGCATCTTTCTTCCTCAAGAAGATCGACAAGGAGAAGGCAACAGTCAAGTTCGAGTCGCAAACCCTTGTACTCGATCTACCCACAAGTGATACACAACCCAAGCGTTACAAGACCGACGTTCCCTTATTTGGGAAGATAGATACGGAGAAGTCCACGTATAAGATCCTAGGCACGAAACTCGAAGTGAGCTTGTACAAGGCGGACGGTGCGAGCTGGCCGGTTTTAAGGAGTGACGAGCGATTAACAGGCGAGATCCTGCAAGTCGGACGGGCAGGTCGCGTATAGCCAAGGCAGCCAGCTATCCTGAACAAAACAATTGGCCATACAAACCCAACACTGCCTCAATTCGTTACTTGAATTCGTGATCAACAGCATAGTAGCCTCTAAATACTAAGCACTTTAGAGAAATGTCCGTAGTACCGGCATATCTACAACCCCCATGCTAATCCCTGCGCAGATCCCAGCCCCTCCATTATCTAGGTGTACGTCAAGATGGCTACCAATCCCTCTACCACCATTTCTCCTAACAATTAAGACCTAAGGCTTAATGTAGTTCTCGAATCTTACAAGCAGGCGACATAGTCAAGCGGAGTTGTCCGTAAACATTAATGGTTAATATGAAGCCAAGCTTGGCAATCGATTCTCAGAGCCAAGAGTATCTCTAGGATGAGTTTCATCCAAATAGCCTTTCCCGCTATAGCCCCTTGGCACGACGCGCAAACATCTAAACCAAGCTTTTAACCCAAGACCTTCAGCAAGTCTCTTTTCTCGTAAACTATGAGATCGGTATAGCAATGGTTCAGTAGACAAGGCTATCTATCCGTCACATTTTCGCCAATCTGGACCCCTACTATTAAGAACAGTCTTGTATCATAATCTAGTCGACGCTGTGTTGGAACTCCCAACTACGTCGGGCTATTACCTGACCTTATAACAGCTAGTTGATACTTCAACATGAAGATAAACTTATGTTAATCTAATACTACTATCGTCCCTTGATCTTGGCTGAGTAATAGGATACCGAATATCAAGCTGCAACCACAAGTTTCGATCGCCGGCATAGCCACGCCAGCACCCCATCTCGGGGCGATCTCATCTTGGCAATCTATATATCTCCACTTGAAGCCTATCCGCATATGCCGCACGCCTACTTGTATATACACAGTTTGCTAGAAGCTGTTTGCGTCACGGTCCACTGCAGAATTAGGAGATCTTCTCGATCTGGGGAAGATACAGACACGTGCTCGTGTTCCAGTTCCGCCAAATGCGCCGTTTGTGCCACGTTCTCGCTAGCGATGGTGATCTGGGGTTGTGTAATACGGCGGAATGGGAATATTTCGTGTAAGTTGAGACGGGTAGTTGTGGTCGGGCATGGGAACCACATTTGCTAGCCAGCGAAACTAGAATGTCAGCAACGCCTAGACGTGGACGGTCGCCTGTGATTGTACATAGCATAACAGTGAAAAATAAGAACTTATTCAAAACCGATTAAATTAGGCCCATAAGTCTATAATCTAGATCCAGTCTAAGTAAACACCACCAAAAATCACGACCCAATCACCGGGAAGGGACCTTCATACGCCATCAATCGGATGATTGTCTTGCCATCCGAGACCCCCACGAACGACGGCCACTGCTTCACGCGTTCATCATCGCCTACATCCATAGCGAAGTACAGGGCTTGGTCGTCTTTCCCAGCTTCTAAGGCGTTGGGGTCTTCGACTTGCTCGTCTTCCGGCTTAATACTATTACTGTAGTAGAGGAACGAGAGTCAGTATTTAATCCGTATACGTGTATGTATGCATAGATCCCTTGAAAGAAAAGGTCATAGAGAGTGTGTAGAAAAGAGTAAAGGTAACTCACGCCGAGGAGGACGTAGTCCTGGTCCCCTTCTCCGCATCATCGGAGACATCGCTCGCCGCTTTCCGCGCGTGTCTATGTGCCCGAGCCCGTTTGTAGAGTTTTCGGAACACGACGTGGATGACATGGCCGAAGCCCGCGACGACAAGAACCGGAGTACCCAGTGCAAGAGCCCAAAGTCTAAGTGAGATATGTTTAGTAGTTACTCGATGTGAAGCGGGAGGGGAAGCCATACGGCATTCGGACGTTACTCAGATGGTGCCACAGCGCGAGATTGATACCGAGAATAGCCATCTCGGAGCCTAGCTGCAGCATCGTCCAGGTAGACCAATACAGCGACATGAGGTCCTCTCCGTCGCAGAACTGCAGCGCAAGCAGGGCGAAGACTTCCATTACAAGAAGGACGGCAGCCATTAGGAACAGTATCGTGCACCAGACAAGACCGAGCTTGACCTTTTTGCGGAACACGTCCCCGCTGAACCCTGGTTTCTCTCGGTACCTCATTATTCTGTGATAATCATCAATATGGGTTATTACGGGAGGATTGACCCATCTGTTACGTACGACTGGTATATCCACGACGACACGAATAGGATGCAGATCACGAGGAAGAAGAACGTCCAGTATAGACCGTCGAAGTGGACTCTATCCAAGTCGGCGGCGAAATGGGCGTAATGCGGACATCTCACAGGATCGGTGGGTGTGAACTGGCCACCCATTATACCGTCGATATTGATCGCCAACTAGGTAGATAGGCTGCGTATGGGAGAAGCTGATAGTAAGTAGCAACTACAACAAACGAGGGGGATTTCCATTGTTGATATATAGGTACATATGTAGATATGGATTTTTCGACGGACCTAGGTGCCAAGCGGTTACTCGCAGATCTGGAGCGGGTATCTACATCTCCAGAGCATTGGGACTGACGTCTTGAAGCCTAGGTGCATGCTGCTAGAAGCGATAAGTGAGCAAACAGCGAGTCGTAACATAGGTAGCTGAATATACAAGAGGACTCCATCTTGTGGATATGATGGATATGGTAACTAGCGCCAAGCGCGTCTAGGGCGTCCAGACTCTATTCTGCGCATAGCAGTCCCGAGTCATGACGATTTAGGAGTTTCTGTGTTAGGCACTGCACGCAATGATCCGTGGGATCTTCGTGCCTTGTCACACTGCTCTAATGCCCGAATTGTGAAAGTGGTCGGTGAAATGGATATCTTATTGGAGACCGAGGCGGGAGGCTGAGCGTGGAAAGCCGCATGGCTAGTATCCCGTTAGAGCAAACTCAATCGCAATAAGTTTACCAAGATCTCTTATTTATTTGATCCCCACTGTTTGTACAGAAATATGTGGCTCTCCTTACTTGCCAACGGCGGCGGAGTGAAACAACATCTTCCACTGATTCTTGGCGAAGATAAGGGTATCCCGAAAATTGGAGTTCTGAGATCAGACAAGAGAATTAGTCTGACTCCTGAATATGGCTGCTTGCGGCCTTGTTTGGCAAAGATCCGTAGTATCCGCAGTAGAATCCGATGCGCATTTCGGTCCACCAGAATTAGATCTTCAAGAGAAAATCCCCGCATCTAGTAGTCCATCCCCTCCATCAATTCGGTTCGATCTAACATCATGCCCTTCTGACCAATATATTCGCGCAGGGCATCCCAATCTTTCCCTTCCTCTTCGCCTTGGCGCCACCTCTCACGGAATCCCCACGCGCAAGCGATCTTATCCAACGCAGCCCTCTCCTCTTCTCTTATCCACCGTGTCCGTAGGGGTGCTCCTGGCGCCCAAGTAACTCGCTTCATCTGGTCGTTTGCTGTCGTCAGCGCGACGACGCCGATAGAAGCCGTGAAACCAACGTAGGCCAGGATACCAGCAAATGCCACGCTTGTCGCAGTACTGCTATCCATTGCAGATTGCAGATCAGAGAAATTGGAAGCCAGTATATACGCTGCAAAGGGAGTTGCTGCAAACGTCCCTACAGGTAGTACCGCATTGCGTAGAAGCTTGTTTCGGATGAAAGCCTTCGTCGCGTAGCTGTTTTCTATGATTCCCACCGCAGCGTCCAGATTCTTAGCCTCAATTGCCGTATCCAGGGCCTTCTCGATCACCTTTGCGTCAATAGCATTTGCTACCTTGTTGGGATTTGGCTTTGCATAGCTGATGGAACCGGAAGCCTCGCGAGGCATGGACTTCGACGCATACATTTGAAGTACTTGAGGGAGTGTTTCCGGCTTGCCCACACGGGCTTGGACCTTGACGTATTGCTCAAGGAGGTCTGGTGTGATGAAGACAGGTGGGTGAGAGACCACCGCGTAAGCAGTCTCCGATATCTTATCGATGATCTGTCTGACCTGTGCTGTTATTACGCCAGCCCCTGCGGGTTCGGAAGGTTTAGAGGCACGAGAACTGTTGGTGCTGTCTAGCGAGAGAAGTTCTGAGGCAGCAGAATCCAATTCATTCACCATATGAGTAATTTGAGGCTGTACAGCATCGTCCATGATGTAATCAGCCACGACTTGGCAAGCACGGAGAGCAGCAGCCACATCTTTCTCCGGGGGTATGCGTGGATTTGAGAGCACTTTTGATTTGCTCTTTTCGAGGTATGTCATCATATTAGTGATAGATGATAATTCCTCACGCGCCGTCTGAGGCGTGTGTCTAATCGTTTTGTCGTCTTTTCCCAGAGTGTTACGCGTATTGCTGGGACTATGTATAGGCTTCCTAGTTGGTAATACCGCGGAGCCTAGCCGGCGCTTCTGTGTTGCTACCGGTCCGGAGACATTATGCCCTATGTGCCGCCGAGAAATGGTAGCAGTCTGAATATTCAATGCGGGCCTTGTCGAGTGTAAACGCTTCCCAATGAGCGAGTCGCATATCTGACACACCGGCCGCTGCTGCGGAACAGCAGCAGCGGGTCGAGACATCGTGACTATAACTCAGTATCCTAAAGGAGACAGAACACGGCGGATGTGATGAATACTATGAGTATGGTGAGGTACTAGAATCTGACTCGAATGCAGAGGTGTCGCGAAGTGAGGTTCAATTAAAAGTCGCTAATTGAGAGAATTGGAGAAATCGGGGTCTACGGGATTGGACAGCTGTTACAGGGGTACAAATCCATCGTTAGAGGAATATTTGCGGCCTATGTTTCTAAGCGAAGTCATCAATTGATTGTATTTCATATGTCTTCCCTCGTCATTGCTGTTTACTTGCCTCTCTAGAAATACCCCTTCCCTGCGTCACGTATGAGTAATGACCTGTAATAGTCATGTATTCAGTGAGATTTTCAATAAACGAGAAACGAGTCACTAGTCTAGTTGTTGGTAGCTGGAAAATAGGATATTTGGGCGATCTGAGTTCAATTATGCAGGTACACAAATTTACGCCGTATTGATCGTTGATTGATCTTATCGTGCTTGTACGGCGGGGCAAGTCTGCGCCACAATGTGACGACAACGCGCGGCTGAAAAGCTTATGACCATTAATTCCAACATCAATTCGCTTCTGCCTCCTAAACATTGATAAGGCATCCGCTAAATTATATCCATTTGCACATTCTTGTCACAGTCTACTTCTTCTTACTGCTTGTTCACGAATGTATACCCGTCGTAATCAGAAAGTAGAGATATACACGTTTAGCTTTATCCAAACTGCCTTCATACCGCCCTTTGCCATATCTTAAGAATTAGGTGCCCGCGTGTGGTGTCGTCCTGTCGAACCCTCTATCGACTTATAGGAATCTCACCGACATAACCTCTCGCATCTTACCCGCTTGACCGAAACCTTCGAAATTGTGAGAGACTCGAAGCCTTCCCTCCAAGATGCCTCCTCCACCTCCCCCACCGCCAATGCCCGGCATGGGAGGGCCACCGCCGCCGCCACCTCCTCCGCCTGGTGGTGCTCTACCTTCGCGGCCGCCCGCGGGTGCTGGTCGAGGTGCCTTACTTAGCGACATATCGAAGGGAAAGTCCTTGAAGAAGACCGTTACGAATGATCGATCTGCCCCTCAGGTAGCGAAGACATCAGGGGGAGGCGGAGGTGGACCTCCAATGGGAGGAGCACCCCCTGTTCCAGGTATGGGAATGGGAATGGGGAGGGGAGCTCCAGCACCTCCCGGCGGCCTCGCACCACCAGTGCCGGGGAACAGAGCGAGGAGCAACAGTGATCAAGGGAGTCGCGATACTGGTGTTTCATCAATGGATTCGGCACCACAGCTGGCAGGCTTATTCGCAGGGGGCATGCCGAAACTAAAGAAGCGCGGTGGAGGTGTAGACACTGGAGGTAAGCTTGTGGGCCTGCTCAGTTTCAAGGGAACAGATTGCTAACCCGAACGCAGCAAATCAAAATGCATCATATCTATCAGATTCCGAAGCATCCCCAACCCCAAAGCCACCGTCGATACCGAGACCTCCCATGGGATCTGCTCCTTCTGTGCCGTCATTACCGGGACGGGCAGTTCCCACGCCTCCGACGGCAGCCTCTCACGCCTCGGTAGCACACCTCAGAAAAACAATCAGCGATGTTCAACGACCAATATCATCTGCGTCAATAGCATCGAAAGGACCTCCACCCCCGATCGGGAAGAAACCGCCCCCTCCACCCGGATCCAGGAAACCTTCAACTACTCCATCTCACCACCACCATCCCCCTCCGTTGCCGGCGTCCCATGCACCACCGCCTCCCCCGTCCTCCGCACCGGCCCCACCAGCGCCGCCCCCTCCACCACCATCATCGGCGCCAGCACCCCCGCCCCTACCATCAGTATCCGCACCGACGCCGCCGCCGCCTCCTCCAGCCGCGGCTCCCAGACCACCCGCTGCACCGACACGTTCGCAGCCCCCTCCCCCGCCTTCATCCGCGCCGCAATCCAACGCACCATCACCCAACATCGCGCTGCAAGCCGCCATGCGCGCTAGCGCAAGCGCAAGCAACGGACGCTCCTCCCCGACGGCTCCTCCGCCACCCCCAACCTCCGCACCCTCACCACCCCCGGCCCCGCGCGACTCTACGCCCTCTTCAAACCGACAGCGCGCAGGCTCGAACCTACGCTCCATGCTCGACCCAAGCTCATACACGCTCGCGCCAACCAACGGGCGGACCAGCAGCACGAGCCCGACGCCAACAAACAGCGGTCTGACATCCCCTCGAGAAGCAGGTAGCAGAGGTGGTGGTGGGGAACGGTACATAGTGCAAGACAGCCGATGGCGGTTCAAAGACGAGTCGGAACTCCCCAAACCCCGACACTTCCACGGCGGGCCGCGCAAGTACCGCGCTGGCCGCGGCAGCAGCGTACCGCTGGACCTGGGCGCGCTGTAGGGCGGCGCGCGGGACGGGTTCGGGCGGAGCGCTAGTGCTAGTGCTGTATCTACGTCCATGTCTATGGCTTCTGTGGCTGGAGCGCGGGCAAGGGTTATAAGGCGCAGGGGCACATTGACGGAGGGGATCCGGGAGGATGTTAGAGAAGAAGAGGAAGCGGCAGTAGCAGCTGGGGAGAGAGGAGGGAGAGATAATAGAGGGAACGAGCAGGGAGAGAAAGGTGATAAGGATAAACAGACGAGGAAGGGGAGTGATGGATGGTTGAGCATCCGGTGGTGAACGTTACGAAATCCCCCGACCTAGCATATCTTATCCGCGAATTGTAGCGGCAGGGTACTTTCGAAGTATAGCAAAGAGACCAGGGAGGAGGAGAGGAAGAGTAAGAAGCTGATACGCAATTCTTCGTGCGTAGGCATACGTTCCGTTCGTATATGTATACTCAGCACGATAGCTCTAAAGCAATACCCCTTGGAGTCCAGTATAATCCAGTCGATACCACACAGATTGAAATCATCCGATACTACTTGACTTCCAACGTAATTCCTTACCTCGTATAAGCTAAAACAAGCCTCCGAACACATTTTCTATCAAGGGCTAGGAGGCCATATACAATAGTCATAGAAGAATATAAAGTGAGGAGCTCTACAGCAGGAGAAACATATTACATTAAAAAGTATGATCAGGCGCGCCAGAACCCACGAAACCTACGACGTCACTACGAAAAGACATCGAATGTATGGGCCATCATCATTCAGCTACGTACGTAACCATCTATCTACGTAATGTAGTCCGCCTGCCTCGACTAATCAGGGCTAGGGCCGTAGCATCCTCGAGGAGCAAAATAGGGGGGAGCAAGAATTACCAATTTGCAATAGCAGGTATGAGAACAACGACAAGTGGATAGATAAGAGTAAATCCACTTGCATGCTCAACTAGTCTCAAAAACACTCTCCATGAGGACTACCTGTCCTTCAGTGAATATAAGGAAGGAACTTTGTTCATAGAAAGGATGGACTCCGGAGTTCAAGATTCAATGAAGCTACCAGTATCCCGCATCCGTAGCGCCAGTCGGGGCATAGAATAGCGAGCTCGCTATAGATGTCATCAGTGGCATACCATGCATCGTGGTGTTCTGATGATTATCCCCCGAAGCGCCCACTCGATCGATCTTCTTGACTACCTCAGTAGCGGATGCGATGAGATCATCGAATACACCGGCTTCTCGGATTTGGTCGACAGACCACTCCACCTCATCGCCAAATTCCAGGTTTCGATTCTGTTGGAAAGCCTGGTTAATCAGCTTTGATTGGACTGAAGCTTCGAACCACACGGGTAGGACACCAAGCTGTTGGTTCCCGGGATGCTGCTTGTATGTCACAGTGATCTTGTCCTCTGTTCGACATACATGGGTGTGGATCATGTCATGTACTTTGCAGATCTCGAGTATGGCTGGGGAAGGTGTAGTGTCTGGTTGGTTTCTTGAGTATCGTGTGACAACGCGAGTTCGTACAAGTAAAATCTCCGCTCGATATGCATTCATGAGCGTAAACTGTAGTTTTGGTACATCATTGCTGGGTCTGTTTTAAAGTTAGAAATATACGGGGTTGGACGTGAAGGTGTATCCTTACATGATGCGCATTTGACTAACGAGGGCCTCTGCGAACTTGGCGTATGTGCCGGTTAGGTCTTGGGACTTTTCAAGAGTAAGTCGGAAATCCCACGAGCGCTTGGGGCAGTATACAAGGAGACTATTCAAATCTCCATCAAGTTGGTAAACTTCGAATGCAAGGTCTTTGCTATCAACTTGGATAGCAAACCTATAATTCTCTCTCTCCTTGGTCTTGGCGTAGCAGATGATCTCGTAGATTGTTTGATGTGAATCGTAAGCCCACATCTTATTCCCATCAGTATCATCCATTGATGCAATGTCATTCGCATCTGCTCTTTCTGCGGTGAGGATCTTGGTGAATACAACATCTCGACTGTTGACGTGTTGCCTGCCTAGGATTATCTTCATATCCTGCAAAGGCAGGGCCTTGTCTACTGCATCGACGCCCCGTACATGAACAAGATCGTCGTTGATATTTGTGTGGTAGAGGCGCCCGAGTTCAACTTTCAGAGATATTTTGCCTGTGAATATTTCTAGGCAACTCATCATTTGAGCAAGTCTTTGGCTCATGGTTTGTACCAACTCGGGGCTCGGATCCTTGTGCGAATGCTAATCATTGAGTGAGAAAAATATATCTCATAGTGTAAGTCATAACGAAACTTACCTGCTGCTCTGCGGTATTGGGGTGGGATTTGCCTGAGCCCTCTGTCTTGGTAGGGGCACATTCTCCCTTCTCCTCGTTCGTCATAGGTCCTTTCACCGGGAGTCCGGACATATCCGTCTCCGATGACACACGGCCAAAGGAGCCTCCATGCCGTAACTTACGCAGGGTGTTACTCGAGTCCGGGCTACTGGAATGGGCCATATTAGCGATTCCCGGCGGCACGGTACATTTGGAAAGATCTAGACGCTGGAGATCTGGAAGCATATCCTTGCGGTTCGGGTTGCCATTTCGTCGCTCTGCAGGCTGCTGCTGAGAAGGATTTGAAGCCTTGTTTCCGCGTGGATACCCAGATCCACGGCGACCGCCTCGCCTACCACCACCCCGTTTCTTGTAATTGCCCCCCTTCCCGGGTTGGGGAGCTGAGTTCTTCTGCTGTGCGCCATACACTTGTTCGGGCGATGCAACGACAGCACTACCAGCCAGACTTGGGTTTTGGGAACGGCGGTTGTAGTTTGGTTCCGACTCTGGAGGCTTGCTTTTGTCATTATGAGAAAGCATCAAGTCCGGTCCCGGTAGCTGAGTAACCCAAGAGGTAACCTGCGGATTTTGGCGGGTGTTAAATGGGGCTGGTAATACCGCATGTTGAACTTCTGGGCTGCTGGGCCGGGGGGATATCGCAGGGACATTATCTACCACGTTGTTGGGTGGTTGGTAGGGATCATCGCGTAGCAAGGTAACAACTACACCTTGCTGAAAAATTGCATCGTAGGTAGAGGCTTCCCGAGTTAGAGGATACAGTGTGCGATCTAAGAAAAAAGTTTTCAACGCCGGCCTCTTTCCATGTCGAGCGTAGGTAAAAACAGCAAGGCCATCCTGCTTTTCCTCCGCGTAGATGAAATGTTCATAGCGCGCGACGGGTTTGGACGGCAATGCCTTGCATGAATTAGATTAAGGACCTTTCCACGATAGCGAATGGAATAACTCACCGCGAACTTGGCTAGAGTATTGAGTTTCTGCTTAGCCAGAGCCAACTTCTCTTGAGACTCTGCCCCAATGTACATAAGCTTATCATTGCTCATTACCATGGAACAACCTGTAAGGCGTTGTAGCATCCCCAGAGAATCGCCGGGAAGTAGATGAGGGATTGTGACCTCTCGCTTCATGAGACCATCCGGCAGGACCCAGGCCTCTCGACAATTGAAAGCTAGTATGTTTTGAGGGGCAAGCGCGAGAGTAACTCCTTCTCTAGTTTGCCTTTCACCAGGAGTGGGCCTATCCTTAGGACGAGTGATCTTGCTGGAGGTCTGTATGTTTGTTAGTAATCGCTCAACCGAGTTGTAGTGCTTTGGAAGCCACTTACTGCGTCGTTGGCAAGCTCGGTTTGGACTATGTTGTCTATGACCGATTGGGAAACTGCCATAACCGCTTCCTCTTGGGATCCTAAACACCGCAACCTCAATGAAGCAGTCTCAACATCGAAAGATATGTGTAATCCCTATGAACACGTTAGAAAACGGTGAAGGTAGAGTGAAACCGAATCGCGGATAAATCAGTGAACTTACGTCAACGCGCCTTTGCAGCTCGCGAGAAAGTTCCTGAAGTCCTTGTGCAGACCAGACCCAGTTGGAAGCCAGTATGAAGTTAGCATACTCGCCCCTCTCGCTGGCCGACGGGGCGTCGATAGTGTCTCTCTCAGCAGCCCACTCAGGGAACTGCTGGCGGATAGCAGTAGCCAGACGTAAGGCTGTGTGGTCATCTAGGACTTCAGACATATTGGATAAGTACTGTGGTATTCCGGATACGTTAGCTTCTCTAGACAATTGGGGGACATATGATACTTGCTCATGAAAATGCTAGTGAACTTGAGACTTGATGGGATGATATCTTTAGTGTCATGTATGCTGCCCACCTTGAGCAGCGTGTATGGGTAGTCAGGATTATGAGGTTGCAACTTGCAACGTCAATCTTCGAGAGGATGAAGATATGGTAGAGTGCGAGAGAGTGCGGATGTTTCGGGTAGTTGGTGACTTATGTGCTGTCCACGAGCCAGACAATCAATCTGAAGATACAAGGTTCAAATTAATTGATGATCCAATGTGAAGTTCCAGGTTGTTTGCTGGGAGCCAAGGTACTAAGGTACTAAGTACCTGTGAAGACACTTGACCTGTCAGATCGAAATTTGGTCTTTTCCCAGAGGATAGTGTCTTCCAAAATGAGGGGATTGGCTAGTAGGTCCGAAGATTCAAGGAATCGGATGCATCCAGAGTCGCGTGGTAGTTGTTTGGGCAATGTGAGTATGGGACAATGTTTGTGTCTTGAGGTAAACAGAGGGAGCATTGAAGATGCACATGTGCACTGTTCATCAACCTTGTGACAGAAC
This sequence comes from Hypomontagnella monticulosa, assembly GCA_902825475.1. NCBI lineage: Eukaryota > Fungi > Ascomycota > Sordariomycetes > Xylariales > Hypoxylaceae > Hypomontagnella > Hypomontagnella monticulosa. Next base: position 4,284,290 of record CADEBF010000003.1, on the reverse strand, counting down.
TATTTTGTGCAGGAAGTCCTCAGGAATCTAATCCAGTTCGTACTGTTGTGACTCCTCACATACCTCAGGCAGAAAATTTGAAGGTTGGTCTTGGCGAGGTCGTTTGAAGTCGTTTGAGTACAGACGTACGAGGATGAAATGATTTGGATGGAGGTAGAAGTGGGATGTAATGGGCAAGTTCTAAGGTTGAAGTAGTTATCCGGTTGCACGGGTAACATTGAATTGAATGTTGATACCTGATGCGAACAACTTGGAAATCGCGTGTTCCTATTACTAGTCGCGATTTCGCAACCTTGGAAACGTCCTCAAATAGCCTTTGGCTCCTACCTTCTTTAGAAACTTGATAGACCAATAAGAGCTGTTGTTAATAACATTGAATGCTTACTGACTCGTCCCTGACTGACTGAGAAGATATCAAATACCAGCTGTGCTTGCCATACAACGTAGTATCCATTGATGTATGTTCCAAGTCTGCTTTGAAATATGGGAAGTTGGGACCGTGACGTTGGCACCAGTATCAATGATCGCAGAAGTGCCTACCTGGGTAGGTATTTGTATAGGGTTTATTGAGAAGTTGAAGTTCAGTTTTGTTATGACAGTCAAGTGCGAGTTATTGTGAAGACATCTAATGTGTGGAAATGGCGCTGGGACCTGGTGCTTTTATGCCTTGATATAAACAGTATTGTGGATTATACGAACGGCAATTGTCTTATCAAGTACCTTGTGTAGGTAGTTTTATTTTGGTATATACCTAGGTGTATATCTTACCGCCGTTTATAATGCTGGAAAGGAATCTATACTAATGATAACTAAATCAATGCCCTTTACGATGTGGTTGTATATGAGATTATATACATATGGTAACGCCGTCTATACTAACGTCAACACCACCTATGTAGATAGTAACTATACTAAGAGCCAGCTAAATGATACCATCCGAAATCTAAACCCAACGGGGCTTCCTTGGGGTTTTATTTTGTCGAGGTTTCTCCCCCACTAGGTGGTCTACGATTATGTATGGGGCGATGGAAAGGCGGATGATCCTCATGTGTTAGGCTGGATGTCCCCCTGAAGGGATACTTCAAATGTCCCATGTGTCATTGCTGTGCGATACGACAGATAAATAGGAGAGTCATAGACTATAGTAGTATGGTATCTTCTATTTTTCTAGAAGTGGGCAATATAGTCATTATCACCCCCTTAAGATGGGAGTGTTTATAGACACGAGACATCTCTACACTAATGCTAATATTCTTAGCTAGTGAGAGCTGGGGTTCATTGCATACCAATGTACTTGCTCCTGGGCTTGAGTGATATCGTGACATATATATATCTCATAGTTGGTTAGTAACAAGAATATGATAAGAACATGAGCACAGGAGGTAGACCTTTCGCAAAGGAACAAGCTTCATGATGCTTGACCATGAAGACATGTGCCTACCATGACAGTTATACTTGATAAAACTTGGGAAGCATCAATATATAACAATAAATCAACTTTCATTCTATCAACCGACAACCTGGGTATATGCAACACGGAGAATAGTAGCAGGGAGAGTCGTGAATGTAAATATTCGTACATGTATTGTTCATACCAACAGAGAGTCTGCCCTCTCAACCATTTAGTACCCTATGATGAAACGAGAATGGTATGGCCCGCAGAGCGTCCTCTAGTATCAGACCGGATTCGTAAAATATCGTTCGTCCCGCAACGCCATCCTAGGTATCGTAAATATCCAGACCCAAGTCAATTTTCAGGCACCTTTTCCTGGCCTGCTCTGAACCACTCTTTTGCTCTAATGTCAGGATTGGGGTATGGTATTGGGAAGAAAAGAAAAGAATCATCACAAGGTATCGAGGGGTGAGAAGTTCATTAGAAATATTAGGAAATGACGTTTCCATACGTCTGTAGTAGGCCGGACCCGTGAGGTTGGGTATGCCGGTTTGGGCTTGAAAAAGAGGGGAATCGGGTATTCAATGTTGCGATCCTGAACTCGACACTCTCGGAAGACGTGATCGAGACAGTATTCTAGGGAAAAAATGATACTGTATGGTTTGTGAAGTATCCAGGCCGTTTTGGTATCGGGATGTTGAAACCTCATCATTCTGCGCCCTTTACGTTCTGCTTCACGTTGAGCGCCCACTTTAGCTGGCCGAGAACTCGCTTTGCCTCGTCTAGGGTTTTCTCCTGCTCCTCTTCTCTCTCACGAGCCGTTCTCTTGATGTCTTTTAGGGCCTGTTCTTGTTCGCGCTTATAGGCTTCAAACTGTCGCGCAATGTCGTCCTTCTGCCTCTTGAGATCTCGAATGTTCCCGTCTTGTTGGTCACACAAATCACGGAGGACGTTGATCTTTTCATCGTCCGTCCTGCGTTCCTCAACCAGCGTCGTAATTCTGCTCTGCATGCCGGTCATACTGCGCTTGACTTCGTCGCCCTGTTCTCTCCAGTGCGAGGAAATGGCATTGTACCGACCTTCTAGCAGCGCGACGTGCATATTGGCCTCCTCGACTTGGATCTTGGTGTCGCGGCGGCTTTTCTCCATCTCTTCGCGCCACGTACGTTCGCGCTCTTGAGCATCCGCAGTGCGTTTCTTCTCTAACTCGACCGTCGATTGCAGATGCTCGACTTGACGCTCCTTGCGACTGAGCAATGTCTTGGTGACGTTGGCTTCTAGTAAGCGAGATTCGTAGTCCGATATCATACGCTCCATCTTGTCTTCGATCAATTTAGCTGCTTGCTTTGCTTCCTCGGCTCTCAACCGCTCAATCTTAAGCTCTCGCTTCAACGCTTCGTTGTCGGATACTAATTTGTTGATTACTCGGCCTGTCTTTCCGAGACCAGCCTTGCCCACAGCACCATCCCATTGCGGTGAAGTTTCTTGCGCTCTACCGGACCTGTCGTCGAGCATGGTCGTCTCTGGGACCTGCAAGGACAGAGCCGCTTCGTCCGCGGCTTCCTCCCCACCGGGTGTCGTATCTGACATGTATGAATTTTCGCTATGTGATCTCGACAGCGGCGACTCTGGTCCAGGTGATTGCGGTTTTAACCTCACAGTTGAGCTGCTCTGCATTTGTTGCTGTTGAGAGTGATATGACGTCCCGCTGACATTGCTATTAATGGAACTTGAGAAGCCGCTGTTTCGGGCGGAGGGTGACTCTAGCGAGGAAGCGTCTGAAGGCGAATCGAAGCTAGGAACCGTCCGGATAGTGGAGGGGATCTTCGCATTACCGTTAGGGGAGAAATTAGGGGTGGCGTAGGGATTGTATTTGGATTCAGGAGTTGAGTTGCCGACATTCATTGTGTTCTGCACACCGTAGGAAGCATGCGCCGGTTTTGTCCTGGAGTTGGCATCTGATGATGCAGCGTATAAGTATGCTGGTTCTATGAAAAGACGGGTCGACTCAAGTCAGCCCAAATTCTACAATGCTTCAAGTAAAACTCTAGGATTTCCAAGTTTGCTTTGTCCTTGGCGACCCGGGCCAGACAAACGCAAAGAGATGCGATTATCTCAACGTTATGCGACTACCTGTATAGAAATAAGGGACTAGGAAAACCCGTTTACACGGTCAAGACAAAGAGGCAAACGCATGAGTTCGTAGGGTTCAACCAGAAATTACTGACCGTTTTCAATGCTCGGTCGGATAGGGACCAAGGGCTCGCGACCTGGTGTAGGACGAGGTCGAGGTTTCTGCAGCCGACTGGGCATTTCTCATTTCCCAGTGTTCGAGTCTTGTGGGACGTTGCGTCGTCCGTTGATAGTAAATTGGAGCAAGTAGGAGGTAGAGTATTGTAGCAGTCGGCGATGCGATTATTATTATGGTGGTGATAGTGGCGGCGGCGGTGGCATATGTATGGTGGATGTTTCACGATTTCAGGTGTTTTGCTCTATTCAGACGTTGTAGAACGGCAAGTTGTAGAGATCCAGATGTCCAATACACGGCGTAGTAGAATTATTAGCAGGGCTATGTGATCAAGGGTATATTCGACGTCAATAAGCTGACGCTACGGCTTCGCTCCGCTAAGTCCAGGTAGGTAGGGTAAAGTATTGCTAAGTACTAAAAAAGTCGAAAAGGAGTTCTTTTCATTCTTTGACCATGCGCCGTAAACTTGAAAGTACTGTTGAAAGCACGAAAGCATGAGATCTAACTATCTCGTAGAGCTATCTCGTAGAGTATCAAGATTTAGTCTAAGACGAAGGAGTAACATTAGACACACATCCCCATGTTTATGGTTGTTATGCTCTGGGCTAGATCACGGGTCTCCCCCAACATTGAATGTTGAATTGTTGTTTGTAGACATAAGGTACTATATGTATTTTCAGGTGCCTGTTTACGTATGGCCGTATGGCCGCTAGACCCTAGACCCTACAGTGCTAGTACCGTATAGGCCCAAGTGCTGTACCTATGTGGCTGTGGCTTACCTTCTTTCTGCCAGGTACGATCCCTCCCTAACTTGCCCTAAGTCGATAATCTAACGCTCCCACCCCGCTAGTGGTGGGATGGGGCAGCCACACCGTCAAGCCAGTTTCTAGTCAGCTAAATCTGTCCAAGCCCGGGCACTATCCCCATTAGCGTGCTCAACCCCTTGCTCATTACCCCTGACCCATGTTACAATACCCGTACTGTAGGCGACGCGTTTACCCTACTCCTCCACTATAACGTCGTTGTGAGCGTTGTGAGTGACCTAGCAACCATGGCGTACTAGATGTCATAAATGTAACCCAACTCTGCCCTATCATATTTAGTTCCATATCATGCGATGCTGTATATCATACTAGACGCGCAGACAATGATATCAGATCCGATCCATCAAACATTCAAGCCCCTTAAATTCCCCTGACTTCCAATTCGTATACTTCTTTAAGTTCTTCTAGCTCGAATAAAGGGGGGGGACAAGTCGCATAGATTTCAAAGTCAATCTTGATTCTTGGCTAGGTAGTCCCCGCCAAATCGGTAATCGGTACGCTAATAAGCTCCCCATGTTATTAATAGCATTGCCAGGCTTTTCCTTTCAGAGCATCAATAATCTTAAAAGAAAATTTTCTGAAATTCCCAATGCCAATTTATTAATATCATCTCTCAACTCGCGTTTGTAATGATGAAAATATTCTATAATTCAGGTACATTATAGGTACGCGTGACGCGTGTATTACATTTACGTTATACCCGTGGACATATAAAGTTCAATGTTGTAGAACCAGTTGAGCCCAATCAATGACTTGAGGCGGGAACCTAAAACTACATTCGAAACCATCAATCATCCCCCGCTCATTTCTAATTATTCCAAGTTTATTCTAAATCTTATTAAGATACTGCAATAATCCCCTAGATAATAAGCACAGCTATATCCCCTTTTTATATGTGAGGTGTCGAGGATTTCAATATGCAGGTAGTTAGATGACTCATGCGATAGATATACTAGGTACCTAGGTAGGTGGGAAGATTCTGACGTTCTGATGCCTTCGGGAATAATTCTCCGTACAGTCCCGTCTTCCCGATATCGCCGTGTATCTCGTGATCAACAACTTCTAAGTTTCGCTCTGACGTAGGTCAACAATGACGATGAAATAGCAACATCTCATTTCTACCTACTATTATCACCAAGACCGAAGGACCTAGGAGAGAATAAATCGAGATGCCGGGTTATATTACCTAGGTACCTATCTTAGCAACAAGAACAAATAACAACTGGTGGAGTGCAGCCCCGTCAAAATGACAGACCTCTCACCACTCGATAGGCTCATGCCTCGGGGCTACATTCGCCAGATGTTATGCTTCCCATCCACGCATACCGATATCCGCCGTATTCTTAGAACGGGACTCGTTAGGCTTGTAAATGATGTCCCCTATCTCCTTTCTGGTCTCATCACTAGCGAAGGTAGCAAAAATATTTCTCTAAGTGAGCCGTATCAGAGTCTAGAGGATATCTTCTCTGTGAAAGATCTTTCGGACGTACTCAACTATGCCCTCATGAGAGACCAGAGCTTCCCGCCTTCAACATTCATCGCGCCGGGAATCATACCTCCTGGCACCCAGCCTCCATATCCGGAGCCGGTGCCTGTGTTTCGAGCTAGGTTATCGCTTGTCAAGGGTGGATTTATTCTATGTGTCGCGGTTCATCATTGCACAACTGATATCACTGGATTTGGGACTCTGCTTAAGATCTGGGCTTCGCACTGTCGGATAGGTGCATCTACTGCCACTGGGTTGGACTCGAGTTCGTTAGACCACGGGGTCCTGCTCAAAAGAGCTAAGGGCAGCGATAAGACGACACCCACGTCGATTCCTAAGCTTCTCCATGTTCGAGGGCCTGACGACTTTACCAGACTTGCCAGACTTGCAAGCTCGGCATCAAGTTCTAGTGATCTAGTAACCGGCATATTTTTCTTCCAGCAGAAGACGCTGCTAGCTTTGAAGCGTCTAGTAAATGAGCACATTATTACGGAAAACGCTACAGATTGGGTCTCCTCAGGGGATGTTCTTACAGCGCTGCTTTGGAGCGCGATACTAGTAGCTGAAGGAGGACCATCCACTCCAAGGCCGGGTCGAATGGCAAATGTAGAGGCTACATCCACGATAGGCTTCCCCGTAAATTTCCGTTCGCGTTTTCATCCACCCTTATCTCCAAGTTATCTTGGCGCTGCCTTCGTTATGACGGCTGCCACAGCTTCGCGGGAAGATCTATTATCTTTTGCCAGGGGCACGGGCCCTCCAAGTGGCGGCGAGCTTCTAGATCATACCTCGATATCGAAGCTTGGAAAGATCGCTTCTGTAATTCGCACCTCCCTTCATGGTATAGATGAGGGGAGCGTACGAGACGTCCTTACGTATTTAGATAAGGCATCCGATGATCACCCTCCGATCACGTTAGGACCACGCCACGATGGTATATCCATCGTCTCATGGGCAGACCAGGACGCGTACAGGCTAGACTGGGGAGAAGTCATTGGGAAATGTGACTCTGTTAGGTTGCCAAAGCTAATGTACAAGAGATATCCCATAGTGCTGCCCAGGATTACGGCTGGCGTCAATGGCGAAGATGGAGGCTTGGAGGTTATCGTCAGTTTCGATAGACGAATACTAGAGAGATTTGAACGGAGTTGGCCAATTAACCGCTTCGCAACTCTGCGTTGTTATTGCTAAACGAGTTCAGTCCATTCGTACGCCAGTTTATGAGTCAAGCAATAAACACAAAAAAGGTTCTGACGTTATTAGCATTACCTAGCCTCTCAATGTAGTAGCTTAGCAATATTACTCATTAGGAACTAGAGTATCGTGTTTTTAAGGGTATGGTTACTATACTATGGATGATACGTTTGTTTGTATTCTGTATCTATCGGCTCTAAACAGCGAGACACTGCCTAGAATAACTGGAGGGTTGGATGAAGCACTGAGAATACGCATAAGAACATCCAAGTGTGGCCAAAGACCGTTTTCTGATATATAGACTACTACCCCTATCTACCAACTCTCCCCTCGCTTCTAGCTATTACTGGCACTGAGAGGAGGCTATAAAAAAGTGTAAGAGCGAAAATATTGACTCGAAGAGAAAACACCATGGCCTCGATCCTCTCAGTGTGAGAGAATGTCTTAGTTGTCCCAGCACATCCAGCTGCTGATCTTGTCGTTGGACTCGCCGCCACCAAGGTGGGACAGGTCGTCGTAGCCAGGCTTGACAAAATCGAAGTGGCCAGCGGCGATCTGGCAGTCGCGGTCGCTGTAAGTAGGTAATGGTTAGTCTAACAGTTCGGCTTTTATCACCTTCAAATTAACTTACAAGAAAGCACGGCAGTATCCGCTATCAGGACCAAGGGAGCTGATCTGATCGTTGAACGAGCTGGGGACGTTGACTTCAAGTCCGTCGAGTTAGTTGATACTGTTAATGATAGTTAGGAAGTATCGTCGGTCTCTTACAGCAAACTCCAGACTGAGCACACTCGTTCTCGCAGAGGCCGCTGAATTCGGCGCGGGTGCAGACGTAGACGCAGTGCTGGGCACGCTTCTCCATGACATCGCGAGCCACGATTCCGTTGGCCTTCATGGAAGCCTCCTTCATGGCAGCAATGGCAACGGTGGGATCGGTGGGAACACCGTTAACACCAAGGGCGAGTGCGAGAGCACTGGCGAAAGCGAGGATGGAAGTCTTCATTTTGAGAAGTGTTGTGACTTAGCAAAGATTGCTCTTAAGTGCTTGGTGTCTGGTGTTTAGTGTTGACTGTCGAAGTTGTGCTGTTGCTGTCTGCTGTCTGTTCTTCTTCAAGTCGAGAGGACGACGGCCCGGCTTTTATAGATCTTGTCTTCGCTTTTCCAACGGCCTCAAGGACTTTCCCCTGAGATAGTATCGTGACCGGTCGTCGTCGCTAAGCCCGCACCTCTGACCCTTGTGTGACAATGATTGGAGTCGATGCAGAAATCTATTCTCGAGTATTGATGACTGATACTAGTACCACGATAGTTCCACTTTTTTACTCAGCTTCGAATTTGAATGAGGCCGATGACATGCATTAGGATCGGACCATTCTCCTTGTCATGAGTTGTTCTCATATGCAACTTCTTGAATATATTTACCCCTATGTTACACAATGATAATAGTTTCAAAATCCCGTAGCAATCAATGGTTTCGGATTCTACGTTGATGCTGTCTAGACTACTTGAGAGTGTGAATTATGGCTGCCTAAGCAAAAATTACCACGACATAATTAGCTATCTAAACTGTACTATATGGACTATACTTTATTATACTATATTGTATAACTAATGCGTGGTGGTGGATAGTTGCCAAGCGGGATGCTCTATTCTAATCGTTGCCAAGTACGCTGACTAAAATTGTACCTAAGACAGCATGATCTCAACGCCGCCGCCATGGCTAATATATCAACATGCGAGCCCCCCAATCACATTGCTGCCCTGGAGTTTTACTTGCCTAGTTGGTCCGTGTTACCATGTCCATTTGAACCTCCAATAGCGGTGTCGGTTGCGGCCTATTACGGTAGCAGCCCGACCGGCGCTCTAAATATTAGTGCAGAACCGGGGGACGTAATTAATCGACTGCTTACAGTCAGCATTTCTAGGTCACATTTGGCGAGATTGGGTCGCTTCTATTGGTGACTTTGACGCTTTTCTGTTCCACAAAGTCCTATAGGGACCATTGGATAGCCTACACATATGCCCTATGCTATATGCTGCTGACGTTTTGGTATCTTGGGTCAAGTAGAGACTAAAATGTAAGTGCCGAATACACCTACCGTGTCTCGCTACCAAGGAAACTGACTATAGATCGAGAATGCACCTACGTGCTCAGCTGAACAACCTCAGCTTACTCTCTCAATGCCAAGCTGGTCTGGACGTACTGCGTTGCGCTCGAGGCGGTTGTCAAGTCCTACGTTCAGCGAGAAACCTCACGGGCCTCTAAGAACTTTGATGCCCCAGGATTCCTCTATCCAATGAGGCGGCAACAACAATTATGGGCGGATTGGTCAAACAGGTGATAATCTTATGTGGATTCATATCCGAGGCCATCATTCCTATTGCATTTACTAACTTGGGCCTGAAGCCGAAGCCTATAGAGGTGTTGATTACTTGAACTTGAGGCTCTAAAAAATGTTGTCATTGGGTTGCAAGGTTGCAATATTTGATAATAAAAGCCTTACACATTGTGTCTAACAGCTATTCCTATACCCCGTATAACATGCATGGAAGGTATCCCACGCCCTTGCGTATAGCCGAACAATTCAACTATGAAGAGAAAAAATACTGAGAGGTTCAACATTGAATGTTATTAAGTACATAACTACTGGGTAAACTAGCTCTTCCTAGGGACCTAACGGAGGTATCACGGGCTCAGGGGGTGAAATACCAATTTATTGTATGCAAGACACTCATCCTCCAGCGCAACGGTTTATTGGCGATGCAAATTGGTTGACTTCTTTCAATTGATGGCATTCCTTCCACGGATTTGATTTGGTGCCGACGATGAACCCCGCAATGGCTGCCTAGATACGATGTCACTGCGGCTGTGTCGCCAGCCTCCCTCATCACCATAGCTATATACGCAAGAGTGTCAATTTCCGAACGGCATTGAGACTATAGATCTCTTGTGACCGACAAGATGTTTCTCTGCCCCGGACAAGAAGCCTGCGGAGATTCTCCGCTCGACGCTGCCCACCCTCCCCATGTCAGTGTGTACTCGAATCTAACAGATATCTACGAAGAGCTGAAGCAGGTGGACGAGGAATGCTTCGGCTATGCGACGGGCAAGCAGGCGGTTGGTGAAATTACGCTCGAGGAGTACTTCGACCGCCTCATTGATCACATCCGGGAGGGCGGGGCCCGACACACCTGGGACAAGTCTAAGGCTAATATCGGCCACGCTCTGCAGGCAGACTTAATCGCCGGCGCGTTCAAAGCTAGGATGTTGAAGCGCCATCTAGGGAGAATAACGCATGCAGGTGAGAGCCTGCGGATTAAACGCCCGCGCGGCCTAACTTTCATACAGCATGTAGTGGATTAATTCTAATATTTGTTACACTACTTTAGACGGTGAGCAACTCAAGGCACTATGTCTCCTCTTCTACAATGAGGCGGATGTGACCGAGTTACGAAGTCGCGTTGAGCGCGACCTAGGAGCGACACTGGGCTCGCTCCCGCCTTGGAAGATCGATATCTTAGGTATCATCGCCTACGCGCGGCGGCACACGGACGTACTGGAGTACCTAGTCACCAACTTCCGAGCCTCTTCCACTAGAGCCGATACGACCTTCGACCTAATCGGCATGGCTGTCCTCTCCAGCCGCAAAAGCCAGACAGAGACGTTCAAGCACTCGCCCGACACCCCTCGCAATCGCGAGATGGAATGGCGGCTGTGGACAGCGCTCCTGAAGGCCGAACCCGGCGCCTGGCTGCACTACCCGCTGTCGCAGAAGAACGTCGGAGGGCTGCCTGAGGGCTTGTATTACGGGCTGGAGTGGCTGGTAAGCTACTGGGTGAGTGACTATGACCTTCGTAACTCCCCCGCGTTCGTCGAATATCTCCGCGCGCTGAACGAGCGCGACGTAGTCCTGAGCGCAAGCACCGTCTCCGGTCTATTATCCATCACTACCGGCACTCACGTTAATTTCCTCCGGGGCGGGCCGTTCGTGCCCGTCAGTGCAGCGCTGGCACGCACCATATTGGATTGTTTCCCGCTTACGGAATTGTTGTCGGACGACTACCCCGGCGGCGACTCGGCTATGCTGGCACTGCCCATCACGCAGTGGCCGGTTGACAACCCGGATAGGCTAATTGTGATGGAGATGCTTCTAGAGCAGGGGCTAGTTGTCGACGGGAAGGGTATAGATTACGGATCGATGTCCGGCCCGCAGGAGCTGCTGCAGGCTACATGCTTGATCAAAGCGGCCGACCGAGGGGATATCGATATGGTGAAATTGCTGATCAGACACGGGGCGGGAAAGGATGTACAGGGTCCGAATGGGCATACGGCGGCGCAGCGTGCGCGAGAAAACGGGCACGTGGAAGTTGCCACGTATCTAGAGAATTTATGACAGCACCGAAGAACTTAGTCAATGTATATTCATTGCAAGCCTCATGAATACATAACCTGGGTATCATTAGGAATAGACCACCGAACTAGCTGGCCCGAAGCGTATCTCTGCCGTTTCCTCTAGGCTTGTCGTTTCGTGTGGGGTTTGTTGTCGGATTGTAAACTAGCAAGGGGGTAGTTGTTAAGTTGGGCGACGTGAGACCGTTCACACCTTGATCCATATCATCCATGGGAAATGCGACTCCCGTCTCGATCCGCGGCAGGCTTGGCCTTGATGTAGTAGACGTATTCGGGGTACCTGTAGTGGGACTCCAGGGACTTTGCCGTAGTAGTTCCTCTCCCGACCCCTTTCTTCTTCGCCACTTATAGGGGACGAATTTCTCGTACATGATTTGACGGAATGTCTTAGTAAGACCGAATACAATCCAGATGGCTAGGCCCGGTGTAACGCCAAATATGTACCCAATGATATTGGATCTGGCTCGTTCGGCGCTTAGATCTGGTGCGTCTGCCTTTGCGTCTCTAGCTATGTCGTCGCGTTGGGGTAGATGTGTGATCAAACTTGCCAATATGAATGCACTAGGGAGTTTAGCGATTATTAATCCTGAGGGTAACATGTTCTTGGGAAACGTACGAGATGAGAACGATGGCGATGGACAGTCGTACCACCAACCAGGTGTTGTCAAATCCCTGTGGCGATACATCATTCTCTCGGTAGTCATTGGCTTCGGGCCTGGAGTGATCCCTACTTCCAAACGGGAACCGCCATCCCCTGAATTGTCGCGTCGCGTATACTCGTTTCCATGAACGTTTTACGTTCACGTACTTCCATAGGATCATGAATATTAAGATGATACTGAGAGTACAGGCGGTCACGGCTGGAACGAGTAAGTCAACGGGGAACTCCGGAGCGAAAAGAATGATAGCTAGCCAGGTCGTGATGCTGTACTTACATTGTACATTTGCTACAATCATGTAGACGAGAAAGCTACTCTGTACCGGCTTCGTCTGGAGCAAGCCGAGAGTGATCCCGGCGAGCAGGAGAGGGACGACTTTGCTAAACAACGCAAAAGCCCGTTCGGTGCGCCGCCTCGTGGACCAGAAGCCGTAGACGGAGTATGTTACATGGATAGCACTGGCAGCTATGTCAGAAATACGTGCCGTTTCGAGGAGGTGATGCCAACTTACTATGACAAGAAGTAACTTGATTCCATAATATAACAGAAGAGGCCTATTAGACGTTAACAAGCTGGCTTCAGGTAAAAGGGAGACATGGGTGTGGATCTTCCACATACGGATATTCGCAAGTACTCGCATGAAGCCGAAATTGCCATTTTGGAATGCGACGTCTGCGTTCTCATAGTTGGCCTTGATGTAGTACAGTTGCGCCCACATGAGATCATTCCATAACCTGCGAGAGTGTACGAGTGAGCATATATCCCGCGACGGGAGTGTGCTTCGATACATACGTATAGTTGTATATCTGCTGTATGATGCTACTAAGGGAGCACAGCATGGCAAAGTATGCAATCAAGGCCACATCTAGGAGATCTCCGTCAGCCCACAGCCTCATTTGGACGCCGGACTCGGATACTTACAGCTGAGCCATTCTCGGTTTGTCCAGTGGAGCCATATGAGAAGAATATTGCTGAACAGGCATATAAACGTGTATATGAGCACGCCTATAGCATCCCCAAGCGTCCCCTCGGGCAGCTGCGACATGCTGCTACGTGTGGCCAGGCCAAAGGTAGAGGTTGGAAGTAGGACAAGGTGTTGACGGCCATTCTCTGCGAGTTGTGCCTCTTAAGCCCCTCAACACTTGAGCAGATTCGCTCATTGGACCATGTCGTGTACCCCGGGCAGTGGAATCGGGATCCCGGTTACTTGCTAGTTTGGCAGATCCATCTGCAGCTTTTTGCAGCCTTTTACAGCTCGTAGCGCTTATGTCATCGCGCGGCACATTATATCACATATTGATTATTGCATGGATTGGCTGGGGCGCGTCGGCGAATCGTCCCATCACGTTGTCGCCCAGCCATGTCACTGGTCCATTGCGGCTTTTAATATATAAACTTTATACGAACAACACCACTCAAGCAATTGTCCTTACGTTTTTAGATGTATATGACTTTCAATCACGGAAGACCTTTTCTACCTAACTTCGGATAGGCATGTCTCCGAGGCGGACATATCCATCGTAACCTTGGAGCGACATAGGCGTTGGCAATTGAGCTGTGAGGATTTTTTGCCAAGACGGAATACCTGTACCGACAGGGTGGTACTGTAACACACATTATTGCTTTCTTTTCTTTTTTCCCTTCCGTTGGCAATTTAACCGCCATGGTTCACCACCTGGGCAGTGTCATTATTGGCTACGACGGGGGCGTCAAATCCACCAACCATAAACACGCAACTCAAACGCGAATGCGGCGGCGTCGAGCAGCAAGAGAGGATTAAGATTGTGATTCACCAACTTGATGAACAATTATATTTGTGTGCCCTTCTAAGTATCTTCCAGCACCTACCGCTGCGCTCGCATAGATATATGGACTCAAATCTTATAGCTTCAATGTTATTAATGGCTAATGGCTGGGCAATTTCCATGTCTAATTCTAGAGACGCTTCCCGTTTTCGAGTCTCCGATATGCCGCGTAAAATATTAACTATGGCTCCCTTGCTCCGCTAACGCCACCAATTCCTCATACTCGCCGCTATTCTTCAACATGCTCCAGAACGCGCCCTCATCATTGATTAATTCCGCAGGGGATCCGGTTCTGTCAAGAGGTTAGTATCGAAGAAAAAAAAAAAGGCAGAATAATATAATATCAACGGATGACATACTCAAGGACCCTCCCTTCTTCCATAACAATCACTTGGTCGTAATCGATAATAGTCCGCAGACGATGCGCAATAGTAATAATTGTCGACCCCGCAAACTCCGACCGGATTAGCTGCTGCATACGCACGTCCGTCTCATGGTCCACGGACGCCGTCGCCTCGTCCAAGATCACGACTTTCGAGCGCCGACACATTGCGCGCGCGAGCCCGAGGATCTGTCTCTGTCCGTTGCTGAAGTTCTTACCACTCCCTGCGACTTGGGTACAGACCGAAAGGCCGGGGGTCGATGCTGGATCATCGCTATCGCGGGCTTGGATCAGATTGCATGCCGTAAGCACGGACTGCAGCTCTGTCTCGTCGAGTGTGTTCATGGGGTCTAGATTCGAACGGATGTCCCCGGAGAAGATCACCGAGTCCTGGGGCACGAAGCTGATGCTTTCTCGGAGGCGCTTGCGCGGAATGCGGCTGATGTCGATACCATCGATGGCGATCTTCCCGGACATGATGTGTGTAGAGCGCAGCAGCGAACGCGTGATGGTGCTCTTGCCGCTGCCCGTGCGGCCGATGATGGCGACGCGTTGGCCGGGTCGTGCGTGGAACGTCACATCTCGCAAGATGTCCGGCCCATCGGGTGAGTAGCGAGCTGTCACGCTTTGGAACTCTATTTGGCCCATCGCCGGCCATGCCGCGGGAATCTCGTTCTTTTTGAGATTCTCCTCTTCTGCGGAGCTTACCTCGGGCTCAATTTCCGTGTACTCGCTTACGCGCTGGAACGAGTTCAACTCCACCTCCAACTCGTTCATATTCCTCACCAATGTCAAGATCGTCTGACTTAGACCAATAGCATTGGTAAGAGAAAAGCCCACCAGGCCTGGCGAGCCGGACTTATAATAAGCTATGCATCCGGCCGTTACCGCAATGGTAGCGGCGCAGAAATCCGATCGGACAGAGACCCAACGGTTACAGTTGAATTGCGCTTCTAACGCGCGCATGTATACGGCGAGCTTGTCGGCGAGGAGCTTTTGGAAGACATCGTCCATCGGCTGACGTGCTCTGATGACCGCAAGCCCGCCGGCAGTATCGCTGAAATGCGAGAAGACAGGAGAGATCTTCACAGCACAGAGACGCTTTACTGATATCTGAGCCCGAGCATAAACTTCGCCAGTGGCGAAGCCGACCAAGCAGAAGACGCCGGCGGGTAGCGCGAATATAGGCATGATAGATGCGATACTCGCCAATCGGAGGGCGAGGCGAATGCCGTTATCGAGACTCATACGTAGCCAGTCCACTAGCACACTATCCATGGACTGTATGTCTACACCGAAGCGATTGATGATACGGCCAATAGGGGTGTTGTCGTACCAAGAAATGGGGGCCTGGAGAATAGCGTTGACAAGCCGTTGATGCATCGTCTTCGCTGCTTTCCATCCACCTCTTTGGTAGATGTAGTTGTTGAGAAACTGGAGGGATATGAATGCCATGACTGTGCCGATGTATACAAGAAGGTAAGATACCGCCTTGGACGAGTAGTCGTCTCGGGCGGACAATCCCGTCCATATAGATAACCAGAAGGTAATTGAGAAGTACGCGAGTTGTACTAAGATGGTGTTTAAGAGCGTCAAGATAGCAGCGGGGTAGCCTCCGAATAGAAGCATATACCGAACGACTGTTTGATTCGTTAGTATTGACTACTTTCTAGTCTGGTTGGTTAATGAACTTACTGAATCCGCGAGGGACACGTCCTGATGCCCTCTTCTCATCGATATCAGTCCCACCTATATCTGCGCTATCAATCATTAGTTCCGCTGGCGCAGCTTGAGCCAACGGCTCCAGTGTTCGAGAACTGGTGCTCGATTGCGATGTCGAATCAACCTCAATCTCCTCCAGGTGGGTTATCCAGCTCGCTTTGGTGTCGCTACCTAGGGTCTTGGCGTTCAATCTCGTAAACGCTATTTTCCCTTGGGCGAGCGAGATGGACACTGCAGCGTCTTCTACAGCTGTGGTGAAATGTGTCACCAGAATGAGTGTCCGGTCGCTCAGGAGCCCACTACGGAAGCACCGCTCATATACTCTCAGCGTAGTGTGCGCGTCAAGAGCGGAAAAGATGTCATCTAGAAGCAATGTTGACGAGGGCGAGTACAGGGCCCTTGCAAGGGAAATACGTTGCTTTTGACCTCCAGAAAGGCTAGACCCCTGTTCGCCGACAAGAGTCGAGTCGCCTTGTGGGAGTTGCGCTATATCGTCAAGTAGGTCACAAGCATATATGATTTGCTTATATCGGCGCTCGTCATAAGGGGTATAAAACAGAATATTCTGGCGAATAGAGCTGTTCTGTAGCCATGCGGTTTGGGGTACGTAGGCCACATCAGGAGGGCAAGTCACATTCCCTAACTCAAGTGTTGTCTCACCCAACAGCGACAAGAGTAAGGACGTCTTGCCACTACCTGTAGGTCCCGTCACCACATTGAGCGCGTTCTCTTGGAACGAGATTGAGATATCCTCAAGGCGGAAGCCGGAGGATTTCGCCAGGCTGAAAGTCGCATTTTGGAATTTCGGGGGGCCAGTTGGGTGTCGATGTCTCTCCTCAACCGAGTCATAGAATCTGTCAACCCGCTGCAGCGATTCGTGACCCTGCGCAACCCATTGAGCGACCTTCGATAGCCAGACGAATTGCGAGCGCAAGGTTTCCGTGAGCGCCAACGCCGTAAAAGCCGTCGGGGCTCGTAGAGGCGTGTCCGTAAAGAGGACGAGCGATGTGAACATAGAAAGGAGACTGACGAGTGAGAGCAAGTCACCGGTCATGGCAATAAGCATGGAAAATATATTGCGTCTCCATATTCGCTGCTGCTCAGTCGCACGGATATCGTTGATAGTCTTGGATGCCACACCTTCCCACGCAAAAAACTTCAGGGTTCGGATTGAGCCCAAGAACTCGGAAATTCGCGAGAGTCGCGTATCTGTTGCTTCCATGACAAGACCGTGTAGCCGAGATTGGCGTCCGGAGAACAGAGCGGGAAGCGGACTCAATGCGAGCAGAACTGCAACGCCAACTAAGGACGGCCATCCCAGCAATTGGTATAAAAATGTCATGGCTATCGTCGCCGAAAACGTGCTCGCTGTTAAGGCGTAGACTATGTCGGTCGCATTCGCAATCGAGTCGGCATCGTAGGATAGAAGGCTTTCTATCTTGACAGAATTCGGTTCTACGCTCTTTTCCGAAAGGTCAGTTGACGTATCGGGGGACTGTTTGCTCTGAATCTGTAGATTGTTGTCCGTACGCGACCACATCATCGTTTGGTATATCTCCTGAATCATAGTTGCTTTAACACGGACTAAGAGTCTCGTGCCCGTAAATATTGCTCGCTGATAGCTGACGGAGCGAGCCATAGGGCCGATGAAGAGAAGCGCAATCCATACAAACGGATGGACGATAGTAGTGCTCGCTTCGGGCTTTTCGAGGTAACCGAGTAGATTATACATGGCGCATGGTGCGAGATATTCGGCCATTGCAGTTGTGATTGCCCATGTCATTATCGTCTTAATGTCGCTGCGAAACGCTAGGAAAAGAGTGTAGGCGGTTTTCCCTCCCTTAAGGCGAGCTTTTTGCATACGCTGTAGCCACGCCGTTGGAGCATCGTAAGTCGGCAGGGGAGGAAGATCGTCGATGTACAAGTCCCGGAAGAACCCTCTCACGGTGAGATAAGTGAGCCATTCGTAAGAGATATAGTAGGAGAACCACGAGCAAGTCTCTTCGGGAGAATATTTCTCATTAGTGCTATCTGAGGCCGGGCTCTCAAGATTGCGTTCCTTGCTTCGGATTTGTCGAGGCGATATAAATGAGACCATAAGCCCAGTTGCCAGGCATGCCAATTTGATACATTCGATGTTTGACGGGCGGCTATGTGAGCCAATGATTGCAACGGGCAATAATAGCCTGATAGCTTCCAGGAGAGTGATCATCATAGCCAACGAGTTTATTTGTCGACTTATAAGACCTCTAACGGTGCCTGGCCTCCAGGCAAATTGCGATACTCCAAGGAGGAGTAAATAACCCAGCGCGAATGTTTCTGCCCAGAGCCCATTTTGAAAAGTGCAGTATGAGCTTAAAGATAGTGCTGCAGTAAACAAAACCACCTGCGAGATGGCATATTCGAAGGGTGCATGAGATTGGTATGTCCCTTTAGTTGGGTCTGGGGACGCGTGAGATTTAACATTGCGGCTGGGAAACCTTCTAGATGAAATTGCCGATGTTAATAAGAATATGAGGGATAACACAATACATGCGAGATATAGATGGCCAGTTCCTATGAATTCCGACAGACTGGCTATGCGACGTTGCCATATCTCCCTATAACTAGTTAGAAAAGCACCTAGAGTTCGTCTTTTTAGATAAACGTTACCTTCTTGGAATTTCACCGTCTAACACGATCTCTAATCCTACGATTGGCGCTTGCGAGACATTAAGCTTCGTAGGATACTGAAGGGGAACTTGGTATACGTCCATCTTCACAGCAGGACATACTCGTTCAAATCAAGCACGGCGCCCAGAAACGAGATATTCATTCAACACGGAGGACACTGCAGACACGCTCGCATTTGATTCCGAACAGTCTGCGCAACGAGGCCTAGTAATCCATTACCGCAAGCAGTATAATATTTCCCGGCGGCCAGACCACAGGGAAACCGAATAACACCAGAAGTAGCCGCATGGAAAAACAGCCGCACTAAATTCACTAAAAACGCAGTATATGTCTATATGGGGCAATTTCCATTAGTAAAGACGGCTTGGAGACCGGTCATCGTTACAATGGGGATTAAGGGGGGCAAATGATTACCGCATTGGGAAGGTTCTGGGCCGAGAATACCGGCGCCGGAGAACTGGGAGCGACTTAGGTAGCTTATCCCCGCTGCCGCACGCGAGCATACCACGAGATCAGGCGTAGTGTTAGCTAACATAAGATCGTAATGTTTGTTTTCCCGACGCGTAGCCTCGTGCCGACGAGGTTGAGTAACAGCCGACTATAATTACTTTCACAACCGATATCATTACTATGTAAGTCTTGCCTAGATATACTAAAGACCCGACGGTACGGTTCATTTTCTGGGGTAATAATGCGCTTAGCATACCCCTATTCAATAGCGATCCGATTGGTCTATGGCAAAGATCATGTGTGTTCTATGTCCTTGATACCATTCATATTATGAGATCTAGATCAAGGTCGCTATTGCTCCACAGATGATCATGCCATTATTGATATCGTAATTTCCAGCTGTCCTATACATTTGAGATGGATGATTTCAAAGTTGTATTAGTCTCTATGCACTAGGTATGTATGTAAGTCATTCATCCTTCCAGCTATCAAAGTTTCGGATCAGGTCTATCGAGCGGTTAGCAACGGCCGTTTGTTTCTTCTACGCGAAAATAACTTACCGTAGTATAATCTCATGCCCTCCATATGGGCAGTAATTCCCATGCGCTCATCGATTCCGTGTTGGTTCAGCCTGGTTCCATTCCTAGAGGGGGTGAACCTATAGATATTTCTAGTCAGACTCCAATAATGCACCGTGTCTGTATTGCCCGTCATGATATTGCCAACCGGAACGACGACTTTGCCCTGTCCGGTCTCTGTGCTCTCAAATACGTGTCTTAATGTGCCACTGAAAACCGACCATACCCCATTATCAGTCGGAGATATCGGAGCTGGGTCGAGTGTCTGCAAAGCGCTCATCTCTAAGGTTCCTGAGGAGTCCTCTCCATGTGGGGAACCAGAGCTCTCAAACTGAAGCCCATACTTCTGTACTATAGGGGCCAAAACCTTCCGGATGTGCCTGTTGACATACGAGACCGATTCATGTAACGCTACGCGGTAGTTTACCTGGAATTGAACGTCCTCGGGTAGAGCATTAACTTTCACGCCTCCGGTAATGACGTCGATGGCTTGACTAGTTTGCACCAGCCACTTCTCCTCGGTCTCTTCTTCTGCGAGTTTTTCAGCGATCTCCTCCTCGCTGCCGCTGAGTAGTGCATCACGCAGCCATGGTTGCACTGCATCTGGCGAGTACTTCGCCCTGCACTCTAGGACCCTTCGGAAGGGACTTGAATGCGTTAGCTTTGGGGAATACGGTTCGTTCTCCAAAGCCACAATAGCATCCGCCATAATGCCAATGCCAGTGTGTTTCGGTGGTCTCGAACTGTGACCACCGTTCACATTAAGGGTGAGTTGGACATCGTAGTAGCCTTTCTCACCCACACCTGGGTAGGCGTAGATCACATCCCCTTGAGGTTGTATGCCCATGCCACCTTCATCCAAAACTAGTAGGAAGGAGTCCGAGCCCCATTCTTCAACAAGCGACTGGTTCAACGCGGCGGCGCCCCTAACGCCGCCCGTTTCTTCGTCAAACCCAAAGGCGAGTACCACAGTGCGATGCGGTACGAAGGACTGGGAGAGTAGGTCCTCGATCGCTGATAGGATCCCGATGAGGACGTTCTTGCAGTCGGCAGACCCTCGACCCCAAATAAATGAGCCGTCGAAATACCCCGCGAAGGGCGGGTACGTCCAACGAGAAGCAGTGCCCGCAGGCACGACATCTTGATGTGCGGTCAGGAGAATAGGTTTCATAGAGGGGTCTGAACCCCTGAGTGTATAAAGAAGGCCATAGCGATTAACCTTTCGAAGCTCAAGTTTCGAGTGTCTTATTACGGGTTAGCAAGAATATGTAAGAATCGCAGGAAGGATAAGAGAAGTAATAATCATTACTTACACCAACGGGAATAATTGCTCTAGCACACTGTAGAAGTCCTGGAATGTTTCCCAGCGAGGGTCCTCGTCGACGTCACCGTTATCGTCGAAACTTTCGGTTGGAACCTTCACCGCTGCGGATAGACGCTGAATCTGCAGCTTTAGATGTTGCGAGTCCATTAAGTATTCGCTTGATTTGAGACTATCATCACTGGGAGCAGTGACGTTCGGTAGGGGGCACCATTTCTCTGGATCGTTGCGATGCGATCTGCTACCCGATGAAGGTGTGTTCCAGCAATGCTTAGCTCGTGACCATGATGAGGGGCCAAAGTATAGGGATAACAAACAGAGGAAAACCAGTGAACAGAACAATAATTTCCTACTCTTACTGCATGGCCTCCTGTGCCCAGGAGGCGTAATACCTTGGATCTTCTCCATTATCAAACTTGTTGGTATTCAGTGACCCAAGACAAGGGATAGCTATGTCGTATGCAGTAGCAGTGCCACTATTATATCATCAGGCGGTACATCGGGGGCATGACCAATGAGAACGATTGACTTGCCTATATAGGAAAGCCTACCCGACTGGGTACCCTCAAGGTAGGTATTAGTAGCCGCTTCTTTTCCTTTTACCACGTCTCTAGCAAAAATATCACAATAAATATTCAAAAGTGGTGCGAATGGTGGTTTTACTCTTTTACATATTCAAGTTCTAAGGCAAAATTTCTGTCAAATGATAAACAAACCAGTATCTTGCTTCATTACATCGAGGTAGTCAACCCGGACTCCTTCTGAACTCTGGATCTTGATAATCCGTTCTAGCAACAAGCGCGTCTTCCGGAAGTTCGCTCCCCAAACTTCGGCCTCCGCGAGATTCTTGATGGCCCAGTCTTGATACGCAATATCTGTGGTTTCGATCCCAGCCATGAACAGGATGCGTGGCCAGATGTTCTGAGGCGATGGTGGTCGAAATCGACCGACCCAGGATGCTAGACGTATGATGTACGCTGCAGCCTCTTCAGCTGACACGAGTTTTCCCGGCATGTTTGTTGCCATAGAAGTGGGAATCATCCTATGGAAACTGATCACAACGCCATAGAAAGTCGCTAGCAGCAGCAAGCAGTTGAAGCGCCTCGTTGTGATCCTACCAGTAAGTGTTCGAGTCGGGTTGGTGATGAAGTTTATGATAGGGGCAACTGAGGGGTCCGATTCCAGACGGTCTCGAATAGTTATCAAGCCGGATTGTACGTTCGACCACGATAGACTCGGGACGGTTACTGATCTACGATGTAGCTGGACGATGCGACTTTCCATGTAGTCCAGCTCCAGGGATAAGCGCAAACAAGGTTTTAGATCCTCGGTATTACCAGGTAGATTTGGGAAAGCAGCATCTATGAAGTCGTATTCCGCACGAAACGACTCCAAGTTCTGCAATAGACGCCCCGAGCCCCCGATACAAGAAGCCCGCGCATCATATGCGCCTAGCCAGACCAACATACGAGAGCCGATGTGTCCAAGAGGCGTTGCCTCACCACCAGCCTTCTGGTGGCGGCGGTGGGCGTACACAAGATCCGCAACGAATTCCAGGTGCTGGCAGAAATGGTTAATCCCTCGGGCTGCGAGTAGTTCATATTGTAGGGCAAACCAGATGGTGACTATGGAAAGTTCAAAGTGTATGGCAACATTTTGGTCCTGGTAAGTCAATGAGACAGCTTGATTATACAGCTCTTCAGCTCTTTGAATCAGGCCAGGCTCGGAATTCGTTTGGCCTAAATGCAAGGCTGTCCATGCCATCAAGGCACTATACAGGGGCGCATAGAATAGAGCCATGTTGCTGAATATGTGGCTATAGATGTTGTCGTCACCGGAAGAACGTATTTTGGCGTAGCTAGTCATTACATTGAAGTAGTGCTGTATGAGTCTATGGTCGTCAGGACCAACAACTACGGTAGCATCTGTAGTGCTTGAACCAGGCTCCGGGACTTCGCTCTGTAGTGATTCTGACTCCTGAATGGATGCGTCGCCTGGCGTTTGCGGGGATAACCAATCGCCTCCGAGTAGATCGAAGTTCATGTTAAGGTCGAAGAATGCCGGTACGTATCCGGTGTCTATGCGGGTTTCGTATGCATTTAACTGTGCGCCGGGGGTAAAGGTGCTATGGTCCGGGATCGCCTTGGGCGAGGTGACGGGTTGTGGTTGGGTTATGGCGGGAGCTTGGATTGGCGAGCTATGCGACATAACCGACTCGTTTGAGCTGGACCGTGGCTCTGCATTATCCTTTGACGTCTCGCGGACGCTGTGGGCAGGTTCAGAGTCAACATGATGCTTGAGTATTCTGGGCGACGCCGTTTGAGGTTGATATGCGTCCTTGGGTTCATCCGGAGGTAATTTCGTGTACCGGGAGTTGACGAAGCGTACTCGATACCGAGGAGTGTCCGCAGAACTTGACGCGCGGTTTGGCTCATAGGAACAAGTCAGACCTAGACGGGTACATGCATTGCAAACGGGCTTCGACTCGTCACACCTTACTTTGCGACGACGACATGAAGAACAACCGTTCTTGGACCTCGCCGGCCGAGTCCGATTCATCATGATGGCGATTCATAATGATTGTGAAAGTGAATGAAAGTAGAAGTGGGAAGACTGATTGCCAATTGGGGATTGATCGAATGGATCAGATGGATGGATCTCTCCAGATGGTTCACTAAAAAATGGAGAGACCCTGAAGATATCATCGATGTGGACCTAACTCCACTATAACCCCCACCCGGATACCAGTTTGCGGGGCATCTCGCATAAAACTTGCCCCATAAGGCAATTATCTCGGCAGTACATGGGTCAGCGACCGATACCCTGGAGATAACTTAACTCACTAAGCGTCGCTAGTCGCAAGCTGTAAGCTACCCTGGCTACGAACACCAGTTTCTTCTCATGGTGTGTTGGTCGTTCTGAGATAAGACGCGGGTCCCATTTCGTGAAGGGTTATTAAAGACGACGATGGACAGCAATACAACCTCGACATCTCCCTGTTGCTTGTCCTTACCGTCCGTCACGACCTTGACCGCTGCCCGAGATGGAGAAGAACACTGAGAAGACTACGACCGAGTCCATCAAGGAGGGGAGGCAAGATGATGTTGACAAGGCGTATGAGTTCGCTAAGCAACACGCGGTCGGCCCCCTGACTGAGGAAGACAACAAGCGCATCTTGCGCAAGATCGACCGTCATCTGCTACCATTGGTATATACAGAATCCGTGATACTTATGAGCTTGAATAATAAGTACTAATAAATAATGGCAGATGATTATCACTTATACCCTCAACTTCATGGATAAAAATGCCTTGTCTTATTCGGCGAACTTTGGTCTCATCACGGACAACGTGTGTCTAGCACCGCTCCCAACTCCATACTCGCAATATCACTAATATCTTATCCCATAGAAACTGGTCGGCAATCAGTACAGTTGGGCATCTGGATCTATTTTCTATCTTGCCTACATGGTCTCTCAGCCGGTTGTTGCTCGTCTAATTGTTCGCTTCCCTATTGGTCGTTTCGTCGCAGTCGCAACGATGCTATGGGGAGCCGTCCTCATGACCACAACAGCAAGCCGCTCCTTCGCCAGTCTAATGACGATCCGTGCTATCCTTGGGTGTCTGGAATCTTGCATCAACCCGGCCTTCATCGTCATATCATCTCAGTGGTGGACACGTTCTGAGCAGCCCCTCCGCATCTCATACTGGTATCTCGGTAACTCCATCGGCCAGGTCTGCGGTGGTCTTCTTGGCTATGGCATTGCGCATATCACAAACCACAATGTCCCGAACTGGGCCTGGTTCTTCCTTATTTTCGGCGCCATTACCATTTTCTACGGAGCTTTCCTCTTTTACTACCTCCCCGACTCGCCCCTGAATGCCCGCTGGCTGACGGACCATGACCGCGCCTTGGCCATCGAGCGAGTTCGAAGCAACCGCACTGGTGTTGAGAATCACGTGTGGAAGTGGTCGCAGTTCAAGGAGTGTATGATGGATATACAGTGCTGGATTCTTGTAGCGACCTTCTTCCTCGACGATATCCCAGCAGGTGGAGTCGCCTCATTTGGTAGCATCGTCGTTAAGGGCTTTGGCTATGACGCTCTTTACTCGACCCTCCTCCTAGTACCCCTAGGTGTCATTCAGGCCATATGTATTCTCTTCGGAGGTTTCATGACCCGGCGCTTCCAGAATATCCGCACCTGGCTCATTGCTGGTACGTTTCCTCGCCATTCATACACCTATCTTTTACCAAAATAAGTTCTAATCATATTCTAGGTTGCCAAATTCCTGCCCTAATTGGAGCTGTCCTCCTCTACACTCTACCCAGGGAGAACCAACGTGGACTACTCGGATCCTACTACATCGTGCAAACCCACGGCATCGTTGGAACCTTGACCATGTCTCTCGTATCTAGCAACTTTGCCGGGTATACGAAGAAGGCTACCGCATCCGCGATGATGTACGTAGCCTTCTGTGTCGGCCAGGTCGCCGCTCCTCAACTTTTCATACCCAGCGAAGCCCCAGGTTACAAGACTGCCTTCCTTGCCGCTTTCATCTGTTTCGCTCTGTGCATCCTGTTCAGCGTTGCCCTGCGATACTATCTCATCTGGGAGAACAAGAGGCGCGACCAACAGAGTCTGGCAGAAGGCGAACTTAGCAACTCTGAAAATGAGTTCCTAGACCTGACGGATAAGGAGCAGAAGGC
Source organism: Hypomontagnella monticulosa (assembly GCA_902825475.1). Lineage (NCBI taxonomy): Eukaryota > Fungi > Ascomycota > Sordariomycetes > Xylariales > Hypoxylaceae > Hypomontagnella > Hypomontagnella monticulosa. The sequence continues at coordinate 4,258,437 of CADEBF010000003.1, read as the reverse complement.
TGTCTTCCGATACGTCATCTAAGGCAAGATATTATTCAGTGGTGGGGCATTGTGAGGAGCGAGTGATGAGTAGCATTTGGTCGGGGCGCATCTTGGTTAGGGTAGTAGGGCGGATGTTTGCGAGAATCTCAACTAGAGTATCCATCTAAGGGAAGCGAATCTTTATTATCTACCATATAGTAGTTACTAGGGTTCTTCATTGGATATCAACCATTAATCACGACTACATTTTTCATCAAGTCTCGCATGGTTCGAGTTTAAATTACTAATGTATGCGTTCACTTAATAGGGATTAGATGGTGTTTGGATAATTTCTTCCCCCCAGTCATCAACATAACCCACACATGTCGTATTCTCTACGCTACACACCCTTACTCTACTGTGAGGTGATCTTCATCAAGATAACTAATACAAGTATGCCAAGCTTTCCAATTCCAATCACTTCGTGCATCACCAAAACATCTAGAAGAAACCATTCCATGACACATCTCGTAAGCGAAGCGACGCAAGACCCTATCTGCAGACTAATTTCTTGGACCTGGGGTACCGTAAAACCCCAGAGGCCGGAGCGCTACTCCATCAAGCGTGGTGGAACCCGATCCTCTAGCTCTACCGATCACTCGGTATACAGACTACCCAATTGGGTAACCCCTTAACGAGTGCCGTATCGCCGTCGATGACCGAAGTTAGAAGCAAGTAGGCTTGGCATTTTGAGGTTCGCAATGGTCACTGTGATCGTCTCCTTTATCATTATATGTCACGAGGACTATTCGGCACTTGCAGCTGACAATCCTCGCTGCTATGTCAAGTTCATAGGTGTTCTACAACGTTGAGACAGCAATACCACAATCATGGAGAAAGCAAAGTGGCAGGAAGGGCATCGTCGCCGCAACCGGCAGCGTCGTGAGAGCATCGGTTTCCTTGGTATGAGTAACAATACCATCTTAGCTGTTATCGTTGCTATCCTTACAACATACCTGCTTTCCAGCCATTGGCGCACCCCCTATCTTCAAGGGGTTCCTAGCTATACATACCAACTTAATCCGACAGACTTGGAGTACGGTCTCAAGCAATGTGCTCTGAACCAGCAGCGTCCCGTTGTGGACAGGAACCTGGCAGATGCTCGTCTAGCTGCACAGTCTGTCTCAAGTCCACGAACTATCTTACACAATGCGACTCTTATCGATGGAGACGGCAAGGTGTCTCATAACTGCATCATCGAGATGCAAGATGGTATCTTCACGAGGGTTCTGAAAGCTACATTAGATATTCCTGAGCCACTCTCTCATGAAGACAGAGTGGTTGATCTACATGGCCGCATCATTACGCCAGGACTCGTCGACATGCACTCTCACGCCGGCGTGAGGGAAACACCACAACTATGGGCAACCGAAGACGTCACCGAGATATCGGCTCCAGTGACACCCTGGGGGCGTGCTATTGATGCCCTGAAGCCTCATGACCAGGCAATACCAGTTATTGCCAGCGGCGGCGTAACAACCTCGCTAGTGCTAACCGGTGCGAAAAATCAGATCTCAGGGGAAGGCCTCGTTATTAAGATGAAGCGAGGCAATTCTGTGCTGGACATGCTTGTCAATACGTCCGCGAGTGGCGGCAAGCCGCAGAGATATCTGAAGATGGCCATGGGCGAGAACCAGAAACGGCAATTCGAGCATTCGTCCACTGGGCCGGCGACGAGAATCGGGGAGTCATACTGGTATCGCAAGGCATACGATAACGCACGACGGGTCAAGCTCGAGCAGGACCGCTGGTGTGAGATCGCTTCGACGAAAAAGGGGCTCATGTCGATCACACAAGAATATCCCCGTTCGCTCGAATGGCAGACGCTAGTAGATGTTCTGCGTGGCGACGTCGCCGTTCACGCCCACGGCTATGAGACGGAAGACATCATTGCCATGTTTGACCACGCGGACGAGTTTGGGTTTAACATCACGGCGTTGCACCACGCGCTACACGCCGATCTGATTATGGATCAGATCAAAGCGCGGGATATAGCTGTCGTCGGCTTCTCAGATTCGTGGGGCGACAAGAAAGAGCTCTACAATGTGAGCTCCTATTTCCCTCGAAGGATAGTCGATTACGGTATCCCATTCGTTCTCACTCGCGACCATCCCGCGGAACATGGCCAGTGGTTAGCGTATGAAGCACAGATCGGACATCATTTCGGCCTCGATACAGAGAGTGCCATTTCCTCTATCATCTCGGAGCCGGCCCGCCTTCTAGGTCTTGACAACAGGTTAGTAGCACAAATGGTCTTCCTGCTCCATCTACACTATTATGAAGTAGTATAAATTGACATTATGTAGACTCGGCTTCGTTCGACCAGGCTATGACGGGGATCTTGTAATTTGGAACCGACACCCCTTGCAAGTGGGCGCCACACCTCTCGAAGTATTCATTGACGGAAATAGCGTAGCCCGCGCATCCGAAAGTGTATGGAAAGTATCGGAATCCGGCTCCTATGCTAGTGAAGCCCCAGCTTCGCGACCCAGCGACTCGCCTGATAGTACGTGTAAGTCAGGCCAGTCAGACATTGTCATCCGTGGTCTAAGCGCCAGCTTCATTGGCGATGATGGGCAGCGGAGTGAACAACCCGAGTCGGGAAGACTGACTGCTGTTGTACGCGCGGGTCGCGTTGTATGCATTGGTGAAACTAAATGCGACAATATGGCAAAGCAAGCTGTAGAAGAGAATACCCCAGTAGTAGATCTAAGGGATGGTCATATGCTCCCGGTAAGTAGTACCACTCGCCCAAGTGTCGTTACTAGAGTCTAACCAACCTCCGTTGATAGGGTCTTACGATTGTTACGCGCCAACACGGCTTAACCGAAATGCGTCAAGAGCCCACAACGACCGATGGTGCCTCGGCAGGCGAAGAATATGAAAAGCCCCTTTTAAGTAGATACGGCATCAAATTTGACGGTGTGCATCTCGAGAGAGCTTATCGGAGCGGCGTTACTCGTATTGTAACGCCGCCCCTAACAACCGGCTTCTTTCATGGCATCAGTACCATGTTCCGTTCGGGAGCAAAAAGCGGTATGCATCCTATTATCGGTACATTCAGAAATTTTCGTCCTAACGATTTCTAGTCCTTGACGATGGCGCCATTGCTGAACCCGACGCTGCTCTCCACTTCACAATCGGACACAGCGCAAAGTGTAAGTTCCTTCCCCCTATTCGCCCTGCTTGTAGCCGGTAGATACTGATTTGGTAAAATTTAGCACCCAAAACACCGTCTATAACCTCCCAGATAAGCAAGCTGCGTGACCTCCTCACCGTCGATAAGCATATTCATCCCGCATACGAGAGTGCAGCAAGGGGTGATGTTGCTGTGGTTGTCCATACAAATAACAAAGACGTCATCGCGCACATGGTCGCCTTGAAAAAGGAAACCGGCGCTCATATCGTCATCATGGGCGGTTCAGAAGCACATCTCATTGCTACCCAACTCGCTGAGGCCGATATACCGGTCATCGTTGCTCCCTTCTGGGTAAGTACTAATAGCCCTTCTCGTTGTTTGGGGGAAATATTGGGCCACCTACTGACTAATCCTTAGGGATGCGAGCCCTTGTTCTTCGATTCCCGCCACTGTCTTCCAGGCCCGCCTCTGACCGATCGGCTGGGCCCACAAGTATTGATAGACGCAGGTGTTAAGGTCGGTATCTCGAACTGGGATGACACAAATAACCACATCCGAAATAGCATTTGGGAGGCCAGCTGGGTCGCGGGCCCCGAGAACCAAAGTCTTGCGCTCGACCTCGTGTCTAAGAATATCGAGGATATTCTACGTCTACCACGCAGCAGGGATTTCGTGATTTACGAAGGAAATCCCTTTAACTTCGGAGCCCGCGTGGCTCTGATATTTGAGGAGGGTAAGGTGCAGAGTTGCTATCCAGATGCTGACGAACCGTCGAATTAAGCACCTTAATAGAAATTCTAGTTGTTACTCCCATTAATGGATCTTAAGTCAATTATCGTACCCGTTTATTACTACCCATCACTATTAAGAGGCTGAATCCAAGTGAATAGCGCCCGGAAAAGGTTACAATACAGACGAGAGCCTACGGTCTTTCCTGCAGTCCCACTGAGCTTATATCGTTTTTGTCGCATCCATATGTCCGCAAGGTGGCATGAGACTGTAGATCTGTTGCTCCTTTCTCCGAGCTTCATGCTCCGGTGGCCCACTTATGTCCGGCGCCACCGGATTAAGCGACCGGGCCCGGAGTTCCTATTTCGGAAAGAGCACGGACCTATCGGGGATGTCGAGGACAACAGCGTTCTCAGGGACAACAGTAGTCGTTCACTAGGGTAAGTATGCAAATTGGATTTCCCATAATCTGCACTAGGACATTGAAGTTGGCAAGGACTCGTCAAGTAATCTAGCTTTAAAGTCCCTTGACTACATGTCAATGGAACACTGTGCGGGGTGCCAATACGTTGTGGAGGGACATAGGAACATGCACACAGATTACGGGGGCATACCATTTTATAATAACCAGTGACATTAGGAAATGAACTCATACATCTGCGACTGCGGAGAGTAAGTTATCTACATACACGAACGCATTGCTACTTCTGGTCGTTCCTTCGTGTCCGTCCGCCTCCGTTTCCTCTCCGGGTCTTCTTTTCCTCCTTATACTCATCCGCCGCATCAAATCAACGCCAAATCATTCCTAGTAAGCACCAAGAGTGCAGAATCGACTGATCAATCCGGTATATCGTCGATTCGGGTATCGTAGTTCGTAAGATCATCGCGTATTTTATAGTCGAAGGGACAAATCGTCAAAATCTCGTCGAGCATGCCATCAAGCTTGGAGAACAGCTTAGTGTCGAGAGGGGTAACGACGGTTCTTCTTCGCGTTTCTTTTGGCGACTCGCGACTCGCGAGCTTTCGCCTGATGAACCTTCGGGGTAGCTGCCTGTGCAGCTGTTTTCTTGGTAGTAGTCTTAGTAGTAGTCTTAGTAGTAGTATCCTTCTTCGTAACTGCTTTCTTCGGAGCCGCTTGCTTCGGGGCTGCCTTCTCCTTAGGCGTCTTCTGTGTAGCTGTCTGGGTCTTAGTGACCTTGAGTTTCTTGCTCGGCTTCGAAACGATGGTGGGGGGCGCTTTGCGCTTTCGGCTGTCTGCTTTGGTGACACGGCGGCTACTGGATGCGAAGATTTCATCGTCGTCGTACTTTTCAGCTTCGTCATCGTAGTTATCAGCTTCCTCGACGCTATCCTCGTCGGAAGCAGCGTCATCATCGTCATAGTCTTCCTCGGGGTCCTCGGATGGGTTGTAGGCATCTTCGGAAGCATCAACCTGCTCATCTTCGGAGCTTGAGGATATGGACCAGATATCCCTTTCTCGCTGACGGGGGGCTGCGGCGAGCGCTCGAGTAGGCACACGAACAGTAACTCGAAGAGACGCTCTAGCAGGAGCTCTAGTGGGAACTCTAGCCAGGGCTCTACCACCTTTGGAGCTGTCAGTTAAGTCCCGGACATTCTTCTCTACTGGCGAGTCGAGAGTTAGACCGAAATCTTCATCGGTGTCTTCATCAGGATCCTCTTCGTAATCTTCGTCAAGATCCATGGTAACGCCTTCGTAAGAGGCTTCGCCGGGGCTTTCATCGGGACGGTCATCGAGATTCTCACCGGCATCAGATTCCTCGAAAGCCGGTCCCAAAACCTGATCATGGGTATGAGTGACAGGATCGAATTGGCCGGGGTCGCTACTCTTCTCGGGTGCATCTGCAGGACGTTCCGACTGAACTCGAGCTAGACTGGCCCTCCAGCCCGCACTTTTGGCGGGGAAGATTCCGAACTTTCCTTTAATATTAACCGAACCTATCGAGAGTTGACGTTCGACAATTGTCCTCTTTGGACGTTGGACGAGATCGAACAGCTTGGCGTTCGGATCTCGCAGCGGTCTCCACAGCTGGTACGATCCGTCTTCGCAGGAAAAGGACGGGTGACCATTGGACATCGAGAATTGGTGAATTCCTTTCTGTAGAACTCTCGGGCATAGCTTGTCGTTGTAAAAGACAGCCATTTCCTCTTCGAAAATAGCTCGAAGCATACCTGCGCCTCCTAGATCCTGTTTGAGGTACCATCCCAAAAAGGCTTCTTGATCAGCGGGTACAACGGTAGCAACGCCTCCGTGAAGAAATTTCATTGCCTCCTTGTCTGGCGTAATTATAAGTGCCCCCTCTGGCGCCTTGAATTGCAGAAGTGCCTTGAACCCCTTATTGTGTAGCTCTTGTAACTTCGCGTTTTTAGGCGAAGGCATAGGTCCAATAGCGTCCTTTCGAGGTTGGAGAAGCATGTTTTGCCACGGCAGGGAGATAAGCTGCTGACCCGGTGACGATTTAGTAGAAGCAGTCGAATCAGGGGATCGCTCTCGTAGAAGATAATTCTGAAGCGATCTTCGTACTCGTTCGGGCGAACCGGGGAGAGCATCCTGGAAGAAGCATGTCTCCAAGTCGTTAGTCTGAGTAAGGGTTTTCGTCATGGTACTCTTTCGCTCGGCATTGGGTTGGATAAGCACATGGACTGCGTCAGGGGGGAGAGCTGCGAAATTCGGAGGGTATAGCAAAGTATACTTGCCGGCTTTCTTCAAGCGTATCGCCATGTCGTTACATACTACGATGGACTCGTCAGGAACCGTGAAGGATTCAAGTCGAAAGTTGCAAATGCTTTCGCCTTGAATGCCTAGCGTAGTTGCATACTTGAAAGATAACACCACCGATTCTAGTTTGGGCTTAGGTGTGCCCGCGTAGGGAGTCGAGTAAACTCGTCCTTGGAATTGCTCTGGATCCAGGTCAGAATAATCTATCGTGCGCGGCCATCCGTTGTTGCGCCCAGCGTGGGCACGGATGAGTGTCGCGAAGCGAGATAAGCCATATGCCTCCAGGAACCTGCAACCGAAGAGAATTTGTTCCCGGCCTATGATGTACGATTGAGCCTTCGGCTCCTGTTTGTGTCTAGTCAGAAACTCCTGAATCTCTTGTCGGAATAGCTGAAGAGATCGACATGCAAGGTTGAAAGATTTCAAATCGCGAGTTAACTCTTCGAGGATGACAGCCTGTACGGGGTATTCAACGTTAGGCCAGTGAGGTGCAAGGTCCAGTACAGTCATGGTCTTATCTTCTCGGAGAAGATCTGACGGATTGACGTGAGAATACGGCTGGTAACCATCAAAGTGACTCTGATGATGACTTTCAAGTCTAGCAGGGAATGCAATAGGGGGATCCATGATGTCTACCAGTGCTTGAGGTGTGATGGGAAGACATAAACAAGGCCAGGAATAGCAATCTTGGTGTAGGAGGAGAAGTGGGAGTAGAAGTGGGAGTGAGGTTTTGGTTGGGTAAACAAAAGCCTGCCCTGATGAACCTGACAAGATGGCTGAGTTTGAGCTAGCAATCTTGTCACCTGGGCAAGGCGGGTCCTACCAGGCTGCGAGGTATCGCGAAGCTAGTCGGCTGGGATACAAACAGGTAGGAAATGGCAAGTGGAAACAACCTAGGGAGCTTAAAACGAGAAAGGGCAGGATGGAGTATTGATTCAAAGGCTACAGCTGCCAATGGTAGGATAATTAGAGGGCAGTTTGACCGGCCTATACGCCGACTATACTCACGAACAGCTAACAAGTACTCTATTTGGCGGTCTGAGTGGCATATACGCCGACTATACTTATGTACCTACAAAGTTTTGACTTGATAGATACATAGAACTTTAGAGCTTAACAACATAAAGGACATAGACGCCGACTATACGCGTGAACTGGCAATGTACATTTGACAGGGGAGTATACGCCGATTATATTCACTGATGGGCAACAGATGGCAGACAACCTAAGGAGTTATACGCCGACTATAACCATAAATTGGTTAGCGAACACTTAGCTAAAGACTTGCCATAACATAAGGCATGTGTTGAATGTATTCCAAGTTGCCAAATGTTAGCCGTTATAATTTTAGCGGTTAGTTGTGAAAAATTTGAAATCGACGAACACCTTGACATAGACGAGGGCTTCAAATTCGGCGAAGATATTAGAGCAGATGATCTAGCGCTGAATCGTCGATGTCGCGGACTAACGCTACATCGCGGCGGGACATAAGATGTACCGAGTACCTCAAGCACCGTTTACCTAGTACAATGATGAAAACTAAATATCGTCTAGATCAACAGTGTTTATACGAATAGCATGTGTGCTCATGCTGTCTATACCGACACCGTTTATACCAACGGCGTCTATATATATATGACTTATATTGACAACGGTTATACATTTCAAGTGCTTGTTTGAACCTCTAACAATGGCATCAAGCCTTAGGTAGTTCGAGTTTAGACGGAGGGGCCCGTTGAATAGCGCTTCCCCTTTTGTAGTTGAAATAGATTACGGTGACAGAACATCGTAGGTAACTTTCTACTAGTTTAAGGAATGAAAATACATCATATGCAAATATAAATATACCGATGAATCCAAACATTTGAGGCTCTGCACCTATTCACAACAAGGCTAGTGTAGTTAAATTAGGAACAAGAAGGTTAAGAAAGGGGAACCTTGTCATTGTACCCCGAAACCTCTGAAACGAGAAAGGGGTACGACCACGGCTACTAAAGGTATGAAGGAATCTGAGGTTGTTATGATGGTGGCAGGTATAGTTGATAAATACGTCGATCATGAACAATATAATCAGGGTAGGACTTGGCTAGATACTGATAATTAAGTTAACAATAGGGGATCAAGGACTTTAAATGGCATTAACGCCGGTTTCACCGCTTAATTACAAAATCTCGTGTTTTCCGAAGTTTCTCCTTTATGATACTTTGCAGCGTATTTCTGTTGTTACCTATTTCTTACCTGACTTGAAGAATATCCTACTACCTAAGCATGGGTAATGATGATGAAAAGTAGAAGGGCATCATGATGGATTTATCGTCTATGCTAGGGCATGGCGTATGTAGTAACTTAACGATATAAAAAACCCGGAATGGAGCTCCCCGACGATATAAGGTAGGAAGGAGGTGAAAATTAAGATTAGCAAGTACCATTATGGAGGAATAAGGGGAAAGGGGGTTACAGCGGGGGTGACTAGGCTGTCTTCCTGAGGAAATATTAGAAGACATGGATGAGATCTTACGTATTTCATGTAGAAATCTAGTCCGCCCGTCTACAACCCTTTACAGGGCTGCGCTTGTTCCTAATTTCATGTCGAAATGGGATTTCTACTGGGTGCTAGCTTGGTTCGTCACTACGACAATCTCGTCACGTTTAGTGGCTTAAATTATGTATCATGTAATCTCTCATTGAGAACTGCCTCATGGCGGCTCTATGAGCGTACCGAGCAAGTCATGTACAATAATCGCCTCTTGATCCGCAAGAGGCCATCAGCCGCCAAGTAAAACTGAAGACTAGGGTATATGCCGTCCAATAAACGCCATTGCTGACCGTTATTGCGAGGGAACCACCCATGCAATCCGCCGCCCTGAATGCAGTGACCAAGTGTATACCCTTTAATAAAACCAACCGTATAACTCCTGTAATGCAACTAGACTAGGGCGATTACTAAGCGAGATGCTCATTTGTAGCCTGACCGTTGGTGTCGATGTCGACATCAATGTCGATGAAGGGCGCAAAAGCCTGGCGACCCGAAAAGCGATCCTGATCTGACTTCATGGCCTCGTCGGGGTCTTCCATCTCCTGGTCTTTCTCAAGCATATCGTCGAAGCCCCTCTTCAACTTCAGTTTCTTGGTTTGGTTTGAACCGTTCTCAAGCTCATGGCGATGTACAGTACGTTGTGCCACTAGGATTCCTTCGTATGCCAGGAGGATGTATCTGAGGGAGTCGGTCAAGGTAATACAGAAACGTTTGAACTGGACGAATTGGCAAGCCTCAACCATGGGCATTCCGAAGACAGACATAAGATAGGCGGCGACTACGCCAGCAGAGCGATCGTTGCCCGTCTCGCAGAATACAAGGACCCTCCCTCTTCGGAATGTCTGCTGTGGTATTGCCATCTTTCCGTCCTCTACCTGCCCCTGTACGTCGTGGATTCGCTGCCCGCGATAGACGCTTAGCATGTGGTCGTTGATGGTTCGGATAGCGCTGGGAAAGGCGTGAACCAGGTCTTCGTAGCTGGAGACGTCAACGCACGCGGCTTCAATGCCGAGCTCTTGAGCGACTTTATCCCCGGACAATAGACGTGCAACAGCCATTTTCGAATCTCGTGCGGCTAGCAACATGGTGATGCCGTTATCGCGCAGCCATTGGCGGTCTTGTAAGACACTCGAGGGGCCGAGGTAAAGAAAGTCGAGAATGGATTGTGCTTCGCGGCGTTTCTCGTAGCTCCAGTTCACGGCCGAGTCGTCGGCTAGCTGCTCCATGTAGTTCTGGGTGATTATCTGGAGGTCATCTGCACTAAGCGACGCTGGATCGACATTGTTGTAGGTCGGTACAACCTTGATGCGATCACTGCCATGGCGTAGAGTGGGAGCGGGTATAACGACCGGAGGAGGGCTGGGTGGTCTCTTCGAGAAAGGGCTTGTTGCGACGGTGCCCGGTCGACGGATAACACGATTCATCTTCGCGGCATTCACAGTCAACCACTCATAATCTACTTGCTTCGGGGATTTGGCGGGTCGACAGAGGGTGTATTATCTATGCGAAACAACTAGAGTATCGATCGTCGCAAGTATGATACGAACGTGCTACAATTGGAGGATGGATGAAGTTACTCTGTGGGTGACAAGAGGAAAATAGAGAGTTGAGAAAGTTCCGTGCTGTTGGTTGGTGGTTAGTTGGTTAGTTGATCAATTAAGAAAGTTGGAGTGAAGTCCATTCGGTCTGAACCCCTGTTACAATCTGGTGGCCTTAGGTACCCCAAGCAACTTTGGAAGTACCCCTGGAAACGCGGATTTACGCGGCTGATGGAGGTAATTGCGCCTACCCCGAGTACCCAGGTGCCTATCTCAGGTACTTGATAGGGCAACTACCCAGACATCAAATGGATGTGACCCCCACACCATCGTGCGAGATTGATGCTTATAGAGTGGGTCGTGACTCGCCTGTGACCTGCACAAGGGTAGCTGCCTAGGGAAGTCGGTAGCTGCACGTTTGAAGATAGCCCTAGAAGCCAATACTTACATATAGTATGCTCTTCAGCATTGAAATCATGTAGAGATGGATTCAACATATACCTAAGAAGCTCAGTGCTGGTGTCAACCCTACATAGCTAATTCAATAGGAATGATCCATGAACATCTCTCGTACGAGCTCTAGAATGTGCCAAGTCTTATTTCTCATCAATGATTTGTTCTGTGTAAACTACATAGACATCACGTTTTCTCTCGCCGGGACGCTGGATAGAACCGGAGCTATGTGGATTAAGCTACCTAAGTAAAACTAGAAGCTGAGTGCACTCTTTAGCCTTTCAAGGGCTGTTACGGAGCCTCATTGCTACCAACGCTGCTCTCCCTGGCAAGCGGTGACGGAAATTCCGGTGTGACGGATCGTGACTCGACACCTGGTCTCTTCGATCTGGAGCCCGTTGATAGATGTTTCTTCCGCCTCTTCTCTGAAGTATTAGAGGTCATGCTACCTCTCCTACTTCGTGTACCCTCTTCTGAATCTACTGGAGGCGTTGGGCTTCGCGACGACCCGGCTGAGTTACTACCTCGCCGTACGCTGCCGCTTCGAGTGCGCTTGTTCTCCTTTGCAATGGCTGAAGATCGATGGTGTGCAGCCTTCTCAGCATCACCCCCAGGACCGTGTACATGAATCTTTTCTTCCACCTTCTGCCTTCCCGGTAACCACCATAGCCATCCATTTTGCTGTTTTGCTAGTTGCCGATCGCGTGCCTTTAATTTTGCTCTTAGCAAGGCTCGTCGCTCATTCTCTCTTTCCCAGTACTCGCTTCTATAAATCTCCCAGTTCTCGCGAAAGTTTGGCGAAAATGGTTTGGGCCATAGCAGTAGTTTGACGTAATCTCCTCCTGGTGATAGGTCCTCCTCATGTCCGCCCTTCTCCTCGTCTGTGCTAACGAAGGGGAGTTGCGGGTGTTCATTACGGCTAAGATTCAACTCGCGGTCGACTTCGCGTAATATCGAAGGCTCCACAAAGCGGTATTGGCCAGCCCTGCTGGAAAATGCACCGTATGTGAAAAAGAAACCAATCAGTGACATGAGCTCGACCCACCAAGATCTCTTGATAACGACCAACTTGCAGTTGAACCCTCGCAAACCTCGGTTGCATATACTAAACCAACGCCGAGGCCACCGGATACCGCGTTCCCATATGCCGGTTGCCCAAACCAATATGCCCGTAACAATACCACTTATGAAGCACACCTTCTCTGTCATATCGACCACCCAGTATACCGATCCGCCGACGCCACTACCGTCTTCCCGTGGCGCAAAGAACAACGCGTATCCGAAGCCAGTCAACCAAAGGCACAAAAGGCTTAGAAAAAAGGTGTGTTTGCGCCGTCGGGCTCGGAGTTCGAGGTACTGGGAGCGAAGTGAGGCCTCGAGGATCAACATGTTGAGATAGATCATTGACGGTGCGCTCGGGGTGTGCTTCAAAGGGTCGCCGGGTTTAACGACGCCAATAGGGCTGGTTCCTATTGGCGGTGATTTGACTTCCTGGCCCGGCTGGGGGGCGCCCTTAACGATAGAGTCGATGTTGTCGGCCATGTTTCTCGTGTTGTCGGTGTGGCCGTCACCACAGTCCTACTTGGGTGACACGACCTGGGGACGTAAGCCCGCGCCAATGTAGGTGGGAAATTATTGGCGCATCTAGGGCTGTAGACTGATGTCAATCGTGTTTTCGTACTAGAGAAGATGTCAGACTTATTAAGTCGTCGTAATTTCGTAGACGGGCAGCCGTGTTGCGTTGAAGATGTCCCGTCGCCTTTTTTTTTGGGCGGTTGACGTACGAGGTAACACCAAGTCCCCACAACAGGCTACAAGGGGGTGAAAGCATTAGCTTTGGTGGTCCTAGCGCTATTTCCGAGTAGGTACCCTATCTGCATAGAGGGATCTATCCTTCTGTACTACACACTCAGGCAATAATCTCCCCATTACACATGCTGTACCACTCCACCACTATAGAATCATATGGTAAAGGCAAACGAAGTAGCTCTCACGAATTCCTCCGACCCACGTACATCCCAATATCGAAGATAAAATCTCCAATCTTTTAAGTAATAAAAATTCATTTTCGTTCCTCGCAGATGTTTGAATCGGGGTCGGTACGGGGACTCTTATGCAAGTCGAATTCAGCGTGGGGAGAGCATCGAATGTACTCCGTAACTCCGCAGTCATACACCACTACGCACTATGTGATACACACCACATGATCTTTAACAGGTAAAGCCTGACGCAATTCTTGCAGGATTCTTGATGTTCTATAGCGTTTTGGCATTTTTGGTATCCTTTTCTGCATCAATAGCCGCATATACGCTGACGTACCGCGATGACGATCCTCGGAATAAATCCTATCTTATTTGTACTACCTACTGCATTGAGTATCGGTCTATTGCCTATTTGTTGCTGAAGCTTTGTTGTATCATTTTATCCTACCTTAGGTGAAGAGTGAGGCGTGAGACGCCGCTCATGTGGAACGCTTCACTTGCTCTACATAAAGCGACCCCCATCCTCCGTTTTCCAGTCTCCAATTCTTCAATGCTAATAATCCAGATCTCACTTCAAATCTTCTAGAATCTAAGACCCCCAAGCCGATATTATTTTCAGCAGTCTGTTCAATCATGGATCCAGGAAAATCGACAGCAGATGCTTATAGGCCAATCAACACTAAACCGCGGAATCGCAGTAGCAGAAGCTCCTCGTCCACGAAATCTGCCGTGAAACCAGCTACTGGCGATGTCATCTACACGGAGACCTTACCAGCTGGTTTCCAGCCAGGCAAGAAGTGCATGATTTCTTAACGGGAGACTATCCACATACACAGGCGGGTTCGCCAGAAGATCGAACGATCTCCTCCACTATAATTCCCCCCCACCAATATCAAGACCGGATTTCTCTATATCAAACTTGGGACACTCTTTAAAGTTCGATCGAGCTAGGTCAATGACTATACTTGCGAGCGCTGGCATCTTCATGTCGGACCGGTCGTGTTTCGTCTATTTAAGACTCGTACCTCATATTATTAGAGGATTCGCAAAGACATCGCTGGCGGGATCTCTGACAGCACGATTCTTTTCAAGTTCCCTAGCTTCGGTGGGGGTGGGACCCGTTCATGGTAGCGTGGTGCCCAGGTGGTCACGCCTCGCTATTCCGGGATCGGCTGCTATGGAATCGCAACGACTCGAGATATATCTTAATATCGAGAAGGACGTGATAAAATTTGTCATCGTATTTAAGTATCCAGTACCGAGCATCGAGAACACGTTATTAAGAGAGAGAAATTATACGCTGTTGGTTAAGATCGAGAAAACGGCCGGATAGAAAGAGTCTCTTCGTTAGCACTCGCTGTGGGCGATGAATATTTGGACATCCCCGGAACAATCGAAGCCTAATAATGATATCAATGAAGACAATTTCATTAATTACCGAGCTAATAGTTTCTCTAATGACCCCTGTGTAAGATGAATGTTCGTTATGTCGCGTAAGAATCGCGCTGTCCGATGGCAGAAGCCGTTGGCTCGCATATGATCTGACGTAGATTGTTTACCGCAATGGGGTTAGAGTCATTAGACAAGATAAAGCGAAAGCTACGAGACGCTCAGCCGCGATCTATAAATATTGGTCTCGTTCTAGAACGAATTATGTAACGTATGAGTCCAGGTGAGCACGAGCTCTTGGTTGTCTTAAGGTAGCAACCTTATAATAATGCCTGCTTGGACCCTTAATATGTCGGTGGTGTTCCGAAGCAGATCTACCACCTAGCGGAGTTAAGATTCAACGTGGACCCGTAACCCCGGGACTGCAGATATCCGCGTCATCAGGAACAAAAGAGACAGGGGTGAACAAAGTACCTATTTTCATCCAGTCACAGTGTAATTGATTGTATATCCAACACTCGGATATCCAGTAAATTTCATACTAATAGAGTCAGCATAGAGATCCCGAATATCTACTCTATAAGGCTAAATATGTATATGATGTCTAAGTTACGCGTATATAGCACAACGGGTTTACATTCCAAGGCGGCAGCTGAATCGGAGCGGGAGGATGTAAAAAGCCGAGAAGAACAGCTAAAAAAGTCCCCGGTCCAATTTTTCGGGACCCGTCAACCCCCGTAGATTCATCCAGCCGCGGATTCTGCTCCTCTTTCCCCTGGCCATGTATGCTGACTCGCTCGATCAGCAGCCAATCCAGATCAAGGTCCTTGGAATCTATTCGAATCCCGCTCCGGAACTA
This sequence comes from Hypomontagnella monticulosa, assembly GCA_902825475.1. Taxonomy (NCBI): domain Eukaryota; kingdom Fungi; phylum Ascomycota; class Sordariomycetes; order Xylariales; family Hypoxylaceae; genus Hypomontagnella; species Hypomontagnella monticulosa. The sequence continues at coordinate 4,243,054 of CADEBF010000003.1, read as the reverse complement.
ATCTTAGCACTCAGCCACGCATACAGGCCAGATTGGTTTGATCCGTTACAGATTGCGGGCGGTCGGACTTTGCGCATTAGGCAGTCGAGCATTGTGTCATCCTTGGCCCGGGCCATTACGTGGTACGGCCCTGTGCTCCAGTCATTGTCGCACTCCTCCCATGTCTCGGCGTTCGCCCCCCTTTATCATATAAGACAAGGCGTGGCCCAGTTTTGCCACCCCTCCGATATGCTCAAATGTCCAACTTCAGCTGTCGCCCAGTCGAGGAAGCTTGTTTCTACCGTTGCGCGAATACAACACGTTGACAATACCAATTCTTCATTCAAGACCAGCGCGTCTACCGAGGAATATACTCCCATACCCTCTAGTGTACCTGGCGGACGGCCCCCGAAATCCATGTTAGCCTCACGAAGAAACAGAGAACAGGCACCCGAAGCGGCGCCTGTCAATAAGCCGCCCAGCATGGGGATGTTTCCATTAGGCTACAAAGAGGCTGTATACCAGTGGGTATGTCTCGTTCTATCCAACTCAAGAGCAGCAGCATTATCCGGGAGCTAGCCTAACTAGATCGCAGTGGAACAGTGTCACGCCTACTGTTGCCGAACGCAACGTAATCTCGCACATTCCGTACCTTCGAGAAGCCATCGCTTCGACGACAAACCCGTCAACGGAAGTCCCATCAGCGGAACACCCTGGCGAAACTCGAACATCCGGGAACATGGACCCTCATGGGCCCAGAGTGTGGAAGTCGACAATGGTCCCATTGTCAGGCAAGAACCGGGCTTTAAACGAATTCTCGGTAGAACGTGTCAACGAGGATGTCGACAACACCCTGGTCATGCTTCATGGATACGGAGCAGGTCTAGGATTTTACTACAAGAACTTCGAGAATCTCAGTCGCTCGAAAGGATGGAAGCTGTATGCGTTGGACTGGCTAGGAATGGGCAATTCGACGCGACCACCTTTCAGAATCTGCGCTAAGGACCCGGCGGCGAAGATCACGGAGGCGGAGAATTGGTTTATAGACGCGCTAGAGGAATGGCGAAAGATTCGCAAGATCGAGAAGTTCACCCTTCTCGGACATTCCCTGGGTGGCTATCTAGGTGTCTCTTATGCGCTTAAGTATCCTGGCCACCTCAACAAGCTCATCCTCGCCTCCCCGGTCGGCGTTCCCGAAGACCCATACGCAGTCAATGCCGAGATGCCAGAACCTACGGAATCCTCATTTCAAGACGAGTTTACCGTGGACCAACAATCAACGACAGAGAGTCACACCAAGCCAGGATCACAGCCAGAACCCAAGAAGCGACCCTATCCCCCTTGGTTAGTCTGGTTGTGGGATGCCAACGTATCACCATTCAGCATCGTACGCTTAGCAGGTCCTTTAGGACCAAGATTTGCCTCTGGCTGGACGTCGCGTCGCTTCAACCACCTCACGCCGGAAGAGAAGCAGACGCTCCACGATTACGCATACTCCATCTTCAGGCAAAGGGGGAGTGGTGAATATGCGCTACCATACCTACTAGCACCCGGCGCACACGCGCGACGACCCGTGATCAACCGAATCCACCGTGTCGGTAGGCAGGTCATCACGCCCGCGACAGAGACAGCGCCAGCCGTGAAGGAAACGGGATACCCGATCATCTTCATGTACGGCGAGAATGATTGGATGGATGTAGCAGGCGGTCTCGCCGCCGAGGAGAAGCTCAAGCAAGCCAAAGCCAAGTTACTCGCGCAAGCCACCGAGGAAGAGAAGCAGAAGGAGAACGGAAGCGCCAAGGTCGTTATCGTCGAAAAGGCAGGCCACCATCTATACCTCGACAACCCGGACGATTTCAACAAGTACATCCGTAAGGAGATGGAGGAGACCCGAAAACAAACGGTACCGGAGAAGTACTAAACATGAGTTCCTCACGTCCTGAAATTTCGAGAGTACGGACTGCTTTAGATGCATTGCGAGGCGTTCCGGGTTGGTTGGTCTAGATTAGAGGGATTTTTATGCACGATAATATGATACTAATGATAGAGGATTCGCTACCCTCGTACCCTGTTCGCAAGTCGCGATACGTATATACTATATACATATACCTTTATCAAGCAAGGAAATATTCCTAGAGCTGGATATGTTTGTAGTACCTTGTCTCTGTAAAGTAGTCGATTCATCGCAGCTCAGCGTAATTGGGGGGGAAAAGCCTACTGAATATGAGAGCGTCGTGTCTCCATAGACTTGTATGATATAATATTTTACTCAATTAGTATTTTATCGCAGTAACTACCTAGTAATTATGTTTTGAGAAGAACATTCGAACATTCGTGTCTATATCAGCACCATACGATCCGCTGACTCGATCCTCAACCGTATTGGCTGCCTCGGCACGGGACGGGGTCTTGATTAGAAGCGTGTGTACATAGCCGATTGCCCCAATCGGCTTTGCTTCCTCCGGCGAGACTGTTGAACTTCCCCCAACCTAATTATGTGTAACCTTTCGGAAGTGGTAGTAGCCGATGATTACCTAACATCAGTTTCTATAGGTACAGCAAGATCAATTCATTGATGCAGGTGATGTCTACCTAGATTCCGATAGACGCATTTGCAATCCGCATCTCGCGCTCATTCAACCATTCAACAACCATTTGCCCTTAATAACCCGCACTTCCGGGGAGGCATTTACAATCTACGGTCATCCGACAACGCAATAAGGGATTCTTCATTTCAATATGTCGGAGAACATACCCTCTCCGGTATTCACCAAATTCATAGAATTGCCCATCGAATTGCGCTACATAATATGGGAACTCAACCTACCGGATGATATCCCCGAAGTATGCATCCCGTGGCCGCTGGAGGAGGTGCCGTCTCGCTGGGAGCCCGGGGACAGCGCCTCTGGACGAAACAGGTACCTCCAGCCCCTCCTCGTAGACACGGCGTTCCCTACTTTGATGCACGTGTGTCGCGAGTCGCGCGAAGCAGCCCAATCGCACACGCGGTTCCGGTACTCACCTATCGCCGGGTGCTTCGTGCCATTCCGCGCTTTCCGCCCAGAGCTAGACATCCTGTACGTGACGCTGTGCCGCCCACCCACCGACATCAACGTAGTGCCGCGGTGGGGGATGTACCCGGAGAGCGCGCGGCACCTAGCGCTAGACCTGCACACGATCAAGGACGGGAGCTTCCTATGGATCCTAATCGGGAACCGGGACGTGCAGACAGTGAGCTGTGTGCTGCCAGCATCCAAGGCGATCCTTGACACCGCAGCGCGGTTCCGGCCTCCGGTTCGTCGGTGCCGGCTACGCAGGGTCGAGCAGCCATCCGACGGCTCGCAAAGCCACATCATCTACGTCGACCGCGGCTTCGACCGGCGCATGACGGGCATGGCGCGCTACCTCGAGGAGGTGCGCGACTACGTCGGCGCCGAGTTCGCCGAGATCCTTGAGATCGCCGCCATGCCCGAGGAGTACCTGCGCCGCTGGAACGCGCCCGAGTGTCGCTTCGACGTCGAGTTCCTCGCGCAGACGTTCGAGGAGTATCGCGGTGGCAAGTGGGTGCCGAGCTCCGATCACGTCGTGCGCTTCGATTTCCAGTGCATCATCTTCCCCGCTTCGCGCGCCGTCGTCGATAGCACGAGGACGTATCGCGTTAGTGAGGAAGAGAGGTGGACGCCCCTGAGGAACCCGGAGGAGTTTCGGGTTAATGATATTCAGCAGACTGAGGTGCCGTTTGAGTGACGTGTGGGGTAGCAGCCTTTGCCATCGTCTGCCATCGCTACATTTACCGTGTGTATATCAGGCGGACACACAGCACCCAGTAACATGGTCAACATTGTTCATATGGATTCGGACATCCTGCAAATGGAAGTTACCGACGCGACGACACCTAGTCTTATGCAGAGTACGTCAGCTGCCAAGACGGCGACTTTGCGAGATTATACGAGGGGCTGCCATCTAGCTCGCATGAATCGCTTATAGACCATGTATAAAATTTGACAGCTTCTAGTTTATGGCATCGCCTACTCCACGTCTCCAACTCGATATCATCTCATGAGCTGTAAATATTCATCTACAACATTCCACAACCCTCTGACTGTAAGAAAAATTCTCTTACCTTGTACTCAGAAAGTATTCACTACGGTATCATGACCTCATCAATGATGCAAGTCGATACAGTGTAACGTCAATCGTATTCGCTCCGAGTAAGTCGCACTTCGTATAGGTATCGTAGATGAACGGCAGGAACTTACCGCATATGTATACTAATGCAGCACATCGAATTCCGTCCGGGTTTCGATCGGATTTCAATGACCTATTTCAGCTACCTACCACCTAAAACTCGGTTCAGGGCGGAGGGTGCACAATTTTATGCAAACGAGACCGGATATTGCACGCTCAGACGGGCTGTTCTATTTGCTACCAGAACATCTAGGGTCGCCTAATTCAGTAGCGAATCATGGCACTAGGGATCTGAATCGCTCGTTCCTTGGTTACACGGTCCAGCCTCAGCCCTGATCTCATATAAGTCCTTTCTGATGTGGGGCTTGCACAAATTTATGCCAAGCTAGCGCCGGCACAGTGCCGTATCCGGGTCCCGCCGTATGCTCGGGGGTCTGTTGTCGTCCGAACGTGGTATATAAGAGAAATAAATGAACGCTGTTCCCAGGGTCGTGTGTCTCTAAGCGGCTGAAAAGTTGATGTAACATAAACAGATTCTGACCAAAAACAGAAGCCAGCATCAAATCATCACAGCTACCAGTCATCAATACTGTATTGAGATCTATTATACCAGTGATGAGCATCGACAACACAGAAAAGGGGCTCGCTCCCTCCAACATGGATGATTCAACGATAGGACCAGAATCAGAAATGGACGTTGAAGCAGGAACCGATAATGTCGAAACCGGTACTCGAGAAGAGAAGGATCCAAATGTTGTCGACTGGGATGGCCCAAACGACCCCGAAAATCCAATGAATTGGCCTGATTCTAAGAAATGGCTGAACATCAGTATCCTATCGATCATGACCCTCGTAACGTGAGTATCTCCCTATCTACGCGGCTACGCTTGCGTCATCACGCTAACACAAAACAGCCCGCTTGGATCTTCGATGTTTGCCCCTGGTATCCCCGGTATCATGATACAGTTCCATGAGACATCTTCGACGGTAGCCACGTTCCTCGTCTCAGTATACATCTTAGGATTCGCCTTTGGACCACTCTTAGTAGCACCACTAAGTGAGATTTACGGCCGTCGACCCCTATACATCTACGGCAACATACTCTTCGTCATTTTCTCCGTCGGTGCCGCCCTTGCTAACGGCATCGGAATGCTGATGGCTTTCCGATTACTCATGGGTCTTGCCGGAGCAGTGCCCATCACTATTGGTAGTGGTTCGATTGCGGATATCATGCCTGTCGAAAAGCGTGGCAGGGCGATGTCGGCGTGGGCACTGGGTCCTCTCCTCGGCCCGTGTATTGGACCTATTGCTGGTGGCTATCTGATTGAAGCTGCTGGTTGGAGGTGGGTGTACTGGCTCATTGTTATCCTGGTAAGCCTCCGCATTCAAGAGAGTATACAAACGCATAAGAGCTAACACAAATCAAGGGCGGCCTATTCATCCCTCTTTCATTTGTCTTTCTCCGGGAAACCTTCCCCCCTATATGTACGTAAACCAGGAATCCTACCTCAACCAGCCGCAAAGACGTAACTAACTCTTACTTAGTGCTCGAGGAAAAGACTCGCAGACTTCGCAAGGAAACCGGGAACGAAAACTTATACAGTAAGCTTTCGGGAAGAATGACTCCCAAGGAGCAGTTCAAGCACGCCATCGTGCGCCCAATGAAGCTCCTCCTCGTCACGCCGATCGTTACCCTCATGTCACTATACGTCGCCATCACCTACGGTATCTTATACCTACTCATCACGACCTTCTCATTTGTTTACACGGGACAATATGGCTTCAGCGAGGGCGACAGCGGCCTAACATTCCTCCCCGCCGGATTGGGTATGATGATCGGTGTTGTCGGTTTCGGACAGCTCACAGACCTGATGGTTAAGAGGAACCAAGCAAAGGGGCTTGTGCATAAACCCGAAGTTCGCATTGCCCCTGTCCTCACGCTCCCGTCTGGTATCGCCCTCCCTATCGGTCTGTTCATCTACGGATGGACCGCAAATTTCGGTGTCCACTGGATTGTTCCCATGCTCGGTGTCCTCATCTTCGCCGCGGGACTTATGGGTGTCATGGTATGTCATACAACTCCCCTCTCTCTTGGTAATATGTGAGTCTAACATATCGCCCAGTTCTGTGTTCAAAACTACCTTCTCGACACCTACCCACAATACGCAGCCTCCGTCACGGCAGCTATGGCCGTGCTCCGATCGCTTCTCGGCGCGCTCCTCCCACTCGGCGGTCTGGAGATGTACAACGCCCTAGGTCTAGGTTGGGGCAACAGTCTGCTAGCATTTATCGCACTAGCGCTCATCCCGATACCACTTGTCTTCTTCAAATTTGGGGAGCGGATCCGGGGCAGGTTTAACCCTAAATTGTAACGACCTAAAATGAGTGGTTCGTGGGCATATAGAAATGATAGACTATAGACATACCTAATGTATATATACATAATAGAACTTAAAAGACAACTTCATTGTTAGTACGAGCGGCGCCTCTTCCCCTAAGCTCTTGTAGGTCTAGTATTAAAGTCGTGACTTGGATAAGAAAATGCGGAAATTATTAGATACAAGGGCCGGGTTTTAGGAAATTTTCAACACATTTCACATGATAATTACTCCTCCTACCAAATCTAGTTCACAATCTCTAGCTTAGGTAAGGGCTATCGCGGCTTAAACGGATTCTCGCCACTGATTCGTGCTCCCCAGATTTAACCCCAGATCCGATTCCAGATGCAGCTTTGATCAGAACCCCCGGTCTTGCTTCCGGGAGCCGGGGCATCTAGACCCTTTCGGCCCGCTCGTGCTGTGCCACATCGAGAACCAAGTATTATATAAGGAATTTAGGAAGGTCAGAGTAGGCAGCAAATTTGCAGGACGCCCAGAAATTTGCCTTCCAAGATTTATATTTACACTCTACACATAATTAGGAGGAATTCTCCCTAGAAAGCTCATGCTGGGGCGAATATTAATTTGCGCTCAATCCTTACTTATACTCCGCAGCCGCTCTGTAGCCAGACTCTAGAAAGTGGCGAACAGACTGGGGCTCTCGTTTCTCCTTCACCCTGGGTTTCTTTCGACCTGCTCATTTGATGTCTAGCTTTCGGAAAGACGGCCTAGTATCAAACTGAGACATGGGCAAAGGGAGTTAGATGTACAACGCATGTGGTCAAATCAGTTGATATTGGCGGAGAAGGACAGCCGGAAGAATTCTACGATAAGGATAGAATACTGGGTAGAGTGTATTCATCACCGAACTGTAGAGATATACTACGCGTTCCACCTGATACCCAACGATTCCTTCCAAAATCTCGATTCTGCATATGTTTGAGATAAATGTGCTAGTCGCTTGACAAAAGCAGCTGAATTCCAAATTCTGTTAATATAGTTACCTCGGTTGGCTCATATTTCATCTTGGCCTCGATACTCTTAACACCGGCAGCAACAAGAGCCAATAACGGGCAATGCAGGTAATGAAGGCGCTTCGACAGAATTTGTCATTCTCTTCACCTAGATTATTGTTCTCGTGATTAGTTGCCGCCTATTCTGTGCGTCCAGGCTGAGGCATGACGTAGACTGGTTTGACCTCGGCCCTTTTCTTCATCAAGGCTAGCTATCCAGGCCACTTGTTTATTACCCCGTGATGCTATCAGGATCTTTGCAGGCTTCAGGTAAACATGATTCGCGTGGAAAGGTTAAAGTTGGCCGTCAGTAAGCCTATCGCCGGCAAAAAAGGGCGCCTACCTTGTCGCCTTCGCCCGGAGCCCTGGACAGGCCTCAACCATTTTACCCGGTCCGGCCTATCAGAGCCGCTCTACATATTCCTCCGAGAATATTAGCCTCTAAGATTCTGTATTGTAAGGGGATACCGACGTGCCGCGACCTTTATGGAAGTTCGATAAGTTGGGTGCCATCCATGTTAATATTAATAGTATTTTCCACGTTTCGGCAGTTAATAAGCAATGGAGGGTTTGTTTCCCCCTTGCGCATCTGCATCTATATATATCTAAACGTGCCCAGCTCGTGGTTCCATGTGATACGCCTCCTGCCTATCATACAACCCAGTTTGTAGCATCAAAAAGTCTGTCAAAATGGTTTGGACTACCCTTCTCGGTCTCGCTGCCGTCGCCAATGCGGCCCCCCAGTTCGGTGGTGGCTTCGGCACCACTATGCTCCGATTCGGATGCCCGAACGTCGTCATTGACCGTCTCGACCCCCTCGTCAACCCCGGCGCCATCCCCTCTCCCCACGTTCACCAGATCGTAGGAGGAAACGGATTCAACGCCTCCATGACGACCGGTGATGTCGCCGCCACCGCTGACTGCACTACCTGCCAGTTCAGTAAGTTTCCTCTCATCTAAAATAATATGCATAGAGTACTTACAAGTAAATAGGCGAGGACTTCAGCAACTACTGGACTGCCAACCTTTACTTCAAGGCCCGCAACGGCACCTACAAGCGTGTTCCCCAGCTTGGCCACGCCTACCAGTTCAACGACCAGTTCTCCACCCAGACCGCCGGTGGTATCCTGGTCTACTACGTCTCGGCCCAACCTGGCCAGATCACCGCTTTCAAGCCGGTTAGTTGATCCAACTTCAATGCTTTTGTGAAGCAGTGATATTGACAGTTGACCATAGGGTTTCCGTATGCTTTCTGGTGACCCGACCATGCGATCCAGGCCCGACCAGAAGCTGAAGAGGCAAAACTGCTACCGATGCTACACTGGCCCCAACTACGGTGGTGACACTGGTGCTCCTTGCATGGACAACAAGTTCGTAGTCTTCTATCCGCTTTCCGAAATGAACGATATCTAACCACAATTATAGCGTCGACACCGAGGCTCTGCCCAACAAGGTCTGCCCCGGTGGTATCCGATCTAACATTCTCTTCCCCACGTAAGATCCACGGCTCCGGCTTGTCTGACACGAGATACTAACAACTGATTTAGCTGCTGGGATGGCAAGAACCTGGACAGCCCCAACCACCAGGACCACGTCGCCTACCCCACGTCCGGCCCGGCCAACTTCCTGGCCCTCGGCGGCTCTTGCCCCTCGACCCACCCCATCCGCATTCCCCAGCTGATGTACGAGGTCGTCTGGGACACCACCAAGTTCAACAACAAGGCTGAGTGGCCCGCTGACGGCTCTCAACCCTTCTACCTCAGCACGGGAGACAACACTGGTCTCGGCCAGCACGCCGACTACGTCTTCGGCTGGAAGGGCGATGCTCTCCAGCGCGCCATGGACACCTCTGGCTGCATGGGTGCCCGATGCGCCAACCTCCAGACCCAGAACATCAACACCGCCAAGGCCTGCTCCGTCAAGAAGGTCGTCCAGGAGGATGAGGATGGCTGTAAGTTTCCACCTGCTGCTACATTCTCTCATCGCAGTACGCTAACAAGTCAACAGGGCTCACTGAGCTCCCCGGCATGTCCATGCCCATGTCCGAGTAAAGGAACCCTCGATCCTAAATTTAAATAATGTAGGATAGAGAGCGGATTCCCATGGTGAAAAGAACTGGCTAAGAACCTTGAGGAAGGCCCGAGAGGAAAAGATAAGATTCATCGGGGATTCCCGAAATTTGGACTGGCGGGAACGGCCTTGGCCGGAGCGGGGCCGAACGCTGCTCGGGATTCCTTCGAGTGTTCTTTGCCAGTCGGTCATCTTCTCAACTAGACAATGCCCATAGATTGTAGTTAGCGAATGATTAATTTTGATGGTTTCTTACTACTTGAATTGAGTTTAATTGTTCGAATGACTCGAATGATGAGCTTACCATATAATGTTGTGTTTGAATAGGTTGTATTGTTCAAGTGAGCTAGCGAGAGATGCCAGGATATTACACGGGTTTGGAGGCGGGCTACGTCATGGAGCCATGGAACCTGGCTTAATGATCATCTCGCGTCTCGGCCCTATAAAGACAGCCATGATGTAAGCTGCAAGGTACCGATCGCGGCTACCTTTACGAATAACCTCCATTATCAATATCGAAGTTTTTACCCTCGGATATATTCCCGTAATGGTTGTCTCGGAATTATTCGCATGATATGTCTGCTTGAGGCTCTCCAATAATCAAGAGTCATCGGGTTAACGCCGAAACCAATTGATCGATACCATGCTATAAGACACTGTTAATTTTTTATAGTCAACGATACATACTTTAGCATTGGCACCCCAAACATTATCTATACTATTAATACGCCAGGGTGACATTGAGGTATACAACTTTACACGCTTCAATTGCATTGTCTTTATCGCCTAGAGGGTAATGATGTCAATAACCAAGGACGAAGACGACTCCGAGCACTCGCGCCGGCACTCTTCTACAGGATCAGCGCCAGATGCCGATTCCCCTGCAACTGAGCCGAAGAGGAGATCATATGACTGCGAGTGTCCCGAAACGGAGAAGGAACATGATGGCCATCGACCATGCACTAGAGATACGCATGCCACCGGCCGGGACATTCCCAATGGGCCCTCGCAGTCACTTTCGCGGACGATATCTCGACGGGATACTACGCTATCGCGCATACGATCCCGTCCGTCAGTTCCACCATTCAGTCATCCGCTCGCCCACCAGAGAACCGGCCAAGAGTACCTCGTCGACTTCGAAGGTCCCGATGACCCCTATCGTCCGATAAACTGGCCGCAGCACAAGAAAGTTGTTACTACGCTCCTCTATGGCTTAGTTACCATGACCGCGACCTGGGCCTCATCGTCCTATTCCGCGGGCACAGCGCTGATCGCCGAAGAATTCCGTGTCGGGACGCAGACGGCGACTCTAGGCACGTCTCTCTTCCTCGTCGGCTTTGGCCTGGGACCCCTGCTCTGGGCGCCACTATCGGAAGTCTACGGCCGTCGCGTCGCGGTGCTGACGCCTATGTTCGTGTCCATATGTTTCTCTTTCGGGTCCGCGGTGGCTAAGGATTTCCAGACGCTGATGCTGACGAGATTCTGGGGGGCTTTCTTTGCCTCTGCCCCCGTTACGAATACCGGCGGCGTATTGGGTGACCTTTTCACCCCCGCATACCGTGGCATTGCGATGGCGGGATACGCAATGGCCGTCGTAGGTGGGCCGACGGTTGGGCCAATTGTTTCCGCTGCCGTCGCGGAACAACCGAGTCTGGGCTGGCGCTGGACCGAGTATACTACGGGGATGCTGCAGTCGGTCATCCTCATCTTAGCCGTCGTCTTCATCGACGAGTCCTACCCACCCGCGCTCCTTGTCGCGAAGGCGCGTCGACTACGGCACGAAACGGGGAACTGGGCGCTGCACGCGAAGTTCGAGGAGTGGGACGTCAGTGTTAGCGAGCTGGCGAGGAAGTTCCTGCTGCGCCCGATGCAGCTGCTCAACACGCCCATCTGCTTCCTCGTCGCGCTGTATGCCAGTTTCTGCTACGGCATCCTGTACATGCAGCTGGGCGCCGTGCCGATTATCTTCGCCGAGATCCGCGGCTGGTCGCTGCTGTCGAGCGAGCTGCCGTTCTTGGCTATCCTCCTCGGCTCCATCGTCGGCGCTGCTATCAACATGTCCAACCAAATATACTACAACAAGGCGTACCACGCCTCAGGCGATCGCGCGGTCCCCGAAAGAAGGCTTCCGCCGATGATGTTCGGCTCCCTGCTATTTGCCTCTGGCCAATTCATCACAGGCTGGACCGCGGAGCCCAGCGTCGCGCCTTGGATCGTGCCTGTCATCGGGCTCTTCCTTACCGGGTGCGGCTTCAATACTATCTTCCAGGCCGCGCTCAACTACCTGGTCGATACCTTCCAGATGTACGCCGCCAGCGCCGTGGCGGCGAACACATTCCTGCGAAGTTGCTTCGCGGCCGCGTTCCCGCTGGTGGTTTCGCCCCTATATCACAACATCGGGGTCGGGCCGGGGTCAAGCATATTCGCGGGTTTTGCGTGCTTGCTTATCCCCGTGCCGTGGGTGTTCTACTTCTTCGGGAAGAGAATCAGGGCTGCTAATAGATGGAGCAAAGGCAGTGTTTTCTAAGAGGCTTGCATAGCGTTGGTGTTTAAGAGGGACATTGGGAAGCGAATTATTGGGTTAGCATTGCTTTGATTATATTCAGCAGATACGACGATTAGCATGAAAATAGCGCGCATTGCATACACAATAGCTTTGCACTTAAAAGCCTGAGAATCTGGTGATTACATCCCGACTAATAGGGGTCTCAAGCTCGACTTAGGGGGCATTACCAATGAGAAGCTTTCATCAAAGCTAGACTTCCACGAGCAGTATTATTACGTTGCAGTCCCAGAGCCGGGCTGGATGACTCATTCATTCGGTCTCATCAATTAGATGATGCCTGGTATGTTGATGAAATGATATAAGTGTTCCGATAGGTGTGATCTGAACGGCATGGTGCTCGCTTCGTAGTGTTCTGGATGCGCGACTTTTTTCCCGTCATATCCCAGACTGTCATCTTTTAGAACACATTGTCTCGTATTAATACTGCCATCAGCCGATGGTGGGAACGCTATGATGCGAGAAGGGGCAGCTAGATTGTCAACATGAAACGACGAACCCGGTGATGATCTTATGAAGCACAGCATTGGCTTCGATTTCGATGGGAACCCCTAGCGTGACGCTGGTGTAACAAGTAGTGAGCTCAGCTCAGCTGACGCCAGATTAACCGACATGTACCAAGGGCTTGAATTTGTAGGAGGAAATACAAGTGTTGAAAAAAAACATATGATCTAGCTAAAATATCTACAGCAGGAAGGTGAGCAATCTTCTAGGCAGAGAAAAAGAAAAGGGCACTGAAAAAAGGTAGAAAAAAAGCAAAAAAAGAGAGGTTGCTAATCCCAGTGTACTGGGAAGCATCAGGAATTGAGCCCGATGCGGGGGTCGAACCTTGAGAGGATGTTAGCTTGAAAATTCGGTAGGAATTAGCGACGTAGGTGAATTGAACTTACCCGCAACCTTGAGATTAAGAGTCTCACGCTCTACCGATTGAGCTAACCGGGCGATGTTCGACGGTTGGAAGTTGCACCCTATATTTTTGTGTGCGATGGACCCCGAAGTTGTGCCGCTGAATGGTCGCACAGCAGGTGATCACGTGTTCTGTGTAGGAGAATGACCTCATTGTGATCTTGGACAATATCATTCTTATATTCTATCTTAACGTCGCTTGTTAATTCCTACTCTTGGCATGAAACTGCAGAGTTACCATTGATACCTGCTTGATTCATTAAGTGAAAAGTATGGTGAATGTTTCACTTCTTCTGGTCAAGCTGACGTTTCGAAGCGTCTGTTAAGGCATTTGCCAGAATAGCCTGTCACATTTAGGTATTTCGGGTTCTCGTTGTTCAAGTGTGCTAATGGAATCTATTTAGACTCAGCCTTGACTTAATACTAGCCACCACGTCGTTCCTTGATATGGAATCCTCACGAGATGAAATTAATACGGATAGATTGCGCGGGATGATGGCCTGACGGGAGTCTTCCGTATCTTTCGTATCTTTCTCTAGCGAAATGCGGTGTCCTATTGTGGTCGTATCCTTGTGTTCTCTGCTATCTTGTAAAATGGGACGCTTCGCCGATTCCAAGTCGCCAAGTTGAACTTCAGCCAACACCGATGTCAATACTATTATGTACGTAATCTGATACCATGGGCTACGACCGTATCATCACTTGTTGTTCCTCCTTGGATGCCCTCATCATCGAGCAAGGCAGAAGCAATAATCCGTGCTCCGCAATATATTGAAAGGCTAATGTATCCGAGAGGTGTGCTTCAGGTCATATAAGATTTATCCCGGCCTTTTTCTGCTAGAGGTCCTTTAATATATCAGCACGCAAAGTGAGCTTTGAGTATGAATGCCACGTTGCTAAGTTTAGGACTTCGAGCTTCCGTTCATTCTTTAGGTTGACGATTCTAAAATTAAGGGTTCGGTCGAATTGACTTTCATCCGAATATATTCGCGGCTGGATCGTAATGTCTAAGAGATGAAGACTGCGCGGTTCCTTTTCCATCGTCTTACTAGATGCGCCTGTTCCACCTTCTAAGTACGCACTGCCACAATGGACAGAGTGCTACTTTTGGTAGGTATCGTACCTAGTTGTTAGACACAAAGTAGAATGTGGAAATTCTTACATGGGAGGATTTCATGTCTTATATCACCTACCTGACCAAGCCTGAACCAGCCTACGGAGCTTACCACTTAATATTATTCTTCGCAGGTAGGTTGTCGTGCCTCTCTTTTCTAACCGACTGTCCAATCAGAAGTCTCGGCTCATGGGTGAAACATTGGGGATGTACCTAACTGTGCCGTGTCTTTCGTTCCTGACGCTAGGCTATTTTTACGTGTCGGAGTCCGCCATGTGATCGGATTACGCCATTATACATTTCTCCCAAATGTTTCAGGTCGTTCGTCATCCTTTCTACGGCGTGGACCTAGGAATCGTCATTCGTCACGATAATTCATTGCATTCCATCGTCAGCTGAGAAATCCATTAAACCGATTATCTACTATCGCTTTGTTGGTGGATCCGTAGGACCCTCAAGATGCTAGGGATGTGAACAACCAGAAATCTAGCCTCGGCCACCTACCTCACATCAGGAGATTGTTCCACTGATAGACACAGGGATGGGGAAAGTGCTGACAATCAATCGTCTATGTGGGCCAGTATTACCAGTGTGGGAGAGACCCCTGATCGACGAACCACCGCGACTCTGCTAATAACTGTTTTACGACTATGAACGCGAAGTGCGCCATTATTTGCGTTCCTAGGAGTATGCTGGTTCATGATCTGAAGATCGAGGCGCTGAGAGGCGTTTCTCCGAGCGACAAATAGCGCTTATATCAACATACGTATAACGGCCTCGACGTTGGTTGTACGGCGAGTCGCTGATCTTTGCGGCTCAAGCTAATAACAGAAGGATTTAAAGCATCGCACACCTGGTTATGGTCAAAGCTTGCACATCGACAAGACCGGGTTGCTTATTTTGTACTGTGATATGGTACCTACTAGGTAGACATAAAGCCTCCCCACGGCCGAACCCCTGACCTTGCGACCGCCTCACCTTATTATCTTTACGAACGTTGGTTTGCAACCATTGACGCTAAAATTTCGACGCCATTTTCTTACCGCGCGCTATGTTGCTATTTAATAATAAAATACGGTAAAAAACAGGAATGCCGAAGTCGAATAACAATTGGCTTTTGGATACAAGAAATTTCCCATTAGCCGCCCTGAATGCGCAACCGATTGAGCAATCGGATTGTTCAGATCGATCTTTTCTTTATCTGACGGTCTCCAAAAGGGAAAATCAGGTCGAGATTACTTACAGCACATGCACCTCTAAGCGAACCAACACCCCGCAGGTAAGATTGATGATCATTTACTTAAATGCCGTTGCCTGCAGGTTGGTACCTGCAGTGTGCAGGAGAACACGCAGGAGGATCTGGGTCCTTGGCGAGGTAGTAGATGAAAATAATTAGCACTTTCTTTAACCTAAAAGCTGCAAAAACAGACATAAAATATCTGGCCACTCGCTCTTGAAGCCACTCTAGCCTCACTCGGAGAGAGCCTGTTGGCTTGCAAGGGAAGTAAAATTGCAGATGGCCAAAAATGGATGTGACAGGGTCCTCCAGCGCGGAATGATAATAAGTGGTTGAAAGATTGGCAGGGGTCCAAGATAATGGTTAACCACTAGAATCGTGCTATTACAGCCACACGAACCGAAAGCAGAATGATCCATAATATCAATTGATGGATACTAGGATCCAGGGGCACAAACTGGGGAAACGTTACGCGCTAGAGGACGCCCGTCAACTTTTTCTTACCTTTCAAGCGCCTGCAGAACGAGGCAGGAGACTAGAGGAGAGCCAGAGAAATACCCATGGCCCCCATAGCAAGCCTATGACGGCCCCTTGCTGCCCCCAATAATGATCCCAATAATCCCTGAAGCAACAATTGATCTTTTAATTCTTTTAATGGTCTAATAATGGGTAAAAGACCGATTGCGACGCTACACAGTCTGTAGCCCACGCCGCCTTGCCCCTTTCGATCGTTCAACCCCCCAAACCAGGGCCAGTCTAGACGATTTCTGGTGCTTTCGTTCTTTCTTCCACGCGCTTTTCCTCTGGTTCAACGTTGTCAACTTTGTATTGTGTTGGTATTGTTGGGTTCGTTCCATGTCAATGTCGCCTATTGCCTTCTTCTTCTGCCAGTGAAACATTACCATTCCCTCTACCAGACCGAACCAGACCAAATCAATAATCTCTTGGCTCAGCTTGTATCTCTCCACCCCATTCTTACTTCCTTACTAGTCATGAAAGAGTGATATTATGACAAGGGAGTATAGAGAGTACAGTAGATCGACCACCATGTCTGTCCCTGTTGCTGTCCCTGAGCCTCTATCATTGCCGGACCATATCTTGGAAGACCACACTTACCCGCGCCGGCCCTCCCTCACGGCCAATTCTGAGACTTCCCATGCTTCATCTGAACTTTCTTTCCTTCAACAGCCGTTTCCTTCCCTTCCAGACCAATCGCAATCCCTAGACTCCCATCCCGCCCTACCAGCTTCGAGAAACACGAGGAACCTTGTCATCGACAGCTCTGCCGTTGTACCGCCAGTCCGGTCCATTCGACGGAAACCTCTGTCGTCCACTGCTTCGGCTTCCCCAATCGCTGCTAGGTATTCCTCGGGAGAGTATCTCGCCATCGCAAAAGGGTTGCCCAGACCAGAGCAACGGTTCTCTCGATCCTTCTCCGTAGATAGCCCTACGGTTTATGAGTTTCCTCATCCGGTTGAGGCAGTGATTAGACCCGCGTTGGATTCGCCCAACGACATCATCCTAATCCAGGGAATCAAAGAGTGAGTCAGGGTCTCATTAATCTACGATCCAATGCGTGAAATCCTAAATTCGGCCTTGCTAATTAATCAATTTTGAATTTAACCAGGAAAACTCCCGAAGCTCGTCATCCGCTTGCTTCTGCAGACTCTATCTCGCCTGTTGAAGCGGGTGAAGTCGACCGTCCCAATTCTCGGGCTAGCAACCCTGCCGTACTTCAAACACGCCACTCCACGGACGTGTCGCAACAGGACGGACAGACCGCCTATGACGACCTCTTTAGTGACGAAGAGGAGGAGGATCCGCTGACTGAGCATATTTTCGACGGATATCACTCGGACTCGTCCGATAATCATAATTCTAATCACTCTCATACTATGTCGTTGCATGTCACCCGGAAGGCCACACCTCCACAGTTAAACCTCAAACAAGACGATACAGCATTAACCCCAACAGCCGACACTCACGAAATCAAGACACCTAATACCGATAAACCATTACCAAAGTCACCAGGCTCATCAAAGCTAGGAACGTTCTTTGGTTGGGCCTCTTCGCCTTCGAATACAGAGATATCAGACAAAGGCTATTCGCCCCTTCCATCCCCCTTTAACTTCTCAAAGACCGCCAGCGTTACCGATGCATCCCCTGTCACAACAATCGGACCACAATCACTACTCGACGCCCCCAAGGCGCTTTTCGGATCTCCAAGCTCAAGGGATTATTGCGAATCATACCTGGCAACACCGCCAACCGCTACGCTACCGCCGTCTCATCAGATCGAAGAGATGGAAGACGAATTAAAGGCCATCTCGGCCGAATTGGCTGCGTCAATTCGGCGCGAGATGGACCTAGAAGATTTAGTGGATCGATTACAATCAGAGAGGGATAATTCTACAACAACCGGGAACAAGAGGACGAGCGACTACTTTTCAGACTCAGGGTATAGCTCAGCTAAGCTAAGCGAATACGACCAATCGAGAGAAGAAATTGAAAAGATCCAGAGAAGATCAGATCAAGAGAAGGCTCAGATAAGACTCGAGTTGACCAACAAGCTGCAAGATGAGAGAACTAGAAGACAGGAGCTCGATGAGCAAATCAAGGAGCTCTCGGATAGAGCGTCCCAAATTGATCTCACAAAGGCTAACAATATGGATGCCAGTGGCCGTGTCAAGGAGTTAGAAAGTACTTGTGAAACGCTGCGACGCAAGCTTACCGATGAGCGCCAGGCCAAGGATAACTTCGGGGACCTGCTCACAGCGCTCAAAGGCGAGCTAGAAGATGCCTCCAACGAGCGTGACAACCTTCGCGACGAGATCGTACCCCAGCTTCGGGCACGCGTGGAAGGCCTCGAAACACAAGCAGCAGAGCTCGAGAAGATGACTTATGAATCGACGAAAATGCAACAGGAACTCCAGACGCTAAAGGTCGAAAATACGTCACTGAAGCAGTTGCAGTCCAATTCGATGGGTACCATTTCTGAAGAGGCCGGGTCCTCTGGGTCTCGCTTATCTAGGTCCAACTCTTTGACTGGTCCCCCGTCGTCGTTCAGGCTTCAAAAGGCACCTTCCGGGTTGTCGAGATCCAAGTCGGTTAAGTCGACTGAATCCCGCGATCAATTATCGGACCGCCTTAAAGATGTTGAGGAGCAACGGGACGCTCTCCACAGAGCCCTCAAGAACCTTCTAGAGAGACAGGAACACCAGAATCGGGAAAATGAAAAGAAGATCCGAGCTCTGGAAGTAGAACGCGATCGCCTTATGACCGAGTCACCTCAAAAGGCTGGCTTTCAAAGAGAGATTTCGAACCTTCGAGCCGAGATCAATGTCCTGCGCCGGCGTGCCGAGGAAGCACTCGAGCAAAAGTGGCAAGTCGAGAAGGGGCTCGGTGGGCTTAAGATGGATCTTGATCGAGCTGAACAAGAGATCGCGTCACTCAGGAGCTTGCTTAGCGAGAAGGACATTCTTATCCCGCCTTCATTCGCACGTTCAAGCAATGGAAGCGATACATTGGCCGTACCTGTGACCTCGGACTCTCTCGCTGCAGCTTATCAAGACCTACAGAAAGCCTACGCCGACTCTCTTCAACGTATCAAGAAACTCGAAAGCAGCAGCTCGCAAGATGAGCTAACAAGAGCGGCGATGGATAAACTTGAGCAGGCCCTGTCTTCTACCGTCTCAGAACGTAACCTTGCTCGTCAAGAAGCGACTTCATACAAGGAGCAGCTCGACGCTCTCAAAGCAGGCGAGCGGATCTATCTCGAATCCGAGAAAGCGCTTGCCGACGAACTGAGCGAATCGGCTCGTCGCGTCGAAGAGCTAGCGGTCCAGGTCCGTCAACAGCTGACTATTAATCAGACTCTACGCCAACGAATTTCGGAAACCGTTGCTCGTGGTGAGGCGGAGCAGAAATCCAACAAGGACCGTATCACCACAATGCAAGCCCATCTTCGAAACCTGGAAGAAAAGTTAGAGGCTGCGCAAAATGCTTCCGAAGATCGAATCGCACGTCATGAAGAAGAGGTAGCTACTCTCAGAGCCAGCCACAACGAACAACTGAAGCGAATGCGTGATGGCCTGCGCTCCCCTCGGGCTTTCCCGCCCAAGTCGCCCCTTTCTCCCTTGTTCTCAGCCCCGGGTGCCAGGTCACCCCGCCTTAGCGCCACCCGTTCCGGCCCAGCCATGAACGTATCCGAGGAGGCCCAAGTCGACAACCTCCGCGCCCGCGTAGCTGAGCTAGAAAACGCACTGGCCGATACGGATATTGAAATGCAGCAGGTCGTTAGTCGCATGAACACCGCTCAAATAGAAGTCTTACAGCTACAAGAAGAACGCGAGGCAGCTGTTAGCCAAGCACGAAAACTTGAAAGAGAACTCCAAGCCGAAAGAGTGAAAGCATTCGAGGGACGATTCAAGAGCTTACAGTCATAACCGACCAGTTCGCCGATCACATCCCCAAGCAATGATACATTGCATATCATGATTCCATGACACACCGGTGCATACCTATATATACTTTTTTTCTTTTGCCTTTTGCATTTACAGGAATCAGGCATCCGAGAGACATTTGGCTAGAGCAGCACGCTCCTCGGATGCAACACGGGCGTTGGTATCAAAATATCATTTTGGTTTCCTTGTCGATACCTATTGTATATTGCGGCCGGTCAAATCTGGCTACTACTACTATTACCACCTTTTTGTATAATGTCTGAACACTAGCCCTGCTGGAGGACCGGCAGTGGTGTATCCATATCTTATGTTTCTACCTACTAGTACTCTTATACCTGTACTTATATGTAACTGGTTGGAGGATAATCCGGTACAAACAGCATCTTGGCTGGGTGCACATAGCTAGTATTATACGGCCGGGAAATAGTCCTGGGTTAGTTGTAAATTTAGCAATCAACAATGTTGAATTTTGGCAAAGCCGCCTTTTGTTCCTTTGCGTGAATTGTCTTTCGAAGTCGTCTTGGCGGAGACTGAGAGTATTTGTGAAAAGCAGAAACAGCAACTGAAACTTCTTCGCAACACCGATCATTCACTCCGCGAATCCCACCGCTGCATACAGGAGACAGTCTCCCCAGTTGAGCGGTTACACGGACATTCTTGGACGGATTTTCTCAGTATCAAGCACGTTAAAATCACTACCCGACACTTGATCCTTCGGTAACTTCGGTGATTTATGATATGATCTCTCACCTGAACTCGCACAGGTATAATAGATTTACGGCCCTCATTTCGGTAGATTACCACGGCCCGCATGAGGCTTCATAGGACTTGGTAAGGCTGAGCTACTTACTATTCTAATCGTGGTGGTGACACTATTACCACCTCATCTATCGCATCCAGCATCAAGTCCTAATCCTAACCACTTCTCACACTTATGATTTCTACCAGGTCTCAAATTATGTCTACTTAGTAAATAAACCGTCAAACATGGCGAGAAACTCATCTGGAAGCTGGTTTGACTCGACAGACAAGATACATGAAGTCTTACTTCTCCTACCCCCGAGTATATGGCTATATATACTCCAACCACATTCCTTGAACCTCATCACGCATCGACGTCGCCGACAGGGCCATCCCCAATACCCCCACCAATACCATGCGTCCCCTCACTACCCTCATCCTCACCGCGAGTCTAGCAACCGGCGTCCTCGGCGTTACGAACATTACCCTCGCGCTGAGCCTCGAACCAGCTTTCCTGCAATGTCTAGCGCCTTACGCCACCATCGTGCTCGCGTACCCGAAGATCACGCACCCGAAACTCGCCAGCATCATGGACAGCTTCAGCTTCTCGCACTCCGCGACGCACCTCACAGACCCGTGCGCCGTCGCCACTGTTATCCCCGCTTCCTTATCCGCGGAAGCAGCCGATTTCCAGTCGCGTGCTGCTGAGTACGTCAGCGTGAACGCGGAGGCGGTTAGTAAGGGTGCGGAGTTGTGTGCCCCGTTCCATATGACGATCGTCGGCAAGTA
Organism: Hypomontagnella monticulosa; assembly: GCA_902825475.1. Classification (NCBI taxonomy): domain Eukaryota; kingdom Fungi; phylum Ascomycota; class Sordariomycetes; order Xylariales; family Hypoxylaceae; genus Hypomontagnella; species Hypomontagnella monticulosa. Next base: position 4,221,613 of record CADEBF010000003.1, on the reverse strand, counting down.
CGCGTTTGATCCTTCGGGGGACTTTAATGCGGTTACGGAGTATGCGCGCCCTGGGTGCTTTCGGACGACGGTCGGGACGAGGATCGTGATGCCGACGCCGGTGCCGGCTCCGGGGGAGACCGAGGAGGTGGTCCTGGCTCGGCCGACGAGCGCGGGTGCGGGTGGTGCGGTTTTGGATGGGTTTCTTGCGGCTGTAGGGATGCTCTAGACTGGCTTGCTGGATGTCTCGGGAGTGAGAATTGGGGAATTACCCTGAGGTAAGTCGAGATTCATTGATTGTGGTGTTTTGATGCATAGAGTCGGTGTGAGAGCCATGTTCGCATTCGGGGCTGAGACTCTTATCATGAGCGCCGCCCGTTTTTATCGGCATGCCCCATTGCTTGACAGATTAAACATAGGCGCTGAAAATGGAACATGTGGAAAGTTTGTGTAAAACAATATTCTCATTGTTATCTACCACAGGCGCTGTTCTCAGCCACCCCCCACCCCCCTTTCAATAAAACCGAGGCCACCCCCAGTGGCACAGTAACCCGAGTTTTACATAACCTCCTTAAGTCTAATGAAGCTATTCCCACGTAACCACCACCTCCGTAGCTACCACCCCCTCCCCCTATTCCAGCTATTCTTCCATAGCCACCCCCCATTCTCGGTGAGGTCTATTAGGAATTTTTGGCGACACTCGTAAAACTCGGGTATTACTTTAAGAACACGTCCGTATGTCCGGATCGGGCAGAGGCTAGCCTGGGTGTATGCCACTACATCACTAGGACATTGGACTATACATAGAAGATCCGATACTGTGTGTAGACTTAAACTCGGAGACTTTCTATATACAAGCTTAGGACACGGAGACATGAAGCATACCGTGGGTATCTACGGACTCTATCGAGATCCTAACTCCGAGACTGGCATTCTACACTATTTTCTGATAGCATTCTATATCATTTACATAAGCCCAAAGAGTCAGGAGCCGGAAACAAATTCGATTTGAGAGGATTATTGTTCTCGTTCTCTCTACTCTCTACTACCAATTCGTGAGCATGTCTCAAACAATCAATCTTCTAGCCTTTGTGAGGCCCAAAGCAGGAAAAGAAGAGCAGGCAGGTTTAAAATGTGTCTTTTAAAGCTATGTTGCGTGCTAACCATTACACAGCTTGAGGCCAGCTTAATTCGTCTTATGAAAGACGTCGAACGGGACGAACTTGGAGCAATAGCTTATCAGATATTTCATAATCCTTCTAACAATACATACGTGCTTCTCGAAAGGTATCTCTAGGTGGCAACGAAGTGACGAATATCAAGCTAATACGCAATAGGTATTCAGGCCATAAGGCGCTTGAGGCCCACAACAACTCGGCCCATATGGCTGAAGCTGTCAAGAGAAGCCAGCAGGCTGATGATGCAGAAGGCATGCCAGAGGTTCAGAAATTAGTCTTCAAAGCTGGGTTCACTCGCAACTAAGAATTATGGGTAGTGGAGACCTATTCTGTAAATAATTGCAATATATTTGCGACGTCCTTCTTGATAGAGTGACCCCATAGAGTGACGCCAAACAGAATTTTCAACAATAGAAGCACTGACCACGCAAAGCTTTTGTCGATGGAATCCTCTCTTGAATCTTGGTCACTTGCTCTTGCTTATTCAAGGACAAGGTGTTCCACCCGCTTTCTGGCTGCATCCGCAAGCTGGAGACAGGGAGGTCTCTTGTCATTGAGATCACAGATATGATATCCGTCGGGGAATCCGCTCCCCGGTGGATGGGTGTGCCACCTCTTCTGACGTTGCTCCAAACCATTCACCAACGATACAAAAGACAGTAGGGCGTTCCCAGATACACCGAACACATCCGCGCGCAATGCCTTCATGGCAATGCTCTTCCATTCAGATGGGTTAGCCTCGAGCACGAAGGCTTCAGGCATCTGGGTTTGCCCTTCCCACGATACGGTGCCCTTCGTCGCGACCACTGTTACTTGCAACACCTTAGATTCATGTAACAGACTAGACCGATTCTCCTCGGCCTTGATCTCCTCAAGCATCTTTGCATAGCACTCCGCAATGGAAATCACCAGAGAACCGAGCGACAAAGCGTTCTGCATTGCGGAAACGAAGGTCTTGGGACAGATGGAGCAGTTGAGGGCCGACATGCCGATACCTGTGGCGTTTCGCAGGACAGAAAGATCGGCCGGAAACTTCGGCTGCTTCTGTTTTCCAAGCTTATCTAGCGCAGAGCACAGGTTCGACATGCAGTCACAAGATGGGCTGCTGCTAACATTTTCCTGGACTACTAACGCGGCCGGGGTTGCGAGCTGGTCAAGATAGTCTCCGAATGCAGCATAATCGCCGCGGAACCTTTCCTCTCATAGTCAGATAGGCCCCCTGAGTGGTATTTCTAAAAGGCTTGTTTCTATATCAACTCACTCTGTCAAAAAGCTCTCTATAGCTTGATCGTCCACGTTGCTTGGGGCGGAATCTGGTATGAGATACTGAGTCTCGGGTAGCGGTGGGCTTGGATGGATAACGTTGTTGTGTCCCGGAGTGTCATGATTTCCAGGCTGTCTCGCACCAGTAGTCGTAGGGTCCAATACCCCCTTTTTTGGCCGCCCCATGGGCCTCTGGGCAGAGTAAGAACAGCTAGCTCGCTGATTCATACATCGGGAACATGAAGGAAGCTCGCCGGGGCATTTCAGCTTCTGACCCCCTCCAAGGGCATCAGCCTGGGTAAGCGGAGTAGGGAACAGACAGGGGTCCTCGTACTGCATCTATCACAGGCGAGACGCCTTGGGGGCTCATGGGTCAATGCTGTACTGGTGCTTGCCATTGTCTCCGTGAGATGGGGATGAGGTGGCGCCGCAGCAAAGCAGAAAGCCGGAATGTCGCCGGATGGGATGGGTAGGAGTACGTAAATTCGGAGTGATTTTAACTGTACCATGCATGGCATATGGAGCAGTAGGCTACCATAGTGGTCGAGTTGCTACAGCGAAAATTCGGAGAGAAATTAAAACTAAAACGTGTCGGAATTTCGAAGCGACATTATGATGACTGTCGTCAGGTATATGCAGTACTCGTCACCCCCAGCCACCATCCTCAGCCCCACCAACTAACCAACCAACCACATGTACGTACATATATATGTACTGTAGGTATGTACATATAAAATGGCGTTTGAGAGGGTTTGAGAAGGTTTGTAGATAGACGGGACTAACTCAAGGTGGCTGGGTTGGATGCCCCTGAATTTCCGGCTCGTGGCAAATGCCGCTGCTGAGTTGACTCATGGACGTGTACGGAGGACGACTCCAAATTTTTTTCCATCGGAAACCCCTAATACGCAAATTTGACGGCTGTCAAATCCTTGGCGGCCGCCATGACAGCTGCGAGATTAGTCGTTATATTACCTAATTACTACTTGTCTAACCCCTATTTCAGCTGAAGTGGCACTGAGAAGCATTGGGTGCGGCGGTTGGCAAAACTTATTGACAGCTGGCTCATCGGTCCGACAAGAGTTTCCTATGGAAAAAACTTTTGGACGCGTCCTCCATTGAGAATGAATGAATCAATGAATGCATCCATCTAGCTAGCATAACTTGTCTCCAGGGTCCAGACTCTCCCATTAACCTAGATAGACTGCTTTAGTGCTTGCAAGTATGCTTCTCGCTGGCCTTAGCCTTTTGCGCGGAAGGCTTGCATGTGATTATGGGATCTCCCGTGTACGTACTCCGACCTGGTCCCAGCACGTTATCGATAAACGCTGGCCACATGGCGCAGTGGTTTAGCGCCTGGCTTCACTCTGCTTTAGGGCAAGCAGTTGTGCGTAGGTTCGAATCCTACTGTGGCCGAAGAAAACCGTCCCTAGGGTCCACCTATTCAGGGTTTTTCATCCCGCCGATATCGCAGCCCGGTCGACACTGGTCTGTGGATACGGTAGGGTTTTTCCCCTAATGAATAGGCGAGGTGGCCTGGCTAGCCCGGCGGCTAGTGTAATGTTATAGACCTGGAGACTACAGGATCAGGCTGGGGAGGTCCCGTAGACCGGCCAGGCTATAGACAGGATCGGAGGATTTCCTAGAGTCAGACGAAACTCTAGCTCTGGCCCTTGAAGGCTACTCTAGACGTCTCATGCGTCACAGTTACGCGCTGGGCTAAGAGAGGAGGACGTTGTATAATATACCATACATGCTGTAGATACTCTGACGCCCCCAAAGACGTAAATAAATTCATCATCATCATCATCATATCGATAAACGCTGAAGTCGATTTACATCTTCAAGTAGCTCCTCCAACTCCTTACAATGATTGCTCTAATGATCGTGTAGGCAAAATTCTGCGGAATTTACAAAAACGCAGTCCTCCATAAGCTGTGTCGGGCATCAAAGACAGATATCGGACTCTTTTTGGGTTGCGGGCCCTGCAAGGGACCCTAAACCTACAAATTTTTATCTGATATGATTCATCGGCATGACTGTGTATCAACGTTGATTGCCGACTTCATGGTCAATTACAGTTCTTGCTCTCTGATCAATCGAAAGGGAGATGCTGTAGCAACGCCGTGAATTCATAGCCGGTCTATTACGGATACTTCTCCTCCCGCTTATTGGTCACCGGCTTCTAGCTCCATTCATATGGAGCTGCCTCCTGCTCCAAAGAACATCGGAAAGTCTCCGAACGGCATGGGTCCATCACGGTCCAAAGGTTACGATGAATTCCTGCCCGTGCTGCTGACATATTATTTTGCTCTCCTGGGTATGATGCGGAATTTCAAGTTTATATCGCGGGCTGTTATATTCCCTATAGGACGACAACTAATGATGCTCATCCCTTTCGCTGGATTGATATCAAAATATCTTTCAGAGCTTCAGTAGACTCATCCAATTACGATCGCTGCCCTTTCTATCAAAGTCGTCTACGGTTATGAGCTTCTTGCAAAGCCACCAGCAGCCTCACCGCTTGTGGAATGTCCTCGATGTCTTGATTATCGGTGGCGGACCTGCAGGTCTCTCTGCCGCGCTGGCTCTTGGCCGTGTGCTCCGCAGCGCTGTAGTGTTCGACTCGGGAGAGTACCGCAATGAGGCGAGCGACTATATACATACTATTCCAATGCATGACTGTGACAACCCTGCAAGCATTAGGAGGAGGATGAAGGATGAGCTACAGCAGAAGTATAAGACAATTACATTTGCAACAACCTCGGCCGAGAGAATTACGGAAATCGATGGTATTTTCGAAGTACAGGATGGGAATAAGGCGCTATGGAAAGGACGCAAGGTCATCCTGGCCACTGGCAATTATGGTGTTCTGCCTGGTATCCCAGGATTCAAAGAAGCATGGGCGAAGAAAATGTGAGTTGTGCTTCTATCCATGCCAAACTGATAATATTGAAAGACTCACAACATTCGCTAGCTTGAATTGTGCATGGTGCTGTGGATTCGAAGAGAAAGAAGTTGGGTTATCTAACGCGGCCTTCTTGGTTGCTGGAGACACCAATCTCGCGGAAATCGATAGCCTCGTGCTACACAGCCAAATACTACGACATTTCACGCAGGATCTCGCTCTCCTACTGAACGGTCATGCCCATCTTGCCACGCACGCCAAGATATCCTCGGTCGCGCTTGCCCTGGGAATACGCATCATTCCAAAACCTATTCGGGAAATGAGCTATACCGATAATAAGACCGGGATGACGGTTACTTTCTCGGATGGATCCGAAGAGACGTTTGGCTTCCTGTTTCACCAACCAAGGACGCGCCTCAGGGGAGACTTGGCAGAGCAACTAGGACTTGAAGTGACTCAACTGGGTGATCTGAAGGTCGAGATGCCAATGCAGCTGACAAGTCGTAGAGGAGTGTTTGCTGCTGGCGACTGTGCAACAACAATGAAACAAGTGGCGGTGGCCATGGGCACGGGTGTGAGTGCTGGCATCGCAGCTACTGTTCAGATTGCGATGGAGGATGTGGGCATCGATCGTGAAGGGTAACGCTATAACTTATATTTCTAGTTGTACCGTAGTAAATGTTGCAGCGCAGATTTGATCCGTCTCAGCGAGGTTAAAAAGGGCAAAGGCGCTATGGAGGCATTTAGAGGACTCGGCCGGGTTGACTATAGAGTGAACCTTCTTGATAAACTGATATATGGAATCAAGACGTAACCGGCATTCTACGGATGGGTGAAGCCATATGATATGGGCGTATAGGGAAACCATTAACTTTATTATAGCTCATAACTAGCACCTCGTTATGAATTGGACATTTCGAGCGCTGGTACACGAATGATGACTGATGTGAAATTCTAGGGAAGATTCAAAGAGTGTTAATAGTATATTTTATAAACCAAGGCCACTCCCAGTGGCACAGTAACCCGAGTTTTATGTGACCTCCTTGAGTCTCGTGCAGCTATTCCCCCGTAACCACCACCTCCGTAGCTATTCTACTGACTCTCTAATTTTAGATCTATAGGGAGGAAAAGCTACGGAGGAATAGGTGGAATAGGGGAGTAGGCAGGAAAGGGGGTAGCTACGATGGTGGTTACAAAGGTGTTGGTTATAGGGGAATAGCTGCACGAGACTTGAGGAGGGTACGTAAAACTCGCGTTACTATTCTACTGGGGGTGGTCTCGGTCTTTTGAAACTACACGTATAGCTCCGATCTCTGAGACGATTCGAAGGGTTGATTGAACAAGGATCACCAGTAGCGACCACATCATCGTCTGGGCCAGGTGCGGGTGGGTGCTAGATGCCTCGGACATTACAATTCTCGCCATCTCTGGGACCACATCGTACGAGGTTGCTTCAACAATAGCCTCGGCGGGAAGCTGGTTTTCCACTTCAGCGCTAGGTTTCCGCATTTACTAACGCAATATAATTCGGGCAAGTGAAGACAGCCCAATACTTCAAAAAGCTTGAAGCATTCTAATTAGAGTGGTCACGCCTGCGGTGTTGTCCTGATTACATCACAAGAGTTAGCGTTCGGACACTTTCGGAGAGTTATTTGGCTGTGTTAATAACTGTGTGCACCGAATTGGATCGACCATCGGAGCATTGAGACACTGGAGACCAAGATGGCTACCCCTATCTTAGTCACGGATATCTCCGGGCCAGTGCTCTAGGTCAATAGATGCTAGGTACGGTAATGGCTCTGCCGAGACGGGCATATCCAAACTCGGTCGAGGTACGGTGCCTTTCATATTTCCGGTTGGTGACAAGGAAGTATCCTACGCTGATCAATTTCGGAATATTGAACGCTACTCCTTCATAAACTTCTTGTCCGAGTCCTCGCGCTGCGGTTTCCATACTTGCAACGAGAGAATAGCATCGGCAAGACTAAAATCATCATCAATGAGTCATTTACCTAAGCACATACCTCTACTGTATATACCCAATATTATTGTCAGGCTTCACCTTAACAACTGAACCCTGATGGATTCGGACTACTGCGAAGAACTGCACGAAGATGAATCGCTATTGAGAACACAACCCGTCCGCTCAGTGACATTACTAAGGAAGGATCGAAAGACTTCCCATAGTGATGCTGGCAGTAGAGGACAATGGTCGTCACTTTTCTTCAATGTCATGCTATTTCTCTCTAGTTTCTCCCTGATATTACTTATCGGCTTTATTTTCTATCAGTGGTCACGACCATCCCCGTTTCTGCCACAATCGAACAGCACGGAGCAAGGCGACCCCGACGAAACCCAAACAACCAGTATACTACCTAGCCAATCAACTTTCATAATCCCTCCGAGCGACTACTTCAACTTGAGGAACACGGGCTTCACCATTTCGAACGAGACGAAGAAGCGTGAGTTTGTATTCAACATCACCCACCAACTTGGGGCCCCAGATGGAGTAAATAAGTCGATGATTCTCGTGAACGGACAATCGCCAGGACCCCTCATCGAGGCTAACACCGGCGACACCATTCGTGTTGTTGTACACAACTCTATGACTAACGACAAAACCACAATCCACTGGCATGGTATCGACCAGAAAGACAGCGTTTGGATGGATGGTGTCTATGGCGTGACACAATGCGGGATCCCCCCAGGCGAGACTTTCACCTATGAGTTTAATGTCACGGAGCAGCGGGGATCTTTCTGGTATCATGCTCATGTATCCGGTCAGTATACTGACGGACTCTATGGACCTCTAGTATGACATCGATTGACCTTTCCATTCCTCACTGCCCTAACTACTCACTCGTATATCAGATCCTCCACGATCCCGATGAAAAGATCCCACCGGTTGACGATGACAAGATCATAATGATGGGAGACTTATATCATATGACTGGGAAACAGGTAAACTTCCCCATCCTACGTGTGACACAATGTCAAATGGGCCGTACATTGAAATTCATGCATTCTGACCCTTTGATCAGGCGATGGATGAGTATTTGGGGCCCTCACCTAGCTGGAGTCCGAATATGCCAGGCATGGAGCCTCCTCCAGATAACATCATTATCAACGGCCGTAACGTGTTCAACTGCCTTCAGTCTGCATCAAGATCAATATCACATGAGCACGAAAGTCACCGTCAAACCTACAATAGACAGACTCCCGTATGTTGCTCGAGCGGCTCCATCTATAGCACTCGCATCAAAAGTCGGAGTCGCGCTCGCCTCCGACTAATTAGTCACAGCTCTAACATTCCTCTCTGGTTCACAATTGACAACCATACCCTCGATATAGTCGAAATTGATGGTGTGGAAGTAGAGCCAATCGCGACAACCCGGGTGTTTGTGAATCCAGGCCAGCGGTATTCTGTGTTGCTCACGGCAAACCAGACCGCCGGCAACTATTTGATGCATGCGTCAGCTGCTCGTAATTGCGCTATGCTTGGTGGTGACTTTGCAACTAATCTAGCCAGCGTTAATTACGAGTCTACCGGTATCCTATCCTACGACGATATCGATATTGGTGAAGAGTCGATTGGCCGACCGTGGAGTCTAGATAGTACATTCAGCCCCGATGTTGGTCAAGACCCCTGGATGTCGGAGTGTCAGGATCTTCCATTTGACTTGGCGAGGCCCATGAGGATAGAGAATGCGTACGATATAGGAGAGAGGAACCAACATCATTTTCGATTCGAGATGCTGAAAACTGGAGGTAGCTTTCGCTCCTTCATTGATGGGGTATGTTTGGCACCCTTCCTAACAGCCGAGTCCAATGACTTCTCTATTAATCGGATCATTGCGTCTAACCAAGTACCGCGTTTGAGTAGAGCGTGTTTTCTCCTCTGGAACATAATGCCAGTCTTTGGAAGGCTTATGATCAAGATCTGTCGCCCGAGAATATTGAGTCTGTCGATCCGAAATGGGATTTTGGGCCTAATCAGCACGTTTTCGTCTCTCGTGACGACGGGAAAGCTGCGCAGATTGCTATCAGCGTCGTGCAAATGATGCCGCACCCATGGCATTTACAGTGAGTAGCTTCCGCTCGTCTCTGATCCTTTGAGACCCCTTCCGTGCTATCTCTAGTTGCTGTAATCTAACGATGCCAGTGGTACGTGGTTGCAATCTCCTCCTCCAGTGGTATACCCATAGCTACTTCTAGTTTACTTATATGCCCCAAGGACAAAACTTCCAGATCGTTGGTTGGGGGAATGGCGAATTTGGCAAGGATAGGACAGTCTGGAACTTGAAGAATCCATTGCGACGGGATACGGTAACCATCCCTGGATATTCGCACCTCGTTATTCGGTTTCGAGCCGTGAACCCGGGTGTCTGGGCTCTTCACTGCCATATACAATGGCATGCGGAAGGTATGTTTCTTCACAGCATCTTAGAGAGGCGCACAGAATATTGTGAGGACGCTGATCTTCTTCTAGGTGGCATGTTCGTTACGACTGCTCAACGCCTTGGCGACTTGCAGCGTCTTCTAGATTCCCTGGATAGCACAGAAAAGGGAGCCATTCGCCATAGATTCTGCGGCGGCAGCTCAATTACCTGATCCATGAAGAGAATAGATTGGCATGAACCACACTGCGGACCGCTGTTTGTGACAAAGAAGAGTATACAAGATCGCAGGCTCGTGTTACGACTCTACAATCGCTTAACCATGGGTGGGTTTTTTAACTCGTGGTTCGTGGTTCGTGGGTTTTTTTCGTAGAGGCGTACCGTCGTCTCCGGAGCCTACGGCGACTCACCGAAAGTGGACGATCAATAAGCTCCGTTCACTCCTAAAACTAGGACCGTAGTGTGGCTATGTTCGCATCCGGGGCCGAGACTCTTGTCATAAGTACCGCCTGTTTAATCGACATGTCCCACTGCCTCAGAGACTACTAGGTAAAACGTAGGCGTTGAAAATAGAATATGTGGAAATATTGTGTGAAATAATGTTCTGATTTGGTGCAGTTATCTAACATAGGCGCTGTTCTCAGCCATCCCCCTTTCTCACGAAATCTCGTATATAACGATACTCCAACGTCTTCGTAACGCCATGCAGGATGTCGATCTTGTCATCATGCAGTCCCATATGTATGCCCAAACCCGTGGCCCGTGGGGGCTTCCTGCAGAACGCCATAATGCAGTATCCAATAATCATATCTCATGTCTCATGTCGTGTATAAAAAAAGCAAATCGAGGCGGCTAGGTACCTCCTCAAAATCTGGCTTTGCGAGGAGGCGTTATTGGTTCGTCACTGTATCGCCCGAATTTTTGCATCATCGGCTCGGAGCTCATCCTCGAGGATCTCGGAGAAGACATCGGTGACCAGAAGCCGCTTTCGCCGGATTTCCTCGGTTGCGGCCAGGCCTTCTCGCTCGGTGGTATCCCATATTGATCGTGCGTGTCGCGACGCAGCCACTTTGTCCAGTTGGTTGCGACATAATATAGCAAGCCGGTGACTATTACGACCACGACGGCCGCCACCACTATTGCGATGATAAGTGTTTTGGCGAAATCGTCGGCCATTTTCTAGCAGTTTCGGCGATCGGATTTAGCGGGTTTCTCGGTAATGACGAATACTAGCAGAACGCCTCTAGAGTGCGAGCAAGCAGACAAGCAAGCGAATGGGTTTAGATTACAACGTGCACTGAAAAGAAGGATGCGCAACAATATAGCATATGGAGAGACAAAGCCATGGCCGAGGTACCTCACGGTAACTTATACTGAGCGGTCTTTGTCTATACGTCACGGATCTGAGTAAGACCACGGCAGCGCAAGCAGGTTTCGCACGCCGACTATCCGACGATGCCGCAATCAACACCCACCAATTCACGCTAGAAATACAATCATAAGTTAGTAACGCTAGGGAGGACCGGACTTTGCGGTCTGTCTCAAAACTAGCCCAATGGTTTTTCTATATTCGCGCACCTAGACCCCAAGAGCCGTAGATATGGATCCGGCGTATCCGCACTGATGAAATCCATTTGGTGATCCACGAATCTTTCGTCATCCCTTTGGTTCTAGTTCAGCCGCACTAGAGGTCGTCAGCTGGACCCCGAATCTCTGCCATATGGATTTCGGACTTAACCCTTCCCAGTTTGGCGCACAACGGGATGCTGTCATGCCGCAACACATTTATTATCCATGATTCAAGAGACCTTTAAAACGTGGTCGACATCAGGGTATCGGCACCCGTTGAAGAGCCTCGATCCAAGGTTACATAGTCGATCTTCGAAACTATTTGCCACCCGCGATTCGCATCATGTCAGATTCTATTTAGTTTCTGGGCGACCGAACGTGAAGAATTTTCTTGATTTTCATGTTCTTATCAGGAGATAGAGTATACTTAGCGTCCATAATCTGTGCGCTTCAGGGAGGTTGGAGTACGCACAGCACTTGAGCTCCTCAGAGTTGGAGTCACGGGAGCTCTTACATACAACGTATAGGACCTGATATCACTATAATAGCTAGTTACTAATTCCTATCAATAACGACTCAGTAACGGTGATATACATCTCGAATGTCTTGTCTCCGGGGTTAAGGATATCCCTGACTTTCAATTCACTTTTCATTCTCCCCTTAAAGTCAAATTTCTCTTGATTGGTCAAGTGCATTCTGCCGCTGAGATAGTTTAATCAACCGAGGCTTATAACTTCAGCGAAAACGGGGATGCCATCGGTATTTCGAACGCATCCGCCATAAGAGTGTTTTTTTTTTTTTCAATTCTTAGCAATTCTGCATATAAATCGAATCAGCTGAAACATTTAGGGCAACCTCACTATTAGTTAACTTCATAATTTTAGCTGACTCTACGTTGTTTAACCCCGAGTCAGCAGTGCGGCTAGACCGGTCTAGTGTTAATCACAACCACTCCAACCCCTTCAACCACATTAAAAAAACCAGCTAACATTGTTGACAACAATCATAACAGCTTCTCTCTTTTATTTCGTAGGTCAAGATTAAAAAACGCGTCTTACAGGAAAACTAGTGTTAAAGGAAAGATACTGACTGACAACACTAGTAGAACATACATATATATAGCTAGAACTATAAATAGCAGAAAGCCAACAGAGCACTGAGGGAGTATGTAGACATATAAATAAGAAGACCTCCAACGATCATTCCAATCATTTCAAATGGTATTTTCTACAACATCTAAATAACGGGTTGCTATTGTGATTCTACTAATATTGGCTCGTTAGCTCTCAGGGAAATTCATACCAAACAAAACAGCCCCTAAATATCTACTCAAAGGGAATGTTTGAACTTGAGCCTATAATTATGTTTATTTACGTGTATAATGACTAGATGATTATTTTCTATAACTTTATACGGATCGAAATATACTAAACAATACTCTGACAACCGAGAAATGTGTACTCTCTTAATGAGAAACTAACACCTGCTAATAATTGTATCTACGCATATATATATTTAATACACTTTGCTGTCTTAAGTTCTTAATTTGAAGTATTTTCTTTGGCCTAGATTCGGAGACGCGGGGCCGGCCTCCGCTTGAGTAGTACCCCTATTCAAAACGGGTAAATATCGCCAACACGACATTCCATTCAACTACTACTCTTAAATCCAGTAACTACTGTCATCGCAAGCATATGGGGCCAGATGCGTCGTACTCGATGTATCATGAGTTGAGGAAGATAGTGTTCTATTATAGATTAAGCCCATGATGTTGACTAAGACTTAAGGGGTGTTGCCTTGAAAGTTGTCCTATACATACGAACCCCATGCCCACATAATAATATCTGTTGTGGTCAACATAGCCCGTTTCCTAGATACGAGAGGCGAAAGAGTTAGTGTCCACTACCATCTTGAAGATATTATGGGCATATACTATAGTAACAACAACTCCGTCCCTGGTTTCTAGACATATTCTTGGGACCTAGTATAGACCCCCACATTGGTAATGCGGCTATAGGGTCTGGTTACCTTATTTATTATAGGGGTGTTATATTGCTTCAAGGTAAGGTAACTGCCTCTCCACTACTGAAAAGTCTTATAGCCAGAAGTTAGATGCTACGTTGTGATTGGAGCCGGATACATATGTGTGTGTCCATCGAGAGGCCCTGCCCATCCTCCTCGCCAAGTACTTAAGCTAGGCCATTAAGGTACTCACTAGCCTAGAATGGTAATAGAGGCGATGAAAATCGTACAACATTCACCGCCTATCATAGACTAGCCTCCCCAAACGAGGTATTCTCATGATGACTTGCGGAAAGGTTATGTCGGTCCGGCACTAGCTATGTCTCCTTCCCATTAGAGTACCGCGACGAAGTGCCTGGACGATGTTACCCAGGTTATTGGTCTCGCAGGCACCGGCAATGTGAGGACTCCCATAAACGCTTATTGTCTGGTACCGGGTGTAGATCCTTGCTCGAAAAACTCCTATCGGGTCAGGTACCTGGTATATCACGCAATTGTTAAGCCGATCTGATAACTTGATTGGTTGTCATGTGCATATTGTATATTTCCACGTCGAGCATCTCCATGTCGCTTATGATAGACGCAGTGTCTCAAAGTGGGAACGTTGAAGTTGGCCTACCCGCATGGTGAAGAGGTCACGGGCTTGGAGAGAGAATGGAACCTATAGCGGTAATTTGATGATTATCTTACCTAAACATAGTAGGTAAAGACCTCTCTATAGATTTCTAGGCCTGTCAATCCCCCTTTATGAACAGTTCACGGCATTGGGCTCCGTAGGTCGTTCAAGATTGGAGATTGCTTGCGAACGTGCATCATGTTCCACGCAGAAGTTCCCCTAGGTACGCATGGATTCTAGCAGAGCTTATCGTGCTTCGTCTAATATTATTCCTATGGGTCGCCCCGATCATTGAGACTTTCTCCCCATATACTCCATCTCATAGCCCTGTTCGCTGTCGTTGTCGCTCCGATCATGAAAGCTTAGTCTAATCTCCTGGGTCTGTACGATCTTTCCTGGAGCCCGAGCTGCGTCGAGAATGCTCTTGTCGCTATCCGCATCGCCGTGGGGGTCGTGAGGGTTCCTTCGAGAGCCAACTACCGTCGTGATAACATTACTACCGTGCAGACCTCTCGGAGTATTTTTCGTGCTCTTCAAACCCGACTTATTGCCAGTGCTACGGTTATACCTGTCGACCGACGATGATATATCCTTGATAAGAGCTCGGAGGACAGGTATCGATGCCGCAATAATGGTGACTGCCGACTCTGCCACATACCAAATAACGAGTGTTGTCCCTTGAGCTATGAAGAGTCAGTCGCTGAGTTGAGAATGTTGTGGCTGAAAGCACTCTCAACTTACTCGAGAACGTCCCTATTTTCAGGAGAGGCAAATAAACGCATCGTACAATTGCCGTTATCCCAGCACTAATTAATAGTTAGCGAGTGATTGATCCTCAACCGTACATAGTCATCTTCTCTTACACGACACCACAGCTCATAGCAATTGCAACGCCCAACTTCTCTCTCGTTTTCATTTGAAGGTTCATGATTAGGAACCAGGGGATCGTGGCGAACGAGAAGTCCACGAATGCCGAATATGCTGGACCTTGGGTTAGTATATCGGCCAGCTTGAGAGTATTGATTCCAATAGGAATTGAATTCACCCACCTCCAGCGAAGACTCCGTAATTGATATATGTCTCCGTACTCCAGCACCCAGGACCTTTAATCCAGGAATAAACTTCCGGTTTGCATTTGAGGAACGTAAAGATGATGTACAGGAATTGGGCGATGTTCATCGTGACTGTTAGAATTAGGACAATCATCTTCGTTCGGCCCTCCGTAACTCTCAATAACGTAATTCCAAACGATGTCTTGCTCATGCCCGTAGCTAATGCGAAGAACACGTTCTGCACACCACCGTGAATCTGGAGCTGAAGCGCATCATGGGCATTTCGAGGTCCTTCTGGGCTGGTGAATCCTAGAGATATCGAGCTGGTGATAAATCCGACGGCAACAATTAAACACGCCTATAATATCCCCCATACGTTAGAAAGATATCAACAAGACTGAGATGAATGAGTTTTTATTGCTTACCCATGCAAATATTAAGACATTATCATCCCACCACAAGCCCCTATGGCGACTGAACTTGCAATAGACTCGTAGACCAAGAAATATTCCCGCCAACACCGTCAATGTCCAGTTGACGGCGTTCATCATCGGCCCTAGGCCGCCCTGTGTTGCCATTGTCTTGACGTTATTGCCCTAAGGGTCGAGGCCAGATCGAACGCAGAGGTAGGGCAAGGGAAACGACAGCAAGATCCGACAAGGACAAACTCAGATCGAGGGGAGGGAAGCAGGGAATTATGTATATCATCAACCCACAATATCCATCGTAGCCCAGCTTGAGAAGTTTGGATCTCTAGCAAGGAAGTTTAACTGATGGAGATTCATGGTTTTCGTCCCGTAACTCCTAAACTTGATTTCGAAATGATCGACATGCCCTATGTACACTACGGTAACAAAATAGTGAAAATCAGGCTGTAACGCAGTAACTCAGTAGCCCAGGGTGCCCCGAGTACTACCTTACGCTAACTACGAAGGGTCCAGGACGACAGCCCAGGATGATCTAAGCGATAGTATACCATGGGTTTATAATTTGCATTCGCTTGGATTATGCCCCTGGCCTCTTGGCCATGTCGCTCTTTTCTACCTATGTGTGGAATATAGACGCTATGTACACTAGTATATGTGGCTCCAGATACTATGTAGTTACTAAGTAAAATTGTCCGTAGTTCCAGCCTAACCATCATCCCGTTCTCATACCCGATGAAGACATTCCCCATCCCAAAGCCCACACGGAAAGAATCAAACAACAAGCTTCTCTTCAGCAGCGGCCGGCAAGCATTAGGCCAATAAGGGCCGCTATAAGGCCGAGCCCTATTCTATTACTTGGCGTAACGCCACAAATCCGGGGCGCAACACCGTCGTCTTCCCCGGCTCGAGCGTACCGGGGGCCCCGGTCCCTTCAACCAGGGACTATTGTGTAACCCCTATCCTGGCCGGATCTTTTTTCTGGTGGATTTCTTCCCAGCAAAAAAACTCAGGGAACGAACTGCATTCTACAAAGGTGCTACACGCGAACTTTAAAGTAGCACTCATGCATACCAAGAAATTCTATGCATATGCCAATTATCAAAGTGTTACACCTACCAACGCCGGTATTTGAATAGCCGCGTGACGACGTACCAACACCCCCCTAAAGAAGTATGAGACGCCGCCCTGGGTAGGTTATTTACATACTAGCATGGCACCAATTGTCTCATGGTCGCAAGAGTGTAAATTGAAAGTTGTTAGGATGTGAATGTATACTACGTTGTATTGTAAGACGATTTTCGGAAGCAGAACCGATGAATAGGGGACGTGCTCTGCTATAACCAGATTTGATCGCCAGATGGCTTTCCTACCAAAGGCAAGTGAAGATGCAGAAAAAGATAAAATTTGGTAACTCTATCTGGTAGATAGGCGAACTAGATGATGTGCTTGGCTTGGCATCGCGAGCTAGGGTGGTTTTTTGGTTGATGGAATTTCTACGTGCTAATTACCATTCGCCCCTATTCATCTTTTCTTCCTTTCCCACCCAATCTCTATTCTTAGCAGTGACAACAACGACAATATTAGGGCTACACAGGGCGCTATTGATGCCTAGAGTGAAAACAATATATGCTTAAATTTTAATGTTCGTTCCCGAGTTCCGTAGGCCTAAGCGTGACGGATCGACGACTAAATTGCTAACACCACCTTTAGTCGTGAACTAAGGCCTAGGCTTGCGGGGTAGAAATCACTCTCTTCACTGTAATCGTTCTATTGACTTTGGTTTATGCGTGTATATAAATGTCTAGTCAGACTCTGCTTGAGATTCATGTTGTCGCGTGCCTTGTTATTCTGAAACCACCAGGTCCCGCGTCTCGCAATGCATATCCGATTATGGCAGACTGATTCAATTCTACATTGCATACCGGTAGTGGATAACTACGTGAAGAGGGATTGCCCGCTTACCTGAACTTCTGGGGTCGTCAATACTCAATTAGATATCTTATCCATGGATACCTCTTATTGGAACCATAGAACCAGCATTCATGGTGAAGGGTCAAGATGCTGCCCACTGGATTCCATCGCTACATAATGGAGAAGCACCAAATTTTCACACGCCCCCGTTCTCAACACAAAATAGGAAGTCGGAGAGCGACCCGCCCCGCCGGGGCGTACGTGACATCGCGGTTCTAGTGTCGGAAATTATGTCGTACAGCAAGCAGGAAAATTGCGACGAAAAACTCGTATGAAGAAGACGCGATGAAGCAGGGCATAGTAACCCTCAAGGTGGGTAACGATGGTTTACATGTCTTAGTGCGGCACTGAGAAAAACTCCGACGACGTTTCGACGTTGTCGTTTCAGAGCTTGTCGGAGCCATCCGTAGCCGAATATCTAGCGAACATTAACCTGTTTCTTGGAAGTTGGTTATAAACCTATCTGTTTCCCACTATCCCCCACTCTCGTGAATACGAACTGCTTCTTCAACTTGATAGTTGTCTTCTAGGTAAATGCGGCTTCACCGAAGCCCCATAGTTCGGAAGGGAACTAAGACTTAATTATGTTCTTTTACATTCTTCCTCCCGTATATACGGGCTAACATAAAACCCTAACCCTAGTAACTTTCGAGATCTGATAATCTATGCATAGCAGATACTGAGATCTCGCCGTAACCCTTTGCCTTGTCTCTGTCGATCAAGATGATGTATCCAGCAATACGGTCCTTCAGTTCCAAATTAAAAACTTGACTACCTACTATATAATACAAATCTATGTAACCGAGTTCGATATTGCTCATGGATACTCGAAGTGCATAATTAACTCAAATGTTACATTACAATCCAAATATCAACTCTATTTACCTACTATTCCTTCTATGGGCTTCGCCGGACATGACATCTCCTAGGCGCCAGGGGGAAAACACCAACCATATCATATTAGACGACGTAGAAATTATGTAATAAATCGAACAACCTATGAGAGAAAGACCCTTGAGGACCCCTAAGGGACCCCTTCGCCAAATTGACCCACGGGAAGGTTCGAGACTTCTCAAACCATGGTAATAAGGGGAAAACCTGGCAAAGTAATACCGGCGCTTAGGAACGACATCGTACTACTTCAATATGGGGATAGGGTCAGGTCCCTGACAGCCTGTAGCGCATCTTCGCGCCACGATGTAACAAACACCTTGGCCTCTCGACACATTTTACCTTCATAACTGTCCACTATACACGTATATACATGTACAATACCAGCTTCTATATAGCATTACCAGGCCAGGGTTCGCGGCTACTAGTTTGACGAAGCATATCCTCCTCTTCCTTCCCCGGCGTCCGGAACTCCTTCCGGTACCTTTGTGTGCGTAGCCTACGCCAAAATCAAGGCCCTACTCGAAACCCAACGGGAGCTATACCATACCTAAGCGAAGTTGAGTTAAGACGCCCGTCTCTCCCCACAGACGAAGTTCGGGAGGCTGAGGAACATTTCCTGGTTTTCTGGGAACTTAGCGCGGACGCACCTTGGCGAGGGTCGGTATACCTTCGGCCGAAGCCACACGGTATCGTAGAGTTTTATAGTTACTATGTGGCAGAAGATCGTGTTACGTTGAAAACTGGGAAGAGACCTTGATGAATGGTGTTGAGGTGGATATGATTCCTCAAAATCGCATGAGCATCTTGTCGGCACTATGGTTATTGGGCTTATGCGAATGCCTTCGAGACGGACACCTGTAGGAGCTGTCCAAGGAAATTTGTCTCACTAATAACTCTTAGCCATACTCTTAGCGGAAGGACGTATCACGATCCACCTAGTAGGCGGCACAGGCGGAGGATACTGGGTCAGCGGAGTTGGGGACGTGAGACGAAGGTTATTCGTAATCGTACTCAGAGTTGTCGTCGACGTAGAATGTCCGGAAGACACGTTGAGTATTCACTTACGCCATCTCCTACGTAGGCAATTCAATTCAAAGGGGCTGGTGATAGAAACCTAGTGCCATGTTTGGGGGACTCAGGGGGGCCGATGAACATCTTCACCAAGGGTTAGGCTCGTATGCTACATATGTAATTACTAGAAACCTAGGGGTAATTTCCTGCTAACTAGCCAAATTCGCGCCAAAACGTTGGTAATCGGGTATGTATATTCTCTAGATTGGTATTATACTTCAATTATGAGGCTATCACTTCGCTTATCTCTCCTTTACAACGACGGTAGGGAGCTCCCTGATATCTACATGCTCATTATTTGCGAGGTCAATGACTCTTACAGCTTCCACACTTACAATTCCCACTTTCAACGCTAGGAACCTGAGCTCTGCAACATGGCATGCTCCGGGTGCTAGGGGGCCAACCCTAACATCCGCACTCAAACAGACGACCTCGGCATTGTCAATGATGCTACTATGCTGCATAGCGTGGACAACATTTTCATCAAGGACAGCGTCTGCTATATTTCGGTCCTTGAGTGTCCTTGACTGCTGTGACTGGTTATGAGAAGCCTCTGGGAGCCGAGATATTGAAGGTGGCCTGTTAACTCGTGACTCGTTTCGTCTCCGTTTCGGAATCACTACTATGGCTAACTTTCTTGGTACCGCTGACGGCACTGCAGACCGGTTAACGACAAACACGTTCCAGACGAACTCATCGCCCGGGTAAATCTCTTGACTTGGGGATGGCGCGGTAAAAGTCATCGTAATTCCTATGTCGGGCACCGTAGCCTCCGTTCGAGTCGTAGCAGCTTCTAGAGACGGTAACGAATCTGGCCGAGCAACAGATGGCGCCGTTAAAGAGATGGTACTCTCCCCTCCGATCGAGAGCTGGCTTGGACGATGCATGCGTTGGATGGGCTGTGTAGTAGAGCCATAGCCTGGATTTACGGGGATGGTAAAGTCAACTGTGGCAGTCCAAGCCATGCTCAAGCGAGGTTTGCAAATATCCGGGTCTACAAGAGCTGTAGCAGAAATAGCGATGCTGAGATCTCGTATGGGGTTCTTCGATATCACATCGGCCTCTACCGGTGACATGCGGTATAGGAAGGTGATATGATCATGTGCAACACAAGAGACCGGAAGCGGCATCCCGGTTTGGCTCGTGAGGTCTTCCACTACACCATCAACGACTGATATTGATATGCTATCAAGAATTATCTCGCATTCGAAAAACGGCGTAAAGTCGATTTCAAGCATGGCAAGAACAGTCGCCGTAGCAGGTGTGGTATTGAGATGTGTAAATCGCATGCGTGAGTGCGCAGCTGGGTAGATGCGCAAAGACAGCTTAGACGAAGACTTAATGGGCCGCAGCAGATCCTTAGCTTGCTGGGTAACTGGCGCAACACGAGATACCCTCAACGCTGACAACCGAGGTTTAATCCCATTCATAGCAGGGTCGTTCCCAAAAGACTCAAGTAGGTTAATACCCGAAGCGACGCCACTTGGTAGATATCCACGGCGAGGGCCGTCCTGTAACAATGGGCCTACTGGTTTCAAGCTCCCCGTTGCGTTGAAAATGACCGAGGGACTATGCAGTCGCATCCTAGGCCGATTGAGGAACACCGGTAGCTTCCAGACAGCAACGGCGTATTGCTGACTAGCCTTATCATCCTCGTCGGCACCCTGGTCTTCTGGAAAACCAAAAAGTATCGTGGGTTCTTCCTTCTCGTCGATCGTGCCTGTGAATATAACTTCGGAGGAAGGCTGGCCGTCGCGATCCGAGGTGCCTCCATTGACGATCTGTGCCTCAAGGGAGATTATCAGACTTCGTAAGGAGGGCCGCAGGGTATCCTCTTCGACGTATGGACATCGTAGGACGAGGTAAACATCGACGGATTCATCTGGGGTCTAATAATGAGCATGGTGAGAAAGTGGGCCTCTTGGGAGATAGGAGATCCCCTTACCGAAGAAGAGAGATTCTCGCCGTTCGACTGAGTTGAACGGCCTCCCAGATCCTTTTATACCATCTTTGAAAGCTTCGTCTACACTGAAGTCGGTCGCAAGGGGTATGAAGTACGTGAGGTTCGAATCATTAGCTAAGTCGAATATTGGTGTGGAAGATATCGTGTCGATTGATGGATCGGCCATTTCCCCAAAATATCAAGCTCGGAAGTAGTAACAGCGATTTATTGCACTTGATTCCCCAACCATTATCATACAGTTCGAGTACCGTTTGTAGACAATTGGTGCATTTCGTGATGAGGTGTGTCTTAGTTCCAATGTTGTATGTGAGATCTATGTCTGCGCCGTGGATTAGCATTGCAGCTTAAATAAATGTGGGTTCCCTATGTGCATAACGTGGGGATCTCACTTGCATTTATCCGTACTACGGCGCAATCGTAGCTGCCAAAAAGCTTGACACACGCCCACTTATTAGGTAATCAAAGGTACCTAGGTACGTGCTTTACCCAACTTTGATCTCCCCCAGTCCGCTGTTCCATCAAAAATTCGTAGCTTTCCAACCTCCCATGCACCTTCATTCACGCGCCGAGCAACCCTCCTCTCGAGGTCTTAGATAATCAAAACATTTTGTCGCTAATCATTTGCATTCTTGTATTTGCCCCTAACCATATTCTCCCTATTGGGGGAGAATACATTTGATTAGGGGCCATTTGAGGGCAATAAAAAGCCGACCAAGCACGCGCGAACCCATCACGACAATGAACGGAGTCAACGGCCACTATGGCCAGCCAAACCCTTGGCAAGAGTATAAAAGTCCTGACGGGCGCATTTACTACTACAATACACTTACCAAGGCCACGCAATGGACCAAGCCTGAAGATTTGATGTCCCCAGCTGAGGTTCGTTATATTTGTTTGTATATTCATCGTCGCAGGCTAATCAGATTCATAGCGCGCTCTAGCGAATCAGCCATGGAAGGAGTATACCGCCGAGGGTGGGCGCAAGTATTGGTACAATACCGAAACGAAGCAAAGCTCCTGGGAAATGCCTGAGGCCTATAGGAAAGCCCTGGGTCATGAAAGTACACCTGCGACACCAACGTAAGGAATATGCCAATCCAGTACAATTTTCATACATATTTCTAACTTAGACAGGCCGGCTACACCATTCCCTCCTAACGCTCCGTCCTTCTCAGGTTCGGGTTACGATCACCATCGTGATCATCGAGAAACTTTCCCCGAGTCTCGTCAATTAACTCACGGCAGTGACTTACGCGTCCAGGCATTCGTACCCGCAAGCAATGAACCCGAATATGCGACACCCGAAGAGGCCGAGGCTGCTTTCATGAAGCTGTTACGCCGTAGTGGTGTTCAACCCGACTGGTCTTGGGAGCAGACAATGCGAGCCACGATCAAGGATCCACAGTACCGAGCCATCAAGGATCCCAAGGATAGAAAAGCTGCCTTCGAGAAGTATTGCCAAGATATGATCATTCAAGATAAGGAGCGCGCAAAGGACAGACTGGCAAAACTCCGTGCTGACTTCGCTATCATGTTGAAGAGCCACCCCGAAATTAAGCATTATACGCGCTGGAGGACCGCCCGTCCTATCATCGAGGGTGAAACGATCTTCCGCTCTACTAATGACGAAGAAGAGCGACGCCAGCTGTTCGAGGATTACATAGTTGAGTTAAAGAAAACTTATGTCGAGAGTCAGGCTAGTCTCCGCAAGAGCGCCATGGATGGTCTTATCGATCTCCTTCCTAAGTTGAACCTCGAGCCCTACACGCGCTGGTCTGAAGCTCAGAGTATTCTCAAGGCAACTGCTCCTTTCCAGAATGACGAGAAGTATAAAGCTCTCACGAATTTCGATATCCTCACTGCGTTCCAGAATCATATCAAGGCTTTGGAACGAAGCTTTAACGAGACTCGACAAAATCAGAGGAATAAGAAGCTCCGTGTAGAACGAAAGCGACGCGATGCATTTGTGGACCTACTCCAGGAACTTCGAAGAGCTGGTAAGATCAAGGCGGGAACAAAGTGGAGCCAGACCTATCCCTTGCTTGAGAGTGATGAACGATTCAGGTCTATTTGTGGTCAAGCTGGGTCAAGCCCCCTTGACTTATTTTGGGACATTGTCGAAGAAGAAGAACGTGCCCTTCGCACAACACGAAATGACGTACTTGACGTTATGGACGTAAGTTGCTCTATTCGTCTCGCCTCTCTATGAGCTGGCTTACTGACTCGATATCAGGACAATCGTTTTGAGTTCACCCCCAAAACCACATTTGAAGAGTTCTCTTCTGTACTCAAAAATGATCGACGCACTGCTAACATTGACGTTGATATAATGATGCTGATCTTCGAACGGGTACGTCGTAAAGTAGTATGATTTATAGGATATTGCTGACGCCTCAAGTAGCTCCAGGAGAAAAAGTCGAAGAGATCTGATGAGGACAAACACTCTGAGCGGCAGCAGAGGAGGGCGATGGACGATTTGCGTTCTTATATTAAACACCTAGAACCTCCGATTATGCCGGATGATACTTGGGAAAAGGTACGACCCCGTCTCGCCCGCGCAACAGAATTCCAAGCAGTCAAGTCCGAAGACGCCCGTCGTGGCGCATTTGAGAAAGTCCTTCGTCGTATCCGAGACAGAGAGGATGAAGACAGAGATCGTCATAAGCGCCGCGAGCGATCCCCTGACCGTGGTACGTATCGAGATAGGGAGAGAGGAGATCGTTCTCACCGTAGTGACCGTGCTCGACCGTCGCGCCATAGCCGTAGCCCGGAACCTGATGCGTACGAAGCCGATCGTCGCAAGGCTATCGCCGAACGCGAGAAGAATTATCGTAAGTCCAGTATGGCTGAGAGTTTATTATCTGACCGCCGGCCTTCGGATTCATACCGAGACCGCGATATTCGTGAACGCGATCGGGACCGCGAACGGGACCGTGACCGTGACCGCGAGCGTGATAGAGATCGAGATCGGGAAAGAGATTACCCACCTCGATCTCGACGCGATGAACCGCCTAGTCACTACGAGAGAGAAAGACGGGACCGCGAAGAGGAACGCGAGCGGCTATACCGACGTCGTGTTGAGAGAGGGGCTCCGGTTGAGGAACTTCCATATGGGGATGAACGACCAACCTCCTCTCGACGCCGAAGAGCCGAGGAAGATGATGACTTGGAACGTCGTGACTCTAGAGACTCAAAGGTAAGTCTCCTCAACATCCACCGTTGGCTTTCACACCGCTAATATCGATAACAGAGATTAAGAAGAGAGAGAACACCGCGTGAGCGTTCCCCCCATCGTGATACCCGTCACAAAACTAGGACACCCCCACCCGTAGCTCAGCCGCCTCCCAAAGAGGATCCTGGAGTACATTCTGGCAGTGAAGAGGGCGAGATCGAGGAGGATTAATCATTCAATCAGTCTATTCAACATAATCTATCCCTTCAATCCCTTGATAATCCATACCATCCAAATCCGTAATAGGCTTATTTGAGGACAAATATAACCCCGAACCGTTGACTCAGGTCCCTTATTTGGTGTATTGGTGCTTAGGCACGTCCAACGATGATACGGGATCATTCGGACCAGATCACCGTCAACAGCTAGTTCTACGAGAACTAAAAAGTATGTGCGTCAATCTCCGACTGCGTTCTTGGGAGATAAGATGACTTGGGACAACATGGAAACAGCTCGGATTTCACCACCGTACTCGTCCTCCGCCACCACACGGCTGCCGACAAAACACCAACCAAGCAATATATACGATTCCTCACAGCTTCACGACATCGATTTCTTCATCATTCTATCTTTTTCACCACCAAGCGAGGTCTTCTCACAATTTGCGCAGGATTTACTATTATTACTACTTCGCACTAGGAAAAAGGATAGGTTCGGCCGGCCCAGCTTAGTTCAGGGGCCGAATCAGAATTCTTGAAGAAACACGATCTCGGTGTGTATCATCCCTCCTTTACCCTCCATAGAGAAAAGTCGGTCGTTCGGTAGATAGCTTAATAATTACATGATTTTGCTTGATTGTTTGCCTCCGTGACATGGTCTCTGTATGAAGAGTACATAATCATAATTTTCACATGATAAAGTCAAATAAAAGGAGTCAGTCAGTCAGTCATACGCATAACGGCGGACAGCAGTGGCCACGTCTCCTAGACAACAAACGCGCTATTTGTACTTACTCTAGCAACTTACTCTCAGTTTAAGGGTTACAATTCACCAGCACATTCAAGACAGATACATTTGATAAACAATTTTTGTATTCTCTCACCCACATCTTACACGTGGGTTCCTCTTCTACCCTCTGGGTATTTCTTAAACTACGAGGATCGGATTTCAAAATACACCAACGGCAAGACAGCTAGACATGCTGTATGCCATCGGCTGATGTGACGACAGTCACCCACTTGACCCATTCGTCCCTCAATCTGCAGCCAGCGACTCCATTTCGAAAGGCTCATCATATACGCAACAGCAGCTGATACTGCTGTCATACTATCAGATGCGTTTCAAACTAAAACAACGAAGGAACGCTCCTGGGACGCCGCTCGATATCTGCAGGACCAGACGAACAGGGGGTAGACTGTCGTCACCATGGTTAGTCGCCCGGGTCGCCGCTATCCTCCCCATGCTCCGCATCCGCGCCGGATGATACTTCGAGCGCACCTCGGCGCGTCGATTGTCGCTTTTGTACGCCTAAAACGCCGGTGCCGGATGCTGCTGCTGGTGGGGTATTTTCATGACGCTTTTGGTGGTGACCATTACGATGGTCGTTATCCTGTAAGATGCCCTTTTCAAGAGCTGTCTTCCTCCAAGAAGAACTAAAAGGCGAAGTAAGTAATAATTCAGTATGAAAGGGTGAACTTGGTTCAACTTACGTAGTTTCCAGACAACTTTTGTTCTTGATCCAGCTGACTGTTGAGCTTGTTGATACGGGGACGGTAGTTAGTAGGGTCACGTCGGAAGGTGACATCTAAGTTCTTCAGGAACTTGTTGCATCCAGTAAGCAGGGACTCGGGCTCGTTGGCGTGGGCATCGATACCCGGCTTTCCATCGAATACAATGACGCGATCGGCTAAGTAGGTGGCCATGATGAAATCGTGCTCGACGACGAAAGCGGTCTTCTTCGTATGCATGATGAAACGCTTGATTACACGAGCTGCAATGATACGTTGCTCCGAATCCAGATAGGCAGACGGCTCGTCGATCAGATAGATGTCAGCTGGTGTACCGAGAGCCAAAACAATAGCTACACGCTGCAATTCACCACCTGACAAGTTCTTCACCTCTTGTCCCATGAAGTCATCTAGTTTGAGAGGGTTCATGACATCGGTCCTGAACTGCTGCGAAGCGGTCGCGTGCCTGATTTTCTTGGCAAACAACATCTCGACTGTGCCTTCGAACTTCGGAGTAATGGTTTGTGGCTTCATGCTAATTTTCATATCCGGAACCTTCTTGCCGCTGTCGGGTTTGATTACGCCAGCGAGCAGCTTACAGAAGGTTGTCTTTCCCGTACCGTTCTCGCCCATCATAACGATGATCTCCGAATCAGTAAACTGACCAGCGTCAACGCTAAGTTTGAAGCTGCCGAGGGTCTTCTCCAATTTTGGATAACTGAAGGCTCGGCCCTTGTCAGTTTGGAAGTCGTCGGTACCCTCCGAGATACGGAAAGTCAGGGATTCGTCTCGAAATCGCAGGTTCTCCGTCGGGATGTGACCATCGAGGAAGATGTTGATACCTTCACGGACAGAGTAGGGAAGAGTTACGACACCATAAACGGCGGGTCTACCGTATAGCACACAAATGTAATCGGAGAGGTAATCAAGGACTGACAAATCGTGCTCGACAACGATGACGTAAATATCCGGGCCGAGAAGGGAACGGATCATTCGCGCCGCAGACAAACGTTGCTTGACATCCAAATACGAAGACGGCTCGTCGAACATGTAAACGTTTGCCTTCTGGACGCAAACCGTTCCAATGGCGAATCGTTGCAGTTCTCCACCAGAAAGATGACCCACATCGCGGTCCAGGATATGTCGCAGTTCTAGGACGTCAAGAACCTCTTCCATGTTATCCATCGCAGCTCTATAGTTGAGTAGAAACTTTACAGTCTTGTCGGGCGTTTTCACCGCTCGTGGGAGTTGGTCCACATACTGAGGCTTAACAACAGCCTTCAAGTTATCCTCGAGAATCTTGGTGAAGTAGTCTATGAGGGCGGGTTAGCTAAAATCTCCTTCTAGCGGACTGACAGACGTTTACTGACTCTGCAACTCAGAACCTCTGAAGTATCTAATGACATCCTCCCAATCAGGCGGGTTGTTGTATCTTCCTAAGTTAGGCTTAAGCTTGCCACTGAGAATCTTCAATGCCGTGCTCTTTCCGATACCGTTGGTTCCGACAAGACCCAGTACCTGCCCAGGCCTCGGAGTAGGTAGTCGATGAAGCTTGAAGCTGTTCGCGGAATAACGGTGGGTAACTTGAGTATCGAGATTGGTCGGCAGATTGATGATGGTAATGGCGTCAAATGGGCATTTCTTGGGGCAGATACCGCATCCTATGCAAAGACTTTCGGAAATGAAGGCGATTTTCGAGTCCGGGGTTACTTCAATGCAGAGCTTTCCACTACGAACAACCTAGAGAATCTGGTGTGAGCGACGGCTTTCCAGGGGGAGGGGGGAAAGTGGTTATGAAATTCTACGTAGTTGCCAGGGGGTAGCTCCCTAGATGATGGGAAAGGGGAGAGAGGATATGGAATTTCATACCGGACACTGTTTCTTGCACTCCTGGCGACATTTCTATAAATTGTAAGTATCGTTATAAGATTCTAGTGTGGGTCCTGATTCGGGTTTACCTTCGGCTTGCACTATGAAATCAGAAAAATTAGTAAAATGCTACATATCCATAGAGTCGTGGGTTTCTGAAAAACGCACCTTATCGTCGTTCACGACGGCGATACTAAAATAAAGCGATTAGCATGCGAGTATAGGCCTAGAGAGGTTTGCGTCGAGTCACACAACCACAATTACATACCGGGTGAGCTTGGAAGCCATGGTGGTAGTTGGCTTCTCGAAAGATATCGGCGAAAGACTAATCGAAGACCACCGAGTAGCCGAGAAAATACAAAGAATAAAGTCAGGCCGGGAACAGAATTGGGCCGACACGAAAGTAGACGAAGTAGAAGAAGGATGGAGGAATCAGGATTGCGACAAAATGCAAAATGCGCCGGGTAAGAAGTTATCCAAGTTTGAAGTTTGGTGGGGTAGAAAAATTAGGGTAGACGACAATGAGGGGTGATCTCGTGGCTTAGTCACAGATCAGCCACTGTGAATGACGATAAACCTGATAATTATGAACTGGTAGGCTCCGATTGGACACAGTTTTCGTTACACGTAGCCCACAAGGATGCATGTATTAACAACAGTAGCCCTCAAGTGCTGGAGTTAAATGCTCGGCGACCCACCCCTTTTAATAATCATCATTTTTATATAATTTCAGTTTGGATTTTCAAAACGTACTGGCCACTAAGCAAACAGCTTTTTGAAAGAGTCACACTCCTAAAACCACATCATCGCACAAAGCCATTGAAGCGATTGCCAACCCCGGGAATGAAAAACATGATTTTATAACACAATACAACCAATAATAAAAGAAACCGGGAATAATATGGTTATCCCGGGAGCTTATAGAGAATGATTATGTCAGGTCAGGTCAGACCTAGGTATATAAAAGAGCTAAAGAAAGTCATGGCCCCGAGTCGAGCGTCCGGTGTGTCGGGACAATAAACCAAGTAGCTCTACTAGGAGGGGAAGCTCTTAAAGAGAGACAGAGTAGAGCAACAACTTGAATCGCGATGCCGCCGAAAGGGATACGGAGCAAGTGATTTTTATCCTGTAAGTTTTACTATTGGATATCGCATCGCCAGGTCAACAGTGCTATACTCGATTAAAGTCCCGAACCGACAATACGGGATATGAAACTTGCCTCATCAATGTAATCGCCGAATTAAGAGCTTTCTAGTAATGTAGAAACAGATCATTTGATACAGGAGCATGAACCACATCAATTCATGAAGTTAAGCTACGAATTTTATGTAGTCTTGGCTTACTGAGATAAGATTGATAAGATTAGCGTCCGTTGCGCATATCATCGGCCTCATAATGGGTAATGTAAAAAATTGCATTGCATCCATGGATATCCTCTCATAAACCATCAATGCTTCCTAGCTTAGGAGAAAAATATAATTATCCCTGTCTGCATCATCCGGGCACCAATTATCCTACCCGTGTTGCTTAGAATCGCCTTGATAAAAGGAGGAGAGGGTTTTTGTCATCAACTTACATTGCCGATGGCGTGCCTTCGCGCCGTCGCCCGCCGACGGCGCACCGCAAGCGATCAAGCCATCCCACGGAGAGTGACCCACTTCATTATACACCGAGAATAGTATGTATGTAGTTGTGACCATGTTGATTCGAAGACTATATATATTATATACATGTACTTACCTGGGTAGGGAACTAATCGTCTTGGAATTTAATTCTATCAGTCATAAGCATTTATAAAACTACGAAGGCCGCCCGCGATGCGCAAGTGAGCCAAGACAAGTAGTTGATGCGTAATAGATATTTCATCCCTTTACTCCTCCCGGAAGCATTTTTTTCTTATCAGAGCAGTGCTCTACTTAATCCTCTAGACTTCCGGATAGTTGAGGTCAAGAGCAAATGTATACACATGTACCTACCTGTTGTCAGTTCTGGAGTATAGAGAATTACTTCCTCACTAGTGTTGAAACATGAAAGACACAACTTTCGGGAGTAGTCCGGACGGTCAAGCACCAGTCGCCGGCCGTCCCGAATTCCCCGTTACCGTTGCCGACTGGCGTGAGACACAGTTGAAAGAGGGCGGTTTAGACAGACTCCTCTTATTAGCCAAGCAGCAATCAACGGTGGGAACGCCGGAGTGGATAGCCGTAGCCACGGCGGAAAACATTCAGAAGCAATGGGGAGAACTAGAAGCACGCCGGCAGAGCCAAGCAAGTATGCCTCTCTGGGGTGTTCCTTTCGCCGTCAAAGACAACATCGATGCCGCAGGTTTTCCAACCACGGCAGCGTGTCCGTCGTTTGCCGGCGCTCCGGCCCAGCACGACGCCCCTGTGGTGGCGCGGCTCAAAGCCGCCGGGGCCATTCTCATCGGCAAAACAAACTTGGACCAGTTTGCTACTGGCCTTGTCGGCACACGGTCGCCTTACGGCCCTGTCCCGAACGCCTTCTCGCCTAGCCACGTGAGTGGCGGGTCTAGTTCTGGCAGTGCGGTTGTCGTGAGCAAGGGGGTCGTGGCGTTCGCCCTAGGGACTGACACCGCTGGGTCCGGCCGTGTCCCTGCCGGGTTGAACAATATCATCGGTCTCAAGCCCACTCGCGGTGCGATTAGCGCAAGGGGCGTGGTGCCAGCGTGCAGGACGCTTGATTGCGTGTCGATTTTTGCTCAGACCATCGAAGATGCCGAGATCGTGCTGCGGGCGGCGGAAGGTTTCGATCAGCAAGATGCATACTCAAGACCGCGTCCCGTTGAGAAGCCAGACTTATTCAATGGCGGCCCCACCGTTGCCATTTGCCAGGCGCCGCCGTGGTTTGGCAAGACCGAACAGGAGGAGGCATATCGAGCGGCGCTGGACAAGGCCGAGGCGGCTGGTTGGTCTCTCGTCGAGACCGACTTTGCCCCCCTCTTCGCCCTTGCGCAGCTTCTCTACGAAGGGCCCTGGGTTGCAGAGCGATACGCAGCTATTCGCAGCTTCATAGAAAAAGTGCATCCGGGCGACATGGATCCCGTTGTTCACGGAATTATCACAAAGGCCAAGTCCTTTTCTGCCGCCGACGCCTTCGCCGGCGAGTACCGGCGCCAGGAGTTGGTGCGCGAAATCGAGACCGCATTCGCCCGGTTCGACGCCATCCTCGTTCCTACCACGCCGACCTTCCCTACCATGGAAGAAGTGGCGCAGGAGCCTGTGCTGGAGAACTCCCGCCTTGGCACCTATACCAACTTCGTCAACTTCATGGACTGGACTGCTCTGTCCGTGCCAGCGGGGTTTCGCGCCGACGGGTTACCTTTTGGGGTGACGTTGATTGCGCGTCGGTGGGAGGAGGCATGGCTGCTTCAGCTAGGCCGGAAATTTCTTGCCGGTGAGCGCAGACAGCTAGGAGCGACGGGGGCTAGCCATCAGGGGCCCGGCCTA
Source organism: Hypomontagnella monticulosa (assembly GCA_902825475.1). NCBI lineage: Eukaryota > Fungi > Ascomycota > Sordariomycetes > Xylariales > Hypoxylaceae > Hypomontagnella > Hypomontagnella monticulosa. The sequence continues at coordinate 4,190,070 of CADEBF010000003.1, read as the reverse complement.
GTACCATCGGCTACTACCGCATCTAGGGAAGGCTTCGTACCCGTGGTAGTGGTTGGCGCGCATCTTTCTGGATTTCCCCTAAACAAAGATCTTGTTGTCCGTGGCGCAAGCCTCAAGCGGTCGACCGCGACCTCGGACAGGTACCGCCTGTTCTCGTTAGCCTCAACCGATGGCGTTAAGAGGCCTGGGCTTAAGCGCGTAGCCGACGGGGAACAGGGAGCCGAAATTGAGGTTGAAGTGTGGCAGCTTCCGGAAGACCAGCTCTCCGATTTTATTTCCACCATCCCGCATCCTCTTTGTCTCGGGTCGGTTGAGCTAGTTGACGGGAGCTGGAAGCTGGGGTTTGTTTGCGAACCAATTGGTTTCCGGGATGCAGCGGAAATTACCCAATTTCGTGGGTGGAGAGGATATACCGCAAGCCTCACAGAGCCTCCGAAGCGCCGCATACGCACCGTACTCGTTGCAAATAGGGGCGAGATTGCATTGCGTATTATTCGGACGCTTCGCGCTATGGGAATAAAATCTGTGGCCATCTTCTCTCATGACGATGCGCACTCCCCGCATGTACGATCCGCGGACATCGCCTGTCGCCTCGAGGGTGACACAGTGACTGAGACATACCTGAACGCATCCCGCATTATTGAGCTTGCTACTTCCACATCAGCCGGTGCCATCATTCCCGGGTATGGATTTTTGGCCGAGAATGCAGATTTTGCAAAGGCCGTTGAGGCAGCCGGCATGGTGTGGATTGGGCCGACAGCCGAGCAAATCCGACAGCTTGGCCACAAGCACACGGCTCGTATGATAGCCATTTCTGCCGGAGTCCCGGTGATTCCCGGGAGTGAGGACCTGCTCAGCTCGGTAGAGGATGCGAAGGCTGCTGCAGCGAGTGTCGGCTATCCCATCATGTTGAAGAGCACCGCTGGCGGAGGCGGCATTGGCCTGAGGCGATGCGACGACGAGACGGAGTTATCAGAGGCCTTCAATGGGGTTCAACGCCTGGCGCGAGCCAACTTTGGAGATGACGGCGTTTTTCTAGAGCATTTTATTGAGCGCGCACGACATATCGAAGTCCAGATCTTGGGAGACGGGACCGGCAACATATTGACGGCGGGCGAGCGCGACTGCTCCTTGCAGCGGAGGCATCAGAAAGTGATTGAGGAGTCCCCGGCACCAGTACTGCCGACGTCTATCCGAGACCAGATGCTGGAAGCCGCGAAGAAGTTGGCGTCTAGCGTGCAATACCGTAATGTCGGCACCGTCGAGTTCATCTACGATACTGATACAGAGCATTTCTACTTCCTCGAAGTAAACACGAGACTCCAGGTAGAACACACGGTGACGGAGTCGGTGACGAGTATCGATCTGGTCGAGTGGATGGTTCGGATTGCCGATGGAGAGTGCGAGAGCCTCTTTTCGCGCTACTCGGATGGCTTCCCCGTCGAGGGCTCTTCTGTGGAGGCGCGTATCTATTCAGAGAGCCCTATGCAAGGCTTTCGTCCGAGCCTAGGCCGAGTCCTTGATGTTCAGTTTCCCCCGAATGTGCGGGTCGATACGTGGATAGAGAAAGGAACAACATTGAGTTCGTCCTACGACTCACTGGTAGCTAAGATCATTGCCGCTGGAAAGGACCGCCAACAGGCGGTGGATCGACTACAAGAAGCTTTGGCAGCAACCAAGATCACTGGGGTGGAGACCAACCTCAAATACGTCCAACAAATCGTCTCCTCGGAAACATTCCGCAGTGGAAATTTCTTGACCAGCTCACTGAGCTCGTTTGACCATTCAATATCCGTCATCGAGGTCCTTGAACCGGGCACGGGCGTGACAGTCCAAGACTACCCCGGGAGGAAAGGGTACTGGCATGTGGGTATACCGCCTTCTGGGCCTATGGATCACTACTCTTTCCGGCTGGCAAATAGTTTGGTTGGGAATGCTCCACGTGCTGCCGCATTAGAGTGCTCTTTCCAGGGTCCGACGCTGCGGTTCACTGCAGATGCGGTCATTGCTGTAACAGGCGCACCATCACCCTTCGTGGTTGATTCGAAACCCGCTCTCCAGAACAGGGCCCTGCAAATCAAAGCTGGTCAGACGGTCAGCCTGGGAACAGCGATAGCGGGATGTCGCACGTATGTGGCTGTGCGCGGTGGCATCGATGTGCCTTTGATCCTAGGAAGTCGGTCAACCTTTGAGTTGGGGGACTTTGGAGGACACAACGGCCGTAGGTTGGGGCACGGGGATATACTGCACATTGGGAACAGCACCATTTCTCCCGATGAATCTCTTCCAGTTGGACCAGAAATCCCCATCCTTCAGCAACCTTGCCCGCTTTGGACCGTAGGTGTGGTTCCTGGTCCACACGGAGCGCCTGATTACTTTACTACGGAGGGTCTCAGCGCATTGTTTGCAGAGGAATGGACCGTCCATTACAACAGCAACAGACTCGGTGTCCGTCTTACTGGCCCGAGACCACGCTGGGCAAGACAGAACGGTGGAGAAGCGGGACTTCACCCTTCGAATATCCACGACAGCCCCTACTCGATTGGCAGCGTGAGTTTCACAGGCGACGAAGCCGTCGTACTCACCTGCGATGGACCAAGTCTTGGAGGTTTCGTTGTCTGGTGCGTGGTGGCCGAGGCGGAAATGTGGAAGATGGGGCAAGTGAGACCAGGAGACAGAGTTCGGTTCGAGATCATGACTACTGAAGAAGCAGCCAGTGCGGCGGACACATTAGAGAAGGCTTTGGAAACAGTCGCGCCTTTGGATGCCAATGACGTAGCCTCCAGATCGCGTGAGCATCATCATACCAGTGGGACTGTAATAGCCGTTCCTTCCGCCGTGGTCGGCAGCTTCGAGCGAGACGGGCAGCGCATAGCTATACGACAAGCCGGCGAATGTGCCATGCTTCTGGAATTTGGCGAGAGAGAGGCGTTCGATCTTCGCCAAAGCATGGCCATCTACGGCTTTATCGAGCAGCACAAGATCCAACCCATACCCGGCGTGGAAGAGCTCTCGCCCGGGGTGCGCACACTCCACGTGTCGTACTCCAGAGGCATCCACCCCAAACAGATGCTCGCGTCGTTGTCCGCACACCAATACACCGTACCTTCCAGCGTCCGCTCCCGCAGGTTCCATCTTCCCCTCGCATTCGACGACACCGTCTGCCGAAAGGCGGTTGAGCGCTATACCGCGACAATCCGCGGGGAAGCGCCATGGTTACCGAGCAATCCAGAATTCCTAAGACAGCTGAACGGTCTCACCGAGGGAGCTGTTGAAAAGATGCTAAACGAGGCCGAGTTTCTGGTCTTGGGCCTAGGTGACGTCTTCCTCGGCAGTCCTTGCGCCGTGCCGTTAGACCCGAGGCATCGGCTGTTTGGGACAAAGTACAACCCCTCGCGCAGCTTCACGCCACGGGGCGCTGTTGGTATCGGAGGGCAGTATCTGTGTATCTATGGCGGGGAGAGCCCCGGTGGCTACCAGCTCGTTGGAAGGACCGTGCCGATCTGGGCCCATGACAAGCTTGAATACGCATGGGGCGATCTATCCGGGCCCGGCAGCCCGGATGAGGTTCAAGGAGGCCAAGCAAACCACCTGATCGCGGGAAACGAGACGGGTGATTCGGCTAAGCCCTGGATGTTCCGACTCTTTGACCGCATCTCGTTTTATCCCGTGGAAGAAAGCCAACTGGGTCCGTACGACGCAGCAAAGGAGCCAGATCTCCGAGGTCTGATCCGAGTCGAAGAAGATGCAGTATTAAATCTAGATCAGTATGAGACCTGGCTTGAGATGAACAAAGACAACATTGGAGAGGCGAGAAAGCAGCGCAACGAAGCCATTTCGAGAGCGCCATTCCTTGAAGAGCTACTCAAACCATACGAGCGCGTGCTAAACAACGCAGACGACAGCGATGGAGCAGATGGAGAAGTAGACAAAGTTGAAGGAGAGAAGGTACGCAGTATAATGCCAGGAAAATGCTTCAGATGTGAGGCCAAAGAGGGAGATATGGTGCGAGAGGGGGAACAACTCGTTTGGATGGAGAGCAATAAGATGGAAATCAGTATATGCAGCCCAATAGACGGCAAGATCGTGAAAGTTGCGATCAAGCAGGGCGACGTCGTACCGGCCGCAAGTGTTTTATTCGTAGTAGCACCAGCTACAGGGTCAGAAGCTAGCGTTCACGAATTGGTATAATTGAACCTGTTGAATTTGTATATTTCTAACGCGGTGCCTCATCGTGATATATCCATGGATGAAGATCACCTCATCCGGTGGAGACATCAACTCAACTTCAATCAATTGATGTTGGTGCTTTTATCAACGAAGACCCACTTATATAACCCTCAGTAAACGACGGCAGCGATGTACGGAAGGTGATCTCCACGTCTTGGCATAGCCGGCAGCACCTGCATATTATCATCTTCAGCTGCTGAGCTTGTCCCTACTGCTACCCCAACTCCACTTTTCCTTCTCCACCTTTGATAAACCCGGTGCTTTGGAGGGGCTGGTATCCATTCGGTGGAAAAGACAATCCATGGAGCGTCAACGACGCCGCCCACCGTTGTCCGCTGGAAGACACACTGCCGTCTTGCCCCCTCGGTCTAGGCCGTGTGACGCGTGTCGTTCGCGCAAGACGAGATGTGTCAAGTCCCCAAGCGGGGAGCACGCGAAATGCGTCCTCTGTAACTTCCATGATAGAGAGTGCACGTACCTGCGCGAACCTCCGGCACGGCCTCGACGCCATCAGATCGCGTCACCTTCGTCGCCAAAAGCCAAAAGGGTAGCCGCCCCTCCAGAGACGTCCACCACCAGTGAGATTAGCGGTCCTGGCCCCGAGAGCGTGTGGTCACTGGGCTCAGATCCACATGATGCCGACACGTCTCTCTCCTTGTTGGACGGCACTTTGAGCCTTGATCTGGACACCCATCCTGAGTATGTCGGAGCCACGAGTCATGAGGAGCCAGCCCTTCTTGACCTACAACGGCTAGATGACAACCCCGACTCCGGCTCCAGCCCTGTATTGCGGCCAGATCGCCTCGCACGTCGAGTGCACGACCGCGCCATGTTCATCATCCGCTCCGATGACCTGACCGCTTCGGAAGAACAACGGGTCGCCGACTGCGACGCCATCGAGGAAAGTGTCAGCCCGCTAGGAAAGACCCTAGTGGATTTATACTTCGACGTTGTGCACCACAGCTTCCCCATTCTGCACAAGGCCGTCTTCGTCTCGAAACATGCCGTCTCACATCGGCTGTTTTCCCCGCCGCTACTCGCCGCTGTCTATCTCATTGCCCTAGATTACCAGCTATACGACCATAGCATCGCCAGGGGTGCGGCAGCCCTGACACGGCCCGACGGCCAGGCCGCTCTGGAAGCGTTGGCGGAGCGGACCATGGCGGACGATCTCAAGCGGCCAAAACTAAGCACCCTGCAAGCCGGACTCCTCCTTCTGCAGCGGTGTCGCACCCGGGCCGAGGCTCCTAACTGGCTATTCACGGCGCAGATGGTGGCCGTGGCGCAGGTGCTCGGCCTGCACGCCGACTGCCAGGACTGGTCCATCCCGGAGTGGGAAAAGGGTCTGAGGAGGCGTCTAGGCTGGGCGGTTTACATGCAAGACAAGTGGGGCGCGTTTGTCCACGGTCGGCCGCCGTTGCTGAACAATGACGACTGGGACCTGCGTCCTTGCTCGTTGGCCGACTTCGTCGAAAGCGCTGCCGACGAGAATAACCTCGCCGGGGAGGACGACTCGGAGGAAGACGCTTGGCAGGAGTTGTTTATCCGACAGACCCAGCTGGCGGAGATCCTAGCGCAGGTGATGCAGCGCTACTACTCAACTGTTGCCATGAAGCCCGGCGGCAGCTTGGACCAGATGGGCGTCGTTGCTGCGGTCGAGATGGCCAAGCCACTGATGCTGCAGCTCCGAGAGTTTGCCACAAACCTACCCGAACATTTGCGCTTAGAGAGCACCCGGCTGCGGAGGCTCTCGCCAAACGGGTCGTTGCACCTGGCGTGCATAGCAACGGAGGTAGCTGTACACCGAGCTCTCGTGCGGCTCCTGACACCGAGTACAGCCAAGGACATAGTCTCGGCAGTAAGACGAGCGGCGAAGAACCGCGTGCAGAGCGCAACCAGCATGCTAGAATCGCTGCGGCCAGAGCATACCGAGGCATTCTGGGGCGGTGCGTCGGCCCAACAAGTGGCGCAAATCGGCAGCTTGGCAGCTCTTCTCTGGGTCACAGCGGAAAGCCCAGATGAAATGCGCTGGTGCGAGAAGCAAATAGACGGCCTTCGATGGGTCTTGCGGTTGCGAAATCAAGCCTCGAGCTTTATACGAGAAGCACTAAGGCTTTTGGAGCGGGATATCACAAGCTTGGGCTTAGACTCAAGTCGGTAGCACAACACCTTATAAGCCCGCCGACCCTAGCTGTGGTGGTCATAGGCGGACAAACCTAAACGGCCTTGTGGTAGCCGTTTAGCATACCGCTGATTTGTATAGGTATCCTAATCTCGCGTGACGATAGCTTTTTATCCTTGGATAACTGGGCTGTTGATATATTGGAATTGGCGTCGGCGCTATAATATTTGCCTTATATCCGGAACCCCACCGGTCAGGAACGTAATGGTAGGGAACAGAACTAATGAATTCCAAGGTTCATTATCAGAGGCTTTCTCTTTGAAAATAGATAACTACCTCCGCTATGAGAGGGCGATGAAGGAGTGACTGTCCACCACGACAACATAAGAGATTCAAGGCTATTATCAATCTCCCTGAATACCTATCCAAGAACCATGGGTGAGAGCAATTTTTCAGAAATGACAACGCTCAGACGCTCTAAAGAGCCGCAAAATCAGCAGCAGAAATGAAATGACCTTTGCCTTCGCACCTCCAACCACCATCCTCCTTCGTCCAATTATAGCCTGCCGTGCACTTGGTCATCTTTTTAATCTTGTCCAGAACGGCCTTTTTTCCTTCCAGGTTCTCGACATGGCCGACTGGCGCCGTTATCAAGGTCTGCTTGTACTTGCTATCCTCTTCACTGAGAGGAGGACCTAACGCCTCTTCCCTCTTCTTTTTCTCTGCCTCCGCCTTTCTCTTCCTCTCCTCTTCCTCCTTCCTCTTCTTCTCTTCTTCCTGTCTTCTCAGCTCTTCGCGTTTCCGCTCTTCCTCACGCTTTCTTTCCTCTTCTTGCCGGATCTTCACTCTAGTTTCATCCTCTGTCTTCCTCCTTGCTGCTGATTTCGCGCCCACCCTAGCGATTCCCGTGGGAAACGTGGTCTTCGAGCAGACATCCCACTCAGCTATGAATCTCCGTGGGTGGAAGTAGACTTTCGGGTTGCACTCATTCTCGAGGATCACCGCCGCGACGGCGGAGAGGGGGGCATTGAACCCGTGAGGAGTCGGGCCACTCTGAGCCTGATTGGCTACAACCCAGCCGCCAGATGCTCGCGAGAAGGAATATTCCCGGAGCTCATCGTTCTCTCCGGCCGTGTAAACACGAATTTCGAAGAACGGCGAGGCGTAGTTCCACGCTACAGCCGAAAGCATTGCTGTCTTGTTTTCCAGCTTGTATGGCGACGTGGCAGCCTGACCCGGGCTAGGACTGGCCAGCAATACCTTAGATCCCCAGTTCGTGTGGTCGTCCCCGTACACTTCTCCGAGCTCCTCTTGTGGTGTGACGTAGAAAAGTCTGATCTCGTAATAAGCCCCTGTTACAGCTGTCAAGGGAGTTCCTGCTTTGGCCGCGTCTGACTGTGCCACTACTCCCTCTTGTTGTATCCAGCCAATTCCTGACACGAATTTGAGCGAGTGGATGCAATTGTCGGTACTCTGGTAGAATACGAAGATGTGACCGCCGTCAGTACGAATCGCGGCGAGTTTGGTGTTGGGTAAAGGTGGAGGTGAGACGACAGGAAAGGTATTCCCGTCAGACTTGGTGTCAGGCTTTTCGCTAGCAAGTGGTGTTTGCTTCCATCCAGGAGTGGGAGGGATCATCTCTTCAGGCTTAGGGAGCTCGATGTCGAAGTCATCTCCTGGCGTAGGGTCGAAGAAGGTATGATTGACACGCTGTTCCCCCGTTATAAGCGGCACTCGTAGGAAGAAGACAAATATGTGAATGAAAGAAACGACAATTCCTTGGAGATCCTCACCTCGCGAATGGCTCCATTCTTGTCGACGTAATATACTCTCGCCTGCTAGGTATTAGTATGCTCTAGGATACGATGATTTGCAATGCCCAAAGCAAGAGTACGGACCTCCCACGTCTCTTTAAACCCGAGGCCGTCCTCCGAGTCCGCCCACCACCCAATAGCGGCGACAGGGCTTCCGGGTGCAGCATCGTCAGCGACTAGTTCATCACTCGCAGCATACCATTCCTGTGGGACGCCAAATCTAGTTTCCTTGATCAGGTAGCAATTAGGGTTGTATCCATAATAACTTGGCTCAGCATAGTAGACACGGATAAGCTTTTTCTGCTCCTTCGGGTCTTTCTGAACGGACTTCGCTTCGCACATGCGCTTGATATCGCGTGGGGTTGGAGGATATAGAGTGGCGACGGCAGAGAGATGAAGGTTGGTATAGTCGCTCTCGGGAACGACTGCATTAGTAGCTTCGTTGGACATGATCGATGTTATTGGCTGTAGAGTATTTATTTGTATGGGTGACTGTCTGATGAAGATGGGCTCACGAAAACACCTCGGGGAATGGCAACCCTTCGTGGCCCTCACCTTATATATCTATGAACCGATCAATTCAGGGGTGAACATGTGTGGTATTATCATACAAAAGTAGCATCGGCAATTACGGTTTCTTGACGATTTATCAGCGACATGGGACCATGTATGTATAGAAACGCAGACGAGATATGAGCCGCTTTTCCATTGCCTTACTTTAAGACCGACTAATAGGCTCTGTCCATGGCGCCCTACTTAGCAAGCGAAATGAATTCGGCGACGCATCTAGGTAGTATACCGCGATAGCAACGAGCATGAAGCAAATGAGAGAAAGGGCTCATTGCGGGGGGTTTCGTATATATCTGCAGTGGAATCTTTTCAGGATGTGTGTACTCGCGTGGCTAGCTGAACTAATTGACGAGTCGCATTTACCAACCATCTCAGGGAAGACTACCAGAATTAAGCACATGATCGGCCATATGCAGGAATTATGGCGTTTTTTCGCGTCGGTTGTCTGTTATGGATGCTACAATGCTACATAATGGATTATACGAGCTTCCCATCGTTACGAGCTGGCTCATAGCGATAGGCCATGACCGTTCCGGTCTCCGACAACACATGCGTGTCCGATCACCCTCTATTGGTAGAATCTATATCGTTTTGATAACTTACGCTCTGCGCAGGACTCCCTAATAATCTTCCTCGGCGGAGAGCTGTATATGTGCGTTGTAGCATCATCGGTGAGTCAGGATGAGCTTGCATAGCGAGCTGAACATCATCCATGCTACCCATGTATCGGTGAATTCTCATCACGCCCAGGCCAAATTAAGCTACACCTATTAAATCTTAAGTGTGGTTTCCCGCTCAGCTATAGACAAGTCTTTTTCAACACTAGGAGTATATACCCATGCTTTAATTATTACATCTAAGTTATGTTTCTTGAAGTGGCGCCGTTTACAACCTTTCGCTCTTCAGTGGGAACCCGAAAGTCATCCGATAACAATAGATGAAGTGTTGATGTATCTAAGGTAATCGGTGGTTACTATGTAAAATATGACAGCCAGGAATACCAAAACTAGTCCGGCTGATAGATTAGATGCTATACATATCAAGAACCTGGGCCCTAGACGCATATGTGAGATTTGATGTCTAATAAAACAAGTAGGTCATCACACACTATGACGAAGGATCGGGCATTTGCTACGTCTTTTAAGGAGATACCATACCTCAAACTACATCGGCGGGTATCACTACCCAATTTCTAATTCTAGCAATGAGGGAGATGGAAATGTAATCCCCGAAACATTGATACTTTACCCTTGTCCCTGGCTACCTATTATCCTTTGATACTTGATAGTAACTAAGGAGGAGAGAAATAGGATGTAGCGTCAGCATATTATTTAAATTAAACATTTAAATGATAGTTGCACTGATTTCAACATCATGGGGGAGATTAAGACCATCAGAAACTAAGGGTTTACATACGAAGTAATGCTTGAAAATATAGTAAAGCATAGAATCGTAATCGTTGTCTCTTTTGATCATAGGTGATGATCTATCCTTTAGCTACATCACCTAAGCTTTATTTAGCTAACGTGATAAATAAATTCTACTGGGAGTATAGTTTTGCAACTCAGGCTTTCTATATGCTTTCTGAATAGGTGTTGGCTCCTGATAAGTAAAGTACTCGGTGGATATCTCGTATATGGACGCTCCGAAACTTATGGTCTAAGTCAAGCTATATGGGGTTGAAATAGCTGTACTCGGGATATATACGCTGTCATCTAGTCACTACTCTTATATCTCCAAATGCTACTTGATTTGTTGTGTTCGGGAACAAACACCACTTGACCTAGACATAACTCATCGATTAGTCATCTCATTAGCTAATCATGCAGCTTCGGAGGTGATGGTTCAATCTTATTCAGCCACAAATACCGACCTTAGGTGCTGGTAGTAGCTGCATTCCATTGACCACATCCTTAATATTTATGAATTTCACTTCTTATAATTCATACCCTCTCTACGTAAAAGTAATTTCAAGATAGTGACTTTAGCGAGCTATTAAAGATGTTTGGTGCTTTCCAAGGTTGCGTTTGATATTGATTCTATGATAATATGCGATTTTACGAACATATAAATCGCGCTGTCGCAACATTTGAAAGGTAAATAAGCCAAAAGAAAATTTGATTCCCTTATTAAGTTTACAGGTCACGCCAAGCTTTCTGGCGTTGACATTCCATGCTCACCATCCTTAGGAGTATCTCACGTGACGTTGATCAGACCGCATGCTTAGACACTGGCCTTACTAGACTAGACTGTAGACTGTACTAGGTAGATCCCAACAACTGATTGCTAAAAGAACAAAAGATGGCGGTACCGTAACTGGAAATCCCGTGTCAGGTTTTGTTTGATACTGTACGATAGTGCGGCACTGGCGTTGGAGCATGCAAGTGAGGGAGGACGGAGTCACTATAGTGTATAACCACTGGACGAGTGTCATATCCATAGATGCAATTAAAACTATTGACGTGACTGAATACTGGGGTACCTACTGTACGTGATTGGGGGGTTATAGGTACATTTGATAGTATCAATTGATATGCACTCTGATCTGTTAGTCACGAACAAGGTGATAGGGTTTGCGTCTATCAGGACGTGAGTTGCGTATATAGAGGAGAGGCTTAAATCCTATGCATTGTAGTGTCATTTCGAGGACAGTATGGGACCCTGGTGACCTATATATAATAAAGGTGAGTAACGACTCTTTCCGTACAAACAATGCATTCATCAATTGATGGTCTAGTCAGCACTACACAGTGGAGAGCTATCCAGGAATTAAATATCTAACATTCCTTGCGCCCCATGGTAGTCGACATTCAACACTTCTATTCGGATGACCAGAGATTTAAAAAAAAACTCTTGATCAATTCATATTTGACTTTCGTCTTTCTACTTTCCACTTTCTACACTTCCTCCATCTCCTACCTTTTACACTTGAGAGCAACATCAATTAATTAATTAATCAATTGATTGATTGAACTCGAGTATCTACCTGAGCATTTGAGCACTTGAGCACTTGAGCATTTGAGTTGTCCAGGTGCCTACATCAATCATTTCGACCTACTTATTGTGGCTTGTGGCTGGTGCACACTAAACCACATTTATACTAGCACCATCAGAGCTGGCAAGGTAGGTACCTCCCACCCGTCCGTCCACTTTCAATGTTCCCCGACCACCAATTCTTCCAGGTCCATTTTCCGCCAGTTTCTCACAACTAATTGTCCACAACACGCACCAGACGGGGCCGCACCCGTACTTCATCAACCTCATAGACCCATATCGTACCTCTTCTATTCCTGTCTGGGATACACAAGTTGATGATTCGTAAGTCTTTTCTTTCTCTTCCGGCGCTGCTACTGCTGCTGGACAAGGCTGCACTCTACTGCTCTGCCATGTACTTGACATCGAATCCATCCCGAAGACATGCACACGCGACCTTACTATCGCTTCTTTTACTGCATCTGAGCTTCTCGGATGTTGATATTTAGATGGAATATGTCGTTCTCGGTTTGTCGGACGTGCTGAGCTCTCTTCGTCTCTCGCGTCTGCACCGGTCGCCCGCAATTCCTTCTTCATCACCCATCAGCCTTGCCTTCATCGAAACAACTCTTGATATGCGCCAGATCCATTGTCAGACCCATTTCCCATCTTTAACAGCTATTTGTCGCGTTGTTTTAATCGCTGCTTCCAGCGCTGCCTACCAACCCCATATATGTAGCATTCCTACTTAGAGTACATGCTAACCTTGCTGTCACATAGCAGACAGGTGTATCCAATATCAACATGACGAGCTCCCCCGAGCCCAGCTCCGTCAACGGCCATATGTCGCCTGAGACTGGGGCTGATGGGAGAATACTTCTCGATGATCGCGTTAGCGAGAGCGATCTCTCAGATGTAAACGATAACACCGCCCCCGCAGCTTCTTCCTCCTCTTCTCCTACACCCGATCGATCCCTTCGGGATCCTGAACCCGATCAGGATTCCCCTACTGGCGTCCAGTCGAGCGATAATGACGACAATAATGCCTCAGACGACGCCGACTTTGATATGGAGGATAGCCCTGCTCCATCACAGAGTGACGCTCCTCAGGATGAGACGTCAACTTCGAATAGTTCTCGTCGTGCTACTAAGCGAAAAGCTGGTGTCGACGAAGATGAGTATATACGAGAGAACCCAGAGCTATATGGCTTGAGACGAAGTGTACGTAGATTTGATGACTGTTGTAAGCTTCTACTAACCAGCTTATTTAGTCTCGCCCTACGAAGCAGCCCAAGATTGTAAGTAAAATTGCTGATAGACTCGGTCCATGTCCACTTTAGTCCTAACACCCCAATCTGTAGGTTGATTCTGATGAAGATGACGATGAATCTGATTCCGATGTCGTCCCTACAAACCGTCGGGCGAAAAAGCTTCGCACAGAACAGATCTCGCGACAATGTAAGTTATTTCTGTGTGCTTGAGAACCTACTGGTATGGGTCTTAAGCTAATAAATCGTAACTCGTAGCTTCCAAACGGGGCACGCCTGCTAGACAAACCGCCGCGGACGACTCCGATTCCGACACGTACGGTGGAGCTCGTGCCCGCACGTTAATGAAGAAAGCACGCCGCGAACAGGGCCAAGCTCAGTCGACAATCTGGGCCGAAAAACGATGGTCCAACCGTAGAGCCGCCCAGCAGGTACAAACTTACCAAGAAGAGAGCGACGTCGATGAAGACGACGAGTCTGAGCTCACACCTAACTATTGGACTGGTGAGGACCTTGCTGAGGATTCTATGTACATCGAGAAGGTCGTCGGCCACCGAGTCAAGGATGGTGGCGAGTGGACCCAGGACACCACCAGAGACGACTTCGAGTACAATATCAAATGGCAAGGCAAATCCTATCTCCATAACACGTGGGATACCTTGGAGACTCTTCGCGGGTACCGTGGGTTCCGCAAATTGGAGAACTACTACAAGCGCACCGTTGAGTATGAGATGGAACTCAAGTTTGGGGGTGATGACATTCCACCTGAAGTTCGAGAGCAGTATATGCTCGACAAGGAACGCGACCAGGATGCCCTGGAGGACTATACCAAGGTAGAGCGAATTGTCATGCAGCGAACTGGTGACGAAGGGAGAGAGTACTTCGTCAAGTGGAAAGGACTCACTTACGAACAGTGTACGTGGGAACTGGTGTCCACCATCAGTGAGCAGGCCCAAGACAAGATCGATCAATTCTTTGACCGACAGTCAAGGTCGTGGGTATCTGACAAGCTTGAGTCGAATCCTACAACACGAAGCAAATTCCTCAAGCTTATGGAACAGCCAAGCTATATCAAAGGCGGCGAACTGAGGGGCTTCCAGCTTACGGGGCTGAACTTTCTGTGCCTGAACTGGTGCCGAGCGAACAATGTCATCCTTGCTGATGAAATGGGTCTCGGAAAGACTGTCCAGACTGTCTCCTTCTTGAGCTGGCTGCGCAATGAGCGTAAACAGGAAGGTCCCTTCCTAGTTGTAGCGCCCCTAAGTGTCATACCTGCTTGGTGCGATACGTTCAATCTGTGGTCACCGGATTTGAACTACGTGGTTTATCTGGGCAATAACGAAGCTCGACGCATGATCCGAGAGCACGAATTAATGTTCAACGGTAATCCGAAGAAACATAAATTCAACGTCCTGGTCACTTCATACGAATATATCCTACAGGACGCTGAACACCTGAGGAGTATCAAGTGGCAAGCGCTGGCCGTTGATGAGGCTCACCGTTTGAAGAACAAGGATTCCAAGCTGTATTCGGAGCTCATGAGCTTTGGTGCCCCAGCTAAGGTCTTGATCACCGGCACTCCGATTCAAAACAACCTCGCTGAGTTGGCTTCACTCCTCGATTTCCTGAATCCCGGCAAGGTCCATATCGACGAAGACCTAGACACGCTTGCTGCCGTAGATGCGCAGGCAAAACTTCAGGATCTACATGCCGCCATCTCGCCATTCATCTTGCGACGAACGAAGGAGACAGTCGAGTCAGACCTCCCGCCCAAGACCGAGAAGATCATTCGAGTAGAACTTTCGGATGTCCAGCTTGAGTACTATAAAAATATTCTTACTAGGAATTATGCCGCTCTCAATGAAGGGAACAACGGTCAAAAGTCGTCTTTGTTAAACATCGTCATGGAGCTGAAGAAAGTCAGCAACCACCCATACATGTTTCCTGGTGCCGAAGAAAAGGTGCTCAATGGCAGCGAGCGTCGCGAGGATCAAATCAAAGGCCTCATTACCAGCAGTGGCAAAATGATGCTGCTCGACCAGCTACTAGCTAAGCTGAAGAAGGACAATCACCGAGTTCTGATATTCAGCCAAATGGTGAAGGTGCTTGACATCCTCGGTGATTATCTTCGGCTACGCGGCTACCAGTTCCAGCGGCTCGACGGTACAATTGGTGCTGGCCCGAGACGTCTTGCTATCAACCATTTCAACGCGGAAGATAGTGCCGACTTCTGCTTCCTACTATCAACGAGAGCTGGTGGCTTGGGCATCAATCTTATGACTGCGGATACTGTTATTATCTTTGACTCCGACTGGAATCCCCAGGCAGATCTTCAAGCAATGGCGCGAGCCCATCGTATTGGACAGAAGAGACCTGTCACTGTTTATCGGCTCGTCTCCAAGGAGACTATTGAAGAGGAGGTTCTCGAGCGGGCTCGTAACAAGCTTCTACTCGAGTACCTGGCTATCCAAGCCGGCGTTACGGACGACGGCAAGGCCTTAAGGGAAGAGGCTAAACAGAAGGGCTTGAGAATCGACGAAGCTAAATCGGCAGATGATATTCAATGGGTATTAAAGATGAGATCCCAGAAGATGTTTGAGCAATCTGGTAACCAAGAGAGATTGGAGCAACTCGACATAGACTCCATCCTCGAGAACGCCGAAGTTACCAAGACTAAGGTGGACGACCAAATGAACCTTAGTACCGGCGGTATTGATTGGGACAACTTCATGTCATACACCGATGTCAAAGTGGATGATCTTAATCTCGATTGGGATCAGATCATCCCGGCAGAGCAACTGGCAGCTATTAAGGCTGAAGAAGAGAAGAAGAAGGAGGACGATTACCTCGCCAGAGAGTTAGAGGCTAGCGCACCACGCCGGGCGGCATTGAAAAGCTCCAGACCCAACGGCGACTCAGAGAGAGCTGAACGGATCGCCAAGAAACGAGAGCGCGAGCAACAGAAACAGGAGCGTCTTGAGGAGCAGCGAGCTATGCTCTCGGATCCTCGACGGCCTCTCAATGAAAAAGAGACCCGCAACCTCATTCGCGCTTTCATGCGGTACGGTTTTATCGAGGATCGCCCTGACGAGTTATTGCGTGATGCCCGTTTGAGCGACCGGGATCGTGATTTTATTGGTGGATTGCTTCAGGATCTAGTGGACATGTCTCGTGACGCTGTGGAGAAGAATAACGAGGAAATCCGAGCCCAAGAGCAGCAGGCGAAGAAAAAGCTCACGAAGAAGGATATCAAAGCTGTCATGTTCGACTTTGGTGAGGTCAAGAAGATTAACGCCGAAACCATTCTTGACCGCCCGCCGCAGTTACGTCTCCTTCGACGCGTCCTCAACGACCTTCCCGACTTCCGCACATTCCGGCTGCCGGACGCAACGAAGGCGGCCCACTATAGCTGCGAGTGGACTTCTCGTGAGGATGGTATGCTTCTTGTGGGCATCGATCGTTACGGCTTTGGTGCCTGGACACAGATCCGAGATGATAGGGAACTCGGGATGCAAGACAAGTTTTTCTTGGAGGAGCATCGTATCGAGAAGAAACAGGAGCGAGAAAACGCTGACAACAAGGGCGCCAAAGCTCCTGGTGCTGTTCATCTGGTCCGTCGTGCGGAATACCTACTGTCCGTGCTCACTTCGATCCATTCCGATGATGTGAACGCTCAGAAGATTGTCGAGAATCATCACCGTAACAACAAGAAAACCGGTCACGCGACATCCAATGGACATCGCCGTCCCGAAAAGGGAGGTTCAGTCTCTGCGTCGCCTGCTCCTCAGAGCTCCAAGAAGCCATCGCACCGGGACAGGGATCATGATCGTTCTCACTCGCGGGGCGATCATCACCGTTCTCGTAGCAGTATCGGTGACAGCAGCACGCCGAGACCTGATACGAAACGGAAGCACAGCGGAGAAACGGACGATCGCCGTCACAAGCACCGTCGGGTGGAGGAGCTTCGTAAGTCTGACATTTCGCAGCGGCAAGCTGAGGATGATGATGACGAAAGAAATGCTCCTGTCATTGAAGCTCTGATGCAGCCTATATGGTCACATGTTGAAAAGGTCGAATCGTGTACCAAGGCGAACGTACCGGTTGCAAAAGCCCGAGCGAAGGTCCTGAAGTCCGAGATAACCGCTATCGGTGACTTCATTGAAGGTCTCCACAAGACGTCCGGTTTGAATCTCGAACAGCTAGAGGAGCTCAAGCCAAAGCTATGGTATGTTGATGTAAACATAAAATACTGATGAATACTAACATTGCTATAGGAGATTCATATCCAAGAGAATACCCGCCTCTGAAAAGCAGTCTTCGAGCAAGCCAGACAAAGAGAAAGAACGAGATAAAGCTGGCTCACAAGGAATGACTGGCCCGCGATTGGCAATATTGTATCAACAACTAAAGGATGCGGAGAAGATTGGCGACGCCCCGAAGCCAAAGAATTCAGGGGCGGCCATTACCAACGGGATTTCTGCCCGTGGCGAATCGTCCAAAGCGGCCAGCTAGGGCGTTACCACGAAGCCCTAAACCTCGCGTAATTAATCGAAACATAGCGATAGGACATAAAGCCGGGTGCCCTATCCATTTTTATTGCATTGTACGGCGTTATGGTTTGGCATCTTAGACAGGCGAGGTTGGAGTCAACGAAATCATACCCATTAAAAGCATCCGTCTTACAGGAGATTTGGGAGTTCCATGGACGGCGCGGTCCATCATCGTCTTGTGTATATTCACGAATCTCTGGCCTCAGCTGCAGCCAGGGAGTTCTAGAGGGGGACGAAAGATGCGATGGAAGGACAGAGCTACGAAACAGCGAATCTAGTAGGTATGGCTTTTGCGGTATAGTTGAGATGCCCCCCTTCGAGTCATGAGATGTCCCTGCCTGTCTATCCTGATGACAGACAGACGGACTTCGTATTACTTTGGCCAGAAGTCCGTGGGATATATCTGAACGATGGATGGATGGACACATACAACGAAGCCGCTTTCTAGCATGTCATTATAGCATTGCTTGTTAGCATAGCACGCCTCGTATCGGAAGTAGGATCGATTCTAGAGGGCCGCTATATCTACGTAGGTAGTTCTCTTCCTATAGCAGCATCAGAAGGTGTGTCAATGGAAGTTCTGAAATTAATACGTCCCGCTGCTTTTCACTGTGACACAGATATGACTCCTATCTTACCTGTACATCTTACCTCGTAGACACGTGACTTGGAGTACGACTACAGTTGCCCTGAAAAAAGTGATCAGCACACTATCGATGACAGGCAGGCAGGAAGACATGGCAGGGCGCCTCGCCACGTGGCGTGCGAACACGGCCAATCCTTCCGGTTACGCAATTTCATTTTGATGTCTCACATTCTATGTGGAAGGGAGGGCATGTAGGGGTTTAATTAGAATGATTCAGCAGACCATCGAATACGTAGTAATGTTTGAATTCATCGATTTTAATTCAGTGCCTAGTGCTTTTGTTTTCTATACGAGAAAGCTTCGCGATGATGATGAGAACCAGGCGCCTATTTAGCCATAGTAGTACGGGAGGAAGAATATTTCCCCATGCTTCTCTCCGCATATCCATGTGACGCCATGCCGCAGAAAAAAATAAAAAAGGCCAGTCCAGTACGCAGGCCTCTGTCTAGGTACCTAAACGCCGCCCTTATGCTCCGAGCCGAACCGCCTTAGCACACACTACCTATGTAAGTAAGGCAATGGATCGCAACCAAGTAGTCCGCGCCCTTCCCCCCGTATGCGCCTGATGAAGTGAAGATGAAGTACCTATACACACATTGACTCGCGCACCTACCCCTCCTAGTGCGTCGGTCATATGGTAATGCAGTGAAAGAAATGAAAATGCAGAAACCCGCCCGCCTCCGTGCGAACCGTTATGCTGGATAATCCCCTGTCTGTTTTCCTCGCATATGGTTGTAAGTAATCCGGGGAACCTGCTAAAAAGCCGTCGAAATGCACCGCACGCCGAATGTGAGTTACCGGGAATGATCGTTTCGAGTGGTTATGTACAAGTGGCCATTAAAAAGAATAGTGTGTAAGTTGGTGTAATTCGTGGGATTGAACTTAATCAATCAAGGACGCAAAGCCTCGAGGCTTGGATGTAGGTGAAATGGTTCCGGGAGGAGATGGACGCGTGGTCTGCTGTGTAGGAGTGGTGGGTTCCGCTTCAACCGCCTTCTGGGGCTCTACAGACAGCTCGGCGGGCTTGCTTCGTGGACGCAGTGAAAATTCCTCGCGCATAGCAGATCGAGGAGATAGAATATCCGGTTCAGGCTCAACGTCGAGGCTACGCTTTGTAGGGACCTTAGAAACGGCGGGTATGGATGCCTTGGTCGCCTTGAAAGTATTGCTGATTGTAGCCTTGGGGGGCTTCTGCTCCGCCTTCTTGCTCTGTTTGGGCTTTCGCTGGGCAGCTTTCTTCGGGTTCTTAGCGTCCTTAGCTGCTGAGGTGACCGCTGCAGAGGCGTCCAGACCGGGAAATGCAAGCTTGCTCTGTTTCGACTGCGGTTTGATCGTAGGCAAGGCGGCTCGCACCTTGGGGCTAGCAGAAGGTGTCGGCATGCCCTGAATATTCTCGATTAACTGCGGCTTCGCTTCAACAGGTGAACTGTCACGTGACAACGTCTTGACGGATTTGGCGTCTTCGGCCGCTGTTTTCCTAATCTCGACTTCAAGCTTGATGCCGCGGACGTCTTCCTCGTACTTCTTCTCGTCGACCACCACGGCCTCGTCGACGTTCTCGTCGTAGCGCGGTAGATGAACCAATGAAGCGACATCGTCGCATTTGCCTTGGACGACCAGATCCCAGCAATTCTTCAAATCGGCTCCAGTGGGTTCGGGATCCAGGTTGATCCAAGCCGTTATTCCATCCTTTCGATCTCTGGTGACTCGACACATGTCCTTCACCATGTTGCGCACCCCAGGAATTTTCATGCTAGTTCCAACGACTATGATAGCGTCAGGTCGAGCTCGAATATCGGCGCGGACAACGTTGGCGATGGATTCTTCGTCGGGATTATACTCGTTATAAAGAACCATTCGTGGTCGTAATCGTCCAATACCATGACTACGCTTCCCGGCGTGAGAGGTGCGTACATTGTCCGTCTCTTCACATCCTTTGCAGGGCGGCGCGTTAGGGCCTTCGAAGAGCGAGCCATCAAAGTCGCTGATTTCGTTGCACTTCGAGCACACCATCTTCCCCAGACCACCATGTAGCTGAATCGTCTTCGGCCAAGGAGCCTTGGGGTTCAAGGGGACCGTCGTAGCCAGAGGAGGCATGGATGTATCGAGACCGTCCACATTCTGAGTGTATAGGCGAAGGAGGCGACCCTCCTTAGCAAGCGACGCGATTAGATGATGAAACGGGGTCGGCTCCGCATTCTTAGTAAGATGCGACAGGTCCCGAACCATCGTATGGAAAGAAGACGTAGTCGAGTCGTGCTTGTATACAGAGGCATCGAATAGGTGCTTGCCGGATCCTTTGAGGCCATGTTCCTTAGGCAAGGTAGCGAATAAACCCTTAGACGATCGGAAGTCGGGAACTAGCAAAGTAGAATAGTTAGCGTCAAAATCAGAATAGTGGCCGTAGAAACCGCCAAAAAGGGTAATTACGTACTTCCTGCAGAGACCGAAATTCCAGCGCCCGCAATTACAACGATCTTCTTCTTCTTGCGCAAGGCAGTTGTCAACTGGTCTAGGAGTTGCTCGTCCTTCTCGCTCTGCTCCGAAGCCGCCTTTAGGTCAAGGTACTCGGTGGTGCGCGGTTTGCGCTCGACTCGTCGTCGCTTGGCAGGCGGTGCGCCATCGGGATTTACGTGGATTTCGTTCTCCACGGAGACTCGGTCGGAAGGCTTCATTGGTGATGCGCTGCCGGATGTGATAGTTGATGGTGGTGATGGTAAGCGGTTGTGGTCATAGGAAAGGGATGTTCGAGGTGATATCGTCGGTGATCTGGAAAGAATAGAGAGAGGTGATGAGGGCGGATTGGAGGAGGGAGGGTCAGAGAGGTCTGACGCCGATGAGATTGACGAGAGATCCATATCCATGGTTGTGGATGTGGGGCCTTTTCAGCGAAAAAAATAACAACTGGAAGGTACGCCGGTGGGCGAGGAAGGGGCACTAGTGCGATTTTGCTATTAATCGTGTAGCAAGAAGGGCGGCGTGGTTCGGTGTTGAAGTTGTTGTGATTTATGGTAAACTGGGAGAAGTCGTCGAGATTCCTATTATCATGGCGCACTACCCAAATCAATAAACAACGTGATCCAACCCTATATTACAACACAAAATCGACGAGATCCTAGCGCCGTGCTATCGGCGACAGCAAATTTCTAAAAATCGTGCACGTATCTCGGTGTCGTTGGGGGCAATTCATGTGCGCAATCTGTCGGTTTCGAGGGAAATGGCGGCGGAGGTTTGGGGTTTGGGTGAGGATGAGTGAGGATGAGTGAGATGAGGTAAGGTGGAAAAACTCTGGGGGCCTTGTCCGGGAGCGCTGAACCCGTGGACCTGTGGACGTCTGGAGGTTGGAGAAGGGGTAACAAGACAGGAACGTTAGAACCGGCCGGTCAGGACACGGCAAGACTTGGAGCGAACAAGAACAACCTAAACCCGCTTCCGCTTCTTCCTTCTTTTCTCCTCTTTCGCTTAATTATCCAACAAGTCCCAGCGCAACAAGCGCAACACAAGTCAGGACAAGGTAACGAGGTTTAACTCAAACTCTATTCTACGGCGTCTGTATTTCCTAGGTACTTATACTATGACCACATACATCTCGTTTTGGTCGAATCCATAGATCTCTGTTGTTTATAGTACTATAACTTCAGTGTTTCTGGTTGGCTTCTTTTAGACTAGCCCTAAAAAATAGGCAGTGCTTAAAAAATGAGAAAAGGATAAGAAACAGGGGGAAATGGATTTCGTCAGAGTATGGCGACCAATTTGTATTTCTTTGGTATGCAAGGTCTCATTTGAAGCTGTACCTGCTGTCCCCCAATAAAGTTATCCCATCCACCGACACTTCGTCATGAGAACTCGCTCTCGTCATACTTTTACCCCCTTTTCCGCAACATGACTCTTGAGCGCATTAGACCTTTGCCTTTTTAATAATTTACAAGTCTTTTACATACTCGTCGCAATTAGGTGGATATGTTATCTGATGTGCGCAGGCGCCCTTAGTTATTGAGTTTCTTTGATAAATGTTCGTATAATGACCTTGTTTAACCCGTACCGGTCTGCATTTAACAGAGGTCAAGGCGGTCATGATGCGACGGTCTTGGCATGTTTGCTACTTTTTTATAAGTATCAGCTGTCCTAGTTTGAACTGATATGACTCGTTAGCTACTCACCGAAACAGCTCCTTGAACCAAAACAATCCCATCAAATGAAGTATCATTGGATACGGTTTGACCCATCTATAACCAAAAAGGGAGAATAATGCTAGCAATACTCACCTAGTTCAGCTCCCCCGTTGCTCCGTGGTTGCTGGGTTGCCAGGGATAGTGTGGCTCTTTGATTTGAGGCTGACAAGCCACATCCATAACTGGGGATCTACACCCCCGTTCTTCAAACCCTCTCCCGAATCAGTACATAGTAAAGCTCGGTACCTAAGTACTGAGTCCAGCTCCAATCTAACTTTAGCTTTGACGTGTCGCGTCACATCTGCAGGAAACCGGTACTCACTACCCCTGTCACCGACTTCTTTGTTACTAGGTACCTACATTATAATTGTAGCAGGCAAGGCACGAGATATAGACCCATATAATGATTACCTAAGTATCCCACATAGTACATACGTACTGTAGATACTAGCTAGATAGTTGCGATTTATCAACCAAATACACTGTTCTAAACTCACAATGAGCATCACACATTGTCACAACACCAGGTGAATGAAATCTGAGATTTTTTAGTATTATCAATAGAACCTTTTTACACTGTTTTCTTTATTAAATTAGGCTTGGTGTTTGGACTAGCAAACTGGCAGTATTTCAACATTTACTGGTCACGTTTGGTCATCCGTCCGTTTGATACACACACAAGTCGGATACTGGATACACTCACTCACTCACCTAGCATGGCCGCAAATGGTAACCTGTCATTGACACCTAAGCCAAGGTCATAGGAAAAAACCTACGTTAAACATCCAAAATCCGAGCAGAAGTTGATCAAGTCCACATATATATATCAAAATATTTTCTAAATGACGTCTGGCAATATGCCCCTCATTCTAGACAATCCCATGGGCGGAGAAGCCATGCAAGTCGACATGGAAGATGTCGACGATCTATTTGGCGATGGGGCGCCCCTTGCTCTACCACCCCGGCCAGCGAGTAAACGCTTACAGCAAAGACTAGACGACCTCCGTGAACGAGGCTGCTGCCAGTAATATCTCTCCCTCCCTTGCTATCAGCTGCTGAGTTAATCACTAAATATGTTTAAAGGGGAATTGCTTGGGCCAAAGGAGGCACTATCGCATCCATCACGCCCGATGGCCAACACCTTCAGCTGAGCTACATACACGCCAAGGGCGAGGATGCCGCCTTTGCCTTGAGTGAACCCACCACCATCGCACCCTGGCCAGGCCTTCCAGGAGGCCCCCTCGTTCACCTCAGTTGGGGTCCTACCAACTCAGAACTCGCCGTCATCGATGCCGTAGGGAGAGTACTTATTCTTACCTTTAATGCGAATATGAACCGCCCGTCAATTGCCAGGAAGTGGGACGGCGATTCTCTCGACGACTCCCAAGCTATCGTCGGGACTTACTGGCTACAGAATCTACCAGTAGGAAATCCAAGAGTATGTCGTATACTTTTTCCGGGCGTTATAGTTGTCATTAACAATTTACTAGTCGCCTCCTTACACCCCGTGTTATGCACCGGCCGTCAAAAACGGGAACGGGAACAACTACAACTATCAGATGAGTCCCATTATAAGCACCGGCCCGTGGCACCCACACCCCAGTAAATCCACCTTAATATGTATCACCACGAGCGGTACGCTTAGGATGTTCTGGGGTCAGAACACCGGTAAAATCGAAGAGTCGACTCTTGAACTTGAAGGTGTCACATTTGCGGGCGACCTGATAACTCATGCTGCAGTGTGTTCAGACAAGAGTAAGTCGAATGACTACAGCCCGGCAATATAGTCTAAAAGTATTCCGCTAACTGAGTAGCAAAAACTCTCCTCATCGGTATGGTAACTGCGTCTAAGCAATTGCGAATTGTCCAAGTCCTTATCAACTGGGGCATTCCCAAGGCCGAAGGGACGCAAAATGTGCCTCCCACGAATCAAGCGCTTAGTCCAACACTTTCGAAGAGGCATGTGGCGGTAACTAGCTGGTTCCAACAAGGTTCCAGTGATCTTCAAGCCGATGCTTCGATGTCGAAGATTACTCACATCGAAATGCTTCCTACCATACCCTTAAAACAAAGTAAAGAGTGGTCACCCGTTGTAATCTTAACGGTGAGGTCTCTTGTACCGGAACCAAACTCGCCCTATGCGCAAGAACCCCAGAGTATCATCGACCGGTGGGAACTCTTGTCAGATCAGCAGCAATCTCATCACCCGGCATTCGAGCAACTGGGAGCGAGAAGAAATAGTGGCGGGTCTACGGCACCGGTACGAGCCAGTTACCCAACCCCCTTTCTGAGTTATCGTATTGACCCGTATACTAGAGTGGAAGCAGGCTGAAGAAGCTGGAATCTATCGTCGTCAACAAGATCGTGATAGCAGTCAGCTTAGTCCAATTCGGGAAGGTTCTCTGCTTTGCCTATAATGATGGCAGCGTGGAATATCGGGACCGATTCACCATGGCTGAGATGTACCGCGAAGTAAACTTGGAACGAATTCACTCAGTTCTTGATGCCGGATTTGTCCAAAGCGGGGAACAATTGTGTGAGTCTCATTTTCCTCGGTTATTCATAATGGATCATGCGGTATTGATAGATTGATGACCTAGGCCTTCAAATGGCTCTCTCGCCAACCAACTTCTCACTGGTACAACTTTGCGAGGATGGCCAAATGAAGTGGCATCCCATTAGCTACACGCAATCAGAACCCGAGTCGTTAACTGACGGTATGTATTGGTCGCTTCCTTGAGCATTGTTCCGATAACTTACACTTTACCAGCTCAAGTTTCTGCACTCGTTGCTGCTTTTACGATATCCACGGCACAAACCGCTACTCACGGCGCGAACATCGACGACATCCTAGCAGTAGCCAGAAATTTCGTCAGTAAAGATTGTAAGGCCTAAGAATGGACCCCATTAACTGAAGATTCTATATACTGACTTCAGCATAGCTTTTGCGGTTGAATGGGTGAGAGCCATGGTATTAATGATGAAGATAACTGTGGACTATACAGAGGAAGCCCCCCATGATCATCTCATCAAGAACAATATTTTACAGATGTGCCTCAGCATCATCAATTATCTCGGATGGAGAGGTGATTATAAACCTCGACAATCTTGGGGAAAGTTATCCATGCTGGCACTGAACCTGCGAAACATTGTTATCATGATCACACTCTCAAGCAACACCATAACTTTCAACAAGAGCGCTATGAATCCGCTTGATGAGCCTGGTAAGTCCACCCCTTCTTATCTCCAAAGAGAAAACCCGTACTTGGCTAATCCTATTGCTACATAGAGGTTGTTAATGTCTTAGCCGGCTGCGTCAAATGGTCGACCGATCTACTCTGCTGGCTGTGCGATTCGCTGTTCTGTCTTTTTGACGATGCCAAGTTTATGAGTCTCCTGAAGCAGCCACAACAGATGACTGCCTACTTGCGCTCCAAGAATGAAATCGCGCTACACCTGGTATTATGTTCGGCGACGCGTGGCCTGCTCTCTGCCGTATGTCGTCGTATCACGCTTCTAGACTCGTTTAGTACACGAGCTATCACCTGGTATGAGAATCGCGAGAAAGCAAATAATATCGCATCTGACCCTCGCGCTGCCGCCCATACGGCGCTGTACTCTTCCTACCAGAGGATACGACACTATACTTCGTCCTCACTCGTCAAGGCCGACGAATTCGACAAGCTTCTTACTAGCCTAAGTGCCGATATACGATCGGCATATAATACGTCGCTCGGACCGCTTGGTGAAAAAGTCGCCAAGGCGGCGAGTAACAGTCAGGCGGCACAAGGGCAAAATCCCAACGCGCCGAGGCCCGACGTGTCACAAGAGGCGATCTCCCGCGGACGTCAGCACTGCGAGATGAACATGCTCTTACTGCAGGCGCCACCGCCCTCTTTCGCCTCCGTCGTCGAGAAATTTTTCAACAAGGATCTGAAGGAGTTCCGCGCCCACTCCGACGTCGCCAAGCTGTACTTTGGCGACTACTCGATCCTCGAGATCGAGGACGGCCCGCGCACCTTAGCCAAGAGGAACGTGGAGGGTATCAAGGTGGATCTCTTCAAGAAGGTAGAAATTTCCAGACAGTCGTACAAGCAGGCTAAAACCCACATGCTGTGGCGGGGCTGCGCGAGATGCGGGAGCGTCATGGAAGACCTTGTGATGGGCAACAATAAGCCAGGCCTGTCTTTCTTGCTGCGCCAGCAGGGCAATTGCTGCTGTGGCGGCCGCATGGCTGTGCTACCGGATACGAAGCAGGACTAGATGGACCAGCAATTTCCACTCACCGCCAGCTCTGTTTTTCACTTTTATTAGGGCACCGGTTCTAGATAGCTTCACGGATTGCTTTCTGGTTAGGACACCTAGCGAGTTGGTCGGCACATTACGAACCAAAAAGCGTTGATAGCTCGCAAGCGTCGTTAGGATTTGATTTCATGGATAAGCGTTGAAGCTCATGTATAACTTAGATACAATATGAATTAAATCAAAGGGAATATGTGCATTCCATGCCGTGATCGTACGCGAGTTGCAATAAGCGTTATTCGACTTCACATCTAACACTCGATGCGCATGTATTATTTATTTAATTATTTATCATTAAGCATTCCAGATATTCATTATGTACATCATGGCATTAATGTCCTACGATGACTTGCTGTCAGCAGTATCAACATCCTGCTGGGACCTGAACTGTTGGAGGCCGGTGTAGCGCCAGTTGGAAACGTAGGTCTCGAAAGCGCGCTCGCCATGCTTGCCATTCGACGTGGCGTAGACACCAAGGACGGTACCTAGATTTTCGTTAGCATTTTTTTTATTCTATAGTTAAGATGTCAGGGACAAACATACCAGAGTAATACGGCACCAGCTCATCGCCGCGGCAATGTCCAAAAACCCGCATCTCGCCGTCCTCCGTGCCAGCCAAACCCGCGGAAAACGCGAAGTGCGTGCTATTCACCGCCTCGATCTGCAGCGTCAGCTTCTTCTCCGCCCACTCCTCGGGCAGCGGGAAGGCTTCACTCGGCACGTTGGTGCGCCCGCGGTACTGCGTCTCCGAGTGCCCGCGGAAACGCAGATGCGGCTGTAATCCGCTGTTCTCCGTCTTGAGCATCACGATCCCCAGGTCGAAGTGCTGCGCCTGGTCCTGGATCGCCGACACGCCGACTTCCATCTCCTCCTTGGTCAGGGATGATGACCAGTCCAGGTCTACGCGGAACCGGAACAGCGAGTGCGCCATGCGCCGCCCGACGAAAGTCTGGCCCCGGCCGAGCGCGAAGTCCGCGTCGAAACCGGTTAGGTTGAGCACGGAGGACTTAAGCGCGAGGGTATTCCAGTGGCCGGGCGGGGAGACGACGTAGTTGCGCGTCTTCGGCAGGCGCCAGTGCACGAAGTGGATAGGGATCTTGCTGCCGTGCGGGAACGTGAAGTTATCGTCGGCGTCACTGAGCTGGCCCTCGCCCTCCTCGGGAATGGCCTCCGCGGGCAAGGGCCAACCCGAGACCTCGCCGGACACGGGCGTGAAGACGGGCCACCCCCCGTCCTCCCACGTTACCGGCGTTAGTACCGTCTCCCGGCCCATGGGGAAGTTGGCGAAGTACGGCGCGTCGCCGTACGAGCCGCCCGCGCGCACGGCCAGTGCCACGCCCCACCACTTGCCGTTCGCGTCCTGGAACAGGTCCGCGTGCCCCACGGCTTGGAAGTACGACTTGGTGTTGTTGGCCGCTGTGAGCAGCGGGTTGTCGGGCGCTGGCTCGTACGGCCCCTCGATGCTGCGCGAGCGCGCCATCGTCACCATGTGGTTTTCGCGCGTTCCGCCTTCGGCTACTAGGAGGTAGTACCACCCGTCGCGCTTGAAAATGTGGGGGGCTTCTGGCGATGCGCCGCCGGTGCCGTTCCAGGGCATGATGATGTCGCCGATCTCGCCCGTCTCGAGGTCCAGGGGCGCATGCATGATACCTGGGTAGTAAGCCGCCGTGTGCGCGCCAGAGACGTAGGTGGTGCCATCGTCGTCCCAGAAGGGGCTGGGATCAAATCCCGGGAAGGAGAAGTGCACGGGGTCTGACCACGCCTCGGAGCTGTAGGGGTCTTCGGTCGTGACGAGGAAGTTGTCCCACCGGGAGTCATTGGTGCGCGGCAACTGTTGGTTTACCAGCGTGGTCATGAGGTAGAAGATACCCTCCCTGAATCTCAGAGTGGGGGCGTAGATGCCGCTCGTCGCCTTGGGCAGGAAAGCCATACCCGGTAGCTGGTCCGTACGACTGAAGGCATTGGACACATGTTTCCAGTGTATCAAGTCCCTGCTAGCATGGATAGGTAGGCCAGGGAAGGCAAGGAAGCTCGAGGCCGCACAGAACCAGGTATTATTGTACTCGGGGACGAAGATACAACTCGGGTCCGGGTGGAATCCGCTAATGATAGGGTTCTGGATAGTTGAGTTCTGCGCTGACGCCCCACCGACCGACAGCAGCAAGGCCGGGAGGTAGGCTAGGTGACGTGAAAGCTGCATCTTGTTTCAATCTCGGGTTTTATCGCCCTCAATGTCAACTATCATAAGCACGCGTGCTTATTCAGATGTTGGTGGGTTGCAGAACCGCCGGATGCCCGAGTTGCGTCGGATGACATTGTGATATCTCTTGAAGTCTTCACCGTTCCTATTTATCATGGGTTCGTGGGCAGTAAACTCCATCAACCCCGCCTGGGAACTGGTGATGTAAACTGCGAGGATCTGGGGTCTTTAGGTCTAAGCGAACATGATGTTCGGGACAGAGTCCCCGAACCTGTCTGTGTCCCTTGTCCGGAGTATTGTATCCATGGTAGCTATTTAGCTGTAAAGGTGATAAACTCGCTTCTAAGATCGCAGTCTAATTATGGGAGGCGGTCGTTACCAAGGAGCTGGTATTCTTGGCGTAAAATTAGTCACGTACTAAGAGAACAGACTCGAGCGCTCAGTACCGAGGATCCCGGTCGAAGTTCCATGTTCTTCCCCGGATACTGGCTGACCGAAAGTGCGGACTCCGGCCCCGACCCGGTCGGTATGTCCATTTAGCCTAAATAGAATGGTAGTGCTGTAGCTTAACGTCTTTCATGACAACATCGAATATGCTATGGTAGCCAAGACGCGGGACAGAACTAAGTGGCTGGCTAGTTCTTTGGGTCAACGTCCATTCAGCTGTCATCCCGCTACCAACCTTCAGGTGAGTTTCATACGTTGTAGAACCCCAAATGCTTCAATGGGAAGTTTTAGATTGACGCTGAGATTGTGGCTGCTTAGGTAGAGAGATTATGGTCTGGCATACCGGGTTTTACCCACTCGGTAAGTCTTTTGATTCGACATCAAAGCCGAAGATCATCATGAGACCTACCGAAAAGAGAGCACACAGATCTTACGTAATGTGCTGCGGGGAAACCTCACTGGACTATCGAAATTCTCCTGCCGAAGTTATGGGTTATGGATATCTCGCTAAGTAGGTCCATGGGTCCTTTTCCGATCCCGATCCGATCCTAGTCGGAAAACCGATGATTCCTGTCAAACTACAGAATGCTAGGAGATAGCCTATGGTCTCTATCAAATTCTTTTCTTCCCATAATTGGGTGCCATCGACTCTTAAAATATCTATTACGTTGGACGGTATGTTCATCTCCGTGTTCATCACCTCGCCTACTACCTCCCTTTCACTCCGGCCCATAGAAGTAGGAGATTCATAACTCTTCGTCAGAACCTGTCATTTCGTTATTTAGTTCGTCTTACTTGTATACCTAGTATTTCATCCAATCTCAAATGAGAGGTTTATTAGAGACGTTGTACAATACCAGAGCTCACTTTCCATAGAAGTGTTATTATCTATGCCAAGTGGTTATGGTTACTAACGAAGTCGATATACGTGATCCTGAGGAGTTGGGTATGCAGTGAACCCTGCTCCGGGAAGTCTTCCCTTACTTACCTCGCGGCCGTGGACACGTCAGCCGAATGGCCAGTTTACACGGATAATCATGGCGTATATGCGTCAGCTATCGTAGCATATCACATGAGATATTCAACGCCAACATCCACGGCAGAGTGCAGGACATTAAGACGGGACATGCCGTCTGTTGTCTTACTTCGGGCACCGCCGTCTCCGAACTTCCGAGTATAGGGGTCGATGCCCGTAAGCACCGCCTTCTTCTACATGATGTTTCATATCGGCAGTCGGTATAGATGAACGGTAGCTCTGTTGGAGTATATCTTCCATAAGCCTAACCAGTCAAAGTGTTTTACCTCAGCTCGAATACTATACATATGTTCAATGAAAATGTGTCAGCTGAAATGTAACACTCCAGCTGTTCAAGAACCATACAGGCAATAACTTGCATTGCATAGACGCTTATGATAGGTTGATGTTTGCGCCTCCGGCGATCGCTGACGTTCTATTCGTAGTTGGCAGACTCCGGGAGCAAACAATAGGAATATATTGCTGTACGCCATTCATTAGAGTATCAGCCGTAGTATACTTCACCCGCGGTCAGATATTGCGAGATACTATGTAATTTTGATTATAAATATTAACTGTCCTCGATCGACTATATCAAGATGGGACGGTCTGCAGTTGCAAACACATTCTTGACTTTAGTTGGGGCATTTTTCTGTTATCTTCGCGACGATGTCTTGCTACAACGAGAAAGAGCTATTAGCCAAGAGTCTGAAGGGCCAGAGGCTTATTATCCCAGACAGTATGTTATGACGAATTCCGCATTTCGTAACCCTACCCTAATCAGGGGAGTTATTACATTGAACACGAGTCTGGGTTTCCTAGACCCCTCAGAAAAAATAGCTAATTTCTCTGGGTAGTGCGCCCTATCTTTGCCCATTGGCCACGGGGGGAGAACGAGAACTACCAGAGGATGAAAGCTGTAGTCAACGATCGACTAGCCGCGTATGTGATAGACCCCCTAGAGCATACCTACGAAGCTTGTTGACACTTGTAAGACGATCTATGAAAGATGACGTTCGTCAAGCCTTCGATAATCTAGACCCGGCTTTGCTCGCAGCCACGTAAGTGAGATCTGTTGAATCTACCATAAATTGAATTCCCGAATCCACGAACGAAATCTAATACCCTGACAGATGGTGGCCGACTGCCTCAAAAGACCAATATAGGGTCCTGACCGACCTGGTTATCTGGTTTATGCACTGGGATGATCTCATCGAGAGTCTCGCTTCTGACCCTAGCGCCGCTCAAAATCTACGAAGCGCAACTAAGGCTCTTGTGCACCGATGTTTCAACCAGCCAGGAGCGGAGGAACAGGATTGGGACCTTTCTAACCCACTAATCCTTGACTTCAAGAGTATTTCTAAGGAGCTATACGGTGTCTATGACGAAGGTGAGATTACAAACATTTTATGCAATTTGTAAAAAGTAATCACTAATACTTGAAATATGATATAGAGCAACGAAGAGTCCTCGTGGAGCATTTCGATCGCTACATAGACTCAACGATGCTTGAAGCAGAGGCAGATCTGAGCGACAAGTTACCGAGCCTGAAGAGATATTGGGAGGTGAGAATATTGACGAGTGGTATGGGCGCACTGCTAAGTGCCACTGAGTAAGTGGTTAACAGCAGACAAGCGAGGTCATAATGCTGACACAGCATAAGATTTGCCGCCCAAGCTAAACTACCATCTCGATTGGTCGGCTCCGCAGCGTATGAAACGCTGTGGGTGACGACTGTCGTGATTAACTCGATGTAGGCCTACATGATAGTATAAGCCCAGATGGACTGCTGACGGATACTAGTGTGAACGATTTGGTCTCATTCAAGAAAGAGATGGCAAGTCACGGCTGGACTTTCGGAATGTAAATATGATAGCTACCTAGTACTAACAGCATACTACAGAAAGCAGGCAGTGTACTGAGCTCAGTCGCTATTCTCTACCAGCAAGTCGACAACCTCGACGCGGCAGTGCAAATGTCTCTCGCTCATCTGAAAATCATGGTGGATGAGTTTGACCGAACGGCGAATATGATACTATCGAAGTACTCCCTGAGCCCCGAGGAGGTTGAAGCCGTCTCGAAGATCATTGATGTTTTAAGGATGGTCAACACTGGGAATCTAGAGTGGAGGTTTGTTCCATCCTTCAAGAATACTCCTTGGCTGAGATATGCTAGCTAACTTTTTACCCAGCTTGCAGACGAAGCGGTATGGGGTCTGCCAGTTCATAAATAGCTCTGGACAAATTGAGTTGGTCTTGTGATCACTGGACGAGCTATAAAGTCCGAGTCCTTCACCGATAGAGCAGCCGACAGGATGGATTACCAAGCCGTTTATGAAGGGATGACGTCTATGCGAGGAACTGAGTGAGCGTCCCGTTACCGGGTTCATATATATTAGACCCCTTTTCCTTGGCGCGAAAACTAAATATCAACGTATCTCTTCGACAAATGTTGTCGACCAAATGATTATGTCTTATCTCCGAATTGTTTCCCTTGTATGAATATGTTATGTAAAGCCAAGAGGATGTTCTGGTAGTATTTGTCAAGTTTTCTAATAGCAAGTCCTACCGACTCCGTTGATATGCTCTGTGATATCCATGGATTTGATATTCACTTAAGCTTCTCGTGTGTAAACTGAGCCAGAGTCCACATCATTCCCTGGTCCTCGCCGTAGTCGTGCATAGGCGTCTATACGAGCGCATGTATTGTTGGCTAGATATGGATCAAGGGATATCGGAGAAGTGGGCCGGGAGGATCTCTATTTCGACCTCCGAATGAGCGACATTCCAAATACTTCATTTGTACTTTCGTACAGTAAACCTTGGTTATAACGATTACCTTCAATAACGATATTCTTGTAATAACGATACTTTTTTTGGTACACGCACTTTTTAGTATGGGTGTAACGATATCTCTGGATAGTGCAATATATCGTAGTAAAATATCGCTCTCACCAAAAATATCGTTATTTTAAGATATATTTATGGGGAAAATATAAGATAAATGGAGATTTACTGGGGTAAATACAAATATATTTCCATGGGTGGGGTAATTCACTTAAAAAATACCGATATTGCCCCGCATATTACTAAATATGGCATGATTTCCTCTAAAAGCGGGGTTCTTTCTAAAACGATAAACCTTTAATAACGATACAAATTAGGGAGCAGCTCCACATCGTTATATCCAAGGTTTACTGTATCTATCGTACCGTATTGCATGTCGAACTGGCATAGAGACACAACAAGGGTTATTGGCGGAACTACCTGGGCCGGATTTCCACAGCGCGTAATTCTATTGTACTCCATCCGTGCTTAGGTGTTTCTACCTTTTCGATTTGAGGGGGCTTACATATAGATAAATCTAGCGTAAACGCCGAACGCCATCCCCAAAGGTAATTTAGCTTGTACATGCAAAAGGGGCGGCAGTGAGTTTACATGGTCGAATCATAAGACGAAAATGGCTGATAAGCTACCATGGCTTTAAAAGGGATTAATATATTAGAGATCAGCGAACTCCGGATGACGGCTGTTGATAATGTCGATAGGGAAACGGGATAAAAGCGGCTACTACCGTGGGGAGACAAGGGGTGGAGACAGGGCCAAGAAAGGTCTATTCTACAAAAAAGCATATATCATTTAAGATCATCGTTAAGGTTCCCGGCACTGAAAGCTTGAGGGGAACCTGGCAGAAGCTTGGCGGGACCACCACGACGCAACCCTATCCCAGCTAGGGTTCGACTCTTTTCCTGAAAGGAGGTGGAAGAGGTTGAAGCTCACCAACGCGATGCTACGGCGGGACGACAAAGGCTGGGGAAGATATGCATCGTGACAGCGCAAGTTGCAACGCCATGCCTGCCCTGCATTATCGGGCTTTTCGGTTGCGTGCTGGGAGAAGCACATGTCGTGTGCGCCTCCTTGAGAGCAGCCAGCACGCACGCACGCAATATCGAAAAGCTTAAGGGCTTAAGGTTGAGCCACACACATCCATGGATCTCTTGCTTTCTCCGGATATATCAAGTACATATGTAGGCGGGAGGACTTGTATTTAAACTTGAGTGTCCCCTTTTACTTCTGACGGGCAGTATCGAGTTCCAACAGCATCTAGGTATTCCTGAAAAACATAATAGCCCGAACACCTAATTCCATAATGAAGTTCTTCGGTGCTCTCCTAGCAGCCCCCCTTGCTGCCCTCGCCGCCCCTATCTTGGAGCCGCGAGGTGAAGCTATTCCGGGTAAATGGATTGCTGTCCTCAAGCCTAAGACCTCAAGCAATGTAGCCATTAACTCGGTCACGAACCTCCTTAATGGAGCGACTCCTGAGCACACCTACAAGATAGGCAATTTCCACGGGTATTCCATATCGGCTTCAGACGATGTGATAAACTCGATCGCAGACCTAGATGAGGTTTGTTTCACATTATGGCTATTCTAATGAGAAAATAAGCGTCTGACAATGCCATAGATCGACTACATCGAGCCAGACTACAAGGTCAGCATCAACTCCCTGACATCGCAAAGCGCCGCGCCATGGGGTCTGGCGCGAATCTCCAGCCGCGAGCCAGGCAACACCGTGTACAAGTACGACGAGTCTGCGGGCGAGGGCACGTACGCGTACATCATCGACACGGGCATCTTCGTCGACCACCCGGAGTTCGGGGGCCGCGCTACGTTCGGCGCCAACTTCGTCACCGGCAACACCAACAACACGGACGAGAACGGCCACGGCACCCATGTCGCGGGTACTACTGGTTCTGAGACCTACGGTGTTGCCAAGAAGACGAACTTGATTGGTGTCAAGGTGCTCGGTGCAGATGGCTCGGGTGCCATTAGCCAGGTCATCGCGGGCCTCCAGTGGGTTGTGGATGATGCTACCTCGAAAGGAAGTGAGTGAACCCCCTTATCCTTACCAATCATGGCGATCAAAGAGGCTCTGGCTGATTGAGAAAACCTCAGGAATCGGAAAGGCAGTCGGCAACATCTCGCTAGGAGCTCTCCGCCTGTTATCCTCGTCCGTCAACACCGCCGCCGCAGCCGCCGTCGAGGCGGGCTTGTTCCTCGCCGTTGCGGCAGGTAACGGCAACCTCGACGCTGCGCTGTACTCACCCGCGTCGGAACCGACCGTCTGCACAGTCGGCGCGACGTCGTCCGACGACAAGCGAGCGCCGTTCTCCAACTACGGATCTCTAGTCGACGTCTTCGCACCAGGAGTAGATATCATCAGCACGTGGAACAACGGGTCCGTCGCTACCATTTCGGGGACTTCCATGGCGACACCACACATCACAGGTCTCGGCGCGTACCTTCTCGCGCTCGAGGGCCCGCGCGACCCCATCGCGCTGTGCGAGCGCATGCAGGATCTGGCGACCCCTGATGTCGTGGTGGACTCGCTGTCTACTCACAACCTGCTTGCGTACAACGGCCAGTCATAAGGATATAGGTACTAGGCACCGGTATATACGGATATCATAGGTGTATACAGAGTTCTATGATGGGAGTTTAGCAAGCATCAGAAGAAGCATTTATGTATGTGTGTATTTAGCATGTGTATTTTGGGTTTAGGATATGTAGTTAAGGTTGATTTAGATGGGCTGGTAGGTAGGTAGGTAGCATAATTTTAACTCAAGATTTCGCCACGGCGCTATGTTCGCCCTCGGGTACGAGCATCCCATGTAGCCCATTATATGGCGCGGGTTCGGCGGGTTTCCATCCACGTTTCTGTAGGAAGCTGGGGTCTTCGAGTGTAAAGACTTCAACTTTTAGGGGTCGGCAGCACTTGATCATTTCTTTCTCGCTGTCGGCTCCGAAACCCCAGAGTGAGAGATCCCCTCCTGGACATGTGCCTTCTTAGCGTTAGTATAGGGAGTAAATAATGGCAATTGAAAACATAGCGTTATCATAGGGGTAGTGTGACTCACTCAAGGCCATTAGCACATCCTGTTCGGCGAGAAACTCAATATAATCGCCCTTTTGCGCCGGACACGGGCTCATGAAGTAACGACCCTGATCATCTAATCCCGTTACTTGGAATATGTTGATAACATCATGCACATCGCCCTCATTCAATCCGAAAGGTAGCACCGCTCGCGTAAGATTGGAGCGACAGTGGAAGTCGTATCCCTTGCCCGAAAGTACGCTTGAGATATACCCATCGCACCCTGTGCCCAGCAGATCGTGAACCCGGCCACCATGCTCATCAACGCCGTACCATGACAGGCTATCGCCAACGATGGTCACGAGGGGTCGCATGTAAGGCAGACATGACCACAGCCTATCATACGTCGAGACGTGAGATGCGTGGAGCTGCTTGGTGCGAGCGGCCCAGAACTTCTCGCGCGGGTTATGCGCATTCCAGATATTGAGGTCGCCTGGGTGTCATACTTAGCAAATTGTCATATTCATGTATTATCCATATCATAT
Source organism: Hypomontagnella monticulosa (assembly GCA_902825475.1). Taxonomy (NCBI): domain Eukaryota; kingdom Fungi; phylum Ascomycota; class Sordariomycetes; order Xylariales; family Hypoxylaceae; genus Hypomontagnella; species Hypomontagnella monticulosa. Next base: position 4,153,342 of record CADEBF010000003.1, on the reverse strand, counting down.
AGCTAAGTGATTCGCCCTCTGCATAGGTACTAAATGCGGCGACGTACCGACTTGTGCGCCCTCCGGCGTGCTAATCCGGACGATGGACCCGGCGGGTGCTTTCCAAGCCCTGCCAGATCTGATAGGAATTACGAACTCCTCCAATTGGACCCGTGGGGCTGCCGCAATCGAAGCATATAGATCCTTGTCGACTGTGAGTGGTGACCCGGTTACTGGTAGATATGCCGGTTTCGGCTTCGGGATTGGCTTCCGGGCTTTGAGGCGGGCCTCAGCCTCATCTTTGCTGACGGACATTTTTGACGTGGAAAGGCTGTGGGAATAATTACCTAGGGACTTGGTTTGCTTTCGACTTGGATAGCATGTGTAAAAGTGAGTGTCTTGGGAGGAAGTTGGAAGTATTTCTTCCTCGTTAGGGCTTCGGTAGTCTTATCGGCGCCTTATGGAGCTGTGCGGAGAACGAATTCTAGGACCAACTTGGCAAGTGAGGATGGCCCCCTTTTTAATTGTCAGCGGCCATTACACCTCGGTCGAGCCGTGCACACCTATATAATACTTTATTGGACATTTGGATATAATATATATCATGACGTTTGGGGATCGATGTATATAATTACTGCTGGCGGTTTTGTTATTGGTGGCCTTCTTTTGACTAGATCATGAGGGCGTCGATCGCGTAGAAGAATCAGTCGCTCGCCAATCAGCGAAGTCATTTGGTTGATCTCCTAACTGGTCTTAATAAGCGCCCTACGGTTATATCATGGATATTGTCGTCTGAGGATGGTAGTGGTACGGTAGTAGAGAGATCGTTACTATATTCGCCTTAGTAAGATATATTGAAGTTGGAGGAATTGTAGGCGATTACTCGGATCTTGACGGTCATATACATTAGTAATTGAATTGAAGCCTAGAAATAGATAGCTTACATCACATTATAGGTTCATGGATTGGGTTGACCGAGGAGATGATATACCCAATGCCTGTTATGAAACGGTTCCTGCTGTTAACATAATTCCCAACTCCTACCTCGATGACTGGAGGTGTGCAGACGCGTCAACAATTCCAAAGTAGTCGGATCAATCCCCCGATTTGCCTTGAAGAACATGGTCTCGTATGGGTGAAGGTTGGTACCGAAATAGTTGCCATGAAATAGTAGGTCCTGTGGGTGTTTGTTACATTCATCGAAGTAGTTGTCGCCTTGAAAAGCGGACATCATGGCTGACACTTTGAAGCCTGCGTTTCTTATAACACTGGTTGCGCCAATCTCGGCATGGATAGCCTGGCGGAACTCGTTGTAGCAACCGCCGAGGGCAACACTGTCGTGTAGAGTGCCGTATTGGTCGGTCTCGGATGAGTTAGCGGGTGGATAGAGCAGCAGTTCCATGCCAACGTTGTCGGTAGCCCAAATCATGGATTGGATATGTGGCCTGGGTCCACAGTTGACTGTCATCCCTACTAATTTGACATCGCTCGTTACACGCTCTAAATAGGCCTCACTCCAGCACTGCTTACTCCAGTATGGTAGGAAAGGGCCTCGGAGGCTTGCGTTCATCGTGATGAAGCGTTGATATTTCTTCCAAAGATCATCTTTCCTGAGTACCTCTCCGAACGCCCCAAGATCAAAGCACACGTCTGGTCTCCGAATGATACGAATATTGTCTTCTTTAGGGATTAGATCGGCGGCGTCCGTATCGCCGTTGAGGATGAAGATGAAATCAGCAGAACCGTGAAGGCCTTGATCGAGGAAGAATTTGAGATTCTCGCGAGCATTGTCAGACTCCTTATAAGCGTATAGTATCAAAGGCGGTCTCGTTTTTCTAATGGGTGAACTGAGGCCTAGATTCAACGGCTGGTGTAACTAATATAGGGTTAGTCTCGGGCAGCCTTGATTTTGATCGAGCGTTGAATGTGGACAGACTAGTGAATGCTGTCTGAATATGGCGGCTATGGACCAGAAGACAACTAGACCCAAGAGCGCTACTGTACCGTTCCTCATCGATATGTTTGATACGGGTACTGCTGGTGCCATTATGTCGAGCTTTACATCGGGGGTCCTTGGTGAGCTGTAATCGAGTTAAAAACATATACCTTGGTGATACTAATATCCGTATTCTGGGATATATAGGCTCGTATGCTAATATAAAAGTCCTAGTGAAAGTCCTAGTCCGATGCAATCTCCTAGTCCTATCGTAGTAGCGCTAGTGAAACTTGAAATATTTATACGAGAAACGAGAAACGCTTTAAACGGGATCTGCATGCTCGACTCACCGCCGTGACTAATATGCTATATGTGTTCATGAAGTTCTTCGTTATAAATCGGACTGATCTGAACTCACTCTCGGCCATTGAAGTACCTCGGCAAGCTTGTAGCTTTCGGTGTGCATCTGCCATCTGATACCTCCAGGGTTATGACCTACCCCCCTTTATCATTGAATTATACTCTCCTAGAGGAACAAATTGCCAGAGATTTCCCTTTCCCTTAGGTAGGCTATTGTGTTCGGAAATTTGTACCCATTGGGAGACTAGGTTTCCTACTTCCCTCCTCATGCTACCTAGAAAATCTTATACAAGGAGTAGACCCGGGTTGAAGAGTTCACGTCTTTTCCTTTTCAGTATTGGTACCTGGTAACGGGTGTAGACCCCGGGCTACTGTGGTACGCCGCGCGTCGTAGCCCCCAGTTTGTGGTGGTACACTCTTGAATCCGTCGTATATATTTCAGATGAAGGCCGTGCTTTAGGCAGGCAGTTTAACTTGACGGCGGTTTAAGTACCAAAGTAAAAATTCGTCGGCCAGTATGTAGTCTCGTATATTGGCATGGTAGAACTTTTCATGGATACTATGTGCGTAGGGGTAGGTAGAGCATCATTGACATAGCTATCTACCCAAGCATGAAGTTGAGGCTAAAGCACAGGTTTGGGTTGAGATCGATACATGTATCAATTGATTTTCATTGATCGCGTACTGCTTTGAGAGACATCTGGAGTTACAAGAAGCTCGGAGACATGAAGTAACTTCGGGCGAGATCAATTGATGGGGTATCGGTAGGCAGGTAGGTACGATCTAGATGCCCAGGTGTGGGGAAAGTATCGCCGTCGCGTCTCATTCAGGGGTTAATCATGCAGGGATGTAGCAGGGAAGGTACCCTAAGGACTGCTCTAACTTACGTAACACTACACAGGGCACTTCATTGTAAAGAACGACCACCATTGAAGCATTGAAGTTATACCAAACCTAATAATAAATCCAATTCAAGCAAACTTCAACAACATCTACCCATTTTGCATGCATGGCATCAATGATACATGGCACTTGGGGACCACGTAACTATTCCCGATCTTTTGAACACAATCGGCGGAGTATATCATCTATCTGCCCCTAATGGATAAGCTTCCGCACGAAATTCTATTTCACATATTGGAGTGGACCGTCGTAGCGTTCTATTCCGACAAGAACAATCTCCTCAAGCTACGCACTACCTGTAAACTATTTGACGATGTCTTAAAACGTTTTGCTCTGCGTACACTCCAACTGGAGTTCACACGACTGGATAAATCCGAGAGGAAGGTCAGACCGCCAGATGATGATGCATTACTTCGGGCAGGGCCTTTTTGTCGAGCTCTATACCTCGATATGATGGTGGTGAGAGACGATAGTATGAACGAACACCCCTGATCTTACACTTCTTCGTTATAGTGGCTAACATACATGTACACGGCGCTTCAGACGAGGTCATGCTTCTGGACAATCTATTTGCACGGGTCCCTGCAATGGACAACTTCGTATCGAGTTTACTGCACCGCTACTGCATGAACGAAACCTCCTTCACCGAGATCGACTACCGCAACCAACTCGGAGCAATCCTCGAACATGCCCCCAAAGTCACAGCTGTCAAGCTGAACCTACCGTTCCAACTTGCCTGGACGGGACAGTACCGCGCTGGCACTATGATCCTCGGCAATACCTTCGAGGCGCTCGCTCAACGCCCGGAAGAGTCTGAGACCTTAAAGACGCTAGTGCTGGAGAACTTGTGTGATATGTCGGTTGTAAGCCTCTGGCGGAACCCGCAGGACGTGAAGAATATCATAATTGCCCTGGCCGATCTCACGCACCTCTTTTTGTCGGTGCGCCGACATGAGGGCGGAAATGCTAACAACATCAACTTCCGCAACCGCCTATGGGAGATGATTGGCAAGGCTGAGAAGCTCGAGAGCCTGTGCCTCGTTGATCTGGATGCTGAAGGAAAGCACTGCCGGAGGATCCGAACTTCGTCGCAGCGCGACTTGACGCTGGAAGAATGGCAATTTCGATGTATCCCCACTATCCGCAAGCCGCCCAAGTCGGTGCTACCAAACTTGACTTATTTGGAACTACGCCAGGTCGAAGTCATGGGCCCTGGGCTGTTGTCCGTGTTTAGGTGCTTCGCCAACTCCCTGCAAGAGCTCTACCTAGACGCCGTATACCTCAAGACCGTCTACAGCACCGAATCGCCCCAGGATGCACACAATACGCTTTGGATCGGTCTGCCCAATGTGCGGCCCCCACCCAACCACCGCTGGATCGCGACATACTTGCGTCAGATCCAGGTCCAGCTACGTGTCTGCCACGTCTCTAGCCTGGGCTACGACCAATATGTCATGGGCGAGCAACTTCCAGAGCACAGTGTGACATACGATCTCGAAGATCCAAGCGACCTAGACCGCACCCTCGAAGAGCGGTTTGTAGAAGTCGTCATGGGCATTGAGCAGCCGCTCGCACCCGACGACTCGGACATACTCTATCTCCCGGAGGATTCAGAGCAGGACTCCTGGGCTCTGGGCCGCTGTGAGAGAACCCCCTCTGTGGACCAGATGATCGTGGACGCCGTGGTTAAAACGGGGCCTAGCCCGGCGTCGGTCTGGCAGCGCTCCATCGACGGCCAGTTCCCTAACTGCAACCAGTACACCCTCGATGCCCTGCACGGCTTCGCGAATAATGCGTATAAGGGCATGACGCTGCTCAACGAGCTGAGCGATCAAAGAGTCGCCGACTTGGCTGATACCGATTGAGGTGGATCAATTGGGTGTGTGTGTGTGTGTGTGTATGCTGCTGTTTTAGGGGACTTATTACTAGTGATACAGACCCGGGGTGCATGATATAGTCCCCCGGCATAGACTATTTTCTTATTCCATAATGCCTACATCTTTAGGGTTAATAGCCTGGTTGGCGAATAATTAGTGATACAATTGATGAATGGCCTGGTGGTCGTATTAATCAGGTCGGCACCATGGTTACCTATTCAAGGGAAGAGTTGAGTTGAGTTTTTCTAAGATACCATAATTCTAGAATTAAGACGTCCTCTAATATATTTTTTTCGGAGTGCCTCAAGTTGTTATTTCTCGTGTTACAATTTGCTCTCCTTCCGTGAAGAACTCAGCACATGTATAATATCCGGGGAATCATTGATCTCATTCATCAAGCTACTCAACGTGGTGCAATTTGTGCAGGGTGTTGCAATTGTACGGAAGACTAGGTAGGCTTAGGGGGGCAACTGAGGGAATTATAAGAAAGCAGGGTATTCTCTGTCCATCTACTACTACTACCACCTAGCGGACCCCGAATCACGATCGTCGAACCTCCGAGTCAAGACTCCCGTCTCTGAATCTCGCGAGGTTTGTACCCTCGTCCAAGAATAATATCCACACACCTTCCACTACTCTAATTCGCAGTTCCGACAAGGACGGAAAGCAATTTTTGGGTTTGCTGGCCAGAACGTCTCAAAGAAACAGGATTAAGGGTACGGGGGAGTTTGTACAGCAAGAATAGGGGTCGATGGAGGGACAAAAAAAGCCTGGTGGGTATTATAACGCGCGGAACGCAGGAAGCTTAATACTCGGCCTCGGTCTCATCGGGCTCGAAGCTGTCGGCCGCAACCTCCTCGTAGTCCTTCTCCAGAGCCGCAAGATCCTCACGAGCCTCGGAGAACTCGCCTTCCTCCATACCCTCACCCACATACCAGTGTACGAAAGCACGCTTGCTGTACATGAGATCGAATTTGTAGTCCAGACGAGACCAAGCCTCAGCAATGGCTGTCGTGTTGGACAACATGGAGACGGAGCGGTCGACGGAAGCAAGACCGCCGTCGGACGGGGAGGCGGTCGGAACAGCCATCGGCTTCTGGTAGTTGATACCTAACTTGAAACCAGTCGGGCACCACTCAACGAGGTTGAAAGAGGCCTTGGCCTTGAGGGCTGCGATAGCGGCGTTGCAATCACGGGGGACAACATCACCACGGTAAAGGAGAGCGACGGCCATGTACTTGCCGTTTCGGGGGTCACAGACAACCATTTGGTTGTTGGGCTCGAAACCTAGCATATATCAGTTAACTGATCTTCTCGCTCGAAAAATACCCAAACTTACATTGGAAGGTCAAGTCGTGGACCTTGAAGCTCTCGTGGGCACTCTTTGTGGCAGAAATGACAGGCGCGTAGCTGATTAGAGGGTAGTGGATACGCGGGTAGGGGACCAAGTTGGTCTGGAACTCGTTCAGATCGACGTTGAGAGCACCGTCAAATCGAAGAGATGAGGTGATAGAGCTGACAACTTGGGCGATCAAACGGTTCAGGTGCTCGTAGCCAGGACGGGGAATGTCGAGGTTACGTCGGCAGATGTCGTAAACAGCCTCGTTATCAACCAGGAAAGTACAATCGGAGTTCTCGATGGTGCTGTGGGTGGACAGAACAGCATTGTAAGGCTCAACAACAGCAGTCGACACACGAGGGGCCGGGTAGACGGCAAACTCGAGCTTGCACTTCTTGCCGTACTCGGTAGAAAGGCGCTCGAGAAGAAGAGCACCAAAACCGGAACCGGTACCACCACCGAAGGAGTGGAAGATCAAGAAACCTTGGAGAGAGTTGCAGTTATCTGGTAGGTGTGTTAGCCAGATTTCGTAGGAATGTCTTGATACCATATATAAGCGAAGCTCTCACCTGCGACACGGCGGATTCGGTCAAGGCAGTTGTCAACCATCTCCTTGCCAATGGTGTAGTGACCACGGGCGTAGTTGTTGGCAGCATCCTCCTTTCCGCTGATTAGAAGCTCAGGGTGGAAGAGCTGACGGTAGCCACCGGTACGAATCTCGTCAATGGGCGAGGGGTCCAAGTCGACGAAGATGGATCGGGGCACATGCTTGCCGCTGCTAGTCTCAGTGAAGAAAGTCTCGTAGGAGCCACCATCAAGGACATCCTTTGCGTTGGGGTCTGGTCGGCCATCGGGTCCGAGACCATGCTCGAGAAGATACCTGGGAGTAGTCGTAAGCCGTGGAATTCTCGTGGACTAAGCTTTATAACTAGAGCGGTGTAGTACTTACAGCTCCCAAGCGCTGTTACCGAGCTGGGTACCAGCCTGGCCCAAGTGAAGGTGGAGGATCTAAGTGAAGTAGTGTGTCAGTCCAATATCAAGCATAGGTAGGTGTGTCAACATGTTTTAAAGACGGGCGGATGCATGTCTACAACTTTCCATTGAGGAAATATAGTGGTTGGAACATAGACATCGACTTTAGCCCATGGTAATTGGAGGGAGGTTCGCGATACGGCGGTGAATATGTGTAGGTATAAGAATCGAATTGGTAGCTCTCGAATACATACCTCGCCCTTCATGATGAAATCGTAGTATTAAATCGGAAAGACTGAATACTGCGACTGAGACTGAGAGTCCGATCTAGAGAGGAGGAAAAGTAGGTCGACGAGATGCGCACAGCGCTTGGTGATGGGAAGGAGTGAAAAAGGAGGTGTGGGTTCAAGGTGCTGGTGCTGGTAGGTTTTTGTGTGGAGAAACGAATATTCAATTCCCACTTGGTAGCTCGTCGGTGCAGCACCTGGGCATTGATCAATTGAGAGAATGAGGGGCAGGTTTCAGGGGTGGTCCAATGGTTTGACGCCGTGGGGGAGATAGGAGGGTTGACACTACTAGGAACCGGGGGGACGTTGGCAGCTACGCGACTGTTGATTTGACCAAGCTAATGAGGTCTGTGTAACTTCTCCCTTCCAACGTTGCTACTGTAGCCGTTGACATCTGGATAGAGGGGTAATTGATAGGGATTGACCTCCAGTTGCCTAGGTACCTCAGCCACTAATTTCCTATTGATAAATACATACGCGTCCTGTTGGTACTCCAGCAACAAACAAAACAACCCAATACTATTTGATATTAGAAAGCTTCATGTCTTCCAAAGTTGTAAATATACTGTATTTACCCTTACCTCAGTATCCTACGTGTACATACATACTTGGGTGTGTTGTACATCCTAAACCGTCATCTCGTCCCTATTCATCTTCACACCGCTCCATTAGGACAAAGCACACCAGTGTGACAAGGGCCTACCTGTCTGGATGCTGTGCTAACCTAACATTGAAGTCCCTGAGCTGGATATCAAAGCCAAACATGCATTAGCGTAGACTATTTTCTTCTTAGATTGGACGGTTAGATTACTCCTTATTGGTCCGGTCAGCCACATTGTAATTCATACTGAAATTGTAAGATTGATCTTGCATAGCATATCAGGCATTGCACTGTTGAATACTATGTAGCTTATGCAGGTAGGTGCCTAGACCGAAAGATATCTCTACAACCACAAGTTTGGGGTATCGAAAATAGTAGGGCAGCCATCTAGAATACACAAGTTAATTGGTGATATTTTGGTGATATTCTTTACTTTGCACCCTTCTTCCTCCATTCTGCTGCTCTCTTTGCGCCTCTGCTCTTCGTCTTGGCCTTAATTACGCCTTTCTTTCCTTTGGTTTTACCAAATTTCAGGTCTCTTGGTCTGCCATCTTTTTCACTAGCTCTACGACCCTCAAAAACAATTTGCTCCGGAGTCTTGAAACCTTCCGGGGCTGTGATCTGCTGCCTATCCCGTGGTTGTCTTCCTCCGTCCTTGAGCTCATGTCGTTGTCTTGCCGCCGCCGATCTACCCAAGAGCTTACCAGCTCTACCCGCTTGAGATTGCTGTTCGGGGGTCACCTTTGGTCTATGTTTCGTGCTCTTTGACATCTTCTCACGGCGATTTGAGTCTTCAAGTTTCGCCTTTGCGGTTCGCTCCATAGCAAGGGCTGTTTTTCGTGGATCCTTGGCGCGAGATACACGCAAGGCTCGCGGTAACATCGGGGGAAACTTCTTGCCATCTAATAATAAGGCAGACTCGACATGGTTGGCGTCGTAAAACTGGACGTAGGCAAATCCTTTACCTACCCGTGTTTTCGAATCCCTGGGGACACGGACGCTCTCTACCTTACCAGCATGTTCACCAAAGACCCGCCACAGCCCCTCTTCAATGTCTGATGGAACTTTGGTGCGTTTCTTAGTCGTAGTCTCCCCCTCGGCGTTGATATTGAGGACAGTTTCATCGTCCACGAAGCCGAGATTCCCTACAAACACACATCTTCGGTTGTCAACGGCTGTGGGATGTGCTACGCTATCCACCCGCATATGACGTTCGAGGATCACAGTCCCATTAAGGGCCCTAAGCGCGGTCCGCGCAGCCAGAGGTGATGAGTAGACGACATATGCGTTGGTAGACTTGGTTGTTGCTGACATAAGGGATTTGGTAATAAACGCGGCACGTTTCGGCATCCCTCCTGCAGAAAAGGCGGTGGAGCGAAACCGTATCGACTCGACCTTGTGCGGTCCGTCGGCCGAGTCTAGTGATGACAATGGGGATGAAAGGTGGGACATCAAAAGCTTCTTGGCTTTTGATGAAGATATGGCCTCGATCGAGACGTTACCGAGGAACAAGGTGCGATTCGCCTTGTCAAGTTCGACGTCCGCATGGTCCTCCGTCTTCTCAAGAAGTGACTCATGAACTGGAGGAGCTTCTTCTTCGGAGTCTCCTTCTTTCTCGGGAATTGTATCGTTGATTGGCTGACCAGCATCGCCTCTGCGACGTTTGTCGGATCGTTCTTCCTTCTCCGTGTCCTCGGCTAGCTTGCGCATGTACTTATCTTCTAGATCGTCATGCTCATCTTTGCGCTTCCTTTTGCGATCTTTCTTCTGCGGCGCGGGTTCCGAAACTTCAGATGTAATTTCCTCATCCGAAGCGAGATCCACCTCCATGCCATCTTCGAGATCACTATCCAACTCGCTCAAGGACTCCTCGTCCTCCTCCTCCTCCTCGTCGTTGTCTATTAAGTCCTCGTCTGAGTCCGATTCGACATCCTGTGATTTCGGCAAAGGCTTCCTCTCTTTTTCGGGAAGCAGTTCCGAGTACCGGGTTTTGGAAGGGATTTGTACTGGTCCAGCCTTGCTCCTAGTTAGTTCGCGGGATGCGGAGGGTCATAGTGCATGAAATCACTTACACTGCCTGCGAAGAGAGCATCTAGTGTTGGGTCAATTGCTTTCGTTGAAGCCACCAAACTAGGTTTTCTGGCCATGATCAGTATATTTCCCCTCTAAGGCAGTTGATTACTCGAAAAAATTATATGGCTGACTCACGAATTTGCCATGTTGAGGGCGGAGGCTGGATTATATGCTGCAGAAGAACGACTGTGCAGTGACAGCTATTGCTGCACAGGTTCAAGTCTTGCAGAAAAAAAAGTACAAGACCAATTCCTTATCTTATCGCGATAGTGCAAGTGGCTTGCCCAGGTGGACCTTGGAAATTTTATTGACACCGGATTAAGTAAGACATATTACTTATCTGGAGGTCATGTTCCCGTGCGAGTGAGCCTTATCGATAAGCGCTTTCATTCGGGGTTGCCAGGTGCCGCAAGTTGCCTGTACACGATTGGCGCGATTGGGGCATTTTGGGGGGTGCAGGTACCAAGTACGCAGCACTCCCAGCAGCAGCAGCGGCTGGGGAGCACCCAAATTCGGTCACAGTCGTTCTTGCTTGCGCGCAAAGCGAACCCGTCCCCATTTGATCACCACCTTTCTTCCTTCTCGATACCTACCTGGCACCCAACTCACCATACACTCGTTTTTGTAGTACATGTCCGTGTAATCGCCTGGACCCTAGATTTGCTCTAAAGATCTACCATTTAACTCAGTTGACCACTTGATCCACCGTCCTATTATTTACTTTCTTCCACTCCGTCAACTTCCAGTCAGGTCTTCGAGCTCTGAAAACTCTCCTCTGACAAATCTGTTCCCACGACAGTCACAACACCACCTTCTCGTCGACTTTACTCTTGGCTTTTCATACTAGGTATCCTATATAGTCGGCTGAAGAAGAACAGGGCAATAAATATCACGAGAAAATGGCAACTGGAGACACGGTGCCCGCGCCGTTGACCATTCCTCCCCCGCCAATCGAACCTCTCTCCGACGACGATGGTTCAAGTCCGCTAAGTGACGTCGAAGACAAAGATGGCGACACAGAAGACTTGCATGACTTAAATGATATAATCTCCCGCAATCGCGACGAGGACGCAAGCTCGGCCGACGATCTTTCCGACGCGAACGACACAGAGGCCGAGACAGAACGCCTCTACGACACGCCCCGGAATCCCACCCGCCATAAAGATGTTGTTCTAAAACAGTCAACCGAAGAGCAAACCTACGAGCGTACCCCTAGCAAACTGCGACGACACAATACTAGAACGGGCAAGCGTAAAGGTGAAGATGACGGGACCCTCTTCGAAGAGGCCTCAATAGCTTCTAGCCCGCCAGCGCAAGCGACAAAGATGTCAAAAAAGAACCAATCTCCCATTTTAGACATACTAGTTGAAGCCGCAACGCAAGAGGCCGAGAGCAGGAAACGAAAACGGTCCTCCATGCCTGTTGAAAATTCAGAACCTCCACAACTACTACGAAAGCGTACCGGTTCGGTCCCCGTACCCAGTCGGCAAGACATGGATGGCGATACGCCGATGGCGGACGACGAATATCCCTCGTTACATATGGATAGTGGCGAGCATTCAGCCGACGAAGCTATCAATGTAGTAGCAGGCGAAGACGATGTTGAGCATCCTCAGGCAGACCCTGGGCCAAACCAATCAAAAATAAAACCAATCCCACCAAATACGAAGAAACTCAAGGCTACAGAGCAAGCTACCGAAGCCGATGAACCCCCAGAGGAGGCCACGGTCGCCACGGTACCCGAAGAGGACGGAGCCCATGCCGGCGAGGACGAGCAGGCCGAGGCCGACGTAGATGAAGAGGCAGAGGCAGCACACAAAAACGAAGAAGAACGTAAGGTACTCCCGTTCTGATTATGGCTTGAGATTAGTGCTAACCAAATATCGCCAGTCGAGAGGAAGAAGGCCGCTTTCGACCAGCTGGCGTCAATTGAGAAAAAGTTCGCAGCTTTTAGAGACAGGCAAGTCCATTCCATAATCCCCCAATAGCAATCCTTGTTAATTAACACTGCTCTAGGCTATACGAGGAACGACTCGAGCAATTGAATCGAGAAGAAGCGATGTTGCGATCCGAGACCCCGACGCACCCTGAGTACCTTGCCATGATGCAATGCATAGACGCTCGAAGAGATGAGAGGGTCCGTGTAGCCAACCGGGAATTGGAACTGAATATAGAAGCTCTAGAGAGATTTGCCGTGGCTAGACGCGCTCAGATACACTCTCAATTCTTCCAGTCTGTTAGAGAGTCAAGAGAGACAATTCTTGCAGAGCTCGGTCAGCAGTGGTACGATATCCAACACGAGCGCCGCAAGCAAGCCAACAACGTACCCGAATTCGGTCTTCGGTACCCTCAAGACCCTACCCAGCGCATCCGAAATGCTTTAGCATACAATAAAGAAGTGTCCATATTATCAGGCATAGCGAAGTATGAAGGAATGCCCGCTGCGCCGGAGATGAGAGGGGCATCTATACAAGAACTAGATGATGATTTTGAAGCTATGAACGTAAGCATTTCCCGATGAGCTGCGGACACTGCTTGAGTATGACTGTTGCTAACGCATAATTAGAGAAACCGACAGCCAGCACCTCGACATCAGGTACATAGGCCTAGCTATGTAGATTATGGAGGACTACCGTTTGGGCAAAGTCTTGGCCCTGCGGGAGAGCAGTTTATCGAGCAGACTCCGTGGGCAAACCCTAACCACCCATCAAATGCCCATCTCCTCCAGAGGCAGCACTCGGCCCAACATGAAACTCATACAAGTAATAGCACGTCGGGCGTACCGTCCGGTTCCAAGCGACAATCGCGTCAATCACTCCCCCTCACCAACGGGTCAACAACCCAAACGTCCAACGGCCCCCCAAAGGCACAGAAAGGCACACCGAGACAGCCATCTACTTCGCCCGAAGTCACACGAGCCGCTAGTCTCCTAGAACAGACTAAAGCACGTAGTATGAGAGCGGCGGAGACAGCCGCGAGGCTTGAAAATGGTCAACCAATCAGCACCATATGACGCACATAAACGGGGGATCATCTTCACGGGTAGAAAGAGCGTGGCGCAACGGCGAGGCAAACTGAGGGGGGATCGCCAGCTACTCCGTGTGTTGTTGGGTTGAATACTCTGTGGGATAGGAAATAAGGATGATATACCCTGTGCATATGATTTTGCATTCGGCGTCACGGATTTACGATAGAGGCTTCCAGCCGGGGAGTACAGGTCCATGTCGCCGCGTCGCGTTATGCGCATATGTTGTGTTCCGTTACCATTGGTGGCTGGCTGGCGTCTTCAAAAAAGCAATGTAAAGAATTGGGGGGTTGTTTCTATGATACATGTCCGATCTGTCTTGATAGACACATGTGCGGCGTTTTCGGGGAGTCGTTCATTCATTGGCTTCAGCGTAGGCCACGATACCACTTTAGTTTATACATATGTACTCCTTCACGAAATGAAGGAAACTCCGTTGTTGCAATTCCATCCATATTTGTCTCCAGCACTTAAGCCAATTTGTAGATTCCGTAGCCTTATGCCGTGACGTAGTAATGTTTTCCCTTTTATCTTCCGCTGGAGAAGTCTTACACCCCATAGTCATTTGATATCGTATTGCTGCTTATTTATTCGCGGGTTGGCTCGGTGCGCTGGGGACCTTTACGTCTTCGAATTCATCCTGTCCGATGACGCTGATTGTGTATGCGTCTGTATATACACGAATAAGTATACCGATCGCATTACTCCCTAGACCATTCGTTATAGAGAACAACTTACAGACGCCAATAGCGAAGGCGGCGACGGCGGATCCGACCATAGCGTTCTTGAAGAGGTAGGGCCGCCTCGCTCGAATGAGAGCGGGAGATTGTCTAAATCGCCTGTCGTAGTATGAAGAGCTTCCGAATCTGTAGGACCGTCAGGTAACTTGGCGCAATATGTTAGTATATTGTATAAGGACATACCCAGCAGCCATTTTGTAGTTTCTTGCCCGAACGGGCGGATTTCTTTTGATATGGGGCAAGTTTTTATGGGATGTTGAAGGTTAAAGAAGCTATCGCAGTTTGCGGGATGCTCCGGCCTGCCAAGTCTATTTCCATGTACCGAGATACCTATAATTTGGTTGGTGGAAGGAGCCTACATAGGAGGTACTTGTTACCTATCACATCCACGCAAGATCTGATGATGCTACAATCGCTGCTTCGCATTCTGCAGACGCCACTATGCCAAAGTAATACTAGCCTACATTGATACCTGCCTCCCCGGCATATTATCGGCTAATATATGGGTCCTGGTGACCTGTAGACCCGGCCTAAGGATTGAGCTTTGTCTCTACAGTGTTGAATTGGAAGGAGAGACCTTGAAGCAGCTCTCTTTCTTTCTCTTTGGTCTTGACCTGTGAATTCATATCCAATTCTTCTTCTTTTATATCGTTTCACTCAGATTACCTTGACTGGCTTACACATCGCACTGCACCCTTAGGGCACATCTATTCAATTGCCCGCTGTCATGGTGTAGTGGATGATGATGATCCAGACTACCTACCCGGCGATCTTGTAGGGTAATTGACAATTGACATCACCGGGCAGACACGCTTGAAAACGCAAGACGCGATCATCGTACCTCAACTTTCCCACTTCGACGCATTCCCATATCCAACTCAACCCGATTCTGATATTAATACCCATAATCCTAGAATTGTCCTTTTTATATTCGATTTACAATTCATGCTTTACTACAACCTCTTTGTATCTCGACCTGGCCAACTTCCGTCGATATTTGGACCCGCCTCGGGTCTATAAAGTAAAGCATCATGGCTGCAGCTCAGCTCTCTGTCCGGGACCAGATTCGCCAACTTGAAGATGCGCGCAAACTCGTCTTAGGCAATATGAGCTACTACGAGCAAGTTCTTCGCGCTACAACACCCATCATAGGCCCATCGGCGCACATCGAATTCCGACGATGGGGCGCCGAGTTCCTTGCAGAAACATTTGCGACGCCCGCGATCCCTCCTAATCAGAAGGAAGCATTCGTTCAGATAGTCATTAACACGGTCCGCCAGTTACTAGAGGATACAAATCAGGATATCCTAGTTCTAAGAAACATCATTCAGACAGCGGCGAGCATATATCCGATTGCCTTCCGATGGGTGTAGGTTTTGCCCGGTTTGCTATTGTAGATTCCTTGTAGACCTCGACACACCGCATATGCAACCCCTTTTAGATATACATGTGTGCCCCAAAACGTGAAGCGAGAAACCATATCGCTGACCTTGGAGATGATGCTAGTGTTAACAACTCCTACGACGGAGACACGTGGGAGCACATAACCGCGATCAAGACGAGAATCTTGCGAATTTGGGATACCGCGCCGCCAACCATCCAAATATGCTGTATTAAATTTGCCCAACGAGTCGTACTCGCGCAAACGCAGAGTGTCAACCCCGAACCAAGAGTATGGCCTCCTTCGACTTGGGTATTCTGTCCAATGCTGATTTTGCATATAGCGTGGCGATCTTCTTGATGTATCGCTTCTTATGATCCCACAAAATCACCCCCAACTCGATGCGCCTAAACTTGAAGCCGAGGCAACAGGTCTCTTGGACAGAATGCTGGGAATATTACAAGACAACAGCAGGTAGGATTGGACGGTCTGGTATACCCCAATGAGGTTATGTACTAACGAGATACTCCTTAGTGAGGCTTTGGTTGTAGATGCTACGTTGAATACCTTGTCTATTCTAGTCCGAAATAGGCCTGCCACATCGAATAGGATCCTCAACACGGTTCTGAACTTCAACCCGCTGAAACTAGCGAATTCACCCATGACGCCGAAGACGAAAGTACTTGTCAAGTCGATGGAGAAGACTACGCGGATGTTGCTCATGCATCTGTCTCGAAGGTAGTATTCACACATGACTATATGTCATCATGTTGCTAACTCCATCATAGAAACCCTCAGAACCCACAGATCGGCCGAATACAGCAGTATATCGAACGACTCATGCGTTCGAGGGCCGAGATATTCGATGAAGGAAGTCGTAAGAGAGCACTTGTAGAGCATGCCGACGGGCTAGACGCCAAGCGGCAACGAACTGCAACTGCACCAGCACCTCCACAACTTGAGATAACCCCATTGAAGCCTGGTTCCCATACACTAGCGGAGGTCTTCACATTCACAACAAACGACGGACTAAAACACTTCAACGTCGGCAATAACGTTCCGGCACCGTTTGCCGCCAGGATCAGTGTCACAACTATTGCTCGCATAGACCCCAAGCTCTTAGACCGAGCTATCCAGGTATGTTAGGTCCATTCCCCGTTTCTCTAACACCATCTTACAAAGTAATAGGGAGTACGCGACCGCTTAACGGTTCTATATCAAGCCAGTCACGAGCCTGTAAATTCAGAAACGGTACCGCTCGACGTCGAAGAAGATGAGGATGACTATGAGCCCGATTACTATGCGGCAGAGGACACTGAACAGATTCTTAATAAGCTCGACTCCTCTCCCGTGGGTGAACGAAATGAACTAGACAAGCCAGTATTAGGCGGACTCACCTTGCCCACATTCAAATTGCCGCCGCCACCGACATTAAATCCGGAGCAGGCTGCGAAGGTGGGACAGGGTTCCATTACAAGAGTGTTCGGTACTATGAGAACTCTTGAGGACCCCGCTATCAAAAAAGCCAAAGCTGGTATCAACAGACTTGCTGCAAGCTCATACGACCGAGACTCGTGGATCACCGTAATCACGCGCTTAGCGACCCGAGCAAACGCTGGACTTGATGATATCTCAGACGAAGACGAGGAGGACAAGGCAATATCCTCGGCCACCCGTTTAAGCGATTCCATTCGAGAGCAACTATTCATTTACGTACTAGAAGACTTTCGAAAACGTATCGAGGTCGGCGTGTCCTGGTTAAGTGAGGAATGGTACAACGACAAAGTGCAACAGCAATCCGCATCATCCTCGCCCGGTCCCCACAATATCCCCGTCCACTACGAGAAATGGGCTCTTCGTCTTCTAGATGGATTTATCCCCTACCTTCACGCGCAAGACAAGGTTTTGACACGATTCCTAAGCGAGCTGCCCGAGCTTACTCCGGCCGTGTTTTCGCGGGTTAAGACTCTTTGTCGAGACCCAGACTTGGTCAATCTAGCACTTACGACCTTATACTATCTGGTAATGATGCGACCTCCAGTTAGGGATCTCGCGCTAGATGTCATCCAGGATATCTGGTCAGATTATGAAGACGCCAGACCTATGGCAGCTAAGTATTTGCAAAGATGGCGGCCTGGCTTCTTAGAAGCAGCTCAGCAAGCCGTCCCAGGGGGCGAAGCACCTGTCGGTGCTGGTGCAACTGCAGTAGTTACGTGATACCCATGAGATAGGACTACGTTTTTGAGTCATTTGACGCTGATAACGAGGAGATTTTCCTGGTCGTGTACCCAATAAAGAGGTAATATTTATCGTCGGAGATGGTAACACTTCAAGGCGCTATGAAATCGGCGGGCGGGCCAACTGGAAGGGCGTTCGAAGAGTAAATAGGGTTCACCTCGAAGGGAGGAAGTAAAGAAAGCCAGCAGCAGCCTTCCCGGACTGCGTGTATAGCATGGGCAAACTGCGAAGTGCCTAAGGAAAAGCCTGTCTTTTCAAGCAGCTAATGAATGATAAACCTCGGGTGACGTCAAGCAAATGTTGAACGTCCCCGAAGTAAATTACACTTGCTCCTTGGCTGTAGACTGATTTGAACTTTTTCTCTGACTTGTCCACTGGAATATCCTCTCGTCCCTAGTATTACGAAGACTCTGGTAGCGAACAACAGTGTATTTGTACCGTGTGGATAATGTATACAGACGGTAGAGCTGAGCCACAGCTGACGCACTACCCCTGATAAGCTCTGGGTCGAAGCTAAGGTTCCACCAAAAAGGTTCCCCAGACACGGTTAGTTGCATGCTCTCATGTTTAATCCATTTGGCACACTGCACCTTAAGAGCTTAACCAGAGTTGCGTATAGTTACCTCATACAACCAACCCTCTTAATACCTTTACGCCAATCGAAACCCGCCGAACTCCCTTTCGTCTCTCTTAATCTGACCTTGATTGCCATTGGGGCTAATATAGAGAGCATATACATATCAGTATCTAATATAATTACGAATTACCTTCTCACATAGTTGAGTAGCGTGCCCTCACAATGGCACCTCGTATCGAGGCTCAGGAGATCGAGACGTATTGGAATATCTTCTCAACGCGGACCAATGGCGGCAAATACTTGACGGGCGAGCAAGCAGCGCCGCTCCTAAAAAACAGCGGCCTAAGAGACGACCAGCTCGAGCGCGTGTGGGATGTGGCCGACGTAGATAATGACGGCAATCTAGACTTCGAGGAGTTCTGCGTCGCTATGCGCATTATCTTCGACTTGGTGAATGGGGTGAGTGATGAACATATTCTAGTCCCTCTCCTAGCGTATTACACTTGGAAGAGCGAGCAACTAACAAGGGGCCATTGAATTGCAGGAATACGCCGACGTGCCTACGACACTACCTGACTGGCTCGTCCCCGAATCCAAAGCCCACCTCGTCCAAGCCAATCGTGCCCTCACAGGGAAGCAAGTACAATTCGAGCAGGTTGACGATGACTCGGATACCCCGGGGCTAAAAGATGGTTTCGATTGGTATATGAACCCGCAAGACAAATCCAAGTACGAGTCTATATACCAAGAGAACCGGGACATGCGGGGAGAGATATCTTGTAAGTTGCCTCCCTACTATCTTAGCCACCCTTGCCGACGTACTTGCCACTCTAAGGGGTCCTAGACTAACAAGGATGGGAATGAACAGTCAACGCCCTCGAAGACCTCTACGAATCCCTTGACGTCCCCGATACCGATATTCGATCGGCGTGGAACCTAATCAACCCGTCCGCCTCCAGCACAATCAACAAAGACGCCTGCCTCGCTTTCCTCCACATCCTCAACAACCGACACGAAGGGTTCCGGATCCCGCGCACGGTACCTGCATCGCTGCGGTCGTCCTTCGAGCGCAACCAAATCGACTACCAAGTAGACAGCGCGCGCAACAACTCAGCGTCCACGGCGGCCTCGCGTTGGGCTGCCCGCGCCGACGAATCCACGACGACCGGCCGCAAGGCCAAGTTCGGCGACCAGTACCTGACGCGGCTGGGCCGCGGCGCCTTCAAGGCGACCGGCACCGACTTCAGCGGCGCGCAGACGGACGAGCAGTGGGAGGAGGTGCGGCTGAAGAAGCAGCTGGCGGAGCTGGAAGACAAGATGGCGCGCGTGGAGGCGGACGCTTCGGCGCGGCGCGGCGGCGGGAAGCGGGATACCAAGCCCGCGTTAGTAAAACGGGAGCTGGAGCAATTGCTCGATTATAAACGCCGCGAGCTACGGGAGCTGGAGGAAGGGCAGGGCGCTGCGAAGACGGGGAGTAGTTTAAGGGGTGTGGCGGACGACTTGCAGACCGTGCGCGAGCAGATTGATGGCCTTGAGGCGCATCTTGCCGGTAGGATGCAGACCCTGGAGCAGTTGCGACGGGAGATTGATGATGAGAAGGCGGGGAGGTAGGGAGGTCTCCGGCACGTGAAGAAACTTCTCAGAAGCCTCAAGGCGAGGGACAGAAAGTCCTTATCCGAGGTAATAAGGAGATCATGAGAAAGGAGCGAAGACGGATGAATAAGACCGTCCGTGCTATGTGAAGGGATTACGAGCTACACTACTACCCTTGGCAAGTCTGAATGCAATTGTAAATGTACAGGGTCCAGGTCCCGGTTCTACTACGTACGAATTGATGATATCTACTCAGGTGGAGACATAATAACAATCACAAATTACTACTGGTATCCAATCGGGTGTTGATATAGGCCATCAATTATAGGAGGCGAGAGGAGGGGACTGAAAGAGTGTATACCGGAAAGAAATACCATCTATTATTCTCTATTGCAATACAACAAACGCTATCACTGAGATCCAATCCACCATGTGAGAGGAGGGAGCAGGGGTATCAATCTTAGGGTACATATTAAGGGTTCTCTCCTCGGCCCCTTTCCACCTCAGGTATAATCTAGCATGCCCCCGAAGAGCAGAGAGGGATGATGACCTTACTCCACCAGCCAATTATCCCAGGTGCAAGCAGAGGACGACAAGCGTGTCTCCAGTGGCACACGACTCAACGTCACGACCACCAGAATCAAACGTAACGGCCGACATACTTAGAAAGCACTGCCGTCAACGTAGCCAGGCAGCGACTGTATACCGAGCGTCTTGCCCTTGATCATGTACACCATGATAGAAAAGACCTTGACGGGACCCATACGGCCGGCACCGCGGCT
Source organism: Hypomontagnella monticulosa (assembly GCA_902825475.1). Classification (NCBI taxonomy): domain Eukaryota; kingdom Fungi; phylum Ascomycota; class Sordariomycetes; order Xylariales; family Hypoxylaceae; genus Hypomontagnella; species Hypomontagnella monticulosa. The sequence continues at coordinate 4,132,679 of CADEBF010000003.1, read as the reverse complement.
CCGGCCCGTGGCCACCATCAAGACGTCCATCGGCAGCGTCTTGACGGGGACCGGTGACTTGCCCTTGAGGACTAGGTCGATGTTCTTGGCGACGCCAGCGGCCTTTTCATATGTAGTTAGCATTATCTGTACAATGATATTCTTCTCTCGGATCTACGAGATGGTGATGGTGACTTACCTGCTTATCCGAAAGCACGAAACTTCCTCGCGGCTTCCACACGATGTCGCCCGCGGCCCAGACATCCTTCGCGTTCTTGGCTCGGTAGAACTCATCGATATCGACAAATTTCTTGTCGGTAAGCATGTCGGCGGGGAGGTACTCGGTGTTAGGCGCCATTCCCATAGTAGGCAGGTAGAGATCCGTGACGATCTTCTCGCCGCTCTGGAGCACAACCTCGGTCTTACCATCCGCGGTAGGATGAGCATCGACAACGCGCGCGGACTTGCGGATCTGCACGCCCAGCTTCTTCAGCTCGCCCATCACATTAGAGGCCAAGGAGTCGCCGCCCAAGAGTTCCTCGTCGCCGGAGAGGAGGACGACTTCCTTCTCCTTGCCGTACTCGAAGGCCAGCTCGGCCGCAGCCTCCACGCCCGTGGATCCCGCGCCCGCTACCACGATGTGCTTGGCGGTCTTGACTTTGCTCTGCGTCTGCGCCATGACGGCGGTCGTCTCCTCGTACGTGCCGCCGCTCTTCCAGGGGACCGTCTCATTCACGGCGCGCGTGCCGGTCGCCAGCACCAGGTGGTCGTAGGTGAGGACGCGCTCGCCGCCATCCTGCGTCGCGACTTTGACTGTCTTGGCGGCTACGTCCACGCCCTCCGCGCTGCCGACGACGAACTCGAAGGCGTCCGCCGGGTACTTGGCAAAGCCCTTCTCGATGGGCTGGCTGTATTGTTCTTCCTTGAGCTGCCCCGGCACAATGGCGCGCACGGAGGCTAGGTTCCAGTAGAAGTGGCTATTCTGCAACGAGAGTGTTAGTAGCTGTTGTGTTTGGTAATGCAGATCTCGGGATTTCCGTGGTGTTCCCGTTCCTGTATGAAACGAGGTGGATCTGAGAATGAGGTCCAATCACGTGGTTCTTCTCTTAGAAACACAGCGTCGTATTGTTCCCAACTTCGTCTTACTCTGGGTTGCATGTAGGAACTAACAGCAGTTTCAATGATGGATTTTCCTTACCTTGGAAACGAGGATAACTTTCAGGTCTTTCGCTTGAGGTTTCGTGTATTTCAGGAGCCTGTGCGCTACACCCACGCCGGCGTAGGCACCGCCTAGAACCACAATTGTTTGTGTCATCGTGGTTGGCGAAGTCCGGTTGCTAGTATTGGAGGTCTTTATTGCGACAAGGTCGAAATAGCTAGGATGTTAGGTAGAGCTAGCTAGCTCTACTTAAACGGATGAAGGAATGGGTACCTAGTAGTTCGGAATGTACTAGCGATTTGCGATGTGTGCTATCACCGACTACGTATGGCAACAAGGAAGGGTATGACCGAGAAGGAAACAAGATCTCAGATCGAGTAGAGCAGAGGTGGTGGGAGAGTAGAGGTGTGTATGTTTAATATAATAAATGATTCCGTTTCACGACAGGGAAGTACATACGGACCCTTTCCTTATCAAATATACTTTTTTTACGCCTCAAACGGCGACCCCACTCAACCCGAGTGGTCTGAGTCCTAAACGTTCGAGACTTGGGTCGATCCTGTATGGGTATTTCTTACCTTGTTTAGGGAGTGAATACGCCAGTAGACTCGACTCGGTACCTAGCCTGTCAAAGGAATTGGTCCAGAAACTTGGGATGAATAATACTTGTCCCGTTGCTGACTCGACGGATAGGCTCCAGTTTCCACGTTCCCGTGTTTAATTTGTCAGAACCGGAAACACGGCCGTTCGTAAGAGCGCAAGTGCCAAGATTCGATGGCTATCCCGAGTCTTTGACGGTTGGTTTTTGGTGTCACACTTACATACAAGACATTCATTAGCCCCCTGCTGTGTTGCCATCCGCCGTCCGGCGGCCGTCCGAACGGTAATTCCCCAAGCGTTATTAGTACTAACCAGACTTGTCAGAATCTTCCAATAGTATGTGATTAATAGGCAACACCCTTCATAAGTGTCAAGATGAATAATTCAACGAAGGGAAATGACTAATCCCTAGTTTATTACCAGGGATTCGGTCTTCGCTCATTAGTTCATCTTTCCATATCAATCCAAGACCACGACGCATAGCACAACTCTCCCTCTGCTGCACACGAAAACAAGTGCATTACGTACATCGGGTGCGATTCGTAAAGGGTTGGAGGGAAAAGGACCAGGTTCGGTCCCGAAGGAAGGGTAAGACGAGGCTCTAAAAGACTTGTAGAGGGCGGACGCGAACACGAGCTATTGGATCACGTAGACAGGGGCTCTCCCTTCTCGCGGGTTTATTGGACAGCCTTATGAGAGTCTAAATAAAATATTCCCCATTGGGGAATTTACTCGAAAGGGGAATTGCGCGTTGCAGGGTCTTTTTGCGTTAGTTGGTATTTAGACATTTTTCGATTTAAATACCGTAACAACCCGTTTCCAAGATTCCCTTAGAAAATATTATGTAGGTATCTCCTTGATCAATACGTACGCAAGCCAGCTGAGTCCTTGCCGTTCAGCCACTGGCATGACGAGATAGAAGGAATGCATATGCACTCTATCGTGGATGTGGTCACTTGGCACCATGCGACGGCATGAAGGGTATCATGGACTTCCACACATGTCAGCAGTCAGGTCAAGTAAGAATACATATGTGAAGATGTTGGCAGTAAACCGCATGTATATATTGGAAGATTGGAGCTGATGTTAAGACGATGCAAGAACGGACCAAAGCCCGTCTTCGCATACAATCTTGCGAGCTGAAAGGTTGCACAAGATGAGAAATCAGTTATCATCTCCAATAGATCAGTCATCTGGCGGCATTCGGAACGAGAATTAGGCACATGGCGGTGATGAAGATAAAGTGTAAGAACCGAGGAATCCCACGAGATCGAGATGCCGATTCCGACAGGACGGAACGGACACGGGTTAAGTCCTATGAATCCCATAGATTCAACGTTGGCATCTTGGAATTTAATTAGAAGGTTGACTTCAAGACCTTCGGAGGCGGTACATGTTTACACCGACTTTACAGGCGTGGGCGGCTGGGCAATCTTGGAATCTTGTTCACCGATCTCATCCGAGGCACTGGGGTCATTTGAACTGTGCTGGGTCTCCTGAGGGCAATGCCACCAATCACAAGTGACACCTTCGTGACACCCCGCGCACTCGATGAACAGATGACGAAAGTGGTCATGGCTGAAGCACTGGTCTGGTAGCAAGCAAAGCAATCTACCCCGCCAAAAACCTATTCGTCCCAACACCTTACATCCGTAGTAGCAAGCTACCTACCAACAACATCAACTTTCAAGCCACCATACAACGCAGTGTAAAGTTGTGCTCCCTTTATTCTCCATTAATAATAAGGTACTTTATAGCATTCCCAACCATTTGTAACCAATACTTTCCAGCTCCCGCATAAGCGAAGAGGGTATCCGGTAGCTAACCCGAGATCGACATCTAGCTTCTAAATCTCGAAACCTCAGCTCGTCAAGATGGTCGATATCAGCCCAGCGTTCGCTCAGGCCCAGGAGGACTCCAAGAAGCTCACCTCCAAGCCCAGCAATGATGACCTCCTTGAGCTCTATGGTACTTAGTCCTCTCCCTCCTTCTATTATTATGTCATATTCCGTCGTAGCTGTCATTAGCTCCCGTCGTATTTCATGATAGGGACGAGCTATATAGAGCAAAGGCTAACAACCATTTTTCACTCATATATAGCTCTCTTCAAGGTCGGCAACGGCGAAGACTTCAGCAAGGCTGAAAAGCCCGGCATGTTCGACCTGAAGGTATGTACAACCACATCCCCTACATACCTACTTAGCTAGTCCATGCGTCCGTCCCCACACCGCAACGGCAGCAGCCACAGCGCCTCGGGCGGTCGACGCACGGGTAAGCAGTTCCGCGCATTAATTAGCTGACAACCGCATCTGCATGCACGTAGGCCAAGTACAAGTACCAGGCCTGGGAGAAGGTCGTCAACGAGGGCATCAGCGCCGAGGCCGCGCAGGAGCGCTACGTCAAGAAGGTCGAGGAGCTCAAGGAGAAGTGCGGCTTCGATGCCAACAAGGTGCCCGAGGCGGTCAAGAGCTCGTAGATTTGTCTATCTATGGATGCGACTTCGAAACCGGCGATGCTACATAGTACCTCGCAATACCTGTCGCGTTCCCTCTGCCCCTACCTAGCCAGTCGACTGCCCCGCGTCTTCTGTAGCGATGTTATATGATGGACGGCACGTTCAAGTCTCGAAGAAACAATGGGATGACTACTGCTATATATCTGCGGGTAGAAGGATGTTACAGGGCCCTTGAAGTAGTACTAGAGTAGTTATACACTACATGAATACGTCGGCTCCACGCATCCAGAGTCCTGTGAAGCTATTGCTCCTATGATACTGACGTGACTAATCCATAAATTCTCTTCCAGCTCCGAATGACTTTGTAACAAGCGACCATTAATATGACCTCAAGGTCTATAGCAGAGGGTATTCCTGGTGCAATGAGGGTATTCCACGCTCGCCTACTTGGCTCCTGAGTCTTCTTGGCCTATGCTGTCGTCGGTGAAAGGCCCCTAACCTCTCCAAATCCGTCCCTTACGATCACGTACGTTATAGCTCGCCGTAGCCACCCATGGGGTCTCGCTATCCCCGTATTTCTGTAGAGGTAAACTATACGGGATCCTTAAACCAACTAGAGGTTCATCACCGTCTAGATCATCCTTAGTAGGTGTATCCGTCATGAAAGTGCCCACCATTTTAGCCTTATCCGCTAACAGTTCAGGCCAGACTAGGACACCAATTTCCCACGAAGCAATGCGAATCTGGCCGGAGCCATTTGGGGCCTCGCCCCAAGCCTGCTTCGACATATTGGCAGATGTGAGGAGGGCCCAGTCTATGGTCTTGTTTTCGTTATATCGGATATATGTTTTGATATGGGGCGCCGCGCGGTTGCGTCCTCCATCCCGGATCTCACCGTCCTCGACTAGTAAGTGAGAAGGTGATGTTAGTTAACAAGACCTGTCTAATGGTGAAAGGGTTTAGACTTACTTATCCCCTTTTCGGAATCATTCGCCCAATGGTGAAGAATCGGCTTTAAATACTGTAGCTGCTTCGTCTGAGTCGCTGATTGCGTCTTCATGTGTATAGAACCGCCGGAAGCGTATCCATCTAGGGAACGCCTTATTTCGTCAGGAGTAGGGAAGATGACTTTGAACTCTGGTTTTGATGTTTTCGCTGTTGCTGGTGGCGATAATGAGTCGAAAAGGGTGCGTTTTAGCCAGGCGTCTGTTGCGCCTAATGTTGCAATGGATGATATTTGAACCACCACATCCGACTTCCCTGACTGTACGGGGATGGACCTTAGAGTATGCTTGACAGCCGACCACCCCCAACGAGTCTTGCTCGGATCGTCCTCATTTACATCGTGCCTCCCTGGTACGCTAGCGATTAAGGCGCCTCGTACGGCAGAAAAGTCGTATTTCTCCAGTTCGTCAACCATAGACTCGCAGATCTTCCGTTTAGTATTGTAAGCTCGTAAGTAATTTAATAAATCGAGTTTGAACTTTGCTCCGCTACCGATTTTCATATCTATTTCCGACTGCTTGGGGAATTCTTTTAGGAGAGGTAGTCGCGGCGTCTGCCACACACCGTTTGTCAAATTTGTCCAGTCCTTGGCGATCATGTTGGCTGTATGTATGATGACCTGGGCGGTATCATCGTGTCGAAACAGCACGAGCATTTTTGAGTGGTGAGTGCCGAACATCTCCGGCATGTATGCCGCGTGAAGCGTGACATTACTATACTTAGATGATTGTTTCTGTCTCTATACTACATGTTAGTATGGATACCGGATCTGAGCACAGAATAGATGGGAATAGAAGACAATTGTGAACAGTCCCGGTCGAATAGCGAAGATATGGCGATGTAAATGCACCCCTGAGGTCCGAGCAAGCCTCACTCAGGGACTAGAAAACGTTGACAAGGGTGCTAACTAACAGGACTTGGCATATCATACTCAAAATCTGGGTATCCCTTTGGGATTCTACAAACACCATATTTACGATGCAAGCTGGTGATACTAATAAAAAGGATGGAGGTTTGCTTTAGATAGGTCGATAGCGAGCTGTAGCTTCGTCCCAGGGTATAATAGCTCGCAACAGTATAGAAGCAACGAGGATTCACTCATTCATACACATGACTTTACATCTTTCTAGAGTAGGCTTGATATAGACTTTCGACATAGGATATTAAGCAGAAGGGAATAGGAAAGTGAAAACACATTACCTCCATTGCTAGCCTGCTAGGTTCTTCTTTCTTCCAGAAACCATGGACGATATGGACCTTGACGAGAGATCTTGTATCCTCATCAAAGTGGCTCATGAGGAAGTCTACATCGTGTAGATAGTTGAATTCCCAGCATTCGGCAATGAGTGGGTCTCCGAGTAGATCATGGAGTGATACGGCGCCGATGTTTGATTCTTCCGGCAAGTCCCTGATGGTAGTGAGTTGGATCGGAGATGGTATGAGTTCGCGCTCGCGTGCTACCTTTTTCCTCGGCGGACTGATTGGATGGGAAAGTGACACCGGGATATTATCAGGTTGTTTTGTAACATCGTTGTCATCCGTGTCACTCGTACGCCGCCTCTTTGCCGGAGGTTCTGCCATTTTTGAGATATACAGGCCCCAAGATCTTAGCTTTTTACAATGCTATGCATAAGGCTGGTGTGTCGGTCGAGTTCCAATCACGGGGGACTCCCATGGATCCCTTAATGCTGACGCGGAGAGAGTTGACTGCTTACCTACACATGTAAGTACTCTCTCATAGGTATCAATTGATCTGAAGCTTCAAGACGGGTGTGGCGGTGGTATAGCTTGGCATCCGACTGATCGTCGCAAACATCTGCTACTTTTGGTTTTGTGCATAACACGAGGAAGAGGCCACAATTTAGATGTTAACTTTATTCGGCATTCCTTGAGCTCGTTGTAACCTGGTGAATATTTTCATGAATTATTGAGGTACGAGGTGAATTGTCTTTAACGTTGTGATATGTTTCTGAGCTTCAAGTTGCTCTTATTGTGACTATTCTATATTGTAAGCCACACCTCATCCCGTCGTGGCTAAGCACTTAGGCAACTTCAGTGCCTCAATGTTGGAAGGGTTTAGTGTCCTTTCAGGGGTCTTGTGGAGAACCACTGATAAGGTCCAAATACCAGATACATGCACTGTGCAGTACAGCTGAGTGGAGTCCTGAAAGTAACTTGTGTCAGCCCCTGATCACGAATCGGGTTATTTAATTGGATAACATACAAGAAAAAGCGGGCCACCTGCGGCAGCCACAAGAGCCCGAGTTTACGAGAGCACTGCCATGACGTAAAAAATAAAAAAATAAAAAACCACATATTAAAAAGTTAAAAAATATAATAATTTAAAAATATATTAAATAAATAAAATTTATTTATATTATATAAATAATTAAAATATATAATTATAATATAATAATATAATAAATATTATATAATAATTAAATTTTTTATATTAAAATTTTAATATAATAATTAAATTTTTTATGTTAAAATTTTAATATAATAATTAAATTTTTTATTTTAAAATTTTAATATAATAATTATAATAAAATTTATTTATTTTTTATATTTTATAATTTATATATTTAAAATATTAATATTAAAATACATATTATATAAAAAATTAATTAATATTATTATATTTATATTATAAATTTAATTTTATAATTAAATATATATATTAATATATATTAATATATATAATTTTAATATTTATTAAAAAAATTAAATTTATAATATTATTTAATAAAATAAAAAATAAATAAATATTTAATATTAATATTTTAATAAATTATTAAAATAATAAAATTATATTTTAATTTAAATACTTTTAAATATTTTATATTTTAAAATTAAAATTATTATATTAAATAATAAATAATTTTATTAATTTTTAAAAATAATTAAATTTTTTATATAAATAATATATTATATTAATATTAATTATTATTTTAAATGATTTTATAAAAATATAATTATATAATTTTTACGCGGACCATTAATTTATATATTAAATATTAACATTAAATTAATTTATTTAAATTTTATTTTATATAATTATAAATATTTTTTATTAAATTAATTAATTATTTAAATATATATAATCGTAATATTATATTTTATTATTAAAATATATAATTATATTTAATAATGTTTTTTAATTATTATTATATAAAATAATTTAAAATAATTAATATTAAATAAATAAAAATTATAATATATACATTTATATTATATATATATTTAATTATAATTTAAAAAATTTTTATTAATAATTTTAATTATATTTTATATATAAATTAAACATTTATATTTATAATAAACATGTAATTATAATTATATATATTTATTTTTAAATTTATAATAAATTTAAAAAAAATTAAACGGTTAATAGTTTTATTAAACGTATATTTTATTAAATTATTTAAAACATTAAATTTCGATTTTAATTTAAATAATTTTAATTATAAATATTATTTTAATTAATAATTTATATTATTTAAAACGGCTTAATTTTAACATTTTAATAATATAAGTTTTAAAACTTATATTTTAAAATTAAAATAAATATTATTACTTAAATAATTAAAATTTTAATTAATTAATATTAATATAATACATCGTTTATATAAAAAATTTAATCATTTTTAAAAATTAATAAAATTATATTTTATATAAAATCACTTTTTTAAATTAAAAATATATTATTTAAAACATATATTAATATAATTATTAAATTAAATTAATTTTAATAATTTATATTATTTATTTTAAAATAATTTAAGTTTAATAATTATTTAAATTAAAATTAAAATATAATTATTAATTAATTTAATAAAGGACAACACTAAATCCGCAGTGTGCCGAAGCTAAATCCGCAGTATATCCTAAATAGGCAGGTGGTGGCGGAAATCCGGCGCTAGTACCTCACCAAACGGCCAAGATAGCTAAATCGCCTTTTAACCTGAATAACTTCCCAGCTTCTATGTTCTAGGATTAATAATTTACATAGCTAGAATCAGCTCAATTCAGCGATCATATTGATATATATCTCGAAGCCTGCATCCTAGATCCGACGTGGCTACCCAAGGAGGTAGATAAATATGCTGATTTTCAAAAACGACTAAGTCCCCCATATGGGCGTTGAGCCTCAGCCAGCGAACACCAGCGCCAGCCAGCGCCAGCCAGCGCCAGCGATAGCCACGTCAATACTAGGATGCAGCACTTGAAACATGTATGGCTGAAATCAGCAGATTGAGCGCTTTCAATTGATATAAATTATCAATTGAGACGACTCCTAGAATTGAAGTTATTCGAGTTGAAGTGGAAATGCAGCGTTTTAGGTGGTTTGGTGAGGTAGGCGCCCGGCAAAACCGCTGACCGCCTACTTTTTTAGGATCGTACTGCGGATTTAGCTTCGGCACACTGCGGATTTAATGTTGTCCTTAATAAAATGTTAACGTTAAATATTTATTTATTATTTATTATTTTAAAAAATATTATAAATTTAAAAATAAATATATTATAAATTTAAAAATAAATATATTATAAATTTAAAATTAATTATAATTTATATAATTTATTAAAAAATTATATATTAATTTTATATTAATTTAACATATAATTTTAAAATAAAAAATAATTAAAAATATTAAATTTACGATGTATTAAAATTAAATTTACGATATATTTTCGATTAAAAAAATAATAAATAAAAATTTAATATTAATATTTTATTAATTAATTAAAATAATAAAATTATATTTAAATTAAAATAAATTTTAAATCATATATTTTTTATTTAAAATAATTACTTAAAAGTTATATTAAAATTTTAATTAAATTTAATTAATTTAATTTTAAAATATAACTTTAAAACATATATTATTAAAATTATATAATTACATTAATTTTAATAATATAAATTATTAATTAAAATTATTTTTTAAAATTAAAATCGAAATTTAATGGTTTAAATAATTTAATAAAAAAACGTTTAATAAAATTTATTAATTTATTTATATTTAATTAATTAATTAAATAACATTAATTAACATAAAATAAACATGATTATTTATAATTAATTTAATTTTTATTTTTATAATTTATATATTTATTAAAAATAAATAAATTAAATATATAAATATAATAATATTATTATTTTAATTATATAATTTATTTTAACTTTTTATATATTTAATAAAATTATTTACCATTTATTATTTTTAAAAATACTATAAATTTAATATCGATATATTATAAATTTAATATTATTTATATAAAAAACGTTTATATATTATTATTTTAATTATTTTAATATATTTTTTAATTACATTAATTATAATTTTTTTAAAAAAATTAAATAAATATTTAATATAATTATTTATTATTTTAAAATAAATATTATAAATAAAATAATTAAATAAGAAATAAAATATTTAAAATATTATTTATATTATATAAATTATATAAATTATATAAAATAAATTTAAATTATTATAATTATTATAATAAAAAAACGTAAAAATATATTATAATAATATTATTTTAAAAATTATAATTATTTATTTTTAAAAATATTTTTTATTTTATTTTAAATGGTTTTACATTAATAAATTATACGGTTATTAATTATAATTTATAATTTTTTTTATTAATTTAAATTTATATATATATAAAATTAATTATTAAAATCATATAATTATTAATTTAAAATTATTTTAATGAAAAAATTATATATAAAAATAAAATTAATTTAATATTAAAATATTAAGTTAAATTATATAATTATTAAATATTTTAAAAATTTTAAAATAAGTTTTAAAATTAAATAATTTATTAAATATTTTTATTATTTATTTAAAATTAAAATATAAAACGATTTAATTAAATATTAAATTAAAATAATTTTTTTTAAAAATAAGTTTTTTAAATTATTTATAATTAAAATTATTATTAAAATCATTAATATTTTAATTATTATTATTTAAAATATTAAAAAAATTAATTAATTAATAATTTTTTAATAATTTTAATTTTATATGTTAAATAAAAAAATATAATTATAAATAAAAATTATAATATATATATTTATATTATTTATATAATGTATTATAATTTATAAAAAAGTTTTTTTTAAAATTTTAAAAAAAATATTCATTTATAATTTTAATTTTATTTTATATGTAAGAAATATAATTATATGATTTTTATGCGGACCGTTAATCCGTGCATTAAACATTAACATTTAATTAATTTATTTAAATTCCACCTTATATAATCTTAAATTTTTTTTTATTTAATTAATTAATTATTTAAACACACACAACCGTAGTATTATATTTTTTACTTAATATTAATAAATTTTATTTATTTAATATTATATATAAATTAAATATTTATATTTATAATAAACACGTGATTATAATTATATTATTATATGTTTTTATTTTAATAATTTAATATATTATAATTAAATATAATCGTAAATAATTCTTTTTAATTTTTATTAATTAATTAATAATTAAATTATATTTAAATTATATTTAAATATAAAATAAATTTAAAAAAATTAATAATTTAAATTAATAATTAACTTAAAACTTATTTTAATATTTTATTTAATAATATTAAATAAATATAAATTTATAATTATAAATAAAAGTTATAATATATATACTTATATTATTCGTAGTTAATTATAATTTATAAAAAAAATTTTAAAATTTTAAAAAAAATATTTACATTTATAATTTTAATTATATTTTACGTACGAGTTAAGCATTTATATTTATAATAAACACGTGATTATAATTATAATATATAATAAATAAATTAATTAATTTTTTATAATATTATTTAATAATTATTTAATTAAATTTAATTATAATAAAATAATAATAATATAATAAATAATTTTTAACCGAAATAATTTTAAATTATATATTATAAAAATTATAAAACATTTAATTAATTAAAAAATTAATAAAAAAATACTTTTATAATTATATAATTTAAAATTATTTTAAATAATTTTTATTATTTTTTTAAAAAAATTTATTTTATTTTATTTATTTTATTTTTTTAAAAATTATAATTATATAAAATATAAAATATTAAAAATAATAATATTTATTATATATTTATATAATTTATAATAAATAAATTATTAATATTTATATATTTAAAATAAAATAATTATATAAAATTTAATTTAAAATAATTATAATTTTATTACGTTATATATTATTATAATATAATTAAAATTATATATATACTTAAATAATTTTTTTTAATTTAATTTTAAATTTAAATAATTTCTAATAAAAATATATATAAAAAAATAAATTATTTTAATATTTAATTTATTATAATTATTTAAAAGTAATTTTAAATTTATAGTATGTTTTACCTTAAATCTGTAGTAAATCCGAAAAAAGCAGGCGGTCAGCGGTTTTGCCGGGCGCCTACCTCACCAAACCACTTAGAACGCTGGATTTCATCTTCAACTCGAATAACTTCAGTTCCAGGAGCTGTCTCAATTAATAACCTACATTACGAGAACCAGCTCAATCAGGCGATTCTAATGATATATGTTTCAGGTCTTGCATCCCAGAATTGAAGTGGCTATATTAGAAAGTAGGCGATGCTACTATGCTACTACTTTGGCTACGACCTCCGTTACCATTATTATTGCTGTTATTAGAATCGAACTGCTAATATCCAGTATGAATATTCTAATAACAAGAGTCACTGGTTTAATCAGGCTAGTATATGCATCAAAACAGGTAGGACCCATACTTCGATTGGCTGAGAGAAAAAGTTGCCTGTTGGAGCTGAATTTCGCGGGGCCTGGGGCTACAAAAAAAACGGCCCCACAATAACCCTCGTAAACTCGGGCATAACCAGAAATAGGACCCCATACAGTTTACCTTACAGGTCCTATGCACCTGCAGCAATGTTACTAACAGCGATATAGTGGTAAGTGCACTGTCCTTCTTGGCCTGGAAACTGGAAAAAGTAGTGCGATAGACTCGTTTCAACAGTCGGTGCTATTTTTCGCATCCTTCCTAAAAACCTACCTACGTATTTTATCATCTTAACTCTTAAACCATAGAAGTGATACCGACGACCATTAGCGAACTCGAGCCTCTTGAATCCTTTTTGCTCTGGGTTGGCTTTTAATTTTCGCAGACGTGATTCTCTGCTTCTTTTTCCTAATTCTCTTCTTTTTTCTTCTTTTTCATTTTTCCCATTGAACATAATCCGATGCGCTCCGCCTGGTGACGCGACACTCCCTTGCCCCTTTATCCAAAACAGATTGTAAAGGGCTTTTGCCTACGACCCAATTCCTCAACGCCCTATACCGAGTCGCGCGCTTGGTCCCATTAATCGACGCCCGATTGACGGCACGCTCTTCCTCCGTCGATCCGTACATTGCTATCATTGGTGATATAGTCAATTGTTAATACGTTCATTATTCGCGACGCTAGATCGCAGCCTGTCAGCCATGAGGCTCGCCTCTATCGCGCTGTTCCTCAGCGCCGCTGTCCTCGGGGCAGCGCAAGCAATTGGATCAGAATCGAAAGATAACCCTGACAAGGAAAACACATACTTTAATGGCAAAAAGGTCCCTCCGTTACTCGAGTTAACCCCTAATAACTTTGACGAGGAGGTCAAGTTATCAAAATTGCTTGTCGTGAAATATTATAGGTGAGACCCTTGTCTCTTCAGCTAAATCCCATATGTTCGCATTAGTTATTCTCGACGCCTCGGGATTTTGTCCATCCCGAGATCGTTATAGACCATCTCGTTTCGTGTCTCGACAGCCCGCTTACAACTACAATAGTCCCATGTGTCCTCACTGTTTAGACTTTGCTCCGACATACCAGACCCTGTACGAATACTACTACACTTCCAAAGTCCCAGGCAGCTCGGAATCAGCCTCTGCTACCTTCGAGAAGTACTATGATATCAGATTCGCCCAACTTAACTGCATTGCTTATGGCGACCTATGCTCGAAGCATGATATCAAGACGTACCCTGAAACCAGAGTCTACAAAGAGGGCGAGAAGGTCGCTGCTGTTGGAGGTGCGAAGAGCATGCCTATTATTTCAGAGATGATCGAGGGCGTGCTGGAGAAAGAGAAGCCTGGTAGTCGCCCTGCAAAGGTCGTGCTTCCCGAGCCTGGTGCAACTACCTTGCCGGCCGCCTCCGAGAAGGAAGAGGTCGCGGGTAAAGGCGATAAGGCTGAGAAAGCTGACAAAACCGATAAAACCGAGAAGTCTTCGAAGGAGGAGGGTGGTGATGCCACCCCGGCTACTAAGACTACGGGACAGAAGCTGGAAGACTCTAAACACTCCAAACCCAAGAAGACGCCCAATGAGCAAGGCGTATCTGTCGCCCTCACAGCGGAAAGCTTCCAGACCCTAGTTACGATGACTCAAGAGCCATGGTTCATCAAGTTCTATGCTCCTTGGTGCCATCATTGTCAAGCTATGGCTTCTAACTGGCAGCAGCTAGCGAAAGAGATGAAGGGGAAGCTCAATATCGGCGAAGTTAACTGTGACGCGGAATCGAGGCTTTGCAAGGATGTCCATCTTCGAGGTTACCCGACGGTTCTTTTCTTCCGCGGTGGCGAGCGTGTCGAATACAATGGCTTACGTGGGCTCGGCGATTTCATTCAGTACGCTGAGAAAGCTCTAGATATCTGCAGTGGTGTCCAGGATGTCGATGCTGCTTCCTTTAAAGCGCTTGAAGAGAAGGAGGATGTCATTTTCGTCTACTTCTACGACCATGCTACCTCGGGCGAAGATTTTATGGCCCTGGAGAGATTACCTCTTAGTCTCATTGGTCATGCTAAGCTGGTCAAAACGAAAGACCCCGAACTCTACGACCGATTCAAGATCACGACATGGCCCAGACTTCTAGTTTCGCGAGAAGGGAGACCTACGTACTATACGCCCCTGACCCCTAGAGAAATGCGAGATACGCATCTGGTCCTTAGCTGGATGAAATCCGTATGGCTACCAATCGTCCCGGAGCTTACTGCCTCAAATGCTCGTGAAATTATGGACGGCAAGATCGTTGTTCTGGGAATCCTTAATCGGGAAGACCAAGAGACATTCTTGAGCGCTAAGCGGGAGATGAAGCGTGCCGCCAATGAGTGGATGGACAAGCAAATCCAACTATTCCAGCTTGAACGTCAAAATCTCCGAGATGCCAAACAGCTTCGTCTTGAAGAAGCCGAGGATCGCAATGACCAGCGAGCATTGCGAGCCGCCAAAAGCATACGTATCAACATGGACATGTCTGACCGTAAAGAGGTTACATTTGCTTGGGTTGATGGCGTCTTCTGGCAAAGGTGGATTCGTACTACCTATGGTATTGATATCAAGGATGGTGAACGGGTTATAATAAATGATGAGGATGTAAGTTCGAAGCAGGTCTCTCAGTTGGTTGCATACTCTAACTTGACACTAGAACCGACGATACTGGGATATGACCATCACCGGTAGCCCCATTGTCCCCTCTCGAGTTTCGATCCTAGAGACCATCTCGAAGGTCACTGCCTCCCCGCCCCTAATCAAGCCTAAGCTCACGATCTCGAGTTTCGAGAAAATCTTCTTCGATATCCGGGTCACCTTCTCCGAACATCCGTACCTCTCTTTCGGTTGCATAGCAGGGATCGCCATGGGTTGTGCGTCATGGTTCCGAGGAAGACTACGGAGGAATCGTGGCCACTTCCGGCTGGAGGATAACCTCCCTATCAAGGAGATAAAGGAGGGCCTCCTCGGCAACACTGCTAACGGAAAGAAGGATTGAGCAACCATTCTTTTTCGGGCGGAGAATCAAAGACTTGGAGCATCGGCATTGGGAAGTCATGGGTTACTGGAGTTGATATTCATCCAGCGGGAGTTCTGTATACTACCCCCTTGTGTCCTTGCGCTTGCACATTGTCACCGATACAATTACCCCCTGTCGTTTTTACAATTCGGTGTCTTGGTTACGGACACGTTTATATCAGTACAGAAAGCTACGGCGCGACACGAAATCCGGGGCCACGGGAATGAAATACGGGGAGAGGAGCGGGCAAAGAAAAAGAGAATGGTTATACCAAACCAATGTCTCTTGTGTTTGATCACGGGCGTAGAGACGAATGCATCATTATAATAATATCCCTTTACTACTTTGATACTCATGTATTTGGCACGCCTTGTTCCTCTCGCCCTAGATGTCATGTACAATTATCCCCTAATCGATCTCAAGGTAGAGTGCGAAAGTATCAGACAATTTTGGATATGATATTGCCAGCATGTATATGTTAAAGAATTTGATATTATGACTCGGCTGGAATCCGTAGGCTATCTCAGTAGATTCAGACTTACGGCCGGGGCAGCTGGCTTACTGTTGAGCATATTGCCTTACGTGTAGATCTCATCCGTAAACGCGTTCAAGCTGAGTCCCGACTTGGCGAGATCCTCAACCTCGATCAAGAAATCCAGCGGCATCTCAACCAGCGTGCCACGAACGCGGCTCAGCCACTCCTTGACCTCCGCAACGCCACCAGGGAACTCTTTGCGTACCACGTGTCCGTACTCAACCTTCCCCTGGCGTCTCCCTTCCTCCGCATCCTTCTCGTCGCCGCCGGGAACCACGAAGTGCCGGCTGAAGAACTCGTCGTACTGCTCCCACGAGCGCACGTGGTCGTTGGGCACGGGGTGGAACACCTTGCTGAACACCTCCGTGTTCGTGCGCGCCGTCTCCGTCCACAGCCGCCAGAACTCCTCGCTCATCGGGTCCTCGACCAGCCGGTCCGACCGCGATCCCCAATCGTACTGCTGCTCGTGCCGGTCTACGGGCGTCCAGTTCTGGTCCGGGCGGTCCCAGCGCTGGTCGGGGAGTAGGCCCAGGTGCTTGCGGTACAGCTGGCGGCGCAGCGAGGACGCAAAGCGCGATGCCGTGAAGGGCTGTCCGTTCATGTAGCTCTCGACGGGCGAAGGGTCCTCGATCACGACCGCGATTTCGGAATCGTGCGTTCCGAGCTGGCTGCGGTCGTTCAGGTTCGCGCTCCCGCAGATTACGAGCCGGTCGTCCGCGATCAGCACTTTGCTGTGGATGTACAGCTCCTCCGACACGAAGGCGTCGAGTTCGGCTTCCTCGCTCCCGTGCCACGGCACGTTGCGGATGTCCGCCCCGCCTTCCATGTAGCAGCTCGACACCGTGTCCCATGTATTGTCGTCCACGTTCGCAGCCGCGGATTGGTAGCGCTCGTAATTACGGCCGTCGTTGTTATCGCCACCGTATTCACCGCGGTCCTCGCCCCGGCCGTAGGGGTACCCGCCGACCCTTTCATCATGCTCGTACCGGGCTTGCTCATACGACACGCCGCTCTCCTGTTCCGCCTGTCGCAGAGTCGAGGAGATGTTGATGCGGTCGTAATTGCGCAGGTTATAAAACCCGATGTACCGCCGCCAGTCATCCACTCCCTGCTGCTGCAGCGTCTCGATGATGGAGTGTCCGCCCCGGTTGATGCTGTTGTACTGGAACTCCATGATGGCGCGGGTGCCGAGGGCGCCGTCCGCGTGCAGGTCCCCTGCGAAGGCGGGCACGGCCGGCATCAGCACGATGACACGGAAGGCTTCGTTGTTGTTGTGCGCGCGCACGATCCGCGATACGATGGCGGCGCCGATTTTGTTCTCGACGGGGCGTTGCTCGTCGGATGTGGCTGTGATGAAGAACTAGAACCTATTAGCTTATTGCAATTAGGTGTCGGGCGAAGTCCTTACCTGGTTCTCGATGTAGACGAAGTGCTGTGCGTTTTCGATGGCATTGATGTATGCGTTGGCGATGGAGCGTTCTGTGGGGTGACCGCCTGACCATTCGCAGCAGCTTGGGGGTGATTAGCACGTCCACTCTGTTTAACACGAATCACGGGAATGGGTATAGACATACCTCCTGCAGAGCTGGACTTTAACGTTACCAGCACTTCCGTAGTTGTCATGACCACGGTTCCGATGCTCTTCGCCATCACCTCCGCCACCCATAAAGTGTCTCATACCCCGGTTGATACGGCCCTCGAAGTCGCCTAGAAGGTTATGATGTCCTTCCTCGTGGGATCGTTCGGTGGAGCCCCCGGAGTTGAGTCTCTCATACTTCCCGGTGTCTTTCTTAGTGTACTTCTCGTCGAAGATGAAGTTCCTGTAATTACATTAGATGTGCTTCTTAGGAGCTATGTCATTGAAGCATACCATCGATCAGCAAAGTGGTCAAGCAGGCTGCCTACAATAGGGCCGTTGAGGGAGATGGCAATATCGGACCAGCCCATCCTCGAGCTCTTCGTGCGATCAACTGCGCTTTGTTAGAATTTGTTGGACTAAGGGTCACCTCTCTCACTTACGTTGATTGTGATCCCAGTTATCAACACCCTCGAAGTCATAGACTCGAGCATTGTTGAAATCCTGACCAGGGAAAACAATAGCGTCCAGGTTGCCAGGATGAGCATCGGCGATGGGGTGACCTAATACCTGTTAGGAAACCAATACTTCACCAAGTATGCTATACTCCCTGACTTACTGTTCGTGTCGTATCGACCAAAGCCTGTGTTTTGTTAGTAATCGCCAAGATCCCAAGGGTAAGGATATAACATACACATATCAAGGCCACCCATGAAAGCGATACGACGATCCACGACGCATAGCTTCTCGTGATGAGCCCAATATAAGACAGTGTCGCCGAAGGATCCATAAAGTTCCTTCAATGCGTCACCGGAGACCTTAGATAGACTGAAATCGTTAAGTCTCAAGTTGTCTAGGGAGAGACCGGCAAACGCAGTCTCGAGCTTCGATCTGTCCGTGGGTAGATGATCAGGATGTCTAAACACTTTGATATTCGGGTGCAAGGCCTCGAGAGCATGCTTGGTATGCTAGTATGGAATTAGTGAGATTTCCGTGCTCACTACCGGTGAGCTGCTTACCGCAGAATCCACTACAGAAGGCCCGACAAGTTAGCTAAATCCATAAATTTGTCGGTACAATGAGGAGATACATACGAGTCAAGGCTTGGGTAACCTCCTTGTACACGATAATACGCACTTCCACGCCTCTCTCGGCGGCTGCTCGCAGCATGTTGTCGAGACGGTATTGTTCATTGCGCGAGGGTGGGCGGCGAAGGTATAGCTCCGGGCTCAACCACCAATCTAGAATATAAACGCTCTCCCTGGCCTCTGCATTTATAATCAGCAAAGCCGACCAACGGCATATAGAGTTCTCATCTCCTACCTTCAAGGGCCATGGACACGGCATGGAAGTATGACGCTCCGTCGACATACCACTTAACAGCACCAGAGGTCTCAGGCGCGAAAGATTGGAAGCGATACTTGTTAGTGATCGCTTGCTGCTCAACGCCTTCGCCGCCGTTATTTTCTTCTTCGTGGCGCTCATGCTCTCCTTTTAGAGCCTCTTTCACATCCCTGAGGGCATCTTCCGCCTTACGGAAGAGATGATCCATCTTGGATACGATGAGGTGGGGGGATGGATATGGGGGCCAGGCGCAGGACAGGCGAGGTTTCTAGATCTCCAGATCTCTGATCTTTAAAGAACGAAATGCAATAAATTATATTGTAGAGAGGAAGGAAGAAGGGATAATAAATATTTTGATAGTTTTATCCCAATTTATCTAAAATGTAGCTTCCCAATACGAAGTTTACGGCGAATCATGGTTATATTATGGAGGGGTGAGCAAGTCCTTGGTGGGACCAGAAGCGCTTTCAAGCTGAAGTCTTGGCTTGCATCAGCCCGCTAACTGGGAACATGGAACAAATCAAGATCAGCCTAACACATCAGGGACCTGTCAATCCATTTTCAGTGCGATCTATTAGTGGTCACACTTGGTAACAGTTTTGCTCGTGAATCATGCCTATATGCATTAAAAAGCTCTAAAACAGGAGGGTTTGGGATTCATAAATGGGGTCTTTATGCTGCACGCGACTGTCACACGAGCTTCTTGTGAGGTAACATCGGGATACCGAAGTACCCGGTTGGCCGTCTACTGTGCATGTACATGTGTGTTCCCACCAGCCTGGTGTATGTAGGTACACGTAATACACATCACTTAAGCGTAGGTGCTGTCGAAGTAGAGACTCCATAAGCCATATATCTATCATTACTGAAGAAAAGCCTACAAGTGACTCATATACTCTCTCGTTGATCAACACGTGAGAAATGTACTGCATTATCTAGGGCAATCCATCTCACTTTCTTGATGTGGTCGAAGAATGGCTGCATTGCCACATCCTGGGCCTCATCTTATACCGCATTTGTTAGCAGCGTCGGGACTTCGATATTGTGCAACTTGGGAATCACAGTCCAATCGCGCAGCGAGCCTGTGATGGAGATTTCACTTGGGCCGTCCCTACACACTACGTACATATGTAGGTTTAGTTAGTACGCCATATGAGGGATCAGAATTGTCGTTTACATTGTCTTGTAGGTGGTTGCATCCGGTTTGGACTTCTGGTGCTGGCCACAGGCCCACAGCCTTATGACTGAGATGTTGTTTGTATGGGACCTCGACCGTAGCTTCATATTCCGGGCTAGTAAAGTTCGCTGTCTACTCCGCCTGGTCCAGTACAGCTTGTACATCGTTCGGGAACTGTTTCCTTAATGTGGCAATACCAGCCCGCCGGACATTAATGCTTCGCAAACTCGAATATCGTTACATTGAGCAGCCTTACCTACAGAAATAGGCAAGCAGGCTGAGATGGATGTTAAGAAAGCATAACTACCTCCGTAATTACCCCGCTTCTATGGCCGTAGACTCGAATGTCGTGAAGTTAAGCTTGAATATCGCTCCTCATATCAACTAGATATACGCGTATATATTGCCAGAGTCGGGCTTATACCGAAGCTATTCTTAGCGCAATGAGCCATCCTCACATTGAAGTCGGCGGCCTAGCTGCTCTGCCAGGACCTCGGCTCAAGAAATCAACACAGTGGAGCGATGTATATCATAAGGATGGGCTGACTGCTCTCCTCCTACTCTATTTGGTTCCGGGGGCATCTTTGATGTTAGAGCGAATAGCGAAAGTGTTATCGCGCGAGAATGCGGACACACACCTGCCTGAATTCCGACAATCTATTGGTTCAGACTTAAATATGGTAGCTGTAGCTGTGAGGATTGATTCCAGACTCTATATTCGGTTTGTGATCGACGTCTAATGCTGTGAATATGTAGGGCGCCATCATTACGCAGGTTGCCATCACGGGCCTGTCTCTTGAAACAATGGACCAAGTCAACTGGATGGCCACTGGTTTTCTCGTCATTAGTCTCATATTCGGCGCCATGTCTGTCTACAACTGTTTCACTGTCCAACAGGAGCTTAATAGCCTACCAGAGTCGGTCGCTCTCTTGAATTGGCTCTCCCGTACACAGGGACCCCCTCAAGCACAGAGCACATCGCATGACCCTACCTCCTCACAGGAGCCGATCCAAACTGAGTCTTTCGGTATGGAGTTACGGATGCAAGCGGCTCCGCAAGTCGAGGGTAGTATGACCGACCGGCTAGCGGAGCGAGAAGCTTCGGCGCTTGCAGCTGTCATGCTTGCAACACCATCTGGATTACTTGGCCTAACAGTTCTTACTTTCATCTAGGGGCTAGGTATATACTTCGGCTGCGTATATACTGATAATTTGGCTCCAGGCTTTGGACAGAGTGGGTCGCGTGGGGTGTTGATCTTCTACATTTTGGCTGCATGGGTGAGTATATTTTCGGTAATTCTGCCTAGGAATACGAGGGCGTCAATGTTTTGGCAAAGGCTGGGAGCTTAAGCTACGTTGAGTTAGGTATTACAATATGGGGTTTTACTAGACAAGCGCGTTGGGGATAATAATTTATAGGGCCGTAGAATACCTTTGCCCAATGAAGATCTTCATGTATTGTGTGATGAGACATATGGGATGCCGTCTTCTAATTATAATGGATCATAAGAGGGAAAACACTCGTAGATATTTGATATTAGACGCCCATGGGTTTGGGTTGGATTACATACTATGTAAGTATAGGCGATACCACCGCTTTTACTCACCGCCCTGTAAAAACCGGCAGAATCAATGACCCACTAAATTTTTATCTCGTCCCACTATCGCATGCGCAAATCGCAAATCTTCAATTGAAGGGAACTTGGAAGCTTCTGCTCAGTCAATCGAGTTGACGACGTGTTTTCGAAGCCCTGTCCGAACATCATGCCGAAGAAACAATCGAAGAGTCAAGATGCTCCATCTGCGGCGGCAGCGGGCGATTCTCGATTTGCCAATTTCGAATCCGACCCTCGTTTCCGCCTGCCTTCGAAGCATCGTAACAAGACAACCATAGACAAACGTTTCTCGCGTATGCTAAAAGATGATGATTTCATTGCGAGTGCCAAGGTAGACAAATACGGCCGAAAGTTGAAGTCGGACAACAAAAAGAAGGCCTTGCAAAGCATATACCAAGCAGAGGATGAGGACGAAGACGAAGACGTTGAAGTGGAAGAGGATCGTGTGGTTGAGCGGGAGCTAAAGAAGGCGAACGCCAATTACGACCCGGCTCGTGGCGGTGGCTTCTCCTCTTCTGAAGATGACTCAGGTTCTGATGCTGAGGATGACCAAGAAGAGGACGATGAGGATGGGGGAGCCGAAGTGGATCCATCTGCAAGTATGCAAAGGCTACGCGATGCGCAAGCAGATGTCGAAACGGGAGATGTCACGAGGCGGATAGCCATCGTCAACCTTGACTGGGATCATATCAAGTCCGCGGACTTACTAGCGCTTTTCTCTAGCTTTGTACCCAAGGGAGGCAGAATCGAACGAATATCCATCTATCCTAGCGAATTTGGTAAGGAGCGGATGCAGCGGGAAGAGCTCGAAGGCCCCCCAAGGGAGATCTTCAAGAAGGGATCCGGATCCGGAGACGAAGATTCCGACCTAGAATCCGATCAGGACAGCGAAGAAGATGATGACGAAAAGATAAAGAATGAGATTCTTCAGGAAGGGGATGACCAGGACTTTGATAGCGATGCCCTTCGAGCATACCAATTAGACCGACTACGGTATTACTATGCCGTTATGGTGTGCTCTGACACTGCCACAGCGGACAAGATTTACCAGGCCACCGATGGCACTGAATACCAGTCGTCATCAAATTTCATGGACTTGCGATTTATACCCGATGATGTTACATTCGACGACGAGCCGAGAGACGAGTGTGATACTCTATCACCAAATTACAAACCAACCGATTTCACGACCGACGCCTTACAGCATTCCAAAGTCAAACTCACGTGGGATATTCATCCTGAAGAAACGACTCGAAAGGAAGATATCCAACGAGCGTTTAGTGGTAGCCGTGCGGAACTTGAAGAAAATGACTTACGTGCTTACCTCGCAAGTGATAGTGAGGATGATGGTGCCCAAGATGAGGAAGAGGAGGAAGAAGAAGCCGAGGTGGCAGATGATCAACCGAAACTAACAAAAAAGGAGTTGAAAGCAAAGAAGCTTCGCGAGGCCCTTGGCTTGTCCTCTGAACCATCATCACGATCCTCGAAATCTGCACCGGTTGGGGACATGCAAGTCACATTCTCTGCTGCGCTAATGGATGATGGCAAAAAGAAGAAGAAAGAGCCAGACGGCGAGGAGACTACCTTGGAAAAGTACATGCGCAAGGAGCGAGAAAGAAAGGCCAAGAGGAAGGAGAAGGCCGTGGCGAAGCGAAATGGAGCTACCGAGGAAGGGGAAGCAGAAGGTGAAGAGGACGCCGAGGCCCAAGATGATCTTGGCTTTAATGATCCTTTCTTCACCACTGATGAACCTGCCAAGAAGTCTAGGAATGCTGAAAAGAAGGAAGACCGTCTGAAGAGGCGAGAAGCGAAAGAAGCTGAAGCTGCCGAGAATGCTGCTCAAAGAGCACAACTGGAACGGCTCATGGCTGACGACTCCAAGGAAGCTGCTGAGCACCTTGATCATTTCGATATGAACGAGATCGCCCGTGCAGAGAAACGGAAATCCAAGAAGCATAAGAAGAAGGGCAAGAAAGAGGTGGAGGATCATGGTGGTCTCCAACAGGGATTCGAAATAGACGTCAAAGATGACCGATTCAAGGCCGTCTTCGAAAGTCATGAATTCGCCATCGACCCTTCAAACCCGAAGTTCAAGGGCACCCAAGGAATGAAGCAGTTGCTCGAGGAAAGGCGCAAGAAGCGGAAAAATGAACCGGACGATTTCGACGGACAGCGGCGGCAGAGCAGCAAAGCGAAGAAGCAAAGGAGGTAGAGTTGAGAATATTTGAATGAGATTTAAACACCAATAATCATCTAGTCCAACCATAATAACCCTTCACTAGAGAGACTATTATTCTCAACCCTTACATAATATACTCTCAATATGACGACGGAATCAAAATCTTGGGGTTTCGCTTCTCAACCATTTCTTGCTATAAACGGAAACTGCGCGATACTCACCCAGACCTTGCGGCGACTTGGCTTCGTACGTAGCGTGATTCCATTTTTACGCAAGTAGTCATATACATGTACATTGTATACATGATCACTGAACTCTTGGGCTTGGCGGCGTAACTAGGGTCCTCGCAAGGAAAGCCGAATTGCGGCTTAGGATATCATCCCGGATCCTGTCTCTTTACGTAGCAGTGCCGTGGGCAAGTGGGTGGCCTAAATCTGCTTATGGCTTACCTCTACTCCTCGCCGTATGGTAAATATGTTGGTGCGTATCAATCTGTGGGTTGTCAGCAGCGCGACTGATCAACTAGGACATTCTTGATGGACTAGAAACGCTCCCCTTCCTTCCATCGAACTCCTAGACATTGGCCAAGCACCATATATGTAAGCAGACAGGGATCTCGGCCCAATTAAAGCTCTTAAGTATAAGGCGAAGTTACCGACGCCATGAAATCGTGTGGTTGGGTTTATATTATACCGGGATGGTGTTTGAGCGGATATATAATCAAGGTAATCGCCACGAAGTAGGAGAGGAAGCCTAGGGGGCAACTAGGTTATCGAATACCGCGTGAAGTAAATCTACTTCAGCTACTATCGGCGGATCGGCAACCATGGCAGGGACCGTCATCTTCACCGGAGCAAATTGCTCGCTGGGAATTCTGGCTATAAATCACCTTCTCCGCGAATACCCGGAGTACACTCTCATTCTGACTATCCAAGATACTTCGGAGACGGATGTCAACACCAACAGGTTACGCGATGTCATATCTTAATACCTACAAGCAAAAGCATCGATACACCAACTGGACCTCGCTTATCTCTCTTCGGTGCATGATTTGGCTCGCAGCGTAGCTGAAGATATCGCAAATGGAAAATACCCCCCTATTCGAGCTATCATCTGCGCAGCGTATCGCTGGAACTTCGTCCGCGATCCGGAATTGACCGTCGATGGACTTGAAGAGACCTTGCAGATCAGTCATGTCTCCCACGTGGCTCTCATCTTACGACTCTTTGGAAGCTTTATGCCGAAGGGTGGTAGGATCTTGCTCTTCTCCAGCGATACGCATATGCCCGGTGGGAGTGTCGGAGAAATTTATCCACCCGCCCTTCCCCTGGACTTAGAGCTTCTGGCGAAGCCTATCGCATATAAGGACAAGTTCGGCCGTGGGTTCCAGAGATACGCGAACGTGAAGCTGGTTATCACATGCTGGATGTACGCACTGAACCGATACCTGCAGAAGGTATATTACAAATTCGTTGATTATACGCATCTCTCTGTCGAAAAGGGGTTATATCTGCTTACACTCGGTGTCTAGGATGAAAAGCTGAAACATATCGCAGCTGTTGCTATGAACCCGGGCAATTTGGCTGATTCTCGGTCGCTTTCGACCAATACGCCTTGGTGGTACCCCTATAGTAAGATAGTACCTCTCCTCCTACTCCATCTTCCCTTCCCCTGAACCCCCCTTTCTATTTTCGTCACGAATCGCGGTTTCGCGCTCCTAATGACTTCTGCTACTTGTAGTGGGCGCTTACCATGTATCAGTGCAAACATTCCTTCTGAAACCCTTCATCTTGCTACACCAGCTTAGGGACCCGACGATTCGCACTGCGGCTCCGGCTGGGGTCGATGTAATAGAACTTGCACTTAACCCCGCTTATATAGGCGAGAGAGGCTATTTCACATTCTTAAGGAAGGATCAGAGTTCCGCTGAAAGTCAAGACGAAGAAAAGCAGCAAGCATTGTGGGCTAAGAGCCTAGAGTGGGCGAGGATCACGAGGGACGATACCGTACTTACAGGAGCTTTCGAGTAGTCGAGAGTCCTTACCGGGAGGCCTCGGTTTTTTGAACTATTCTGTTGCTTCTATTCTGTCTTTTGCTTTGCTCGCTATTCGCTTGCATCTTTCTACGAGCTAGGAGTTCTGGAATATTATGAATATCGTTTATTTCTTCTGGTCTGTTCCTGAAAATATTCTTATATCGTTCTGTGACCCAAGTGAATTTACTCGGAGTCGATTATTCATGATTCGTAGACATTGGCCCCAATCATAGATACTCCCAAGCATCAGGCCCATTGGACGTATACGTCCTCACCCCAGTATTCAAGCAACCCTCTGGTCCTTGACCGACGAACACTTGGTAAGTTCGCTCCCGAGGCTCACCCTCGCTTACTGGGCAAATTAGCCAAAAGCGGTTGTTGTTACCCAATACCACGGGAGCACCAAACGACTCGCTCCGCTCGCGAGAGAAGCCGGTGGCGTTAGCACCCTCGGGCAGCGCTCCGGAGTGCGGGATTGTATATGAGAGTGAGCCATCGGCCGCAACGTAAACTGAAGTCCCCACCGTGTTAATCATCTTTAATCTGAGTACGAGGTAGATCTTAGTGTCGCTTACCCTGCTGGCCTCCGGGCACGCCGACACTGAGGAAAAGAGTGTTGTTGCCTCCGG
This sequence comes from Hypomontagnella monticulosa, assembly GCA_902825475.1. Lineage (NCBI taxonomy): Eukaryota > Fungi > Ascomycota > Sordariomycetes > Xylariales > Hypoxylaceae > Hypomontagnella > Hypomontagnella monticulosa. The sequence continues at coordinate 4,105,545 of CADEBF010000003.1, read as the reverse complement.
TGAATACGGTCTTAGAACCCGGGTAAGCAGAGCAGTCGAGATTTTCAACGTCATCTGGGCAGTACGCGGATGTCTCCTTGTGCACGAAGAACTTCCCGCCGTTGGCGCTGATCGCATCGCCGTTGAAGAAAACACCGTCGGTTGCCGGTTGTCTCCATACTCCAGCAGTCCACTTTAAAAACGTTAGCCATGTTTCTTCAAGGGCCCTTAGGCTTCCCGTAGCGAGAGACAAAAGAGGAATTCTATGCTTTGATATCACATACGGGACCTTCTGGCACGGACCCGGCCATTGGAGTAATAGCCGCCGCAGCGGCGACGGCCGGATAGGTAAGGAGAGCTGTGATGCCTCGCATGGTTGTTAATAGACCGAGGGAGTCAATTATGTGTTGGTATATTGCGGTGGGAAGAAAGATGAATATAGCAACGGCGAGGAAGGGCCCCTATATTATATAAGGGTTGATTTCAACACGACTTCTATCGTAGTAACGGATCGCATGGCGCAGAGTTATCACACGTTACCTAAGGACTAATTATAACATGGTATGCATCGTAAATTTTCAGTTCTGTTTTCGTAATGGGCGTCGTAATGCTACGATGCGACGTCACAACTAGATGTTATCCGGGTGCCACTGGTAAAGATCTAGAACTGAGCTGAACCGGCTAATATCGCCATGCACCCAGGAGCCACGTTGCCTATATTAATACGAGATAATTTCCACTTCTAGTGCCCATATAATATTTTCCTTGTTAATAAGAATGGGATGGCTAGTGTAAATTGTTGCTGTTCTTGTTGCTGTCGTTCTAGTTCTAACTTCACGTTTATGGAGGCTCACCAAAGACGTGGAGCGTCGCTCGTCAGGTGCAGTATACGTTTCACTTTTCTAACTCCCATATTCCATTAGAGAACCGATGCCTGGTGGGACATTGTATATTTATGTAGGAAAGTAACGAGTATTACTGGGATTGGCTCTATGATGCAAGGGGCTTAGCTACAGTATAAATGCCCGGGGTATCCTAATATACAAATATATATCCTCAGTAATTGATGCAAAGCGTGAGCCGGCGTCTTATATAAACGCTATGATGACATGTAGGACACCATATTCTTCTAGTCGTGTTCTGCTCAACCGATCGTCTCGTTCTCGTACAGTTTATCGTTCTCCAAGCTTAGTGGACCGATTATTATCATCTTAGCTGGGTTGGAAACGCTTTTGACGTCGACATTATCCCTATGGCATGTAAGTGTTAGGTATTTCCGTTCGGGTAGGGCGCAGCTACGCCGGAGATGGGAAAGCGAATAAGGAAGAGTGTTGTTTCTCACCAATTATCATTCTCACCAAAGTTATCCAAGTGATTAAGATGCCTTCTTCCATCTTCGCTGTCGCCGAACCGTATGAAATGGAATGAAATATGGTTCCGATCTAGATTACGCTTCCTTAATTCAATGTTCAACCGACCTAGAGGATTTTCCACACCGCAGGCCGCCAGCTCATCGTTGCCCCAGTTGCCGTCTGTAAAGACGTATATGCTTGTTGGCTTCTTGGTACAGAGAAAGTTGACGTTTATGCCGAATTTTCGGAAAGGTAGATGCGGGATGATCACGTTATCGACTAGGCGTCTAAAGGAATCCTCCATCATGTTGGGCTCTCGGGCGTAACTATTGGCCGCCAGCAAACGAGCTAGCTTTTTGGTCCGACATGTGCGATGTAGATTTTTGGGGTCTGAAGCAAACGAAACTTCTACCTTGCCTTCTTGTAGTAGGCTTGTTAGGTCCAAGAGCGCTAGAGATGCCTTTTTCACCGTATCTGAGTGTTCCCTCATGGATGTCGAGTCGTCGATGAAGAGGAGGTGATGCCGATCGGGTACGTTGGTCTTGATATACTCCACAAGTTCCTGTATCTCCTTATTCGTGGAATCACGGAGTCTCGTCTCACGGGTTAAGATGGAATGCGGCGTCGCAATAGTCCCCCCTAGTGTCACTAGGGACGGGCCACGTAACTTTTCCGCGGATCGTGGATCTAAAGTCGCGGCATCGGATATTAGATCCGATATCTCATCATTTGACGTGTCGAGGATCTGATCGAACTTTTTTATGAGATCGGTAGCGTTGTACCTATCATTTGGATTCCGTAGAAGCATGTGCTGCTCCATGACATCAATGATACGTGGCGTGACCCTGTCGCCAACGGATCGGCAATGCTCGCGAATTTTTTTATGCATGTCGTCGACTACGGGTAGCCGGTCGAGACCATCGTGGAAACAGCCTTCATAGTCGCCCTTAGAGAATGCTGGGACAGTGCTTCGATGGTACTCTCGGCGTCGTTCGAAATATTTCACTTTCTCGTCGGAGCCGCCTTTGACCCATGCGCAAGCGTCACTCAAGACGGCGCCGTATGAAAATATATCGGCTTTGGTGCTGATTGCATTTGGTCCAATCTCTCGATAATTGTTGCTATGACTGCATTCAGGTGAACCTGCTCTTCATTAGAAACGTAGTAGGGAAATCCGATTCACAAGGACATACTGTAACACTGGTTTCCATATGTATCAAGCCCCATCGCCTCGCTGCTGTTGGTCTTTGAACCCCTAACGTGCGAAAAGAGGCCGAAGTCCGCGATCTTCGGGGTGAAGTCATAGTGCGAGCCTGAGCGCCCCTTGAAAAGTAAAATATTATCAGGCTTCACATCTTCGTGGATCCTACATATATCCAATTAGTTGATCGCAATGCTTCCCTTCTGTAATATCATGTCTCACCCATTAACATCATGATCCTCGACAGTCAGCATTAATCGGTGGACATGGCCCAAGCCAATGAGGCACGGTATCAAGCTTCTCCAGAACCGCATAACATCGGCCCCTTTCGGAGGCCGAGTTTTGAGGAACCCAGCCAGGTCGCCCCCATCGGCGTATTCCAGGATGATGTTATAGGTGTCGGTTTGGCGGAAAGAACCATAGTAAGTGATGACGTTTGGAGATCGTGAATTTTTTAGCATCCGTAGAGCCTTAACCTCGTTTTCGTACAACTTCTCGAACTTGGGGCGGTGGTATGTTTTCAACACAAATCTTTGTTGAATTGGGCGATCTCGGTCCTAGTTGAGGTAGAAGCGATGAGTATATGAGCCACCGGTGTCTTGGAATATTTTGAGGCTTGTGATTAGTAAATACCTTCTTGACAAGTGAATTACATGAGTCATGAATGCGTATCTGTTGGATCGTTGCCGCGTCGCCGTGGGAGATCTGAATTTGCTTCTCAATTGGCAGTACATGATTATCGTCCAGGTGGCGATCATCTAGTTGAGCATCTGAGAAAATCAGAGGAAAGAAACACCATTGGTGCTCGAAGACGGCCGAAAACAGCTTGTCGAAATAGGGACCCCCGTCCCATACCCCGGGATGCGTCCTAAGCGGCAATTTGCCATCGTCCAAGTTGTGTTTGGTGAATTCCCCTAAGTTGGCGACACATCCGCAGTAAACGAGTGTGGAGAAAGTGCGTATGTAATGGTTCCGTATTGTGTCAATATCGAACGTGAGCGAGGGTCTAAAAGCCTTGAGGACTTTATTAATACGGGGATTGGTCCAATAATCTTGTAGGGCATCGAGTGGAATGAAGTTCTTGTCATTATCTGAGCTATCCAGCCCGATGTACCTCCTCTTCTTCCTCTCCACAAAGCTACAAAACTCGGAAATGGGTTCTGGGTTCCGTGGATCGGTAGAGTTGTCAACGCCGTTTCTGTGTGATCGCTTCTGGGCCCCACGACCCTTCTTTTTGTTCCGTGCCATAAATTTATCGAGCTGCGACAACGTGGTAGGTTCTGATGAAATTTGGGGGTAACTGTGCCCTGTTGCAATTCAAAGACAACTGAGTGTATATATTAAATGGAGAGAGATTCGAGAAAATGGATGGTCGCTTAGTAGGTACGAGAGATATAAAATGCTCATCGAATTGCTAGCTAACATTGGATTCCCGGATTATGGGGGAACCCCATCATTGGGCAATTACTTACATACATTTGCATATGACATCTTAAGCCGGTGGCAAAAACCAGCAAAGGCATACGGCAAGGCAGCCAGACCGTAATCACTCGAAGACATGCCTTGCTGGGAGCCTGATTCGGGGCTCACATACAATATGTGTGGGCAAGTATAGTCTTGATCGCAAGAGAATTACAAAATGGGAATGCTCTCGTCAGCAAATGCTCCCCTATATCGAACTAGCAAGATCCACCTTCAGCCGCCTATCGGGGCTGTGCTTGGGGGTTGGAGATTGCCGCGAAATTGTTCGCGAACCACTTACCGGAGGCCCCGCACAAGCTGAGCACAATAGATCTGGGGTAGGAGCCCCTATTTGGGGGCCGTTCCTCATGTTGGGGGTCAACAAAACGATCGAGTTACGGGATTCAATAACACAAATCTCTCTTCCGCTTGTGTACGGTCGTCATAGTTGAAGTCTCTTTCGATTCCTACCTCATTCTGAGTGGATGAAGTTTGGTATAAGTTCAAAGGAGAATGGGATGGGAAGCGAACCCCTAGGTACCTAAAGTAGTTCTTATTAATGATGGCTTGATCAGGCGTAGCTTACTGCACCCCTGGCTTTGATGTTTCAGCGGGTACCACACCACTGGGACGATCGTTGGGTAGCCCCATATATAGCCGTGAAACTATTCTAATCGCAATGTAGTTGAAGAGGTTCATTATGTAGGAATCGTGCTATGCAATTCTACCTGTTGTGAAATCTATCTATATATATTCATGAGCCTCCCCCAGTTCCTAGCAGTCCTTTTTCGGCGTTGTCTTCGGTATGTTGCTTATCAAGGAACTGCTTTTCCTGCTGTCTTTTCCGTCTCATATAAATATATAATAGGGACCAGGCCGTAACGATAATCGCCATCATGGGCAAGGACACGGAAAAGAACAGCTTTAGCGCGCTCATCCGGACGACCCAGTCTGACCCGAGTGTTCCGTCGTCATCCCAGTGAAATACACCGCTGCTGAATAGGGTCTGTCCTAAAGTCAGAAAATGTTGGTAAAGCCGTGGGATTCCGATCCATACAGCAATAAATGTCCCTGGGAGGAAGATAAGTGTAAAAATAGTAATAACATGCATCGACACCGTTTCTTGCTCCGTCCGAACGGCAATATCATGCATCTTCACCGTCATGAACTCCATTCGTTCCGAAGAGGTCTTTGCGCTACTCGCGAAATACTCGGACACTTTCTCGCTTTTATACTGCAAGAGTGTAGTGAACTGATTGTTGTGCAATGTCAGCTTCTTCCCGGGATGGTTGGTAGACTGCTGGGCTTATTGGACTTACCACGGCCTTGTCGTTTTCCAACGCTCGGGATAACGTCTGTAGGCGACGGTAATGCATGTCTAAATCTCTTTCTATACTTCGTATTTTAGCAAAGAAGGCCGCTAGGTCACTGTCACAGGCGCCCTCCTTCATATTAGCTTTAAATCCGTACGAATCGACAACCGAACGGTAATGTTCCTCGATCGCTTTCAGCACCCCCTTATTCTGTTCGAGGACTACCAACGCTCGTTCCAACTCCAGAGCCAGTTGGCTCATCCTCTGAAACTTATGGAAGGAAAAGTCTCGTTCAAGATCAGAGAGCCTATCATGCTCATCGTCTTCTTCCTCTTGCACCTCTGCCGGAGCCTCGGATTCGTCTGCATTATCTTGGCCTATCGTGGGCGCACGATTCTCCAATCCAGATAACCGCCGGATGACCGTGAAAAGATCCGATGAAGACTGACGGAACGTCCGTCGCCTAGGGCTGGTGGGGGAACTAGGCGCCCGACTTAACGTATCAAATGTGTTGGTGCTTCTTGGTGAATGCATGTGTTCGATCTCCGTTAGGCTGGTCACTTCATCGACTGGGGCGGTCTTCCCCTCCGCAGAATTGGTACTGACGATCTCTTCAAGGTGGTCGATGTACTCAGCCCAGTTCTCAGAACACCAATCGATCATAATTGCCTGTACTTGCAGCGCAGCGATGAACGATGTCTCAGGACTAGTGATGTCTGTAGCTTTTAAACGTCTCTGATGCTCCATCGCAGCAAAAATGCGCCTTGCCATCAGTGTGTTTCCCTTGAGAATGATCCATAGACATCGGCCATTGCTAACGTCAAAGGAGTGATAGAGAGCAACTTGCCGCAAGGGCCATTGGTTCTTCTCCCTAGGGTCGCTGGCTCGCTCCACGGATAGGAGGTTAAAAGCATGTTGGATCTGAATTCCAGATCTTTGAAGTTCTGGAAGAGGAAACTCAGGGCTGTTCTTCTCGAGATAGTTCTCGTTTCTGAATAGAGCATGCGCTACGGGTCTCTCTCGAGTACAGAAGGTTAAAATAAAGTCCAGAAAATAAGGCATTACTTGATAGTATGTGAGTAGTATAGTGAGTTGCTCCTTGCTACACCCCAGAGCTCCCCGGGATGTCTTGGAATGAAGAAATCTGCCCATGGATCAGTTTAAGCGACGTCTATATGCCAAGGTATTCGTACACCATTCTCCAAAGCGGTGCGCCATCTTCTTCGTCGATATATCCGCTGAGTTTCTCTTCCGTGTCGAGTGTCTTCGATCTATGAAATGCTGCTCAGATGTTAGGTTAGATTGCTCTGTGGAAGTCTTTGCGGGTAGAGGGGTGTCATACCGACATTATTCTCATATAAATCAATACAAGCCAATGAACGATAGTTAGGATCGAATATACCCTTGCCGTTGAGCCTTCTACGATAGGATTCAAGAGTGTGATGGTATGCCTCTGTGCGAATGAGGTTTACAGGATAATCCGAGGTCCTGTTTGTGGATTCCTCAAATCGAGCCGTATGATCAGCGACGCTCTGCGTTGGCATGGTTAAGTAAACAGTTCGAATATGATACTATACACTGTGCTAGTATGATTTCGGATCTTGTCTAGGGAGCATTGGAAACGGATAGGGCTGGTAGGGGTTTGACGCGGACCGCGTAAAGATATACGAAAGTAATATGTATAACGTAGTATACTACTGGATCTAATATGATATTGAAATGGATAAACGTTGTCACATTAAGGCATTTTGAAAGTAGCACATAAATTTATCTTGGATTCTCACTGCCTTAACCACGCCTCCCTAAGGACTTGCAGGTCCTGTCACTTCTAGAATCCAATAAATTAGCCACACGAGAAATTCCCTTCAGATACGTCAGGCTAGGCGCGCTATGGATGATCGCTTCCCCACCAATTATGCAGTGCCATCTGCGGGTAGGTCCCTATTACCGCGGTCCCTCTTTGAACCACGTGTAAGGCATTCTCCTACCACTCTTCGTCTTCTACATAGCGCAGCCGTTCATAGATATGATCTCTCTCCTCCTACAGGAATTTGTGAGCAAAGCCTTAGATGCAAGAATTCACCTACAATTTGAACATTTTTGACGACTTACCGGTCTAAGCGGTCGTGGTATCTTGAACCAATAAATCGATTCGCCTTCCGCCGAAGCCTTCATTTCTCAGTCAGCCCAAAACCCCGCCGTAGGCGGCCTGAGCGTAAGGGTCTTACATGGACGGAGATCTCCCTCCCAAATAAACGCGTGAGGTAGTTCTTAAGGTCCTGCGGTCGAAGGCGATATGTCGACACTTTGTCTTTCACAACCATGATTCGCTTATGTGATAAGGCGTTTTCTAATTTGAATAACTATGTAGGTAGAGAATAGGTTAATCGCCGGGGCAGTACTTCGCCCCCGAAATCTGCCTTGCCGTATATTTATGAGCCCAGGCCTGTACAACATAGGCTTCACATGCGGCTCTGCTCTCATGCCATCCTATCAACGGGAACATTGTGTGAGCTGAATGCCAGCCACATAGGCGGAACCCCTCTCGGGCGACAGCAAGAGGAAAGATAATTCGCCCGATAACGAGTTGCATTTCTTACACGCATGAAATATAGTACCACACCATACGGTATCCAATCATAAAGACATACTCCACAGAAGAGGGGTGAGCTGCATCCTGATATATTACGAGGCGCTCTGAGGGGCGGCTCTTACGAAACAAAGGTCAAATATCGGGTTCCCGTATTTAGATTCGAGTGGTGTCGACTGCGCAAATGCAATTATTCGGGGTTCATTTCCAAATATCTGTGCGGTCTCTAAGCTATTTGCGTAAAGCTGCGACCCCTGGGAGACATGCGGCGGGTGGCAGACCGGTGAGGAATGTGTTTTGGCCCCCAACATTCACCGAACCAGGGCTTCTTGATTTAGGTAGATAGGAAAAATCCTGTTGGAGTTTGGCCACTCCAAAGCTGCCATAAAATAGCCCAGGTGAGAATTGAATTAATGATACGATTAGTATTGGCCACACAATTTCAGGTTGTACGATGTTGTCACTCGTTCCCAAGTTGCATGTTCCTCCGGTTTAGATCTCCAATATACATGATAAGCACGATATTTTCCAGTTTTAACAATCACAAGGTGGACTAAGAAGCCTAGGAAACAATTACATTGTTACGCGAGGAAGCTCAACATCTACCTAGTTAAGAACGACCCTAGAGGTATACCGTAAAATCCTTTCATCTGCCGAACTCTCCTCCTTCAAGTATAAGGCCTAAAAGATATATTGCAGGTTTAATAGCTTAATAATCTACCTTGCGAGAGCCGAATAACTTCATTCCTAATAAAAAGGGGCTCATACATGGCATTGCTTACGTAATCTTGCTCTTAGAAAATATCTAGAGGGCTGTCAAAATCATGCATACCAGCAGCATGATCAGTTAAAATTTTAAAATAATCAGAGGCTTAGATCAGTGAATGACTAGCTAGTACTGTTATTCGTGTCTATCTCGGTTTAGTTTGATAGTTATTGCGTAGACGTAGACGCGGCGGAAGAAAAAGTGGTAGCTGATGAACCCACCTTCCCCTTCAAAATCCATACGGTCAGCACAAGCAAAGCGATTTTTTTCGGCTCGGCTTTTATATACCATATATACAATATCAATAGAAGTTTGAGCTGCTAGTAACACTGTCAACGGCATTATTACATTCCTTAAATTCATCTCACGCTCGCCAGCCCGACGAAGCAGCAGTATTAGCTTATGATAACCCCCCTGGAGATTTACGGGAGTGTCAAAGCTGAGTGGATGACTTCTTGCACTGGATCCGCAGCCTTCAGGCTAGACAATGGGTACGAGCAAATGTGCCGGCCGGTGAAGGGCGTTCAGGGGCTGGGTTAGGCACGGGGTCTTGCAGAGGAATAGCTGGAAGTTATTAGCTGACTAGAGACGGAGACTGGCGAGAGACTTGATATGAAAAGGCTTCACCATGGAGAACCACTCTCTTTTTCTGAAAGCGCCAGAAAGGATATCATGGCATTATATCTAAATTTGATACCTATAGATAGTACTAAGGATATCGAATTCTATATATAGATAATTAGCTCTTGAGCTCCCCCTACGTAGCTGGGTGCGTTGAAGTGTATCTCAGGGGCGTAGTTCAGATCCAACATATATTAGGCTGCTGGGCCAGTGCAGATTATCATCAGACAAAAGCATATACAGAAGGGTGGCTGCTGAGAGGAAGAGCTTGCACCATTGCAGGAGATTACTGAATTATACCGCCCCTCACATAACGAGTCAAGAGGTGAGTTAAGTGAAGGGCCATAGAGGTTGAATCAGGAGCCATTCAATGTCGAATCCGAAACAGCATACCGCGCTGCTGTGTTGCCGGTTCGTTATTTATTAGGAGTTAATACTTAAGACATGGTTCCTATGAAGGCCCGCTGAAAAGCTGTGTTTATTTCTGAAGGAATCCTGGTTCACTCTACTCTGGAACTCGTCTATCTTGTCCGCAAAGAGGAATCTTCTAGTGATCCCACTGATTTCCGCTGGGGAATGAAGCTTAGGAGAACTTGAAATGACAGGCACTCCTACTATGTCATTGGGCATCGTCCTGAAGCCAATGTCATTCGATGGTTTTCTAAGAGAATGCATATACCCATTTTCCCTAACGAGTGTCTTCAATCGGCAAGGAAAAATATCTATCTTTTTCAAAGTGGATGTAAAGGTTGAATTCTACTATCCGTATGGACCTGGGTTCGGCGATGTACGCCTGGGGATACCTATATAAAAGTGAATGATGGGAACCCGGCGTTGATTCTGACTTCGCTGGCTCCCCTTTCACTGTCTCTAGTACTCTTAGTTCCGACCCCTGATCGTTCTTCGCCGGCTTTCGCTTAGCTACGGTACCACAATCTTCTACAACTACTATGTAGCACCCGAGATGCCAATTAAATATCTTCTCTAAGCCTACACAACTTAAACTAATGGCAATTTCGAGGTGTTACATATACGTGTCGGGAATAGGTAGGTATGTAAAGATTCCGAATCCGTAGCGACTCAGCGACGAGGTGGGTCAAGACTCAACATAAGCTAACTCAGTTATCAGTCAGTAGATATATCGACGACCAGCATCCTAACTCATAACATTTGCCGATTAATTTCTGCGGTTCACGCGGCCCACACACTCTCTATCTATTCACCTGATATTCAACTGAGTTATAGCAGATTTACATGCAAGGGTGTTCTGCCGAGTATATTCCAAAGATCAGTTAATGATCGACGATCCGCCGTCTCTTGGCCGACCTCGCAAGCGCGTTTCCCCGCACAGCACAGCTTCAAAAAAGGCCATCCCCTAAGCTACCTTCTTCAAGCTAGGTGCGATCAGCAACCTTCTCCAACAACAGAGCTACTAAAGGTAGTAGATTGAAGAAAATCTCCGGACTAATTAGAAACTCATTGCGTTTTTTAGTAGCTAGAGAGGCTCAGACTATGCCTTCGGACAGGACGCAGGATCCGAATTCACATGCCTTCCCTACCAAGCAGCTCACTATTCTTGGTGCGTATCCTTGTCAAATTTCTGCGATATCAATCTCTCTAACCAGTCGGAATTGATAGCAATATGTCGCTTCTCGGAGCCGATCGCGTTCAATTCGATCCTCGCGTATACGTACGTGATGGTCCAAGACCTCCACGATGGTGATACAACCGATGCATCGTTCTACGCCGGTCTTCTTGTCTCGGCGTATGCTGTCGCTGAGGCGCTCACTGCTATTGGCTGGGGATCGCTCTCCGACCGATACGGAAGGAAGCCGATTGTCCTGTTCGGGCTCTGTGGCGTAGCAATTTCGAGCCTCATTTTTGGCCTGGCGCAGAATTACTGGGTTGCGTTACTCGCTAGATTTATTGGCGGAGCCTTGAATGGAAATGTTGCTGTATGTCAAGTTCTGTATTTTCCGACTCGTCGTTATTGTTGTCTCAATGGTCGATCACTTCCCCCTTACCCATTACGTGCATTAACATACTCGGCCAATGGCGAGAATGATTACTTACTCTCAATTCTAGGTTATGCAAACAATGGTGGCCGAAATGGTGAAGTTACCAGAACATGAGCCGAAAGCTTATGCCACGCAGCCATTCGTCTGGACCCTCGGCGGTATCATAGGCTCCGCTATGGGTGGATTCCTGGCTCAACCAGCAAGGTTCTATCCGTCCCTATTCCCTGCCGACGGTCTCTTCGGCAGGTACCCCTATCTGCTGCCAAACCTCGTGTCGGTCGTGGTTATTGTGTTGGCTATTATTCAGGGGATGCTCTTCCTCGAGGAAACGAATCCGCGACACAAGAAGGATGCTCACGAGAGTGTGTTCGAAGATGATGAAACTGTCGATGAGCGGACTCCGCTACATCGCTCTAAAGCTCGAAGATCATCCGCCCGGAGTCGGTCGCGGGCTACAAGCGATCGGCCCGTGTTCATCGAGGAGAGCCTGCCTGTGCCCGTTGAGCAAAATTTCGATCTGAGAAGATCGTCATTCGGGACGGTGTGCTCGATCAAGCTTCCCCCTACAACGATGAAGCAGAGCGAGACCTTCAACGGCAAGGCCTTCAACTTCACTATCATCATGGTGATCATCGCGCTCGTCTTGGTTTCATACCACCAGATGGCCTTCTGCACACTTCTCCCGACACATCTCCTTGACAAACCGGCATCACCGCCAGGCGAAATCGATCTGATCGGTGGCCTAGGATATACCGTTCACGACGTGGGAGTCTACTTATCAGTGAACGGAATCCTTGGGCTATTCATCCAGGCGATCATATTCCCCATCTTCGTGGACAAGGTTGGAGTCTGGAAGTCGTTTGTTATCAACGTTATCTTCTACCCCCTAGCATATATGGTTATGCCGTTCCTATCTGTCCTGCCGTCCGTCCTCGTATCTCCTGGTATATACCTCTCACTCATTATGCAGAGTTTCTTCGGTATCATTGTCATCCCTTGCGCCCTTATCTTAATAAAGGATGCTACGCCGTCACCCCTTGTCCTTGGGAAAGTTAACGGTCTCGCTATGTCGGCTTGCTGCCTAGCTCGGACTCTATCCCCGCCTCTGGTGGGTATCATATACAGTGCCGGCGGTTCCGCTGCCGCATGGTTTAGCTGTGCCGGCGTCGCAGTAATTGGTATTGTGCAGCTCCTTTCGGTGCCAAGGAAGCATGGCCCTAGAATTGTCGTCGATAATGGCGCTATGGCGAGTAAAACTAGCAGAGATCCGCAGAACGAGGAGTCTAGACCAAGTGCCGTCGCGGAAGAGTAACGCGTCACAGAGAGCGTCTTCACGGGAATGCCAAGGTATTTACTCTACCTTGTTAATAGTCATTGTTTGCATAGAAGCCAGGTTTAGGCTTATTAGATACACACAGAATGAGATACGCTAGGTGCTTGGTACGGGTACCCATAGAGAGGGGGTTATTATAGTTAAGCTAACGAGAATACGTCCTCCTATAGAATGATAAATTAGAAATTACTCAAACATACTATGGTATCGTCGCCGGTCAATCTTGTGTAGTTGGCTTAGTAAAAGTCTACAGGCTCAGATACGGCAGTCATACTTCTTAGGTAATATGGCTTGAATGCCATGAGGCAGCCCAAGAAGCCTAAGAGACAACCATCTTCTTACTCAAGGAGGGTCAACCACTATCTGGCTAGCACTACGGGTCTATGTATCCAAGCGGCTCTTCGCCCCCCGCCAGACCCCCGTATTTAACAAGAGCTTTGCTATATGGGCGTAAGGGGCTAACTCCCGAGTAGAGCAAACGACCCCCTTCTGACGGGCCACCTGAATAGGCTTCTAACACTAAGAACATCTCGCCCCGAATAACACATACATGTGTACATCATACTTGGTTGTATTGATATGTTAGCAGCGCTTTAGTTACTTATATATATATCGAAATTTCCATTACATATAACCATGTCTACCTACTTGAATTCTGAGTTTAAGTCAGTTGGTAAGTTTGTCATACTCACTTACAGAGACATTGACAGGGCCTCGCATGGACATCATTACTCCAGTCTCACCCATGCTATACACATCCTTGGCCAGGATGGCTAGATCTTGTAATACTTCTTTTATCACCCCAAACCGGTGTAGAACCTTCCATAAATGTTTTTCTCATGACGGTCCTAGTTTAACGCCTTAACTCTCCGTGCTCGTAGCATTGGATGGCTTTTTTGTAGAGCCTTTGCCCAGTTCCGACTCGGGTCTTCTCTTCCATCGAGGGTCGTCCGCGAGCACAATGATGGAGTGTAGAGTGTGGGACATGGCGATAATCTGCAAGAACACGGTATGATCTAGGCATGCCAGGAGGCGCGCCTTGCCCCAGGACTTGACTGGCTATGTCCATGTTAGCTTACCGTGGTGATGGTCTTGTGAACGAGGCTAGCAGAGGCCAATACACTAGTCATCAGCTCATATACCGTATATTTTAGCGCATCAACCCAACTTGCTCTTTCATAGAGCCTTCCATTTCTACCTGAAGGCTACACAGTTGCAAAGGCATTTAGAAATGCCACTTCATGCCGGAGGTCCTAAATAATCTCTCAGCATTTGCCCTTACCTCACGCTGTGAAGAGGCAGAACCGTCTGCTAGGTAACAGCTTGTAAGGTGACATCTATTATTGTAACTTATAGTCACATATTCTAAACGAGATCTCATGTACTGTACCCGAAAGCAGTCCCTTGACCACTAATTTCAACATGATAGGCCCGAAGCCCGACAAACGCGGCTAGAATTAATTAATTGGTCGAGGACAGCTATGCTTATCGTCAAGAGTAACAGGATTAACACACCTTGGCCAATACGTTTCAAATGTTTACGCCACCACAGATGCGGCCTGAAATTGGATTGTACAACCCCTCCAAAGCCTTGCCGAGATCAGGTGCGCAACATACCCCCATGGAGACTCATTTGGGGCCAACGGCCTTCCTGCAACGCAATACACATGACTTTTAGGGCATGACTCTCAACGTAAACCCCAATTCAGCATCATCGTTGCTATTACATTTTCATCTATTACTCCTTCTACACACACTCGCGAAGCCATGACAGCTTTCAGTGAGTGGTTGAAGTCTCTGGGGCAGAAGGGAACAAAAAACCGGAATAGAGACTCAGGCGTCGTCGCGTCGCTAGCTTCACAAGAGGCGATATCTACAGGTGCGTTGCACGCGACATTATAGTCTTCTTGAAGCTATAGTGAATGTCCTATGTACTAAGCATCGAGATGCATTAGACAGCACGGAAGCTTCGCCAAGCAACCCAACAGAGCCATATGTTTCCCCAAACTTATCTGTCACTATGGCTCCGGTGGCTCCGGCGAGCGATGAACCACCTCAGCTGGCCACGGCGTCTGTCACCCAAGCAATTTCGAATGCCTCTTCCGGCTATACCACGGAGGCCATCCCTGGGGCTGAAGAGTGTCAACCCGTGATGAAGCCCATAGAGGAAGAGACCCCGACTCATTCGACGTCCCAGAGACTCTGGAATGCAGCTTACGACAGCCTTGAGAGTGATAAGGATACTACAGAGCTTGTCAGATCTTACGTCAAGGTCCTCACGAAAGCTCTCAAGGCCGAGAGAGCTTCCGACGCCTCTGCTCCTGAGGACGACGTCTCGGTCGAACTGCAAGACCCAACCACGCGACAGACATACATGAGGAAGCTGGTTGAAGAAGGCCGGGAGAGATTTGCCGCGACGTCGAAGATTACGGAGGGGCTAGGCGATGTCGTCAAGTACATCGAGAATGTCAAGGGAATGATCGCAGCGGCGATTAAGGATATACCGCAGGCTGCGCTGCCTTGGGCTGGTGTGTGTCTTGGATTACAAGTAAGGCCATACCTCTCTCACTTCGTCTATTACTCTCGTACTAATATCCGCCTAGATCCTCTCGAATCCCGGCAAGGCGACTAAGTCGAATCTTAAGGGCATTGTTCACGTCATTTCGAGAATGGACTGGTATTGCGCAATGACTGAGCATCTTCTGGACAAGGACAAAATCGTTGGGTCTTTCGAATCAGTACTCGAGGAGTTGGAGAAGGCAATCGTTACACTCTATAAGGCTCTTCTTCTATATCAGATAAAGAGTGCCTGCTACTACCGGAACCGGGGCCTCGCCGTTCTCCGTGGATTTGCGAATTGGGATGACTGGGATGGCGATTTAAAAAGTGTCAAAGACGCTGAAGCTGCCGTTGAGAACATGTCGGCGCAGTATCACAGAGAGTACAAAAAGAGCCTCTTGTGCCAACTCCTCAACTCCGCTAGAGCAAGGGAGGAAGACCTTGGCGAAATTCATCGAGACTTGCGAGATGTCATCGCCCAGCAGGAGAGAATTTGGATGGATGACAAGAATAAGAAGTGCCTCCAAGACCTCTTCGTCGTGAATCCACGGAATAACATGAGGACTATCTTGGAGAACAAGGACACATTGCTCGAAGATGCGTATAAATGGATCTTTCATACTGATGAGTACGCTGCATTTACTAATTGGACCGATGACGAGTCTGGCCTCCCGACGTGTCGACTGCTATGGATAAAAGGACATGCTGGCACGGGAAAGACAATGCTTCTAATTGGCATCATCAGCGAACTCGAACGTCAGCTCTCGCTTCTTACACCAAAACTCTCGTACTTTTTCTGCCAGGGCACGAATATGACTATGAACAACGCAACAGCTACATTGAGATCTCTAATTTGGCTTCTACTTTTTCAGCAGCCGTATCTCATCGAACACATACAAGCAAAGTATGAACACCAAGGTCGTGCTCTTTTCGAAAACCAGGATGCATTTCATGCTCTGGAAGCTATGTTCGAGAGCATGTTGAAAGACCCTCGCTTATCACCGGTGTATTTCATTGTCGATGCCCTCGACGAATGCGATCAGGGATTGGCGCTGCTTCTTAGCCTCATATCAAAGTCCCTTACTCTCACCGATAAGGTCAAATGGCTAGTCTCCAGCCGCCCCGAGCTCAATACTCAAGCCGACGTCAACATTCAATCGGAGCTTGACAAGTTCATGATTCCCCATATTTCAAGAAGTCTGGTCGAACTGGAGCCTCAAAGGTTGAAGGATCCTGTCAATATATATATCGATCACAAGCTTTCCGCTCTCAAGGGAAAAAGGGGATACAGCGATAAGGTATTGGCCGGGGTCTCAAACGAGGTTCGTCAACGAGCCATGAATATCTTCTTGTGGGTGGCCCTCGTGTTCAAGGAACTTTACAAGGTGGAGGGATGGAATGCTGTCAAGACAATTGAAAATATGCCTTCGGACTTGTCGCAACTGTACGATCTTATGATGGCTAGGATTGAGAGACTGAGTGACCTCCACTATTGCAAGAATGTCCTAGTGGCTGTAGTTCTTGCCTATCGTCCCCTCTCCCTCCCTGAACTTGCTGCAGTTGCCGGTTTGCCGGCCGGCGATGATGTCTGTGACGTCCCGCGGATGATAGTCGAGGAATGTGGCTCATTTTTGATAATCACGGAAGAAACAGTGTCTCTGATTCACCAGTCGGCCAAGGACTACCTAAACGAAAATTATAAGTTCAGACTTCAGTCAGGTGGAGTTGTCCAAGGGCATGCGGACATCTGCAAACGTTCCATTGATACGATGTCAATCTTGAAAGAAAACATCTATGGCTTCCAAGACCTCGGGTTCAATCCAGACGATATGGAGCCCCCTAATCAAGACCCATTGGCTCACATACGATACTCCTGCCTATTCTGGGTCGACCATCTCTCGTTTGACCTGCGTGATTATGATCGAGTCCATTCATTCTTAAAGGTCCATTTCCTTCATTGGCTGGAAGCACTCAGCCTAATGGGGGAATCCAGCCAGTGTACTCGAATGATAAACCAACTGGAGGATCTTTCTGTAAGTCAAGTCTATATCAGTGCCATCTCCATAGTTGCTAAGCGAGTTCAACAGCCAAACCCGAGTGAGCTGTATTCTCTTGTCTGCGACGCTAAAAGATTTATTCTCAGACATATATTTGTTATCGAATCAGCACCTCTTCAAATATATAGCAGCGCTATCCTCTTCAGCCCTAAAGCAAGCATTGTACGAAGACTATTTCAACAAAACATTGACTGGGTAAAAGTTTTGTCAGGGGTAGAACGGACTTGGAGCCCCACCTTACAGATCCTTGAAGATCCTTTCAATTGGATTGAGACCGTGATGTTTTCGCCTGATGGGAAAAGTTTGGCTATATGTTCTCACGGAAAGACCTTTCAAGTATGGGACGTTACGACAGGACAAGTCAGACACAGCCTTGAGGGCCATTCCCAAGAGGTTTTAACCGTGGCATTTTCGCCTGATGGGAATAAACTGGCGTCGGGATCGCGGGACGAGACCATCCGGGTATGGGATATTGCAACAGGCCGAGCTGAGCATATACTTAAAGGTCATTCTACTCAGATTATGGCTATAGCGTTTACTCCCGATGGGAAAAAACTAGCGTCAGGTTCAGACGAAAAAGTTCGAGTATGGGACGTCGCGAGTGGCCAAACCGAGCATATACTTGAAGGCCATTCCGCGTGGGTCGGGATTGTATTATTTTCGCCTGATGGGAGAAGGCTGGTATCAGGATCGAGCGATAAGACTATCCAGGTATGGAATGTCCTTAAAGGCCAGAACGAGCACACCCTTGTAGGTCACTCCGGCAATATTGCGTTTCTTATGTTTTCACCAGATGGGAGAAAACTGGTGTCGTGTACTAGAGAGGAAAATACTGTTCGGGTGTGGGACGTGGCAACATGGCGAACCGAGCACTTGCTTGAGGGACATTCGAATTTGGTCAAAGCTGTCATTTTTTCGCCTGATGGAAGCAAGCTTGTATCAGGGTCATCAGACAAGACTATACGCGTATGGGACGTTGCGACAGGCCAAGTCGAACATATACTTGAGGGTCATCTCGGCTGGGTTTCGGGTGTGGTGTTTTCTCCCGATGGAAGCCGACTGGCGTCGTGTTCGGGTGACGGTATCGTCCGGCTATGGAATGTTGCGACGTGGAAAGCCGAATATACACTTGAAGGCCATTACGGGTGGGTCACGTCTGTGACGTTTTCACCTGATGGGAAATCTCTCGCGTCTGCATCAATAGGTGATCGTACAGTCCGAATTTGGGACATTATGGTAAGCCCAGCTGAAAATACGTTTGAAGGCCATTCTGGGAACGTCTCGTCTATGGTGGTTTCGCCTGATGGGAAATTACTCGCGTCAGCGTCAATAAATGATAAAACTGCCCGAATATGGGATATTGCAACAGGCCGAATTAAGCATATGCTTGGTCATTCCAGCCAGGTTGACGTCGTGGCATTTTCTCCCGACGCTAGTAAACTGGCGTCAACGGGCTACCCAGGATTCGAAATTCACATATGGGACGTTACAACGGGTCAAGCTGAACATATATTCAAAGGCTGTTCTGACCGGATTTGGGCTGTATCGTTTTCCCCGGACGGGGAAAGAGTAGCGATAAGATCAAGAGGCAAGACTATTCTGATCTGGGATGTTGCAACAGGCCAAGCGGAGTGTCTCCACGATTCCGCATCAGTTCAGGCTGTGGCGTTTTCTCCTGATGGGAAAAAGCTGGCGTTAGGAAATCACGACTACGGGATCCGGCTATGGGGTACCGCCACAGGTCAAGCCGAAGATACTCTTAAAGGCCATACTAGCTTTATTAAGACATTAGCGTTTTCTATTGATGGAAGGAAGCTGGCGTCTGGATCAAACGATGATACTATTAGGATATGGGAAGTTGCGACAGGTCAAGTTGGGCAAATACTTGATTCCAGTAAGGTTGAGATTGTATTGTTTTCCCCGGACGGGAACAAGATAGCATCAGGATCGGAAGACGGAACTATTCGGGTGTGGGACGTTGCAACAGGCCGAGCCGAGCAGGAGTTCAGAGGCCATTCAGGCTCCTTGACGACTGCTATTTTTCAACTAAACTCGGAGACAATGGGGCCAATTATGGACCGCGTCGAGAGTCATCCATTTTATTCAGTGGACGAAACAAATCGTTGGGTGACCCGGAATGGTACGAGGCTCCTATACCTCCCCAAAGACCATCAGCCGGAGCAGCGGTGGCCGCACTGTGTAGCTGCTAAAGGCAGGATTCTCGTAACCGGAAGTCACAACGGTCGGGTTACGATTATGGAATTTGCCGAGGGCACCAAAGGACTTCCTAGGTGATATGCACACTAAACTGTGGGACTGCTGATATAGTAGCGACTTGTGACGTTGCTAGATTCGGGAGGCCGCTAGTAAATGACCGGGAGTTGTCAAAAATTGCGACGATGCTTGGCTATTTTGGTAGGGCGAATGTTAGAGGGGCATGGGGAAAATCTCGGAGCGTGCTAGAAGGGGAAACCGGTTTTGCTTGAGTTCGGGTTCGACTTGACCCTGGAGAGACCCAAATTCCTCGACGGACATAGAAACATTCATTATAGAACCCTAGGTCCGCTGCATGATCTTCCCATCACTATGAAGGATCAATTCTATGTAAAAGGAGTGGAAATCACGATGGTATATGTCGGACAGGTGGATTCATTTGAAGGTGAACAAATATCATCTTAGAGTATCATGTCGAGAGTGAACTTGTCTGTGAGCTGGAGTCTTTGGGGACCTGGGGGTATAACAATGGTTAACGCCAAACGTCGGAGATATCATGGGTAAAAGAAGAAACCCGAGGTCGGGTCTATAATAGGCCCACGGATTGTTGTTGTTGTTGTCGTTTTTTTTCCAAAAAAAAAAGGAAAAGAAACCTGTGGTACAGGAGGAATGAAATCTCCAAATGATGGACTCGCGGGGAATCGAACCCCGGACCACTCCCAGGCGCTGGACGAGATATCCTAGACACTCATCGCATGGTGCTAAGGGAGTATTATACCACTAAACCACAAGCCCGTTTTGACCAGTTCAAATTTCTTATCGTGGAACCTGAGATGAGGTGATTACTGGTCGATGAAAATTTAATATCGCTATATCCAATTATAAGTCTGAGGATCATTAGATAGGTAGATGGGTGGGCGACGGGCGACCCTAATTAAGCGCATGGCAGAGAATCCGCTCATGATCTGGACCCTGGGCGACAGACCAAGCTAGATTGTATAGGTAGGTAAGGGGGTAGATTGAGGTTGAAAAAGTTCATACCGTGTATGAGTCAATTTAGGCGTACGTTGGTATTCTTGAGAGCATCGGGTTCCATCACCTTTGGCGCGGGATTGAACATACCAACAAGGAAGCGCTTACTATAAAGACATGAGCCATCATACGTTCATGGTAGCAATAGAACCCATATAGGAACACAGATAAACACCCTTATAAGCTCACGGGTGATCTCATTGATACAGCTATTCGCTCCTAACATCGCCCATCAAGAGGGCATCAACCCTCGATCCCTTCTTGAGAGGTTCTTTACCACTGGGCATACATAATAAGCAATTAGCACCCCTGAGGCTGCCAACCTTAGAACTTCGTTGGCCACCCGTACTAGCCGCAACTAGACTTCCGTCCTTGCCTACGGAAATGATGGCACGGTGGTACTCAGGCCGCGCTTTATCTAGAGCGAAGTCGTGCGCGAGGGTGACGGGGACTCTTGTTAGACCGGTCGGCGAGACGCCCGATATCTGGTGGAGCGAGGGCAAGACGAAGAGGTGGAACGTGACGATAGCCGACGCCGGATTGCCAGGCAGTGAGAAGATGACTTTCGAGACTCGCTCGCCATCATTATTCTTGACTGGAACTGTAGCAAAGGTCGTAGGTTTGCCGGGCTTCATGGCGACGCGGCCGAAGTGAATGGTACCGCCTAAAGACCTCTCGATAGTCGGCTTCAATAAGTCGAGCTCGCCCATCGAGACGCCGCCGGTGGTGATAATGAAATCTACACGCCGCAAAGCGTCCCTGAGAGTTTCTTCTAAGGTGCCGGGCTTGTCTGCCGCGATGCCTAGGTCGGTAACGTCGTATCCACATTCCCGTGCGGCACACATAAGGGTGATCCGGTTCGTATCGCGCACTTCACCTAAGCGTAAATCGCCAGGTCGGTTGTGCTCGACGATTTCGTCGCCGGTGGATAGAACCCCTATAAGGGGTTTGCGATAGGCCTTAACATCCGCAACGCCGACGGCGGCGAGAAGACCTATCTCGCCACCGACCGCCGAAATCTGCTCGCCCTTTCTGAGGATTACCGATTCCGCCTTGATATCGCTGCCGATATCGCGGATGTTTTCTCCCTCTTGCACATTATCAGCAAGAATCTCTACCTCTTTCTCTTCTTTGCCGTCGTCAGTCATAGTCTTCAGAATTGTGTCCTCGACCATGATAACGGAGGTAGCCCCTGGCGGTAACGGCGCTCCCGTAGTAATCCGAGCGATCTCGCCTTCCTTCAGGGGTTTAACCTCTCCCGGAGAAGCATGGGAGACGGAGACGACCGGGAACACGCCCTTCATATTCCCGTCTTTTGGCACGACGACCGCATATCCGTCGACGATGCTTGCTCTGAAAGCAGGTACGTTTTCTCTTGCTTTGACGTCTTCAGCTAGTACGTGACCTGGTAGAAACCTATCAACTTTGGCGGTAATGATATCGGCTGACGGCGTTTGCTCCTTGATTTTATACAGGGCATCGTCAACCGAAAGCATCGGATATGGAGATTCGCGATTCCTTCGGCTAGGACCAAGGCTTGGATCGTTTGACATTGGGTTCGCGCTTGGCGCTGTATGACGAACTAGGCCGCCGTGGCCGTGGCCATGGCTATGCCCATGACTATGATCGTGTTGGTGAACACTTCCGTGGCCGTGGTGATGGCCATGTGAGTGCGTATGACTTCCGCCGGTTCTTATTCCGGCGTCCGACTCCAGCTTCTTGACTCCACCGGCATGTAATGTTCTCGAGTCCATACCGGCAGCTTGGAGACAGGCGTGTGGTAATGTTTTCAATACTGCTTGTAGATTTTCTCGAGCCCCTTTTGGTGAGCCTGGAAGTGTGATGATAACGGACTTGTTCCTGACGCCCGCAACTGGACGGGACATCATGGCGACTTCTCGGGGTTAGTATTTGCCACTATAATTAAATAAGGGTCCGTCTACTAACAAGGAGTGACGGCTAAAGAGGCAGCAAGCATGCCGTGAACAAGGCCCGGCGCGGGTTTATGGAGGAGAGCTGAGACAGCCTAACTCTAATTAGTGTTATACCGGCGTAAGAATATTAGATCCTGATATGAAGCTATATAACGTACTTCCGGAGTATTGTCCGCAACCGCAAAACCGGTGCCCCCGGTTGTCAGAATCAGGTTGATAGTGTCAGCCGCAACATCTGTCCACATCATGATCTGTCGTTGAATCTGAGGGACTACATCGGGGACGATCTTGGTGTCGACAAGTTCCCAGTGACCACCGCCTTCTTTCTCGAGGACTTCGCTCAGGACATCCTGTGAGGCATCTGTTGAGGGGTCTTTCGCCGCCGTCGTGGAGACGATGAGTAAGGTAACTCGTAAGGTAGTATCAGACATTGTTATTAAATTCGGAAGCGGCGGTCATAGGATTGTCAATTGACAATAGAATATGATCCTTATATATTTCACGACTTTAAAATTTGGCTTATATTAACTATTGCGATGAATCCGGAGAGTGACAAGAGTCAATATAGATGAAGATCGGAGCGACCGCGATGACGAACTTAAAGCTTCACTAAGATTCCGGTGTAGGTGCGGGGCATGACCATATCTACATCGGCCTCTCGGAACGGGTTCTTTTTTAAAGCCAGACGATGATGATAAATACAGGAAATTAAGATAGAAAATGAAAGAAAAAAGAGAGCCTCTTCTTTACATGTTACCTATAAGGAAAACCCGCCATACAAGTAAATTTTATAGAATCAAGTATTGTAGCCGAGAGGTATTATATCATATCTAGTTTACGTGCTACTATGTAGGTATTACCGAGCGGTAGGGGTGCGTTATAGGGAATATCAACGACGAGTCCGAAATATTAGGGCCTTAACGCTGAATGCCGCCGTAACAAGTCACAGTTTATAGCACATATGGTCACGCTTCTCTTAATATCAGGCCTCGCTATTTCTATCCATATCACGGAATCTGATTCTAGTATCGGTAGAATGGGATAATTGAAGCGACTATAAGAATACTCATATAATGAGCTTGATAATTAAACTCGTTGAAATATTTAATGATGAAGAAAGGTTTACGTTGCCGATTGATGTTGATTCCGCTGTCCAGCACTCGAGGACTTACTGAATATGTGGGGCCCCTGCCAAGGTTTCTTATATAGTAGAGCTCCGATAAGATAAAGCTTCCCTTCGCCGCTGGTTGGACGGCGGAAATTTCATTTTCGGGAGCTCTTCACTGAACACTAGCTCGGATTGAAACCTCAAACTTTCTCTTACACATCTCAGTTCTTCTACTATTAGGTGTAAATCCTCGATACAGTACACTGCTCTTGTACGAAATTCGTCTTTATTGACTTCGAAACGGATGGTCCCTTAAATTAGATACAATGGTGCGGATCAAGGAGCGCTACCTCCTGGTGAAGATCCTCTACCCAGACGAACTAGGCAGCCGATCTGACCTCCCGGACGTCGTGGTCGTGAACCAGCCTACAACCGACCAACTCAACCCTGCAGCTCTTCTTAGGGGTATACGCGCAGAGGTTGCTAGTTTATTCGGGGACTACGGTTCAGGTGCCCTCGAAGGTGGGAACTTGGGAGGTGAGTCAGCAGCATAGAAACCCCCTTATGACTTGTAAACGGCTTACACCAAATTTATTAGTCAAATATTTCTCTCACGCCACCTCAACATTCATTCTGCGAATTTCGCGAGCTTCATATCGCCTCGTATGGACTGCTCTCACTTTCATGAATAGTGTCCCTGTTAGGAATGGGAAATCGTGTGTTTTTCGTGTCGTCCACGTGAGCGGCACCATGCGCAAAGCTGAGGAAGAAGCTATTCGCCGGGCTCGAAATCTCATTTTCGCAGCGGAGAATGACCATAAGGACAAGTCCGACCCTCTCGGCAACCTGTTCGGAAAATCGGATCAACCGCAACGCGAAGTTGTCATGGCAGACATAGGCATCGAAGACGACGATAGTGACGTGGAAATGGGAGAGATAAGTGATGGTTGAAATGGTATCATCGACTCCTTCGAATTACCTTCACTCCGCTATCACCTGTGGGAGGCGGCATCCCATCGAACTCATCGTCGTCACCGTCGTCCGGAATTAAGTCTGGCGTGGTCGTCCCTGTGTCGCCGTCCATTCTGTTGCGCTGTTCCTCCTCCCACTCCTTCTCCTCCGAGGCATCATACGCCTCTTTTTGGTCAACCCACCGCTCTTGGATGTCCAAGACGTCCATCATCGATGCCTCGTTACGCATGGCAACTTGCCAAACGGTATCATTGGCCCCTTCGGCGCCGCCGAACACGTACCCTCCGGCCCTGTCGATGACCCGTAGAAGATGCATCATGCTCTTCTTATTCTCGACGGCTAGGACTTCGAATCGGACCAGAGCGAAGTTTTCGACAAGGTTAGCGACAGCTTCGTTTAACCGTCGGAATTTGTCACTGCGCATTGCGGGCGACTCCTGCTCGAGGTATGTCATTAGGTACGACAGATCTTGGACTTCGGTATAGTACTCGAGATTGAAAGGTAGCGGATCGTACGATGAAACCTTATCGATCTTGGTGAGAACATTTATATGAGGGAGATCCATCTGAAGCATGGCACGGAGGGTGAGGAGAAGGTTGGAAATGTAGAGGGACGGCTGGGTTAGGCAGAAGCTATCCGAGAGGTGTACGGCTACGAGCTAGGTTTTGTCAGTGACCGGGCTCTAAACAACATCGCCATCGCAAAATCGCAAAATCATACCCGGTAGCCCATCTTTTGGAGCTTGAAGAAAATATTCCGGAGTGAGTTGTGGTGCGTATATAGCTCAACCTGGCCAGGGCAGTCGAAGAGGATATACGAGTCTTCAAGCTCCTTCAACCCATTCTCGAGCCATTCCATGTTGTGCTCAAGCTCTTCGAATGCATACAATATACCACCGTTAGGCCCAAGTTGGTCATCCTTCATAATTTCCTCTAAAGTGATTAAATCGCGAATATCCAGAGCACAAGGGTAATTTGTCTTGTCGTTGGCGGGGTCCAGGTTCACTACCGAGCATTCGCGTCCTATGGCGCTCATGAACTGGTGCACTATAGATAGTTAGCAACTAGCCGGCCTTCATATCGTACACAAAAGGTTGAAAAGAGCTAGACAAATAGCTTACTGCCATCGCAATAGGTACTCTTTCCAGAGCCTGGGCTCCCTAGAACAAGCTGTGCAAACGGCATGGTGAGAATTTACCCTGAGAGGGAAAGCGACACAGAAAACAGAAGTTGTAGAGGTGAAGATTGGCGGCGCAACTGCTATTATGAAATAGAAGCTATCGGCGCATTTAGCAATTGCCCCTCCATCCCACCTGCACTTCTACCAGCTTCGGGAAAAGTTAAAAAGGCACCTGGGCACTGGATGGTGGGGGCCGACGCACGGCGGAGTGGAGCTTATAGATTGCCTTATCACTGGGGTAATCCATACCCCTGCACGTTACAGGGTATTGATATTTACTTTGTCGACCATTGGAGATTCAAATGTTCTTCAAAAGAGAGAATCATCCTCATACATACCAGGTACCACAGCTCTAAAATCATAAAGGCATCATGGCACCGCCAGGTAAGTAGTCAATTACACTTGAGAGCTTAAATCATATAGATAGGAGCTAGTATTAAGTTGCGTAAGAAGCTCTCAGACTAATAAATGGAAAAACATAGCAACGCAGTTCGAGCTCTCGCAACCACCCAACGACGCCATCTCGTCGCTCGCCTTCGCGTCTGATTCGCCATCGCGGCTACTAGCTTCCTCCTGGGACAAAAACATCTATCTCTACGACACACTCCAGAGCAGTGACGAGAACAGCCATGGGACTCTACTCCAGACCTACGAGAACCGCGCTCCGATCTTGGATGTCTGTTTCGGAAAAGATGGTAACGAAGCCTTCAGCGCCGGCATGGACTGGGAGGTGAGGCGCATCGACCTAGAAACCGGGGAGCAGACTACCGTGAGCAAGCACACGGCGCCCGTACGGAGGGTCGTGTACAGCCGGGAACACAGTAAGTGTCTCTGCCACCAAAAAAGTGAAGGAAAGACGTGGGAAGCTAATTTAATTCGCTACAGCTCTCCTCATATCCGCCTCCTGGGACAGCACGCTACACGTCCATGACCCAACAAACGCCTCCCTCACCCCCCTCACCATCCCGCTCCCGGGCAAACCCCACGCCATGGCCGCCAGCCCGTCGAAAGTCATCGTGGCCATGACCTCGCGACTAGTGCACATCTACGACCTATCAACCCTCGCCAGCGCGCTCTCCTCGCAGACCAACGAGCCGCCACAGCCATGGCAACAGCGCGAATCCTCGCTAAAATTCCTCACACGCGCCGTAGCCGCCATGCCGTCAGACGCGGGGTACGCCACCTCCAGCATCGAGGGGCGCGTAGCCGTCGAGTGGTTCGACGCGAGCGCGGAGTCGCAAGCGCGGAAATACGCCTTCAAGTGCCACCGGACGGCGCAGGCGACAACCGACGGATCGAACGCCACGATCGACGTGGTGTTCCCCGTCAACGCGCTGGCGTTCCACCCGGTGCACGGCAGCACGTTCGCGTCGGGGGGCGGGGACGCGACGGTCGCGCTGTGGGACGCCGAGGCCAAGCGCCGCATGAAGGTGTACCAGAAATTTGCGGACAGCGTGGCCGCGCTGGCGTTTAGTGCCGATGGCCGGTATCTCGCTGTTGGTGTGTGTCCTGGTTTTGAGACGGGCATGGAGGATTATAGCGGTGAGGGACGGACGAAGATTTTTGTGCGCGAGCTTGGTGAGAATGAGGCTTTACCTAAGGGTAAGGGGAAGTAGGTTTAAAAAAATGGATTTGGTAATCGATGAAAGCTCGAGTAGTAGTCGGGGCTGAATTGCGTAGGCAAATGTATCGTCTATCTCTATGGGGTCCGGAGCTGGCCGGCGTTTAGAGGGAAAGGAAATGTGAATTCTACAGGTTCATCTAATATCGCCTTTCAGCACTTGGCCGTGAGAAGCTAGCTCCTTATATGTTTCATCGCGGTCGCTCTCTCGAATGATGTCCGCTTCTATAGCCTAGAAAGGCCCTGTCTAGTCATCGTCGAGAGGTACGTATTACTCTGTATGTAGTTGCTTCGCTCATAATCATTCTAGGGACGCATCTAAAGATGTCGAATAATGTCAAGATACAGCAATCTATCGTACATATATGTATGTAAGTCCCAAATAGCAAGACCGCTAACGTCATTCTCTCCTTTCATCAATCAGTCTTTACATCAACCGCCCAGATTCCAAGCTCGCTTCCCTCAGATTTAACGAACAGATACACTTTGTGAGGAGTCCCTAGAACAATTCTCGATCAGAAATTAGGACTTACTCGCCGAATTCCCGTTCCTTCTGGACATGATCAACTTTTTCGACTTCCAGCAATTCAGAGTCCTCGCCACCGATGACATAGCTAGCAGAATCTCCAGTACTAGATGCTTGGCTACCGGAGCTAATGGATACGTGCTCTTCGTTCGTTGCGGCATACTCCTCGTCTTCTTCGAGTGCCTCATTCCTAGTGATGTCATCAACAGGCTCACCTTCGTCTCCCTCATATTCTCCATCCACTGCCGGCTCAGACTCTCCGACATATTGGAGGTGGGGACCTTGGACACTAGTAGGACATAATGTACTACCATCCCGGAGACGCTTTCCGAAATTCTCGAAGTCCGAATGCTGTCTTGTTTTCGCCACAAGGGGCTTGTAATCGAAAGTTTCCTTGGCCTGTGACACCGGGACAAACAGAGACGGAGGCGTTATCGTTGAAGGGATAGTCTTCTGGTTTTCTAGCATCGTCGGATCCCGCTTTCGAGATGGTATTTCTTCGGAGAAATTATCTCTAGTAGGCCATACTTCTTTCGCCGCACCACGACGACATTTTGTCTCATACTGAGATGAGCGTTGAATTTTTGGGCAGGTAGTGCCTAATGCTCGTAGGTTCTCTCCGCTTACATTCTCACTCTCCAATGGAAGCTTCCCTATACCTGGAACTGATCGAGATCTCCCTCGTCCATGTGCACCCGTCATGAGGAATACGAATCCCGGTCTGGCTTCGTCAACCGAGAACCCATCTCCCGCCCGCCATAGCGGTTCTGGTTGACTAAGAGATTTAGGGAAGCGAAATTGTTGGTTCCCTTCATTTTTCTTCAAACGGAACGCCCCCTTTTGCTCGTATACCGCTTTGCCGTCATTATCATGGCTTTCTACTTCGAGAGATAGTGGCAGTAGTGCTGCAGCAGGTCTCCCTGGCCTCTCTGTTTCCTTGGTTTCTTTCAGCAACTTCTTGATACTTCTATTCTTTTCGGCAGTTGATTTGTCAGATGTATTGTGCCTTCCATCCACCTTCTTACGCTTCGGTGGTTCGGTGTCGCCAGGAGGTATTCCTCGTCTCACCGGTCGCTCTGCTGAAATATCTCCCTCATTTGGCGCTTTAGTCCCTCCCGCGAACGAGCTTAATCGAACCTCGTTTTGATTTTGAACACTCTCCGAAGTATTAAGTGTGAGCAGCGCATCCCCTCTATGTATAGGTTAGTTCACCAACCAAATACGATATTCTAGTGGCAATGGAACGAAGACGCAGGGTATAAACACTTGAGGCAATGCCTCTAAGAGGACCGGTCATTGTGGTTCCATACCTTGATGGCCGATCAAGTAGGGCATCTCCAGGAGCAGATGCGACCGATCTTTTTCTCTTCACATTCGCGCGGATAGGTGTGGCCGATCTACCCCTTCTTTCACTAGTACCTGGTCCCGTAATTTGATTATTCTCAAGTGTGATATTTCCGCTGACATTCAGTGATCGAGTACGATCCGAAAGGACTGCGGCAACCCTAGCACTAGTCAGGGGTTGAGGGTCTATCGGACAGCTTGATATAGGGTCCATAGACGACGGAATCGTGGGTAGCCCATCAACGAGCAAACTTTGCTGCTCCAACGGCATAATGAAATAAGGCTAATGTTAGAACTTTGAAAGTCCTGGTGCTATATATGATCGACAATGTTCCGAGAACATCACCTGGAATGTCCTGGTGAGAAAGTAGTAAGAAGGGCTATCATGGGATCTAAGGGGAGAACATAGGAGGGGTGGAATTTCACAACTACTAGTAGCTAAGGATTAGAGAAACTTTAAGCTGCATAAGAAAGAGCCGCCGACTTCGAAGGGAATTTTGAGTATCAGTTGGAAACTTTAAAGACGAGGAGATAGGAAGGCATATCCAAGCCGACCATGAGTATATAGCTGAAGTAGGAGCAATGCTATTAGGGACACTGGCGAATTCCTTTACGAGATTTAGTCAATGCTTCTCGTAATTACATGTTCAAGACGTGAATTTTTATCCCCTAATATATAATTATTTCTAAGCTAGTGTTATTATGATATGTTAAAGATCGCAACAAGAAGTAGATATCGCGGTTCCCAAGCCCCTAGCATACGAATAGGAGAAAAGAAGGTTCCAAGATCCGGTCGCTAATTTGAACATCGTTTTATATTACCATTCAGTCAGAGAGTTGCATGTAAGCTAGCGATACCACTTCGTTTCGGAAATTTGACTGCTCCCCCTAAAACCTCTTCAGTGGCATTCATGACTCTCTGAAGCATGTCCGTAAAATCGGCCTTAGACAAAACACTTGGCTTGGTCCAACCTAGTTTAGTTGGTAGACGTTCATGCTCTATCGCATTGATAGCTATCAGCATTAATCATATTCATACTCCGATAAATTAGGAACTTGGGGAAGTCATACCAAAGAAATACTCGATACGGGCCTTAACTGCGGTGGCAGACGTAATGTCACCAAGAACAGCAAGATAGGCCGCAATCTCCCCAAGGCCGAAAGATTTCGCAAGATCACTCAAAGCGAAAGTCGGATTGGTGGCATTGGAAGTCTCCAACCGAGCCAGGCGGGCTCGAACAGACTCATTCAAATCTAGAATGGGACCTTTCCAATACGAACGCGTCTGGTCGAACACCGTCTTATTGAATATAGCTTGGTTGCCAAAATACGCATCTACTCGGCTCAAGCTTGCATCGTGCTCTAGGACGTTATGGCGGCTTAGATGATCGAGGTTGTAGGTCGTGGCATTCGCTGCTGGATTTGTACTGACAGCGAACTTGTGCATAAGCTTTGAGATTTCTTCGTCAAAGTTCAAGGCCGTTCCAAGAGCCTTGACGGTGTCATCTTCCGTGATATCCTTCCCGTCGTGGGGGAGAAATCCATGGTTTGCTAGAGTATTGAGCATAGGACACGGTGCTCGTACTATTTATATTTAGCTTGATCGTGACCTTGAGTCAGTATCTACTGGGTAGTCGTACCGTCATCTGGTCCAGGTTGTTTCCAATTTTTGTACGGATCCGCCAAAGCAGGCACTGAGCTGATGGTTGAGGTGGTAAATAGGAGAATGAGCTTCATCTTGTATACTGATCACACAAATGGTGCTATAGCTACTGACTTCAATGAAATTCCATCTAAAGGCATAGCGGCCGAGTATCATATATATGTAAGTTGCACTCAATATATTTATCACTTATAAGAAAACATTATTTCTACACCGAACAGAGCCACGTATATCGGAGAATGGCGTACATGTCGGAGAAAGATGCCATACGCATTTCGGATGTCGACGCACTCCGGTATTATTGCGATGATTATGGGTATCAGTATTAGTCCAAGGCTTCCTCAAAAGCTGCTGATGAATCACATTGATATGATAGGCTAGACCTTCGTAGATTCGTGGGCCGCCCTGACTATTACGGATGTTGCAGCAAAGTGCGCCCACCGCAGAATGATATTGATGATCCTTTATAGCTATACGGCCCGGAAAGCCATCCCGGTTTAGAAAGCTTATGCGAATATTGCGGCTCCCGGAGAATCAAACGCTAAGCCTGTGGTACGACGTCAGCAGGTCGTATTCGTGGTCGACCCCCGGATCGCCGACTGAGGCTGTGCATTGCCCGTAAAATATGCGCCGGAAATTAACTGATTGGGTTTCAAGCTTTCAATCTAGGATAGCTTTTACATCTAATAGCATTTCTGAGATAATAAGCACAATATGGTGGGAAAGCCAAAGTCTTGCTCCGCATGTCGCCAGGCTAAAACGGCCGTAAGTGCTCCTAATATCGAAGATAACCTCACTAGGTCGGCCTTCGAGATGTAGAAGGGGTATGTCGAGTATCATGGACAGATTCTTGCCGTATTTGGCTTTATGACAACTACTCCCGATACTAATTAATGTCCATGATCACAGTGTGATGTCAGGAGCACTGCTCCTAATTCATGTTCGAGATGTATTCAAAAGGAGCTCTCATGTCGGTTTGACAAGAATTTCAAAAGAATATCACAACGACAGTGGGTGATCTCGTGAAAACTTGCAACAGCATACCCTTACTCATAAGCAAAACCTCTAGAATTGCCCGAGATATTGCGAACGGAGTACACATAGTCCGGAGCCCGGCGAATGGCGCTGAGAACGTTATAACGCCGATAACAGCTAGGACCAATACTAAACCGGTGTTCCTGTTATCGAGAGATATCGAAAGCTCAAATTTCCAGCTGGGGGGATTCTCCACGATCTCTAACATTGTGTCTGAATTATTCCAACAGTGAGGTAGCTTGTCATACTCTCATAGGCCAACTACTGACGTTTTTAGCTTCGAACACAATTACTTCGCACACGCCCCCTTTTTGCAACCCGTCGCGTCACTCGATCGTCTTGCTTCTGATTCGCCATTTCTATTTTGGACGATCAATTTGATTACATGTCAGCATCATAAAAAGTACCATGAGCTGTATAATGAACTACTTCTTGCTCATCGAGAACTCCTACAACCACTTTCGACCAGGGCCGTCCGCAACATTCAAGAAGTACACGCTCTATTCTTACTATGTCTTTGGAGCCTTCCTTCACGTCTACCACTACTCGATCCAACATGGACTTACGCTAGTATTGCTACGGACACGTGTATGAGGATGAATTTCCATAATCCATTACCGCAGGATCATATTGCACGTGGATGGGCGAGTTGGCTAGACTCTGAAAGTGTTACTGTCCAGGACCAGCATCTGACCTGGTTATCATGCTTTGGAATAACTACCCAGTGCGTCCCCCTATATATAAACTTAGCCCCTTCACTGATATGTCCAAAGAGCGGCCATTTACCAGGGCATTTTGCCACCACTCTCATCACCCCAGCAGCTGAGATATGTGAAGAATGCTGTCAAGCAACTGGGCCCTTCCTTATCACCAGAAAACCAAGCTAATATCTCAATTTACGAGATTATTTGCAACTACTCGACCTCCTTAGAGGCTCTAGAGGATTCAGGGGCTAGCTCCCATCTTGTTCAGACATTTGATAACAGCCTGGATATTATCGAACAAGCCTACGCAACCTACTCGACACCAGAACTTGACATCCAGCTGCAGTACGCAAAAGTGAACCTATGTGCGATGGTTATCCTAGGAGCCTCACAGACAGACATGAGAACAGATATCCCAGGTTTGATTAACAAACAAGCACTTCTAGTCCGTGGCCTGGGATCAGCATCTCGAGTCATATACCAAACCAAGGCACTCACCCTCTCACCAGTTCAAAACGCCATATCCAACACCGGTAAACTCACATTCTATCCCAGACAGTATATCACAAACACATTCTTCGCGGCAATATACCTGTTCCGCATACTAGTCGACTGCCGCCCTCTAAGCCAAGCCCACATTACACTCGCCCTGAGTAGCATAGCGGAAGCAAGAAACATATTTGCGCTTATGCCACACCACCGGACTGCGACGATGGGCGCGGACTTCCTCGGAAGGATTCTCGGCAAGGCACAAGCGATCGACGCTTCTTCCGGGACTCTGTCTCTGCCGCAGCTACTAATCACAAACCGGCTTGGGGCATCTCTGATGTACGATATCATATTCCGGCTGAGTTACTTCGCGAGGAGAGATTCTAGTCACGGCACAGGGATCCAGAGCCAGAGAGGTGCCGTAGATAGCTCCCAGTCCATTACATCAGAGTTAATGGCCCAGTCACTGAATGTTCAGGAGGAGTCTCTAGATATGACACTCATTCAGCAGCAGACTGGAGAGAACTTTTGGGTTTCATGGGATGCGTCTTTCTTGAATGAGATGGAGATGGAGTTTGGTGAATAGGTGTCCCTGATGCCATAGCTAACATTGCTAGGGGTATACATACCCAGATAGTTTCGTGATATCTCTACCATTATATGGGGAGTCGACATAGAATTACTATAAACGGCTGTTGAGTTTTGCTTGAAAATGATACATATTACACTGCAAGCTATCTAAGAAGCACTTCAATAATTATATAATCTGTCTATCTACTTAGACATATGCTAGGTATGGTATGTAGGCAGTCATGATATGTACTTTCCTAAGAGATAAGCGATGAATGTAACAGTATCATCCGCCCCCAAGATGCAGCGCAGCCAGCTTAAGTCTGCTGCTTCTCTTCATCCACTACTGCTCTACTTCACCACCTTTACAATTTTACATTTGGGATCGATACGAACACACCATCACAGCTTGCACATTCTTCATTATCTTTATCCTTGGCGACAACATGCATGTGAATCCTCCGGCCTTCAATCCTTTCGAGCGACGCTGTCACCATCACAATCTGAGGTGTAGATATCGGTCTGCGATACTTGACATCCATGCGTGCTGTGGCGGCGGCAGCGAATGGTTTGGAATCCAGTGGGATAAGACCCTTAGCCCTAGCCTGTCTGTCAAGAATATAATTCTAAAAAGTTAGGGAACCCATCGCTTCGTCTATTATTGCGTAAGTGATACCGCCGTGCAACGATCCATTAAACCCATGCAATCCACTGCGAACCTCTAGGACGAGGGACACCGTTTCTGTGATGAATGGTAGGTGGGGGAACGTAGTAGCTGGATGGCGGAAGGGGTCTTCGTGGAAGCCAATGAGATGCTGGATGGCCCTTTCGCTATTCAGCAAATCATGGAAAAGTGTGTCTTGTGAAACGAAGACATCTTTCCATGTGAAGGATTGATGCGTATCCTGACGCGATGATGGATGACTGGAGAATCTCGACCGGGCCGACCCCGTGTGACGTGAAATATTCTAGCTGGCTTTTAAGCGCTTCTGGTAGTTCGTGGCTGGTAGACATAACACCAAAATTGGCTAATTGTTTCGATGGTGTGCATAGGTAGGTTGGGAATCTAGCAACCTGCGAGAAACACCGACATGACGACGTATTATTAACGCGTGCGTGCGGCGGCGAGCTTAGGGGTTAGGACTTAGATACCATGTAGGTAAGTTGGTTGACCCCTCATCGAGATCCAACCGACGACAGACCGCGTCGAGAACGAATCAGGACCCCGTGTTACACGAACACAAGAATCCCTTGCTAGGGTTTGAGGTTGCCGATATATTGATGGACTTCCCCCCTTTACACACAAGGCTGAGCCTATGTCCGAAGATGGCAACACAATACAGAATGGAGTTAATTCCAACAAAAAGAGACAAGTCCGAAAATCATACTAGATCCTATGCGTACCTTCGGCCATTATAATAACTACATCTTTTTCCCCACTCTGTCGTAACCGTTTCCTCCAGCGCGTCAGCCGTTCCCACCCCCTATTGCCGCCCAAGCGCCGTAAGGCTATCGATAACATTATGAGCTCCGATTCCATCCAGTTTGATCCCGAACTAGTCGATGAATCTAGATCCCGGGATCTTATCATCCCCGCCGTAATATTTTCCGTCCTCGTTGTCCTGTCTACGGGTATGCGTATTTTCTCCAAGGTGTGGTTTGCAAGAAAGCTATCCGTCGATGACCTTCTCATTGTCATTGCTCTAGTATGTTAACACTACTCGAAGTATAAGTAGAAACCTACTCAAAATCTCATAAGGCGTTTAACCTGACCGGCAATGCATTGGAGATACAGTCTGCACAGAATGGTTGGGGTCGACATCTCCAATTCCTCAACGACGAACAGCGCAGTATGACCAGAATGTTGACCTTATACAACATTCTGATTTCCGACATAGCGCTTTGGGCTGTCAAACTTTCCGCCAGTTTCTTCCTGCTCTCCCTCGTGACGGGCGTCTATAACCGCGCAAAATGGATCATCTATGCTTTGATCGTCATCACTACGCTCGCCAGCCTATCGCAGCTTATTGTTTGGTCTCTCCAGGCAAGACCACTGGAAAAATTATGGCACCCTGAGGTACCCGGAACTGTGGCGAGTCCTTATATGCTGCTTTATGCCCATGTCACATCTCAGGGTAAGTCTCTCCGTCCCGCTCATTTCCAGAGAGAAGTTGTGGCCAGCTGATTGTACATCGAAGCTGTTGGTGCTGCCACTGATATTTTCTACGCATTGTCCCCAATCTATTTCTTTGGAAAGCTGCAAATGAGCCTAAGAAAGAAGATTGTCCTTATTAGTTTGACTGGATCTGGTTTAGCGTAAGATCGAATCCATCCTATTCGTACTTGCTCTCGGGTTTTGAGCAATTGCCAAGTAATAACTTCTTTCTGTCTCAGTGTCTTCGCCGTCTCGATTGCCCACCTTTCCTTCGTCAACGACTTCCTAGACCCAGATTATACCTGGGCACTGCACCGAGTCTTCATTTTTGCGCTCGTAGAGCGAAACCTAGCGGAGGTTATCGCCAACCTCCCTGTCTCGACCCCCTTATTCCGAAGTGTGTACAAGAACACCAAACAAGTTCTAGCAAGTTATACAGGCGCCTCCACCAAACCTAGCGGTAACCCCATCGATAAAGGACACGTTCTGTCCTCTGTCATTACAATCGGATCTGCTAGGAAGTCAGCAAAAAAAGGAGCTATGGAAGGCACGTTTCGCGCCTACGGGAGGGACGTGCAGTTTACGGAGCTCAACACGATTTCTGATGATGACCAAGTTAAGCTGTGGAATGACTCACAAAATAAATCAGTTTCCGCGGTAAGCATGTCTGTGTGACTAGGGAGTGATGGAGTAGGCCTTTAAAGCTGTAAAACACGTGGTAGTAGAATGGATGATGAGAGCGACTTACCTTAAGCTAGTGGGATTGATCTCGTAGGTTCAGTAATTACAGGATACACAAATTTCCAGCATATATGTCATGAGGCGGATCGAGAGGCCTGGAAAAAAAACTATTTACGGCGTTGCGTGAGGAACCTCAACCCCTATCTAATTTGTGGACCCCCTTATTCATGAGCCGAGGGGTTAATTCCCGGGTAGTAGGGACGAGCCCCTACGCACGGGCCACTAGGATGGTACCCGGTCTGCGCTCTTGAATATGAATTTGATGTTTTAGATTAATGTACATCTCTGTTCTATCTTTTAATATATAATATACACACTGCTTGTTCTCCCTCGAGCACTTCGATCTGCTACTTGCCCTCGTGGTTCTAGTGATCGCACTTCTCTAATGTCTCATCCACTAGCTGTGTGGTGTGGTCGTTCACTGCTAGCGTAAATATTGACTCTAGTATTCTCCATGCCATTAGGATCTCGAGCTCTCTTATTTAGACGCTGTTTCTGATCGTTGGCCATAGATATTTACTCGGCTTCCCTCGGCAGCTTGCTGCGTGGGGGATCCCGGACAGCTAGCAAGTCAGTCATTGAAAACACCCCCTTATTTGCCACATGGGAACTGGCAGTCAAAATTGCGAGTCTAGTTTAAGGGTTGTCAGAGTAGTTTTATTACGAACATATGCGAGAAGAGAACTTACAATAGCCATAGCATTAGGGCAGCCCTTAGGACCGTTCTTATCCCAGTTATCGCCGACCAGCTTGCAACTAGCGTCGCCTTTGGTATCGCCCGACGTCCAAGACGTAGACCCGTAGCTGAACTGGATGTAATCGTTGGAGTGTTCACCGACAATAGTCAAGGTGTTGTCCAATCCGCTCTTCGAGAGCTTGAGCGGATGGCCGTCGTTGATGGGCTGGCCAGGCGAGTGCGCGGACCCTGGGGTCGTGTACACGTTCTTGCCGTTAGCATCCGTGATCTTGACCTCTGCATACAAATTCGACGCGGCGTCCTCGCACGTCCAGATTTCCTTGACATGGACCTTGCAGGTCCCGTCTTTCTTGCCTTTGATGATATCCAGCCATCCGGCATACGCCTTCTTGTACGACTCAGGGAACTCATCGGCCCCGATTGGCTTACCCACCTCGAATACTTCGTCTGTTTTATGCGTAGAATCGACATCGGCATCTCCATCCAGGGCATCGACGTCTGAAGTATCCACTTCCAGTTTCGCGTCAGAGTTCTTATCGGCTTGGAACGCGACTAGGCTGGACTTTCCGGGTCGCGGATCGGGAACCAAGGGGTAGAGAAGTTTGTCGTAGATCATAGGTAAAAACGGGTATCCGCCAATTTTACCTTCTAGATACTTGGCCATGGCGTAGCGTGAGAAATTGTCCACGTTACGCTGCACCCAGTAGCCGGTAGACTTCGGGTTTTTCCCTTTGTTGCTGGGTAGAAACCGTGCAAGAAGCTTTGAGTAACGGGCAGTGTACGCCTTGATCGGGCCCTTTGGTTCGCCCTTCGAGTCTTCATATCGGATTTTGATGTCGTAGATCTTGGGGTTGGGCTCGCCCTTCTCCGAATCGGCAGCCATATCGACATGAAAGAGCTCGTGTAGAAAGACCAAACCTAAGGATTTGCCACTGCTTAGCTACCAATCCCCCCACAAGGAAGATAAGTGTGGCTTACCTCTATTCATGTAGTTATCCACATTCCACTTGATTTCTGGATTCTTCTCATCCTTGTAGGCCTCGACTGCCTTATCCAGTGTATATTGCCTAAAGAACCCCGGGCAGAAGTTGATATAAGGCTTTTCATTTTTTGATGGATTGACGGTATAGGCAGTCACGCCACTGCCGCAATTATTCTTGGGATTATCACACCGGACCTATTTAATGTTAGTAATGTCTGTAGAATGGTATATACTTGATAAAAGACTCAAACATCGGGGAACGTACTTGGAGCGAATGGCCAAAAGGATTCCACCAATAGCCTGGCTGGACTGTTTCGACATTGGCAAAAACAGCTTGAATTTGGGATTGCTGGTCTTTGTTGAATTCTATGAAGGTGTTAGAATAGTACCTGACTGGTAGTAGTCAAGATGTCATACGTGGAGGGCCGAAAAAATCAACGGCCGCTTCCGAATCCCAGTGGATATTCGCTTTGACACCATCGACAGTTACAATCTTGTGTGCTTCCTCGTAAGCCTTGTTTATGAAGTCTTTTTGGTTGTTATCCTTGTCGCCTTTGCAGCCGCTGCAACAGAAATATTTAGCTAACGTTAATATGGGGGGATAGAGATAGGGGGCAAGAGGGGGTAAAGGGGGTAGGGGATAAGAATCACATACGTATAGTCGACCAAGCTTGTCCCAAGGGTATTTGAAGGGTTAATACCACCATCATCTGCTGGTGCTGCGTCTACAACCGTGAGAGATAGAAGGAGGCTCAAGCCAACGGCCCTAAGCGAGTATTGTGACATGTCGTAGCTTACGTACAAGTTGTGCCAGTGAGTAGCTGGAAGTAAAGGAACGCTTGCTCAAGTACGTAGTATAGTCTCTTGAGGCAATTGAGAACTTCCGACTCTTTATATCTACGTGATCTACGAGCTAAGTAGCGGGTATTGTCCCATCATTCGCAGCTCAGCGGCGATGCAAATAAGAATAGACGCCAATCCATGTCGCTTGCTAGGAAGCGATCACTCACAGAATACCCATTTGCTTTCCGCTCTGCTGGGCGGATTTATTGTTCTACTGGCTCCTCCAGGCGGAATTCCAGACATCAATCCTCTGAGCAAGGATGTCGGCGGCTTCGAGCATTTACGGTACATACTAGTAATCGAGTGAGAAAATAAACTTAAATCCCTTCAGCGGCGCATGAGCGACGAGATCCACGATGATGCAATCGCGGATTAGCAATATCGAGCTTGACGGCTGCTATTTCGGCTACTTTATTCCTACAATAGGAACAAGGCAAGCCTTGTCGGTCACAGGGATCTGGATCGACATCTCATGATTGAGCTGAAAAACGAGGCCACTCCAAAAGTGAGCTATGTCATTTCGATCATAGAAATAGAATACACCCGCGCCGTTGATCTGCATTCCTCAGAGTGCCTCATTGGCGGTGCAATGTCAGCACTTGTGATTGTCACGTGACGGGTTTTGGTGATTGGACGGCGCGCTTGCATCCGCTTGATCTCCGTTGTAATTACGTGCTGAGGACCCTTTTCTTTGAATCCTTTCCCTTCCTTGGTGCAACAACAACCAAATATAGTCCTCACACAGCCCTCAATTTATAGGGGCCTATCCATGGATGTTTTCATTAGTCTTCTTTAGTCTGTAACGTAGGCTGATTCAAGTCGCCACCCCCATTAGATCGACTTCGACGACAGCAAGTTACCTGCCGGCGGCGGATGTTGCCTACAGCGCCAAGCCAGATGAGCGAATCTGGCTTAATTACCTGTAGCCGCTCATGAGTGCTTTCCCCCAAGACTTTTCAAAAGGCGTTTACATGGTTCAAAGTCGCCATCATGAATAGAACAAAGCCAACAACTTGCATTTTTCTATTATTTGCACTTCTCGCTGGAATATGCAGCGCATACGAATATGACGAGGACTCACGCCCATGTGAAGAGGACAAATGCTTCGTCGCAATCCACTCAGACGTCCCACGATGCTGGATGCAAGGCGACAACCAAAACATCGAATACATGATGCCCATGGAGGGGGGCTTTCATAGGATCCCGAACTCGTGTAGGAGATCGAACATATTTGGCGGCGACGGATACCTCGTCGCGTATCCCTCAACAGGCGGCGTCGTGTTCCTCGAAGACCTGTCGGCCGTGGACCTCCAATATCTCGGGCTACCGAACACGCACGATACCGCGCGGTCGCCGGGTGAAGACGATGACCTTGCTACTCGCATGGTCCGGCTCGGCGCGCAGTGGTGGCCAAATTGGGATTTATACTTTAGGCATTCGAGTAGAATCCATGACGAAATTTTCTACGACTATCACTTCCCTTCGAAAGTAGACGTCGCCTTCCCAACGACAGGTGGTGCGTGGGTAGCAAATTTCACCCAAGATGCATCACGGTATCGTTATGAAGACATGGCCTGTCAGTCCTGGCTTCCGCACGCGCCATATCTATGGAATATTAAGATGCGATACGCCTTGACCATGGATGACAAGTCCGAAATGATGAAGGATCTGGGCGGTACCTTTTACGCCTCTGTTGATGAGGTTCCCGGCCTCGCGAAGACTGTGCAGGAGGCTGTAAGCTTGTTTGAGCCGTTCAAGGAGCGACTGAACAACATGGAGGATGATGGCTATAGACAGCGATTTTGTACGAATAATGAAAATAAGGACAAGGTTGCGGCAAATAAGAAGCCCGAGAAGCTAAGATGGGGAATAGGGCGGCTTTTCGGCGAATTGCGTTAGTGATGGTTATGGTAGTTGATCCGGGTCGTGCTTATCGTCGGGGAATTCAGTGGCCGTAACTTGCTTGGTTCCAACGGCGCATATACAATTACCATGTAAACGCCGAGACTTAAGGTAGTTCGCGATCAAAGATGGCTCGAGAATCAAGCGTCGCCGCTAGGTCCTAACGATGCGCTGGAGCCACCACCACTTCGTTAAACTAAATGCGACCAAATAATGGGGAAGCGGCCTCGAAAATACCTCCGGACAGCAGCAAACCCGTCATGCTAACGAGTTCCGATGCGTATCCATTGACGTTGAACAAGTCGTGGGCCTCGAAGGAGTTGCTTAGTCACCGGAGGGTCAAGCGGAGCTACCCGGGAGTTCATCCCTTAATCACATAGCCGGTATAATCCTCACACTAATAGGTTGCAATTCCGTTACAGCTGTCATGCGTAATCTAGAATGCACTACATCTCGGTCTTCACCTAGTATCTTGAACCTATTATTATTAACACATTCATAGAGTATTAGACCCGTGTAATGTACATAGTTAAATCGAAATGACAAAGTGAATCCACGGGCGCATTGCTAATGCATCCACCCTTCCCAAGGGATACTCACTCGCGTAAAGCCGGACATGCTTCCGTGTTCATCTCTGCGGGCTTCGCAAC
The DNA here is from genome assembly GCA_902825475.1 of Hypomontagnella monticulosa. Lineage (NCBI taxonomy): Eukaryota > Fungi > Ascomycota > Sordariomycetes > Xylariales > Hypoxylaceae > Hypomontagnella > Hypomontagnella monticulosa. The sequence continues at coordinate 4,063,934 of CADEBF010000003.1, read as the reverse complement.
TAGGCCGTTTCGATTTCTGAAGAATAAAATATCACCCCGATCTCTCTCGGGAGGCTCGACCCATTGACACCACCTCATGTTTCTCCAGAGGGTAGAGAGAAAGACGAGCCAGCCTCCTCTAGTATCTGATCGATAGCGGTGGCCCATAGCTTTCTTAATCGCCCCACCCGCCTCCCAGGCGTGGTAAAAAGGAATAGTAGATGCGTAATGATAGAGGACATGGGTGTCAATAATGCCGTGGAATAAGTGCCGTCCGATAAATCCAAAGTCTCGGTCAATGGTGGAAGCAGCGCCCCGGACATATGTCCAAGAGTCGGCCGTATATCGAGAGAGTGACGGATCAGTGTGCTGGAAGAAAGGGATGCAAGCTAAGTAGATCGCGAGTAGAAGCAAGGTAAATGTTATGGGCTTGAGCTCGCTTAAAGGCACAATAAACGCCAGCTACCACGATCGAGATGAGTGGTAGCTATAAGACGACCTCCTTAAGGACATAATCATTAAGAAAACTCCATCCCCAGCGTCGCACCAAATATAAATATTAAGTCAGAAACTAGCTAGTAGGTGAAGGAGTATGTACGTATATGATGCGTCGTCATTGTGGCCACAATCAACCGAGATGCAACCATTGCCAACTACCAAATATGCGACACGAAACGGCCCGAACCACAACCACAAAGTAGTAATCGACCATGTCCAATTAATCAATAGTCTGCCCCAAAACTAACCTCACCAAATTCCGTAGATCTAAGCCCCCCTTTTCCGCCGCCCCCGGGGGCCACAGCAATGTTTAACCAATCCTTAGATTAGCCAGCAACGAATTTCAATTAATAGAAGGTAGCATCGCTACCCTTCTGAGGATCTAAGCCACTGAGATAAGAGGCGGCAAACAGCAGAACAGCCACTGCAGTATCCACGTGACGTGACCATAAGTAATGACCTCTTGTCCAACGAATCTTACCCCTCAACATTTCTGGTCGCCTTGGGACTCGTGATCATTGATCATACCTCCGCCTCTTATAACGCAAATTTTGACGAGATCGATGTTCGTTCGATGAATAATGCATTCTCGACTATTCAAACCTTCTACTTGGCTAGGATTCCCCACCCTGTTGTCAGCTTGGATCAATATTTAGAAGTTCGAAAATCAAACGTCAATCAAATTGAACCAGCTTTAAGAACAGCCAGGCAAATGCAGAGCCTACTCACTTTCGGCGTTTTGGAAGCAGTGGTTGAGAAACCTGTTCCTGAAAGCACTTTAGTAAGGGAGATTGCGCCTGGAGTCCGGACTATCGGTAGTGATGGTCTGAGTGAAGTAATTAGGGACTGGATTCAACGGATTCGGGAACACGCAGAAGATCGCAAAGCTTGGCATAAGAGAGTACGCCGCACACTAAGAAATCCACCTTAATCCTGACCGGACTCAGGAGGCAATGTTTCGATTGTTTTGACCCCCTTGGAGATGACGCGCCACCCACAGTCTGCTTGATCGCCGTGATTGGCGAAGCATTGTTAAACGCAAGTCTGGTATTTGCCGAATATATACAAGATATCCCTCAAGAAGGTATCGACTGGTCGGTGATTTGGGGCTCCCCCGCATACATAACCTTGCTAGAAGAAGATATGCTTGCTCAAGGGTGGTGCTCTTCTATTGTCGATTATCTCATAAACACCGTAGACGTTTCATCGTTAGAATATGCAGTCTCATGCGGACCACTGAAAGACAAAAAGGACCATCGCAATTGCTCGTCGGAATCGTGTGCCACATATATCGTGGATGTTGGAACATACACACCTCGCCATACTACACCAGCATGTCAGTCCTTAATGGGACAGATTTTGGATACATGTCATAATGTTTCCCCTGACCTGGAAGAAGTCGAACGCCTCCTGCTAGCGGGCCATGTACCTGTCCTTAATATAAACATGGATGAAACCAAAAGTTATTACAAATTGACTGCACACAAGGCAAGCGATACGCAATATATCGCTATCTCGCATGTTTGGGCAGACGGTCTCGGGAGCACTACCGAAGATGGGCTGCCAATGTGTCAGATTAGACGACTTTCGAACCTAATAGGGCCTGGGATTGCATTTTGGATCGACTCACTGTGCATCCCTAAACTAGAAGCCGTCCGCAAAAAGGCAATCCGTATGATGGCCCAGACATACAGCCAGGCTCAATGTGTATTGGTACTTGATGGCACTATACAGATGTGCAAGTCAACAGAATATCTAGGTGTACACCTTCTTCGCGTTCTCACCTCAGGCTGGATGCGACGGCTCTGGACGTTACAAGAAGCTGTGCTATCCAAGGAACTCTATTTTGTGTTTTCTGATGGGCGAGTCTCGTTGAAAAGTTTGCTTCAAAACATGTCTAGCAACATGCTGATGTTTCCGTATTTGACCAATTTGGCTATCGAACTATTTCGTTTGACCAGGATGACGAAGTATAATGAATATTCCATTGGTGATGTTTCTCGTTCGCTTCGATGGAGAAGTACCAGTCGCCCGACAGACGAGACCTTGGCAATAGCAAGCCTGCTGGGCGTCCAACCTTCTCTTCTAATTGATGTATCCCCTGAAAAGCGAATGATGCATCTCATCCGGGAGCTACATATGGTACCAAGCAATATTCTATTCGTGACGGGTGATAAATCACAGATTCCAGGGTTTCGTTGGTTACCGACCTCTTTCATGGCCGCCCATGGCGGAAGTTCTGGGGGATCTCAGTTGTCCATCAGTTCCTCTGACGGTTTTGTAACACCGCGAGGCCTTGAGGCTACTTATTATGTTCTCAATTTTTCAACTTACAGACCTAAAAGAGGCGAGCCATGGGGATTGAGGGATACCAAGAACGAAAGATATTACATAGTAGTTGATCCGTCATCTTCCGAGGACTATTACGACTGCGATATACTGTTACTTGCTCACGGCCTCCCTCCTATGGATGCAAGGGCTTGCGTAGCTGGCTTGACTTCAGGCTACGCTGTCAAGGCTGACAGATCGTTTGTGGTTTATATTAAATACCAACGAAGACTAATGATCAGCCGTGAAGTGGATCAGCCAAAGGCAGTTCAAAATTCAAACTTCATTTCAGTACAATCGTCTGGACTTCTCCGTGTGTGCGTGGGATGATTTATCCTGTGTCTGCAAAAGACTATCGTGAATTTTTTGGGGGACGGCGGTCAGGGTTAGGATTAGGGTTGGTTTAATACCTATTGTCCCTAGAAGTCAAATTCATTCATGGTGTAATGGCTTAATGATTGCTGACGTTTTTACGACGCCACTCGCTTCGTTTCTCCCGTAGAAGATTCATAGGCATAAGAAGTCACTAAAGCGACCTTGTAGGGCTTCTAAGTTGCGAGTCTAACACATCCAGGATGACACGATGTCCACTCTACTCGACGTTTCGGGATAATATTCAAATTCCTCAGAAATTTCTTCGTTATCGGTTACTGTTGCTATGTTAGATGCTGCAACTTCAATAGCAGACGGACCTAGCTACCTACTAGTGATTGGTCATTGGTCATTGGAGCCGAGGGTAGGTTAGCCACCTAGGTAGGTAGCTACGTGCGTAAGTAGGGAGATATTAGGAGATATGAGCTGACGACTGGTATATTGGCCTGACCTTCTACCTATAAGAATAGAGGGAGGACGCCTGTCTTATATACGTATTTCAGCCAAGATCACACGTAGGTACTGTACTTGAAAGTAATCCCTCGACTCCATTCAGTACCTCAGTTAAGCTGTGGGGTGCGGGGTTGACGGTGAGACAGCCAACGGGATATGTAGGTACCTAGCAGTAAAGCTCGATACATGCTGTGATACCTCTATGGGTAGCTATGCTATGCTGTTAGGCTATCAATTGGGCGTTGGGAATTGTAGAAAGGCTGTGAAGTAGACTCAGCAATTAAGAACAATATGTGGTTAAAAGACAAGATTTATTGGGTTCAGTCGGTCATTCAGAAATGGATGAAGGAAAGCCAGAGTCAGCATGTATATCCACGCGAAGATACCCGCCCGGAATTCATTCCTTTCAAAGTTCCCCGACTTAGTTCTGCGTACGACTTCTCTGGGTTTTCAGACTATCCAGCTCGCAACGGCTGGATTGTGCACCGCGATGATAGACGTTGCCATCGAGACTCTTTTCCACCTGGACGTTACATAGCGAACGGCGAAGAAGCTGATTCTTACGGTCTCGAATCCCCTGCGCTTTCTAGGGCGACGGGCTCCGAAGCTACGTGCGCTGAGAAGGTGGCGTTTCTGCAGTCATGGCTTTTCTTTGGAGCCCTGGCAGAAGCCCACGCTGTTTGCGGCCTCCCGATCGACCCCCAAGATTACACCACGAACACTTTTGACACCACCCGGCTAAACGGTCTTCCCCTACGTTTATATCATGCTTCACGAAGCTTGGTCTGCGGACGGCGAAAGACCCTCAAAAAGAAGCTATACTCCATCATCAAGTTAGGCCAGCTAATGATGACTCGGGGTTCTGACTGGGAAGATGAGTATAACTACACCCTGGAGCAGTGCGAGGTGCTTTACTCCATCCAAATTCTCCTCCGCATCCTTTCGCTCGCCTTACTATGCCAATTCCGCGAACCTTTTTATGATAACTTCGATATCTCCCTCGCCGATCCCGCGAGGGACTGGAAGCCTGAAGGTCAGATAAGTATGATTAATTTCGCGGCTAAGCGCTTATTTGAGAGCGGATGGTGCCAGAGTGAGGCCCGCCACTTCTTGCAAAGTTTCGATGTTGTCGCCGCTGCTTTTTATATAACTCGCCCATATGCACCTAAGTGCCACGACAGGTGTATCGATTCGACATGCATGGCATATCAAGTCAATGAAGACTCGTATAGAACCCTCCACGTCAAAGATGACTGCGACTGTGAGTTGATCCATGTCCAGCCGGATTTATTAACAGATATCCTTTCGAAGAACACGGTCCCGGTCATAAATATCTCAAATGACCTGCAGCTTTCAGTTAGCCATAGTGGAGGAGTCAAGTATATTGCTTTTAGCCACGTCTGTAAGTTCTCGCGCTCGGCATCGTGTAGTTTTGGGACTTTTTTAACGAGTGTCTCAGGGGCCGACGGTCTAGGCAACCCCTTCTTCAATGCACTTCCGAGCTGTCAAATCCGCCGTTTATATAATCTTGCAATTACCCTTCGCCGCATCTTTAATCTTGATGAGAACAATCCCAAGATAGCCATATGGATAGATACTCTCTGCGTTCCGGTGTCTCCGGCCTTGAAGCAATATCGGAAGCAAGCAATCAGACTACTAGCACGGACTTACACCGAAGCGATGGCTGTACTCGTGCTTGACAGAGAGCTGTGTCATTTCGAGTCGAAAGAGGCGCCCGCTCTTGAGCTTGGCATCAGAGTATTATGCAGCGGGTGGCTTAAGCGACTCTGGACACTTCAGGAAGCTTCTCTTGCAAGCGATATCCAAGGGGTTAGTGTGCTGTACTTTCAGATGGCAGATGGGCCTGCGTATTGGAATCGGATGTCTAGATGCTTTCAATATAAGCCTTCTTACCTCAAAGAATCACCAATTCGGAAACCACCTGTTACATCCGTCGCGATTAAGGACACGAAGGCTGATCTTTTATATGAGACACATCTCATGACCTTTTTGGAGGACCGAATACCATCAGTGAGCGCCATCAGAGATCCCCGCTTCGACACGAAATTCCAAAAAGTCATGCACGCGGTACAAAATCGATCCACAAGCAAAGCCGAAGACGAACCCATCTGCTTAGCATCGCTCTTAGGGCTTGACCTTCAGTCAATTTCGAACGCGGAAGATACAGAGAACCGCATGATCGAGTTCTATAAGCTGTTGCGCGAGCTTCCGACAGCAATCCTTTTCTCTGAATTCGGAGTTCCAGATTTCTTGGCCAAGAACCTCACAACCCCACCATATCGATGGGCTCCAAAGTCCTTGCTGTCGTTAGAACAGCCCATGGGGATAACAAACGCGGTCTCAGGAATGCGGTTTGCGGATCCGCCTTTACCGCTATACGGATCATGTGAGGACGATGGACTTCATATTCGGCATCCTGGATTCTTATTCGATGACTCGGAGCCCACCTCGATCGTTCGCGAGTCCACGTTCCTCGACACAACGAGCGGAAAATGGTATTCACTATCACTCGCCTTATCGGATCACTCACCGCAATTGATCGGCCCTCTGCGACGTTGCGCATTGATTTTCAAGATTGATATATGTTCTGATGCTGTGATCGTAAGTATAGAATACGAGAATATCGTTGAAGATGAACTCTGCTTTTACGTGAGAATTGTTGGCCACGCACAAGTCAAGTTATTGCCTGACGGGCTTTCAGATGACAGCCGTGATGAGACGGCAGGATACCGAAATGGTACAGAAACAAGAATAGAACAATCATGGTGTATTACCTAAGCTGTGACTTAAGAGGAATCCGAAGCTGAGACTTGAGATGTTCAATTATATGAATCTCATAAGATACCGAGTGCCTACTTGTATGAATCTACTAACATTTGTCTAATATCAGCGTACATACATACTAGTAGAATATAACTAATATGTAGGTACATCAAGCATAGCAGTACCAAAACCAAACACAATGTACCGTAGTATGTATCGGTTCGGAACGATGTCTCCCCTATGGCGTAGTAGGTTTCCTTCCCACCACTGTGCATTTTGGGAACGCCCACATGGCTCCCTTCCTCGTTTCCTCCACTGCCTCGGGCAGTATCTGCTCGACCTCCTTGGCAAACGTCTCGTTGCGAGTAGTGCGTACCATCACTTCGGGTAACATCAAACTAGCTTCATGCATGGCGAAATTGAGGTAACTTGGGCCGTCTCGCGTGTCAACTTGAATATTATCTAGGCCTGCGCTTTCCATTAGGGCCGGTAGCTTTGTCACCCATGTTGGGGTGAGTCGTGTGTCCTGGGTCTTGAATATCTTGACAAGTTGGGTTATGGCATCGATCTTGTTGTCGGGATGGGTCTTCTCGATGCGAATCGACGAGATATCGCCTTCACCCCATTGAAGGTAACCTCCAGGCTCTGTGGATGGGAGAGGTTAGATTTGAATATGGGTTAAGTTGATATATGTGTGTATATATCTGTATATATCTGTATATACACATATAGTGGCGTCAAAGAGGGGAACAAATAACTTACTAAGTAGCTTAGTAAATTTCTGAAGGATTCCAGAGACCTCGTCGTCGTGTAACACGAACATAAGTAGGCGCACATGTACAGCGTCGTATTTCTCCACAAGGTCGTCGGGGACAGCCTGCTTAATGTCCCATTGGCGGAACGAAACATTAGGCGGCAGCCACCCCGCGGGCGGTGTAGCCTTGAGCGAAATATCTAGCCCATCCAGCTGTGCCGTTGATGGTAGGCGTGCGCTGAGATCCGTAAGGAACACCCTAGGTAGCTGACGGTCAACCCACGTTGATATTGGGTATGTAGATGTTAGACCAACTCACCCCGTGCCAGTCGGTACATCCGCAATCCGGAGCTGGGACGAAGTTGTTGGGATCTGGGGATGGAGATGATAGCCGAATTGCTCTATCCAATGGTAATGTTGCAAGTTGATCCTGTTGGTAATCAAATCATTAGCTATGCGCCCCGGTCTCTCTCCACGTAGAGTGTAAGTGTCGGAATCCACGAACCGGTTATTATCAATGTAGTCACGAGTGAAAACATAGTCCGATTGTGTAGTCATGATCGCGGTTCGTATGAGGCTCAATTCCTTGGGGAACTTAAAGTTCAGAGTTCAGCTCCCTTCGTTAGTCGAGATTTTAATAATCTAATGTAAGGGCGATGGGAAGCACGTAGTTCGCCGCGGCTACATACAGGGCAACATATGTAAGTTATATCAATCCTTAGACATGTTGCATTAGCAAAATGAACCTATATGCACATATATATATCCGTATCCCCATACCGATACCAATATATTCAGTAATATCATATGATTTTCGTAATGTTGTGTTTGAACATGATGTTCGAAACAAACCTCCTTTAACAGTATAGCGCTAGAAACAGCCTGTGATAAGAATCCTATCGCCAAGTGAGATGTCTGTATGCCAAGTACATGTATCCTCGGAGAGGTGGCCACAAGTGATACGATATCACATTACATGATTCTTCCAATATTGACAGGAGGACACCACTAGTTTGAACAGTCTCTATCTACGAAATATAGAAATGCAGTACAACAAGATGCCATAATCCTCTTAAGCATTATAGAACTCACCTCAGTGTATTGCAATACTTTAAATACTCGCTTACACTTGCATTTGGTACCTGCTACTTGATCTTACATAATATCTGCCTACATATGTAGGTAGCTTACTATGCCATCAGCCCCAGAATCCAACCTATCACGGCCGCTCATTCCATAGTTGGAGGGGGGATATCAGGGATTGCATGTTCCCGGGGCTTGCTGAATCATGAATGTACTGTTGACCTTTATGAGGCTTGGCGGGCACGCCAACTCTGTGCCATTCAGGGGGGAGGGGCGAAGTGTAGATGTTGACACAGGTTTCATCGCAATGGATGAGACTACCTATCGTGAATTTACCCACATGGGACAAAATGCGTTATACGTCGCCTTGATTTTTTATTTAAACCATCCATCAAACCTTCGCTAATGGCATAAGCGCAATTTTGTAAATTTCTATTGAAGATCAGCGTGCAAACTATTCCCACAGATATGTCCTTCAGCGTCTCTACGACAGGTGAAGATGGCTTTGAATGAAGTAGCCACTCGATCTGGACCGTTGTCGGGAGATTTTGAACGCTTTTTAACCCTCACTTCTAGCGATTGGTACTAGATATAATCTGGTTTACCCTGTTTGCACAAGACGTCCTTCATGAGGGGCCAAATACTTCTAGTTGTGAGGAAGCTACCGATCGACTGTTCCCAGCGTTTAATAAGCCCGATGAGGTTCTAGAATCAGTTCATTACGAGTCTATAGGCAGTTATCTCAACAGGAAGGGTTATTCTGCGTTGTTCATCAACTATGCCTCGGTCATCCTATAAGTTTCGTTTAGTTCCCGCCAAGTCATGTACCAACATCATCGTGGAACTGTTTTCGACGTAACGATGCCGTTGCACCTAATAAGCCCCTTTCCCTCCGCGATGCCCCGCAAAGCCCGGGGTGTCGGATCTCGGTTACTTTCGATATAAACAAACTGCAAGCCATCCCCTATGCCGGGGAGACTAGAAGCCCGGGTTGAGTGCTAGTTACCATAAACCCCCCCCGGACCCCAAAGATGGTGCAAGGCAGTTACGTATACTCCCATCCGCTAATAAGCGCCGAAAGCGTGGCCATATCCCGGCGTCTTCCCGAGATCAACGGTGTAGATAGGATTAGCTTCGCCGGCGCTTGGATGGGGTTCGGATTCCATGAGGATGGCTATGTCGCAGGAGTTCATGCGGCACAGATCATAATACACGGGTACGAAAATACGGTTGCTCTAGACTTAATTGATGGCGCTAGGCGGTGTTCCGTAAAGCAGTCTAGTGTCACAAGGTCGATGCTACGAGTATGTTTTCTTGTCTTGCGTCGAATTCTCCGAGAGGTTTCCCTCACTGTTCCATAGACCAATATTAAATCATGAGATTTCCCTCTTTTTCATATCGCGTTATAACTAGGACGTATAGGTATAGTTCACATATCACAGCCCTGGAACGTGAAATATAAGTTTAGGCTTCTCATTCTGGGTGGAAATATACTATCCATAACTGTACAAGGTACCAAGGCCATCCACCTTCTAGTTCCCATTCGGCGCCTGCTGTAAGATCGCATCTTATAGCAACATAACCATTGGGTTCCTGGGAGCGCTACATACGTTACCCCTATTTTCGTCGCTGGTCCCGCACCGAGCGTCCACACCTCAATATCTACGATGGAGCCACTTCCAAGTATTCGTGAAGGCACGAGAACTCTACTCTCCGGCCTTCTTCGCAGGAATTGGTTTCGACTCGGGGACGTAGTCAGTGGTGCCCGCCATACCCAGGAGCCACACCTTGCCGGGGTGATCGGTGCCCTGGCCATACAGGAACGTGCCGGGGAATCCGAGGTCGAAGGGAACGGCTGCCTCGATTTCCTTGATATCGTCCTCGTCGAGACTCAGCGTCAAGGCCTCGATGTTGGCCATCAGGTGCTCCTTGGTGCGCGTGCCGATGATGGGGAAGACGTAGGGCGCCTTGTGCATCACGTAGGCTTGGGCCACACTAGTAATTATGGTGTTCTTCCGCCGCGCGATTGCTTCGAGGGCCTGGCTCACTTTGATTTCGGTTTCTGACGGGTTCGACGACCGGCCCACTGTGTTGCTCAAGCGCTGCTCCTCCGTCTTGAACTTGCCTCCGCCGAGCGCTCCCCAGGGGGCTAGACTCATGCCCTCGGCCTTGACCATGGGGATGATTTCTCGCTCAAAGTCGCGTGTGGCAGCCGACCAGCGGCCCTGGTACACGCTGAATTGACGCAGACCGTGGTTGCGGGCGTACTCGTTGGCTTTGCTCACAACCCAGGCCGGCGTATCGCTGACTCCGAGGTAGAGGACCTTTCCAGAGAGTACGAGCTGGTTGAGCGATTGCATGAGTTCAGGAATCGAAGTGCTGCCATCCCACCAGTGAACATAGAGCTACGTCTTAGTGTTAGCTTCAGTGCTTCACACGTAACAGTAGCATGGGTTAGGTGTCACATACCAGGTCAATGTAGTCTGTCTGCAGCTTCCGCAAGCTCTCATTGACGGAAACGTGCAAGCTCTTGGTTCCATTACCTTGGTTGTTGATTAAGATTTGGTTATAGTCAGGACGGAAGCTGGTAGTGTATTTAGTAGCGATGACTGCAGAAAACATTATATTAGCCTCCCTGAAAGTGTATAAAGGGGGTAACAGGGGTAATTAATACATACCCATCTGGTCACGAACGCCACGCTTCTTCATCCACTCGCCGAGCCACGTCTCAGACTCCTCGGCTTGGTAGTTGTTGGCCGTATCTATGAAGTTACCTCCTTGCTCATAGAAGAAGTCGAGGATCTCATTGGAAGTCTTCTGGTCGCAAGCACCCATGAATTCCTTCCAGGCGGTACCGAAGTTCATAGCACCAAGGCATAGGGGGCTAACACGGACGGCTGCCGTAGGGGACAGCATCCGGTAACGAGCCAGAGGGCTCTTCGGCGGCGGGGCCATTGCTAGAGCAGACATCTTGACGGATGATTTCGATATACTTTTAAGCAATATTAATTAAAATTGATGTGGTGACGTTCTGTCGTCGTCCGAAGTGTTTGAACTTAAAGATGAGAATGTTAAGGGGGGTTGAAATAATTGTGAGCGAAAATTCACGGAAGTTAAAAGGAGTCCCGTACAAGTTGCACTTGCCCAAGATATGGTCAAGTTGTTGCCTATCAAGCTGTCTTGTGATCGCTCCCAAAATCAAAGCGAGAAGCAGGTCTCAACCGCCTTTTTATAAAGAAGGTGTCGGGACATCCTTGATTTCAAATGTCGCCGAAACGTCAAAAACTGTGGCCTATGGACGTATCAATCAATCCATTGAGATACACAGCCTGGCATTCCGTATGTTACCGGCGATAACTTAAGTCCATTACTAATAGTAGCACTGACTCGTCTCCAATAGAGTTGAAACCATGATCTCATTACCTAGGTAGGTATATCGGCAGATCTCATTAGGGTAGCTTCTAGTGTTAGGTAACATCATATGCCCATTCAGCTGCATCCATGGATATTGCCGTATCCAAGTTACATGGCGGTCCGGTAGAGAGACGATCCGGGAGTTTATGCAATTGGCCAGGGTAACTCCAACCGGACGGTGGCCTAAATCCGCGCCAATTTATCGGCATACCCCTTATACTATTGCATACCAAGAAAGACGAGTCTAGAAGTTTTCTCTTAGGTCCCGAGGTCGTTATGGGTTCTCTCGTGGTTTGTTATCGTGTCCATAGATCTTAGGGACTTAGAGCCTGTTAAGTCCGCCAACGTCCGTCCCGTTGCAGGAGGGCTATACCCTTACCAGTCGTCAAACGCCACAGGCGTTTTACTAAGCCAGCTAAGTCATGTCAGATCGTCATACTATTCGGCCGATTCATAGCATCTCATTGGCTAGGAATTAAACTTAGACGGATTGCTTGATCAAGTTTCGAAGTCTTGCATCTCATTACACACATTCCACCTCGGCGTGCCAAGCTTTGCAATGCCCTAATTTGGTAATCGTCCGCCCGACTCTGGGATATCTCGACTCACAACATCAGCAATTCTATACGAATACACACACTCTCAGATTTAAGGCAGAAGCAAATACTAGATCGACGACCTAGGCTTACGGGGGCGGTATTCTTCAACAATCCGTCTCAGGGTCCAGCGGGTTCCCAACGGACACCGAGAGTCCTATGCGCGTTTCCTATTCTCCTCAGCATTATAATGAGGCCACGTTCATCGCCACGGTCAAAAACATTTTCGTCTTGGTCGTGGCGGAAAAAAATAGATTTGCTGTTACTAAGCCAACCTCTGGAATTAAGGCACGGATCTAGGCCGTATAGTCTTAGGTAGGACAGCATGCTTATGCTAAGAGCCTCATGCATCGATACCTGGTCATATATCATTAAATAGTATGAGTAAGGCAGCAGGCTTCGACGACACGTAACTATCCTTTAAATCTGGGATAAACTGCTACCAGCATATAAGACGGAGTTTCCAAAACGTCGCCTTCCAAGCATTGCTTAGGCGATAAGAGGAAGTGTGGAAATAATCGAAAAAGGGGGAGGGGTAAAAGGGGTTAGAAGGAACGAAGCAAGATAACGCCGAGGTTCGACAACTCAGGCACTTTGATTCTCAGGTTGACTCATAACATGTCCTTGGGGAAGTCCGATAATTTAAGCATCTATATAGCCCAGCTAGATTACTTCGCTAAGCAGCCTACGCAGCGACGTTGGCTATTGGCAAAGGTTTGGTGTATGTATGTACAGGACGATAGCGCGCCCAGGTAGAGTCGTCTACCTGGAATTAGCACGCCCAAGCGCCGATGATACCATCACGGCGGCCCTCGACTAGGTAGCCGTCCTTTATACGGACGTGCTCCACGATGGCTGGCGTCCTACCTCCCTCTTCTTCCGTGATTCCGGCACCGCAATCCCATTGCCGTGACTCTAACTTGTCGTATACCTTGACCACATCCTCGCCAGCCGCGCTGACGATACGTCGGTTGTCAAACATCATGCTTGTAACGGGATTATCATACGCGTAAGCATCATATATAGATCCTGTGCGAAGGTCCCATATCTATGAAGTAGCATGTTAGTATAGTGTAGGTTCAGGGATCGCTTGAGTTGTAAGGACTCACCCGTATACTTCGGTCCAGACTGCCCGTCACGAGATGCACGTCATCAAATTGCAGACAGGTCACAGGTCCGGTATGTCCAACGAGACTGCGATGCACTTGCCCGCTTCTCAAATCCCATAGTCGAACCATGCCGTCCGCTGTACCGCAGGCGAGTGCGGACTCGAAAACTTGTAACGCTCCCACGAAGTCAGCTGATGCTGTCGCCGGCCGGTTCGTCTGTCTCCAAGTCCCCTCGCCTGTACCGATAGAAACGGAGGCTTGTGCCGCCGCCCACATCACATCGAGCGTCTGTACACATCGTCCCTTTACCAGGTCCCACTGGCGAAGCGTCTTATCCGCGGAACCCGAGACGAGGACATCGCCCCTAAAGTGGAGCGCCGTGATCTCGTCCACGTGAGATTCTAGCGTAAAGAGTGGACAGTCCGCCATGCTACCCTCGGGAGGATCCACCGGCTGATCATCGGGGTTTTCGAAAGCCATACCATCGTCGTCTTCGTCATCCCTCCCGAATTGACTACCTTGCGGGTCGTAATGCGCCCTGCTTAGATCCCACAGACGGATTGTAGCGTCCATTGAACCTGTAGCGAGGATATTATCTTCTACTTGTAATGTCCGTACCGATGCCGTGTGACCCTCGAGCGACCCAATACAGCGCCCGGCATTCAGGTCCCATACTTTAACCGTGTCATCCATAGAGGCCGATACCATAGTTCCAAAAGGCACGTCAAAATCCAACGCCGTGACATTATCTGCGTGAGCTTTAATTTCTCGTATCATAAAACCAGGTTCGAAGTGTTCGTGTAGTATAGGCATGGATTTTCGTTTCATAGTCTTGTGTTTCCGTTTTGAGGGGGTACTTGAGGCAGATGGGAGCTTCTCGTATATGGATTTAGACATGAATTCATCCGCATCCTGGTCCGTTACTAGATCGTCATCATCCGATTTGGTTGGGGTGTCAATAGCGGCAGCTATCGATTCCGCTTCCTCAACGAGGGCCTGGGCATCGTCTATCCGACTCTCCATATCCACAACTATCTCATATCAGTATGGACTATAATAGCGTCGCTAAGAGAACGAAGCGGGACACTTACTGTCATGTTCTAATAACGCCTCTTCCTGTTCTAAACCAGCCAATCTCTCGAGGATAATACGTCTCATACCCGCTAGATTGGCCATCTTATTATCTATCTCGTGGATCTCACTGCTTGCCATATTCTTTCGAATGCTAAGCATCTCTAACTCATGCATGAGCGAAGATCTCTCTTTCTTTAGTCTATGGAGATGGTGCGGGTTATCCGAAGCTGATGTATTGTCATCGATCATCTTCCTTCCTCTCGACACTCTTCTCTTATGCTTCTTGCCCTCGGTTGTTAGCTCGGGAAAGCTTGCTTGGAAGCCTTGGAATAGAGAGTAGGCATTGTCATTTTCGGGTAGATGTTGGAGCATCTCGTCGGGTAGGTACGATCGGGCGCGAGATTGGATTTCCGCGGTGGAAAATTTGGACCGCACCAAGTCGGTGGGCGTCGTCCTAGCCATGGTGAACATGCCGCGCTGGATACCGGGCTTCTTCAGTTGTTTGTGGACTTGGGCCATGGCATTGTGGTAGTGGTTCCCGGGCGGATCTTTACCGGGCCCTACTAAATGGCTCGCCGTCGTCGTTACCTTTCTTGTGAAAGCTTCGAGACCTCGGGGCTTTGTGCGGTGTTAGTTTCGCATACACACAAAACAAAGATAAAAAAAAATTAGTTAAAATTTAGAAGTGGCAAGAAGGTACCGAGAGTATCGAATCTTCACCCGCGGGGGAATCATCACGAATAGCATTGTTCGGGTCTGAATCGGCCATGCGCGTATCTATGGGATGAGTGCTGAAAGCGGAAGAATCTTGTGCGGTCGCACGGCGCAGATGCCACACATTAAGGTGGCATACAAAGAGGGAATTTCCCGATAGGTATGGATTTCTTACGGGTTTACTGGCATGAGGAGCAAGACAGTTGGGATAGGCACGGAAAATAATGGACGAGCCAGATAAAAAACAAGGTACGGCAAGGCTATCAAATCAGAAGGTGAAGATGTTCTGAGTGGACATTCCAAGATTTTAGCTTGAGCCCTGTTGGTCCAGCAGTCCCAGGTGCCCCCATCGGTCCTGGCACACGAGCCACACACTATCAGATAAGGATTGTTGCAGGCACCGCACCGACCTCCAGGGCTAGCTTCCCACCTGTAGAGTTGCGGTTTTTGGCGCTATCGACGAATTCGGTACCCAGGGCTGCAGGGGTTATGCCAATACATATAAAGTGTCGGCACCGCACCTGTCATCATTCCCAATTTGTAGTGCCGGGTGTGATGATTGCTACCCTGCAATTCCTTTAAGGCAAGCTGACACATGCGGGGAGCTCGAGAAAAATGGTAAAAATAAATAAAATAAAATTCAAGGTAATAGTAAACTGATGTAGGCCGACTTTCGGCTGTAGAGAGAAAAAAGCAAACCAGTCAGTCACTCAAAGACCCGACGGGAACTATACCTGCAGCGTCACAGAAAGAGTGATTGTTTCCTATCGTCTAAGAGTGACCTTGATAAGTTTGCCCCTCTTCCATTGACCACTGAAATTGGGACATAGACCGACCGTCTTTGCGCCTTTCCCCCGCTAAGTCAACCCGCCGCGCCCTTGTCCGGCCATACTCTCCAAGTCTCAACTGCTTCCTTGTATAGCTTGAACTTCACTTTTAAGTAATTACTACCGGTACGGAATAAGGAGAGCAAGCATGGATACGATCATTGACCTTAAGGATGCCTCCAAGGCGCTTGATCTTTCCAACATTCGCTTCCAGTTGATGTGCGCAACTACCTCTTCCACCATAAAGACGAGGCGCAATGCTAACGAGAAGGTGTTCCAATTAGTCGGCTAGAAGACACAATCACCTTTCACCTAATCGAGCGAGTCCAGTTCCCGCTTAACAAGACCATCTACACTCCCGGCGCGATACAGATCGGACAGGACGAGAAGCTTAGCTTCATGGACTGGTACTTGCGAGAGCAAGAGAAGCTGCAGTCCCTCATTCGACGCTACGAGGCTCCCGACGAGTACCCTTTCTTCCCCGATGCGCTACAGAAGCCCTTACTAAAGCCGCTTAACTACCCTAAGATACTACACAAGAACAACGTCAATGTCAACGAGAAGATCAAGCAGTTCTACACCGAGAAGTTTTTGCCGGCTGTGTGTCCCGATTTCGGACGCGAAGACCGTGGCGAATCGGAAGAGAACTACGGATCTTCTGCTACTTGCGACATTGCCTGCCTCCAGGCTCTCTCGCGAAGAATACACTTCGGCATGTTCGTGGCGGAGTCCAAGTTCCAATCAGACCCTGAGAATTACACTAGGATGATCAAGGCGGGCGACCGCGACGGAATTGGCGAGTCTATCACAAATGCTGCGGTCGAGAAGCAGGTTCTAGCGCGATTGGGGCTGAAGGCGCGCACCTACGGCACAGATCCGTCTACGAATGGCTCGGCTGATCACGAAAAGATCAACGTCGAAGCTGTGGTATCCATGTACAGGGACTTTGTTATCCCGCTAACGAAGGAGGTCGAGGTCGAATACCTAATGCAGCGGCTAGACTAGACGGATCACGAGGTTACGGTTAAGAGGTAAAAATCCTTGGGTCATATTTCATTGCGTTAGATTCCTCTAGGATGGAGGGCTCAGGTACTCGCTAATTGCCTTCGCCGCATCGGCGAATTTGTTAGCTTCGATTAATATCATGAAGCCGCGAGGCATCACGCCCATCTCCTGGAAGGCCCGCTTGCTATCCGCAATGGCTTCGTCGATTTTCGTGAAATCGTAGCTACCGTGAACGACTGCATGTTTTAACAATACTTCATCCTCCGGGTGGAAGTAGAACAGTGTCGCGTCTTGCTTTCCCTTTTTCCGTTTCCTCTCCTCGACGTCGAGCGTTGACTCGATCTCGTGGTAGGTCTTGGAGATTATGAGATAATGTGAGAACTCGTAGGGTTCTTTGTCTTCCACTGCTGCCTCAATTTCGTCAATGAGCATGTTGTACATAGGAGGCGAAATCTCGGACGGCATATTGATCAAGCGCTCTGAAAGCACAAGTCCGACATGCTTTCCCGAAGATAATAGCTCGGGAATGCCCGCTAGCGCATCGTTCGTTTTGGCTTTCTCGCAGATGTACTTCGTAAGGTCGGCAATTGGCTTCTTCTCGCGGTGTTCGTGTAGATTGAGTGCTGTGAGGAAGGCATATGCGTCTGTCTCCTTGCCATCGACTTTGACAGTAGACCCGATTGTGGGTTGCGACAGGATCAGGTCAGCAAGCGCCGACATATCGAAGAGGGCCGCATCGACATCGAACAATTGTCGCAACAAAGATTTTGTGCCATGGAAGTCTATCTCGGAATCGAAGTTAAACCACTCGAAGTCGACATTGACCATATCAAAGTCCTAGAGCAGTCAATTGATTAGCTAAGTCTGCGACCACCAGTGCAGGTCTCGCGACATGAAATTTCTAAGGTGTCTCACTCACGTCATCGTCTGAGCTATCGCCATCTTCGACCATCTTATCTGGCGCCTCGGTAGCGCCGTCGGCTTCTCTTGATCGCTTCTTTGCCATTTTTCTTCTAGAGTCCTGTAGAATTTACGAAGGGGCCGTGATATTTTGGCGTGACCTGTGATACCGGGTAGGTCAGATAATAATCAGATTAGAGCTTGGTCGCGAAGGTTCAAGTTAATCCTACCAGCCTGAGGCGGTGTATTAAAAAATTCTGCCACCTTCTTGCCCCTCACTAGTCCGTTTAGGGATCGATAAGCTTTTAGCTGAATCCTGATAAGACGCCCTATGGCAGGCCCTGCTAGACCTGCTAGACCTGCTAAGCGCGCAGCTTAAGGTGTCACTAAGCTTGAAAATTTGGCGAATATTGGACAGCTGAGAGCTTCAGGGATATCCATAAAAGCTTCAATTTTTATATATGCACATGCACGTATCTCTTCTAATGACATAAGGGACGTAGGTATGGAATGTAAATTTTAAAGGCAGGTGAAATTTCGCCTACAACTTTCTGACATGTGAAGTGTCATGAGGCTTCGTGTGCTCCCAGACCCTTCCAACGCCGAAGTAGGCGAGAAGTTTATTGAATTGCTCATACTGTGAAAATGAGTCTATCCAGCGAAGGTTGCTGCCCGTCCCGAGATCACAACCTACTTAGTCAAACATGATCATATGGGATAAGTGTTACTTCGTATTCCGTTCTTCCTGTCAGGATATCTAATATACAAAGTTGAGATGAAATGCGGTACGCGTAAGCTGGAAACCCCTTAACTTTGGCCCCCATATAGAACTTACAGCGGAAGAGAAAAAGGACAACAAGGTCTCCTAACTCATTAATATTACGAAAATATGTGTTAATAAGCTTTTAAATGAGCCAAGATGGGAATGAAAATATAAGAAAGCTTATTGCTGACTTGACATGACAACTGCCGTCCGCCTTGGCGTAAAGGGTTGAGCATTACACGTAGAACGCGAACGCCCGCATTTCGGTGAAGTCGTCTTATACGAAGTCACCGATTCAACTTCAAGAATTTTCCTCCAATCTAAGTTCGTGCCCCAGCCAAACGAAAGGTATTTAGCCAGAGTCGTTAGTAAGCCCTACGTCTCCTCCTCGTGCCAATATCCCAGTCTCCGCGGATCGGTTAGTTCGATCGGAATGTAGGAATGGCGTCTTGAATCTCGCAGCTTTGCGTGATCATCACTGTCGAGACCATATGTCATGTACGCACCTTCCAACCCGATTGGTGTAGAAAGGCCGTTTGTAGTATTTGTGTGTGCTAAGTGTGTGGTGTGCTGGCGAAGACGTAAGGCCCCCAACCAACCATGTGTGGCCGTCTCCTCAAGTCAACCTTCCATTGGGTTGGGTGAAATATAGAAATATCCAACGGATCGACGCCCTTGGATAACGTGCAACCCATTGCTGATTTTCCCCTTCTTGTCTTGCCCATTGCGGACTTCTCGTGGCCACCCCATTGGCCAGAAAATTTCCCGAGCCCTGTCCTTCCATGTGGCATGCATACCTATATAGAAACCTGGGGTAAAGGGTGTGTGGTAGCACGCTGTCCGACCCCAGCGATGGGTGTCGGTCCGTTCAGCCTGATGCGGTATAAATAGGTGTGGTATGAAGAAAAATCTGTTACACGTAAGTCTGTAAGTACTATGTAGGTAAGTGAAGAAAAATCTTCCCACTATATAGCAGGAATGCAGGACGTATTCACAATCGGCCCCGGCATTGATGCCATCGCGAGTATGATGAGCATATAAAAAATACTAATAAATATATTACTAGTGGGTATAATTCCGTAGGACGCGTGTCCCCCAATATGTGACCTCTCCAAGCGAATGCAAGACCAGTACTCCCGACCCAGGACCCGGGCCCCTTTAACTCCGTAACGCACATTTCAACTCCCTTGGCCCGGATGGGTCGACCCGAGAGAGGTATGTATAGCAGGAAAAAAGCAAGATTGACGAAAAAATACGCGACTCGATGAGGCGAATGAAACCATAACCCCCCTGGTTCCCAATGCAAGTTCCGGCCAGGTCCATGCACCTAACATGCTATGCAGATGAATGAAGGATTGGGTATTCTCGACTAAATGTGCATGCAGAAACACGATCGCGCCGTAACATTCGATTCATCGAGGCGCCGCCGCCGCTGAGGGGAGATGCAAGTAGTCCCGCGGCAGCGCCGTGCTGTTGCTAAACGCCTCGCGAGTCTCTCGCCCCAGGTTCTGAACGTGTCCGAAAGAACTGGCCAGCTCCGACTTGGGCGTCTCGGCAGGGGTAAGCTGCAAGCCCAAGCCCATCACGGCGTGCCCCGAGCTCATGGACTTTACGTGCTTGCCCATTTTGTTCTCGTCTCCCATCTCGATGCCACTGTCGAGCAATTCTCGACGGGCCATTTCGATGTCGTGTCTTGCCTGCTTGATGGACTTGGCTTCCCACAAGGGTAGGATGCGGTAGCCAAGATTCTCCATGATGCACCGCTCCGTAAAATTAATCTGCTCGCATGTCCACATATTCAGCCCCCATTGCGAACCGTAGTATTGGGTAGATTCCTGCAGATCCTCCACAAATTTATCTGCGATTATCAAGGCGGCCAAAATAATGACCTCCGGGAATACGTTGTCGATATGCACGGCCTGGACCGCACCAGACGGAAGGGTGTGACGCTTCGGTGCCAATTCGTTCGGTTTGGCCAGGGGGAACGATATCCGCCAGCTTCGAGAAAATCGGGCGTTCAAGGAGTCCAAAATGCACACCGCCAAAGCAATAATATCCATCGGTAGCGAAGCACGTGCCAGTATGCCCTGGACCGTAGGGATGGACGGGGTCATAAACGAAGCTCCAGGAGGTAGCATTCTCGCTAGGTGGGCAGCGGGGCCTGATTGGAGCATGTTAGATAGAGCGTAGAAGATTCAGGAAGGTGGTACAACTAACCTAGGAAAACGTCATTGAAGCTCTCCACATCTTCGGTGACGAGGCGAGGGCTCTGGTTAGCAGACGAATTCTTGGACGACGGCGGCGGCGTGGGAAGATTGGACAACGGCTTGTAAAACTGTCTGAAATATGCGTCGTCGAATTCGAAGTCGTCGTCGTACGTAGAGAAGCACCGGGAGTGGCCCATTTTGAATATTTCGGATATTTTTAAGGAGATAGAATTCAAGGTGCCAAACAACTAGTAAACCGCAATGGAGAGCAAGAAGGGTTGCTCATATTTGAACAGAACCCAACTTGGTCTGAATATATTGCCTAAGAACTAGAATCGTATCACGCGGTTCAAGCTACTCTCAAATAGTCTGCTAGTACGGTCGAGAATCGTGAACCGAGTCAGACAGAAAACTAGGGGTACCTTTATATACGCAAAATAAAAGGCCAAACTAGCACAAGCGCCTCGGGTATTCGGCGAGAATAGATGGAAGAAATGCAATCAATTCCCGGAAGACGCAGAAGAAATATATAGACAGATCTATATGGAATAAATAGATGTTTGAAGAAACCGGATGGATGAGGCGAGGGGGATGGAGCTTATTATGCAAAGGCCGCACGGGTCAGAAGCAAAGCCGAGCACTCGCAGCAGTCCAGTCCAGTCCAGTAGGTCCTGTAAGTACATTACAGCAGAATACCTGAACCTGGCGGCAGTCCATCCATGTAAAAAAGTACGAGGTTAGGTACTGTACCCTAATGCATGCATAGCCATGGCGTTGTTCGATCGGATACGCCAATTGTACCTTCAATATAAATTTATCTAGGCAATAACCTGTATTCAAAAACACCTTACCTGAAAGAAATAGGGATGAAGCTGAATCGCAAGCGCAATAGCTAAAAATCCACCGGTTGTTCTAAATTGAAGAAAAATGGCAAAGCGCAAAGCTTTAGCATATAGCATACACACTATGAATAATAAGCTGTAATGCACATACATGTAAGACACAACATTGAAAGTGGGAGAGGTTGGACAAAGTTATCAGGGGCAATACATGGAAATCAACTTTTCGAAAGATCACGCAAGCGTCCTTGCATGTACCTCGTAGCTTGTCGATCTTAGAGGTTGTTTTTTTCTTTCCCTTTTTAGCGTAGGGGGTTCGAATATCAAAATAAGTGCAGCTTCATTAGTTAGGTGTATGGTACTCGTTTCGAATCTCGAACTTCGAACTTCAGCCTAGAAATTTCGAATCCTCTCACCGACCAACTACACTCATTAGGTAGGTAAATCCCTAGTATCAGTGGTAGACCAAGCAAACCCAGTTGGCTCGCGAGCCTGAATCTCGTTATGTGTGGAATTCATCGTATCGTGGATCAGGCCATCGGAATCAATACCGAAGTACCTATACGATTCTCTTCCAAAGACCCTTAGTGTTAGCGGGCCACGAGTAAGTGAATGGGGGCTTCAATTACTGATGTTTTACGCTGTAGCAGCCTCCAGCTGTACTAGGCTGGGCTAGGTTAACCCCACACGCAGCATAGAGCTACAATAAGGGACCAGGGACCAGAAGTATCGGGAACAGGAGAAACAGGGATGAGAAGAACGATGGCAATAGAATGTCATGGGCCAAGAAGTCCAACACCTGAGATAACACTGCGACCAGGTTTCCAGCGGTGAGCTTGGCTAGATGCTATCAACGTACATCGATATGTAGAAGCTTCAATACCTATGTGCTGCAATACGAAACATTAACCACTAACAAGCAGCGATCTTATGCTGAGTGAGCAGAGCTGGGCTCTTGAGCCCCACCAAAACTGCTTGGCCGCGGTGTAGGTTTTATTGGAGTGGCTTTTCTATTTTCCAAGGTATCAGGCAAGTTTGACGAACACTTGTAAGTGTTGGTGGCTTATTGTCTAGTACAAAACACAACCTATTCGTATTAGCTATTTCTCGTAGAATCATGTATTCAGTTAAGTATCTTCAGTTAGTGAACCATCAGCGTACCCCTAGAGTTTACCCCTATTCATCCTTTGAGAATTATGAACATTTCTCTCTATTCCAATCCTTTCTATTCAATACCTGGTTACTACCTAAAATAGCCTACCACATACCCTACCTCTTACGAGCAAACCAGTCCGAGTCATTCTCTTCAGCAACAGCTGCAATAGCTGGGTACATAACAGGTTTGCCCTGTAACTCCTTAGATCCATGTAGGTCTTGAGCAACTATGCGCCAACGCGACGGGTCTCCTTGGGGGTGCATAAGCCATGCCTCGCTAGCTCCATCTACACCGCCCTCTACCTAATAAACAATGAGAAGTGACGTGTAGTACGGACGGTTTTGCCCATGGACTTGCATTAGACGATCAACCGGCGCCTCCTCGGATTTCAGATTTCTCGGACCATACTCTCGCCTGAGTCTCCAACTCTGAACCCTTTCCGCTTGACCTCAGTCCTATTCGAGTAACCGGTGGATCTTCCTCATTTCCACTATCCCCAAATATTTTAGGGGTCTTTGCTATAGAGTGGACAAGGTGGATTTGGATGACGCTCAAGCTGTCGCCGATCCGATTCTCTGGTTTGCTCGGCATTCACGAGGCGGTCCCCTCTTTTACGAGGCCCAGCGTGCCACCACACCTCCATCGAGACTCGTATGTTAAGATTATATCAAACTCTTAGGCATATGCATGGTGCATCCGCCGTTTCCGAGCTTGAAATGCATCGCATAGACCCGAGAAGGATAAGTACACGTGAGGCTTAAAATGACGACGACAACCACACGTGCACGTACAATTGTCAGGTCACTCTCTTCAAAAGGTCCGAAGTCGAACAGCTCCACCGAGATGCAAGAATTTGGCCTTTGAACATTCCATTGAGGACAATACGATTCCGTACGTCATCCAATTGACGCTCTCGCAGCTCGAGTTGCGCCGCAACCTCGCTCTTATTTTCTGGGAAAGAATCGTTCTATTCGTTAACATGTCTCCTTAACGTGTAACACTCGATCAACAGATGGACAGGATCAGCGATCAAGGATCGTCAGGCACAAGAAAATTCAGTTCTAGGCCTCCCAACCCCCACATTCCGATGCTGTGGTACTTATTTCACGCCGAGGCCGATCCGAATCTTCATCGCCGCGAGTTTTCCTCTTACACAAAAATCATTTATAAATAATTGAGTAAGTATTCTAGCTTATAACTTTGACATCTAACCTACAGGCCTAGTGGATATAGTATACCGTCAAGGCGCACATAGGAGTCGCACCAATCGGAACACGGCTTGGCGGTCATAGCCTCCTCAGCTCCCTCAGCTCTCACCACAAACCACGGAATATGAAATTATAGGGATAGTTAGACCCGGGCGGTTTGCAACCAATTCTTAGCGCGATATATGAAGTCCAAGCATGCAAAGTCTATTGGCCCACGTGCTCCCAGGAATTGACAGGTGGAGGAATAAAACATCGGCATATCACGTTAGGCTTTTTCGACAACTAAACGAAGGTTGCAGTCCGCCTCACGCTAGGGACGGAATCATCGCGAGGCAACTATCTATTCTAGTCTGTGCACCTCGCCTCTAGCCATCGAGGTGGGTTCCAGTGCCAGCGCCGTACTCTTTCCTTAGTATACAAGGGAGCATCGGACTTGTGGCCACAATCCGCATCGAGATGATTATAGACGCCAACCACAGGGTCCCCGGCATCACGATTTAGGAAGTAGGAGGCTATATATTCGGGAGGTTGGTGAGACGTCTGCTTCCAAACCCCATACAAAATATCGACTCGAGACCCCCTTTTCTCCGGGTGAGGTATTACGGACTTCACAACCTACAATGACAGCTCTAGCTACGCCAGTAGTGTAGCTCGGTCTTACCTAAACATGTTAAATAACAATAGTAGTTAAGATTGATAGTGATATATGCGATAGCCGCGATGACACTATCAATCGCGTGGGTCTCACGGACCTTAGCTATGTCTATCACAGCGACTATTCCAACTACACTGGCCGTAGGGGCTAATCATAATATTATTAAGGTCCAAGGGTTTCTAAGAGTACATGTATCTTTAATTCATGATGGTTTGAGGTGAACTCGGAGACTAACAAGTATAGCGTACATACATGCAAGCTTAACCTAGGACGAGGATTTCTTCTGTCACCGTTTATAAGTGGTGTAAGAGCGCAGGTGCCTGACCTGACAACGTTCTACCTCTTGGTGGTATAGCGGTTTCGTACTTACATTCCGAACCATTACATCTTCCTTTGACCAACAAATGATAAACTCGTGCCAGCCGACCATCCATGGTTCCAAGTACCCTAAAGGTTGTAAGTTACCTCCTTATTCGACTAGTAATGTTCATATATCACTAGTTTTTACCGAGAAAGTTCCGTACTATCGCTGTCATTCCCATTTCCTACCACGACCTCGGGAGCTATGACACTAGAGTTTCTGGGTCGTAATATAGTAGAAGCTGAATAAGCTTAATACATATACTAATGTCAATACTTTGGGTCGAACCAGAAATTCAACCAGTTAAGATGAGACAAGCCGGCTGAGATAATCATGCTCGGGCATTCATGATGGCTACCAAACCTTCTCCCCAAGCTTCACCCACTTCAAACCAATACCCCTCACGCTCCCCAGATTCTATTGACGGCCTATGCTGACAGTCCCGCCAGACGTGGAAACTGATCGTGACCACGGACCAGACTCATTTCACAGCCGGAATCAAACGTTACACTATTTAAAGTTATTTTGAGTTACAGCTATGACCACACAGACAACGTTCTAAGTAATTGACTCCAGCAAGGCAGCTCACATGTTGAGATATCTCCGGGATCCGGGCCGCTGAACTGTAAGTCGGTTGATCACGTTCATTAGTAAATCTGTGCTAAAGTCGCTCATCTTGATTTCAGAGCTTTATTAATACAGATGCCCTCTATATCTTAATACCTTGAAGGCTTTGGACTGAAAATATCTGCTGATGAACCTATTTATGGTATTGGCTCCACGTTTGCTCTCGAGCCTCATTAACCATCGTCCTTATGTATTATTCGCTAGTAAACCATATAATTCAGTAACGTTACTCTGTTCCTACATTCAATTGTATTCAGTCTAGATTTACTGTTGGATCTTCAATGTACAGCCTCATCTGCCTTTTCGTTACACTACCGGTGCCGATTTGTCCCCAGTTCTAACCAAGTGTAAGCTATTAGGGGTATTTCTCATATTGATATAAGATTAATAGGATCGGATATTAGCTATTGTGTCTGGCATTCAAATGTCATATATGAGTGAGACTAAATACTCACCTAGGTAATTAGGATCTAAGGTTCTATGATAGTATGATGACCCATGTAGCGCGCCCCTTAAGCTTCCATCGTTTGAGTGAGCACTAGGAATTGATGATCGTATTAGCTTTATACCATGTATATCGTATCGCCTTGTCAAAAAAGTGCAGACTATCATGGAAGATCTAGAGGCTAAATATAGAAGTTTCTATTGTACCAAGCTTAATTCTTAATATAGCAAGACTCCGTGCAACCAAAAGGGGGAAGAGTCTCAGTCTTTTCTATATTGCCCTACGGAACAGCCAGTGTTATCACCTAGTTATTCATACCAAAATATTGTCAATGCCGTCCTAATAATAATATAGTAAGGGTTCGTACGTAAGCTAATCTCTAGGTTGATTCTCATCGTTGTCAAAGTAAGACGTAACACACTCTTATATCTCAACACGAGAAATAAACTATATAAATTCTTCTATAGTTTTCACAAGTACCTTTAAAGCATCTATCTCGAACTAAAAGGCTCTTCCTTTGTAAATGATCTTAGTGTATGAAATATCATTATAGACTCCAGTAGTAGGAGAATAAGGTCCCTTACGATGGTCGACTTGAAGCATCTAGAACCTCTATGGACTTACATTGATTTCCAGAGTTTTCCAGCTATGGCCAGTTGAAACAGCTTTTATTTCGGCAGCCTCAGAAGCAAGACATGTGCTAGTCCCTTTGATACATATAATATGCCGGTCTCGACCTGAAGTGAAACCGAGAGTCAAGTCTTGGTCCTATTGAAACAACAAGCAATCATGAGTTATTATGGGAAAGGTGGAGTGCGGGATTATTACGCCGTGCTTGGTGTGAGCCGTGATGCAAGTAATCACGATATCAAGTCCGCATTCCGCCTCCTGAGTTTCAAATATCATCCAGATAAGCAGAGAACGCCTTCACGATCAGGCCACGAGACATTCGTTCGAATAAGAGAAGCTTACGAAACACTTATCGATCCATCCCGTCGGCGTGAGCATGACAAGCAGCTTCCCCCTCAGACACAACCAGAGCCTAAGGAGCCACAAAAAGACGCAAAACAGACGAAGAAACAGAAAGAGGGAAAAGGCCCACAACGCGATCATCGGCAGTATCAGTCAATGCCAAACCTGTTAGATCTTGAGACATTGATCAATGATCTTTGGGATGTGTACAGATTGTTCCGAAATTCTAATATTCCTTTCCCACCCACGCACACTTTCGAGAAACTTCATCGGGCTATCCAAGACGTATCGAATGCGTGGTTCTCACTAAGGAATAAAATCGAACTCGCCAAGAGTAGCACATCTACACAGGACAGCCATGTTGTAAACCTTATATCCGAGCACGCAGGACTTCACACGTGGATCACGACTACGAAGGAGGAAATTTGGGACATCCTTTTTTCTTACTATGCATCCAGGAGGTTTGGAACAAGCCCATTTATTAAGGCTTTCTGGGGGGACGAGCTTAGGAAGATAATGGGCCGCTATTTACAATGGTACTTTTTCAGGTTAGTTGACCACCGGCGGACGTCTTTCTTATATCATAGTATAGTCTGGTTATACTGACCTGTGACCTAGTTGATTTCCCATTTGCTATGCCAAGAGCACAATAGTCCCTTTACTACGGAAGCAAATAGATAGTCTCCAACACCTAAGGAATGGCTGCTTATAATACTTACATATAGAGAACTCATCTACGGCGTTGGTTCTATAAATATTTCTTTCATACCTGACTTCATATCGATCGTCAAATTACGTCGCAAACTTCTGATAGTACCATCAATGTTGACATAGGAGTCTTTGGGGAAATGTTCCGTCAAAGTCATGTGGACTACGCTGAGGAAAATGTGGGAGGCAAACGGTTGTACAAATATGTTCCCTTACCCAGTCCCCGACCTGGTTATCTCCGATTTACAACGTCCATTCTCCAGTATTGGTTATTACAAAAGTCCTATAGTGATTAGCAAATTGAAATAGTTTAACATCAGGTAGAACTTTAGTAATGTAAGAATACGATGCCATTTGCTTCCACATGACCATTTTCACGATATTACAGTTGGGGTTAAGATACTTGGGACGGCCATTGAACGGCGTTTAGTTATACTAAGAAAATACCAAGAACGCCATCTTCGGGAGGCGTTTCCTAAGGTTGGCACGCTAACGTGGACCTCGGCGGCGTTTTTCTTGGCCATTCTTAGTGCAGCTAACAATGCTTGAACCAGTATGGCAGGTCATAGAGGTCGAGGCTTCAAAGCGCGGTTCGACTCGGCCGATCGTTTGATAAGCTTCCCAAGCTTTCTAGGCACGAGACAAAGCGCTGCCCTACAAAATACTGGTAGAGAGAGATTGAACCAGTGGGTAGCAAACGGCGACAACAGAGAATCTAGCAGCCTAGCGCCTTGAAAGAGAGGCAAATGTCACCAGTCTAGTCGAAAAAGATGAGCAGCTAGAACCTTTATAGCATGCGATTCTCACGTCTTATCGCGAACAAGATCCACTTGACGTTCGGCGGGGAGGCGAGAAGGCAAGGAAGTCCATCCGTCTCCCCAATCCTATCCCAAGCCCGTGGCTCTTGGCTCTTAGCGTGGCAGAAGCTGGGGAAGACCAGCTTCTAGAATTTGCCGAAGGACGTGATAAGCAAGGAATATGTTATCATTATCTCAGTCCCTGGACGCAATACAACGTCGCGACAGTAATTGCTCCAATGTAATTTGCGGAGCGCTAGCTTGGGTCCGTGTTATCGTAAACGACCTACCTAAATTAGTAAGACCTGACGACAAGCGATGTTCATAGCGAGTGGTGCGGGATCTGATAGATTCCTGAGTAATCTAAGGTGTACGGCGTAGATCAGTGTGTGGTACAGATCCTACGATGGCGGAATGTCTCTAGGTCAACGGTTTTGATATAGACCTTGCAATAAAGTAATGCTTCCACTGGGTTGTTGGCTTCGTGATTGGTCTAGCTTGGGGCTACACAAGGGGGCCCAGCCGGCGCAAGCGCCTGCTTTGGGATTTATCCTGTGTCCAAGCCCTTGGCGAATTCCTTAGGCGTCGACTTATCCGAATATCGTGTGATCAACTTGTAAAAGGACGAGGAGCCAGGGAGTCGGGTCTCGTCCTCACTGGTTACATCGTTGCGGATAACCTCACCTAGGAAGCTGGGATTGGGGAAGCAGACACGAGTATTATGCCGCTGATAAGCTGCAATAAATCAAAGAGACCCCAAATATTGGGACGGCTGGCTATCATGCTTGCCTTGGCGTGGCAGGCTACGTAGGATGTAATATATATCGTGATATGTCTTGATATGCAGTGCTACATTTCCATCAGTCCGCCGATCCCTCAGCTTCTGCCCTTCACTCTTATCTCGGGTACCCTCCCGAGACAGTAGCTTCGCTCCTCTGCCTCGAAGTCTCTGCGCTTCTGCAAAGCGATTTCCACAATGGGTGAGTTGGCTCATGCTAGGTCGAATCACGGAATAGACCTTGACATACTACTAAGCCTATAAGTCAGTATAATCACTGACCTTCTTGTTTCTCTAGATACCGGCACCACGATTCCCACCATCGCTGCTCCCGTCAGCGCGGTGCGCACCTCTGTAGATCAGGCCGCGCTCGACGAGAAGGTCAATGGTCCCCAGGCGGAACGTGGCGTTACTGAGGATGGCCATGAGACATTCCACGGTCTCGTCCTCCCCACCGAGGAGGAGAAGTTGACCTTGAGACGTGTTGCTGGCAAGATGCCAGCGACTTGTTACTATCTCTGCGCCGTCGAGTTCGCTGAAAGAGCTTCGTACTATGGATGCAGTCAGGTCTACAAGAACTTCATCCGAGCCCCCCTGCCTCCTGATGGTAACGGTACTGGTGCTACGGCTCCTGGCTCTGAATACACCGCAGGTGCTCTGGGTCAAGGATCAGTCGTAGCTACCGCCATGACAGAAGCGTTCAAGTTCTTAGCTTACGCGCTTCCTGTTTACTTCGGATGGCTTGCGGATACCAAGTATGGTCGCTTTAAGATGATCTGTTGGGGTGTCGCAGTTTGCGGTGTTGCCCATATCATCATGATTATCTCGGCGCTTCCGCCTGTGCTTCTCTCCGGGAAGGCCATTGGCCCCTTTGCTCTGTCTCTCTGGTATGTCGCATCAAACATTATATTTGCTGTCCCGAATAAGGAGCTAACCGTTTACATAGTATGTTGTAATCCTCTTCGAATCTATCGAACCTATCGCCGTCTTGAATAGTTGTTGAAAACTACAAGATGATATAGACGCGAGATTTTAGTCAGTTTTTATAGTCCGCTAACGTACATATACCAGACATGTTATCGGTCGGCGCTGCTCAGTTTAAGCCTAATATTTCGCCCACCCTAATCGACCAGAGCCCTCACAAGGTCGCTCACGTTATCACCGATGTGAACGGCGAGAAAGTCATTGTAGATCCCGAGGAGTCCATCAACAGCGTTATGTTGTGGTTCTACTTGTTGATCAACGTTGGCTCTTGCTTCGGTATCCCGACATCGTACCTGGCCAAGATCGTGGGTTACTGGGCCGCCTATTTGATCCCTACGATTCTGTACTTGATGCTCCCGCCGCTACTATGGTACCTGAACCCCCGTCTGGTCAAGCAGCCTCCGGGCGGTTCGGACCTGGGCAACGTATTCAAGGTCCTCGGGGACATCTTCGCCCACGGTGGCTTGAAGCGCATCGGACGCAAGGGATTCTGGGAAGCTGGCAAGCCAAGCGTGCGCAAGGCTGCTGGTAGCACCAAAAACTACGAGTACGACGACCAGTTTGTCAATGACGTGCGCCGAACTTTCCAGGCCTGCGGTATTTTCCTCTTTTCGCCCATCTGGCAGATCAACGATGGTGGTCTCGGTGCTGCCGCTAATGCTCTTGGTATGTAAAATCATCATTTTCACTCTCTTAGTCCTTCTCGAGTATCGTGCTAACATTTTGGTTCTATAGTATGTAAACAAATTCCGTTCGTTCCTACTAAGTTTGGAGTTATTGAGAAAATTCGCAACCTTCAGAATACTGGATTTTGAGAACTATACTAACATGTTTTGATGCCCTAGAGCGCGGGAATGGACACCAATGGTATCCCCAATGATCTTTTTGACAACCTGAACCCCGTCTCTATCGTCATCAGTAAGCCTCCCACCTTTATATCCTTATGGATATAATTCCATGGTTTATGATACTAACGGATTGTACAGTGGTGCCTGTCATGAACCATATCGTCTACCCCTTCCTCCGCAAGCGAGGCATCAAGTGGGGTCCCATCTCGCGAATGACCTTCGGCTTCGCGCTTGGTACCGTTGGCTCGATCGCCTACTCCGTTCTGCAGTACTACGTCTACCAGACCTCTCCCTGCGGATGGAACGCGACGACCTGCGCCGAGATCGTTGCTCCAGGCGAGGTCTCAGTTTCTTCCATCTCCTACGCGTACTATGCCATCCCCGTCATCATCTCCGCCGTCTCGGAAATCTTCGTTAACGTCACCGCGTACGGCATCGCCTACTCGCGCGCACCCAAGAACATGAAGGGCCTCGTCGCCTCGCTCAACCTCTTCATGACGGCCATCTCTGCTGCTATCGGTCTGGCCACCGCGCCGGTTATCCGTGACCCCTACCTCATCTGGGCGTTTGCCGGCCCCACCATCGTCGGTGCTACGCTTACCGTCGTGTTCTGGTTTACGTTCAAGCACATCGACAAGGAGGAATTCGTCCTGAACACTGACTTCAGCGACATGAAGAAGGACTCGGACCGTGAGAGCGACGAGGAGAAAGTGGCCGCGCCAAAGACTATCGACGAGAAGAAGCCTATCGATGAGAAGTCTTAAACCTTAGAATAGAGGTAGATTTTGCGGAGTGTGAGGAGTCTGGTGTTACGCATTTGACTCGGTGTGTTTGGAAAGAGACGATGATGATATATCCGATGAGATAACATGATAGACGTGGAGAGAGCTACAAGAGATATCGCCCCGTTCTAGACCCATATAAGAACGTCCGCGACAATATAAACTAGTTCATCATGTTTTCTCGATCGTGACTATGGACCCTTCATGGTATCTATTGACTAAGCAAAATCTATTAATGCTACTACTACGGGCTCATCAGTATTCTTAATTCGTAACTTATTGCGCAGGAAAACCTACAGGGGCGCTCCATAGACATATCCGTAAAAGCTGCAGAACTTATTAAATTGCTAGATACAGTCCCGAGGTACGTAATGTGTCTTGACTTAGATCTAGGATCTATGGATAAGAAATGGGGGCGAATTTTGTTGTATTGCCTGGTTCGTGGTATGAATACTACCGGTATATTGATACCTAGATTATCATGCTATCAATGTTATTCGCTTCGGTTTCATGTGACTTCCCTTTAAATTACCTTATATATGAGGCCATGGGATCCGGGTAATGAACAATAGCCAAGACTTTCTATTGCATTATGTCGTCTGCTATTAAAGGGGTTGTAATTGCTTGTCAATCACGTGATTGTTCCGTTTGCAAATAGTACTCCCGGAACGGCCTTCGGGGAAGTAGGTGTAATCGAGAAGTCGCCATCCTGCCAGGAACCTTGGAAATATGTGTATCGAATTATTATCGAATTCTTATCAATCCGTATGAGATCCCTTTCTCGGTGGGTGTCTTTTCTGCATCCCTTCGATTCCCCCAAGACCGTCCGGGGTTACGACCGAACGGGAGGAGAGGGGGTGGCGCTAATCCCTTGTTGGATCCGGTGACCTCATTGGTACTGGAAGCGACCAGATGATAGCTTATCGAATGTGTTTTGAAGCGTGATAGGTAGGACGATGCGCAAATCGGTTTCAAGCCAAGGCGAGGGCAGCGGCAAAGTGAATTATTCGTGGGTTGCATGTTGACGACCGACCGACCGAAGTCCATGATCTCCGTAGATCCAATGCGATGATCGCCGCCCGATAGCGAAGCGCCGCGTATGCATCGAGCTGTCTCGAAACAGTATCACCATCTTTTCTATCGAAAAGCATGGCAACGAAATGGCTTTGTCGTGTCGCTATTTGGGGTAACAAAGGGGTGAAGTCGGGAGTCGTCATCTTGGAACATAGAAACCTTTTGGGATGGATTGACGGCCTACCGATCGATTTACTAGCTTTACTAGCGTTCAGCTGCTATGTTGACATCACACGGTCGCATTCTGCGAGCAGCGGAGGCGCGATGCAACTATACCTGACAGCCTATAGATGCAGGGCATTTTGAAGGGAATTGGCCAAAAGTGTACAAGATCAACCCCCGAGGAACTTGGTTGAAAGATCTAATTTGAATATTATCTGCTAAATTGCATAGTAGATCGAGGATCATCTCAGTCCCTACAGTAAGATCAATGTTGTTATTCTATCTTTTTTGATCCACCACTCAACCACTTACACGAATACATGTGTGTACGAACCGGACGGTAAATACTTTCCCGCCTCTCCGATGTTGTTTGCCAAGTCCACAAAGAAAATGTCCGTGTGGCGCAGAGTTTGGAATATAATAGGTTGTGTTAGCGATTTCTCATGTAAATATGGGGTCTTTTGAATACGAATCCCTCATCGCTTGTCGCAGTAGGCCACCTCAGCTCCCACTGGATTTTAGAGAATGTGCAGATTTGGTGTTGGTGGTATGGAAGCCCTAGAGGTTACATGTGCCTTCTTCTTAACCCCAAGTTGTTCTATTTAGGAGGTGCGTGGAGGGCTCCAGGGCTGAGTAGTAGCACCAGATACTATGCTATGAATGGGTAAGTTAAAGGATTAGGTAGGCTATTAGTGGTGGCTTTTCTTCTAGTTTTCTTCTAGCTACCTGTAGACCTCACTAAATGTAGCTGGCTTGAGCCCCAATTTGTTTAGTACGCAGTGTGTTACCTACCCTGTTTGGTTGGGTCGGTAAAGTTGTACGGTAGTAGGTACAGTAGTAGTTCATGGTCCAGATTCTTGGAAAGGACCCCTGTTCCCCTGTCCCCCTGTCCCGCCGGGTCAGTCCCGCACTAGCAAGCACTTATGTCTGGTACAACGTCGCTACGTAAGACGTAATTAAGTTGCTTGTTCCCTGCCAATACGCCATGTAAAGTTCAATACAACGGCTGTCGTCTAGGCGATCAACTGCACCACCGCTTGGTTGATTGGATGTCCTCGTGAGAGACCAGACGGAAAGGAAAGCCCTTTTCTCAGCTCTTTCTTTATCACCAACATTTGAACATCGAACTTTGAACTCACAGACTGGGGAACTTGGCCTTAGTCACTTATCTTTTATCTTTATGCTCACCTTGTTCCAATTGTCCTATTGTTCAGATATTTCAATGTCCCATATCTTTACGTAAATTACGACTTGATGAGGACCCCGAACTGAACCTATCCCTTGTTATCGCCGTTTCACGAATAGACTGGCCCAACACCGCCATCGTTCTTACACACTAGTGATATCTACTCCCACAGCAATCGTCTCATATCGAAACCCCTACTCGCAACGTAACTATTTGGCTACAACGTTCCTGGTTTTAAACGATCCCTGTGGCTTGTGGCCCGACCGCTATTCACCTTTTGCCGCCGGTGGATTTCCACATCACAATCCAAGCTTACGCTACTAGAATTCGATAGCCCTGTTGAACAGTGACTGGATCCGAACTTCTAATTCTGTAGCCCTATATCTTGGGAAACACAGCGACGGCATCGGTAACCAAAACTGCCACGAGAGAATACCTGCGCTGTTCATAATCTCTTCCCATGCCTGGTGGATCCGAGGCGCACCATCTCCACAAACCATATAAATTTAACCATACTACCTACATTAACAACCGATTTCGTTCCCGTAATAAACGAGCGACCTAGCGATACGATACATCGAAACCGAACGTATTCCTAAGCGGCGACTCGTCGCTGCACCTGCGACGCCGACATGGATCAAGCAGGGCACATACTCGTTACAGCCAACCAGATATATGCCAGAGCGAACGAAACGAGTACCGATCCTGATACGCAGACTCGACCGCCCGCCTATAAGGCCATTGGTATAGCATTGGCAGTTGCATCCGGATGCTTTATCGGAGTATCGTTCGTACTGAAGAAGGTCGGACTGCTCAAAGCAAACGAAAAATATAATGAAGTTGCAGGCGAAGGCTATGGCTATCTCAAGAATGCTTTCTGGTGGGGTGGTATGACTTTGATGATCGTGGGCGAGATCTGTAACTTCGCCGCCTACGCTTTTACCGATGCTATTCTGGTTACGTCTCTGGGAGCTTTATCAGTCGTTATTACCGCTATCCTCTCGGCTATCTTCTTGAAGGAGAGACTGAGTATGGTCGGGAAAGTTGCCTGCTTTCTCTGCATCGTTGGATCCGTCGTCATCGTCATGAACGCACCAGAGGAATCGTCCGTGGCAAATATCCAGGAGCTTCAGAAGTTCGTCGTCACACCGGGATTTTTGAGTTATACTGGTGTTATTATCGTCGGCGCTGCTTTTGTTGCGTTCTGGGTCGGGCCACGATATGGCAAGAAGAACATGTTCCCCTACATCTCAGTATGTAGCTGGATTGGAGGACTGAGCGTCGTCGCAACTCAAGGTCTCGGCGCCGCTATCGTCGCCCAGGCTGGCGGCACTCCTCAGTTCAACCAATGGTTCCTATACGTTGTTCTCGTCTTCGTAATAGCGACTCTGTTGACAGAGATAATCTATCTGAACGTAAGTCTACAACTCCTAAATATTTAGGTATTTTACTAACCTCCTATATAGAAAGCGCTTAATCTATTTAATGCGGCTATGGTCACGCCAACGTATTATGTGTATTTCACAAGCACAACGATTATAACCTCAGCTGTCCTTTTCCAAGGGTTCAAAGGCACAGCGATGCAAATCGTCACTGTTGTTATGGGGTTTCTTACTATTTGCGCAGGTGTCGTTCTGCTCCAGCTCTCCAAGTCTGCAAAGGATGTACCGGATTCTGCTGTTTTCGCCGGAGACTTGGACCAAATTCATACGATCGCCGAGCAAGAACAACCGGAGACAGAGCCTAAAGCCGACGCTATTCGTGGAACTGCTGCCATCGTGCGACGATTTTCTCTTGCGCGGCAAAAGATGGAGGAAGAGGAATTCCGGCGACTTCGTGAGGAGAAGGAGATGGAGCGCCTTGCGCCAGTTAGTGAAGACGGCAGTCAGTTGTATGAATGGGACGGTTTAAGAAGGAGGAGGACTACAATAGGAAGCCATAGGAGCCGCGCTATGACCGCATCTAGTACAGCCACCATCCCGGCTCATCCGCCATTAGGACGATCAAGATTCCCGACCGAGGAAGAGTTGGCCGAGGAGCGTAGTCGCCAGATGTCTCCCGGTGTGCTATCGAGCATAGCCGGTACTATCCGAAGCAGAACCATGAGTGTCCTTCCAGGGCATCCCGACTATCGCCAGGGGCAACACGATCCTAGGATTCAAAGTCCAATGCATCCGGTGCAACTGACTAACATCGCCGTCCCAGGCCAGAAGTACGGGAACGAGGGTAGTCAATACGGTATGAGCCGGGACCACCACGTTTACGGTGTTCCCGAGGGTTCGCATAAGACGGAATACGAGGGAGCTGCAAGTATAGCGTCCGGTAGTACTGGGCGGCACATCCAATTCACGGACGGGCCAAGGCCAAGTGCCAGTGCTACCTCGTTGGCCCCACCGACACCGCCGCCTCATGGAGAGGTTCCTTCAGCACGTCGGCAGTTTTCGTTCCAAAATGTGTTCCGTCGGCATCAAGCTGACGGTGCACAGGAACAAGCGCAACCGTCGCCGAAGAACCCACCGTCGCGCCACGGCCTGGGCTCAAGAGGCTATTCGGAGCGCCAGGTACAAGTGAAGAACGCAACTGAGGAAGAGAGATTAGGCCTCGTCAAGGGCGATTCGAATTCGATGCCAGTCCTTCCCCGGTATGACGATGACGACGACGATGAGGAAAGCGATGAGGATATGTATTCGGATGACAAGAAGGTAGAGCGCTACGGAAGAGGGATAACGGATAGCCCGTCCCGGAGAGATAGTGATGACAAGGAGACCGAGTACGAAGACTATGAGTCAAGCCGGAGAGGGTGGAGCGGGGGTCGTGGCGGTGGTAGGGATAGAACGCCGCGCGATTCACCGCCGCGACCCCCAGGACGACGAAGTCCACCCCGCGGCGGAGACGGGGCGTTCATCTGAGGGCTGCGCGGAAGATGATGAGACATGAATGATGTGCATATTCATTTTTGCTTACCATGGATACCTACATTTTGCATACCTTTTGCCTTATTAACGGTCCGGGGGGGAGATGTATGAGTACTCGCGTTGTCATGCATAGAAAAACACTTTGCTTGGGCTAGGGAAGAATATTTAATGCGCGGCGCAACACATTGCATGGAATGCCGGTTACAAATAGACAATGCTTTTGCGTAGCAGGAGTTGGACACGTTTGGAAACACACAAACGACTGTATTATAGTAGTTATAGATCAGGCAGTGATGGACGTTGCGGCATGCCGATGAGAGGCGCAATACGTTCTTATGCGTGCCAAATAGCAAATGATACATATTATTACGGATTAGTATTAAGTGAAAGTGACTGGTTATCCTAGTTCTTCCTACGTACGAACTTATCTATGATATGTTGTCATATTCAGCCTTATTAGTGAGGGAAATACACGAGTCGTGTTTGTGTCGTGTTGTACCACCTGTAGATAACCAAGTGCCACCAAACCCAGCTATGACGAAGAAATGAGTCGTGTAGCTATAGCCAATTCGTGCTGTTCCTTGTGGAATTAATGTCACGTACCGCAATTACATGCATAAAAGGGGTTGCGATGCATTCAGAGCCGTATATCTAAATTAAATTGCTATCCATCAATTTGGAGATCGGAACAGGCCGGGGTTCCATGGGTGTGGTACAAGGGGTACAAGGGGGACACCGAACCCAAATCCTCTGTACCAGGTCCATCTTTCCATGATTTTTCATGCCTTCCACGCCTTATCTAAAGTAGATAGCAAGTACCACGGCTGCTGGTCCGCTTAGAGATAGTACGGGGAAGTAACGTAGCTGTACTTTTGTAAATGTAGATCTTTTCTTTTCCAAGTTCCGTAGTAGAATGTGCGGGGACCAGTAAACCGTTAAATGACAATTTACAATTTAAACTTATTAAAAAACTGTTTATTTATATAAAACGTTTCATATAATAAATATTTATAAATTTAAACGTTTATTTTTACTTAATTATTTATTTATAATAAATGTTTAAAAATTTTTAAATGTTTATTTTTTATAAACTTTTTTATAAATATTATATTTTAATAAATCGTTTATATATATTAAATATAAATGAGTTTTCGAGGTTTAATTATTAAATCTCCACTTATCACATGATATTAATTATAATTAAAAAATTCGTAGATATAAAACTATATATTTATAATAATAAAATAATAATTAATTATTTTATATAATATTTATAATTATTTAATAATTAAAAGTTTTATTACCGATTTTTTAAAATAAATATTAATAATATTTTTAAAATTATTTTTTTAAATCTTAAAAATTTTAAATAATAATTAAAATAATGTGTTAAAATACTATTAAATGTATTATATCTTATTATTTATTTAACTTTTCCTTATATAATTTTATTTAATTTATAAAAGTGTAGTTTTTTTATATAATTTATAAATAAAAAAATAAATTAATATATATTATTATTAACTTATTTATCATTTACTAGTAATTGCTTGTTATTTTATAATTATATATTATATTATATAATATATATAATTAAATCTTATTTATTAATATTAATTAGTTTAATTATTAATCGATAAATTGATTTTAAATTAATAAGGAATTTTATTAAAGGAAAAAGATATAAAAAATGAAATATTAAATGTTAGTATTTATTAGTGATTTTATGTGTATATTTTTTATTATTTTTAATAAAAAAAGATGAAATTTTTTAATAATCTTAAAGTATTTAAATCGATAATATAAGTTATTAGATAATAAATGTTATTCGGGATTTTATGAGTATTTATTTATTAAATAAATGTTTTAAAATTATGTTTATCACGTATATTAGGAATAATTGCTTAAAGAATTTTCATATAAAATTTTATAAGCGTTTATTAACGGAATTATTTTAATTTTAATTTTTTTTTTTTTAAATTTAATTATATTATAATAATTAAATTAATAATTTTAGAAAAATATATTAATATCTGTAAGTAAATCTTATCTTTATTAAAATAATTTTAATATATTTTTATTTTATTTTTTTTAAGTTATATTAATAATATATTAAAAAATAGTCTTATTAAGAAAGTAATTTAAATATATTTATAAAAAATATATTAAATAAGATTTTAATATTTTTAATTTCGATATTTTTATTAATTAGTAAATAATTAATATATATATAACCGAAAATTTTAAAGGTTATAAAAATTAATTATTTAATGAATGTTTTTAAAAAAGATTTTAAAATGATTTTAATAATTAAATTTAACCATATTTTAAAAGCTTTAACCGTATATTATAAAATAAAATATTTAACTATTTAAAAGATTATAAAATGTATATTTTAAAGATTAAAAAGAAAATAATAATGAAAAAGTTAATAATTATTTTAAAGTTATTAATATTTTTTAAGTATCTACTAAAAAAAGTTATTATTACTTTTATAAGGAATTTATAAGGTTTTATTTTATAAAATAACTTAAATTTTAAATAAAAGATGGTATTAAAATCTATAAACGGAAATATTAACTTATTAATTTTTTAAATGAAGCTTTAATAATGTATTTAAAACTTAAATTAAATTTATATTTAAATTATATCAAGTATATTTATTAAATTAAACCTTATAAAAAATTTATACTTAAACTTTAAAATTTAAATAATAAAATTTAAATAAAAATCGATTATATTATTATCGTTAAAATAAATTTAATAATTAATATTTCTTTTATCATAAATAATTTAAAGATAAATTTTAAAAGTTTAATTAAGGAATTTTATCGAAGGGATAATGTTTAATGTATATAAATCATCATTTAACCTTAATATCTTTTATGTTTTAAATAATTTATATAAAGTTTATAATAATAATAATAATCATAAATTTAAAAATAAAATATATGACATTATCGATAAAAAAATAAAAATATTTAAAGATAAATATTAAAAGTATAATATTATCTTTAACTTATACCCACAAGTATTCTCTACCATATTAAAAAGGAAAGTTAAATAATTTTACTTTAATTATTTAATTAAAAAAAGATATAAAATCTTTAAATTAATAGATAAAATAAAAATAACTTTCCATATAATAAAAAATTAATAGTTATATATAAATAAATAAAAAGGTATAAACATTAAAAATATTATTAAATAAAATCTTATATATAACCTACTTATATATTTTAAAAAATTAATTAATTAAATTAAAAAAGTTTATAAAGAATTATTAATTAATTACTTTAAAAATATTAATCTTAAAAAAAAAATATTAAATATAATTTAAAGGTATTTAATTTTTTTAATAATTATAATTAACCCGGTAAATGATTATAATAAAATATATTTTTAATTAAAAAATACTATAAATAAATAGTTATAACTTTAAGATTAATCAAACTAATTTAATATTATAAATTTCTTAAATCGGAAATATGAAAATATTAAACTTAAAAATTAACGGGAAAATTAAAATTATCGATTATTTTTTAAATTAAAATTTTAAAAAAATAAGTAAAATAATAAATGATATTTTATATATTATAAATCTAAATGTTAATCAACCAAATACTTATTAATAGAAAAAACTTAAAAATAATTAATATAAAAAAAATATATATAAAAGTAAAATTATTTAATTATTAATAAAAAATTTAAAATATTTTTATATAAATATAAAAAAGATAAATTAAAAATAAATAAAAAATCAAATAATAATTTAAATGATTTTAATATTTAATATTTATAAATAAATAAAAACGACTTAAATTAAAAATTAAATAAAATAATTTAATTTTTAATCGAATATGAATCTATTAATAAGAAATATATAACCGAAACCTTTATAAATTAAGTAATTTATTACACATTCATAATAACAAATATATTTAATATTTACCCACCGTTAAAATTTATTAATAAATTCTTAATATATTTTTAAAAAGATAAGTATTTAAATACATTTTAAGATATCATATTAAACATTAATATAACCGGAATATTAATAAAAAGATTACCATAATTCAAGGTATTTTAAAAATATTATCTAAAAATTAAGCTTAACCAAACCATAATAAAATAATATTAAATTTAATTTAACAATAACCTAAAGGAATATAATATTAAAATAATTAAAATCCTAATATCATTTAATATAATCATATTTTAAATTATCTTAATAAATATATTATTCTTTTTATATCTAAAAAATATAAATTATTTCGATATATTTTTTAATAATATAAAAAATATGTTAATTTATAAGAAAAAAGCATATTTTATTATTTATAAATAAAAATATTTATTTTATTTATTAAATAATATAAATAATATAATTATTTATTACCATTTAATCAAAAAAAAATTATAAAGATTATATTAATAATTTAAGCATCTAATAATGATTTATATATATAAATTCTTAATATAAGTAAAATATAAAAGGATTAACTAAACCTTTATTAATAAAATAATTAAGTTTTACTATTAATATTAAATATATATTAAAACCTTAAATCAATTTAAATTTATTATAAAAGATAAAATAAATTTTAATCATATAATTTACATTAACATAATATATATTTACTAATGACCGGTTTTTTATACAATTAATTAAACTATGGTTTTTTAAGCTGCTTACTTTATTAAAAATATGATTATAAAAAATATATAAAATATATTATATAATATATAAATAAATATATATTTAAGTTTATCGAATAATCTTATATTTAATGTAAAAAAAAATTTTATAGTAAAAGAATTTACTAATCCTACTAAAATAATGGTAATAAATATAAAAGAAATCTTAATAAAAATGTATAACTCTATTAAAAAGCTTAAATATTATTATAAACCCTTTTAATAAATATATAAGGTTATATTAAAAAATTTAATTAAAATAAATATTAATAATATAAATATATTATAAATGATTATAAAAGTAATTAATAATACCATAAGGTTAAATAAGTTAATATTAATATTATTAATTTTTAAAACTTATTTAAGAATTTTAAAAATATCTCCACCAATAATTTTAATTATAATTTAAGTAAAAGTAATTTAAAAAATAATAAAAAAAATATTAAAGTTTAAAATTTAATATTAAATTAAGGATGTAATTATATAATAAAATGGTTTTAATATCTTTAAAATATTAAATTTATTGCTTTAAATAAAAATAAAAATATATAAAAAAAATAAAAAAATATAAACTAATTTTTATAAATTAATTATAAAAAAAAGAGAAATATATATAATTAAAATTAATGAAAAATTAATAAGATTTTAAATAATTATGATTAAATTTTATTATAAAAATAAAATAATAAACTTATTAGTAAAAATAAGTAAAAAAAAATTAATCTTAAAATAAAAGGATAAAAATTATTAGCTAATAAAAAAAAGAATAAAAATTTAATTAAAATGATAAGGAAGGTTATTAAAAAACAAAAATAAACCTAAAGAATATATGTATTTATTAAATATATTTTTAATATAAAAAAAAATAAATAATCAAAAGTTAATAATTTATTTATAAAAGGAAAAGAAGATTATATCCTTTAAAATATCATTTAAATTATTAAATATATAAAAGATCGAATTATTAATTAAATAAAGAATATTTATATTTAAAAAATATAATAAATAAAAGTATAATCACCTATAATTTTTTAATTTTCATATTATATATGAAATTAAAAGTAAAATAATAAATATATCTTATAAAAAATTGTGATTAGTTATATAAAGGTATAATAATATTAAGAAGAAATTAGTATTAATATAATTATTAATAATTTAAAAAATAAGTTAGTATATTCTAATAATCTTTATATTTATTTTTATATAAAAAGAAATAAAAATATGGATAAAAGATATTATATAAGCTTATATATAAGTAAAAATTAATTTAATTAAAAATATAATTATAAAATTATCTTCATAAATTAAAAATAAATACCTTAAAAAAATAATTATATACATTATTAAACCTTTATATAAAATCGTAAAAGCAGGATTATATTAATAAATTATATATTTAAAATATTATATTAATTATTTATAAATAATAATATCCATCTTTAATTTATACTTATTTATTATAAATATTAATAAATAATTTAATATTATTAATCTTTAAATTAATAATATATTAAATATATCTAATAACTTATTTAATTAAATAAAAAAAAAAATTAACCAACACGAAATTTTAAGCAAAACTTAAAATATACCTTATCAACAACATACCACTACTCTTTAACAAATATATAATTATATTTAAAAATAAAGAAATAAACCTTACCTAAAAAGCTTAAAAAAAGAAAATTAAAATAATAAACCTTATAAACAACACATATAAATAAAAATATATATAATAACATATAAAAAAGACATATATCATATTAATTTATTAACTAAAAGTAACATATAATCTTATAAAAGTTATTTAATACCAAAAATTAAATAAGGAAATAATTAAAAAGCTTAATAAATAATTATTATAATAAAAAGAAAATATAATTAAAGGATTTTAATATATATAAATAAACCTTAAAACAATAAAAATTTACATATTTATAAATAATTTATTTATTAATAATAAAAATTTAACCTTATAATTAAGATATAAGATTATTTTAAGTAATAAAATAATAAATAAAGATTTATTTACCTTAAAAGAAAATATAATCTATTAAAACTTTATAAAATTAAAAAAAATTATTTATAATATATTTACTAATAAAATCTATACCATAATACATAAAATAAATATGATAATTATAATTATTATAATTATAAGTTAAATTATAAATTACCTCGGATTATTTAATATTCTTTTAATAATTTATATAAACTTATTCTTACTTTATAAATATCTTATTAAGTTAAATTTAATAAAAAAAAAATAGTTAATAATTAATATAATATTATTAAGATAATCCTATAAAAAAAAAAATCATAAATATATAATAAATTTATGATAAAAATAACTTTACCGATATAATAATAAAAGTAATTCTAAATAAAATATTAAAAATATTTATTAATAATAATTTAATTATTTTAAAATTATAAGATTAAGTAAAAAAAAAGAACTAACCTTAAAGATATCTTAAAATAAATTAAATGAAAATACTTATAAGTAGATATCGGCAATGAAAATAATAAAATATAAAAACCTCTTATATACTATCAACCCCATTAATAACTTTATCTTTATCATTACTTTTTCTATTACCTTATACTTTATTATTACTTAACATAAAAAAACAAAGATTATTATTATTATCATTATTATTATTATTATTATTATTTATAAAAAAAATAAAATGTCGAAAATCTTTTAT
The DNA here is from genome assembly GCA_902825475.1 of Hypomontagnella monticulosa. Taxonomy (NCBI): domain Eukaryota; kingdom Fungi; phylum Ascomycota; class Sordariomycetes; order Xylariales; family Hypoxylaceae; genus Hypomontagnella; species Hypomontagnella monticulosa. The sequence goes on along the minus strand of CADEBF010000003.1, from coordinate 4,019,165 downwards.
AATTATTTAATAAATTTCTTATATTAATTTTTTTAAAATTATAATATTAAAAGTTTATAAGAAAGAATTAAGATTTAACATATTATTATTATTATAATAAGATGTTTATTTATTATATTTTAAAAGGTTACCAGTATAATCACTTATACTAACATAACTTTTAAGCTTTTAATTTATTACTTAATATAAAAAATTTTATTATTTTTATCTTAATATTCCATTTTTATGGTAACATTTTTTTTGGCAATTTAAATTTATATATTATTAAAAATATTATATAAAGTATTTTATAAAAACCTTATTATCTTTTAACATAAAATAAATAAAAATAATATTTTATTAATAAGATCTAAAAAATAACTTACTATATGAATACCCAGATTTTTTTTTTAAATAATCATAATAATAATAGTTATCATAATAATATCGGGAAATATCTTTTCGTAAAATTTCCTACCTTTTATATATCGAACATATTTACCATTTATATCTACAATAAGTTAATTAAATAATAATAATAAGTCAAAATAATAATATATCCCCTTCCTTTTTCCGATAATACCCATTATCTTCATTACCCTCGCATCATTCCAAAAATTTATAATAACATTAATAATACGATCTTTCCGAAAATATTAAATTCCGAGATACATTTTCCAATATAAAAATCTGCTTACATTTATAAAATACCTTAATAATTTATTATCATTTTCGTTACTTATTACCAGGTAAAAGGTTATTATTATTATTATCTGTTATGATATTTTAATATATATTAAAAAAAAAAAAAATAAGTATAAATTTAAAAATATTTTACATAAATAATTAACTATACTTATATATACTTTTTAAATTAATATATTATAAAAATAATTGCCTTATAAATTAATTTATAAATAATAATATTATAAAAAAATAATAAAGATTTTAATAAATAATAACATATTATAAATAACCTTAACTATTTTTATAAGAAAAATTCACGAAACAAAATAATAATATTATTGTTTATAAATACCGGCAATTATTAATAATTAATCGAGATAAATGATACGTAGTTTACCGAAAAAAAAAATGTTAATATTAAAATATTATTAAATATACCACACCTCATTATTTATTTAACCTTTCTTTATGTAATCTTATTTAACTTATAAAAATATAATTTCCTTATATAATTTATAAATAAAGAAATAAATTAATACATATCATTATTAACTTGCCTACCATCTACTAATAATTACTTACTACCTTATGACCATATATCATATTACATAATATATATGATTAAACTTTATCTACTAATATAACGAAATATAAATATATTATTAAAATAAATTTTTTATATAATATTAATAAATTAATTATTAAAAATAAATTATAAAATCTAAAAAATTAATTAAATTAAAAAATAATGTTTTTATTTAAAATAAATGGATATAAAATCTTAAAATAAATTAAAAAATAATAGCCATAATTAATTAAATTAATAATATCATTTATTAAAAAAATAAAATATAAAAAATAAAAAGTTTTAATTTAATTTAAATAAAATTAAATTAAGATATTACTTAATTAAATAATTATAAATAATAATACGTTTATTTTAAAATTTAAAAAAATTTAATATAAAATATAAAATAAATTTTAAAAAATATTTGATTTTATTATTTTAAAAAAAAAGTTATTTAAAATGAATTATATTTTTTATAAAAAAAAATTAAATAAATTTAATAAAAAAAAATAACATATTTTTAAGTTAATAAATTAAATTATTAAAATTATTATTTATTATTATTAATATATATATTATTTTATAAATTTATTTATATTAAAATAATATATTAATTTAAAAATAACATGTAATAAATTAAAAATAAATGATAAAATAAAAACTTATTATTAATTTAAATAAATAGTTTAATTAATTAAAAATATACGAAATATTTTATAATAGTTAAATAATTAAAAAAAGATATTTATAAAAGTAAAATTTTATGATATTTTAAATATTTTAATTATAAGTTTATAAGTAATAAAATTTTTAAATGTGGTATAAAAAGCTTTTTTTATATAAGTTAAATTATATTAAATTTTAAATATAAAATATATTATAAATAAAATTATTATATATTAAGAAATTATTAATGATTTTTATTAAGTAATACTTAAGTTTATATTTAAATTTAAAAGAGTAATTAAAAGTATTTTCGAGGTTAAATTTAATAATAAAAAAGTTAATAATCATAAAAATAAAAAAATGGTTATAAAAAAAAAGCTTAAAAACGTTAATAAGCATAAATCTTATAAAAAATTAAGTAAATAAAAGATAAGATTTTTAATTGTTTTATTTATAAATTAACTTATAATTTAATTAAATATTTTTATATTTTCTTAAAAAAAGCTTAAAAAAGATTTATTTTAAAAAAGTATATTTAAAAAAAAATATTTAAAGCTTTAAAAGATTTTTAAATTTAAGTTTAATTAAAGATGTTAAAAAAAAGTAAATTTAAATTACGAATATTAATAAAAAAAATAGCTTAATAAATTAAAATTAATTTTATAATTAAATTAAAAGAAATATACTTATAATATTTATTATTAATAAAATTAAAAGTTATTTATTATCTCATTTAATTTTACTCGATAATAATAATATTATTATAATAATTAATTAAATATAAAAATTAATTAATTAAAAAAAGCTTTATTTAAAAATAATTTATGATTAAAAAATAAACTTTTACTTATATTAATATATAAGTATATAAGTATAATAATTAAATAAATTATATTTAAATTTAAGAATATTATTTATTATTTATTTTTATTAATAACTTTAATATCTTTTAAAAAGTTAAAAAAATATAAGTATTAATAAAATAATAAAAGTAAAAAAATTATTTTATAAAAAAAAATAATATTTTAATAAAAAAAATAAAAGATATATATAATTAATATATATTAAAATATAAGGTTTTTATTAAAAAACATAACGTTATTTTTAATATTTAAAAGATATAATGAAAGTATTATTATAATTTATAAATTAAAAAAGCATCTTTTATTAAAAATGTTTAAATATAATATTAAAAGCTAAGATATTTAAGTTTATAATTATTAAAGTATTTAATAAATTTATTTTAAAAGGTAATAATTTATAATCTTATCGGTATTAAATATAAAATGTATAATATATTAAAAATAAAATAATAAATTTATAAAGCTTTAAGATTTAATTATAATAATTTTAAAAAACATTTAATAATTAATTTTTATGATTATAAAAAATCATTAAATAACGAGAATTCACACTTAATATTTACTTATTAAACGTTAAATATTACTTAAAATTATACTTTTAATGATTATAAGATTAATATTTTAATTTAAATTATATATTTTTATATTAATTAACTTAAATAATAGTTTAATATTAAAGTATAAATAATTAAAACTAATAATAAAATTATTATAAATAAATTTTAAATAAGTTAAAATATAAAAGTATAAAGTATTTAAGTTAAGCTTTTAATATTTAATATTTAAGCTTAAAATAATAGTGTTAAATGTTTAAAAAATATATTAAAAATTAAAAGATGTGTTATATAAGTTAATATTAAATTATTTATTTATTTATAATTAAAAGTTTAAAAAGTGGTGATGTATTTATATAATTAAATGTTTAAAATAAAAAATAAATAAAAATTATCGTTTAATGTATTTTATAAAGTTATCGAAAAAAAATTAAAAAGATTTATAGTATTTAATAAGTGTTTAAATTAAATATATCTACGAGCGTATAATTATAAAATATATGTTATAATTAACGATAAGAAATTATATTATAATAAATTAAATAAATTAAACTTTAAAACGTGGATTAATTATTTAATAAGATATAAATCATTTAATATTTATTAAATATAAATATTTTATTTAAATAAAGTTATTAATATAAAAGATATTATTTTTAATAAAAAAGAATTTTTAATGGTAATTTAATTATCTCTTAAAATAATTTATAATTAATATTAATAAAAAAAATCTAAGAATTAATTAATAAATATATTTTAAAAGATTTAAATTATAAGATTAACTTAAATGAATTAAAAAAAGTATTAAAATAATAAAAAGATTTATATAAAATTATAAGGTTAATTATTAAAAATAATGATAATAAAAATAATATAAGTATTAATAATTTATATTTATATATTATTATTAAATTTAAATTATTACTTATATTTTTTTTAAGTTTTTTATTAATATTATTATGTTATTTAATATAAAATAAAAATGTAAAACCTTAAAATTTATTTTAAAATATAAGTTTAAAAAATCTTAAGTCTTAAAAAATAACTTTTTTTATTAATGTAAAAGTGTTATTTATAAAATAATTTAAATGAAAAGTCTTAAATTATATTAATATCAACCACATATTATAAATAAAAAAAAAGTTATATAAAAATATCTTATTAAAAATGTTTTATTAATGTAAAAAGTTAATTAATTATCTTATAAAGTATTTTTTTAAATAAATTAAATAAAATCATTTAAAAAGTTATAATATCATAAAATTATAAATTAAAATTAAAAAAAAAAAACTTAAAAGTAAATGGGTATTAAATCTTAAATTATATATAAGTATATATTTATAAATTTAATAAATATAAAAGGTTTTTAAAATGTAAAACGCAGTTTATTATATAAAAAAACTAATAAAAAAAGTTATATTTAAAAGAAATATATATGATAATTTTAATTAAAAAATCATTTAAAACTTTAATAATTTTAATAATAAGATTTAATTTTAAAATAATTTAATATAATATAATAAATATTTTTATTTATGTTTTTATAAAAGATATTATATATATATAAATACCATTTAATTATAAAAAACTAAAGATTATTTTATAATTAAATAAAGCGTTATATAATTTATAAACTTTATTATTATTATAATAATAAAAGTTTTCGAAAACTTTAATAAATTTAAGTTTTAAAGTAATTTTATATGAATTATATTATTATATAAAAAGTGAAATATTAATATTTTTTATATAAATAATATAATAATCACATATAAAAAGTATTTATAATTTATAATGGATTAAACCATTAAAAAACTAAAAAAATGCTACGAGATAACCGGCGGAAGCGATATTTATTAATTTTTTAAAATAAAAATAATTTAAGATTAAAAATAAAAAAAATTTAATTATCTTAAACTTTTTATTTTAAAAAAATATTAAAGTTAATTAATTTAATTAAAAGACTTCCATTTATTTTTATAAACTTTAATAAACTTTTATTATAAAAAAACCACATTTTACCTTATAAGATTTAAAAATTTTAACGTAAAATTAACTTAATATTATTTAAAACAATTAATACTTAATTAAATATAACATTTATAATATTTAAACTTACTCGATTTCTTATAAATTTTAATAAAACTTATTAAAAAATTATTAATTAAGTTATTATATATTTATATAAAATTAAATATCATGTTTTAAAATTTAATAAAAAAGATATATTAATAATAATTAATAATATTTTATTTATTAATAATAATTTTAATTAAAAAAGCTTATAAGTATATATTATAACTTTTTTTAAAAGATTAATTAAATAAAAAGTAAATAAATAAAATATTATTATTATATTTATTATTAAAATTAAATTATTAGCTTTTATTTAAATTATTAAAAAAATGTTATACGTTAATTATATAATAAAAAAGTTAAGCATTAAATTAAAAAACAAGTAAATTATAATTAAATGTGATAATATTTAAATAATTAAGTTAATTATAATTAAAATAACTTAATTATAAATTAAACTATAACACATTAATATTTATAATTATTAATTATGTTAAAAAATTAAACATGACATGATATAAGTTAAATATATATTATTAATAAAAATAAAAGTAAACGGTTTAATTAAAATATTACCGGTATAAAAATAGTTTAAATTCATATAATAAATTAATTTATAAGATATATAAGTTATAATTAAAATAAAAACATTTAAAAAAAGTTAAATTAAAATAAAAAATAAGATATTAAATTAAAATTATATTAAATAATATTATAATATTAATTTAATAAAATTATAAAAAAGCTTTTATTAAAAAAATATATTAAATATAAATGAGTCTCCGAGATTTAACCATTAAATTTTTATTTATCACATGATATTAATTATAATTAAAAAATTTATAAATACGAAGTTATATATTTATAATAATAAAATAATAATTAATTATTTTATATAACGTTTATAATTATTTAATAATATATTTTTACTTATATATATAATAATTACAACGTTTTTTTTAATAATTACGATAGTTTTATTTTTTTTTTAATCTTATATATAAAATATATTTAATAATCACTCACGTATATATAATAATAATTTATTTTAATAAGTTTAAACTATAAAATCCGTGTATTTATACTTTTAACCGCTACAACGATTTTAATTAATTAAATTTTTTAAACTTTTTATTAATATAAACATTAACTTATAATTTAAAATAATTTAATCGAAAATACGATTTTAAACTTATTAATAAAATTTTAATTAAAAAAACCTTTAAAAACCAGCTTTTTAACTAATTAAGTATTAAAAAAAAGACTTTATTTAATTAATTAAGTAATTAACAATTAATTTAAGTTATTTTTAACATTACGCGAGGTTATCGCAGTGATTTTTTTACGGTAGTTTTACATGGTGGTTTTTAACGGTGGTTTTAATCCTCATTTTACGCGATTTTACACGATTTACGTAATTTCGATAATATTTTCGACGTTTTCATTTATAATTTAATTAATTCATTTACAACGTTTATTTTAAAAAAATAAAAAGTTTTATTAATTATTTATTTAATTTTAAAATATCTTTTTAAATTATTAAGATACGTGGTGGTTAAGTTATAAATAAAAACGTTAAAAGTATTATCGAAATCATCGAAATTAAAATCGTAAAACGATTTCGACGTAAATTCGTATACCGCAGTTAAAATAAAATTTATAATAATTTTAAATATATAAAAACGTTTTTTATCCATTTTTTTAATTTTAAGATATCATTTTAAATTAATACGATACGTGATGGTTAAGTTATAAATAAAAACGTAAAAAATATCGTTAAAATAAATACATTTAAGTTTAAAAATGTTTTATATAAAAACGCTTATATCTTAATTAAAATAAAAGTTATAATGATTTTAAATATATTAAAACGTTTTTTAATCATTTATTTACTTTTAAAACATTATTTTAAATTAATATAATATTTAATTATTAATATATGACGCGATTTAATTATAAAATATTATTTTAAATACATACGATTTTAATCGTAAGTTTTATTTTCGATTATATTAACTTAAATTATAATTTTATAATCGATAATTATAATTTTATAAATATAATAACACGGATTAATTAAAATAATTATATATAATTAAATAATAAAATTATAATTTAAGCTTATTAAAATAAATAATAACCGTAATAATAATAATAATTTAATAATTTAATTAATAAATTTATAAACTTATAAATTTTAAAATTATTATATTATTAATAATTATTATAAAATTTAAATTTAATTTTAATAAAAAATTATTATTAATTAAAATTAACTTTTATTTTAAAAAATAAAAAAAAATTTTTATTTAATTTTTTAATTACTTAATTATTTAATTAATTAAAAAAATTATATCATCGTTATAATAATTATAATACGATGCGTTATATTATATTAATTTAATTAATTTAATTAATTTAATTAATTTAATTAATTTAATTAATTTAAATATTTAAATATTTATTAAAAAAATAAATGTTAATAAACGTTTATAAATATTTATAAATATTTAAAAATTTAAACGTTTATATTTATATTTAAACGTTTATATTTATATTTAAACGTTTATATTTATATTTAAACGTTTATATTTATATTTAAACGTTTATATTTATATTTAAACGTTTATATTTATATTTAAACGTTTATATTTATATTTAAACGTTTATATTTATTAAATGTTTTAATTAATTTTAAATGTTATATTATATTTAAATGTTTTAAAATTTAAACTTTTATTCGAGAGTTTAAATATATAAATTGTTTATTTAATTAAACAGTAAGAAAATTGTTTAAACATGGTTTACTAGTCCCTGCAGGTTCTATTATGGTTAATTCCTTGTTTTAACTACGGAAATACTGTTGTACCGGTCTTAGCAATTAACCTTAACCAGTGGAACTTCGAACACCTGATTTAAGTTCAATTGACATCGACTGATTCATGTTTTTTTCAATGTTTTCTTCGATCTAGTACATGATTGTCTACTGGTAGGATACAAACATTCTCTTGAACTGAACTACGGTTTCAATTCACCTGATGTTTGTCAGTCCTACGATGGTCCCCTCTTACCTCCAATTTGGTTCTATGTACAGCAGCAGCAGGGTTCGTTTACGGATCCCTCTGTATTCTTGGCGCTTCAGGGGGTTGCTTCTGGTTGCTTAGGGTTGCTTAACGAGCTTGGCCTATTACGGCTTATCATGGACAGCAATGGCCCTCACCATGGAGATGAGCCACTGCTTAATAAAACCGATTTGCATAGCCTAGACGCATCTCGCCCTACTGAAAATACTGAAAATGGATCAAATGTCAGACTTGCACCCCTCATCGTACCGTGCCGTGCCACCCAACTGGTACGTCCAGTCAGGGTCGTTTTATGTAATTTAGAAGAAGTTGACGCCTTGGCACCAACCAGACCTAGCAGACCTGGGCTCCAACTAGGCTACCAGAATAATAAGATTCTAATATTCCTTCGCCAATTTCCGCCCCCGTCTTCCCATTCATGGCACTGTCATCTTCTGCTTGCAGCCCTCAAATGGGCACTTGATGTCTGACGCCTTTCACGATCCATGGGAGAATCACCAGTTACAGTCACTGCATCGTCAACGCGCGCAGACTCGGAATGGGAATGGGACGAGGAACAACAATCTGACTATCCACGCGCTCAACCAAAAGTCAAGACAGTCATGGGGGTGGATCACGAACGGTGGTTGCGCTACGTCAACCACCACCTTTTAAGGCGCAAATTCGATCTCAAGCGCCTTATCATTGTGGCCATAGCCATTCTCACTCTCGGTATACTCATATTCGAGGTGACCCACCATGAACTATATAGACTTGCTCCCTTCCAGCAACTAGGCGGCATTGGAGCTGCCGAGCCACCACCCAGTCTACCTGGTCAATGTACAACTTGGCCCGTCGACGAAAAGGGCCAATATACACCTTCTCAAGCTCACCGGAATGCTACTACCAAACTGGAGAGTTTTGCGCCGAAGGGAGGATGGAAGAAGCCGGCGGGTATCAAAATTGTCGCATTGGTCTTTTACGGCCGCAAGAGGACCGTCGACTTCCTGGACTGCTACCTACAGCAGAATCTAGCTGCGAATGGTGGTTACCTGGACGATGTTCGGTTTATGGTGCACACGAACAAGGAAGAAGATCTGAAGTACTTAAAGCAACTCATCTCGCGACGAAAGCAGCACTACCACATCATGGAACCTGGTATGTGTTCAGGCTACGGCTGTATCTGGGACTCGGTCGTTGAGGACGATACGATCTATGTAAAGATAGACGACGATATTGTAAGTCGCACTTGCTATCGCTCAGAGCCACTGTGGAGGAATCTCCTAACCATTACTATCGTAGATATTCATCCACCCAGATGCGATACCCCAGTTAGTTCATACGCGGATCGCACTCCCTCATCCCTACGCTGTGTCGGCGAATCTAGTCAATAGCCCTTTAACGGGCTATGAGCACTTCCACGTTGGTGCTATCCACCCCTTCCGCCCCGATCCGAGTGACAAGCCATCGCACCCCGCCGCGGAGTCATGGCGACCATCTGACAAGAACCCCTATCCCCGGTCGAGCTTACCCAAGCTCGATATTACCAACCTTGGCAGCATAAACATGGACGAGGAAGTCTATCCTGGCCGACCATATTACGGCCACCCGTTCCTTTTGCTGGAGGGCGACCCATTTGACTTAATGCGATCCCCTATGGGCCTCAACTACCTGCGCGGAGGCGAAAAGGGTGTCGAGCACATGTACGGCGCGGCGTGGAAATCATGGGCGCTGTCTAGCCAACAGCAGTACTCGCTGCTGAAGAACCTAGAGGACAACGCGATGTCGCGGTACTTCTTCGGGGCGCCTCTCTCATACCCACAGAACTCCAACGCGTCTACAGCAGCACTAAAGCACTTACCCAAAACCACCGACAACGCCCCGGGCGCGGAACAGCTCTACGACACGCAGTACAAGCGCTACAACCTCAACTTCGTGGCGCTGTGGGGCCACGATATCAAGGCCGCGCTGCCCATCGCCGAGGACGACGAGCAGGACATCACGGTCACGATCCCGAAGCGCTTTCATCGGCCCTTCGTCATCGACACACGGAGTGTCGTCGGGCATCTCAGTTTCTACCCCCAGCACGAGGGTGTTCGTGAGACGGACCTCGTGGATCGCTGGCGCGCGTTCGCGAACGAGATGATCTGCAAGCCTGATAATCAGAAGAGCCCGTTTGATTTGCGGTGTCCGGGGTTTTAGTCTAGAGCTGGGGATATGGCATTGGGATGGGATGTAGGATAGGAGGAAAGGAGGGCGGGTAATTAAATAAAGCAAAATACTGTGTACATTACGATCACGATCAATGGATACGTGTAACGATGGGATTTTAATTGATTCATGGCGTTGATTTGGCCATAGATTTGACTCTCTACACCTTGATCTTTGTATGTCTCTTCGAGTGTACGTTACAGGTCAACTTCCGAAGCCAAGGGCTCAGGTCCAGGCTAGGAAATCGCGGAAGATACCGCCAAGTATAGGGCCTAGAAATATGCCTTCCAAGCATATTACAGTGCCTTTTCTGCGTATTATTCCTGGTCGACCTTCTGTTCAGCTCGTCATTTGGAACTATCTACACAGACGCGCCTTTAACCCACAACTAACTCGGCAGTCTCCGTATTAGCGGCCAATAGCTCAGCCCTAAGACATCCCTAGCTTGAGTTCCGCGTACCGCAACGGCGTTTAGGAGGCTGCGAACTAGCATGCTAGTGGTATAGAAACCACGTAACTACCGAACGGAGCCGACCCCTACGAATAGCGGCAGCCCTATTGCTCGATGCGGTGTTACCTCTAGTACTTGGGATCAAACCTACGAAGACGATATCAACCTTCCCGGTAGGTTACATTATATATTACCATTTTTGTGTAGTATTCAAAGCAATAACTAAGAAAGACTTAACACTCCAACTATAGTGAATGCTTATAACTCTATTACTATAAGATAGCTAGAAAAGGGGTATCTCTTTGCATGTATACTCCAGAACACCTCCATCCAGAAGGACTTACGTCTTTTCCAGCATGTAGCCTTATAATAATACTCGAATTACGCAATATCCTCTCCAAACTCCTCTGCTAAACAGTCAAGGAATGTAAACATAATACCTACTCAAAACATTTCCAACCAATGAGCGCGTCCGTTACATTACGTTACGATTACTACGCGAACAGTATACGCGTACGTGCTACGTTCTACGTGCTACGTGCGATACGGTGTAGGGGAAGAGGGCAACCCGCCTTTCTACTTCCCCGCGAAGTACTACACCTACCTAGGCATGCATATATATATACTCACCTAGTTTTTTTCTGTTACCCCAATCATTATTCATCATTTTTTAGGTTTCTCGGGTGACGGCGACGGCGCCGCCGCACCCAGATCACCCTCGCCGTTCGAAGACACAGTCGACGAGGACACGCCCGGCAGCTCGAATAGGTCCTCCTCGGCGTCTAGGACGTTGGGATCGAATTCCGGGAGCTGTGGGCCCGACGGTATTTGCGGCGTTTCGGGATTCGGGTTGAATACCGGCAGCGTGGGATCCGGGTCGTATAGTGACCCGTCGTCATACTCCGGCGCCTTAGGTTCCAGTCCGGGCTGCGGCGAGCTAGATGATTTCGCGGCCGGGGGCCCGTCCGTCACTGTCGACCCAGGTTGCCATGCTTCGACGGCGGCAGCGGACGGCATCCCGTAGTCGAGGCCTGTGTGTGGTCCCCCGTAATAGGACGAGCCGGGGAAATTCGGTAGGTTCGGCGACATTTGGGGCTGGCCTAGTGGGTTGAATGGCGTCAAGCCCGTCGTTTGCGAGGGCTGTTGCGGCGGCCGCAGTCGCAGTGTCGGGGGCGGGGGCGGTGCCATGGTTTGACCGTCGTTCGGGACGGGCGGCGTGTTGCTGAGATCCATCGGGTCCCCTTGTGGTTGCTGGCCCCCAGGGTATTGAGGTGCAGACGGAGGTGGCGGGGGCGGGCCCACTCGGGTCGGCGACACCGGAGCGGCTGGGATAGGTTGCTGTTGTTCTGGAACTCGAGGTGGACTTGGAGTTGCCCCTGACAAATCCATATGTTCCGGCGAGGTTGGAGAGACTTGACCAGGTTCCTCGGGTATCGGATCTATGTCCATCTGGGTCGACTGGGTAACTTGGGAACCATGGGAAGGATGAGAAACATGGGTACCATGAGAACCATGGGAGGGTGTGACGGTCGGGCCTGGCGTCGGAGCGCGTGGCGTTACGCCTGCTGGTGCTTGAGGGTTTCCAGATCCAAACGAAGCTGGTGGCGGGTCTGAAACCGAGACTATGGTCTCGATTCCGGGAATAGGTTGCGTGACATCGGTGTTGCCGTCGACGACCACAAATGAGTGGCAGGCTTTGCACATCCATAGTTTGGGTTGTCCCTCGCTGCCCTGCTCGCCCCTGAAGCCGTAGGCGTCAACACCGGGGTTCGTCTGACAGAGGGGACATGTTGATGCCCTTCCCCAGACTCCATAGGCCCAATCGCTTATTTCCTTGATAGCCGTTTGCATGTTGCATAAGTGCTGGAGCCTGTGAGGGCTGCAGAGACGGCGGCCAAAGAACTTGCCCGCGCAAGCACAACCTGTTATGGGAAGAGGATTTCCCTCGAAACCTCCTCCGGAGACCCAACCGGCTCTCGGAACCGGGCGGCTAGCATTCAGGTTTGGGTTTCCGAAGCCATGGATACGGAATCCGGTGCGTACGAATGCGTTGGGATTCGTAGCGTGCACTGCGTTACATCTATGGCACGCGTAGGCGCGAAGTGTATACAGAGATTGGCTGAGTTGTTGCTGCGACATGTCTATAAAGGGTTGGAGGAATCGCTTTTGACTGTCATGCTCACACTGATCACAAAGGCCAAAGGCGCCAGCGTGACTAGTGTCTTCGCAAATACCGTTTGTAAGGGCCCCACAGTAGCTCAGGGTGTGCTCATTGATAGCGTTGCATGCCAAGGTTGGTTCTTCGCCGAATCGTCCGTCGTCATTAAGCCGAAGGTAAGGGACAGTGTCGAGGACGGGGCGAGGATGAGGATGGTTCCGGATGGGACGGACCAGTGCGGCTTGGTTAACAAATCCCGGGTCGGTAGAGTGAAGATGTGGTGTCAGGTGGACCTCCGGCAAATTCATAATGTGGTAGGTCGGCGCATCGGGACCTGGTGATCGTGGCCGATACTGGGGATCTTCCGTAGTGAACCCGATCGGTGCGCCGAGAGGGTTTAGATAATTCGCTTGTTCCAACTGAGTATCAGGCGGCAAGTTGATTGGGATAGGTTGTTGGACCGTTAGTCGGGCTGCTCTATGCTGGTTCTCTAGGAATGAACGGAGGTCTTGGACGATCCGAGACTGGTCTGCTGGAATTCTCCTTATCAAGTCCATCCTCAAGCGTCGCCTGATTGTTCGAAGGTCGAGCAGGTGATAAAATTCTCTGACCAAGAATTGGGCGCCTCCCCAGACTTGCGCATACGGATCTGCGACATCATGACCTCCGAACGCTTCGTATTCTCCGGCCGAATTGACTACTTCGGTAGTTGCAGCCATCAGCTGTTCGTTGGGGAATAGATTATGAATCCATATCTCCATCCCGTTCTCGTCTTCTTCGATCGCTCGATTCATCGTGTCGTTAATTACTTCTCGTAGCCGTGAGTCCAGATTAACCTGAATTTGGCCCGATTGTCCAGGGCGAACCGGGGGAAATCCGTCTCCCGGGCCACCCGACAACCTCGACACCGGCCCTGGTGCCTGTTGTTGGGACTGACCCTGCTGAGGTTGGCCATACTGGGACTGCTGGCCCTGTTGGAATTGCTGAGGTTGCTGAGGTCGCTGGGGTTGTTGACCTTGCTGACCTTGCTGAGACTGGCCTGGTTGAAAGTGACTGTGCTGGAATTGTTGGCCCTGTTGCGGTTGTTGCGGTTGTTGCGGTTGTTGAGGCTGCTGGAACTGCTGGAATTGCTGCGGCTGCTGAGATTGCTGTTGTTGGCCTTGTTGAAACTGACTGTGCTGGGATTGCTGACCCCATTGGAATTGCTGAGGTTGTTGCGGCTGTTGCGGCTGCTGGGGCTGCTGGGGTTGCTGAGTTCGCTGAGGTTGTTGACCTTGTTGACCTTGCTGACCTTGCTGACCTTGCTGAGACTGACCTTGTTGAAACTGACCGTGCTGGAATTGCTGGCTGTGCTGGGTTTGCTGGCCCTGTTGCGGTTTCTGAGGTTGCTGAGGCTGCTGAGGTTGCTGCGGTTGCTGCGATTGCTGAGGTGGTTGAGGTGGTTGAGGCCGTTGTGGCTGTTGCGGCTGTTGTGGTGGTTGAGGTTGCTGAGGCTGCTGACCTTGCTGAGGCTGCTGACCTTGCTGAGGCTGCTGACCTTGCTGAGGCTGGCCCTGCGGAGAATCGGGGAGATAAACCGGATCAAGAAGAGCGGAAGGAGTACCATTTGGGTCTATTAACCCCGGTCGAGGCGGTGATGCATTGTAGATATCGCCGAAATCAGAGGGCCACTCTAGCGGTGGTAATGCCGGTAACCCTACCGGCGGAGTACGCGGGCGCGGTGAACCGAACAAAATTTTATCCAGCTCGTCGTTCAAGCCCGTTTTCGCGCCTGCCTTCCCGTGGGTTGGAGTCGCGTTAGGATCCGTAGGTGTATTACCCAGGGTTGTAAGAACTGATGAAGGGCCTTGATGTTTGGGCGGAGCACCCGGGGGCGGGCCTGGAAAGCTTTGAGGCTGGTTTCCAAAATCCGGGGGTTGGCCCGGGGGACCTTGGGGTTGTTGCGGAGCCGCCGGAGGTTGATACGGAGCAGCCGGGGGTTGGCCTGGAGCAGCAGGCAGTTGCACGGGAACAGGAGCCAGAGGATCACCAGGAACGGGGAAAACTACGGTCGGGGGGTTGACATACTGATACACAAATGGACCGTGGACGGCAGGATCGTATTGTAGATGATAGTCGGCGGGCATTGGCGTTTTGTCTCCCCAAGTCTTTTGCTTTCTAGTTACTCCGGGGCCTAGGTAACCTAATCTGTTGTAGTATAGCGGCATGCCGTCACCCGGAGCGCCTCGCCAGAAACATCCATTTCGTGATCCTGTGCAATTCGGCTCGCCGTTAAGTACGCAACTGTCGCACGGCCTCTTGCGATCACAATTCCGTTCATGTTGCCTGCACTGATCGCACGTAGTAGAGCGAAATGGGCGGGGGGTCGGCAGATATGGAGGAAGCGCACGCCCATTATGTACGCAGAAAAGGCCCCATCTGCTGCAGTTGGTACATCCACGAGCATTTGGCCCTTCCGTAATCATGTTACATTTGCGGTTGTTGGCTTGCGAATGCTCTTGGGAACATCGCATCTGGCAAACTGTACACTGTACGACCTTGGGGTTAGGTCGGTCCCGGAGATCTATCCCGCCGAAAACTCCCGGCGCCAATCCCACTGGATAAACCGATTGTTGTCCCGGGGCCAATTGAGTAAGTGGCCATTGATGTTGAACTTGGAGAGAAGGTACTGGTTGTTCTAGCAGCACACGAACAACATCTTGTCTAAGCGGTACATTTCCAGGTTTCCGAACTCGCGCTGGGTTTGGTTTTTGTTGTCGACGGTTCCTGGGAGGACTCTGGCTTCGGGGTCGGCCGGGAACAAACCTCACGTTGGTGTTTGCTTGGTCCTCTTTTTGTATAGGTGGTCTCCGGTCGGGAAATGGAAGCCGAGCCGTTACGTTATAGTGCGATGCGCCCCTTGGACGATCAAACCGAACCGCATCAATTCGGTGTGCTGCCTCACCTGCGTGTGTACAAGGCGTGCCTAATTGCGTACAGATTGCGCAAGGCTGGTAAGGAGCCTCCGGATGACTCGGGTCTCTCAACCGCCAGCTACACGCCTTGATACCGTGTCCATTTACGCAATTATCGCAAGCCATGGGTTGTGTCAGTCCGTCCGGCCTCGGATTCAACCTTACGCGGCCCCATTCGCAGGGTATATCACGTTGTCGACAGTAGGTACAACCCAAACCCGGAGGTGTTCTAGGGTCGGCATCACACGATTGGCCTGGGCGGTCGCGCTGGCAGGCACTGCAGGCGTGAGGAGGGTTCCCTCCATCTCGATTGTTCCTCTGATCGGTTGGATCTCGCCCATCTGGCCACCGGGGCGTGAATCCACTCCTGTCGCGATACTCGCTGTGGACTGAAGAGACCTGCGGTCCCTGTGGGGACACGTCTCCCTGTGAGGACACGGTCGGATCCGGCCCAGGCCCAGGACCTGGACCTGGAGCGGGCTGCGCGGATGGCTGGTTTGGCGCGCCTGGTGCCGGCGTATCTGGTACCGGCGTGCCTAACCCCACCACCGGCGCCACGAATTGTACCTGTGAGGGCGCCGGACCGGTTGAGCCTTGATTAACGGGGCCTTGGTTCACAGGGTTTTGTTGACCCTGATTCGGGTCCGCCGGAAATAGATTCGGGTCTATCTGGAACTGATTCGGGTCTATTTGGCCTTGGTTCAGGCCTGGTTGAAGAAGGTTCGGGTCTATTAGATTTGGGTCTATTAGATTTGGGTCTATTAGATTTGGATCTATTAGATTTGGATTTACTAGATTTGGATTTACTAGATTTGGATTTACTAGATTTGGATCTACTAGATTTGGATCTACTAGATTCGGGTCTATCGGAGGCTGATTTGCGGCGGCTGCTTGAGCCTGATTCGGGTCCGGCGGAGGAGGACCTGGATCTATCGGGATTGGATTCACGTATACTGGGGGTCCCGGGATCTGGCCCTGCCGGGTACAATAGAGACCCATCGACCGACACGGCCCGCATGCATTGAACTGAAAATCATGACATTGGGGAATTTGAAAGATCAGACATCGATCACAACGAGGGTCGTTCTTGTCGAAGAACGTATTCCTCCAGGCAATAATTCCGCTGGGATCACGACCCGTTAGAAAATAGTTGAATGTGTCCCATGCGCTATATAACGGTGAGTGTGGGTTCAACTGAGGCTGTAGTGGAGCTAATATAGGAGTAGCCATGTTTGATTCAGTGATCAACCGAGCCTCTTCGGGCTCGGGAATAAATGTTGGTGATGGTGTTTACTCACGTCTTTTCGTGCCTCAAGTTCCAGGGATATCGACGAGTATACCATAATGCCACCCGATTTGGGCAGTTAAGCACCAAGACATCCTTTCCTATTTGAAGTACCGGGCAACAGCGATGTTGTCCATATGTTGCGGGACAAGGCTATTGATATGAATACAAATTCGTGCCTCTACTCTTTGTGAATTGTTAGCACTGTTAACCATGTGGTCGGTTCTCCTTTCATATCTGATATGTATACAAACCCTTGGTATCCTGCTACCATCCGCGCGTATACGTTCGATCAGTTAAGCTGTGAACCCAACCCACCGCCGAGGCATTTCCCACGAAGCCAAGGGGACCATTTGATCAGTAGCATCGTCTCTTGTCACTCACTTTATTAGCGGCTTTCAAGAGTTATGAAGCTCGATATGCCTCCTAGCTATCGTGTGGTGTGGCCGGGTAGCCTATCAGCAACAGTTGCAAGTAAGACGTATTACAACAGATTTTGTTCCAGAGAAATAGTTCGATTGCTATGTCGATTTATTGGGTGACTCTAACAAGACGACTTCTCTCACGGCGCCGTATTTACTCTGCAGGCGAATATCACAAAAACACTCTTCCGGGTCGGGGTCGTATGAACTGATGCCTGAACTTAAGATGGGGAATCTATGACAGCAAACCATTGTAAGAGGAAAAAAGAAGAAGAAAAGAAAGTAAGTGAAGAACATTACAAGTAGTGAAATGACCAGCAGGAGAGATCACCGTCAACACCATCCGCGATGATCTGGACCGGACGGGGTCCGCGCAAAGTATTTTGTAATATCAAAACGCGTCGTGCCACGAATCCGCATAGACAGTGTTGTCCACTCGAGTGGTAGCAGATTAGCCACTCGATTTGCCATTTAACCCTTTTTCAGATGCTGATGGTTTGCTCGGTTCCATAGTGAGCTTCAAGACCTCGACTCCCATTACCATGCAACAATTTTGCCTTGATTGGACTGACATATACGTCCCCGAAACCGCCAAGATCGTTCATCGCGCTCGTGTCGGATGCACACATATACGCCCCCCTCAAACGTTCAGGTCGGCTAATAATCCATGGCCTTCTCATATGCGTTAAACCCTAACCGCCATCGAAACGTCCCTATCTTCGCGCCGTATATTCGCCTCATAGGACTATACACTTGGAACAGCAACCGGCTTCGGATTCGCCCCCGTCCACTTCCAGTTTAGCCGGGCCGTTCAAACCACCGTTACCGCCGCTGTTCGTTGAGAGGCCTTGCATGTTGCGGTTGTAGTGACGGATCTCTCTGACGAGGTCGAAGAATGCCTTGTCGACGTTCGTTCGGGACTTAGCTGACGTCTCGACAAATGGGCATCCGAACTGTTTCGCTAGAGCCTCGCCATCTAGGACGTGTTAATTTAAATCAAATAATGGCATGACGAATAGCGAAGGTGAGGGAATACCTTGTCGGGGAACTTCGCGCTCGCTCTCCAAATCGCACTTGTTGCCTACCACAACCATCGGGAAGTAGTCTGTAGGGTCCTTGTCCTTGACTCTTAGAATCTGTTGTTGAAATGTGCGGATCTCTTCGAAACTCTGGTCGGATGTGATGGAATAGACTAGCAGGAATCCTTCGCCGGTGCGCATATACTGCTCCCTCATGGCTGAGTACTCTTCCTGACCGGCCGTATCGAGTACATCGAGTAAGGCGACTTCATCGTCAATGACACATTGCTTACGGTACGAGTCTAGTAGGTAAAGGAGGAACTGATGTTAGTTCGGTATGGTCGCAAGGATACGAAAAATCCGGTGGGTATGACTTCACGAACCTTCGATAGTAGGATCATACTCGTCGACGAAATGGCTTTGTATCAATTGGATGGTCAAGCAGGATTTGCCTACACCTCCTCCACCGACTACAACCAACTTATATTCTCGTAGAAACTGCGCAAGAAGCGAAATATGTGAGTAATCCGAATTCGAGCCATAGCGAAAGATAATGCGTAACCAATGAGACATACCTTAGATGCCATTATGCATTCGCCAATCGGCAGCGATGAATCGTCTAATGATGAACGATGGAACGGAGCGATAATAGCAGCAGAAGAAACGCCCGCAGAATTTTAGGTCCAGGTGGTATGATTTTAGTGCAGCGCTGCGCGACACAGTTAAGATTATCTCAACAGGCGAACAAAGAATTTCGTCGTCACTGTGATTTGGCGTGAGTCTAAAGGACGGACCCAAATGAATAGTGACTCTGCAAAAGAATTTGAAGGTCTGGCTGGTCGCCTGGTGGTGACGGATAGGACTTCGTCGATAGAAATTCGGAAGGCCGAAAAAATAGAACGAGTCTACAAAGAAGACTTGCCGTTAGACCGGCGGAGTCTGGCAAAAGGGAGGAGCCGAAAGAACGGATTACAAAAGTAGGTAGAGGAAGAGTCGGAGGAAGAAGCAAGAAATTGAATTGGTGGGAAGAAGATCCTGGTAGGACAAGAGAGAAAAAAGAGAGGATATTTCGTCGTGTGCGCGTGTATAGTATTTGCGTGCCTACGTCCGTAGCCGTAGTCACTTAGGATAAGTGATAGGATAGGGATGGGATGGGATGGGCGAAGAAGGGGGAGTGGTTCAACTACCACGGTCACTATTGGAGGTAGAGGTAGGTAGAGGTATTGGAGGTGAGAAGAGGACTTTCTCGGGCGCTTGATTGCTTCTGCTTTGGTCAAATGGGTAATGGGTAATGGGTCAAGTTCAAATGTTGCTTGGCCACACGAGGCAAAGGGGGTGGGCCACCTGGGTTAGTGGGTACTAATGGCGCTAGGCAATGTGAGGGTAGGTATGGGGTACGTAGAAGGGTACATCCATGGATTAGAGAGAACATACTGGGAAGGAGGTAGGGTACCTATTTATTATATGTAGTCTTGGTATGCTAAAGGAGTACCACTAGTGGAACCGAGGAAGGATCACGGACCAGATGGGACATGATGGGACATCTGGATTTCATTAACATTGGTTCAAGGTTGTTAGAGTTCTCATACGATTCTAGCGTTATGATTAACAGGCACGGACCACCAAAGGCAATTCAACTGGCAGGTGGATGGTCTCTTTTTAATTCGAAGAGTGGATGGCGCTAAACTGGAACAGGGGATGGGGGATGCTAGCCACTTTTAGTGAGCACAAGGGGTACTCACCGTTGCGTATCCTGCCTTTGGAACTTTCCTGTCAAGACGGGACAAGTACTTATGTGTACAAAATATATAGGTACGACAGCATAGTAGGTAATATATCCATACAATTAGCATCAATTGATGAAATCTTTTAAAGGTCAACTCAATATAACGTTATCTGATTGATATAGATAAGGCCTATCCTCATACCTAGTATGACTATAAGAAGATTTGATACTGAGATGAATATCGTCGAGCTCCGTGGTATCCCCAAAGCAAAATAGTTGAAGGGTTGAAGGGTTATGTAATCATACGTCTTAATCAACTGTATCCAGATGTCCAGATGTTAGACAACCTGTATGTCTTGGGTCAGCCTCGATGTGCTATGGATACACTATTAACATCATCCATTGATCAATCAATAAAATCCATAATACTAATAAGTCAAGCTGAGTTACCGAGACACATGTCATTATGGATAGGAGCTGTACAGCTTCAAGTTCAGGCTCCTACTATCATAAGGAGGTACCTACATGTATCTCATCTGGGGTGGTAACTCAGGGGGTAGGACCCCCCTTAAAGCGCCTCGGCGACCACTTACACACCTTTAAGAACATTAAAATGTGATGCCCCACCAACCTTAAAATCCGAGCTCACGTCTTATCAGGAGCTATATCGTATTAGCAACCACGAGGTACACCTAAATTCAGTCTATCCATCGCATCCTCTCAACTATAAACTTTCTGTCCTCCAATCTAATACCTGATGTTCCCGAGGTCTTTTCCAGCAAGCCTTCCACCATCATACCTCATCCCATGCCTACCAGTACCAGCACCAGTCAATCATAGATGGAGTCTTCAGCTTGTCTTGATTGCATTTATCAATAGTGTGCCAATCTTCTCCAACCACCCTGCTGGGAATCATCCAATTGATATACGTATATGTATGCAAGTAGGCAACGCACCGCTTATAGCTCCTATCACCTGCAAGTTGCAAGGGAGAAACCGCATTCCTTAGACTCGATGACCACATCCTGCGCATAATCGCATTTGATACATACAAATACGCACGCCACCACACCCCAAGAAGCAGTCCTGATTGCTTTTCCTAGAGGAACCACACCGTCCTTTCACTTGACAGCAGCCTCATGAAAGGAAGTAGGCAATATTGGCAACCTCCAAAATCAACAGCCACCTCCGTCAACCCCACCAGCAGTACTACCCTAAGCGGTGAACCGACTAAGAACGTCAACCACTTTCGTTAATCAAGAGTAGCATAGGCAATAATTATGAGGCTTACCAGTCGAGATTCATCCATCCTACCAAGCAGGGCTTTTTTTCAGTTGACTACTTGCCTCTCCAGCCTATTCCAGCTTCATTGATCAGCGTCCTACAGGCATCGTGTACATCCTTAGGTTCTAAGTGGATTAACTTGATTAGGATTCCGTAACCCCTTTTTCTTTACCTCCGCCCCGGCTCCGATCTCCCTGTTCTCGCGGAATGTCTTCTAGTTCCAACGGCATCGCGGACTCGATCATTTAATTACCAAGTTGATTGAACGTAACATAACACTATTTAAACACTAACCCACTATGTAATGCCTGCGTGCGTCGATGATTTTCGGTAAAGACCGAGCAAGGGAACGGTAGCACTTATTTGAGGAACCAAACCCTCTCAAATTTCAATCAGCGACCGCGATGCAACGCGGGTCTGGATATCGAAATGAATTTCATTTCCTTCTCCCAAGAAACCCCTCTACATTGGACCTTCGTTCGTATCGTTATTATACTAGCTCGTCGCCAGCGCGACTAGCAGTTGTAAGGGAGCTCCATCTTTAAACCAAGAGTATCTCCTTTATCCGCATCACGAAGTCTTGAAGATCTTCCCTAGCACTCTAGAACCAGAGGCATTTTAAGCTTTTCTAGAAGCCTGACGGAACCTTAAAATCTCCGCTCACTACGGAATGGCTGTGTGTTCCCCCATGCATGTAGTGTGTCATGAGCTTTATACCCTAGCCAGAATCGTCATTCTCGGACAGGGGTGTGCGACCCCGCAGGAAATAGTACTCATAGTCGACATATCTGGACACACATTGCTACCTATATACCTATCTAAACATCTAATCTGTTAAATTTTAACATCAGACAGATAAATCCCTATAAAGTTATGACCGTTGATGTAGTCGGTGGCGTTGAACTTCATGATAAAAGAAGAGGAATTGACAGATCTTTTCATTGGTGTGAAGCATTCCATCGTATTCACATGCTACCGTTGAATCTCAAGATCCATCTACCAGCTAAACTACCTGACAATCCATACATTTCTAGCAGCATGTTGTTACAGATTGATGACCCAGTAAGCCGCAAGCGAACCAAATAGGGGGGTTTGTTCATCAGCAGCCACATGGAAGAAACCCTTAAACGGAGCCGCCGAGCCAGCCGTATTGATTACTGAGAATCCTGCTGGCACCTTCTCGATTCATGAGCGAAACGTGGGGGAGCGCACCAGACGATCGGTACGCCTCATCGATGTTCACCTTAATAGAGATTCAACCCAGCCAAATTCCGTTAACTAGGTAGCTGCTGATGTTGTTGCCTCTGGCTCGTCATCTTCTCCCTCCACGTTTACCCGTTTACCTTGAACGTTCTTGAGGACATCCGGCACGAGGCTCTCAAGGTACTCCTTATCCCTTCCAACGAGAGTCACGGAGTTATTCCTCTTTCCCCACCGAGGATAGCTTCCAACTTTCACGCCCTTTGGCGCGACTTTGGCTGCTAACTCAGTAAGATAGTCGGCGATGGCGCTTTCAGACATGGGTGTAGAAATGATAATCCTACAAATCCCCTTGCCCTCCGGGTCCACTAGGCGGTTGACTATAAACGGCTTAAGTCCTTCCAAGAGGTTCTCGACTTGTTGCTATTAGCAGAGCTCTACCAGGGGTCTAGTCAACTTGATAACTTACATAACCTTGGTACACCTGGAAGAATATGGATGTTCCCATTTACAACTGAAATTGGAACCCAGAGATCGTCACGAGGAAATAATGCTTGTTTCGCCAGATCGCGGGATTCGTCGATAGGCAACCGAACCATTCGGAGCCGCGCAGTCTTGGCCGGAGAATCCACGTCCCAGCTGAAATTCGGCTGAGACTTGCTAGGTTTGGTGAGTTTCTTCATACGCTCGTATGCCGCATCATGCAAAATTAATTTCAAGCCAAACGCCTCGGCAATGGATTGGTAGGTGATATCGTCATGTCTATCACATATAAGCCTTGAGAACACCATCGCAAGTATTAATGCTTACGTCGGTCCTATGCCACCGCTATCTGAGGGTTAGCTCGGCATTCAGAAAAGTGAGTATGGGAGGGTGTTTGTTATATATACCTTGTTACAACTAAATCATAACGATCGCTCATTCTTCGTACGGCTTCTATGATCTCGTCTTCATCATCTTCAACAACTTCGACTCTTTTTAAATTCTGCAGAAATATGTGAGCTTAATTGCAGTCCAATATCAATGCTTAGACTCGTACTATTCCCAGGGAGAAGCACCACTTAGCCATATAGGCCGAGTTGGTCTATTGTACTATAAGTCAGCGACCAGCACAGTGAAGGATAAGCTGTGTAGAATCGTACATCGGTGGTCTATGAGAATTAGCTGCACATATTCGAAAACATAAATCGATAAGATAGGTCACTCACTTTCCCTCCCAGCACCTCATCGCCGATAATCAGACATGCCGCCGTGTGTATAGTTCTCGAGTTCCGCTCATCCGCCGAAGCCATGATTCTCGACGCCAACCCGCTAGGTCCGAGTCCCGATGTAAAAGCAGAAGATATGTGCCGTGGCTGAAGTTGAGGTCTGGATAGATGCCGTGCGAGCTGCGATAATCGCGAGATCATGAGAATGGTTATATGCAATGCCTGCCTACCCGCCTGGACCACTCTATTCTTACAAAAGATGCCCCAACTAACGCCTTCAGGGGGCCGATGGAATGATCGCGGATGGCTTAGAGAATGAATGTGAGTCGTCACAAATAGAGCAAACGAAGATGCGTTTCAATGTTGTCTGGGTATGGAATATGCAGGTAGCCGCCCCCTCATGAGGTAGGCGAAAGACCCCACCATGCGGTACGACCGGCGCTTTCTCAACGTAACGGATTTACCGAACTAAGCAGCCCCACCACGTAGAAGGCACGGTGGGCATCTTCGGCCTAAAACTAACAAAGCTGTCAATTCAATCGGGATATCGGAGATTATATATATGGCGATAGTCTTGAAGGATATGAGGTCATAAGGTCAACTGAGAATGGGAATCGGTGCGGTCTATTACATAATAATCTATAGTAGGTATCTCTTTCTATATCTCCGAGGTTCTCAGTATGCGGGTAGATGGCAGGCGAACCAATACCCAAACTTCGCATTAACAGCTCTCGTTCTCCTCTCCAAGCGCGCGTTGAGATCCAATTATCTCCTCATCTCATCTCGCCATTGCTCTCCGATCAATCACAACACCTAACCGCAGCCATACTAGCTAATAAAAGCATAGTGAAATCGCTATCGCTTACTTCGCCTTCCCCTTCGCAGCAGCCCCAAACTTCTCCTCAATCTCCGCCTCCGTAAACCGCCTCGTGCACCTCCGCAGCAT
The DNA here is from genome assembly GCA_902825475.1 of Hypomontagnella monticulosa. NCBI lineage: Eukaryota > Fungi > Ascomycota > Sordariomycetes > Xylariales > Hypoxylaceae > Hypomontagnella > Hypomontagnella monticulosa. Next base: position 3,993,846 of record CADEBF010000003.1, on the reverse strand, counting down.
CTCCGCACGCTGCGGAATCGTCATTTTGATCTGGCGCTCACCAATAGGCACCATGCAGCGCGCCAGGTGCTCGTAGTGGTGCAGCAGCAGGCGGATCGTGATCTCCAGGTAGTCGATGTTGTGGAAGACGAGGGCGTGCTCGGCGCTGTACGTCTGCTTGTTCGCCAGGAAGTGCACCGGGTGCTCCCGCCAGTGCCGCCGCGGGTTCAGGTGGTGCGAGGTGTGGTACCCGTCGTTGTAGCAGTATCTGTTGCTCTGGGGTTTTGGGGTGGTGTTAGTGGTGGGAATGGGGTGGAGGTTGAAATAAAATGTGGCGTGGGTGCGGGTCATAACTCACGGGGACGTCTATCAAGGTAATGCTGGACCGATAATCCGAGTCAGGCTCGTCAGCATCCACTAGCGCATGCTGACCCCAGTTGCCCACCATGAGGCCCAAGCGCATCAGCGCAAGAGGAAGCAGGAAAACGAAGACCGTCGGGCGGCTATTCAGACGGAACAGGGTCAGAAGCGTAGCGTAGTTGGTCAGCTCCCAGAATGCTGTTTTGAGGGCGAAGGTAGGGCGATTCTTTTGGAGGAAGTACAACGGCAAGTCCAGCCAAATGAGAAAATAGAAACGCCCGACATAGTGGAGGAAGTGCCAGATGTTGTCTCGCTGGTAGCGGATGGTAGAGGAGAGATCATCGGGTCCGTTGCCCTCGACATGGTCTAGTGTGTCGAACGCATCTCATTAGCTTTCGAGTCCTACTTTCCTTGGGAAACCTGAACATCAACGATAGGTTTAACTTACTATTAGAAGTTAGCAATCATATACGAGAGACTCGGGGGATGGAAGCCTGGGAAGCCGTAACGACTTTTCATAAACATACCGGTGCTTCACGTGGTGATAATAGTAGGTATTCCAAGTATGACCCATCAACGGGTCCGTAATATATGGGAACAGCACATCGAACTGTCGGATCCCGAATTGTTTACGCAGTATGCCTCCTGCGTGGATATGTTGGTGCATCATTAGTGTCTCCAAGGACGAGTCAGCACTTCGTTCTTCAAGCCGGGGGCGCTAGGGACTTCAGGAGATATTTCGAAGTAATATCACCTCCAGTAGTTCGGTTGTGTTATCCAATCACCGGGACGAGGCTGAATTGGGGGAAGAGGAAATTCCGGATAGTACATACATATGTGCCTATGTAGTAAAATTGCATGGCAAAGTGGGCGATCCCATGAAGATAGGTGAAGTGGTAGAAGAGCCATATTGCGCTTGGGACCGAGGTGGTGAAATAGAGGATGAGGTGAGTGACCATGATGACATCACTGTTATACTCGTCAGGAAGTGGTTCATGGGAGGAGGTCCCACCATTATCAGAGCGGAATCTCAGTCACACAGAGTGACTAAGAAAAGGCCAAGTGAGAAGAATAGACAGGATCACGACATACTGGACGCGTGTTAGTACGTATATGATATTGAGGGGAGGTCCACACAAGCTGGATGCGGTAGCACACATACCCTCGGATGTCTAGCGATAGTCTGGGCCCATTTAATGTACGGCAGCAATACATATTGGTAAATCACGGGGTGCAACCGCGAGGATAAATCCCGAAGGTCTACGGATGAGAAGACGGCGGGCTCGAAATCTTTATGTTCCGGGTCGTTGACCGCTCTCATGGAGGCGAGGTCGGACTCATCCCTAGATGATGAGACGTGTTGCTCAGGCTCTATGACGAGAATTCCAGTTAACACAATACCGGACCGAACCCCGGGTAGCTCATTTAGTCTTATCTCAACCGCCCGGGCAAGAACGGAGTGGACCTACTTCCATTGGCAGCTTCTTGGCCAGATAGCGAGTCAGATTTTACGGTGCTACCAGCGGACTTGGCGGAGTCCCGGTGCTGGTACCGATCAATGTCATCGGCAAGGTTTTGTAGGAGCAGGACATCGTTCGGAGGTAGTTCCCGGCTTATAGTAATCGAATCCATGATAATCCTGTCCAGCAGAATGGGATATTAAAAAAATTTTATGAAGGGGAAAATAGCAGGAAACAATATTGCTGAAAAGGGAAACAAAACTAGCAAGGAACGGCGTGGTAAAGGGGTTCAAGTTGCATTAAGCACAAAATATTTTATACGCCTCTCAGCAAGGGCTACGGAGGGATAATTTTTGAGAATGTCATTCAACCCTCCCTAAAGCCAGTCGGAATATTACAGCTAATCCATAAACTGTATCTATCTTCTGCTATATTTCAAAGACGACATCCCAAGAGCGAAAAGCGGTAAGAGGTGTATTCTACGGCGAAATTAAGGGCGAAAATATATTTTGAAGAGCCACTCAAGCTCCTAACCCATTTCGAGCTTGAGCGCTAAATTAGTAGCGGTATTAACAGCCCACAGATAGCTAGACGCTTTGAGCTTCTACTGCACGTTGCTCAATCACGACCGGCATATGGTCCGCTTATCAAGAAGTCTAGACTGTATTAGGGAATCCAGGGTCTAGATTCGGGAGTTATTGCTTGATACGACGTTGAGCTGTTGAGCCGCACACCTGCTTTTCTTATAACCAGGATTATAGAAAAAGGGATGAACCCATGCAAGTCGGAGATATCGGGGTAACAATTGTTTATGTGGATACGAACCGTTTAAATATGGAATTGGAAATGATGAAAATTTGTCAATCGTGATAAACGAAGCAAAATATGAGGGGGGAGGCGCCAAGTATGTTAGTTGGTGACAGTGTTGTCTCTGCCACTAAATTTTTTGGAATTTGAATTCAGCTTTAGCAGCCAAGACTGGTTCGACATCTGAAACTTATCCAATCCAATCTATCCTCCACCTCTTGTCATATTTCATAGCGATATGCGTCATAGGACGCCTCCTTTTAAGTATGATAGCTCACTATTTTGGTCCGCCAGATACCGTTCAAATAGTTCCTCGCTCAAAATACGAAATAAATAATTGCGCTCAAAAATCATCATCTTTCATTTGCTGGGGGGTATCGTTGAGATATAATGCAGCAACAGCCTGTTGCAAACCTGTCCCTTTTAGGTTGCCGTTAAGCCCTAAACCTGTGCTCCGATTTTTTGTTGAAAAATCTCCATGTTCCCCGTTTCCAAACGCCTTGATGTATGCTTTGTTGAAATGGTAACTCCCTTCGCCCACCAGGGGAATGAATGCTTGTTGAAAAGTTCAATGACGCCGTTTCATATATCATCGGCTAGGCTCATGCCGCCGCGACTGCTCCATACTTTGCTGGCAGTTGAAATGCCGTTCGTCCCCTAATGAGTACCGTTGGTTTCTCCGTTCGTCGCAGGTACATCGATGTCCTTGACAGCTAGCCCGTCGAAAAGCTCAAAAAGAGCCTTCGTTTGATGAAAATCATTATTGACTGCCATGCATGTTAGCAATAATATCCTCTTAATTGTGGGAAAAACTCACCGATATTGAGTAAATACCACTCATTCATGATTTTCTCAATCAAAACACGGCTGGGCGAGTTGGCATCATGACAATGAGCCCAATCCATGCCAAGCCTGAAAGCCTCGTCTTTCCAAGCTAAGAAACTGATGCTCTCGACGATTGTGGGCTGGACGATCTCCTTTCCTGGGAAAACACCCCATGTGACGGCGTTGGGGCCGTCCGATGGAGCATTACTACTGAGGTCCCCCGATTTAGTAACAGCGTAGTACGACATTTCCGGGTTAGCCTGGATTCTTCGAATAATCTCAGGGAAGAGCTCAGGAGGTATGAGTAATTCTAAATACGCCTTCTGGTAGACATATCCGTTGGGTGGTCCCCATCCGTACACCGGGTGCGTAGACTTGACGCCGTCCACAGCCGGTTGAGAGTTGATGGTTAGGAACCCGCGTTGGTTAAGCTTGATGAGGTCATCCTTGATAGAATTGGACTCGTCTGTTAGTGGAGCTTCGCTCCACGGTAAGTTTGGTAGTTCTCTCTCCATATACTTGACGAACAGCGAGGCGATATCTCGCACGGATTTGGGCTCGCCCCATCTCTTGCGATTAGACTCGTTAGTACCAGTTAAGCCAATACCATATGCATCTAATTCACCGAAAGCAGGTGAACGAGAGTCACCCCATCTGCCGTTTGGAAATTCATCCCAGTCCTGGGTCCTTGAGACGTAGGACTTATTGCGGTTGCGCCAGAAAATAGGACGGACGTCTTCCTCGCGTCGTCCGAGCGCAAGAGACTGCTTCCATGGTAGTGCTTGCTTCCGAGGGCGAGTAGATGTTGGCATCCAATCTAGTTCTTCCAATACCATACGGGTCGCCTGAGCTAAGTTCATGGTGTAGAAGTGCAGGTGAACGATACCGGCACTCATGATCTTACGGCATAGCTGAGCGACCAGTGTCTTTCCAACTTCTCTCACAGCAGAATCGTCGTTCTTGATCGGCTCGAGGGCGGCCATCCAGTCTTCCGGGATCTTACAGTTCATGTGATTCGCCCGACGAAGGAAGCTGGCGTAAGTTGCGATAGGCATAATTCCAGGCACAATCGGGATAGTGATTCCCCTCTCTCGTACTTTCCCTACCCATCGCACAAAGTTGTCTGCATCGTAGAACATCTGAGTGACAATGAAAGTAGCGCCCATATCAACTTTCTCCTTTAGATGGTCCAGTAGTGACTCCTCGTCCTTATTGTCGTCGCAACCTTCGGGGTACCCGGCTACGCCAATATCGAAATGGTTTCCGTACATCTTTCGTATATGAGCAACAAGATCCCTCGCGTACATAAATCCGCTATCGGTAGCCACCCATTGCTCCTTTTCTCGCGGGGGGTCTCCTCGCAATGCCAATATATTGGTGCAGCCGGCTTTGTATGCCCTTTGTAACGCATCATTGATCTTCTCCTCGCCCATGTCGGTACAGGTTAAGTGCATGCAAGTCTCGAGACCAAAGTAAGCCTGCGCCTGGACGACCATGTCCAAGGTCAGCTCAGCAATTCGTCCTCCCGCGCCCCATGTTATGTCGATGAACCTAGGCCCAAAGTCGTACATGCGTTCCATTCGATCGTATAGGTTCTGCACACCTTGGGCAGTCTTTGGAGGGAAATATTCGAAGGAGAAGGACGGTTGGCCGGTCCTCTCGGCATCCGCGAGCATTTCGTTGATATGCATTTTGGAGGATTCGTTTTAGGGCCAAGACGACCAATACCAAGACCGGTAGAATTAGAAGCAAAGAGACTACAAATGAAAATCTATGCGACGATGTCAGTAAGATGAATACAAATGTTTCTTAATAATATAAAACATAGAAAGAGAAAGTCTTATCAATATACCCTAGATCGAAAGGGCAGCATAAGGTTCATTGATATCAAGCTTAAAAGAGAAAAATTAGGCCTAAGCAACTCACCTAACAATCTTATGCTAAAAAACACATGAGACTAACTCGAACCGAGCTGGCCTATCTACTTGGTTCTCCTGGGGAAAAGACCAATTGAAATCCACAACTTCGTCCTCCGGCCAATTCGAATGTAAGAGAAAGAAGTGACAAAAGGAGGAGAAAAGAAGAGCTCAGAAATTCCATTCGGATCCGATCCCACGACGTTCGATTGCTAGTGCAAGAGTCCCACCAGCACCTGCGCCTGCACCGGGCACCTTGCGCTACCCTGACCTCCCGCCATTCCGAGTCAGGAGTTCCTCTGATTGGTTTGATGGGTCTTAAGTCATGGACCCTAACGCTTTTTGCGGTAAACTAATACTCCGTAGGATGTACGTACTGTACCTAAACGCTCACCACATGCATGCATATGCGGCTTATGGAGTGACCTAAGGGCCTCCTATCAACTATAATATAAGGACCAGAAAGCACGTACAGTTCCGTGCGCCTCTAATATATAAATCGCATACAACCAACGTAGGTAGCATCATAGCGAAAATGACCATCGATTAAAGTTAGAACCTTCCAGTTAGAAGGTTCAAAGTTACCAAGCTAATCTGTATTCAATCAACTATCGCAGAAGAACAGTTCCAGAATGCCACGGCGCTAAGTATATTATCGCAAATTAAATTCTCATAGAAGGTGAATATTTACCAGGTTCCTGGAACTGATATCATAGTCGGATTAACTAAACTGTGCTGATATGGTTTACCCCTCATTCATTGCCCCTCCAGGTTGGAGTGCCTGCTGGTCACTGTAACCTTGTAGCCCAACAAGCCAATTAGCTTCCATACTTCCCTCCGATCGGGACGGGATGACTCCACCTCACCGCTAGAATGCACTATTTTGCAGTGTACTTATCGCGTAGATACGAAGAACCTTACAATTAATGTAAGCTCTAAAGCAATTTGATAGTGGCGTCCAAGAAGCTTCCTACGTCTATCATGGGTGTCAGTAAGACGGTTGTCAATTGTCAAACTACGTAGTAAGACGCGCCTTTTAGATGACACCACCAACTTACCGATCTATGGGAGATGGCAACTATCAGGCAATCTCACTATGTGGCTTCTTGATATATGAGAATGATGAGAGAGGCTTAGCAATACCCAACCCAACCCCTATTAAGAGAACCTCCTTAACTTAGGTAGCAACACATGAAGAAATATATACATGGCAGGCTCAAATACCATCCGGACCTATTATCATCTAGTTAGGACATCAAGGTTGAGAATATCAAAGATGCTCTAATAACATGTGGTAGCATGGATCGCTCCCCGCGAAACTTATAATCGGCATTGACATGTCAAACGCGTTGGTTTCGCAAAGACACCCTTGTGGCAAGGTATATGAATACGGGGTAGCTTTACGGCTATGTCTATTGACACTAATCAGGTGGCACGATGACATACTAAATGAGCTTCAAGCCGTACGACATACTGCGCCGTTATGCCATGGTGTAAAGCCGTCGTCAGTGGCTGAGTGGTCAACGCAGACATGCCACGATTGAAAATACGAGCACTGAAGCCTACGGCTCAGGTAACGGCGAATGCCCAAGTCTACTCTGCTACTTTAAGTATCTAAGTAGTGAAGCGTCATATGGCTTATTTTCTTCGGACAATGACTATTGAACCTTCTAGTCAGCATCAAATCCTAATCCATCTGTTTAAATATCGTGCCTTTGATTAAGTCATTAGCTTAAGTTCAAGCAAGTCTGGTATACCTCGATTACTAAAACTTCAGTTACTCCATACCACCATGATTTTATCACCAAGCGACATATGTCAGCTCAGATATGATTTTTTTGACATCAAATGTGCTTGAATACTCAACTATAAATTGTAGTAAAATATATAAGATCTCGTAAATACTACTCCATTTGACTTGTTACCTCAAGTCGATTTCTAAGATAGTAGGTCAGGTGATATGGGTTGTTGAAAACCAACCTTGAATTGCATGCGTAATGAGCGGAATGCTTTCATGATACGAATCGTACGGTAATTCCTGTCAGCATATCCGTGCCCTCTATATGAAAGGCGATGGAAGGCTCGGCTGTGCTAAAACCCGTTCCATTTGCCGAGGCCGGATAGTTTTCCGTGGCCAGTTTCCCGGCCGTCCCGTTGCCGGCGTCCCGGCGGCATAGTTGCAACGCTGACGTGAGACCCTGGATACTAGGTAGGTATATGGTCCTATATCAATACATAACAGCCTTCTACTTACATATGTATAAATTACCTGGAAATTGCTCAATGAACATACAGCTAAGTAGCCTATCTGTGGGGTATGTAAGATTAATCGGTTGTACAGATGGAAAGTCCTTACGGATTTAAACCAGTGAGGCTGCACTTTGAGGTATCAAAAAGATACTACAACTGAAGCCAGAAAGGTAATGGTAGATTGACTTGTTGGGATTAAGATGGGAGGCTGCCACGTGGTGGTGGTGCCGTGATGTGCAGAGATTGCATGATGGGAGCAATCATTATGGGTTACTGATCGCTGAAAGTAACCCACATATACGGCATCCATGCCGTACTGATATCTACAATACCGAACAAGCCAGCAAAGTAATAAATATTGTATTTCCCGGGGCTTTTCAATCCTATTAACACCAGGACCTCTTATGTGATATCAAATAATAATGTGTAATATCTTAACTTAAACTTGATTTATAGAAAATCGTACCTAGGATAGGTCTAGTCAGGTACCTATCTACAGTACTAATTCTCAGCCTTATGGATCTTTTATTCCCAATATCGCCTGATGGGCTGGCGTCAGCGCTCCATATTTCAATAAAAGACCATCGTCCCCTCGCTTTTAACATCCGTGTCAGTAACCTATCACCATTGTTTCTCGCCTTCGCATGAATGATTCGGATCTCGGGATCGGCTGGTTGGGACGGCATGTTTTACATGTAGTCAGTCCTTACTAAATGTTCAACATTCTAGAATTGTACGAGAGCACCACAATGGGGATATACAGTCCACCATATTAGGTTCCTAGTACTATGCCAGCTTAACACGTATACATTTCATATTATCTATGCTCTTAGAACTGCACTTGCGCAAATGAAATAGAACTAACCTGCATATTAAACATGCAATTCGGCCCATATACATGCCTGCGATGGCTTAACTTACGGAGGAACGCAGTGTACTTTTTCCTTGTGGGGAAAGGAGCAACAATATGTAAGCGCTTGGGGGCCATTTTCCCCATCCAGCTCTCCCGAGCTGACTACCAGGTTTTCTTAGTCATTGATTCCAGCAGTAGCGGATCCATCATGGAATGGAGGCCTCGGAGGTTGTATGTGTTCTATATGTAATTCATCCTTAGCTCAATCCCTCTAGTTTAGTTACTTCAGCTCAACTTTTAACAATACGTAGTGGTTCTTAATACGTGAGTTGCGATGTTGGACTTACGACTGACGCCCGTTAAGGAGAGATAGGGCTGCGTTACCATGATACAGTAGGCTTGCTTGGCAAGCCCGGACAAGACACTAGCGAAGTGGCTGGCAGCTTATATTGAGGGTCGCACATCTAATTTCCACGCTTTTGGGCTCCTTGATATCCATAGGGCTAGATTCTATCGATGAAATGAAATGACTTGATTTCAGAATGAGACAACTGTACACTTACATATAAATGGGATACGAGAGAGTGGTGAATCAAGAGGGTTGCGTGCAGCTTGCCGGCCGATAGGTATATGCCTAGCAAAGCATTGGCCTACAATCATTGGAACTGAAATGATTTAATCTGACCCGTCTAGGTCGCCTTCTCAACATCTCACACTAAGCACATTATGTAAAAGACTCAGGTTTAGCTAGGTCTTGACCGGCCTACTAAGTAACCTGGCATTCAGGGCCTCGTCACGAGAACCATAGGGGATTTGGTGCTTATGTACTCTGTCGTTGTATTCTACCCGAAACAGACCAGATTGCGAAGGGTCGTGGTCCTCTTCTGCTGGGTTACATTCTGTCACGGAGGTCCCGGTCTGTTCTTATGCATCCCTGCCGAGTCGCATGTCGGTGTCGGGACCTAGTCTGTGTATGGCCAGGCTCTTTTGAAGAACTTATTACCTAAAAGCTGAAGACGTCTCCGGATTGGCTAGGATTCGCAGATTCTTGTTACCTTGGGACAGGGGTTTGAGCTCGTTTGGATCAGATCCTCATCCGCTTGTGATTCCTCAGCCCATTCATATGCTGTCTATCATCCACCGTTCCTGATGTCGTTTTTCTCTGTCAGCACCGACCATGATCTGCTTTCTGATCTTTACGTCCGATATCTTGGGACCATTCTAGGCGTTTCGGATCATTATACTAATCCTCATCTCCATTATTTTCTTCATAATTAAATATGCCTCCAAGAGTGAGCACCCTCATTGTCACGGTATACCCAACACACTGCTAACCGTGCCATAGTACGACGAAGCACCTGAGTTGGCACTTTATAATTTTCCGGAAGTCCATCATCCACCTTCTGTGCCAGAAGTAGCTACATATAGACAATCCCCCGCGCCGCCGACGCCTTTAAAACCAGAGGAATTAACAAATCCATCAACGTTGGTCGCGAGCTATGCGACACTTGAAAACCGAACACCGCCAACATATGCATATAACCACCAATCAGGGTACGGGCCTATACCGCCATCCGAGCATGGGAGGGCACCGAGACGAATATTAGGGTGTTCAATACTGGTTTTCGTTTTATCTATCATAATTGCGATATTATCTGCAGCCGTTATAGGGTTAGCGGCGGGAACGGGAGTGGAGGCAAGCCGAGCAAACGACGCGGAAGAGCGATTGGCTTCGATGATCGCATCCGGAAGTCCAGCAGCGACAGTCACGGTGACAGCGCCAACGTCTACGTCAACTCCAGTAGTTGATAAAGGGTGCTCCTCGAATTCAGATGGAATCACGGGGACCCATTACAATACTGCATGTAAGTATCCATATCTACTCACGACAACGACAAACCGGAATTGTTGCTGATAGTTTAAATTGAAGATTTCGAGCAACCCAGTTTCACGATATATTGCAACAGTGATGCACCGAACGATCCGCTTTTATCACTGTTCGTGGGCAATTTCGACGACTGCATCGATGCCTGCGCATTTTACACCCATTACATGCCCTCAGACTTCGCTAGTAATTCGACGACCACACCTAAAAATGCTACCTGCGCTGGGGTCAGCTATATTCCAGTATGGACCAACCGGACTTTCGCCCTGAAGGGAAACGCGCCGGGGAATTGCTATCTCAAACCTGGTCCGCAGAACCAGTCCGCGTTAAACGAGCCCAATATAGGGGGCTATCCAGTACACGCCGCTCTTCTAGATTCATAGCCGCAGCTTGGCAACTGGGGGAACAGATAATTGGGGGCCATTCTACGATTTACTATTTTGCATTGGGTTAGCGACGAAGCGACGAGGCATGCATGCACTTAAAACGATACCATAGCGCAGGAGTTGGGGAGTTCAAATTCATGGCGGGCATATACATCTTTGACACTACACGTATATCCCAGGTGGCTTTAATGAGTAAAGATCTACTATTGTATAGCCTCGCGTGCTACATATACGCCTCGGGGCTACTCAAGGATTAATTGGCGGCTTAGGTCTCTGTGATAGGCGCTCTATAGTCTTGCGCGCATTCAAGCTCTAATAATGGTATTTCTCGCTTAAGAGGGAAGAGAAGGATCCTTCTCGTGCCTCAGACCCTTCTCCGGCTTCTTCCGTACCCGTGTTGCTCTGCCTGCGATAATGCAAGCATTCCTTTCGAAGGCGGTGCTGACTAGCATCCATTATAACCTATAATAAGCTGATTCAGCGGGGTTGTTCAGTCTAAGCCGCCACCAACAACAATTGACGGGTACCAGGTACCCTTCCAGCTCTCGTACAGGGCTACAATATTCTGAGACACTTTGGATCATTATACTGTTACATACGGTCCCGAGCACAACTCACCCAGAGTTTGCCAATGATATCAAACCCAATGCGAATTCAAACCCGAATAGAAATGCCGTTCGAAGCTAGAATCGTACCATATTTTAGTCGAAGCCACGTTCCTGCGACAGACCAATCCAACCGAGCAAGCGTTACGGTAAAGGATAGGTAAAGTTCCTCAACTTGGGACTACCTTAGCTGCTCAGTAGGGAATATAGATCTGAATAGGTAGGTACTTTACAGTTATAGTCCCTTAGTCCACACATAGACTATTTTCAGACGAGGCGAGACATTGTCCGAGTTGAGAATATTGCATTAGATATGTGGGTCTTTTATACACTTGCATTTGAATAGCTTGCCGTATAATCATTGAATATGGTTCAACTTCCTTCTCAGAGGCCGTATCTTAGCTTAAGCAAAAGGGTACCTACATCGTTACGAATACGGCTGTAGGTACAGTATTATCCCAACCTCGGTGTTAAACAAGGGTAACTGAGCTATACATTTTGCAATTGGATCAGGTAAAGCCAACGCCAATACCACATTTCTTCTTCATAACCAAACTCCTTCACTTGCCTAAGTAAGTGGTGACTTGGGGCAATGGCTATCTTTAGCCGCCCTCTAGTAGTTCAAGGCCCAAATATCTAAAAACAGAACGGAGCTGAACGAAGTCTAAACCTCTTTGTTTATCATTGTATTTAATTGAATATACTCCATCCCCTGCTCGATTATGAGTTTGCTAAAGATTGTAGCAATAGTAGCTGCGCCCTACGTTTATGACGCTTTACATAACAGCGAGTATAATAGTTAGAATACGCTCATCAAAGAACATCGATTACTGTAAGCAATAATACATATTATACACCTTTTCAATAAAGAAACAATATCAAAGTGCTTCAGTATTATATACCATAACAAAGTATACAATAACTCTAAACACAAGTTCAGCAGTATGATTAATACAGAAAACCCGTGTTGCACTTGTCTCTAAACAAGTCCCTTAAACGTGTAGCTGTCAAGGTTCTATATATGTCTAACAACATGTCTAGTAGTTGAGTACGGTACTCAGAAGATTCTATGAAAAATATCTTATGGAAATATTCAATTGCTTCAGAATCTAGTAATTAAATAGTTCCTGGATATTTTCTATTCAAAGCTCTCTTAACACAACTCAAAACCATGGCTACCATGAAGATGGCTCGCCCACGACTGGCGAAGGCACAGGCACAGGCACAGGCACAGGCACAGGACCCTGTCCCAAACGATGATTCTGATTCTCGGCAGACGTTCTGTAAGAGTAAGCCAAAATGGGCGTCTCTCATCAATCTCATCAACCAGCATATGGTCGTAGCTGCTAGAACCAAAAGGAAAGACGGCCGAAAACGGACGTTAAAGGAACACAAGCGTTTCTACAAGGCGAAGTTCCAAAGAATCAAAAGCGAGGCAATAACAAGAAATGATATCCCAAGAGCCGTTATGAAACCACCAGTGGAGACAGTAACTCTAGTCTTCCGCGGCGTTTCAAACGGAAGGGGGCCGTCTCACCACACCGGTCAAGAATTCCGCATTGAGGTCAGAGCAAGAGACGGCGAGCCCGACGGAGTTACAAAAGGGGACTTGATCGACCACATTGGGGCTTTCTTCTATGAAGGGCTTCACCACGTCCACGTTAGCTCGGGAGAAGTTGGTGTCGTCCCAAGCTCCTTTACCTGGATGAATACGGGAGGGTTTCCTCATCCAGGGGACAATAACGTGTTATATGTCGGTTATAAAGCCGCAGCAGTCCACCCAAGTGAGGAAAATAGCGCGGCTGATGAAGAGAAAGAAGAAGAAATTCGTGAAACAATGCAAGATCCGTTCAAGAGCTTCTTGGTCATGGAGATTGAGAAGATGCAGTTAGATCAGAGGAACGCCGAGTATCATTCTTTACCCGACGTAGAGTAACACATCCCATACTATACTCATGTCAGCTCCGTGGCATATTCCTCTGTTCTGAACGTACCGCATCCACCTAACATCACCAGCTTCTACCACTATATGGTAGATTGAATACATGACTATCAATAAACTTATTATACTAAAAAGAAAGAAAAAAGCTTCGGTGCTCTGATATCAAGGGGCGTCACTACATAACAAATGTCATAAGACAACACTTGCTCTTCTTATTCTAGTGTGACTAACGTCTTTATATACATGTCTGCATACACCTTGTATTTGCTTGTTCGGATTTAATTAGTGAATACTGATGGGTGTATGTATTGCTTCAGTTGGCAGAGAGCAGTGAATATACATGAGGCAATAGCCATCAAATATTTAAACATGCTGGTCCCTAGGCTAGACTTTCGCAACATCAACATCTCATCAAGCCCATTGAAAGATCAAGATGGACAACGTAATAGACCCAGGATCCCGAGAGACGGCCAGCGAAAGCCCACCGCCGTCATCTAACGCGGTAGAAAGGCAGATACAGAGTTCGCCCTTCACGAGGACCTTTTCTACTTTAACGAACATGTACACATCCCCTTCCGACATCGATTTTTCGAAATCGATGGCTGTACACGGTCCGAAGGGGCGAGACGCAACTACCCACGTCTTCAGACACTCGCTCACTACGAGGAGGCCCATTTTCACTATTTCGATGTGCAAGGATCGGCCTGGTAAAAGCGCGAGCTATGCCTTGTACGAAGAAGTAGATGAGTGTAGTCTTCTACTCGCCAAAATCGACAATGGTGAATCGCTCGATCATACTATCACCTTGCTACCACTATCTGAATCCTCTAATGAATGGGAAATGCCGATGCGAGCGCGCTCCATTGGAACGAAAGGAGTTGGCTTCCGTTTTACCGTCGACGTTGGCAATGGGGTCGGAGATAACTTCCGACGCGAAGAGTTCGAGTGGAGGCTTTTTGGAAAGGATAGTGAGTTAGATATTATGGGAATCGACAGCAGCTTTCGGCTCCTACGGATGTCTACGCAAGGAACCCAAGCTATGATTGAAGACAAGAGTCCACCCGCAGATACCGTCGAACCCCCGATGGTCGATGGCTACGAAGTTGTCGCTGAGATTATGGGGCCACCGCCTAGTGAATCTCCCAATGGCTCTTATTATTTCGATCTTAACTTCTACGGCATCGCAGAGGAAGGCCGACTCGGAAATCGTTGGGGCATTGTTACTCTCCTTACAGCCAGAAAGATCTGGGATATGCATTGTGCCGGCAAGGCAAACTGGGAAACTATCCACAAGTTGGAACAGGAAGCCTAGTAACCCATATAGTTCGTTTCATTCGATTTATATAGGATACATATAAGCAACTAACTTATAGTAATCCCGAGAGCACGTTAAGCGTATTAACTTGACATATATTTACTAGAACTTCTATAATTTCTATACTTGGATGTTGATAGCCGTAACTGCTATCCAACGAACCAACCTAGCCTCCCCTCCCTCATATGTGTTTTTATATCTGCTTCCCTGTTCTCCTATAGTGTAATCACCAGCTTCTCGGCGGACAACCCACCAGCAGTCCCTATATCCAATGCCGCCTGAACATGCTCTAAACCATGGCCGACAACGCGCGGCTTAGGTAGGCATTGAAACTTCTTCTGGGCTAGAGCGGCCGGGAGGTACTTGTCGAAGATAGCAGGCCCAACTTCGTTATCCTTGAGCGAGCTGCCCCAGACCATCTTTGCTTGGATGCCCTCGGGGATATCAGTGGGTGGGAAGGCACACGCCACGAACTTGGCACCCTCGACCTTGCCAACCACCTCAAACACGGTTTTCTCCGAGTCGGGGTAGATGGCGTAGGCACCGGCACAGTTCTTGCCCTTGAAGGCCTCAATTATATCTTGTATGATGGTTGGGCTCTTGTAGTCGAATACGCGGGTGGCGCCGAGCTTCTTGCAGAAATCGAAGTTCTTAGGAGACGAAGTCGTGTAGACCTCGTAGCCGGCAGCTACGGTCATTTGGATGGCGCACGCTCCGACGCTGGATGATCCGGCCCAGATTAAGACAGTCTTTCCATTTGGCTTAGGTTCAACGGTCGGATGGTCGAGTCCGAGGTAATCCTTCTGGAAAAGGCCGCTAGCTGCCGTGCAAAGCCCAAGGGGAACGACGGAAGCGTCGTTGAAGTCTAGGTCGTCCGGAATGGGGGCCGTGAGCTTTACTTTGAGGCTGACATAATTCTGGAAAGCACCGGCCTGAGACTCGAAGCCGTCTGCGAGGCCGAGCACCCGATCGCCGACCTTGAAATTGCTGACGTTGGGGCCAACCTCGACTACTGTGCCAGCGACATCCGTTCCGCCGATGAACGGGTATTTGATGAAGTTGAATAACTGCTCTCCTAGGAGTTGGATCATCCAATCCACGGGGTTGAAAGCAGCGGCTGCCACCTTTACGATAACCTCGCCATCGCCAGCCGTTGGGTATGACGCGGAGTCAACCTTGACGGGGCGACCTTTGGGCTCAGTGATGTAGGCGGCTTTGTTAGTAGGGGCCATCTTAAAAGTAGTGCTTCGCTGTACGGCTTGTAGTTGTGGGTGTGGTAGAAGATATCGTTGTAATTATTACTATGGTCGAGAGATTGAATTGGAAATCAAAGGTAGCGAAGCGTTTGGTTTTATATTGAAACATCCTGGACATTTGGAATGAGACATTCTAAAAAAAGCTACTGTTCATGATGTACCTAAGGGCTAGAGGCTGGCTATCGCCTAGTAGAACTGTGATGCTAATCGTCGCGACAGGAGCGGCAGCAGAGACACGCCGACGGGACCGGATCTGAAATCCGATCGGTCGAGTAATGAGGCCATCTTAGGCTGTCTCGGATGACGTTTTCGAGGCAGAATTTCCTAAATAGGGAATTATATTCACTGAAGCCCCTAATTCCGGGTGACTAAGCCGGACTCCGTGATTCCTCACATCTACCTCCGACCAACTCCGATTCCCCCTTAACTCCCACCCGTGGGAAAACGGTGTCGTGAAGTTGAACGTCCCCGCTCCGGGAGCATTGCCGTTAAATATTGAGCCGGTTCTTCGTCGATTGCTTCCGAGTTGACTCCACTCTTGACTTAGCGTATCTGACCTTGTATCACAGGGCTCAATGGTGCTGGGTGGCTTAGAGGTATGTCACACAATGCTGTCTAACATAATGAGTACATATATGTAGGTTTTATTCTACTTCCCTTCTATTGGAGAGGTGGCTTAAGCGGCGGTAGTCGGTATCATACTATATCCTGTAATCTGTCTCGGCTTTCTATAAGGAAGGATCATGGTTGCGATGTCAATCTGAATGTGGTACTAACATTCAAGCTAGTTGGGCATCCTACATATGATATGTCCCTAAGAAGATTACTGTCCTAAGAGATACTCGTGAGAATGATGATGCATTGGGAATTGATCGATATACAGGACTCCGCGTAAATTCTACGCCGCATATACGTGTAACTTGCAGTATACGTCGAAGCCAGGCTCAAAATTTCGGAAGATATCTTTGATACTTCAATTAGTGTAGATATATAATGATTCAAGATGAGTGTAGGTAGTAATGTTCTAAGAGCGTACACATGTAAGTGGCCAGTCTCTTACACGATGTTCTTAGACATTTATAATGATTATACTTAATATTTAAGCAAATCATTCTTTACATGGGGTTCCTTTGTAAGTTTATACATGATAAGAGTTAGTTTAGAGTGTCTTGTTATATTACGAGATGTCTTCTTAAATAGTTGCTACTTAGCCTCCTATTGGTCAATGGCGATTCGACGGAGAGCCTCCGATAGTGTCCATAGAGGGGCACCGTAAGAATATAAACTAGCACGTGGATTTCTTTATTCGTAGGCTAGGAATATAGACAAATCGTAGATTCATTCCGAGGCTTCTCAAAATTTCACCGCGGTCATCTCCAATAACCTGAAAAACCCCCTTTCCGCGGAAACACATGGCTTCTAGAAGAAATCTTTCGAATGCATGTTGTATAAGTTATGCAATGGTACACTCCATCCTGTTAGAGACCATTATCAGCCTAGCATGATTTGGCGGTGTGGACCAGGTTATTCGGTCGTAGCCGCACAGTAAACTCAGCTCGAATAGACACAGTAGCAGTAGTACGCGAATAGGGACGACTAGCAACCAATGACAACCCCTTTCACCCCGCCTTTTTTGACGAACGCCCTGCTCGTCAACCCAAGGGCGCGCACTCCACATTCATTACATGATTGCATGGGTAGTTCGGCGTTGTGAGCAGAGACCGGAACTCGCTTTGCGGTCGTGGTGATAGAGCAAACGGAGGGACATGAACGATGACTCTTCTTCCACTTGGCGATCTTAATCTTTATGCGTCCGGCTTCAGCGACAAACGGAGCTGCACATGCAAATCATATCGAATTACGCGGTACCGTAACTACCATCCTACTATAGTACGGATCTAGTCCACGGGAAAACCATTTGTCGCGTGCCTTAGTTTCCCGTCCCTAATCCATTCGTGCTTACATACTTGATCCTGAAAAAGTTAGTCGAACCTGCTCGTATTCTTCCCCAGATTATCTTTCGTTCTTAATAGGAACGTGTTCCCTTTTGACTCACTAGCTGGTCCCTCTCCTTATAATTTATACCTTTCCTTCACTCCGAAACGTCTGAAACCAAGAGCGGGTGTGACAAGTTATATATACATATTGGCGCCCTTCCTACTTCGGCTGTTTGTCACGCCCTAGTTGTAAATCTCTTGGTGGTGGTGGTCCGCGCCCTTAATGACTACCATAGACGAGTTAGAAGAGATGGAATTCGTCAACTGGGACGCTGCCGTGGTAGGCACTAGCCTCGATCCCGTTGTCACATCGGAGGGCGCAGCCGGTACTATCGACGCCGCCGCCGCATCCTCGGACCAACCCAATATGGATCTTGTGTTCGGGGACGTTGACGGTGATGACTGGTCGTACTGGGCCCTGGAGCACTTTGAATCTACTCAGATGCCGCAGGACTTCGACCTGTCTGCCATGCCCGAACCAGAAGTTGCAGCTGACTCACAGATGTACTGGGAGACGCCTGAGGCTCCTTGTACTCACTGCGCTATGGGTGGCTACCAATGCAAGCGTATCCGTGAAGGTAAATATAGGGGTTACTGCACGAGCTGCGTTGCATTGCGGTGCGAGTGCAGCTTCGGCCCTGTAGACCATAACCTGACGGCTGAGGCGGGTGCAACTTTCCCTGCGAACCCCTGGCCGATCATGGGCGACAGGCCAGAGACATCTATCTTACACGAAGATGAACTGGCCGCCATCATCACCTCCGCTCCGTCTGCACCAGGCATGCTTGCCATCGCCGAGGAAAAACAGCCGTCACCAAAGCCCCAAAATATGCCGAAAATTGGTGCGCGGTTTTCTCGCGAGTCAGTCAAAATCCTAAAGAACTGGGTTTCGACCCACAGTCGACATCCCTATCCGACAGAAGAGGAGAAAGAGGGCCTGCAAAAGATAACCGGTCTCAACAAGACACAGATCACCAATTGGTTGGCAAATGCTCGTCGCCGTGGTAAGATCCAACCAACTCGAGCGACATCTCCCCATATCGGCCGAGGATATGTCCAAGCCATCGATATTCCGCAGCGAAGGGGTACACCGGCACTGTTTGAGAACATGAATCCCCTGCAGCGTTGGGCGAACTCTCCACCGGAAAACGAACCGGCGTCTGTGGCGGCCATTGCTAGGGCCGTGTCGGCATCTTCCAATTCATACTCGCAGACTTCGGGATCTGGCCGCAACAGCCCCTACGTCTCCAATTATTCGGATGATGGATCTAGCAGATCGCTTTGCAACCAGTCATCTGCTAGCAGTCTTGGCACCTCTCACTCGAGCGGTGGCTCATTCGCGTCCGCCTATTCTGGCAAATCACATGGCTCTTTTGGATCCCTACCATCATTCGTTCGTACTCGAGGCCGACGGCGACGTCGACGAGCTCCGCCCCGACGCGCAGATGAAAGCCTCAACCAACCCCTCAAGACTTTCCAGTGCACGTTCTGTACCGAGACTTTTAGGACTAAGCACGACTGGCAACGGCACGAGAAATCATTACACTTGTCTCTTGAACGATGGATATGTTCTCCCGATGGTCCCAAAGGTATCAATCCCGACAATGGCTTGATGAGCTGTGTCTTTTGCGGGGAAGCAAACCCGGATGACAGCCACGTCGAGTCGCACAACTTCTCCGGCTGTACCGAGCGAACCCAAGAAGAGAGGACATTCTACCGGAAGGACCATCTCCGACAACACCTCAAGCTCGTACACAATGTCAAGTTCCTCCCATGGGCGATGGACAAGTGGCGAGTAGCCTCCCCCGAGATCCGGTCACGATGCGGTTTCTGCGGCATCGTCCTCGACAGCTGGACCATCCGAGTCGACCACCTCGCCGAGCATTTCAAGACGGGTAACACTATGGCTGACTGGAAGGGTGACTGGGGTTTCGAAGCACCCGTACTTGAGATGGTTGAAAACTCCATCCCACCTTGTGAGAGACCGTATTTTTTCTCTCCCACGCAGCTTTCTAATTGGTGATAACAGACTTAATTCACGACGAGCGAAATACGCCTCTTCCATATAGGGCCAGCAGCAGCCCTCCGACGACGCCAATCAACGCTTATGAGCTCCTGAAGTGGGAACTTCATCACTGGATCACTATCTGGACTGCAGATAATGGGAGGCCGCCGACTGACTCCGAAATACAGCTAGAAGCCTGCTGTATCGTTTTCGGAGCCGATGCGCAATCCAAGTCTCACCTCCAAGAAGTATCGTCGTGGTTACGCGATCTGATCACGTCTTCGGAAGAGCAATCTCTCAATGCAGCCTTCCGACCGATTCGAGGGCAGTCGGATAACCGATTAACCTCACTACGTATCAACGGCAAAGACAATATTTTCGAGAATTGCGAGTTCGAAAGGCAGATGCAAGATTTCGTCAAAGCGAAGCAGCTACTGGGCCTAACGGCCATGGACCACGAGCTTCAGGTTGAAGCTTGTCGTATCATCGGTAGGATGGAAGAGAAGTCTAGCAATCCTATGGAAGATATTGCCAATTGGATGCTTCGCTTGATCTACGGCTCTCCGAAGTGGCTTGAGAATTTCCGACAGCGGGCCCATCTCCCACGTAGTGAAGACGTAGGGGACGTCAATCTTCGGTCCAAAGACCCCAAGACTATCGACTCTACTATCCACAACTACAGTAGGCTCGAGCAAGAACTCGGGGAGTATCTCCAGGAGCAGAGATCCATGGGTGTCGAACCCAGCGATGCAGATTTACAGCGCCAGGCTCGCATCATTATCTACGATACTGATGATGAATGGAATCAGACGGCGGCTGATGACAAGGACTGGCTGTCTCGCTTTAGGAAGCGACATCCGTCGAAGCGCGACTCGACTATATCCGTCGCTACCAATTCTTCATTAGGCTATGAACCATCTCAGTCCCCAACTCACGATAAGACTGTCGTGAGGGATTCCCAATATGTTGGTCCTCTCTTCAGCAGCCCATCATCGTCTTCCCAGGCCCGGTCGGCCCCTAGCGGAATACCCAACGGCTCTATCAAGACGGGCCCCTTCTTCCTAAATGACACAAACTGCTACCGCCGCCTGGCTCAAGGCCTCAGCCGCTTTGTGGCAGCAACCATGTCGCCTAACAATCCCAACCGGCATGTGCCGACCGACGATGAGATCCGGTACCAGGCGCGGTGGCTTATATACGACGAGTGAGTACATATCTATCCCCACATCTTATTACAAACCCCGTAGCTAACCACCACCTCAGCGATGACCCATGGAACCAAACCGCAGCCGACAACTTCGAATGGCTACAGCGGTTCAAGCGAGACGTCGGGATCCTACCCTCCTCCACAGGCCCAGGCCTGCGCTCCTCGCACCTCCCCTGGGCGCCCTCCGAAGGCGGGACCGGCTTCGCACCGCCCTACGTAGCACCCAACCCCTCCGCGACCATCGAGCCGCTAAACTCGGACCCAGCGATCTTCCTACGCGACGACGCGCCGCCCTTCGCGCCCGCGGCCCGCACGGCCACGCGCTTCCTGCAGACGTTCGCGCGGCGGTACCCGGCGCCCGCGAAAGTGTTCTGCAGCCGCGAGCTGGAGACCGGGTTGACGGAGTACGTGCGGCGGGAGGTGGCGCGCGGGGCGGGCGTGTTTCCGAGTGATGAGGCGCTTAGGGAGCGCGCGAGGCAGATCATGGCGATGGAGCGCACGAGCTGTGATGACCCGGTGCTTTTGGAGCGGTTTAAAGCTTCTGTGAGGGCTGGGCTGGCGGATCCTACTGGTGCAGGTGATGGGGTAGAGGGTGCGCAGGATTTGATTGGAGCGGCGGGCCCCCTGACGCCGGGGGTCGCGGCAGATCTCGCGACTGTGGCGGGCGCCGCGCCGATGATGTCGGATGCGGCGCTGGCGACACTGCCTGCGGAGATGGATGTGGATTTCCACTTCACGGAGCAGGAGATGAACGACATTCTCCAAGAAGTAAGCCCGGATTTTGGGGCTGAGGCGCTGTTGAATCCAAGCCCGACGAACAGCAACACTGGATCGGGATTCAAGGCTTGATCTGAAAATAGGAATAATGTAAGGAGGAGGTCTGGTGGCCGCGGCGGTGTTTTGTCTTATTCTTCTCTTGGCATATTAGATACCATTTGGGAGTAGCATTTTGGGTGTGCTGTAGGTTCTAGGTACATATGGGCGTTTAGTTAGCAATTGTATTTTGAATTCACCTCTCTGGAGTAGTATTTGTCTGGATGAAGTGATGGGCTAGATGTATCCATAGGTGAGTATATTTATACGTCTCCATGATATTGAGAGCTTGCCACGGTGAGCAGAGAGGCAGCCATCACAAGTATGAACTACGCAAGACTTTCAAGGACACATGTGACGTTGTATTTACTACCCCATTTACTAACAACAGTAACGATTTCTACAATACTGTAACAAGAACATGTTTGGAATGCGCATATACAATATGAGCATCGTTGCGAACCGCCGTCCGTCTGCGAAAGGCTAAGTAGCCATATTGAAAAGGGTATCGTAGTAACAGGTTCGACAGAACGAAAGACTCCTCCCTACCCCCTTTTAAAATTAACTAATCGGTAACAACTTCTTAAGTTGATCTCGTGAAACGCCTTCTATCCTCATTGCACGTGAAATCTCTGTTGAGTGCCTTCTCCTTTTATGTATGTTCAACTAGAACTGCGAATTGTCAACACCAAGTTGGCCTTCTATAGTTCCTAGAGTAACATTCCTCAGTGGCAATTAGCGATGCTGTTGCTGTGGCGTCTCGGGTATATCCCAGACTCCTCGATCCGCGGCTTCAACCTTGTGTTGAGGTTGCGCAACAACCGGGACGTTATCTCTCGACATGGAGCGGGATTCCTGGACCGGACGCGGGGCAAATGGTATGCTCGATGTTGGAGTGAACGCATGTCCACCTGTGCGAGCTGGGGTAGTAGGTACTGAAGCACTGTACGGAACTCTACCTTGATGGCCTGGAGCGCCGGTCATAGGCTCAAGGATCCGGATGGGACTAGAAACCGGAACGGCCGTTGCAGGCGGGCCATTAGGCTGGTATGGAACGAATACATTCTCATGCTGGTTTACCTCCGGGGTGGCGTGGAACGGAGGACTTGAAGGAAAGTCGGACTCAGCAGGTGTTAAGATAGTCGGTAGATTTACTGGGCTGTAACGCTCAGTCTCGGGACGGAGAGGCGCACCGTTGTGCGTCCCAGTGGATAACTCTGATCCAGATTCAGTGCTGGCACTATGGCCTCTTGCATTGCTATGCGCCATATTAAGCTGAGGAAGCTGAGGAGGTGGCATGGCTGCGTATGCCGCCTGTGCTGCTTGTGAGCCTTGGGTTGGAATAGGTCGCACAGGGGCGCCTCCGTTGGAAGTACTAGGGATTCTAGCCCCCTCCATCTTCTTAACCTCTTGACCGACCCTATTTTCTCTCTTTGTTTTCTCTTCGGCTTCGGCTTTTTGCCTGGCCTCTTTTTTCTCCTTAGTTAGGACATTGATCTTGATTTTCTTCATACCACCGGTAATTTTCTCTATATCGGCTGCGGGATCTGCCACAGGTTTGCTTGGTTCTGTCGATGGGCCGACTGAAGGCTCCTTCCTCACGGGTAAAGATGGTCCCTCCGGCTTGACAGATGGAACTCTGGGCTTCCTCGGCGCGCGGGCGCTCTCCTTCTTAGCTGGCACCGCCGGTCGGGTTTTTCTGACGTTCAACGCGGTAGATGCCTGGGTTCGTACGCTCATGGACGACTCAGGGCGGATGCTTAGTGAGGTGCTCGGCCTCGGTATACCGCCTGCTAACTCATGGGGTGCAAGCGCAGTTGTGCCACCAACTTGCCCACTTGTTCCGGAGCCATTTTGGGATGGGATCCCTCGGGCTAGCGCCTAAGAATTGTTGTTAGGCATCTATTTAGTAGATGTGGGAGGGGCTCTTACCTTCTCGGTAGCGATCACCGTAGGGCCAGCAACCGTTCTTCTACGCGTCTTCGGATCGTCGACCTCGGCATAACTCACTGGCTTTCTTTCTCGCAGAGACTTCCGTATGGGAGCGGCGGCGGGAGGAGCCATATCGCTATTGGTTAGGTCATCCTGTGCAAGAGACTGGCGTTCACGTTTGGGTTTTGTTGCCCCGGTATTGAGTTCTTCAAACTTGAAGCTGCTGGTTTGGCGATCACTTGGTATGAGTAGCTTACTCAACTCATGAGCAGCAGTTGCCCAGGGAACATCCGGGGGAGGTGGAGTTGGGGGTCGAGAAATCATTGCTTGGGACATCAAGCCCGACACGCTTCGCCGAACCTTAACGGGGTCTAAAGCCTTCGCACTTGAGGCCTGAGTCGGGGAAGAATAATTCCCTGGTGTGAAGCTTCGAGGTTTCTTAGGCTGCTCTAGCGGTGCAGTCATAGTGGCATCCAGTCTATCCAGCTCAGGAGTTGACCACCAAGCAGGGTCATAGGGGAATCCAGGAATCTTGAGCTTCATCTCATTCTCAGTTAAGGTACTGCGTCGGCTGAGTGATCCAATTCTACTGCCCATCTCATAACCGAGTCCGCTTGGTTCATCCTTAGGCAGGATGGGCTCATAACCCGCCAAACCACTTAGATGACTGAGAACGCCCGAATACAGAGCCCGATCACTATAACCGCCCTCGAGGACACTAATAACACGACCATCAACACTCAACCCCTCTTCAGATGCGAGCTTCACCACATCTCGAGTAAGCCGAGCGTAAAACTCAGTCGGGACATTCACTTTATGACGCTGCATTCCGGCACTTTCCCACTCGCTCGCATCGAACCCGGCAGACAAAAAGATCACGGCCTTAGGCACCTGACCAGAGGCACGGTATTTTTCCGTCTGCGTTCGGAGATAACAACGAGCTTTGTCGAGGAGAGCCGAGTACTTGGACTGATATAGCCTCCAGAACTCGACGTCCGACTTCCACTCCTGAAGATGAACGTTCCAAATCGATTGACCATGGGCATTATCAATGCAAACACTAGCGTTCCTAACTTTCTCTTCGTCACCATATTCGCAGGGATAAGAGTTTATATCATGAATGCTGAAATACCCAATGGAAGTTCGTTTCCATGCCGACATATTCTTGGTTGCCGCAAAGCTACGCTTGTTGTGGTCCCATGCGATAGCTTGGGATCCGTCTCCGTGGTGCAAGTCGAAGTCGATGATTGCCGCATGGGTTAAGCCGTGGTTCATGAATCCATGCATAATACCCACATGCACATTGTTGACCCAGCAGAAGCCCGAGGGATAGGACGCAGAACAGTGATGGCCGGGAGGGCGTACAGCAACGAAGGCACGTTTGTAGGGCGACGCACTCAAAATGCCATCCACGGCGTCGCACACAGCACCAAGAGCTCCTTCAAACGCATTCAATGATTCCGAACATAGATAGAGATCCCCCTTATGGAGCTCCTGGGGAGGACTTGCATTCGGTCCTCGGTTCATATCGGGTCTACGTAGTTCGTTCGTATTAAGGGCAAGCTTCGTCTCGGCAGAATCGCACATAATCTTCAGTTCCTCCATCCACTTGGTTCCATGTACATTGGTCACTGCCGGAGAATCTATTGCGAGGGTGCGATTGGTCTTATGGATTCGAAAAGGGATGTGAGGAAGTGAGGTCGGATCGAGCTGGGGATAGATAGGGTATTTTCCGTCGCAATGACGCTCTCCAAGTCGAACGTATGCCATCGATACACCAAGAACACTCGCCTGTATTCTCTCGGGGCGCTCGACGATGCTGTTCAGGTCCCCTTTGGTCGAGCGAGGTCTCGAATAGCGGTGTCCATAGCAAGAGTCATGTAAAATGACCATAGTTTCTGCATGGTGACTTGAGGAATCACCATGCAGCAATTCCAACTCTCTTTGCATATATGCGCTTGCCACCGAGGCAGCTGTAGGAGCTGGTTTCTCCTTGTATTCCTCCATGAGCTGCATAGAACCATTCAGTGATGATTTGGAGGCAGATGGCGACAGGAGATGGGTAGAGCTGCCGCGACGAGAAGGTGCGCGGCTGGGAGTAATTCCACTAGCTGAGTGTAAAGAGTTCATAGACGTTTTCCGTAACAGCGTTGGCGTTCCCGATCGGGACTGCGATGTTAACCCATTCGAGCTTGTTCTATTCACAGGACTTCGAGAAGGTGGCCGAGCTCCAGGAGACGTAGAAGACAATCGTGGAGATGCATATCTCGAATTCGCATTCGCAACTGGGGACCTAGACAAACGTGATGCCGCGGCAGTAGTCGGTGAGCTTGCGGGGGAAGTCGAAAGAGACAGTTTATTCAACGAGCGCAGAAGTTCGCGATCGTCATTGGAATTCATAGTCGAGTGTTCATATCTTGGCTGAGCTGGACTGCGCTCAGGGAAAGCCATGGTTTAAACCTTATGTTCATTTGAAGGACCCTGGTGGTCGAAAATACCAATCAGGGGAAGGAGCTAGGTATCTCAACGACGAAGCTCACGCATGCACATATGGGGGAAACAACTTGTCGAAAAGGAGGTGCTCGTCGATGTTGATACCGAATTGTTGACTTGAATTGTTTTCCTCTTTCGTCGCGTTGCCTGTATTAGGCTTAGTGCTTCTTTCTTTTATGCAAGCTTAATGTGATTGATACGGTAGAGTCAATGCGGGTTGACGTATAGGCTCCCCTTTTATTATTATAGAAGGCTCTGTTTGTCAAGGGTCATTGACAACACCGCCAGCTGGCTTTATTAAGGGAGGGTTATCATACGAAGTAATTTAGGAGTATTTTGTGATAAATTTACGAAACAGAAGGAAAAAGAATCTAATTACTCGCGCTTCATATAAAACTTTGGTGTGGGAATACTGGGCTCCGGTTTCGTAATATAGCTCCTATCATGATGCCTTACGAAGGGTAGACTATACAGTACGTACCCATGTACCTAGAAATATGTACCCCGCCAAGTGACATCGAGGGGGAAACAAATCAGACTTATCGATAGGCGGACCCTTTGAAGTTCTATCCGCATTAGCATGTGCCTCTCTTTTCTCATAGATTTCTAAGCAACGCCTCAACTAAAATCTGTCAGCGACTACCTAATACCCATCTCGACATATCTACTAACGAAAATACTACTTCCCATCTTCTCATATATAATATAGCAATCTAAACCCCAATTTAGTCACAAGTAATAATAATGGCGCCCTCCTTAGAGGAACCCGAACCCGTCCAGGAAGTTCTCGACAATCCGCTCAAAACCCGCCCCCAGCTCGTCGCCCCCGAACCCGAACACTGCCCAGGGCCCGAATCCGAACAAGCAGGAAAAGCCGACTCATGTGCCGGGTGTCCTAATCAAGCGATATGCGCCTCCGCGCCCAAGGGTCCCGACCCAGATATACCATTGATATCGGAGCGGCTCTCGGGAGTCAAGCACAAGATCCTCGTACTATCCGGAAAGGGCGGCGTGGGCAAGAGCACTTTCACAAGTCTCCTAGCGCACGCCTTCGCTACGAATGAAGACACGACCATCGGTATCATGGACACAGATATCTGCGGACCGAGTATACCGAAAATGATGGGCGTTGAGTCCGAGACCATACATATCAGTAATACAGGCTGGTCACCGGTCTGGGTAGCCGACAACCTCGGGGTTATGAGTATACAATTCATGTTACCAAATCGCGACGACGCAGTTATATGGCGCGGCCCCAAGAAGAACGGCCTGATCAAGCAATTCCTGAAAGAGGTGGGATGGGGCAATATGGATTTTCTACTCGTCGACACACCACCGGGAACGAGCGATGAACATTTAAGCGTCAATAGCTTCCTAAAAGAGAGTGGTATAGACGGAGCCGTTATGCTTACGACACCACAAGAAGTGGCACTACTCGATGTAAGAAAGGAGATCGATTTTTGCAGAAAGGCGGGCATACGGGTTCTTGGATTGGTAGAGAATATGAGCGGCTTTGTGTGTCCAAACTGCACGCATGAGAGCCAAATATTCAAAGCTACTACAGGAGGTGGTGCGGCATTGGCAAAAGAGATGGATATTCCCTTCTTGGGCGAGGTTCCGCTGGATCCGAGGATAGGTATGGCTTGCGACTACGGGGAGAGCTTTTTCGACCACTACCCCGATAGTCCTGCATGTAAAGCGCTCAAGAATGTTGTCAAAGGTGTGGCGCGCGAAATAGGTCTCGATGCGCAGCACATATTGCCTGACGATTGAGGCGGGAATGACAGATCAAACTAGTATTACCTCGCTACCTTTGGTACAGAGGGATAAACTCCCCTTACTCAGTAATTACCCACAACACGCACGCCCTGTCAAAAACAGCCTATTCCGCACCCAGCTTGCTCGGGATATCTTCCAAATCGTCCGCGCTCTCGAGATCGATCACCTTGCCCACTTCAGCGGTGTTTCTCATCAGCTCTTTCGCGCCCGCATACATCATACGGCTCTCCGCATTACACGTGTTCGGAAGGTAGTACAGGAGGACGTAGGGCACAGACAGACGGCCGGATGGCTGCAGCAGGATCAGTATGTCTCGGGCGTTCCATATCATATGCTAAGGAGAGGGGGCTGTCATACGAGTGTTAACGGGTAGCTCAGTAGGATATAGCGCGGCGAGTTGTCCGGCAGGTCGTCGGCGATCTCGTCAAGAGATTTGTATACTACTTTATCTTCATCTTGCTTGATCTCGTGCGTCTTCTTATCGATGTAATCTGTTCCGATTTGCATCGGATTAGCCCTAGTTGCAATATCTTCTAGTGTAGAAAGTATATATATGTAGACATACATACAAATAACGGCTTGCGGTCCACTGGCCCTCGATGTGGTTAACCGGAACTTGCGCAGGTGGTCTTTCGTCTCCTGCGAAAAGGTGTATAATCTTGCTTCGGAGCTCTAGTCAATGACGGTTAGTTAGCAAGACACGGCTCCGGAATAAAGAACTATCTTGGCTTCGTAGGGTATTACCATCTTGATTCAACCCGGTTCAGTTTTCTTATGGTTAGGAAGTTCGTATGCGATACCCGGCGAAGTAGTGGCTGATATAGTAGTACTCGTCCAGGCGAAGTGGTACATATAGTAATGTAGGAGCTGTAGTGTCACAAGTCCGTAGCCGTAGTCAGTCGATTCTAGCGACCCCGCCCCCACCATGACGAAGCAACAGGCTCTGTATCAAGCGCCCTAGGCTTAGATAATCTACAACAGTAACACATACCGGTACTATCCCTCCTCACTAACCATTTGCATGCTAAGGGGGCATGACTAAGGTATTCATGAACGGATAGATTATTTACGGTTAAATAAAGATTCAATTGCTTTTCAAAATACACCCCTGAAAGTGTTCATGTTATGGATATTTGTATGATTCGCCTCGTAGACGTCAATCTCTAACTTCAATTGGTGCTGAATCACTCACTCCTCGGAGATGTTCAGCTATCGAATATACCGAATAACGTATAATGCCGACAACGCCAGAATAGTCGTATCATAAGCACCCCCTTCTCATAGGTAGAAGAGCTAAGAACCCAGTATAGCGGAAGCCTTGCCCAACACGGTGGTCGGTATCATCCCCAACATTGACCCGAACAATGCATACAAACACTATCATATAGTCCTTAGGGCGTAGAAGCCTCTATCCATCTAGAGGATACTGTATGAACCCATCCATATCCCTATCATATCCTAAAGCCGAAGCCATAGTAGCGGAGCAACGAAGCTCAAAAGAGATTTCGGAATGCCCTCATAATCTCTCATTCCAACGACATCAACGAAGAAGCAGAGTTTAGTTTTTATATTATAAAGCAACGCAAAAAGGAGGTACGACACGATGAACGGAATCATCGATAATGCCTCTCCTTCGTCGGCATCTGGGCCGGTCCTCCCTGGGGAACATTGCCCTGAGGGTAGCCGCTGGGAGGGTACCCTCCGTACTGCGTCGGCCAGGCCTGCTGCGGGTACATCATCACAACAGGGGGCTCGCTATTGCGGCGCTGGGTCTCGACGCACGCACGCACAAAGAGGGAGAAGTGAATCGCCCTAAAACCGTCGTTCGTTAGCATCCATCGTGTCTTAAACTAGGAACATAATGCGACGTATACATATACCTAGGTATATATATATAAATATATAACACTTACCATAGCATAGCAACAAACGCAATGAGCGCCTGCACGGCCGCGCGGTATCCGGCGCTATTGATGAGATCCATGTAGGCCTGGGGGCAGTAGTACGAAGTGCCCGTCGTATAATTAGGGCTGAAGGTCTCCTCCTGGTAAACCCAGTCGGGGTCCTTGGGGTCACGCTCCCAGGTATTGCAGACCTCGACGAAGCGCTGGACGCTGCGCCACAGGACGCACGAGTAGAAGAGGGCCAGGATCATGGCGAGGAAGATGACGAGCTGGACGCCGACGTGCGCGCCGCAGTGGATGCCGCGGCCGGGGGCGCTCCGCCGGCGGAACCAGAGGGTCACCAGTTCCGCGATCGTCCATGCCGCCGTCGCCGCTGCGATCGGGATCGTCAGGATCGCTACGCCGTCGCCTTCCTCCCACGTCGTCGCGGCGCTCAGCCCGATCACGATCGCGCAGAATACGATCGAGGTGATGTGTAAGACCACTTTGGCGATCCGCCACGACCGGGTGCTGCTGGCCTGTTGCATGGATCGTCGCTGGGGATCCATTGTTGTCACTGCCGGATTTATGGCTGCGTAAGCTCTTCCGATTCGGGATATATGCGGGCGCGCGCGCCTCTCTTCTTTATTAGGCACCGGTTTTATTATTATAAACTGAGGGCCCTCAAAACACGGTTCCGCCGCACAGGATATATACGTGGGTTGCCGCGTATTAGGGGATTAAAGGGAAATTTCCGAAGGGGAGGGAATACGAATTAAAAATAGCGGAGAGCAGGTAAATAGGGTGTTAAAGAAAGAGAGCGTCGGAAGGAATGGAAGATGAAGAGATCGACGGGGAGGAAATCGTGGAGAGAGAGAAAGTAGTACGTTCTCGGCCTCTCTCTGCTTTGCAAGAGAGAGAGAAGCAAACAGCTCGTCCCAATCTTTTCGGTCCGTGCCGAGAAACCATCAGGCCAATGCCTGGCGCTGTTGCTTTCTGAAATGACCTCTGCCAAACCCGCCAAGGTCTTGGGTAGGATGTCGACCTAAGATCTCGTAGCTAAATTGCCTGTCCGGGGTCGAAGCGTTTTCCCCATGCAACAAACCCATTGATTGGGATTCGTAGCCTCAATTTGCACATCTGCTACCTCAGCAAGCCCTTATCTGCAGGCGAAAGAGATATCCATCTATCTATCTCACTTGCGAAATATATTAAGTCGGTGAACTCCAATAATATGCGTGCGCTGCCGCGGAAATCTGGACAGCGTTGCGCGACACCAGACAACAACGTATGTATAAGCGACTTCGGCACCGACCAGGGCGTGAGATGGGCGACGCGGCAAAAACGCCCAGCTGGGCGAAGAAAAGGCCAAGACCCAGTCAATCTTAGCCCTCTTAGCCCTCCAGGCAAACGAGTGCGGCGCGGGCTGGTGCGCCAAGAAGCAAAGCGGCACAAATTCTTCGATGCCACGACTCGCCGCGTCCGCTAAAACGAGCGGCGCCAAGAACAAAAAGCCTATCGAGATTCAGCAGGTCCAAGACTCTTAAATTTCGTCGCCAAGTCGTCAGGGGGATTTAGAGTTAGGTAATTGTATGAGCCGTGAACGGTTCTACTTTATACAACGGAGTGGGTGGTTAGGTTCGAGAGCCGGATTTCGGCTTTCGTGATGATGCCTTGTGCCTAACCCCGGATTCTAGAATGGACACATTAGCTAAGGGCTACATGTAAGTACTTCAGGCTTAGAAATTCGTTGCATTCATTTTTGCCTTGCGGCTACCTATCTCTAAAGCAAAGGGGTATATCCAGCAACCGGTATCATGAACCAAGCTTTTGTCGTACGTAGAACCCCTGTGGATCAAACCGAAGGCACCCTAAAGTTGCATATTATATGCGCATCTGTAAAAACCATAGCCCTGATCTCGCCCTTCCGGAATCTCGTTGATTCTGGCATCACAGCCTCGAGTTATACGAGTTAGTCATCAACCTCCTCAGCCTTCTCCTCGCCATTCGGATTCAAAGCCGAGGGAGGAGGGCGATCATTGAGGACATGGTCCTTCCATCCCTCCATTAGCATCTGCGGCAGGAATAGGTCGAACGAGACGCGAATGTCCTTGATCTCCTTGATGAAGCGAAGGCCGATGTTGAGCTCGCATACAACCGCCTTGATCTTCATTCCTTTGCTAAATTTAGTAAGCAGGTTGCTCTCAAGTAAATACTCTTCCGCCTCTACAGCCTCGAGGTCGATATTATCCGCAAGAGGCACGTTGTCGTAGCCCATGTCAATAATGGAAGGCTTCAGAATAAGGATACCAACCGGCTCCCCCTTTCCGGAATGGCCAAGTTCCTTAAGGGACTCTGTGACCATCCGAATGTCCTTCTGTCGTGGCCAGACGATGTCCATCACCTGATACGTCTCTTCCTTGGTTCTGGTAACACGAATAGTGGTGGGGTCGTCGGTAGCCTTGAGCGTACGGTCTATCTTGGTACCGGGCATTGAAGAAAGAACCGTGACACGGAATACTATCAGGTCATCGAAGTTGTCGGCTCCCACGCACTTGTTTATCTGTCGGTCGTAGAAAAGCGAGGTCGCCAAAGAGTTGAAGGGGCCAGGTAGCTCGTTAAGCAATTCGTGCATCATGCGCATCTCCATGGGGGCGATGTCGCAGATGCGTCTGGCGGCTTGGATGTTGTCTGTGTACTCGGGGCAGACTTCGTGCAGCAGAACGTAGTTGAGAAAGTTCTTAAGAAGGTCCGCGGCCATGCGAATGGCCGCCTCATCGTACATGTACATGACCGGAACCATTCTGGATCTGCAATCCGTTAGCTTGTACGCCTTGCCTTCTAGCCTGGTTGTATCAAGTTTGACATACAGGAAACACTTAACGATGCCCTCAAAGTCGACGAACCAATTATCTGGGTCCACTACAGGATCGTAGAAACGAGTTCCACCACCACCGACAAAGTCGGTGGCAGTCATCTGGCGAATCTCATCTGCAGTTCGCCCTTCGAGAGCGTCACGATCCTCGGCAAAACCTGTAAACTGGCGCGGAGATGGGTCGATGCCACCGAGCCACAAGTACTTGTCGAACAATAGAGTACGCTCATGATCCATACGGCGGTTGGCTCGATATCGTTGGATACATTCCTCGATGCGGCTGTGTTTGTTAGCTGGCAACGTTCCATATAATAACTATTAAAGTGGCACGCATAAATCATACCTAGGGAATGGGCGTAGTCTATAACTACTGTTAGCTTAGTCAACCTTGCGTTCAGATACGAATACTTACGAGCCATAGATCTCTTTCTTCTCCTGAGCTGCCTGGGCAGGGGTCATAGGAGCATCAGCGTAGTATTCTAGGTTGACTGTTAACCAAGGCTCTCCTTTTTCTTTTCCGTGTAGGCTACCGGACCAACCTTCATAGCCAGTAGCGACAACCTTCTTCTTTCTCTTGGATCGCTTCTTCTTCTTCTTTGGTGCAGACTCAACGCTAAGGACAACTGGTCCTTTGGCAGAATCAGGAGGGTTGTCTAGGTTGGCGGACTCTTTAGCTGCAGAAGCAGTAATGCAATTGGCTACTTCGGAATCGCTAGCAGTCTTTTTGTGACCGCTTGGTTTTCTGTCCTGCTCATGGCTAGGTGAAGAGATTTTCTCGTGAGTTCCGGTAGTTATGTCCTTGTCACGATGATGCGTGTCAGACTGACCGCCAGATGTCTCGTCTATCTCCGTGGCCATGCCCTGGCCGTTAGCATGCATAGGTGTGTCCCCCATTATCGAAGATCCCTAGCCGGATTCGACGGGCTGATATCCAGGCAGATCTGACCTGTTAAGTTGTCAATGATGACCTATAGCTGAAAGTGTGTTAGTGACCTTACGTGCAGGACCCGATGTTCTGGAAACAGTAAGAATATCAGGGCTGTGAGGTGTGTGAGAATGAGGCTGAGGTGCATAATAAGATGCAGGGAGTCAGTTCGGGAGTTAGGAGTAGGTAGGAAAGAAACTAACGTGAGAAATATCGTAACTGCTGAACGAAATAATAATATCAATCGTATTGATTATGCCACGCGACTGTGTTTGCATGAGTCGTTCTTTCCGAGTGACAGATTGTAGGGCTCGTAATAAAGGAAGTAGCTCGGAAACGAGCAAGATGGAACAACAACATTTGAACCTGACCTTGGGTAATACAAACCTACTGGTAGACGAATTATTCAATTGCTTACCACGTGTAGGAGAAAATGATGGTGCCAGCAAAGGAAACTGTGACTTGGTCTCATTTTTGACTGTGTCACAAAATATTGAAGATGATAGATCAAATCTTATTATCATTATTCTTTCTCTTCTGCTTCGGGAACTATTTGCATATCGCCAGCTGATCTACACAGACCTTAATACCTATCTAAGCATATGTAAGCCTCTAGAAAATATCAAGTCAGTATACTGAGAATATCGTGTTTGCTCGGATGAGTTGTTGTTTGATGGGTGGTAGTTGATAACACTGGGGCATCGACAGCGCCCTTCCTAAGTCGCGGGTGATATTTATTACACTTCTCAAACAGACCATGCAAACTGCCACATCTGCCGTGGACATTGAGACAGCTTTACTCGCAAGAGGCGCGTCTTCCCGTGATCCTTCAACGGCTTCTTCCACTCGGGGGTCAAATATGAACACAACTATTGGTTGCTATCTTGCAGATCTCCTGCAACAATCCATTTCGCCTTTCCTTCTGTACAAACCGCAGGGATTAAAAGAAAAACTCTCGGGGTATCCTATGATAAGTCTTCTGTATGACTTAGATAATTGAACTGTATCTGATAGCTCTTCCCGTCCTTGGGCGTGGATACCTCCAACACTGCCCAGCTATATAAAATCGTGATTTTTCCGAGGAAGAAGGCATAAGGATCTCGGGAGGCATGGGGTACGTAGACAAGTACGCAGTCAAATACGCACCCGTAAACGCAGGTGATCTTCAATCTAACTGCGGCTACCTGTATATTGGAAGTAGCTGGGTCCGGTCCACGGGTTGGAAGTTGTCCTGCCCAAGTAACCCGCATTAACAGCTAGGGTGAGTCAAATAATGGCGGCAAAATTGACCCTCCAAGGCAGATTAGTCGAGACAGGTCCACGATCGTTTAGATGTGATAAGGTGTGGCTGAGCCAGTAAGAATTGGGCAATTCGGGTACCTCGCTAACTTTTTCGCCTTACATCAATGATATTCTGTAATATTTTCCGCCACAGAAGAAAAAAAGCGGGAATGCCGTGCCATCCGTTAATAGGGCAGAGCTGAGAATTAGGTGCGTTTACTGGTCGCAGCAGCTGCGGGTTTGGCGCATCGCCTTTTACTGTAAGTCGTGCAGGTAGCTTCCAGATCTTGTTTGCACTTGCAGTATTACTGGGTAGGTAGTACTTACTGGGTTAGTTGCTGCGGTTCGGGGCGAGGCTTGCGCAATATTGCAGCTTTCTAACCATTTTGGCCGTGGCCCAGCTCAATCGACGGCGTCATGCCCATGCCATCTATGACCTGACCCCGTATACTTTGACAGGTACACATTATCGTACCTGTAATACCTCCAGGGCTGTAATACATGCGATTCGATACACGTCCACGTACACTAAACCTCGCACTTTCAACTTATTTCTGGGTACATACCACTTACCTACACAGCTGCTGACGTGCGCAGGCGCGGGCTTGATGTAGCGACCAGTGTTGCGGATCCGGTCGGACTCGACACTGCGAGACCCTTAAAATTTCCATTTATGGTATTTCCTCTCTGATCCTTCCACTCCTTTGTAACATTACACGCCTTGTCCCACCATCGATATTAACCTTCCTGACTCTCCTTCGTTTCTTTTCCAATCCCGTGGACCATCTTCATAGCAACACAAATGCTGGACGTTGACCTCATGAACTAAACCAATGTAACTAAACCCGACTCCTTTCATCCAAAGTCACTCAACAATACAACACTTCGTCACTCCATTGTTTGCTACATCCATTGTTATCAGTCGGTCTTAATCCATATAACACACAACGGTAGCCAACAACTTGGGACTCACTAGCCAACCAACCAACCAAACCCACTTTCCACCTTAGCATTTCGCGCCCACCGACTTTTAAATTCCAGCACTATCGAACGACCTGCCGTGAATCAGAGCATGAGGAGTGAATAGAATATCTACGACTATTCTGCTACCGTCATCATTACTATAAATCTGGAAAGATGCCGACCACCCGAGATTCTAGCAAGAGTGGCGGGAGTAGAGAACGGGAAATGCCGAAACGGGACGACCTAAAAGATTATAACTATGCGGTCGCCGGACAGTCAGTTTGTTCTAAATAGTACCTGTGCGGCTATATTTATCTAACCTGATCATGCTGGCAGTGCGGGGACCATGTGCGACGCGGATGGCGAACTGTTTATCAAACCGTGTACGCAGTCCGAGGTCGAATTCTACGAGTCGGCCCATATGCGCCATCCCGATTTCGCAGAGCTTATGCCCCTATATATAGGAACTCTGTCGCTGAATGAGTCTACCGATCAGGCTGCGATACACGCGCAAATACCCAGCCTTGTCGAGCATGCAGATATCCCTTTGGAGATCAAGGAGGAAATACAATCACATCTACATCTTGACGACCGCACTCCCATACTAGAAGCGCCTGTCGAAAAGCAAATACTTACTGATAATGTTAAATGGGTTCCGAACAAAACAAGGAAGATCACAACAGACCGGGCGGTGGTTTTAGAGAACGCTTCTTTTGGCTATAAGAAGCCTAACATCATGGACGCAAAACTAGGGATTCGACTGTGGGCCGATGATGCGCCTCAGGAGAAGAAGGACCGGTTCGACAAGATCGCTGAGGAGACAACTCACAAGAAATTCGGCTTTCGCGTTGCAGGTATGAGAGTATACAAGGGATCCACAGACGAGTCGGAACTGGATGATGAAGGATTCAAGATTTACGACAAAGACTGGGGAAGATTTACGGTGAACGATGCCAACATAGTCGACTCGTTCAAAAAGTTTATTTTTAACGAGGCTGCTGGCATCGATGTGGAACTTGGGAAGACTATTGCCGGATTATTCGCGGCAGACCTTCGAAGAGTACAAGAAATACTCGAGAAGCAGGAGAGCCGCATGTACTCCTCCAGTGTGCTTTTCGTCTTTGAAGGCGATGGCGAGGCGCTACGAGCGGCTATACGAGAAATGAAGGCCAACGCCGTCACCGTATCAGAGCATAAACGAGGCACTTCACGAGCCCCTGTCACTAATCTTAGGGTGGATAGTGGCATCGGTATGCTCGATGAGGATTTCTGTGACACCGACACAGTAGGGGACTTCGATGAACTAGACGACGATTCAGACGAAGAATCGAGTCTTCCGCATATATACACCTTAAAGCTTATTGACTTTGCGCATGCAACATGGACACCGGGCCAGGGCCCGGACGAAAATGCGCTACTTGGCGTTAGGAGTCTTGCGGAGATCTTCGAAGGGATGTCGGAGTGATGATACGTTGAAATAAAAGGGGCTGGCATGGGATATAGAGACAGCCGTGCAAACAAGCTCGGATAGCATTTTAGCATATGCATGTTCCATCAAGCACATCGGATGCGTGGATGCATGGAACGGCCAGAAAAAGACCCAGCCGACGTCTAAGGGGGATGATGTCCGGGTCTGGAGTTTTGCCTCGAGATACCCATTTACGATTGCTCCAGCCTTAGGTACCCATAGAGTAACACTCCTCTGATAGGATTTCTATTTATGATTACGACGATGAATTCCATTACCAGTACACATTATCCATATACTCGAAGAATTAACATAAAGTTAACGTAAAACTACATAATGAAACCAAGTATTGTGTTCCTATTTTGTTCTGTCGAGGAAGATAATATATCAAGATTGATATAAGAGAAATCACTAAGTTTATTGAAGGTTTGGATATGTAGAGTTCTATTGGTTGAATGGACTACCCCACACCTTAATGTCGTCAGGTA
The DNA here is from genome assembly GCA_902825475.1 of Hypomontagnella monticulosa. NCBI lineage: Eukaryota > Fungi > Ascomycota > Sordariomycetes > Xylariales > Hypoxylaceae > Hypomontagnella > Hypomontagnella monticulosa. The sequence goes on along the minus strand of CADEBF010000003.1, from coordinate 3,955,898 downwards.
CCTGCATGGGTACTTCTCAGGTACGCGCCGTGCCCCTCCATAGAAGCCTGCAAGGAAGGCACCGACCCACTATATCCATAGTTTGGTAGGGCCGGTACGAAGTACACAGCTTTTGTAGCTTCGAGCTTTGATGTCAATTGATTCAACTTTCAACACTTCAACGTCTTTTGTAATACCTGATAGATCTCTTTCTCTTCGCCTAGATAATAAATAAATGTGAAGATGTCGATACCAGGACTTGGCGAGATACAGACAACAGTATGCCACCGTATTACCGTCTGCCTTGCTCAATTAGCTGACTTTTACTAGACGCTTCCGATTGTAGCAGCTTCCTCCACCGCGGCGCCGACTACGACAGAAACCCTCGAGCCTTTCTGGGAATACCGCTTCGAGGTCCCTCACGGCTCTACTCTAGAGATAAAGCTAACCTCAGGCACCGCCGAGAAGGATGGCACCGAACTTGCCCCTAATACACCCTACACTTTCACCGCGACGAAATCTAAGATAAATACCTGGCACGGATGCACCCTCGAGATATCCTCACCTTCCGGTACATACGATGCTTATACCTCCGAGCCGACGGCGGAAGAGACGCCCATGGTCAGCTACCTAAACCTACATTTCAAACTCGAAGCATTTCGCGCAGCGGCAGAGAAGGCAGGTCAGATGGGGCCGCGCGTGCTGGTCGTAGGACCGCCAAATTCAGGGAAGACAAGTTTAGTAAAGATGCTTACGGGATGGGCGACGCGCATGGGTCGCCAGCCGCTTGTGGTGAACACGAACTGTCGCGACGGCATGCTCGCCCTACCGGGGTCGCTTAGTGCGGCTGTGTTCGCGACCATTATGGACATTACGACGGATTGGGGCAGTACACCAAGTAGTGGGCCAAGTGCCGTACCGGTCAAACTACCGCTTGCTTATAGCTACGGCTTGGGACTCCCAGAGGACAATATCCGCCTTTTCAAGAGGGTGTTGAGTAAGCTAGCCGTGGCGGTAACCTCGCGACTCGCTGAAGACCCGGATGTCAAGACATCAGGGTTATTGATCGACACCGGTGGTATCGGCGCCTCTAAGGGGGGCTCCGACCACATAGCACACATCGTGTCCGAGTTCTCCGTCAACATTGTGCTCGTTGTTGGTTCAGAGCGGATAAGCAGCGAAATGCAGAAGAAATTTACAGGTCAAAAAACAAGTTTGGATGAACCGATCACTATCGTCAGCTTAGACAAGTCTGGCGGCGTTGTGGAAAGGGATGTCGGATTCTTGCAGCAGGTTCATGAGGCAGCGATAAAGGAATACTTCTTTGGCGACGCGAATAATACGTTGAGCCCCTTTACCCAGCAAGTCGACTTCTCTGCCTTGTCGATTTGGAGAGTTAATGAAGGTATGCTATCATTCCACTTTATGTGTTCTATAAAACAATACTAATAGAAATCTAGCATCCACCTCAGCAGCACTTGAAGACGACTACGGCGACGCGATGCTCGAGAAAATCGAGCCGTCGCTCATGATACAAAATTGCATCCTATCAGTTATTTACGCATCAGTCCACGATTCGGCAGACTCGATTCGCGATTCTAACGTTATGGGCTATGTCTACGTAGCTGAGGTCGACGAGAAACGGCGAAAGCTTAAGATTCTTGCTCCGGTCAGCGCTCGTCTGGGGGATAGACCTCTTGTCTGGGGAAGTTGGCCAGAGCCGATGGTCAGTTTGTTGGGCTGAGTCTCAAGTCGACGCCTATCCTGTAGAGAAACTCAGACTATGACACAATATCTACGCTTTCTTGCTTTCAGCTGCAGCTGCAGCAAGGGCAACATAAGGGAATAACAGGAATAACTACAAGGACTTTCATGACAAATATGGGCAGCTACATTAGCACCTGTACGGTAGGGGGTGCGGGCGGAACGACCCGCGCACGAGGCCCCTAAAACCCCAGGCATTGTGGGATACGCATCTTCATGATGCATTGGGGGATATGAGACCGCGATAATGGAGATCTTTGAGAGGGATACCGGGGTTCATGATAGACGAGAAGCGTCCTAGTGGGACATATAACTCGCCGCCGTCCCTACTTTCCCCTCCTACTCACCTTTACACTCGGTCACGATTACAATCGATTAATGGTTCCTACGACGGGCTAATAATCATTATATATACCGATTTAAGGAGACCAGTGAATCCGAACAAATCCTGATACTGTCTAAATCTACTCGCTATGAGTATTTAATGACAATTCTGCTATCAACCGCAACTACTCAAAGGGCATGGAGTGAAGAGCTATCCATTGACTGAATCTACACCTCGGAACGTTAGGCATTTGTCTATTCCGGTGGGTGATAGGTCGTACTGGAAGTGAGGTTCGACATTCATCAGCGATCCCAGGCGTACCGTTGAGCAGATATGCTTTGTACGTGAACAGGAAATAGGGGTCCAGGTAGACAACATTGCTAGGCTTAATAATTGCCTTAATATTATTGAATCAAGTGGAAACTACCAATCTCTTCAGCCATCACTCTCAGTAACTAACTCACGTTGTGGATCAAGTTGTTTCGTTTTTGGAAAGCCGTGATTGCTATGACCTCCGTGGGATGCCAGGTCCTATAATAATCGCTGCCAGCGGTTGCTAGAATTTTGATGTCTAGCTCCTAGAATAGGTACACGTTGCTGCCGGTTATAAGGCCTAGACTCGGCATCAGATCAACAACCGAGCTAGCATCATTACTTGAACAGTTGTCATTATTCGAGCCATGGTAGTAAGTGAAGCAACACGACATCAAGACGCAAGTACTAGAGTTATTCTGGGTGAGGCTCCTTTAGCCGTGTTTAGCCCATCTCCCTTCTCCTTTAGGCCACGAGGCGAGGTAACACTGTCAATCTCCCTAATTCGGGAATTGATATATTGCAGGTTCCATTCTTACGGGATCCGTCTCCATAGGTAGCAAGCAGGGCCTAATGATCTCCAATACGTTAGGCACGACATTTAAATTCAAGGAGTATTTAGGAGAATAATAATGTGGACGCCGTCAGCACCTTTCTGCATACTGTAACGCCCTTGGAACGTGAGCGTTACACAGCTACTCAAAGTAATATAAGATAGATGAACGAGATTTGCGCCAGAATGGCTACCAGCCATGTGGACCATCTCTTGGCAATATGCTTCCAAATCTCAAATGGCACCCTTATTGAGCTCAATTACGCTCAGCGTCAAAGCTGTCGTTTGAGACGGTATGGCGTTTGGGTATAGGTCATAGGGCATAGCATCATACAAGCTCTTTTTCTTGTTAGTTACTTGGCGGAACGGCAATCCGGCTTGGTGTGTGCGGAATCACACCGACGGTCCCCATAGAAAGTTGATCATATGAAAGCCAAGTTTTTTTTCCTCTTCCCCTACTAGCATCTATCCATGTTGTCGGCCGAGTCTCCTAAGCTAGCGTTCAAAGTCAGCAAAGGTAGTAGTGGGAGTTCGGAGACCGGATCGATTAGGTTCTAACATTACGATGGTGGTGTGCTGCAAGATGGATGTTAGGCGGCTACCCAAGATGAAATTTCCGTCTCAAACCCCATGGGATGGCCGGCACGGAGAATAATAACATAATCTAGCATAAAAATAAGACAAGCAGATATGCACCTAATCGGCATATCGGCATATACCTCGGTTGATTGGCCCTATCTGGCTTCACTTTGACAAGTAATAGACACCTTTTGCCCTATTCGGCGTTGGAGATGACCCTTCTTGTACTTGGATTTCCAGGTTGGGGTAGCGATTATTAACAAGGTCTATTCCCGTCTTTTAATACTACCCTAGGGTTACAATTGTGACTATGTTGACTTTCTTGCAGTAGCCTCTTCCTAGAAGTGCCCTTGAGAGCAACGCAGGGGTGGTATGTATGTACATCTGTAGGATGGTAGTCTATGGGCACGACATACATATAGTATAGCAAGATAGCTGCTGAAAGATGACATCGAAGAGCCAATTGCGGGATACCTAACGCGGTGCAAGCACACAGGTTTGGACCTAACAAAGATACAGGACAACCTGATTCGATTTGCGTGCTTGGGGTCACATCATGAACAGCTCAAGTGATCTCCGCGTTCGGGACTTAGCGATACGACACGATTAATTGACTTTCAGGGCGATGGCACCCTTCCTTGCCTTCCAAGCTCCTAGCCCTCTCGGTCCCTCCCTGCTCCGGCCACGATGAAAATACGAAAATATATTATTTCTCGCAAGTCAATCTATATGTTGCAAGGGGTCTTCTATCCACCGGCGAAGTCATCAGTATTGTCAGGTATCTTATTAGTCGTCGTAGGAGTTTGAGCATTGTATCGTCTTCTCCACATCGTCTCGGGAAGACTTAAAAGTTGAGACGAAAAGGCATGATAGACATCAATGGGGAGACCGTGATCGACCCCGGCATGAAAAAAACCCTTACCCCTGTCTGCCTCTACCGGAAATCTTCAAAGTCCAGTTCATCTTAACCTCGTTCACTAATAATCTGTCCCGTGTCTTCTCCACCTTTCTTTCCTCCGCATTGCAACGCCATCTCCCGTGTGTCACCAGCCTAGATTCTTACTCCAACCTCTTCGTCTTTGCTCATTGGACTCAACGTGAGAGGGCCTCGCTCGCTATACTCTGTTGACTTGCCTCCTCCAATTTCTTGACCCATACCCCTGCAGCTAGACTAAAAGCTGTCATTCCTGCAACCAAAGGTCCTTCGCAAGAGGGCCCTCTCTAAATAATGATGTACTTCAAAGTTGCCCCTGCTCCATCGCCTCGGCCGGCTAGCCAATTTTTCCGGATTTCATGCAGTACCGAACTGGGATGCAGCGCAGGGACCCTCCGGGTAAACCCAACTTAGTAGGAGACGCCGGATAGTGACGATGCTAGATTGCTTAGTTGAGGGTCAACAGGTATTGTATGCCTCCGGTGGAGTAGAGGGATACCGGTCATGATGACAAAGTCTGGGCAAATTGCGAGAGCTCGTGGCAATGGCTTAATAGTCACCGTCGGGGTGGCTTTTCTGCTTGTCTTCCTCATCCTCGCCCATCAGTTGACTCAATCGAATCCGTTCAGTCAGTCGATCGACGAATTGCAGTATCCAACCATGTGGAAAGGTATCTTCCCCGCAGGGCTGCTGTCCCTAGGATTAGCTGGTTCGGCATCCGCTACCCTCCTTTATGTGTCCTCTTATGCTGGCACCGTCACCACTCTGAGTCTAACCCTGCCCGACGACGACTCCGCCACCGGTGCTGCTGCTACCCTTGAGTCTATCTCCAACTCGACGGACTGTGGGCCGAACCCGTCCTGGCTTTCACTTGACACCGCCAATGACTTACTCTTCTGTCTGGACGAAGGATTTGTTGGCCCCTTTGGAGGCGTGACCTCCTTCTCGCTCAACGATGACGGATCCCTGACCAAACTGAACAAGCTTGATATAATCCAAGGCCCTGTTAGCATCGCTGAGTTCGGTGATGGTGGGAACGGGCTTGCTATAGCACACTAGTAAGCCAACCCTCGCACAACTCCTCCGCATGCGGCGAACCTCTTCGGTGGTTCGCGGTCCACTCCTTTTGTCTTGGCTTCGTCTATGATATCAAATCATGAGCACTATGTAGAGAAAGAACGAAAAGAAAAAAGACATGTGTATCGTCATCACTGACCAATCTATCCAGTTCTGGTTCTAGTGTCAGCGTAGTTGACGCCACTCCCGAGGGCAAGCTCACTCTGGTTCAGAATGAGACGTACGCGCTCGAGGGTCCGGGCGCCAATCCTGAGCGGCAGGAGGCGCCACATCCACACGAAGCGATCCTGGACCCCTTCGGGCTGTACGTAGTGGTGCCAGACCTGGGGGCCGACCTTGTCCGAGTCTACCAGGCCGATGCTGATACGCTCGAGCTGACACCTGTCACCCCTCTGGCCGTCAAGCCCGGCTCTGGGCCGAGACACGGCGCATTCGTCGCCGTTACGTCGTACAATGTGTACTTCTATCTCGTCAACGAGCTCGGAAATACCATTACGGGCTACAGGGTCATCTACAATGAAAATAACACTCTCGGCTTCAACGAGATGTTCACTATCCCTACGCACGGCGAACCACGAGAACTTCCGGCTAAGACTGGCGCTGCCGAAATTGTCGTGTCGGTGAGTGTGACTACATACTGTATTAAGCTTTATTTGAGCCGTTTTGCTAACTCTATATGAAGCCTGACAGGAAGTTCTTGATCGTCTCATCCCGCTGGGAAGATACGTTCAATATCACGAACTTCGACGCTAACAACAGCACCGAGATCCCATCGGACCCGCTCATTACCGTAAGTATATTTCATATTTTGCTTACTACCTCTTAACGCTAGGCGAAGTGAATCCCAGAAATTCGTCTGGGAAACTCTAGACCTACGAAATGAATACAGAAAATCCACAACTTCTATGAAGTTAGTACTAATCCTGGCCTATGCAGTACTCTATCGACCGCGCTACCGGAAATCTGACCAAGGTGCAAGAAGTCCCCGCCGGCGGTAGGGTACCCCGGCATTTCTCGCTGAACCAGGACGGAAGTCTAGTCGCAGTGTCGCTCCAGGGAGACGGCCGCGTCGTGCTTATCGATCGCGACATCGAGACCGGGCTGCTCGGAGACTTTGTCGCGCACATTGACATCGAGGGCGAGGTGACCGCGGCTATCTTCCATGAGGGGTGAAAGCCATTCCAGCTAGCCAGCAAAGGTTCATGCGGGGGGCGCGATCTAGACTCTAAGCTCGGTTAGAGATTCTTGTATATAGATATCGTGCCACCTAATAGAACAGACGACTAGTCGACTGTTCTTCACATACATGAATCACCGTCATATAGTATTCGTATAATTAGTAGAACGTAGTAGCCAATGCACACGGATACGAGTAAGAGCAATATACGAAAGTAAGCAGAATGATCAAAAACGTGCAAGTTTTCCGATCATGTGGTCGCTCCACCGATGAAAAAATATCTTGATACTATATGTGCCACTAATAAAATCTCCAGAGCCTCAAATCACGAGCTTACTCGACGAACCCCGAATATGCCTGCTTGCTTGCCTGCTTTACTGGGGGGAAAGGGGAGTTTACTGCGGGGTTCGCCTCAGCAAGATAAATTAGGAGGAGCAATAGTGTCGTGCGGGGGTCGACCGAATTTAATATAAGACACGTAAGTAAGCGCTCTGAAGTTCGGTAAGCTAGGATGAGGAGAGCCTAGGTGTGCGTAGGTCAATATATGAAGTTGCCACTGGGTAAGATTATTCCTGGCGAACAAAAATAGCAACCTCCCAGGGCAAACGTCCAGGGCAAGCATTCATAATAGTCTTCCGGGATAACGAGATTGGTTCCAGCTAATAGTAGATACCTAGGAAGGGGGTTGTTATAGGTTGGGTACGGAAGGACGCCGCTCTAGGACAAGAGGACTAGGCAATATGGCTTGCTATGGAAAATTGTTGATCAGGGGCGAAGTCATTTGCGTAAGTAGGTAGCCTCGTACGTCGTGTCGCCTACGTACTCGTCGACAAGCCGTATTGGGGCGAGGCGATGACGGAGACGCTTGGCAATCTCTTTACAAAATGGAAAGCGGGAGATCGACAAGAATGGCAACGGGCGTGGCAGCGGACGATTTGGATGCATCATCATCATCAGGGTCGTGTAGCAGCAACATAGCATCGCATACGCCATCGTCGAGGAGTATGCAATCCATCCTTCAGATACCAACCAGGTGAACCAGGAAAACTTGGAATTCGCGTAATATATTAATATGGCACACACAGGTACATCCTTGATGACTTACAGCTTGGTTCGCATCTGACTAGTGACCTGGTCACACTTAGAGATGGCAGACTGCGGCAACGCTTGGTAACATACAGTACCAGAAAAGCTTGATATGTAGGTCTGCAGCAGCGGCCGCTACTACGTAGCGAATTTGTGAATTCGGCAGGGTTAGAGAGTAGCACGCAGGAAGAGAAAGGAAAGGGGAGTGCCCGATATGGTATACGGAATACCGTAAAGGGTCGGATGATGAATAAGGTCTCAACAGGCTCCTTCATGCTCACGCTCATAACCTAGTCGAAAGGCTTCGTCTAGACTTCACGATCGTGTGTTTTCTCCGATGTAAAAATTTGTTGAATGTCAAGTACGATGCCGACGTTGCACTCGTTTAGTAGCCTCCCTCCCCCAAAATGCGCACGGCCTCTCGCGAATTTTTCTTGCACGTCTTCTTTGCAGCTAGAGATGTCGGGGGCGGCAGCTATCACGATCGTTCCATTGCTTTCCCTTTTACTTTTTCACGCCAGCGACGAAATGGGGTTAAGTCCTTGAGGCTGATTGGCGGAGCCGAGCGAGTCTCGCTCATGGTACACAGCCTCATAGGCAGGCCGGTAGGAGGGAGAGGGTCTATCTCAACTCTAAAATCTAATAGATACCACCCCCAACCGACTTTGCCCATATTCTGCTAGTTGGTGCATGCGGGATCTGGGGGAGCAGCAAGGCAAGGCATGGGCTAGCGAATGTCTGACGGGCTGAGCAGCTGCATAGGAGATCCTGTCAGTCGATCTTTGAGGAGAATGGTACAGTTTGTTACTGTATGTGACCTCTCTGCGATGTCATAGTAACATGTGGTATATTGCAATCGCCTCTCATCGGGGAGTCGGACAGGGGGCAATGGGGCATGAGAATTGTCGTTGGTGGAGTAGACGATGTCTGTCTATCATAGTACCTTGAGAAGTGTGCTGGCTACGGAACAGCTCCGACCGGTTGGGCTACTTTAGAAAAACTCACGATGATGGGGAAGAGTTGTTGTTAGCTTTGGCATACATCCGAGCGATTCGAGCGGGTTCTGCTATAGGCTGGCGGTATTGTCAGTGCAACCAAGCGTCCACTCCACTAGATTAGGGTATATCTTGGCATTTAGTACAGGAAGCTGAGTTGATATGAGAATAATATAGGTAGTAAGTAATAGTGGTATAAGTGGTATACTACACGTATCCGTTGTGGACATACGGGCGGGCATAGTAACTGTGGCTACCAACGGGCCGGGGCTCTGGGGGAGTAATAGCGGAGCTTCTCACAAACGGACTCTTGTTAATTTCCCTAAGCACTGAAACCGGTACGTTCTAGGCTCGTGACTAAACTTCGAGGGTTGACGATGTTCGTGGGTGCGATACGCTAAATACGACCCCATATGATCTAGGTACTGTACAGGACTCACAATTAGGAGATACCCGGACGTTACCCTAGTGAAGTTCGGGGTTCAGTTGATGTGTTGACAGGTATTGCAACGAAATGGTGCGACTGTCATACATAGTACGCATTAGAGAGGATTGTCTGCGGGTATCCTCTTATACCACGAGACCCCATCGCCATCTGACTATTGTGACTGTGGTATCATACTGGTATGTGATGGATCATGGAAGACGACAAATGCCGGGAGGGTGAAACTAGAGAAGACTTCGTAACACAGACACTAAAATGCTTATCACACGTCGTTAAAGGTTAGCAATCTTATTTAATTTTGAAGCACGCTTCATAGGGTCGCGGGAAAGGCCGCTTGTGTTTGAGAAATCCTTCCCCCGCAGAATAATGATCTACGGACGACTTTGGACGATGCTAAGCCCAGTCCGAACTTATAAGGAAAGATTAAGTGTAAGGATATGCCTTTCTAGGAATTGGCCTGCGCCTTACGGTTGGCGCAAGGTTGCCACGTTTTCATCATTTTCACCACTATAGCTCAGTATTCGGCCCGTTGAAGACCTTTGGTCATGCAAGTCACAGTTAAGACCAACAGCCGATGAGGCACTCACCCGAATTGCTGTTATTACATAGTAGGCCTCCCACGCACCAAGGCTTGGTAAGTATTGGGGGAGGTATAGCTGGATAATTAGGGACAACACGATGGGCGAAAGGTTTCAGTTTGATCGATTACTTGCGCCGTGGAAAAAAACCGGGCTTCATTTCACGAGTTTTCCAGAACATTGCTAGATCTTCACGTCCGCTGTAGTAATCCGCCGTCTGCCTGAAGGGTATGGTCCACAGTTTAGATGAACTCGTCCCGTTCAAGCCCAAAGAGGTAAACCCTCTTGAACCCTGATCGAAATCCTAGGTCAGCCTCGCAGGTTCTGTGCGTTCATGTATGACAATGTATGTACATAATAGAGGGGTGAAGCATTGCCCGGTAGCGAGAAGGGATCGTCTCGTTCCTCCTACGCTAGCGGAGCGACAACAAAGCAAGCAGTGCGGTACCTCTGGCGGTCGGCCGTAAAAGAACACACAAGACGGTTTCCAGAAAGGAAGGTCAGCCACCTTCGTAAATAGAGATAGTCATCCGCTTTTATATTGATGTCGCAGAAGAGCTGCGGTAAACCAGCTCTCGTGACTCTAGCGAGACGCCGTAAGCAAATCGGTTCGGGTCGCTAAATGGACAACCAAGGCTCTTGGTCGAGTCGTTATATACAAGTTGGAGCATTCTTCACGTGTCTCCAGGGCTTGTTTATTAACTTAGCGCACCGAGAAACTGGCGGGTGGTTTGGCCACACCGTCAACATCCAATGAACGGCTACGCATTGCATGAGCAGGTAGGTCTGCTCATTTCGGCGGTTGGCTCGTTCCTTGGGGGATCTTAAGACTCGCGGTCGAATACGGTATAGTAAGTTATAGCTCTAGTATAGTATATAGTATAGTTTTATATACACCTGCTGTGTAGACCTTGGAATGGTTCATGTCGTGAAACTCTCTGAAGAGGGCCGAGATATTAGTGCTTAATAACCAGGCCGAGAATATACTTACGAGCTAATAGACTTATAGTGCTTACTCGGAACTAATGAGCGGGATTCGGAAGAGGCATTATTATGTTATATAGAGGGACGCTATAGAGCAAAAATGCAAATCACATATAGCTACTATGGTATGTACGAAGGGAGGAGTTGTTAATATGTAGGTGCATTCTCTCATGTCCGTGTGTCGCATGGGATCCGAGCTGGTTGAAGATGGGGCCGGCAAGGATTAGCTGGGCACTTTATTTTATTTAAGATACCCTCCGTTGTGACACACGCACGGCACTCCAATTCAGCTGGAGTATGTATGGAGAGCAGGTAACTGGTAGTTAAGGGTCTCAAGTCAATATATGTATGCGCATGACCACAGCGCATAACCGAATGCCTCAGCTGCGAGCCTATAGGAAATTACTTACAAATCATCACTTCTCAAATACCGACATTTACCAAAAACGAAAGGAAGAAGACTAAAATTTGAGTGTACTTCGTAGGCACCAGGTAATCATGGTGGTTATTGTAGAGCCAGGTAGAGCTCCTAGGGCTAGTAGTGCTAACCGGATTCCCCAAGTCATTCCCACTAGGTGGTAGAGGGACCCCTAGGAGGTACAACAAGTACGTAGGATATATGCTAGCATCAATGATTATTAGGTGGTGTTGTCTGGGTACCTTTGAGATGAGATATCTTCATTCCCCCTGTCTATTCTACAACACCCATGAAGACCCCATGATTTTATTCGACCTCACCTTGAAATACTTATGTCCTTCTATCATCAATTACTCAGTGCTATCGAGGATCCTGCCTCCACTACGGAAATTTCCATATTCCCTTTCATCCGAACCCTTGAACCTCAGATCCCATCTCCAAATATGCAACTCTCGTACTTTGGTACCTATCGATGACTCTTAATAAGATTGCTATTGACGTTATATGTAGACCCTTACCTACCCATTGTCGTCGTCATTGGAATACGACACCTACGATACAGTATTACTCTCGTATACCTCACATGACTTCATTAGGGTGCAGTGCTCTAGAACAAGCAATATCGAGTTTCAGCGCGGGGAAGAAGTCCAACTCGAAGGGTATATACCGTATTCTTAATACCTCCCCTACGTTTTGGCCTATGTATTCGTGACCCCCCGGCTTAGCCAATGCGCCGGGTTGAAATTGTACGAGGTCGTGATATGTCGTCCCAGAAGCGGGGACTAGAGAATCTGCTTATTTGCTTATTCGCGGTTCCAAGACTATCCAAACCCCGTTGATAACAGCGCTTCGGTCGGCGTCAGGTGTCACCCGCAGTAGTAGAGGCTCCATATACTTACTTACTCTCTAACCTACTAGTCATTATGCTCCCTGTGGTACGCTACCATAGTATATGCGTAGTGTATGTAGTGTATGTAGGGCATGGAGTGGATATACCGATGCATGATGCCCGCTGGCAGGGCTTGCCTACTTCGCACATGCCATAGTGCTCGATGCCAGCTGTACTTTGTATCACCATGGGCAGCCCGCCCGCTCGGAAGATGGAAAACCTGCAGTCCGGTTCACTGTGGGCTTGCGAACGGACCAAATCGCGTACAGTATTGTACCGCGAGCTTCCAGAAGATGGGCTCCAATCAAGGGGGGAAGGGTAGCGGAGCAAGGATGGGGAACCCTTGCCCCGTCCAGTCGTCGCTACGTACCATGCTATTATAGTGGGATAGTAGCCCTGGAGGTATATGCTACCCTTTGACGACACCGCGCCTAAACCGCGATTGGAAGCAATTTCTGGGGTTTTCTGGCTCGCTGGCCTATGTACATTACGCTGGACCCTCTGGGCAGGCCAGGATTCCTTACTAGGGGCTCAACCGTTCTCTGCGCCGCTTCTGCAGGTGTGTACCATGCGGAGGAGGCACCACGGTCTAATCCTCCATCTTTTCCCATGGTTTCCCGTCTTAAAATATGATAAGCTCGCTGCCGTGCCTTGCAGACCGGATACCGTCTCTCGTCATTTTTGTCCGAAACTCATCCCTTGTGCGGTGTCTGGGTAAAATACTTCCTCGCCGAAGTCGTATGCTTCTCTTGGTCCCGGTTACACGGTCTCATACAAACACGGAGCAATATCATCTGATACTTAACCGAGGCTGGTTGTCGTCTTCACCGTAGAGGTGTAGGTGATTTGTTGGCTTGGAAGATGTCGCCGTCGTCGACGGGTGACTCGCCTCTATCCGCCGGCGCAGCAAGTAATTCGGGTCGGCCTTTTCCATTGCCCTCGAGGGAGAACTTCTCTATCGAAGTTCCGTCGCCGCAACTCAACCCGGCCACCAACGGCTCATCGCTGAAGTCCCCGACGTCCGTCAAAGCTCAGCGCACTGCGAGTTTCAGCCGGGAAGGAATATTAGGCTCGGCGCAGAAAGCCCGGAACCTTTCCCAGACTTCTGAAATTCGAACCGAGCAGGTCAATGGCATGCAGAAAGCACCGAGCGACGAAGGGATAAACCCGCTGAAAAGGCGGAATACTGACGCGACTGTTGATTATCCCCGGAGGCGGGCCACGATTGCGGTAGGTCCGGAGGCAACATAAATCATGTGGGTGAGATTCTGATTAAAATATTCCGTAGTGCGAAGTCTGCCGTTCCCGGAAATCAAGGTGCGACGGTACGAAACCGAAATGTAAGCTTTGCACAGAGCTGGGGGCCGAGTGCATATACCGAGAACCGGGGATCAAGCTTGACGCTGGCGACAAGCTCATTCTAGAGCGACTAAATCGCATTGAGAGTCTTCTTCAAATCAATTTAGCAAACGGCCACCCGAACGCTATACAAATCGCACACGATTCTCCACCCATAAGCAACGGAACCGCTCTTAGCGGTGATAATGTGATGATTCAGAACTCGTCCGGTAACTTCGTTTCTATCATCCCGAGCGGTGGTCTAGGTACATGGACCAGTCATCCTCAAGGAACTAACATCTCCACGATGCCGAAAGTTCACACGAACGCCGCACTACATCTACTCCAATGGCCCTTGATCCGAGATCTGATCGGGCGCCCGTACGACCCTCAGATTATCCTGCAACTCGAGATGGCACGCGAACCGCTTCACTCTCTAGCGAAGACTCCCTGTGTAGATCTATCGAACACCAACGCTTACATCGAGGCCTATTTCGAGAGAGTGAACGTATGGTACGCCTGCGTCAACCCTTTTACGTGGAGGAGTCATTATCGCACAGCATTATCGACAGGTTTTCGCGAGGGCCCAGAGAGCTGCATCGTGCTACTCGTGCTTTCTCTCGGCCAAGCAAGCTTGCGCGGCAGTATATCGAGAATTGTTCCCCAAGAAGACCCCCCGGGCTTACAGTATTTCACAGCTGCATGGTCACTCTTACCCGGCATGATGACTGCTAACAGCGTTTTGGCCGCTCAATGCCATTTATTAGCTGCGGCTTATCTGTTTTACTTAGTGAGGCCGTTAGAAGCCTGGAACTTGCTCTGCACTGTGAGCAGCAAACTACAACTCTTACTCATGACTCCGACCCGCGTACCCGAGGACCAGCGAGAACTATTAGAACGGATTTACTGGAACGCTCTTCTCTTTGAGAGCGACCTTTTGGCTGAACTAGATTTGCCTCATTCTGGGGTAGTTCAATTTGAGGAAAACGTCGGACTACCCGGTGGCTTCCAAGGAGAGGAGTCCGAAGCAGTCGGCCGAGATGACCTCTGGTACTTTTTGGCCGAGATTGCTTTAAGACGACTCCTCAACCGAGTAAGTCAACTCATCTACTCGAAGGATTCCATGGCATCAACGACTAGTCTCGAACCTGTCGTCGCGGAGCTGGACTTTCAGCTTACGCAGTGGTATGAGAGCCTCCCTTTGGCCCTTCAATTCCCGTTCACCCGTACGACACTACCGGACCCGGTGCAAACGGTACTACGATTACGTTTTTTCGCCTGCCGAACCATTATCTACCGTCCGTACATCTTGGCGGTGCTGGACAACGAACAGGCCGTTTTGGACCCCTCAGTGCGGGAGAGCTGTCACAAATGCCTCGAAGCCTCAATCAGGCAATTGGAGCACATATCTGCACAGTAAGTACAATTGCCCTGTCCTGATTGGACAATTTCCCTAGCCTCATGCTCTGTTCCCGGCTCTTCAAATTCTTGTCCCAATCTAACGATTTGGCCGTAGTCACGCCGGCCATATGCCCTACCTCTGGCAAGGCGCGCTCTCAATCGTGTCGCAGACATTATTGGTTATGGGGGCTACTATGTCGCCTTCGCTATCTAACATCTTGTTAACACTCGTTCCTCACCGTGAAGTCATCGATCAAATCATCAATGACGTAATTATGGACATTGAGAGGATGGCGATACTGGCGCCCAGTCTGACCTTGGCTGCCGAGATCATCAAGGAGGCGGAAGTGCGGCGACGGACATTCCTGAACGGTTGACGCACTTGATGGCGAATGACGCCAGAGTGCCAAAACGTCGAGGACGAGATGTCCGGGCCGAATGCTTGTAAACCCCACGACGATCGGGTTCTCTTGTTCTTGACCCCGGATAGATGCGCCACCTCTACGTCTGCATGGGAATGACAACTTTCTTACGATGTCATATCTACCCGTTGTCTGGGCCGGCCTGTTCGCGTATCTAGGAACGAGTGCAGGCACTTGCAGAAAGATGCCCGTTGAGCGTTCTCGGCTATGCTGGAAATGCGCCGTCTCTATTGCACGAGGACTTCTCCCGGACATGCACGCTGCGATACGACGCTCAATTGGGGAGGTTATGACAACTAGACTTGTACGGCTAGCCACCGGATCCCCCTTTCAGCCTTGTCGGGTCTCTAGGGAGGGATCAAGTCCCTCCGTGGCTGATTTCTCAGAATGATTGACAAACCCCCAGGAACAAGGCCGTAGAAAAGGGCCCAGCTCGGCCAAAGTAGCACACTCCTGCGCTTTGGCAGCACTGCGCTGCTATGGGGTTGCATTCTGGGGGTGAACTGGACAGGCGTGGTTGGCGGGGAAATCTCTTGGTCTGGGGATGGCTAGGCTCGACGGTCCGCATTCCCGACAACCCTGTTGACATCGTTCCCTGTTACTGAGTGCGAATGAATGAATGCGGAGGGGTCAGACCTCTCTCTACCTCTCTATTCTCTATCTCTCATATCACGAACAGCCATCAGATCTTTTCATGTTTACCACAGTTGGAGAAATAACCTAAAGACGTTTTCCTATAGTTGCACCGCTATGTGTGAGGGCATGCGCGGCTATTCTCATCTTCCTACTCTACACTGCACTGCATTACACTACACTACACTACATTACACCTACCTACATGCCACTACACTAACCCGTCACTACACCGCACAACACTACCTAGCACTTACCCAACACCACCATTCACAACGACATCATGAGGGCCGATGAGGTCACAGACAGGGAGGATGTCAAGGCAGAGGCAAGGGAGATGAGCAAAGCTGGCTAGCTCATCCAACCCGTAAACCCGTCCATATCCCATACTCCGCTGTATACTTATTCTTTGCAACATGGTTAGGTGCATTATCTCTTTGGTTTGAGAGATCATCACCGATATGTACTATCTCGATATCCTCAGGGGGGATGGACGGATGCAGTCTCAGTTTTTTGTTCGGCGCTTATCGGCGTTTTGAAGCGTTCTGTTCTGCAGAAGGGCTGCATCGTCATCATGGTTAATTCCACAGCTACAGCACGGAAATATTCTAGCTGGAAGAACAGGTATATTTCGGGAGATTGGCTTCATACTTGATGGCGGGGGGGAAAGGAGAGGTAACGAGGCAATGACAAGAAAAAAAAACAATATTAATAATGAGTTGAGACAACCACGTCCCGTCAACCTATACCCAATAACCTACCCAATTGACGTTTAAATATATATAATATCAAGACTTCTATTTATACATCTCTACCCACCATCAACTATTCCCATAAAGCAGTGTGCTATTTTGAGCGAGCTGGTCCCCATATTGAGCAATTCCCTATCGTCATTCTGCACGTGGGAAGACAATAAGCGAGATGTAATATTACATGACTTCATATTCGCTAGTCTAGACCTCTTAAAATTCGCAATTCATTCTTTAGAAATAGCTGCCGCTCCTCATAGAACTCACATATACACATACAGCACATACAATGCAAGCAAGCCGGTTTCCTTCCTTCCCAGGAGGCTCTCATTCCGTGGACAAGAAGCCGTCGCGTTGCTTTTTGAAAAGGCTATTACGGAGGGAATCCGATGCAAGTGTCCAGCACGTACATACATACCTACATGACTAAAAAAAGAAATCAGTACCAGTATGAAAGGCCAAAAACAACGAGGCCCGAGTTGAAAAAAAACTCCGATGTTGCGATCTATGTAGGTTGAAGGTCCTGACTTTGCGGGGCTCCGCACCTTTACACGCCTCTCACATACATGATGTACATTCATGCCTACCAACAGGCGTTCGAACCCCAGTCTCCCCCGGGTTCCCCTCCCCGGGGTCCTAGCTATAGCAGCCCTAGCCGCGGCATTTTGGATAGGATGTCAGCAGTGGCAGTAGCAGGCAGCCGGTAAAGGGAAGGATTCGAAAAAATAAATCGCGGTGTGCATGATACTGTATGTACGTGTATATGGTAGGTTGTTAGTGTGGTAGGTATGGTACAGAACTCATCTTTAGTGGTTGGCTCGGTGCGTTCGGAGATTTCTTTCCACTTTCATAGGCACGTGGAATCGTAGGCTTGCCTACCCTGGGTATGGGCCCCGGGCGGTCCTCGAATTAGGTGCTCTAGGCCATCAGTGATCTATGGTTAACGACTGACCCGCACAGGATCTCTGTAACTAACTACCTAGGTAGGTAGGTAAGTAAAGCAAGTAGGTATGTGGTATTGGTAGAGATCAACGTATCCCTTCTTTTCATATAGTAAGAGAATTACCATCGATGGATCATCTTCACAAGCTGAAACTGGGGTAAGTAGAGAGATGATGATGGTTCTCAAATGAAGGAGTCAAGGTCAAGGTCAAGTTAGATGCCTAACTACTAAGTAATCTCCGTTTGTGCCTCAAAGTCATCATATATTTCTTGTAAGGTGTCTTCTGTGCTTGTAGAATATTATGATATTTTCTATGATACGCTATGGGTGTTGTCCAACTATTAAAGTAGCGCTGTAGTGATAATTTCCTTACTTGAAATCTTCCAGTGAGCGTGGTTCGCAAATCAAAGTTAAATGGTTCGGCAGCGTATCGTCCTCGATCCCAGGAGAGGCGCGAAGTACTCCCTCGGTAGGAAATCCTTATCGCATGTGAATTTTGGTATAATTGGACTAAAGCGCTCCCATATTTCGTAGATCTGGCGGGAACTAAGGCAGGTACGTATTCTACTGTGTATATATTGAAGCTCATCCAAGCTAGGCAAAATACTGTCGGCATGTAAGGCGAACATTTCCAACAGTGCTTTGATTCGACGTGCTTCTAACGAAGAAGGGGACCTCGGACGCCACCAAAGCTCAGCCAAGGACAATGACAAGAGGTTCGGTGGCAGTCTGTCGAGAAAGGAAACACTAGGCTCTTCTATATCTAGATTGAATAGAAGCGGTATGTCGATTATCAACATCTTTAACTTGGTGAGTCGCGGACAGCAATCCAGGCGTCTAGTGGGCCCGAGTTGGCCGATAAACCACGTATTCTGACAAGTTCGAAGCTCCAGTATCTTCAGGGTGTTGGCTCTCTGTAGCAGCGCACAGTTTAAGTCTTCGCCTTCTGGCGGCAAAGGACGGAATATGTCAGAAGGCTTTGTCATGATTAATGATAGGTTTCGTAGTCGAACAGCCGCCTTGCAGATGCGGAACATGTCTTTGGCGTCCACTAGACATTCCGAATTAGTGAGTCGTATTGCCTTCAGATAGATATCTATCTGACTGAGAAACATGAGGCACCACTTACCACAGCTTATTAACCTCAGCTCCCGAAGCCGACTCGCCCATGTAAGATCTTGGGGTGGAAATGAAATATAGCCTATAGAACGTCGGAGATGGAGGCACTTGAGATTTCTGACTAGGGCGTAGTCTGTTGTGGTATCGGTTAAACCTATTATACCGGAATCGTGGAAAAATATCGTCGAACAGTTGGGCAAGACACCTTCACCATATTCGCCCGCTGCCGCTAGAGATATAATTCTATTCAGCAGAGAAGAATCCTCGTGTTGGGCTCTGCAAAGAACAAGTCGCTCGGTTTTGGCTGCGAAGCAGAGTAAAACCGAAAATATCCGTTGAGTGAGTAAACTCATCCAAGTAAATATGTCTGCGGGCAACTGAGGCACGGGGACAGCCAGGTTCGCCAACCCTGCATGCCAAAATATGGACTGTTGCTGGCGGGAGAGATCTTCCTAGGACGGGTATTTGTGGTGGGCAAAAGGCTTGTAACTATAGCGAGAGAGGTTAGCAGCCGTTCCTAGTATATAAATATAAAGAAGGGGGTCTTAGATACAGACGGAAAGGGACCAAGCACTCCTGATTTTACTTACAAGTGCTCTTTACTGGGTACCTGGTTTCCAGACCACCACTTAGAGCACCTGAGTCCCGCCGGGCAAACAATATGCTTGATGTAGCGACAGTAGTCGGGTCTATTTAATAGGGTGCGGACCAAGAGCATCAACTCCCGTAAGCCACCGAAGTCCTCTGGGGAGCCCCATAGTGAAGGCTCAGAATCCAAGTGGAAGACAACGATCTCGTACAGGAGCGGTCTCGCGTATGTCTCAAGTGTCTTCGAGGTCAAGCAGAGGTTGTAAAGGGCGGCCAGTTTCGGTAGGAAATCTTTTGGCGCCCGATTGACGTCCGTGCTGATGTGTGGAAGCCGGAGTTGCTCGGCAATGACCAGTAGGATTTCGTTGGGTATGTAGAAAGATGGCTTAGGCTTCGACGGAGGTTTCTGGTGATCGTCGGTCGACCCATCCGCAGCGTCGTCGTTGTCTGTGGCCGGCGGCGGATTCGACGCCATGACTGTATCAAAGGGCTGGGATAGGATATTCACTAATACTGCGAATAGAGATAGATAGTCATCCGACTTGTCGCTGACCAACTCAGAGGATTGATGAGTTGTGGAAGAAGTGGGTAAAGCTATGAAATATTAAGTCTTATTGCCTCCTCGGCTGTAGGCTGTAATTAACCTGAAGGGACCTGAAAGGGGCTACCTCTACTTTGATTTTCTGGGGCCATGTCTGAACAGCAGGCACGGTGTCGTTCTGATAAATACCCGTCCATTAGCTGCATATATTACCATGCGATTACCTGAACATGCCCTTGTAAGGGGCAGGCACGCTTACGGCTCAGTTTCATCCTTCAAGTAAGTGGTGACTTGACTTCGGCGTAGACATCCATGGATCATTGTTCTATGTCCTAAGGCACACCTCCATTGCTGATATACCGTGCGATGGTCAAGCGTCGAATCCAGACAAAATACATTTATTATAGTACTGGTGTAAAGTTGTCCTAGGAAGACCCATATAAACAGGGTATCATCGCTATCGTCGATACGTAGCCCAACATGCCGGAGCAGCGTACGAGTTAAGGTGTAACTCATGAGTCTCACGAGGCTTTGCCGTCTATTGGAATTGGCCATGGCACGCCCTGCAGCAACTGCCAGACCCAATGATATGGCAGGGCAAGCAGAGCATCGATGACACCAGCATAAACATCCGACACCACGTGGATGAACAGTAAATGCAGAGGACTGTCATACCAGACTGTTCGCGGCGTCTTTTCCAGTACCGAACCCAGCTGAGCGTTTGATGGAAATGCGGATGGGCCCGGAGTCGAATTTGATCGGATTCTTCAAGTAGGACCATCTGTTTTTCGTCTCCATAATAACCTCCTGAGTCCACTGCTGGACCTGGAACTCTTGGGTCTCACAGCATTGTCCATGGACATTTTGTGAGCAACTTGGATGGGGGCAGGAGGGGGCGGAATCAATGGCTGATTATTATCAGGGGCAGATGTCGCGTTCTGTTTAGCTTTCCTCTCTCCTCTTCGACGCCTTGGTCCCTGTTCCGGGTCCCGGGGCGTTAGGAATTCAGGTAACCGGAATTCGAAGCCGTTCTCGATGATTCCACGAAACGTATATGGGCTTTGGCGTTTAGGCGTAGTCTCCCCGCCATTTGCCCCGTCGCTTTCCTCCCTCGCTAATGCGTGCCCGTCGCGATCTTCATCACCGCACACGACCACATACCACCGAATGGTCTCGCTTCTTTGCAGCTGATCTCGAAGCTTCTCAAGCCAGCCTGCCTTCCTGTTACCGATTGTGTGGATTCTGCGACCGGCCTCATCACTAGGGCCGCTCATAGCTTTACACGGGTCCGTCCTCATTCGCGCCTCGTACCGACTTATTTCTTCTGCCACAGACACTGAAGTATCTACGCGCACAACATAATCCGCCACATAAGCCCATTCTCCACTGACGACGGACAGGTCTGACGGATCGAATTCTTCGAGGAATTTCACTGCGGACCATTGATTGAATGATATACTATCGTCGGGTTCCGCTGAGTCGGGTGACGGTTGTGGGGTTGTGTCGTCGGGCTGTTGAGTCGTAACTAATTTCCCTAGAGCTTTGCTGCCATTGGTTGGCTTGTTTTGCTGACTGCCGCTCCCGTTCTCGCCATTTTCAATCCGAGTGTTCTTCTCTTTCTTATCCTGACCTCCGTGAGAATGTGTACGTGGGTGAGCGTCGCCATTACTCGTTGCGAAGCGGTTGTGGACACGATTGGGCGAGGGGCTTGGGATGCGCGTCGGTTCGGTACAGGGAGGTAGGAAGTCGAACAGCTCGTAGAATTGGTCAAGCAGGGCGACGGAACTATGGCGCGCTACAATCCATTCGGGAGCGGCGTCATCGACATTCTGGATGACGACGAAGTACCGTATGCTTCGACGATGCCACCGAAAGCCGTGGCAGAGGTATGTAGGCATGATGTGGTTTGATAGGAGTCTTAGCTGTAGGTCAGGAGGTCCGTAGCTTGTGTGGATCGAGCGGCAGGGCCTACAGTAGTGCGTTCAAAAGGCGGGAGGAGCTGAGGAGCTACCCGGAATCCTGGTCTGCGGGGGAGTAGACAGGGGGCCTAGATTGGGAATATTATCGTCAGGGGAATCGAATGGTCGCGACTTTTCTCTCAATACTCGAATATGTTCCATGAGTCCGTCATGTCAAAAATAAATCTCAGAAATATGTTGACTTTAAACTGTTGCCGCTTGGCTTTCCCGGCCCAGGAGAAATATTACGACGGCCGGCGCAATATTCAGCGAACAGAAGTCAGTAAACCAGCGCTCGAACGGTCTTCCAGCCGCAAAACCGTCACAACTGGATAATAGCCTGTCATACGGGATCACCGCTAACCTAAGTTAGGGAATTCAGGGTAAAAGCAAACAGCGCAGTAAAACATGAACTCATGTTATATATTAATAGGTAATATATGTATTCCAAACCCGTCCAAGACACATCGGCTGTTATCGTCAGGAGAGCGCAAGATCCCAAAGTCAAAAAAGCCCGCTTAATTAAGGAGGTAGGTACCAAGCGAAGTTTATAGTATTCCACGCGGCTCACATCGTGTCTGGTGTGATGATCATCTAAGTCCTGTCTTCGATCACCTGAAGCATTGCAACCATTCGGCGATATATACCTACATACGTATAAAGTCCTATCGTATCCCCGAAGATCCACGAGTCAGTCCCTACATATAATATCATATCAACTCCTTGTCCCGTTGAGCCTCATTGATCTCGACGTCATGGCGGAGAGTTTCATGTGGCCATTTACCGAAGGATGCTTGTAAATAGTCCGTTCTTCCATCTACCTTATTTTAAGCCCATTTCGTCTTATTCGATATGTACGTGGTACCTAGAGGTCCCTAAATCTTGTCTTGACCCCTGGAAGAATCGATTAGATTTCGGGTCCAGGGACTAGGTAGTACCTACATATGTAGTAATAAGTTCGAACACCCGGAAGCAGATAGATATTGCATCAAGTATACCTAGTACTCATCTAAGTTTTGCTCTAATGTGTTTACTACTGGCGCAACGGAAGCTTCATGAGATACCCTGTTTCATAGCGTAACCTTGTTGTGGACAGGTACGGGACAACGCGACCGCCGTTGACCTTTGAACAGTTGAGGTATCCCGATTTCAGAGTATATTGCAATTTTGGTTCTCAATGTCACGGCCAATGATGTTTTATGCAATGTGCTGAGTGCTCGCTAAGAGGGTTAGTGATCTCCGCTTATGCATACTACAATACGTATAATCTCACAAATTGAGACCGAAGGACATGACACCTAGGTGGGGATAATATCATTATAGAATTATGGATTGGCAACTCAACATAAAAGCCGTAGGAACTCGTTTTTCCTAAAACTTTTGTCCTGAGAAAAGCAGAATGTGAGGCTCTTTCTTATGATCTAACGGAGAAACCAGTAAAACCCGATCCCCCCATATCTAGCGAGTAGTGTACAGGTACTGAGTGAGCAGAGGAAAGCCGTCGAAGTTATCTTAGTACATACCTCCTATCTCCTGAGCGATCTGCCTTATGGTCTGCGGCACCCCGTTAACATCCGTGTCTTTAGGATGCCCATCCATCTCCGCGGTATTTATAACCCCAGCGCGTTCTCTAAGCATATTCCAGTGCTCGTAGGGTACTTCGGACTGGCTTCCCACAACCCATGCCATCATCCTTCCGTTCGGTACGAGCATTAGGCCGTCATCACGATCTTCGACATATACCACAGTATTCATGACTTCATCGCCGTGGACTGGGGAAACCCGAGGCATGTAGGAGAACCAAGTTTGGGGATACCTCCCTAGGTCGGTAGCGGAACTACCTTGGACAACACCGTAACTATCGATGAATTGCGGAAGGTCATCGGTAATGTCTTGTCCGAACTTGAGTAGGATCGGGCCGTAGCCCCGGGTGGGACGATACCAGCGCATACCGTCGAGGAAGACAAGCCATACGCCATCTCTGGCGGTTGCGAAGTGCCCTGGGAGAGATGGGTACTTCTCAGGGGCGATGTCCATAGTCAAGGTGTTGCATATGGCCCCTCGACGGATGAATAAGGTATCCCCTCGAGTTGACAGTAGCAGTTGGTTGACAGTGTTTTGGTCTACTCTCGGTGCTGGTGTCAGTGAGTCGCACTCTCCTCCCGGTAATACCTGGCGGACTTGCGTCCGTCGAGGCTGAAGTCGAGACATATTAGCGCGATAGTGTCCGTCGTGGTTTATGCTCAGAGGGTCGAAGGATATGGTTCCGTATGAACGTTTTTCTTTCTTGTCCTATAGTTTAGTCTCGTTGAGTGAGAGTTCAGTATTTGGTTGAAATGGGCATTGCTATATATCTTGTAAGAGTCCCTATTGCCGGATACACTTGCATGGTATTGGTTGACGTGTTGGTGAATTCCCATACTATTCTTCGCATAAAGTATTGTGACTTGGGGTGGAATTTTCACGGCTCAGCCTTGATTTACGCCCATTCACCTACTAGAATTAGATCCGACGACCGTCACTAAGTTATCGACCAAGTAAATATACAGCATATCCTTCTTTGGCTATTATTCGAGGTTCAGACGAGCATACGTATATAGAAGTAAATCACTTCAATAGTCGAGTTGGTCGAAAACAAGAATAGACTCCAACCTTGAAACCCCTCAAATACTCACTGATCGACATTTCTAATGACCCTTTTCTTTTAATCTTATACTTACCTAGGAACCTAGGAATTCGAAGAAGGCAATATTATGTCGATTGAATAAGTGTGTAAACCGTGATGGTCATAAAGCGCCAAAATTAAGCAGAACTGACTCCCTACAGATATCCAACATGCTGAGGAACGGTCTAAAACGGCTTCCACTAGACCAGGTATGCCTATCTTAGTTACTAGCGAGAAAGATAACAGCGGGGGAAAATCCACATCACTCAAGTTTTCTTCAAGTAGGATTCAATAGCATTATATACCTAAAAGAAAAAAAGGCTCTAGAATAATGAAGGATAATAAGATGTTAAGATATCCAAGGGTTTGTTAAGCTGGCACCTTTCCAAGTCTGGTACCTACTACTTCTGCGCTCTTCCGTGGTTGGTAAATGGCGCTAAAAGTTATAAACGAGCCAATGATGTGAGAGGAGTAGTCCCGATTTGGTTATAGCATATTGGATAGACGAAGTCGGGGGATCTCACGGACTTTGCCCGAATATCATCGTCTCGTAATTTTGATACTAGTCTCTTGTTTGAGAGTTCAATACCTATATGCGAGTACTGGGTCGTGTCAATGGTGAGTTGTAGCTCGTTGTTAAGGTAATCTATGAATATCTTACAACCCTAGCTCTCCGGTCCATCTTCTCCCCGTCGACCAGCTTCTCAGGTTGTACTCATCACTGAGGCTGATGGAATATCTTACTTCCACCTAGCAGCGTCCGGCGCATGGAAGACTTCGGATATCCATGACAATGGAAGGTTCCACGTGGCCCACAACGAAGGCTCTTGGACGGCGAGCTATCCTCAATAGTAAACTCGAAGCGTCCGGTCCCACTAAGGCTGTGAAACTAAGCACAAAGCTAGCGTCATGGTGTAATAGAACTAATTTTTATGCCCCTCAACCCCTCATCGCGAACTTAATCGTCCGAGTTGCTAGTCTAGTGGGGGAGCCGTCGAGTTGAGCTTGACGTCTTAAATAGATATCCTAATCTCTCCCATACCTCAATGCTTGCTCTTCGTATCACCTTTATTTGACGTTTACTCGAAGACTGTAAATTGAGTAGCAAGATGGCTGCGAAGACACCCACTGTGAAGTTAGCCTCTGGCTATGTACGTGACCTTACGACTTACTACTTCCATACAGCGGCTAATAGCAATAGGATATGCCCCTCGTAGGATTCGGTATCTGGAAAGTGCCGCGTGATGTCTGCGCTGACCAAGGTACGATTCCCCGAGTATCTTAACCCAAGTCTCCTAGATATGGCTCTCCATGGCGTCTATTGTTGCTAATTGATTTGCTGCTGGATAGTCTACAACGCCATCAAGTTAGGATATAGGCACATCGACGGTGCGTGGGACTACACTAACAGCGCCGAGGCCGGTCAAGGCGTACGACGTGCGATCGAGGAGGGTATCGTCAAGCGAGAGGATATGTTCATTACCTCGAAACTGTGGAACAACTACCACGCCCGCGAGCATGCGTTCGAGATGGCCAAGTTAGAGAACGAGGCGTGGGGTTTGGGATACTTGGACCTATTCCTGATTCACTTCCCTATCGCTCTGAAATTCATCCCCTTCGAGGAGATCCGCTATCCCTGCTTCTGGACCGACAAGGAGCAGACCAAGGTGACTCCTCTAGAGAAGGTCCCAGTCGCAGAAACCTGGAAAGCGTTGGAGGATATGGTTCAGACTAAAGAGAACCCGAATGGTTTCGTTAAGAGCATCGGCGTATCCAACTTCCACACCCAGCTCCTGTACGACCTTCTGTCGTATGCGAAGATTCAACCCAGTGTCCTACAGATCGAGCACCACCCGTACCTAACCCAGCCTGACCTAATCGCCATGGCCCAAGAGAACAACATTGCGGTAACCGGATATTCAACATTCGGCCCGCAGAGCTTCATTGAGCTGGGAAATGCTACCGCCAAGGAGATTAAGCCGCTGTTCGAAACTGACGCGGTGAAGAGCATCGCCGCGAAGCACGGAAAATCACCCGGACAGGTGCTGCTCCGATGGTGCACTCAGCGCAACATCATTGTCATCCCTAAGTCGAATAGCGTCGAGAGGCTGAAGCAGAATCTCGAGTGTTGCTCCTTTGACCTTAGCGAGGATGAGATTAAGCAGATCTCGTCATTGAACATCGGTCTCCGATTTAACAATCCCTCAACTCTGGGAAGCGCTCGTATCTTCCCATAGAGGTAATGAGCTGGAATAGATAGTTTTGTTCATAGACTAGGTGGTAACTCAAAATATATACCTGTAGACAAAGGCTCGGATACTGTACTCTTTATGTGTAGAAGACTTCGAACGCCGAAGCTGACCATTTGAGTGAAGTCCGACTATTGGATCATATTTATAGCACTTGAAGTACCTGAGACTCCCTTACAGTGCATTATCAGCTCCCTGTCAGCCACGATTCTGCCCCGCCACAGCTACCTTCAGGGCTTTTCAATTAAGGTAACTTGATCACCTTCACCGTCGCGTCTCTTTCCAGCTTCATGAACCCACGGATTTCTCAATTGAACGACGAACATGGCTCTCCCCTTACCGCCCGGCCTCGTGCCTACTGAAGTAGCCTTCCTCTGCGAAATGGAAATGGTCACTATCGTTCCACGCCAAAGACTCGAGTCAATTTCTCTCCTCAGTGTAAAAGCACCCGACCCCACCACCCCGCCATCACTGTCTTCGAGTCGCGTCGTGTCGCGATCCTCTTGACTAACATATGGTGTAATACAGGGGAAAACACCAGCCCTACGTCCACCACACCGCGCCCAAGTTCCCTTATGGCTCGCGCTGCTCCTGAAGAAGCAACGGCGCGCGAATATAGTCGCCCCACCTTGGCTACATCCGGATTCGCTTAAAGAAATAATAAACCACGAGACGAATGTCGACCCCGAAGCTTTCTCTCCACCTCCACCGCCGCCGATGCGATCTGATGGCAGGGGCACCGCCAAACCGTATGCGCAAGCATCATCCGATATAAAACCAGGAGATATGATACTATCTCCGCCTTTTCTACCCTCGTGCACCCACGAGGCCCCCGCAGGGTACCTACCTTATCACTGGTTGGAGCTGTCAGAAACTCTACTAGCACACGCCGCGGACGACATAACGAATGCCGCCGAAGTCAGAGCGTTACTACGAGATCTACAAGAAGTACGCGCCGCGAAGATGAGAGGGAGTACGGTACATTTAGAAGGAGGTGGGGGTGTGCTCAATCTACGAGGTGTCGGAGCTATGGAGTTAGCAGAGAGTAGAGGCTTCGTATTAGGCGTCGTCGAGGGGGTGAGGAAGCTAGGCGCGAGTGCTGAGGCTAGTAGGAGGGAAGAGGAGGAAGAAAGGGCGAATGGCGGGGGAGGTGACGATAGTGATGAAGATATGGGCTTCTAAAATCGAAGTCAACGACGACGCAAACGATATACGGTACAACGATACCCACAACAGAACAAACTCCCGACGTCGACATATCATCGACCGGACGTTCCACCCGTTCAACGAATGGCGCTGCATTAAAGATAACTTTTGGCATTGTACATGGTGTTTCTATATATAAATCTATATACCCTCTTCCCGTACACTTTAACAAAAGAAAGACGCTTTCGAACTACCTAGTACAGTCCTATGCCGTAAGGGATGGATCCGTCCTCATAAGTCCACTGTCCAACCCTCACGACCTCGCCGTCATGGGTATGTAAAAACTTACTCCTGCCTCTCGCCTCCAATCCGTTAAAATACTGGGCTATATTAGCTGATTCGTCCCAGCTCAACGGCTCCGGCTGCTGTATCTTCAGGGCAGATGAAAAGAAAATGAACGACCGATCATTTGGTGGAATATACTCAAATTCTCCAAACATATAGCGTAAGTAAAGGACCAAAACGATAACATGCAAGACAAACGCCACTGCATCCGAAACGATAGGCGCAAGACGCTGCGTCTCAACATCCGCAGTGTCAAGAAGTGTCCGGAATACGATAGGCGCGAGACGCCAGACGGACCTAAGAGCGTGTACTATCGACTCACAGATTTGCGCTCGAGGCGGCAAGAACTCTGTCAGCGCTTTCAGAATACCCCAAATGCGTGTGAGAAACACAAACCAGGGCTCCATTGAGGAGAATACCCCCTCACATATCAACGAGCCATAGAAGCTTATAAGGATCCATGCTCCGTTGATGAATTGCAGGATGGGGCTGAATGCGGGAGTCTCGCTTATCTGATCATACCAGTACGCGACGAACGGCAAAAAGTATCTCCACGGTCTCATGATGGGTACACGTACTAACGATACCACGAACGGGTATAGCTCGGTGCGTGCCGGTAGGACGTGTCTGTCGAGATGTCTCCTGGTAGATCGGCGTAGGAGTAGTGTAGTAAGTGAGCTAAGAGTCTGGTAGTATATAGTTAAACAGATACCCAAACAAAACGCCTACCTGATGTGAGTCACGACACAGAGTATGGCTCGAGGAAAATGGCAACTCGTCAGCAAACACTGTTTCGCAAGACTCTCTCCTACCTACTCACACACATACCTAGTTACTGGGGTGGAATCGAGGCGTATTTATACATACCCAGTGCCCCCTCAGAACTCTTTCAATTTGGGTACATATACCTGCAGGTCTGTCACGGCTAGTTCGTTGTTCCAGTAACTCAGTATACTAGGGTAGAGCATCTGATTCCCGTGCTTCACTATTGATTAAGGGTTCTAGTTTCGATATGGTCAATGGTGACGACTGCTTTCTTTGACGTGAATCAGAATGGCATTGTTATGAGTTTATTGTTGTGAATCATCCATGGATAGCCCTTGTCAAGATCAAAGGCTAGAGAACTAGAGTCTTGTAAGTTGTCAAAGACCATTATGTTTCATGAGCCTCAATCGTTGGAACGCCTAGGTAGGCGCCTATATCGTTTCATGGTATGATTGAGATACCATGCTCAACAAGAGTTCGCTGAGATGGACGGTGTTTGAGAGACCCAGAAGTCTCTTCTATTTCATGAATCTCTGAAAGAACTACCTTTCGATCAATCCGAATATTGCCAAAGGCCCTGTAATATCCAAAAGACACTCCTCAAGCCATTTGTTTACTAGTCTATATCCCTGATAGTCATAGTAGTTCCGACTTTAATCTTGCTCTACTCTGATACTCGCAAATACCAATTAGTGTGTGGACTCACTGCGTGCTATCTTCCTCGCCCTGTAGAATACAGCATGACACAGAGCAAAATGCACCATCCTAACCCAAACAGAAGTGGTGGCAATGTTGGACTTCCTAGGTAAATTATGGATATATTCAAACCGAGGATCTCCTTAACTTTACAAAATCTAATCCATCATTCACCAAGCTCTACACAAGACCTACAGCAAAACACCCCTCTTCCGCCAACGAACACAACTCCTTTACTATCCCTCGACTACGACTTCTTCTTCACTACCCTCAACCAAAGATACCAGATACAACCGAGGCAACATGTGCGAAGTTTACAACCACTTGTGTCAGGAGTGCTACACCCTTTGTTGGGGACCGGATTACGTTTCGAGGTGCCGCAATCCCCGAAGATGTAGGCCCGAGCCGCTTTATGATATGTGGTGCGAACGGCATTTATTCCTAGCCCAGGAATAAACGATTCTTTTAGCTTCTAGAGCGCAGATTCCCCAGCCACGGTTACGATAGGACACCTATCTCCTGAGATATGAAATACGAACGTCTTTCTGGAGTACACCACCTACACTATCACGAAGGGCCCCGTCAGGGAGGAATGGATGGATTAGCAGGCTAGCTCCTTGTTAATATACAATTCTTCTCACTATCAATTCATCATCGAAGCACTTAGCCGTGGTATACATGGTGATCCGTGAACTTTTCTCTAAGTATTTGTGGGTAAAGACACATTTCTAAGAATAAGGTAGGTAACTCGAGACTTATATATCTTGCGAGAGGATTTCTGATGCTCTTGACATGTATGTTATGTTGACCATATATGCGAGATATATCTGTATTTATAATATAGTTTGTGACTTGACCCTAATTCTATTCGTGAACCCTCTTGGTGGGGGGCTTTACCCCTTTTCATTCTGAGATAAAGGGGTCTGAAGAAACCCGTGTCTTGCCCTGACAAGACCAAAAAACAGGTAATTTATTATGTGATACAACGTGATACAATGTGATAACTCAGTAAGAGAGCTTCAGACATAGAGATTCAGAACCTTTGATCGTATACAGGCGCTAAACGTGGAAATAAGGTTTCATAAATGCCATCTATGCTTTTCCTAAACGTTGCCCACTACGCTATGGTCCTGATCCCGTAGCTTTAAATCAAATATCATTCAACACCTCTGAGGAGGTTCTTTAAAAAGCACTTACCCCTTTTCTCATTCACATAAACCTACCAATACCTACGCATATAGGAATAATTTCTAATATTACGATAACAATGAAGTCGAAGAGCCATACCGACGCTAAGGCGGCTAGCGGAAAGGGACAGAAAGAGAACTCGAATGAGCCTCTGTTCTTCTTTAAGCCCAACGAAACCCACGGCGAGTTCTGTCAGTGGTATCCAGCCACCTTCACCGTCAGCAAAGCCGAGATGTCCAGCATCATCGGTCACCCCATCGACGAGGAAGACCCCGAGGGATGGCAGCCGATATATTTCAACTGTGCCGAGCAATTCATGATGTATTGCAAAGCAGGCCGGTTCCACGATTCGAAGACGCAGAAACTCGTGCTCGCTACCCACGACCCCAAGGAGCAGAAACGGCTTGGTAGACTTACTAAGGGGTTCGATCCTGCGAGCTGGGACGAGATCAAGAGCTCTGTCGTAGTTGCTGGAAACTTGGCCAAATTTGGCCAGAACCCGCATTTGAAGAGCCTCTTGCTAGATACCGGTGATCGGCTGCTGGCTGAGGCGGCTTCTCTTGACCGTGTATGGGGAATCGGCTTCACTGCTAGGGAAGCTATGGCGGGTCAGAATCCGCAACGTTGGGGGGAGAACAGGCTCGGAAAGGCGCTGATGGAAGTGAGGAAGCGTTTACGGGAGGCTGTTGATGATTGATGAGTTCGCCCACTCTGCATCTCGTCGGACTGTCCAACCAAGACTCCAGATAATCAGGGATAGGGGAATGGATTTTGAGGATAACCTTCCAAGTTCGCTGTGACGGACTTCGCTAGCATGGGGAACCGTCTAGGTCTAATGGTGTACATCGTCGTGTCGCAACTACGTTGCCATGGAAGGTGTCTCGGCGTCGCTGTGCACTATCACGGACCTACATGTCCCAGAGGTGCTTCAAATTTCTAATACTAGGCCGAAGAGGAGCAAAGCTATGATTGAAGCCAAACAAGTCAATTCCCTCACACCTAGAAAGTAAGGTCTACTATCTAATGATACTGTCTGGAGATATCTACATAGCATAAGAGGCTGTTACGTTTTCGCTAACAATGATGTATGTTGCTTCACTTACACATTTGGGCCATTAAGGGGTGTAAAGCTCTCTGGCGCAATAGTGGTTGGCTACTTAGTAGTTCAAGTCTCGCTGCAATTAGAGAGCCTATGAATATAATCAACTGATAATACAATACCATTTGGATGTTATAATATGACTTGGTCTAGACCATCTCTTGCGGAAGTCTCGCGGGTACTGTGGAATTTGCCGGGGCTAAGCTTAGGCTAAATCGACTCAAGATCACGTCTTCAACTCGACCACCCACGCTTCCTTACCCGACAGGGAAGCACGGAAGCTTCATACGCGTTGGATAGGCTGCGTCCACCGGAAGGCTTAAGAGAAACTTAAGGCGAAGTAGAAGCTGTCCAGAATAAATACCACCTATGCCTAGAGCTTTGGAAATGTAACTCAATACCCTTGCCTTCCGATCGATCTTCGTACCTTTTGACCACATCTTGTAATTCCGACCGGATTTACACAGAAGCCTGCTTGTTCGCTATTAGGAAGGATCATAGGACTCAAAGATGTTGTT
The DNA here is from genome assembly GCA_902825475.1 of Hypomontagnella monticulosa. Taxonomy (NCBI): domain Eukaryota; kingdom Fungi; phylum Ascomycota; class Sordariomycetes; order Xylariales; family Hypoxylaceae; genus Hypomontagnella; species Hypomontagnella monticulosa. The sequence continues at coordinate 3,923,440 of CADEBF010000003.1, read as the reverse complement.
CCAACCCTTCGCAGTCGCAGTCCTCGCGACCATCGCCTCAGCGAGCCCCGTAGCCCCGCGGCAGTCCGCAGGCCCAGGAACCACGCTACAAGCGGGCTGGTACTGGATCCGGGCGGTGGCAGCGCCCAACTTCCACAAGTACCTGCAGACCAAACCGACCAACGCGCCGGGGACAGCGATTCTAGAGACCTACAAGACGGCGGGGCAGTACAACGTCAAGAACGGGCAGCTGGTCGCGAACACAGGCGACGGCAACGCGCCGCTGTACCTGCACGTCGAGAAGCCCGCCGACCTGGCGAACCCGCCGCGCACGCTTGCGACCTCGTTCAACACGACGGAGAACACCTTCGGCACCTTTGCGTTCCAGGGCGACGCGCTGACTTGGAGTGTTCCGGAGGTTAAGAGGCAGAATCTTGCGGCATGGCTCGTGTGTAAGAGTCAAGGCTTGTTCATTAATACCGGCGCGTATGGATACCAGACCCCGAGTGGATGCTCGGATCAGACTGTAAGACTATCCTTTTTCCCTTTCTTAAATTCCATGTTTCTATACCAATTAAGAGGCTTTTTTGCTGACTTGGTTATAGATCCATTACTACAACGATGCTCATGCGAACGAGTAGTAGAGTCGGGTTGTGGTAGTTTGTATATAGCCGTCCGGGGATATAAAGACTTGGAAATGAGAATACGATTAATTCGATGCCTGAAGCCATCGTATGCTGGCGAGATATCTCTGTGTTGAATGAAAAGTAATAGTCGAAGAAGCTTTGAATCTCTTTGTGTCCGGAACTGTCTCTACCATGCAATCAGAGTAGCTTTCGGTTTTGTGCCAGAGCAACCTTTGAAGTATCTTATACTGGCTTTTTAAGGGATTAAGCTGGTAAAGGCGGAGCCTGAACTTTTTGTTTAGTGGTACTTCAGGGGTAATCTAGGCGTTTGGATCCGCCAAATTTAGGGGCTGAATGCGTTAACGATCGTTGACGTCACCTACAGCTCTTGCCCTAGCATCTCAGCAGAAAGAATGCATTTGACTGATGTCAGCCACGACAACATCGAATTCATGTTATCATTCATTGAACCTCATGAAGGCATTCATCAACTATGCCAGCTTACCAGGGGTATTCAAGAATCTTCATACTAGAAACTCGGCTTTCACTAAACAGATAGCTATTCAGGGTCTGCTTAAACCAGGACGATTATCCGAGTTTAAAACATTACCAGCCTGTAAAATCGAGATGAAACGCAGTGCATCTTCAATATCTAAAGCCACGCCGAGGGCAAAGAAACCTCGGCCAGAAGTGCCAGAATACCATCTAACCCCTTCAATAAAAGACGAATCAGGCGAGATCATATGGCCGGCCCCTAGAGAGCAGATCCAGCGGGCTAGGGATTTCATTCTAGAATGGCACGTTTCATAATGCGTATTTTACTCACCTCGTAAACTAATGGTTACAATATAGTGCTTCGGCAAAGAAAAAGACCCTCATAGTCCCCGACAAGGATGCCGATGGGTTAACATCAGGGGCTATATTGCAGAAGACTCTGATCTTACTTGGTCTAGAGCCTCATCTGATCTCAGCGCATTTGCTTCAGAAAGGCAGTAATATCCATGATGAGAGCGAGCGTGCCGCCATGGCCAAGCACGAGCCTGAATATATATTCGTCCTAGACCAAGGATCACGGAAATCACCTCCAGTGATTGACGCCCCTCACAAAGCCTTCATAATCGACCACCACTGGGCACTGGAAGACGACTTCCCCGAAGGCTCCGACCACGTCACGGCGTGCCACTCTCCCCCCGTAGCCACGAGCTCGCTACTCACCTACCACATATGCAGTGACTTACACAAGGACGTCCAGAGCACTTGCGACTGGCTCTGCGTAATGGGCACGCACGGGGACTTAGGGAACACGCTGAAATGGGAGCCGCCCTTCCCGGACATGAAAGCGACTTTTAAAACCTACACGAAGAAAGCGCTCAACGACGCGGTCTCACTCATCAACGCGCCGCGGCGCACCGCAACCTACGACGTCCCCGGCGCCTGGGCCGCGCTCACATCCGCCGCCTCCCCGTCAGAGCTTCTCCAAAACCGAGCCCTCCTTAATGCGAGGGCGGAGGTCAACGCCGAGGTCGAGCGGTGCACGCACACGGCCCCCAAGTTCTCCGCGGACGCGACGATCGCGGTCTTCCGCATCAGCTCAGCCGCGCAGATTCACCCGGTGATTGCGACGCGGTGGGCAGGGCATCTGCAATCACCGAAACTCCAGGTCGTGCTCGTGGCGAACGAGGGGTGCCTCCCGGGCATGGTCAACTTCTCGTGCCGAGTTCCACGGAGCGCGCGTGCGCGTGATCCACCGGTGAATATCATCGAGGTGCTGCAGGGGATCGCAGCGCGGGCGGCGGACCCGACGTTGCGGGAGAGGCTGGGGGAGTCGTTTGCGAGGGGCCATAAGGAGGCGAGTGGGGGGATTGTGCCCAAGGCGGAATTTGAGGAGTTCATGGAGGTGTTGGAGATTGGGAAGAAGGCTGAAGGGAAGGGGATTGGAGATGGGGGAAGTCCGAAGAAGGTGAAGAAGGATGCGGTGGCGTCGAAGCAGTCGAACACGTTGATGAATTATTTTGGTAAGCAAGCTGTCGCGTAAGGACAGCTAAGGGAGATATTTTATATGTGTATGTGAAAACGTGATGGAAGGGATGTATCTCTCGTCTACACGATTGGGCCACAAGGAAGGATTAGTTTCAGGTCCGGGCATATAGGGTGGGGGTTAAGGAGTAATAGGTCGTGTCTATACTGGTCAATAGGTATCCGGTGCACATGAGAATATCACCGGACTGGAAATCAAGACTTTGAACCCATTTTACCTCAATTCATAACGTTCTACTTTTGACCCGATCTATCCGTCTATCGTCTAACCCATCCCATCGTAAACCCTACTTTCAAAGGAGCGACATTGCATAAGCTACGTGCCTCAGCGAAACAGCAGGTCCCAGAGCAGCAAGTCGAAGATGCTCATCTCTATAAGACAAATGAAATCTATCATTTAGACACAGAGACTGGTAGATAGGTAATCAAGTCGTAGTAGAATTCGATATCATGTAAAGAATCGTCGCGAGCTCGTCACATCAGCGTACACAGTCCTCCCACAAGCTGTCCCAGCCTCCGACTCTTTTCCCTAGCAGTTTAAGCCTATGTTCACCACTCAAACATAACAATAATAAGGCACAGACGGGTCAACTCACAGCTTTCCCGCCGCCTTCAGGCCCTTCTCGCCGTCGACAAGCACGCACCAGCCGCCGTGGCCGTGGCCGCCGTCCCCGGCAACCACGGCGCCCTCGTAGCCGCCCTGGTCCTCCTCGTCGCCGCCCCGCGCGAAGTCCAGCACCGCCTCGTCCCACGTGCCCGGCTGCAGCCACACGGCCGGGATGCCGAGCTTCTTGGCCTCCTTCAGCACCGTGAGCGTCACGGGCGCCGGCGTGATCACCGACAGCGACGTGTGCTTCGGGTCTTTTAGTTCGGCTAGCGACTTGACGGTCGGGTGCACGCCGTACGGCGTCTCGATGCTGGCGCTAGCCGGGTTGATTGGCGTCACGGGCAGCGAGTGCGCATGGTACCATGTGAAGACTTGGAAACGGGGAGTTAATGTTAGCTATATGTACTTATTCCTATGCGAATGTATGTAGAAGTGTATCTAATTAGTAAAGACATCATTATGCGTGTATGAGTAGAGAGCTCTTGTGATATGTTGTATTCGGTGTGCGTGAACCAGGCACTTGGGACTCAAGATGATGTGCATTTGTTGGCCCGCTTGCAGCCGAGATCAGATCAAACCAGATCAATCACTTTAGGAAAGTATCCGCTGATGATTGGGACATCATGGATAAAGGAGATGGGGCTGGTAACTGGTTGAATTGATGCCGAGCTAGGGGACCTTACCCTTATGACCGAATTTGGCGGGGTTCGTGCTCGCGCCGACTACGGCGAATTGGGGCGAGCTGAAGAATGTCCTGACGGTAGAATCGGTAGTCATTTTGAGCATGAGCGTGTAAAAATAAGGGAAGAAAAAAAGAGTGAAAGGTAACAAGTCTGGGCCAGTTGATTAGGTGGAAAGAATATTGACAGGAGGGAAAAGAGTCTGTTTGCTGTTAAATGCAAGCCACGCGCCTGGTTCCAGCTGAGTAATGTTGGGTTGAATCGTTGAGACGCACAAGACAGAGCCTTTTAATCCTCTTAACCTTAGAGGTTGAGTGTCCGAGACTTACACAAGCCTTGGCACCGCCAGCGCCGATCGATTGCGCCTTCGGCTCCGGCGTCCCCATTCTGTTCCTTACTGTAGCAGATGCAACATGATCGCATGATAACCGCGGCTGAGTGTATTGGATCTCGCCTCGGTTTGCGACCCCTGGCGTCTCTAGCGTGCCGTCGCTGTCTATAACACCAACAAATCCATCTCGAGCTAGGGTATACTACGATCCCGAGCTCAACTTATTCTCAGTTGGTGGAGCCGCACACACAACATGGCGACATTCGCGTTAGTTACGACCTTCCTTTCGGAGGCTACTCGCTGACAGATATACAGCCGACAGACGTTCTCAGCTAAAGCATACGCGGCTTTTCGGCCGTCTTACCCGCCATCGCTGTTCCGCACCGTCCTGAATTATCATAAACTGCCCCAACCGGGTGGCACATTACTAGATCTTGGGTGTGGCCATGGCCTCATCGCACGTTCTCTTAGACCGCATTTTAAATCAGTTATCGCCATTGACCCGTCGGCTGGAATGATAGCGCAAGCACAGCAAACGACAACCGATCCCGAGATCACGTTCCGCCAGGGCGGCGCCGAGGACTTGAGTTTCTTATCCGATGGAGCCGTGGATATGGTGGTAGCAGGCCAAGCGGCACATTGGTTTGATTACGGTAAAGTATGGCCTAATCTCGCGCGGGTGGTACGTCCCGGCGGTACTGTTGCGTTCTGGGGATACAAGGACAACGTGCTACTCGGCGCCGAGCAGGCCACCAAGATCATGGAGGAATTCGTCTACGGGTTCGGCGAAGTGGCGCCGGGGATAGAGGGAATGGGCCCGTATTGGGAGCAACCCGGACGGAATATCTTACGTGATCTGCTGCGCAGCGTACAGCCACCGGATGTCGACTGGGCGGAGGTGACAAGACTGGAACACGAGCCTGGCGAGGAGGACACAGAAGAGGTTCGCTGGCTGACAAAGAAGATGAAGCTTGGCGAAGTGGAGGGATATTTGAAGACATTCAGTTGTTACAACGGCTGGAAAGAGGCGTATCCCGAAATTAGGAGTCGAGCGGATGGCGGAGATGGTGATATACTCGATTTCATGTGGGATCGCATGGTTAATGCGGTACCTGAGTGGAAGGCTATGGGCGACCGATGGCGAGAAGCTGAGGTTGTAAATGATTGGGGCACTTACATCCTCATGGCTAGACGCCGGTGATGCTACACAGCAGCAACAGTGGCACCAGATCCAGGTACACCAATCAATGCCGCCGACTAAGTAGTAGATAAATCGGTAAAGTTCTTGAATGGAGGGATTGGTATGGGAAGATTGATTGTATATACACTCTGCTCACATTGGTCCCATGATGTTACAATCTTGGAAGATACTTGTTTTTGTAAATATAATATTATACATAGTATATTATAGGCTAGATGATGGTGGTGGGAGGTATTCTGTAGAATTGTCTCCTAAGGTAAGGTTCTTCAATAGAAGCAAATTGACAGGTTAGAGATTTGGAGATTGATTCTAAGCAACAGATTGGTATTGGTTCGATGTTTCTTGTTTTGGCGGTGTGTTACTGCCCCACCTGAAATTGACCATTGACAGCCATTAACCAAGTAAAACAAGAGTACGAACAGTGCATTGACTTACCTAAACGGACGCCGTTGCCCCGTCAATGCCAAAAGCCCAATTGATCCACATTGACAGCCAGGTACGCTTGGACTGCCGCTAGCTAGGGGCAACTCAATTTGACTGTTTCATTTCCGTTAACATCTTTCTTATTATTACTTCTACCACCGCTTTTACACACCTCCAGAAAATATCACCAAGAATATCGACTCTTTTCCTCGACGTCGTTGATCCAATTCCCATATTTCCTGTAACCAAACCTGTCAAAATGGTGAGTTTGTTCCTATTTACCCTATTTTCTCTACCTGTTGTTGGATGTAAACAGAGGACTGGCCCCGATGCCCCTCGTAACCCCCTAAATCCTGGTTTAGTGCGGTTGTTACGCGATTAGGAATGACCAGTCAGCATCCTCTTGCAGCAATTGCGACAGTGTTTGCAGCTGGTAGTGAGCACCAGCGCCGCATCTAAGGGTTACTATCGGCCTTCCTTTCAATCTTCTCCGCGACCTGTTCCAATTCCCCGGAAACAAAGCCAAAACAAAAATTCAATAACGAGCCCGATTTAGAGCATCAACAGCACCAACTACATACATTTGACCCTTCTGTTTCCTTCAATATCTTCCATTTTCTCTGCGTCCCCATACCCTTGTTACGAGGAAATAAGATTATAACCAATCGTCAATATGACCGCTAACGAAGCTCAGGCCTCGACCAACTACAAGGAAGCTTTCTCTTTATTCGACAAGCGAGGCAATGGCCGTGTTTCCCTCGATAGCCTCGGTGATCTTTTGCGTGCCTGTGGACAGAACCCTACCCTGGCGGAAATCAGAGATCTAGAGCGAAATGTCGGCGGTGACTGTGAGTAACCCGTTGCTTACTTTGCCTGTGTGCGCAATTTACAATCCCCTTCCGACGACTATGCGCCCCAAGCATATCACTTCATACAATTAGGGCGCAAATTTGCTAATTTTTTTTTGGCGGGATTCTAGTTGACTTCGAGACCTTCTCAAAAATCCTAAACCGACCAGGCGGCTTCCGCGACCCCGGCGAGCCCGACGAGTACTGCCGAGGCTTCCAAGTCTTCGATAAGGACATGACGGGCTTTATCGGCGTTGGCCAACTCAAGTACATCCTGACAAACTTGGGCGAGAAGATGACGGATGAGGAGGTGGATGAGCTACTCAAGGCTGTCGACACCAGCTCAGGTCAAGTCAACTATACCGGTGAGTACACACGACATAGCCTCGCTTTATTCTAAGAGGGGAGGAAAGCAGCAGCTGACATGACGCAGAACTCGTCCGAACGATCCTAGCCAACTAAAACGGTTCACGCTCTCATACTAGGTCTTGATGGAAGCCGGAGTTTAGAGGCGTAGAAATTGTTAGATGTACTACCGGCAACACCTGCGTAGGAAGGGAGGGCATCAATGCATCATATCGCATGGCACGGCTGGGAGATGACATGGCGTTTGTTCATTGACGGGATTATATGAAATTGGGTAGACCTGTTTGGTCTTTTATGATACGTGTAGTCTGACTATAAGCCATACATACCTAGATGTAGGTATGGAAGATAGATATTCACCGCTTCTATTCGTACCATTTCTAGAACTGCTCTCGAATTCAGGGGAATGATTATTTATTTTCCCAACGATATCCATGAATGGATGGATACCACCAGCTGCATGCAACTGTTTATCGGTTAGTTAAACTTCCACCTAATGTGGTACAATGCCGTATCTAGGACTAAGGTACCTATCCTTTAATTTGCGACGCCGGCTGCCTTCCAGGACAATGTGAAGTGGGAGACGAGTACTTTTTCCCCTCTATAGGACAAGTACCTTCCTTCGGCATGGGACCCCGCAGTATTAGGTGGGTAGCTGCGGGCACCTTGGCTTCGTCACGATCGGCGCCCTCTTAGCTCCATGCAGCTTTTACATACAATCAGAACACACTCAAGACACAATAATCAGGCTATTCGAATAGTGAACCATACATTGTCACATACTTGAGGTGGATAGCTACAGAGTCACCTGCATCTAGCAAACCTAATCAGATTCGATATTCCGAAACAACACACCTGCATTAGACCTGCCGTGCATCTCGCCTTGTCGCCCTGTCATCCTACTCGCCCAGTCCGCCCAGTAACAATAGACCCCCGCCCTTGCTCATCCACAGCCGTATCCAATTGGACCCCAACGGAGACTCGTGATACTGGCGGGTTCGAGGAAGACTACATTTATAAGTCCTCGTCGACCTCTCCTCATAACTTCCCTCCTCGTTCTTCTCCTTGCCGTTTACTTCAATCTGGCTACTCCAAGAGCAGTCTCTCGCCTTACTTCGTATTTAAATCAGATACGTCCAAAACCTTCTACATCAACGACTCTATTCACCTTCGGCCGCCCATCTACTCCGGACCGGTCCATCGTAACCTCAATCATGGCTCCCGACAAGTACAAGAACCCTCCTCAGGCCCCGCCGACCTTTACGGGTACGAAAGAGTCTATTGTAAACGATGCCAAGTCTATCTGCGATACCACACGATCATTGCTGGACAGCGTCGCTGCAAAAGTGCCTGCGGATAAGGCAACATTCGCTTCAGTTGTAGCGCCAATGGCAGAAGACGAGAACGATTCTCAGCTAAGCACTAGGATCCTCGGCTTTTATCAGTACGTTTCTGCCGACGCCGACCTTCGCAATGCCTCCACCGAAGCCGAAAAGATCATGGACGAATTCTCTATCGAGTGCAACATGCGCGAGGATGTTTACCAGCTTGTCGACGCCGCTTTCTTGGCTCAGAAGAGCAAAGAGCCCAACCTCGATGCCGAAAGTCTGCGACTGCTCGAAAAGGAGCGCAAAGGCTATATTAGGAATGGACTGGGCCTACCCAAGGGTCCCCAGCGAGACCGCTTCAAGGAGATCAAGAAACGTCTAAGCCAGATTGCTATTCAATTCCAAAAGAACCTCAACGAAGAGAATGGGGGCCTGTGGTTCACAAAGGAAGAACTAGACGGTGTTCCCAGTGATGTGGTTGACGGCCTAGAAAAGGGCACGGGCGAGAACGAAGGAAAGGTCAAGCTCAGTTTTAAGTATCCTGATCTCTTCCCTACCCTAAAGTTTGCCAAAAACCCAGAGACAAGGAAGAAGGTCTTTATTGCGAACGAGAACAAGGTATGCTACAGCCTCCTAGCGCATTTTCATATGTTCAACCACTGTGTCCATAAAAACGGAGTTAACTAACGCGTGCCAACAGACCAACCAGAATGTCCCCCTTTTCCGGGAGGCTGTCCTGTTACGTGATGAAGCCGCTAGGTTGCTAGGTTACCCTAACCACGCTGCATTCCGTATAGAAGACAAGATGGCCAAGGAGCCGGCCACGGTAAACACGTTCCTATCAGATCTTCGAACACGCCTTGCACCAGGCGGCCAGAAGGAGAAAAATCACCTGCTAGAACTGAAGAAGAAGGACGAGGAATCAAGAGGATTAAAGCCGGACGGAAATTATTATCTCTGGGATCATCGCTACTACGACCGTATGATGGTGGAGCAAGAATATAGCATCGACGAGGTCAAGATCGCCGAGTATTTCCCCCTTCAAAGCACCGTTCGGGGAATGTTACACATCTTCGAGGAACTGTTTGGTCTGGTGTTTGTGGAGCTCGACGCTGAAGCGCGAAAAAGTATATCCCCAACTGGCAAGGCCGAGGACATCGCCTGGCACGAGGATGTAATCGTCTTTTCTGTATGGGACGACAGCTCCGAGGGAGATGGCTTCGTTGGCTATCTTTATCTCGACCTACACCCACGACAAGGCAAGTATGGCCATGCTGCTAACTTCAATTTACAACCTGGTTACCTGAAGAAGGACGGCACGCGCAGGTATCCCGCCACTGCCCTAGTTTGCAACTTCTCCAAGCCGACGGAGAAGAAGCCCTCTCTACTTAAGCACGATGAAGTGGTTACGTTGTTCCACGAGCTCGGGCATGGTATTCATGATTTATCTGGACGATGCACCTACAGTAGATTCCATGGGACATCGACGGTTAGAGACTTCGTCGAAGCCCCAAGTCAGATGCTTGAAAACTGGTGCTGGACGCCTAGTCAGCTGAAGGCCCTCTCTAATCATTATGAGACCGGTGAGAAGATTCCCGATGAATTGATCGAGAAACAGATTTCCACGAAACACGTGAACGACGCGTTGTTCAACCTTAGGCAGCTCCATTTCGGTATCTTCGATATGACAGTACACTCGCCTGCTACCCACGAAGAGCTAGAGAAGATGGATTTCAGCGCGATATACAATGACCTTCGGAAAGAAATCGCTGGCCTAGAGGGCCCCGAGGCTCTTGGTGAACCAAGGTACGTTTTTTATCTTATTAGGACCTGCTATATCCACTAACAATACCGCGAAGCACTTGGGGCAATGGCCAGTCCACGTTCGGTCATTTAGTGGGAGGATATGACGCGGGATACTACGGTTACCTATCTTCAGAGGTCTACAGCACGGACATGTTCTACACGGTCTTCAAAAAGGACCCGATGAACGGAAAGGAAGGTCGTAGATACCGCCACACCGTGCTGGAACGCGGCGGGAGCCAGGACGAGATGACCTCGCTCGAGCAGTTCTTGGGCAGGAAGCCTAGTAGCGACGCCTTCTACGCGGAGCTCGGCCTTACCGCCGCTCTTACCGCTTAAGCAAGTACTTAGAACAGAGAGGGAAGATAAAAGTCGGGGTTTTAGGCCGGTATAGTAGAGGGATCCATTGCATGCTCGCAGGTGGGTATATCTACTTGTCTGTTATACTAGTGCGCCTTATACCTGGTTTCTCTGTTGCGTCTCATAGAGTGGGCAATTGAGCTACTGAAATAGAGTAGTTGCTTTATAAGTAGATTCCTTCTACCAGTTGCTTTGCATTTTGGATCGTGCTGTGGTCATTATGCAACCCCTATCCGCTGCCCCTTAAGAAAACTTTTATTCTCCGACTATTTTCTCGTTTGACAACATGTTGTTAAATGATTTCATAATAATATGGAGGATGCTTGCAAAAGCGTTTTCCACAGGCAAACTAAGCTGCCAGTCGTCAGACCTTACCACAGCCATATACGGCTGTGAAAGACCTGCTCCAGCAACTCACGGATAATCAGGGGTAGCTTTCTTCAGTCGCATGCTAATATTATTATCACCCGTCTCTACAAGGTATTTACAACCGAGAGCTATATCAAGTGGCACAGATACGAAAGGAACTTATTATCGGTAATAAATGTTCTATTACCCGGAGTGTTATATACAAATGAATGTGATCCTACCCTCTATATACCCAAAACCGCTCTCTCTCTCTCTTTCTTTCTCCAAAATTTCTATCCAAAACCACTACTCCTTCTTCTTCTCCATCCTATCATCTACCGATAGTAGCAACTGCTTAGTTGGTGCGGCCCAGCAGACGGTTGGCGATGTCGGAGACGTAGGAGGCGGTGGCGCCGCGGCCGTCGCTGAGGTCGTTGGGGTTGACGGATCCGGAGTTGTACTCGCGCAGGGCCTTGAATCCATAAAGTTAGCAACATGATAGATAACCCGGAAAAGCTACCCTAAACTGAAACCTACCTTGTAGATGCACTCGGCCGTGTCGACGTTGCCGAAGTCCTTCAGGTTCTGCTTGAAGTGGTTCGTTCCCGCGCGCACCATGGAGGTGATTTGGTCCTGCGGGGGTGTTAGTATGTGTATAGTATTATGTTTATCTTAAGAATAGGGACCGGAATATGGACTATTGGGAACGGCTGTCTTCGACAAGGGGTGGCCTACCTGGGAGAGACCGTGCTGGCCGGGGAAGCCGGGGCTGCCGTCGCACTGCATGAGACCGGCGGTTCCGTGGCCGTCGGCGTTGGTGGTGGTCTGGACGCCGACGTTGCCGGTGCTCTCCTGCATGATGATGGCGAAGATGACACTAATATCAAGTTAGATGCAAATGTACGTTTCTAGGAACTAAGCTGGTAGACGTACCGCTCCTCAACACCGATCTTGGCACACTCGTTCACGGCGTTCCAGATGCGGCCGACATCCTCACCAGTGTCGCCGGTGGCGAACATCTGGGACTTGTTGGCGTTGAAGATCTCCTCGAAGGACTTCCACTGGTCCTTGCCAGGGAAGTTGGAGGCGGGGCCGGAGTAGTGAGTGAAACCCATTGTGACTGATTGGTAGTTCTGTTAGAAGAGACTGTTATAGTATATATATAGTAGATTGTTACTGGTTGCTGAAGCTTGATGTTGATGATGCTGTGACTGATGATTCTGATCCTCTCCGTGGCAGCGAAGCTCTTCTTTTATAGATTTTCCTCGAGGCCCCTTTCTCGTGATTATCACCACATCCGGTCGTATTCCATAGCCTCCCAAAGCTCTCCCCATAGTGAGAGCTAATGCCGGCGTTACTACCATGAAACTAGATGACCACATCGCGTGGTTCATACTGTTAGGTCGTATCGCCACATAAAGCCTGGTACCTGTTAGTTTCCTCTTCTGCCTATTTCCTAAGTTCTAGACTCATCATGAGGCCGACTTGTTTCCGTATGTGGTTTATGGTAGGTAGCTGACCGATTACACCCTAGTCTAAGTCGACGTACCCCTGAGAGCAGGCCTTAATATTGATGACTATGTACCCAGTAGTTAAGGATTTGGACCATATGATCTATCATCATCAGCTTTACCGCCTTCGCCTTGCCAGACTCGGATTAAATCTGACCCAGAAACTGTAATTGGTATCTTACGGCGTTACTAAAAGATTCCAATATCACTTTTTTATGTCAGCAGCTATGTCATACTTGAGGCTCGGTCAAATAGCCTATTACTATTTTGGTTGAGGGTTGTATGAGACGACTAACAACCTATCTTATGTGAGCTCTAACCAACACCGGTATCCCTCAGGGTAGGACTATGCATTCTACCCCATACTCTTGTGAGACATCGATTTATTCAGTTTATCGGCCAATAATTCATAATATTGCTCTCGTAACGTTTGATACTTCCGTCTTTAATACTACTACTAGTGGGATTCTTCTTAAACCGAGATGAAAGGCTCTGCTGCACGCGTTCCAAATTTAGAACCTGTTGGTAGCTAATGACTATTTGAAAGACTTGAAGGACATTTGATGTCACAAGATTTCGCTGAGCCTCACAGTACTAAACCCGGGGCAACAAAAGTCAATTCTTGAATGTCTAGTAATCCCGGGATTTGGTAGCGAGGTCACATCGAGTCAGCCGCCCATCCATCGAATGAGGATGTAAGCAGCAGTATTGGTTCGGCTTATTCCCTCCACCCGGTTCGATATGCCGATGCAAAGAAGCTTGACCCGACCTAGGTCGCTTAATAAGTCGTCCCAAGATTGTCAGGGTCCGTACCTGCAGTTCAATTGATCGATTGGTGGCGGAGAGACGGGAGCTCGATTTTACGATACTTGTACGAAGGGACCAATCACTGCCCCCAATCTCATCTCATCTCACCGTAGCTTGACTGGGCAGGATTAGTTATCAATATTGCCTCTCGTAGCCCATCAGTTGACATGTTTCTGAGTCAAGAGGATCTATTCTGAGATTCCATTATATAATATTGGATGGGAATAACCTCCTCGTGTTTGCTTGAAGTCACATGGTTAACTGGGCTTAGAAAAAGAAATCCATCACTAGATAAGTCCCAATAATTTGACATAAAACGATCGAAAGCAACAAAAGAAGGATGAAATGGCTATCTCTAAGTATATTAGACACCTGGCATCCCAACCCGGTTTTGAATACTACTATGACGGTATTGTTATATTTGTCGTTGGGTCTGGAGTAGCAAGACAGCGTGGAATCGGAATAGTTGAGAGAGAATCTTCCCATGTAGGGGGGAGACACTATGCTGCGGCCCTTGAGACTAAATAGCATGTTATAAGTTACACAATGTGGCCTCTTAATCTGTTGTTGGCGTTGGAAAATGTCGGTTTTGATGAGTATTTTACCCCTTTATAGAGGGCCCCTTTTCCATCATTGACGTGGTTCAATCGTTAGACATTCTTGGTCTTGGCCCTTACTACGCAGGTGATAAAATCTGTCGTTGCGCTAAAAGAATCCTTGCATTATATATTAATTAATAACTGTATACATCCATCTGTCCAATGATAAATATGGCGGTGACCAAGTGGTTTGAAAGATCAATCTGATGTGACTGGAATGAGAGTTCTATTTTGCGGCAACGAAGACAGCGGCGAAATGTGGCTGTTAATCGGTGGCTGATGCAATCAATTGATGATATCAATTGATTACTTAGGTAAGCTGCCCATGTGTAGCGGCGGGGACTAGATCAGTGCATGCGATTGGCGATTGGTGACGGCGGACCCGCAATCGAAAGTAAACAGAACGCGGTCAATTAACCAATAACTGGACTCGCCGACATTCATAGATTACTATCATCATCGCTTTCACTTGTGGTCAAATTCTTGACTTGCAAATTACAATTCAGCCGAAATCCAAGCCATTGCTTGCACTGCCAATTTTCTTAGTCTTGCTATACCTTGCAGATATATGACTATTTCCTTTATGCGTGTGAGAACCATCCGCTATCCTTGGATCTCCAATATCCCGTTCGCGACGCGCAAACAAATCCCTGGATTGCGCTGGGTTTAAATACTGGTCTCACCAATCGAACCGTTTGCGGAGAAAACGGCCTACAGAAGCCATGGAGGACGACGAGATTTCCAACCAGTTCTTTACGTACGATGGCAGATTGGCTTCATTCAAATCGGCGCATCCAGTTGCGCGGCGGCCATCCAATGCCAAAGGGAAGGCTGCAAAATCAATTACCTGGCCGCATAAACAATTAGATCCCGCCCATGTAAGCGACCCTACGCGTAGACAGTCTCTTTCTTCTACCCTGAAAGTACTAATAATTGCCTCTTCAAGTTTGCCCAAGCCGGATTCTACTTCGAACCCACTCAAGAAGCTCCAGACAACACCGTGTGCTTCCTTTGCCTCAAGTCTTTCGCAGGATGGGAAGATAGTGATAGCCCCTTGGAGGAGCACCTGCGGCTGTCTCCCCACTGTGGCTGGGCTATTGTAGCCGCCATTGATGCGGGTCTGGGAGATTACGCACTGGATGATCCTACTGATAGTTCGATGGTCGAAGCGCGGAAAGCCACATTCGGAGGACGTTGGCCGCACGAAGGAAAGAGAGGCTGGAAATGCAAAACCAAGCAGGTATGATTTTATCCGCAGTCTCTTTCATATAGGATCTGGCTAAATCGTCGTAGCTTGTGGAGGCAGGCTGGAAATACACACCGACCGCAGATTCGGATGATATGGCAACTTGCACATACTGTTCCTTGGCTCTTGACGGTTGGGAACCTAAAGATAATCCATTGTAAGCAACGCTTCCTTCGTAGACCTTCCAAGGTAACCTACTAATATTGAGCAATAGGGACGAACATTATAAACGATCTCCAGACTGCCAATTCTTCGGATTGATGAACCAGTATAAGAAAGGGCCGGCTAAGAAGAAGGGGAGGGGCAAGGGTGTCAGAGCTTCGCAATCATCTCGACTTTCTGCGCAATCGATTGCTACGACGGTGGCCTCGGACATGACATCGCTACTTGAACATCCTCCCGACCACGAAGACAGTGTGATGACTACGACGTCGGTTATGACTCAGGGCGGCACAAAGCGCGCTAAAGCGAAGAAGGGTACGACTGCGAAGGGCAAGAAGACTAGAGCTAAGAAGGACGAGGCTGTTGAGGTACTCGAAGATGCACCCGAGGTTGATGAAGAACCGGCGCCTCCACCACCGCCGCTGAAGCCCGCTCGGGGACGGAAGCGAGCTAGTGATACTATCGAGGATTCGGTACTTACAGCGGCGGAAGCCCCAGCAGCCAAAAAGAGGGCCACACGGACGCGGAAAACAAATAACACTGAAGCATCCGTTATTGAACCAGAGCCGGATCACGAAATGCCTGATGTAGATCCTGCCCCGAGACCTAAAGCAAAAGCCAAGAAAGGTAGATCAACCAACACTCGTAACACAAGAAAGGTGTCTGCGGCTTCGACTATGTCGACTACCTCTCTGCAATCAGACGCCGCTCATATGCTGGATGACGAAGAGCTAGACAGGCAACTGCAAGCTGATCTCGATCGACCGTTATCGGATGATGAGAACATTGCGGCCGATTCAGATTCGGATCGTAAAAAAGCTCCAGCCAAGCAGAAGAGTAAGAAGGCTGCAACGAAGAAGGGAGCTGCTACGAGTCAGGTGGAAACATCAGATGATCACGCTATGTTCGACCCTGCGCCTCCACAGATCGACGAGGCTGCTGTCGATGCTGAGCTGAAAGCACTGGAAGCGGAGATGGAGGCTGAACCTACAGAGGCGCTCCAGGTTCCTAAGAAGGGCCGCAAAGGTGGTACTAGAAAGACCTCGAAGCAAACAACTAAGAAGGCCAAGGGGCAAGAACCTCCTGAGCCGGAGCCTGTAGCTCATTCAGACTTGGAAGCAGCGACCGTCGATGAGCTGGCCGAGGGCCACGACGTCAGCGTCGTTAGTAACGCAACTGTGGTACGCACGAGTATATCGTCCAATGCCGCTCCTAAGAAGCGCGGTCGACCCAGTAAAAAGGCCTCCATTGTAAACTTGGAAGCGAAGCCTGAGAAGGTTGCTGATTCAGCAGCTCGACTTGAAGCTACGTCTTCTGTTGACCGCAATGACTCCGATACACCTGCGGAGGAAATTCCTATAGCACAGACGAAGGTTCCCTCCAAGTCTAGGGCAGCATCCTCTCTGGCGAGTAAACCACTACCTCCGCCTCCGGTTGAGTCTGATGAACTCGAACCCCCGGCAACACCAAAGGCCATAATATCCCCTGCCCCAGCTGCGAAACAAGCCGGGGTATCACCTTCGCCCACGCCGCAGTCCTCCGACGCCGAAAACGAACCTCCATCTTCCAAGCCCTCCAACACTGCGACCAGCACTCGGGTTGCCCTAGCCCCCGTTGCCGTGACGCCCGTCCGGACCTCCCCTTCTAAGCGCAACATCCTAGCCGGTCTACAGACCACCGCACCTTGGACCGCGGTTGACGTCGAGATGGTGTTTGAAGAGCTGGACAAGGAAAACGCACTGGGCACAGCCAAGTTCCTAAAGAGCGGGACCGACCTCACGAGCCCTGAGAAACGGATGACGGTCGAGGAGTGGATCTACCACAACGCCGAGAAGGCCGAGCAGAAACTCAAGCAGGAGTGCGAGGCTATGGTGACGCGGTTCGAGGGAGAGGGGACGCGGGCTATGCAGGCGCTGGAGGGCCTCGTTGTCGATTAATTCGAAAGATACTAGCTATGGCCTTGCTTCCCTTGGGTCGGGTTAAGGGTGATCTTTGCCAGGTATAATTGTTGGCGCATGGTACAGGATACGGCGGGATTATTGATGTCATGATAAGTCACGTTGGCGTTTATGGTTTGATTGCATAGGTATGCTGGAAGTAGACGAAACGGGCAGTGTTACTAGTCCCCGTCTGCCGTTAAATGAATAATATGAAGACAGCGTATGCGAAATTATTGAAGTATGACTTATACGATGTCACGTCTGTGTTTTGTTGTTGAATGATCCTTATACGAGGGACTGGTTCCTAGGACTATTGAACCCCCCTCTAAGGACCATATCGAGTTGCCATTCTCTCGTTGCCTTTTATCTATGTGGGATTTTCATCTTAGGCGTATTACATCAAGAATTCTCTCCCTCTAGGTCCTTCATAGCTTGGTTTACGGCGTCCCCTCCTAGTGGATGGCAAGGGTAAGGATGGCTTGGAGGGAACGAATGAGAGGCGAGACGACGGCCTAAATGGGCAAGTATTCACCTCCCTGTCCCACCTTGCTAGGTAACACGGGTCTGTGATCGATCCCTATAAGGCCACCCCTATCTATTTCTATGAGGGCATCTACAATATACATGTAGTAGGTAGAGTTGAGTAAGTGCTTTTATTACTTAGAATACCGAGGCTACCTATATAGTACCTCGTACTTTTTCTTAACAATTTGACTCCTGGGAAGTGCACGACATGTAAGGATCGACTCTGCCTAATGCTATATTCATACAACGATGCTCATCGGCTAGTGAGTCGTTGGCACAATAGTTTGAAGATTACATCTCTTCTTCAGAAACTCATGGGACTGCAGTATCGTAGCCGCAATTGTGAACGTCCTAACCACAGTTTCAGTCATGGACTAGTAGTCTTTGAATATGTCGCTATAACAATGGGTAGTATGAATGATATTATCCAAAGAGACTACAACAATAAGTAATTGTTTTTTACAGCATGGAGTGCTGGACTTGAAACGACCTAATACTTTGTAATCTACGGTCATTATATTAGTATTTATGATACATCATATGCTCAACGCAACTGTACGGTAAATCGACATTCAGTCTTCTCTGGGATTGGAGTGGCCACCACAAGTCGTCTCAAAATCTGTCTTGCTAGTATAGAGGTTAGAGGGACGCAACTAACAGGGTTGACCTATGAGTTGTTCAAACGACCGTAAAATTGTCGAGCGAGATGGGAATAAGATGAGGGCAAGGTTATATAACGCCTTCCTAAATTGGCGAATACTAATATAAGGAATTTCACCGATCGTAATCGTACTTGTACCCGTCCTGTCGAACTGATAGTTCATTTGCTTAATCTACGGTTCATCGTACTCAGTGCAAGATTAAACTGTTTTGACAGCCTCAGGAGTCAGAAGGGGATTCTGTAAACATTTCAAGCCATATGATCGACATTAAGCGAGGGGTTGTGGGGGACTGCGAAAGTGCAACTTTGAGGTGAGCTACCAATGAAGCATCGTATTTAGGGCGAATTACCCTGTGGAAAGCCGGTCTTAGTCATTGTGGCTTACACAACATGGCGGGTGAGGCTAACCGTTCGTAATGAAGGCCTATCGACTTTCAAGATACTCTCAAGCGTCTGTAACGACTAATTATGATGTAGGGGGATCTACGCCAGATGATTTAATATTGCCACTATTAGAAGGCGTTTGTGCATATACTTTTGATATAAATAGCGATAATTTCGATGGCGTTTCTAGTTATGAGCTTCTCTACAGTATCTCCAATTTGTATCTGCTTTTGTCGCAAACATGGTTTTATACCCCAATACCGCAATAACGGCGACAACGATCATCGCCCTAGTCTCTTCTGGCTCGTGCCAATTGTACAACCGCACAATCAACCTACCTGCCACCGCTCCCTCTAATGTGTCCCAGAAAGTTGACCCCTCATTCCCAGGCTTCGCCTTCGAGCAGTCATCTTTCTATAGCTACTCGTTCGACGAACAGGGAAACCCCAACAGCTTCTCCCAGAATCTTGTCAATTCTGTTCTGAGCCGCACCGGCGGGACGCCTCTCCTTCGCGTTGGCGGTACGTCAGGAGATCATGGCATCTTCAATTCAACTCAAAAGGAACCTACCAACTTCCCGGCAACCAAGTTCAAACCTCAAATGAAGGGAGGTGTAACAATTGGCCCATCGTTCTTCGACGCTTTCAAGAACTGGCCAGGGGCGAAATTCGAATTCATGGTACCGTTCCGCAATACAAGTCATAGCCATAGCTGGAAATGGGCAGAGGCCGGCATGAACAGCATCGGCATCGAGAACCTAGAGCCCCTAGAGCTAGGCAACGAGCCGAACTTCTATAACTGGTTCAGCGTCTCCGAATATGCCAAGAGATACATCACTCTCCACGACAACTTGAAGCAGAGGATCCCGTCCCTTAACAATAAGAAGATATTCCAAGCACTAGACTCGGCTGCCAACTTCGCCGAGGGGCTACCAACACGAGGCGCATTTGAAAAGGGCCTTGACAAAATTGCTTCTAGTATCAAGCAAGTGGCTTACCACTATTACCAAGGCCACGGCCCGAAGACATTGGATCAACTCCAGGATTGGATACGCCATAGCACGACCGTGAGTAACATGACCACCAAGTTCATACCGAACATCCAATACCTTCGGAAGAACCATGAGAAAATCGGTTTCGCATTCACCGAGACCGGTTACAATGTTGGCGGCGGCAAAGGCACACTGGACAGCAACCTGGCTACAGCGCTGTGGGCTGTTGACTTCCAGTTATACTGCATGACCGTCGGCGTGAAGCGCGTCAATTGGCAGCAGATACTGATGTCCAGCCTCAACATGTGGCGCGCAGTCGCCAGCGATGCGGGCCCTCCTGTCGTGACCCCCAACTTCTATTCCCAGCCCTTCATTGCGGACTTCATCAGCAAGGGCGGCGAGACACAAGTCGCTGAACTTGATGTCGGGGGCGACGGGAGAGGCACATTTATCGCCTACGGGGCCTTTGAATCTGGGAAGCTAGCACGGGTAGCACTGCTAAATCTGCATCTCTGGACACCGCAGGATGGGACCCGGCCACGGGTTGATTTCACATTGAGGGGCTTACCAGACACGACCAAGCAAGTGAAAGTCCACCATCTTAGCGCCCCTACCGGCGCGCTGGCTAAAGAAGGGTTGTCGTACGCGGGGCTCCAGTGGACGTTCGAAAGCAACGGCACTGACAGCCGCCTAAAGAACGACAGCCTCGTGTTGGACGTCCAGGGCGCGGAGGCCACCGTCTCCGTTAATGCCACCTCGGCCGTGCTGGTCGTGCTATAAGCGGCGCACATATGGGCGATCGCGTGGGATGGCATGCAGCAAGCGAGCCAGTGGCCGGCAAAATGCTGGTTCTTCGTTGCCCGGGTTGCTGAAAGTTGCAATCGGGAGACCCGGGTCAAACGAAATAATGGATGAGTGGCACACACTCCGGCTCGTGGGACTGGCGTCTGGATACCGGGTACCGTAGAGGTTATCACGGCATGAGGGGGTCGTTAGTATTCGTTATATAGAGAGGGGTTAGGAGTTGGAGGGTATTACAAGAATGACCAAGGGCCAATTGTCAACAATATCCATATCTCCTAGCATTCCGGCCCTTTTTGGTCCTTTTTGGTCTGTTTCTGTGACCATACGTTAATCTTCTAGTTTCTCGGCTTATTTCGAGGTAAAACAAAGTCGTGAAGAGCTTGCTTAGCTCAGTTCCGGACATGAAGCTATGAACGATCAACACAGTCGTGCCTATTCCGCCAAGTTCGGTCAAGATAGACTTATGCAGTTGGTCATCTTTTCCAAGTAAGACCTCTCCTAACGACGAGGTTCATGGTGATATTTGACCTGGTTATCAGAGACAAGGGTTCAGGAGGCGGTGGGCGGTAGCTTAGCTCCGTTCCTGCATTCTACCGGAATCTTATGCGGCTCGGCTGCGTAGAAATTCCACTAGTCGGGAGCCGCGAAGAAACATCCTCGCGTGTGCGATCGGCATTATATAACCTTGGCTATTAAAGGCTCCAAGAGGATAGAATAATTATGATTTAAGCATAAATTTAAGTGAAACGGATATCTGGTCACCGTCCTCACCTCATGAGGTGGGCAGACTGTTGATGATAAGAACTTCGCTAGCTACACGTGTTTTCGACCGCTGATCACGGATGTATTGCCGACTAAATGAGTCATGGAACCCATTAGAATGGACAAGAGGCTCCAGAGTTACATGGCGTCGGTAGGCTAGTAAGTTCCGTTCTAGTTATACAACCGTGAAATAAGATGATATGTAGATACTTACTACTTATGACTATTTGCGAAGGTTAGTTCAGCAGAAATTTTTGTCCAAGTACTTTAAAACCATATGATACCATTTCTCACATTACCGTCGATGAAACCTTAGTGACTTAGGCGGGATGATCGTACGGAGCGCTGTAAGTGTTTAAACAGTAGCTTTATAGACGCATGTATTTTCTTCGATTTATTAGTCATATGGAACCTATATGCCTTTCTCACTATTAGTAGATGGAATTTTTAGCCACGGCAATACATGTTATACTTTCGTATTCGCTTTAAACTACCGAGGTACTTATGGTATCACTTTAGCATGTTTATCATTAAACCCATGTGGCTCTCCCGATTCCAAAGCAATCGGGAGGTAATTTGATTTCACGGCTTGAATCACTCGAGACTAAAGCAGATTCATAGGAATGGGAGGACCAGCGAGGGAGTCATATTACTTATAACGAACTGAATTGGCTCTGGAATTCGGACATGAAGGATAGTAAACCTCCCAATAGTATTTCTAATGCTCAACTCCACTTGTAACCGACTTGCTCGTTCTATCATTAACCAAACACCGAAAGCCAGCTATATTAAGCATAGTCGAAGTGAGCTCTCTTCCGTATCCTCCAGAGTTTCGAGTCTCCAAAACCAGAAAGTCCTTCCCAGCAGTCGTAAAATCGTCTATTGGCTTGAATTCAAAATAGGGGTTCATTTTCTTGATGGAATGGTCCGGATAAGGCTCGAATCAGAGTTTGGAGCTCAGCAAGTGCCGTTATCCGTCAGCGTAATGTTTGGTTTGATTCGGCGGCTGGCCTGGTGGCTTCACGTTGCCCACCAGACTACCTCATCCGGACCGTCGCTCGTGAGCAACCGGCCCGCCGTCCGTTCGTTGTCAGTGACGGCATATAGAGAGTATGACTCCCTTAAGGGCGTACAAGAGCGATGGGGAAGTCTCGCAGGCGGCGCTTGAGGACCTCAGGAGCAACGGGGGTGCTCGTGATAGCCGTAGTGTTGGCACCGGGAGCAGCAGGAGAAGTCCCGTTGGTGAAGGGGAAAGGGGCAGCAGAGCCGACTTGGAGCATGGCAACAGCGGCCAGCAGAGCAGCGAAGAAACGAGCCATTTCTGATGTTGATGTGGACTGGAGTTGACGGCTGGTCGACTGATAGTTGAAGCTGCGGATTCCGGTTGGCGAGAGAAGCTACGAAAATGCGAGGTATCTCACCAGCTCAGGAGGAGTAGAGGACCTCTTTATATGGCCATGCCTAGCCTACCAGCACGGCACGCAAGAAAGGATCGGCATATGAGTTGCAGAATTCACTACAAAGTACAAGTGTTCCTGAAGCACAACATAACCTCCCAGTAACACTTACACATATGAATTCATTATCAAAGAGGCCAACCCAGGCAAACTCGACTCATCAACCAATCCCACCGGGTTTACTCCTATCTCGACATGGCGACCAGGGAAGCAGGTCCAGGGGTACCAGGCGAGCCAGTGACGTTTTGCGTTAAGATCGACAGCCGGCGCTACTCTTGCAGCCGCATACTTAAAGATTCAGATGGTGGTAACAAGGGGGGACTGGCGAATACTAACCACCCTCACCATATCCATCCTATCAGCCTTTCAGGAATGCCCTCCTGCAGCTTCTCGACGCGTCGCGAATCATGCAATTAAGACCTAGAGCGGATGAAGTATATAGCGTTACACTGCTGTTCGTTCACTCGGTTATTACTAATTAAGCGCGGTGAGGTGACATTTTGGTGCCAAGCAGGTATATAATCGCTATCCTGGTCTCCACGTTACGACTTTGAAAAGCTTTCAAACAACTATTCATAATACTGAATAGATATCGCTTCGTTTCAGAAGTGTAAATAAGTCTTGAATCAGCATCAAACGTCTCCTAGACCGATCTAGACGTCTTCGTCTTACGTGGCGACACGACGAATGCATCTGTATCAGAATCTGTAAGCCAGAGCTGACTAGGAGTTCTAGTACGTTGTCTAATAGCTTCGTCATTATTCGAGGGTGTATTATACGGTTGAATTCACATGCTGCAAGTCGTCAAGTCAACACACATGGGTCGGATTATTGGCCCATCACTGACCCCGGTCGGCCTACCTAAAGTCGACGTGCATATGCGAGTACTAAACTGGAAATCAATATCGAAGGGGTTCGCTGCAAGTGGAGTGGTACAACACCAAGTCGCTGGCCCTACAGCCCAACCACTGTAGCCGGCATTCCCATTTATTAAAAAGCCGGCGACGGGTTTAACGATCAAAACCAAAAGAACATCAATTATGAGAGCTTGGTCAGCTAAAAATTCGTTGCCCAGACCCGGAGGACCTACAGCTCCGGCCATGGATTTCTTCGGGCAGAGATAAGAATCCCAGCACTTATTAACCATTATGCAGCTTTTTCCTGTTGTAAAAGATAGGAACCACGGTTCTTCCGCTCGATATACCTGTTTAATAGTGGCCGCCATATCGTAACCGGGAACTCATACATAGGAACCCCCACGGCATGGCAGGTCGAAGTCCGAAATCCATTATCGTCAGGTCCTCCGCCACGAGGCAATTGGATACCTACATATGTACATCATGATAGTCTGTGTCGCCGCGTACGATTTAGTTTACGATCTCCATTCCCTTTGAAACAAAACGTGTGAACCGCGTTTCCACATTCCGTAAGGCGGATAGCTCCAGAAGCATTGGGGGTGGACGAACGCTGGGAGCTGCATAGCCGCATCAAACATGGGAAACCCAAGTGCCGATCATCCAGTCTCGAAGGGGGATAGGAACGGTACGCGGCAAAGTATGCAAGATTCGCTACCGGCTGAGGAAAATCTTTGTCTTGCTTGGCGCTATCCACCTGCCAGGCACACAGGCACGGGAAAACTCAATTGAGGCTGATCTTAACCTTTATCAGCGGGCGGCATATAGGTTGCATAACAGAACCTCCGTTATCTTCTTGGAAAAAGACTTGTCTCCCTCGTTACGCAGGCGACAAAAAAAGCTTGAAGGGCGTGTCCCGGACTCCTGGACGAAGCGAGACTGCCATATCAGGAATCCACAGTGTCGATGAAGATCACCTAATTTCGAAGCCGAGAAAAAAATTCGTTGTTTGTACTGTCCGGGCGCGAAACTTTTCGTCCAAAGAAGGACAGCCGGCCAATATCAGGACATCGTAGCGGCAATCCTCGGAGACTCGGCAGATCGGATGCTAACGACTACAGACCAAGATCGAGGAAGAGAAAAAGTCCGCGAAGAACCAAACCATACCTAGTGCCGTAACCCGTATGCAATACCTTGCGATAGAGCAATACCTGATGCTGGGGCTCCCAACAAATTCCAGCCGAGAAGCGAGGAGTTACATTCTCGTCCTTTTGGTTCTAGATCTGCAACTCTAAAGCCTATTTGGCCTATATCCAATCAAGAAAGGGGCACTATATTGTAAGAACATTCTGGTCGATACTGGTATAAGTACTGGCCCTTCGAGAGCATCTCAAAGCAAGAAACGCTATATTGACGAAGTATATATAAGTTGGCAGCGGGACAACTTGGCAGAGCCTCTATCTATTCGTGATGCTGAAATTAGAATCAGTTTAATATCGACTATTCAACGTGAATACCACAATGTTCGGCGGCGCCACTTACCGCACTTTCTACTTGCTTTTTCTTTTTATCTGCTCGTTCCTAGCCCAGTGGGCAGGCATCTTGGCACTCGATACCCCAGGTCTACAAGCTCGAAAACGATCCCCCGCCAAAATAGAGATCTCCGATCCGGTTCCTCTGTTACTCGAAGATTAGCCGCTTCAGAGGGTAGATGGTGAAAAGTGTTCAGTTAATGTCCCAGTCTGCCCAGGCCGTGGTGTAACGCTATACATAGTAGGCTTCAAGTAGATAATTGTTACACCCATCACGCTTCGGGTACCGGACTATAAGCACCCGAGAGGAAAATCATGATATATCCGTTTGCTCGGAAGGGTTCTCGCGGTTCGGTCTTGATACGAGGCTCCTAGTGGTGATTTTGATAGTTCAAGTTGCCGATCGAAGGCCTGTAGGTTATTGGGATGTGACAGAGTAGTATTGAGATCTCCGCTCAGCCGGCTGGCGATATCTATCGTGATGTCCCCCCATGTAGCAACCCAAGTACGGTGTATCCCGAGATGTATTTAAACTTAGGTAATTATCGTGACTATTGCACCATAGTCATATCAATAATTTATCTTACTGCAGTAGTTAATACTTCAGAATCCACCGCACTGCTCGGGTCTCGCAGTATGAGAGATATCCAAGCCATTTTCATGTTCGTGATGTAATAGACCTAGAAACGATGGCCGTAGACTTGCTACCTGTCTACCTCACCTTGGTACTAAGTACGTAGTGAATCAGGTAGCGAGGCCAACATGAAATGACGATCTTACCGATGTTGTTCACCGCAATGCTCGCTCCGTGGATTAACATTGAAATGGCGAGATTTTTGAAAGGCTAAAGCAGGTTACTCCAATATAGTTACCAAGGAAGGCATCTTCGCGACGGATCACTTACTTGGAAGTGTTACGCGAGCTGACCTTCACCTTGATATTGGGCCGTCGAAATACGAGGTTCCGAAGCATCCAGGTTTAGAAGTCACGATCCAAGATATCGTCAGAATATCATCATGATGAATTCTGTAAATTTATATGTATTCGTGTATTTGATTGAGGTATGTAAGACCATCCACACCTTTATAGTACTTCGTGGGGAGGTAATGTAGACCATTGCCCTAAGTGACAAACTCGTTGACGCTGACTTCGTGTAGACGGAGTATCCGGACATACTCATGGTCGGCGCCGCGAGCCCGTCGATATTTACGGATATGAGCTGTGCATTAAGGCTTCGCGTACTATTTCCCGCTGCCTTCGGGCTTAGGTAGCTTATCTTTGTAAGCTTCGAGTTGCTCGTCATCATTTCGTTTCCCTTCCTCTCCTTTCGTTTGGGTCGTTTCGTTCCTCGAGTTGTTGTCATTCTCCTCGCCCACATCGGATCTCGTCGACGTTAAAGTATCTTGAATATCCTTGCCCTTGTCTTTAACTTCACCGATAGCTTCCCCCTTAATGCTGCTGGCCTGGCTGATGTCTGCGCTGTCGGGACTTTGTACACGTAAGCCTAAATGCCTCTCGTTATCTGGGTCCTCATTATTCCCACCCTTCCAGTCGGCGGCTGGCATCTGTGGCACCGGGGAATTGATACTAGGCATAGCCGATTCCTTTGCCTCGCCCTCACCTTCTGATACGATAGACCTCCACACCACTGCAATTTTGTCGGCGGCGCGTGTGCCTTTCTGGCTTGACCCCTTGATTCCGTCCATTTTATCCCATTCGATCTCGAAGACGCCATTGAGGTCTGGCTTGCCATCTTGCTCGGGTCCGTTTCCTTCGAAGAAGGCATTAAACCATACATGAGCCACCGCGGTAACCATAGTAAATCCCATAGCAGTGGGCGTGCGGTTACGTCGCTCGACACATATGTTAACGTCACTATTAGATAGTATGATTGGCTTATGAGGCTTGAAGATGACTGCCATGCCACCAGGCTCGGGATCGTTGTCGCTTTTTGAAGGTAACGGTGGGTTTCCGGTGGTCGTAACTTTAGGTTTCGCGTCATCGTCCGGCGACTGTAGTGAACCAGTAGATGAGCTCTTAGGGCCTTTGGAAATAAGTTTGGGAATGGTTTTCTTCTTTGTTTTTAGTGTCGCTGGCTTCGTAGAATCCGCATCCTCCACATTGTCAGATTGCTTCGCTTCGTCGAGTACTTCTTGTCCAGTTGCAGAGTTAGCTCCATAACCTGCCATATCGTATATCATGTCCATTACTCCGTTGTCTCCGGGAGCATTACCTTCTACTATAAGTCGCTCCTTTTTCGTAAACGTGTGGAAGACCTTGATCTTTCTACCCCCTTCAACAAATCCCTCGACTGACACCTTCACACCGGAGCGTAATCCCCAGGCATGGATCTCCACGATTTCTAGCTCCCGGTCGAGGTATTTCTTTTCCCCCTTCGTCCAACGATCGACGTATCCTATCCATCGTAGCTGGCTTGGGATAGTCACACCGGCACCAAATTTCGGTCGCATCCTTCTCTCCGTGAATCTTGCGAGAGCCTCTTCTGGCGTCCAGCCACATTCAGCAATGAGGTAGCTGCAAGCCATGGTTCCGCTACGGCCTTTTCCGGCCTTGCAGTGCACAACGGCTACTCGTCCACTCTTTTTATCCTTCCACGTATCCAAGACCTTTCCCACTAGATTTTTCTTTCCGTGAGGTGCGCCAACACCATCAGCGTCGAGGTCGTTTCCGTTGAGCCAGTTCCGCATGCTTGCGACAATCATAGGCACCAGCCTGAAGGGAGGAGGGTGGTGATCGGGCCAGGGGTAATGTCTGATTCGGTTGTAAACGAGCTCGTCCGGATAGCCAGTGCCTTCGCCACGAAATTCCCATATTGCCCAATTTCCCCCATGTCTAGAATCGAGGAAGGCGACAAGTCGATCGAGCGGATTGCGATAAGCCCGCTGAGGGTACGTCTGTGAGGGACCGGATCTGACGACAGGATCTGTTCAGCTTCAAGACGATACTGCTGGACATGTCTGTTACTTCCTCAAGTCGATAGTCTGTACGTACGTTGCAATTATATTATCTGTAACGTAGCAAAGGTCTAAGCCTGCCTCGGGATGCCTGGCACGGGGCCCGGCGACGATCTGGCGTAACAAAGAAGCCATGATTTTGGATCCAAACCAATAACTAGGGGGTCTTGGAGTGGTGAATTGGCATCGTGGGCCGTCGCTCCAAGTCTACAACACAATTATGGGAGAACTATGACGATGAGCTTGTGTTCATTCTAGAGGAGAGAAGAAATATGCAAAGGTAGACAAGTTATTGAAAGAGCAAGGCTACAGACGTTCAGGCCTGGCTTGATTGACGAATGTATATGTACCTCACATCTGTACGTCATCGGATGAAGAAATATGGAGACAAATCTAATCAAGCTTTGGGTGGGACCTCGGGACCGGGAAGCCGGGGTTAAACAGCTCCAGATCTCTAGGGCTGGTGGAATTATTCGATGTGGCTGGAGAAAAGTGGCTTGAAAACTACATTATTATTAACTACCAACATCAATTAATTGAACATTGAACTTCAAATTCAACTTCAACTTCAGCATTATAACATGTGAAATTATAATGAACCTACTACTTCAAAATGCATTAAAATCATCATACTCCATTTTCATCATTCAAACATTAGTTACCTAGTATGTAACTGCTATATACTAGGGATATCAACAATATTAAGGGACATCCCACGCCGCTCCGTGCGCAGCCCCAGCACCGGGGACGTGGAACGGCTCGCCCCAGTCAACGAAGTCCCTGTCGGGATACATCCACCACTCGAATCCACTGTCTTGATCGTAACCCGAATTTCTCGCGTCTTGGAAGTAGTGTATTGTTGGTATTGGCACACCCAGGGCTATCAGGATTCTTCGGATTCTTGACCGTAATTGATCCACCGAATACCCCTGTATCGAGGAGCTAATGAGTACTGACATTAACTGGAAGAACTCGTCATTGGAGGCGCGGCGTACAAAATAAATTATACGTTGTAGTATGGTAATCCAGTGGTTAATACTGTAGCGTTTCAAGTCAGTCATCGTTACCTCGAGAAGATTGGGGGGGGGCATCACTTACTGAACACCGTCGACTGTTCCATGCATAAGTCTAACTTCTATAGTCTGAGGACTATTCGGCTTGGGATCCTCCGATCTCTTATAGCCGTCTATGCGAATCCGTACTGCTGGCCGGTAGCTGTAGAAGCGAGCCCCGCTTCGAGCATCCCTTAAGCTACATCCACCTCGAAGGGCATTGCATAGAAGATCGAGCGACGTATATAACCATATTTTCTCATAGAATTCGAACGCTTTCGGGCGGAGGGTCCACCAAGGCATGTGAGCCTCCATCTGTTCCAAACTTCGGGCTCTAGTTGCTGGGGCTGCTGTTGGTAGACACGGACTGCACGCATCCCGCACTTCTTTATGCTCGCTAAAGAGTGCCATCCCAAGTTTGGTATGCGTGCGCATCATTCCGCACCAGACTGACATATATTCAGAAGACCGATCTTTTCTATGAAGGTGGCAGAGCGCTTCCTCGGTGATGGCCCATATCGAGGCGAATCTTTTAAGGTGCAATAGATTCCACCCATGTTTGTGGCCCAAATGCACGTGCAAGCCTGTTGAGATCTCCATAGGTTTGTGAATTCGAAAATAATTTCGAAGAGTACGGCAGGCTTTGAGAATAGACTCTGACGTATATTCACTATTCGCTGGCAAGACCGGACTAATCACTTCCGCGCCAAACCACTATAACGAAAAGGTTAGTACTCGCTTTTCTGAAGAGCTAGGGGGCGTGTATTGGGGCAGATGAGTTACGAATAAACTCTTCCGTTAAGACTTTAGTCTTGGAATAGACCGCAAGAGAAGGGACAAAAGAGACTCGGAAACAACTTACACGATATTGCTGCATCGGTTCCTCGCCTTTATGGCTTTCAGGGATAAAATAGCGATCAGCTACCATACCATTTCCGTCTACCGAAACATCTTCCGTGATCATCCATGCTCTGTATGGGCTGACAAGACCTTTCACGCGGACGTGGCCAGGATCTTCAGCCAATTCGACATTTCGGAGTTGTAAACTATGTCTTTCCCTCTTCTCGTTTTCAAGCCTCCACTCGAAGTGATCGGCAACCTGTTTTATATGCAATGCAACAGGCCAGTTCAGAGAAGCCGCTAAATTAAAACTTGCTCGATTAATGTCCTCTTGCTTTATAGTCCTCATATCGTAGCCACGCTGGCTACAGTAATTCATAAAGCCTTGCGCGAGAAGGGCTCCAATTATACTGTTATCGTAGAAGTCTCGCGCGGGGTTGTAAGTAACAGGTTCCCACTGGTAGTTCCGTATAATCTGCTGCCAATCCGGTACAATATCGTCTTCGAATTCGCTTTCGCTGCAGTCCAGGTGGTACAATTCTTTAGCAAGACTCGGATCCTCGTGTGCGTGAAGCCCACCACGCAGCATTACCCTGCGATAACAGCCATCAATTAGTAATCGTTCGAGACGACGCGGAGCAACTGTGACTTAAGGGATTGCATTTACTAACCTGGTAAGTCTCCTGACAGCGTAACGTTTTAACCTATTGACACCCGGGTCTATGTCATCCTCCTCTAGATACCGATAACGTGTCATCTTTCTCGATATCCAGCGCGTTTCGTTCGGGTGCGGGTCTTCCCTTCCAGGTTTTTTGGAGGACACCGCAAGGAGAAACTCAAGTTCTGCTACATGTTAGTAACTCTTTTTCGAGAAGATGTACCGATACCAATGATCGGCGTTAAGAGATAAATTTTTTTACGTACTGTCGCAGTGTTAGCATCGAAACTGTTATTAATCGGAAGACAGGAGATAATGATGGTACTTACCCTACGCCCAAGCAATCTACGTCTTCCTCAGAACCTTCCTCACATACTGGAGGATCGTCTGGACTCGTGTCTGATATGACAGGATCGTCCATAAGATGGTTTTCGTATTCTTCTTCATCAAGGCTAAGAGATGACTGAAGAGAAATATAGTCAATCTCACTGCTGCCAAATAAGCCCCTGACTCTCTCTCTGGGTTTGTTTTTGTCTCCACTGCTGCCAAATAAGCCCGTGATTCCCTCTCCGGGTTTGTTTTTGTCTCCACTGCTGCTCGACGTTTGGGACCGACTTCCAGGTTCGCTCGACGTTACGTCTGCACCTCCGGGCGAGTCTGGGTCCTCACTTGCAGCACTGCCCATCTCTACATCTCCATCCTTGTCTTTATGGGAGCCCCAGATGCTGGCTCCATCGATGACCTTAGTTCCGGCCCGGTTACTATTGTCTTGGGAACTATCGCCCTGGCTGCTACCGTCCGGACTATTATCTTGCATACTACCACCAAGACTTCTGAAGCTTACACTGTCGCTGTTCCTCTGGAAGAAAGCCGGGAGTCCCTTAGGAAAGTCGAACCCGACGGACGCGGGATAGAAAAGCTCGGCGTTTGGAGGGCGGCCCGTCCGATCACTTTTCGTAGGACTTGCCTCGTAGAGGCCCAAAGACTCGTAGGACGAGCCCGCCCCGTCGTTCCATTCATGTACATATCGATCATCGTCGTCGTCGTCTTCTTCCATGCGCTCTATGTATGGATCGGCGGCTTCTTCTCTCCCGATACTCTGTAGGTACTCTTCGAGGTTTCGAGAGTTTCCCCGTGCCTCCAAGGGCAGGCTGAAGTTGGGCACTCTCCTTATCTTTCTGTTTCTGGTCATTGTTTTCGATGTATTTATGACAAAGAACGGCCTTTCTCTATAAGATGTTTAACGAAGTAACTTTTTAAGCAACTTTATATGGAGGCTTGTGTTTGTAGTTAGGTTACTGAGATGCGACCGAGTTTACTAGATCTGTTGATAATCGCCTATGTAGCTTTGCCGTATAGACATGAGCTTTGCATTTGCCGTACGTAATCAGAGAGCTGCTCGGCAGATTATATAAAGAGTAATAAAAACTTGCGATAGTTTCTTGTGCAACAAACCATATCGTTATTTCATTGAGTTCACGGCGTGTTTTGTCGCTCCTCTGCATTGTTTGGTTCCATATAAAGACAGGATTATAAAATAATATATATTGAGAGAGTAGGGTACTCCTAGCTGTAATGTTTCGAGGGCGTTGATAATAACACAGTCAAGTTGTAGAGGTAGAACACTTCAGCTGTTCTTAACAGACAAACGAGAATGCTGCCACTGGATGCACGAAGGGATGATTCGAATACGGTTGAGTCTACTAGGTATATTAGTTTCTCTCTAGGCTTCTGGAAATACTTAATTCTAGACGAGATATAGTTACGCAGAGGTTACATGGGAAGGAACCCGAAGAGTTTATATCGTCGATGTCTTACTCACCCATGGATTTCGAACTCGTGACGATGGGTAAATCAAGGTTACCTCTTCTTGCCTTGAGGACATATACTAGTTTTTAAAATTCGTTGAGTTGGTTTTGTTCTCGATAGTCTATTTTCATTGGGTACACGAAAATCCTCAGGTTTATACGTAGGAACTGTAAGACGACGAGTCTATCTCAGAAGAGAAGTTGTGGTATGTGAAACAAGTATAATAGCATGCCTGTTAACTTGCGCGATGCAATACAAGCCACTGACCTTCGCCCCGTCCAACCACACCTATCAACTCAAGAAGCAGGATACCCACAAATACACACTGCTTTTACCTCCTTCTCATTCTAGACTCCGTAGTATCTCGGCTGATTGCGTCTTCCTTCTCCTTATTATTCATCGCAACCCGCTACTCTCCCACGGACTGTATTGCGCAACTGTTGTACACAATCTTGTATTGTCTCTTCCCTTCCCTTCCAAAGCCTGGCACGTGTATGTTTTTACGCCGTATCACCTTAGACGTTTAACCATGACCGACCTTACCCGGGGCTAATGTTGCCATGTAAACCCTAGGAGGTCTTCTTAGGCACTGCGGATCCGTTCATGTACTTGGTGATATCCGTAACGTCATGGAATTGGCGTGTGACGTTCTTGACAACGTCCCAAGCAGATCGGACAGCAGGAGGGTTACCCTGAGCACCGACTACAGAGTCGATTCGGAGTTCGAGGTCTCTGAATGCGTCCTGTACGTGGGAGCTCTGGGCAAATCGGGTTCGGAGGAAGGCGGTATATACGGAAATGAGGATCCACGAAAAGCGCTGGAAGAAGATGGCGGACAGGAACAATCGGAACCAAAGCATAATCTCCAGGATTGATACAATAGACATAGACATGTCGTAGTATTGCTTCACGAAGTTTCCTATAACCTCGGCAATAGGGTTGGTAGACTGCGACTTGGCACCGGGAGAAGCGCCGGCGGGGGGCTTGCTAGGCTGGATTGTGGGGATGACGTTATTTCGTGTGTAGGTCAAGACATGGAACACGGAATAGATGCCATACGGAAGCATAGCAAGACTGTACTGGGGGGACAGGAGCCAGACAAGTGCCATAACTAGGGGAGAAGTATTAGTATAGAGAATCGCTAGGCGCGAACAAAGGGAGCGACATACGGAGATATTGAACATTCTCGTCAGAGAGAATGCCGACGGCTCCCAGATTCTTAGCGCCAACCTTCTGTCGCGATCGCCATGTCTTGTAAACCACAATTCCGTACGTTAAAGCTGCAGAAAGGAAGGCGGTGCGGTAGGAGAATCGAGCCCAGCGGGAGGTGTAGTTGTATGTGATAAACGAAAGGGAGTATCGGAAGATGCATAGGAGGAGCACCAGATGTCTAATAGATTCATGTTAGTAAGGATTTCAAAGGTAGAGTCCCTCGTCAAGATGCAAGTCTTGAATCGAGGGGTAGGGCGGAGGACCGAGACGAATCGCTTTGTAGAACAGGAACATAGTGAAAGACCGAGGGAACCGATGATAACAAAGTTGACATACCCGCTAAACCAAGCAACTGCACCATTTAAAATGTTAGCATAAACAAGATAAAAGTATAAGGAAATTTGGAAGTGCGATCGTGTTCACATACACTGCAGAGTCTTTGCGAGGGCCAAGATCCTCTCGGTGAGAGGAAGATTCGCGGAGGGCGGAGGTGCCATGTTGTCGGCGATAGCAGTGACAGCAGGATATGAAATTCGGACGTAATCAGAAGATGAAATTTGTCGCAAATATATCAGGCAATGATTCTGAGGTGAAACGTTGGTCGCGTGCTGCCCGGAAGCAGAGAAATAGGTGGTGATGTAGTATTGGTGAAAGAGCTTGGAAGCTGGTGAGGTGGCTGGATTTGTATGGAAGTGGGAAAAATGACGACGAGAGCCAATGCTTGTCTGTGCTCATGCTTGCGCTGATGCACTGTACTGTGTGTGTGGCCTGTGGCCTTGGATTCTGGTCGTGGTCGGTGCGTCATTCAAGGTTTAAAGAAACTTGTGGCCCTAGCTTCAGCGCTAAAATTCGGGAGATACCTTAGTGCAAGTACCTCCTTCCTCTTATTGTGCATGTATCTTCAATTGATAGATCACCTTCAGTCCGTTGGATTGGAACTTCGAGAAATAAAATTAATTACTGTACTAACTGAGTGGCTATATACAATGAATATGAACAGTGGCATGTTTTGCATTTCAAAATTCATATAATTTTTTCTTCTTTTTTCTGAAAATGTATTTGTGTGTTTGCATGATACGTAGTACACACTATCGTCTGGTACATCAATTGATACAACATTTTGGAAGCACCCACTGTAATGTGTATCCAGTAACCACTTTCCAAGCTGGAAAGCTGAATGATAAAGCTTCCTATCAACGAAACTTTCGTCATAGCCATCCATGATACAATAGCGCCTGATAGTCAAGATCAAGCACCCCCACATCGACACTTCCAGCCAACAATACCGACTTGCATCAATAATATTGCATTAATAAGGCTTCTCACGCCTTTGGTGGAATCGACACAGCATTCTAACATAGGGCGTTCATGATGACACTTCCCCATAATCATATGTGAGGCTAGAAAGGCTACACTTCAATATTCCGTCGACCAACCGGATTCAGCGTTATGGGGCATCCAAAGAGCAATAATATCCATGGATGGTGATAAGCCATACGTTTAGCCTGGCTTGGCTTTTCAATTAAATGCATATTTTTCCATTACGAATCTATACCTACCTGAATATGTTGACTTTCCCTAGTAACTTGAATATGTAAAGACTGGAGTTAGCAACACCAGTGGACTTCTTATTGTCCGAAGCTAATAATAACTTGATACTACTGTCAAATCGCCTAACTAAACGCTGGCGCGGCCGCCTCCATGATTGAAGGGTCGCAATGCTATGCCATTGGGGTTGAACGTCCCAAGTACAACGCCACGGCATCACTACCACGCGTAGCATCCAACAACACCAATCAGGATGTGGTCGAAGCCGAAGGCCGGGTGCTGTCGCGTCTTAGCCCCGATCCCGTCCCCGACGAGGTGAGGCATGGAATTGCTTGGGACCCGATTCATCCTCTGTATAGCGAGGCACAGACTATTTTTGATGGATTGCATTACTGTTGGTTAATCTCGCGATCCTGTCTATGTGATGAGTCGTTAATTACTAGGGCAGTCAACGAACGTGTTAGCGGAGATCTCATCTCCATCAACTCCCATTTTAACCCGTACCAAGTTGACCTACACGGGATTGACAAGATCCCAAGAATTTACACCAATTTACTCGTTTCAACGGCAACTCTCCATAGATCTATGCAGGATGATTCTTCTTTCATCCGCTCTTCGGCCCTAGTTCAAAGAGAGCAGTATCTCTTCCAATTTCGTATCCGTGTTCTACAGGAGATAAACTATCGCATTAGCAAATCAGACTTACAGACTAGCGATTCGACTCTTATGTGTGTAATATGTCTTCTGCTAGCCACAGTAAGCCTCTCAATTTCTATCATCCCTTTCTCAGAGGCATCGCGGTTCAATGTTAATCACATCATGTAGATGCAGGTATCGGCCTACACAGATTGGAGAGCGCATCTCGAGGGCGCTCGAAGGATTATCCAATTGCGGGGCGGCCCTAAGGAGATAATAAGCAAGAACCAGCACCTCAAACCGTTGATGGCTCTTTACATTATGTGAGACTATTGAATCAGCTGTCGCTTTGACGGAACCATCGCTGATTTCAATGCGCAGTATCGATGTGATGGCCGCTACAACCACGCCGTCTACGCATAGGTGTATGCCTGCCGCGGCCTCAATGGCGCTCCGGTACTGGGAAATCGAGACAGGCTTTTTCCAGTCTATCCTAGCCATCAGTGCGCCCTGTCCCGAGGATCTGTTTCAGAGTCTCATCCTCGTTAACTATCTTCGGTTCATCTCGACCAAGCCAAAATTGACTTCAAGGAGACAAGCTGGGACTCGAATGGTATTCGACAAGGTTCGGTCCTTTGACCCCGCCGAGTGGGCAACTCGAATGAAGGGGTTCAGGGGCTGGAAGAGAACCGGCGATGGTGTCGAATTTGATGTGTTACGAGATGAGGCTCAATCGCCAGTCCAGCAGCAAACTCAAACCAACATCCAATCGGGCTCATCTCCTAAGGCATCAACGATAGTTCATTCATCAGACTCGCCGGGATTCGGTTTTTGGCTGAGCATTGGCGTCATATTCCGAGCAGCGATTCTTCTATACACAATGCGCACACTGATTCTCGATCTGCCGGAAAGCAAGGAGTTTTTATACGAAGCAGACCAGCCGCTAGATTTCGAAGAGATCAGACGCGAGGCGCGGCAGAATCTCGCTACTGCACTCGCCCCCTTGTTCCTCAGCACCGATAGCGCACGCCGAATAGGAAAGCTAGTGTTCTTTCCGATATTCATATGCGGCATGGAAGCCGATCCCGACGATAGCGAGCTCCAAGAGTTCGTCACGAGGGGCCTGTACATGCTAGGCCAGACGATGGGCACTTTTGGTCCTGTCAGTGCCGTCGATGAGCTGAGGCGCAAATGGACAGCGGATGCGGCTGCGCCAGCCGGTTCCCGTGTGACATGGGACGATTATTTTCTAAGCAGACCCGACTTCATCTTTGGCTATTGAATGCTGAGGAGAGATAAGTTTTATGAAAAGCAGGCCATCATCAATGATATATATCTCTAGCTGATCTATATGACATACGACAGCCGCACCCAATTGGCTCGGAGTTACCTACCCCTCATTTACATCGACGAGGTAGACAACTCCATCTCATCGATATATCCAACACTACAGCTTACTTACTGTTAGGCAACACCAGCGTATAAACGTAACTACTTCCCGGAGATAGTCTCGGAATCTATTACGGCATTTTGAACCGAAGACATCAGCGATTTCGGCCGAGATGGCAAGCGTGAGTTCAGTTACCCCACGCTTCAAACTCGTGTTCCGCGTGCCACCATCAGCTCTCGCATCAGTCAAGAGCGCCATCTTCGCCGCGGGCGCGGGCCGTTATCCGGGCCCGGGAAACTACACCGAGTGTTGTTGGACGACGTTAGGTACCGGCCAGTTCCGACCCGGAGACGCCGCAAACCCGCATATCGGGAAAGTCGGCGAACTCGAGGAGGTCCCCGAGGCTAGGGTGGAAACACTTTGCGTCGGAGAGGATGTCGCTAGGAAAGCTGTTGAGGCGTTGAAGAGGTATGTCGTTATTATCAGCGGGGGTGTTGGCTATCTGACAGGCGACCGTGATTGTTAACATGAATGCGAACAGGGCACACCCGTACGAGGAACCGGGGTATGAGGTGTATAGAGTAGAGGATATCTAGGCTGTTTAGAAGTGTCGTATAGCGAGGTTCTTCCGAAGTTTGGCATCGCAGGCCTATTTCAAGAAGCGGTTGCACTGGCTAAGTAGCTCCGAGTCTTATGATATGTTGAGCTGATTACCACATTAAGAATCACGATATGATATGAATTCCTTCTCTGTTTCGCGGCCTGCATATCATTAAGAACGACACAATACCTCCTTAATCTCGGGTGCTCTATACAGGCCCCCATGAGGTCTTGCTAAGGTTTATTTTATAATCTTCTCATTCATTTTATTCAGAGGTTGCGTCTTTTGTTGGAAAAGCCAAGGCCTTACTCCCCCCACGTGCTTCCCTATAGCGGCGCCAACCCCGTAGCTGTTGTAAAAAGCGAAGATGGCCCACTAAAGGAGAGCCGATGACCCCTCGTCTGATTGGACGAGAGATAGCTAGGTAGTATTTTTCACTATCGCCGATTCGTCTCATTAGATATTTCCTTCCTATACCTGCTTCCGCATGTCTCATGCCCTTCAAAAGCATGTTATTCCTGAAAATTATATTTTCTCTATGATAAACGTTGAGGCTTGACGTAATTTATTAGGATCAAGAACCTAACACTAGCAGCATTGAGTTAAATAATGGGAGGAAGGGATTCGAAGGTCGATTCCGACCTCCGTGACACAGGGCAAGTCCACATCC
Organism: Hypomontagnella monticulosa; assembly: GCA_902825475.1. Classification (NCBI taxonomy): domain Eukaryota; kingdom Fungi; phylum Ascomycota; class Sordariomycetes; order Xylariales; family Hypoxylaceae; genus Hypomontagnella; species Hypomontagnella monticulosa. The sequence continues at coordinate 3,884,877 of CADEBF010000003.1, read as the reverse complement.
ACCCGACGCCGAATGTCGACACGGAAAAGGGTGTCGGCGCCGAAGACCAGGCCGTGGAATCGGCGGCTTCACCGAAACAGTCTGCGTTCAAAGCGCTAGGCTGGCTAGATCGCTTCCTCGCCGTTTGGATCTTCCTCGCGATGGTCATTGGGATTTTGCTGGGCAACTTCGTACCGGAGACAGCTGTGGCCTTGCAGAAAGGCCAATTCGTTGGTGTATCGGTGCCGATAGGTAAATTATATCTATATCCCACTTAATGCTCTGCTTAAGTTGGCTCATGATAACTCCAGCTGTTGGGTTGCTTGTGATGATGTATCCTATTCTGTGCAAGGTCCGATACGAGATTTTACACGAGATATTCTCGCATCGT